>OW026366.1:35869225-37131218 GCA_932273885.2 Leucozona laternaria
TAATAATAATAATAATAATCATAATAATAATAATAATAATAATAATAATAATAATAATAATAATAATAATAATAATAATAATAATAATAATAATAATAATAATAATAATAATAATAATAATAATAATAATAATAATAATAATAATAATAATAATAATAATAATAATAATAATAATAATAATAATAATAATAATAATAATAATAATAATAATAATAATAATAATAATAATAATAATAATAATAATAATAATAATAATAATAATAATAATAATATAATAATAATAATAATAATAATAATAATAATAATAATAATAATAATAATAATAATAATAATAATAATAATAATAATAATAATAATAATAATAATAATAATAATAATAATAATAATAATAATAATAATAATAATAATAATATAATAATAATAATAATATAATAATAATAATAATAATAATAATAATAATAATAATAATAATAATAATAATAATAATAATAATAATAATAATAATATAATAATAATAATAATAATAATAATAATAATAATAATAATAATATAATAATAATAATAATAATAATAATAATAATAATAATAATAATAATAATAATAATAATAATAATAATAATAATAATAATAATAATAATAATAATAATAATAATAATATAATAATAATAATAATAATAATAATAATAATAATAATATAATAATAATAATAATAATAATAATAATAATAATAATAATAATAATAATAATAATAATAATAATAATAATAATAATAATAATAATAATAATAATAATATAATAATAATAATAATAATAATAATAATAATAATAATAATAATAATAATAATAATAATAATAATAATAATAATAATAATAATAATAATAATAATAATAATAATAATAATAATAATAATAATAATAATAATAATAATAATAATAATAATAATAATAATAATAATAATAATAATAATAATAATAATAATAATAATAATAATAATAATAATAATAATAATAATAATAATAATAATAATAATAATAATAATAATAATAATAATAATAATAATAATTATAATAATAATAATAATAATAATAATAATAATAATAATAATAATAATAATAATAATAATAATAATAATAATAATAATAATAATAATTTTTTTTTTTTTTTTTTTTTTACTTTTGGAGAAATGCTTTACGCACCATGAAGGGTATCCATACCACTCCGTGTGCCGGACTCACCTTAGGGATTTAAACCTTTGCATACCGGCTAAAACTCCAAAAGTGTCTCGATGATCCCCCCTCGGGACCACTCGCGCATTACTTTTCTTGTTTCAGTGCGTCAGCCCAGATCTCACTTCCGTATAGTAGAATGGCGTGTGTTGTCGTCATTAGTAGTTTTCGTTTACTTGCCAATGGTCCTCCTAGGTTTGCCATCAGTCTGGTCAGAGATGCTGTCGCTTTGGATGCGCGTTCTGCAGCCGATCGTATTTGTTCCCAGAAGCTCAGTTTTGTGTCGAGTCTTATTCCCAGGTATTTAACTGCGTTTTTACTCGTTATAATATTGGTGTCGATGCGGAAGTCGATTATCGTGGGAATTCGTTTCTTTGTCAGCAACACTACTTCAGTTTTCTCCGTAGCCAGAGACAGTCCGTGGTCCACCATCCAGGAGTTTGTTCTTCGCATGACCTGGTTAAGTTTTCTCTGCGCACTTTCGGTGTCTCTGGCTGTTATTACCGCGGCCACATCATCTGCGTATCCAACAAGGAAAGTATCCTCGGGCATCTCCATGCAAAAGATATCATCATAAGATATGTTCCAGAGGTCTGGCCCGAGAATGGATCCCTGGGCTGCTCCTGCTGTGATATCTTTACTTCTTGGTCCTTCTGTTGTTTGGTAGATAAGTTCGCGTTCTCTAAGGTAGTCTTTTATCATCTGTAAAAGATACTCCGGAATTTCGAACTTTCTTTCCAGTGCGGTCAGCATATCTGTCCATCTGACCGAATTAAAGGCGTTACGGACGTCTAATGTTGCCAATAGCACTATTTTCTTGGTGAAATGGTTTCCCCTCTGGGCGGTTTCAGCGGCTCTTATTACTTCTTCTATCGCTCCTATTGTGGAGCGACCTTTTCTAAAACCATACTGTCTCTCGGACAAGTCTCCTCTTCGTTGTATTGCAGCTATGAGGCGTGGTTGCAGTAGTTTCTCGAGCAGCTTTCCTGTTGTGTCCAGCATGCATAGAGGCCTGTATGCGGATGGAGCATCTGAATGGCCTTTGTTTTTACTTATCAGTACAAGTCTTTGTTTTTTCCACCGTTTGGGGAAAGTCCCTTCGGAGAGGCAGCTGTTGTACATTTTGATTAGTATTTGTGGGCAGGATTGGGCGATTTGTTTGAGTGCTTCTACTGGTACCCCATCTAGTCCAGGAGACTTTTTATTTTGCAGGGCTTTTGTGGCGACCTTCAACTCTTCTTCGCTAAAGAATTGTATTTCTTGTCTTAGACCGGGGGAGCCACCATCGGATGGTCTAGTCGGATGAGTTGGGAATAGAGTATTCACAATGTGCATCATCTTTTCTGGGCTTAGGTCTGCTGTGTTCTTCTGGGTCCCAAGTTTTTTCATAGCTATTTTGTAGCCAAGTCCCCAAGGATCACTGTTGATATCCTGTCGAAGTTCTTCCCATTTTCGTTTTTTGCTTTGTTTTATGACTCTTCTTAGCTCGTGACGTTTTGCTCTGAACTCTTCGAGTTCGTTCTCCAGGTGTTCGTCTCGTCTTCTTCTCCCTCTGGTGACTTTTCGCCTTAGATGCAAACAACTTCTGCGGAGTTCGGCAATTTCATCCGACCACCAGTAAACAGGCTTTCTTCTTTCGTTTCCGAAGCTCTTCCGGGGCATCGAGGCATCGCATGCATGTCGGAGAAGCTGCATTGTGGCTTCAACTTTCTCTTCGGCGGTCCCTTCCATTTGAAGTACAGGGGTCTTTCCTTCTTCGATCGTCCTGTTTAGTAGTTCCACCTGAAGTCTATTGGTGTTCCATCTTACTGTTTGAGTTTGGTTTCGGCGCGTGTTCTGTTGGTTGTCTTCAATACTAAAGAAGATATATTGGTGGTCACTGCCTGTATAGTCTTCAATTACTCTCCAGTTCCTGATTTTGGACATTATACCCTCTGAAGCAAGAGTTATATCGGGTATAGTGCCTATGTTCCCTGCTCTTCTGAAGGTAGGGGTATTTCCTACGTTTACAACGTTGAGACTGCGTCTTGCTGCCATTTCAAGGATTTGCCTTCCTCGAGAGTCTGTGGTTGGCATGCCCCACTCTTGACCTCTAGCATTGAAGTCTCCCGCTACAACAATTTCTCCTTCGATCTCGCATATGAAATCTTCTAGATCCTCTAGTTTCTGCCGGAATTCGTCTATGAGGTCATTTGGGCTTAAGTATGTGCTTATTATTGTGAGGTTTTCGGTTTTCATCCAAGTAAAGCCTCTTTCCGATCCTTTGCTTTTAATGGTGATCTTTTTGTTCAGAATCCATAAGGCGGCAGTATCTAGTATATCAGAGATCCAGTTTTGTTCATTTCTATTAACGTATTGGTATTGCTCGCTTAAAATGATAACGTCTGCTTGTAGTTCATCTATAAGCTTGTACAGGAGGTTGTCCGCCGTTCGGCTCCCATTGACGTTCGCTTGAAGTATTTTTATCATTTTGAGGAGGCCGTTTTCGCCTTTTCCAGTGCCTGTCTAAATACTTGGCACTTTCCTGACCCTGGTATATGGTCCATTGACCATGATTGGTTTTCCAAGTTTGCACATAAGTAGCACTTTGGTGCTTCTTTACACTCTTTCCTTCTATGGTCGGCGTTTCCACAGTTGAAGCACAATCCCTGCTTTCTCCTGTCTGGTCCGTTGCAGTTTGCTAGCAGATGTCCATAATCAAGACACCTGAAACATTTTTGGACCTCTATTCTTCTTCTGATCCTACATTGGCTCCACCCTATTCTAAGAACTGGTTTTTTAAGGAATTCGCTTGCGGCCCGCTCGCTTAGGTTTACTATTGCCATCTTCAGAGAACTTTTGTTTTTTCCGGTGACGAAGATTTTGAAATCGACTGGTTGGTCGCCCATTTGTTTTTTAATGGCTTCCTGCACTTCTTCTTCTGTGGTGAGCTCGTCAAGGTCTCTTATTTCCAAAGTAGTTTTTGGTTCGAGGTTTTGGACCTTAGCCTTATCTCCTAAGATGTCTTGTATCGTTTTCCCGAAAATTGTGCGGTTTTTGGCTTTCGGTCCTAGTTCCAGTAGCACATCTCCCGCTTTTGTCTTTCTGATAGTTTTGACTGTTGTCTCAGTGTCTTCAGGGTTGACCTTCTGTCTTATCTCTCGGAGTATATCGCTAAGGCTTCCTCCCTCATTTGGTTTAATGAGTATCGCTTCAGGTTTTTGTCTCCGTTTCCGTTTTACTTTTTCTTTTTTCCGTTTTTTGTCTTTTTCAAATTTCGGTGCATCTTTTTTTGGTGGCTGTTTATGCTTTGATGCTTCAGCATTTTTAGCGATTTGCGCATAGTTCCGCTCTGTGTTAGTTGTTATTTCTTGGGTCTCGAAGGTGGATTTTTGTCCTTGGTCTTCGCCTTCCGGGACTATTTGATGTCTAACACCGATCGGGGACTTTCTGGTTCTCTTGTCTTGCTTTTTTGCAAGAGGGCTGGACGGTGGTCTCTTTGCTGACGTTGATACTTGCCTGGTTACATCCCAATTTGTTTGGGATTCAGTATCTTGAGACACGTCCTTTCGACGTTCATCCGCAGCTTTAGACAGGCCGGTATCTTTTTGCCTCTTGTGGTACCATTTCATTTTGTCCAACGACTCCTCGATCATCTCCATACCGACTTTGATGTCCTTGCTAATATTTTTTTGTTTGCCACATGCAAGTTTCATCACCCTCAGCACGTCCACACACTTACTTATCTCTTGTAAGATGGTGTCTTCCTCAGTTTTTGCGGTCTTACTAAGGGGTCGTTCTTCATCGTTGCCCTTGCTTGTAGTTGTACATTCCTTGGAAGCCAAGTGTGCCACTCCCAAGGATGGGTTAACATTTTCCTTCTCTTTTTTCTTGCAGTCGCTGGATGACGACGTCCCGGGGCCCGCGTGCTCACCCCTGACAGACGCCGGTACTGCGTCTAATAATAATAATTATAATAATAATAATAATAATAATAATAATAATAATAATAATAATAATAATAATAATAATAATAATAATAATAATAATAATAATAATAATAATAATAATAATAATAATAATAATAATAATAATGATAATAATAGGGTTGGGTATAACTGATCATGGAATAACTTATCATGAGACAGCTCATCACAGACGACTCGACATGGTCGCAGCTCAGCATGGGCATACGTCCCGGGGCCCGCGTGCTCACCCCTGACAGACGCCGGTACTGCGTCTAATAATAATAATTATAATAATAATAATAATAATAATAATAATAATAATAATAATAATAATAATAATAATAATAATAATAATAATAATAATAATAATAATAATAATAATAATAATAATAATAATAATAATAATAATAATAATAATAATAATAATAATAATAATAATAATAATAATAATAATGATAATAATAGGGTTGGGTATAACTGATCATGGAATAACTTATCATGAGACAGCTCATCACAGACGACTCGACATGGTCGCAGCTCAGCATGGGCATACTGGACATAGTAAATCTCATCATAGCCACAAGATTCATTTCCAGAATGAATTTTGTGTAATAGCATGGTTTGGTTAACTTTTCCTATAGATGTATAGATATAATGCATGAAATAAGGGAGGGTGAAGTAATTTGTTTGGCTTAGCGTGAGGCTGGCTGAGGGCTGGAACAATGATTTGGAAACCAGAGAAAGAGAATAGAAAGCTGCATATATGTGTCGGGTGCTGGTGAAGGAGAAAACAATTAAGTTTTTGGTAGGCTATATAGAAAACTGAGGTTTTAGGGGCGTGTTGGATATAGTTCCTTTTCGAAGACTATAACTTGAGTGCTCATCGTCGGATCTTCAAATTAAATAGGTACATAGGTATACCTATCTCTAAATAATCTAAATGATATAAGAAGCTTTTATGTATTGGAAAGAACCTTAGCTGTTTTAAGTTCAAAAGTAATAATTGGAATATTAAAAATAAAAAATCTTAAGTTGAAGATGTAGACAATAATTTAATTTTTTGTAGAGATTTTAGTTCCTTCGAATTGAAAAGTATGTAGGTAGGTATAGGTATAAACAAAGTTGGAATTTTGGAAAACAAAACTGAGAGCCTGATACTGGTAGATACCTATGTACGATGTACCTACATACATGCTAGAGTCTACGACTATGTACCTACGTGTATTTATTACACGTAAATTAAAATCCGTAGGTACTCTTAAAACACGTGTATTTATTTGCTTATTATCCTTGTATACGGATTTTAATTACAAGTAAATAGGTACCTAGGTAGATATTTCTTTTTGATTTTCATCTTTTTAATGGCTTTGTCTAGAAACCTAAGTCGATGGTTGTTATTGATTTTGTTTTTTGATGAAAAATTAGTTTTTCTAACTTATCGTTGTGCGGGATAAGTTACAATTTAAAATTATTAAATTTATCAATTACCTAATATTTTTTTGAGTGGCTATACCTACATGGATTGATTTTGTAATAGAGGTAATCTAAAAGAAACTGTCGCTTACCTGAAAATGTGGTTATGTTAGTTTTTCTTTACCAAAACAGACAACAAATAAATTAAAATACATAAGTTGATAGGTAGGTAGGTAGGTACCCAACTAGCTGAAATACCTGGTTATCTTCACTTTTAAATATTTTTCTTTGTGTAGCGAAAAAAATGGCAAAAAAAGATGTTTAAAGGCTTAACTACATAAGCCAAAAAGTACTTTTGTACAAAAGTAAAAATATTTTTTTTCCCGCTAGCGCAGTTTTTTTGTGAAAAAGACTATAAAAATTTTTTTTTAGACCAAAATCTAAGCTTTCTGCATCATTTTTATAAGTTTTCCAGTCAGAAAAACTATTCCAAAATGAGTTTGAAAATTTTCACTTTTGTACTTTTTCACTTTTTGGGCTTATGTAGTTAAGCCTTAAGTCTTTTAAGAAACAAAACATCCATAACCCAGAGTCATACCTATATCTATAGGCATACCTACCTATAGAAAATGACTAAAACATGCATTGTACCTACCAGCGTTTTGGTTACGATTTTCAATATATGATATATATGAACCATCGACTTGAAAAAATATAATATTGTGTGAATTTGATCTCAATCAGTTTAGTCGTTCAGAAGTAACAAGCATGCACCAATGGGCAATGATAAAGACAAAGATATAGAATAATATCTACTAACAAAAATATAATAAAAGATAGGTATAGGTAACCTACTCAATTTCTACCTACCCATTCAAAATTTGGAATAAGCCATTGTTATACCAATTTTTAAATTTTAAATTTCCGTTCCTGGATGATTTAAAATAAACACAGATTTTTAAAATACGCGGTTCTACTTATACACCGGATGCACGGATGTACTGATACACGAAATACAAGAATTCTTATACACCGGATGCACGGATGTACTGATACACGAAATACAAGAATTCAAAATTCAAATCCTGATAGGTAGATACCTACCTATATTATAAAAACACGTGTATGTAGGTATCTATGTTTTTAATTATCTGTGTAAGGGGGCTCTAATACAAACCTATATAGGTAGGTATATCTAAATACCTACTAATATCGATTAAGTAAGTATACCTACAGTGAAAAATTCAAATCTGAAAAGTTAATCGTCATGGAAAAGTTAAGTTTACTTTTTGGTTGATAAAAAGATAGGTAGGTAGGTATGTGATGGTTACTGCATTTTTTTTTATAAATTTCCAAGAAAGTCGAATAGGTAGATACATATACCTATAAATACCTGCTCCTGTATTATACCTAATTGATTTAAGTTTATAATAGAGATCGAAGAGTTAAATGGAGAAAAGATAGAGGACAATGACAATTTATAGGTAGGTAATAGGTATACATGACAGATCGGATATTTTTTTACCAGAATTATAAAGACTAAAAGAAGCAAACTATATAAGTAAAATTAGGTATCACCGCCTCCGGGACATTTGAGTTAATTTTTTGCGATATTCCTTTCCTGGTTCGTTATAAAAGCGCCTATACCTATACAATATTATTTTTTGGCTCAGGTTCCCATTATGTATATACAAACAATTATGAAATAATGTTTTTTTAGGTGGCAGCTGAGCTACAAAAAAAAAATAATAATAAAATAATAATTATATTGCACGGAAACTCTTATTGACAAAGTTATAAGCAATTTCAGTTTGTATAGTTCCTTCCTATAAAACTATACTCACCTAGCCCAAACAAATATTTAAAATTTGATCAATATTGTTTTCAATATGTATGCAACTCTTTTGATATTCTTTAACCGTTGCGATTAAAATTAACTAGCAGGCTAAGATTCATATTTTTCAAGAAACTTGTTACCAAACCAACTGACGACAAGAAAAAACTTTTTCTGACACAATTATATCAGAAATGTTGTATGCTTTTAGGAGAACAGCACATTTGCTTTAGTTAATGCTTTTTGGTTATTATTTTTAGTCAGTCAAGTAGGTAAATATCTAATTACAAATATCTACTCTTAATTCATTAAAATTGTTTATTGGTCTAACTTTTTATCGAGTTTTATAATTGATTTTGACACACTGGATATTATTTTACAAGAATACGCCAAAATAACCATTTTGCAATGCACATATTCAGTAAATTAATTAGTTTCACTGACCGTACGGTGCAAACTTTAATTGTTTATAACTTTGTTATTGTCAATTTCCGTGGAAAAAAAAATATTTTTTTTGTCTTATGCGTTATTTTACAACAATTGAAACAATTTCTTTTTTCGCGTTTATGCCTAATGGAAACCTGACACGTTTTTTTTCAAAATTTTTAAACTAACGAAATTTTTGTTTTTCTACTCTTCAACCTATGCATATACCAAATATTTTGTAAGAACGACAGGATACCTACATCCTATACAACCTACATGCATATAATATAATATATTATGCATATTATGTTTGTACACATGTAAGCTGGAGGAATTCGCCTACTCACTTTTAATTAAACCATAACTTCAATAATTTTACAAAATATTTGTTTTTTTCACACAATAATTTGTAAAAATTGAGTTGGCATAGATATGATAGATATGCCCAAGTGAATACATTCGCGTCGAAGCACGTAGATATTATAAACAAAAATAAAACGATAGTTTTACAAAAAATTTGTGTGGGACATATATTTATAAGTATAGGAACATGAAAATTGGGTACAACAAACAACGAATACTTTTAATAGTTTGGCAAAATATTTACTTTTTTTACGAAATATCTAATGTGTCACTTTTAACCAAATTTTTGTAATTTTATGAAACTTTTAGTAAAGATAATAGATAGAATCGTAAGCATATAAAGATTTGTTCAATTCACAAAATTTCCTATAACGAAAAACAGATTTGCAATTTTACGAAATATTTTTTTGGGTGATCAACATCTAGGCCGTGTGTGAATTGAATTAAAACCGCGTTAATAATAGATAGTATCTAATGATAATAATAATAATAATTTTTGATATATACTTACATAGGTACCTACGTAAATAGGTATGTATATAAATTTCAAAATTCAATTTTCGATAACATTTAATCGAAAATTTAATCCAATCCATACACGGTCTTCCCTTGAATCCATTGTCCTAATTCTTAATTGCAATTCAGGTTGGTATACATAAATCCAATTGGATTTAAACTTAATCCGGTTGAATTTAAACTTTTTCTCCCAGAGTTAGTTTAAGTATAGGTAGGTACCTATCTTCTTAAATGCATATTTTTTTGGACAAGGATAATAGGTATGCTGGCAGCAGTTTATTAAATTTTCAAATTTGTATCTATGTATATGTATACCTACATGTACATAGGCAGGTATACCTATATGTATATCATCATCATCGTCGGCTCGACAACCGGGGTCCGGTCCTGGCCTCCTTCAACAAGTCTCTCCACCCATCCCGGTCTCGAGCCGCCGCCATCCAGTTGCGCACCCCAAGGCTCCGGGCGTCCTGGTCTACGCCATCTCTCCAGCGCAAGCATGGTCTACCACGCTGTCGTCTACCATAGAATGTACCACAAAGAACTTTCCGAGCAGGTTCCTCTTCGCTCATGCGAGCTAGGTGCCCTGCCCACCGGAGTCTACCGAGCTTAATTTTTGTCACGATATCTGCTTCAAGGTAGATTGCGTACAATTCATGATTGTACCGTCTCCGGAATCGTCCTTCCTCACATATGGGGCCAACAATTCTCCTTAAGACTTTTCTCTCGAACGCGGCTAAGAGGTCGGAGTGCCTTTTGCTAAGCACCCAAGTCTCGGATCCATATGTGAGTACTGGCAGGACCATGGTCCTGTACAGCAGCAGTTTTGAAGTTATGGTGAGATTTCTGGATTTGAAGAGCTTTGACAGACTATAGTAGGCTCTGTTGGATTTGAGAAGCCGCCCGCGTATTTCTTCTTCTATATTGTTATCGGCTGCTACTATTGACCCAAGGTATTTAAAGGATTGCACCACTTCAAATTCGTGCTCCGCTACCTTGATTGTTTGACCAACTGTTCCTCTCGCATTCGACGCCACCATGTACTTTGTTTTACCTTCACTAATGTGCAGCCCCAGATTTTGTGCCGCCTGCTCGATCTGGATGAAGGAATCATGTACAGCTTGCTCAGTTCTTCCGATGATGTCGATGTCGTCTGCGTAAGCCAGTATCTGGCTGGACCTGTTGACGATGGTCCCTCTTGTTGCCGTGCCAGAGTCACGGATTGCTTTCTCCAACGCCAGGTTGAAGAGGAGGCAGGCCAAACCATCCCCTTGTCGGAGTCCATTAAAGATGTTGATTGGTTTGGATAGCAATCCGGCTATTTTTACTTGGCTTGTTACGTTGGTCATGGTCAACCTACATAGTCGTGTCAATTTATTTGGGATGCCGAATTCTCTCATGGCTTTGTAAAGTTCTACCCTGGCTATGCTATCGTAGGCGGCCTCAAAGTCTATAAACAGGTGGTATGTTGGGATGTTAAATTCTAGACATTTTTCCATCGCCTGCCTAAGGGTAAAGATCTGATCAGTTGTTGATTTGCCTGGAATGAAACCGCACTGATATTGTCCGATGATGGTTTTAGCGTATGGGGTTATCCGGTCTTGTAGGATAGAGGAGAGTATCTTATAGGCGGTACTCAACAACGTGATACCTCTATAATTGCTGCACGTTGTGACATCTCCCTTCTTATGTATGGGGCAAATGATACCTTTTATATATGTATATGCCTACCTAATTAACCCAGGTCCATTTTGATTCTTAGTTCGCCACATAGCTATGTCAGCTGATCCAAAAAACACGAAAGTAATAACTATTCAGCGTGGAAACTATTCTTAACAAAGTTATAAACAATTAAAGTTTGAACTGTCCCTTCCTATAAAACTACCTAAAAAAATATAAAAAAAATGGGTTCAATGCTGTTTTCCTAAATACATGCAACTCTTTTGATATCATTATGTCCGAAAAACCGTTGCGATTAAAATTTACTAGTACGATAAGATTCAAAATTCATTGAAGTTATTAGTTGAAAAGTTTGCGAAGCGGGCCACCTGCCGTATACTGTTTATTACAAAAAAAACTGATACCAAACCTACTGACGAACCCGCGAAGCCGGCCACCTACTACAGTACTGTTTATTATCTACAAATAACTTGATATAAACCAACTGACGCAACAAAAAAATACTTTTTCTGACACAATCATGAAGTGTTGTATACTTTTAGGTAATGCACATTTGCTTCAGCTAATGCTTTTTGGTTTTTATTTTTATCCAGTCAATTACATATACCTATCTACTTTTATAATTCATTAAAATTGTTAGTTGGTTTAACTATTTATCGCCTTTACCATTGACTTCGACGCACTGGATATTGTTTTACAAGAAAACGCCAAAATAACCATTTTGCAATGAATAGATAGGTATACCAAGGTATTCAGTAAATTAAGTAGTTTTCATGAACCTACGGTGCAAACGCTAATTGTTTATAACTTTGTTAATAACAATTCCCGCCCAAACAAAATTTTCTTGATTATATGATATACTTATTTATAGGTATCTACACTTCAACAATGAACAAAATAATTGTTCCTCGTAATGGAAAGCTATCCAAGTTCAAACGATATTTAACTTTTTCAAACCAGAGCGGAGATTGACATTTAAAATGGGGTATAAGGAGGACGGACCACAATGAACAGGACCACATTATTGGTTACTTTTCCTTACACATATTATGTACCTATACCTACATATTTTAAATTTTATTTGATAATTTTGAAATGTTTAAAAAGATAAATCAAAGTTTGATTTGATGTCAAAATAAAGTGTGGAAACCTATTTATGACTAGGTATAAATTACATTTAATATTATTTCTAGCACAAAATGTTTATTATGGCCCAACTTTTCAAACCATGACCAATGGCGAAGCAGGTACCTAGGTACCTACCCTACCTTCCTATAGATAAGTTCAATCATTAAAATAATAAATGTAATTGTAGGTACATACCTACATATTATGCAGAAAATTTGGTCACAATTATTTTTTTTTGGCTAGAAGAAGATACGACCTAACTAAACTACTAGTTTTATTTATTTTTTAATTAGGTACTTTTTTGGCATCAAAATAATAATGATTTTTGATTTTAACCCATACAAAAATAAAATGTTTTAACGCCTTAAAGTATGATTCATACTTTGTATTTAAATATTATAATGGGTGATTTTTAAGCTGGTTTGGTTTTGGCAACACTGGTTTTGACAGCTGACGTGTGTTTAGTACCTTGTGTCACTGTCAAACAGCTTCAGTTTGGTTTGCAATTTAACCATGGATCGTCTTACAAATGAACAACGCTTGCAAATTATTGAATTTTATTATCAAAATTCGTGCTCGGTTCGAAATGTTCATCGCGCGCTGCTTGTGTTCAGCGATGAGGCTCATTTTTGGTGGAATGGGTACGTAAATATGCAAAATTGCCGCATTTGGAGTGAAGATCAGCCAGAAGCATTGCAACAGCTACCAATGCATCCCGAAAAAGCAACTGTTTGGTGCGGTTTATGGGCCGGCGGCATTATTGGGCCTATTTCTTCAAAGATGATGCGAATCGCAGCGTTACTGTCAATGGTGAACGCTACCGAGCGATGATAACAAACTTTTTTTGCCCGAAATGGAAGTTCTTGACTTGCATGATATGTGGTTTCAACAAGACGGTGCCACATGCCACACAGCACGCGAAACAATGGCGCAATTGCGAGGCGAGTTTGGTGAACAGTTAATTTCACGTTTCGGGCCGGTCAATTGGCCGCCTAGATCGTGCGATTTGACACCATTAGATTATTTTTTGTGAGGGTATGTCAAGGCTAATGTCTAAAGGGACAAGCCCGCTTCGATTGACGCACTGGAAGCCAACATCCATGCATTCATTCGTGAGATACCGGCCGATATGTGTGAAAGAGTATGCCAAAATTGAACTCAGCGGATGGGCTACCTGAGACGCAGCCGCGGTCAACATTTGCATGAAATTATCTTTAAACATTAAATTGCAAGGTTCAAACTATCGATTCAAATAAATATTTCATTCATTTTTTCGAATTTTGTGTGTTTTTTTTTTTAAAAAAAGTTCTAAGCCTCTTAAAAAATCACCCGTTACAATTAGAAAAAAAATTAGGTAGGTATGGGTAGTTGGGTACCTACCTACCTATATCTATGCTATGCAAGTTTAAAAGAAACGATTACTTATAAGCTTAGGTACATGTATGTAGGTAGGTAAAAGCCACATACCTACTATTTCAAAGAACTCTTCTGCCTTTCAGTTTTATTTGTCGATAACAATAATAGGTAGGTACCTAGTTACGTATAAATATATGTACCTCTACATGTCGTTAATTTAAAAGAACAAAGTCATAACTCAAAATATGTTGGTTTTGACTTTGTTATTAACTTCATGTGTATAAAGGATCTTTTTTGCTTTATTTTTGTAACTATTGCATTTTTCATTATGGTAAAAAAAATTGTAAAAAATCACTGAGTTTTTCTTTAGTTGTGGGCATGTTTTTTAAAGAAATGAGATTTATATTATTTGCTAAAAAAGATTTACGGCAGATACCGTTATTTAAGGTTAACAAAAAATGAAAAAAATGTGTGTGGTGTGCCCAAAAAAAAAACCCAGAATGTTTAAAGAAAATCGACCTACTCGTTCAGGCTGCAATATAAAGGACAGACAGACCGACAGAATTGCGAGACCCATTTTTTCGACTTTGCTATAATCTTAATGTCAAGTATGATCAATATCTCGAGTTCGATTTTTTGTATATACTAATGCATTACTTGCCATATAGTACCTACCTATGCATATATCGCAAGTAAAAATACATTTATTTCTTTATTATTTTTGTGTGAACTTCTTATGTATCTGCATATTAAGAAGCACCAGATTGCAAAAACTACAAATTGCGAAAAACACAAAAATAAGACCATTTTTAGAAATTAAAAACAGTCCTAAATTCTTTTCGGTTTGTGAAATATTTCTATTTTAGTGAGGCATCGAAAATTTGTTTTTGTTTGTTGTTTTAAATAATTCAGTCAATTCAATTAAATCATGTTAACGAAATGTTCAGTTTCAAGTACTTTAACTTGATATTTTTATTTAAAAACAACATTAAATATAGATATCTACTTATTATTATTTAAAAGTAAAAAAAAAAAAAAAAAACTGTCTCACGTGGGAGTTGAACTTGCGACCCCTCAGGTCACAGCCAGTGACTCTACCAAAACGCTATAGATATCTATAATGTTTGGCGGTTTATTTGTTATATTTATGATTTTTATTATGCAGCTTTTCTCTACCAAAATTTTAAATATTGATTTATTAATTAATTAGAGGTGTGCAAATAAAAACTTTTGGTGTGTAAATTAAAACTCCAAATGCGCAAGTTTTTAAGCCCCTTTGCATTTCGAAATTCGACATGGCTACCGAGACATGGCCATTTTAAAATGGCATAGATACAAAGTGAAAATTGTTTATATTTTGTTTTTTTTTTTTTTTTAAAGGGGGGTGTGCAGTTAGAAATACATCGGATAGCATTTTTGCTATATACCTAGTCAAATATCGACACTACTTCGCCCGCTGGCGTCGCCCTGGTTAAAAAAAAAATATGTGAGTGCCGGGACTCACGGTTAAATATGTGTAAACATCAACGTTTGTCTAAGTGCCTAATTTTTGTTACTGAACGTCATCAAAAGAAACATATTGAATAATTAACACTACATTACCTATCTGCAGGCAGTGCTTAAAAAGCTTAGTGTTGAAAGAACGGCAGCGAAATACCCAGTGGGGGGACCGCTGTAACGAAATTTCCAAGCACTAAAAGGCTGGTGGTGAAGTGTCCAACGAACGGTGAAAGTTCGGTACTGAAAGTCCTGCTTCGTAGTTCACTCTCACCTTTAAGATGACTTCACATTACACATACATGGTTATTGTTTATGGTAATCACTCTCTGAGTATCGCTGATTTGTAATGAATGTTAACTTTGTGCAAGTAGGTAGCCGATAACTCTGCAATTTGTTCAACCTCAGCTATCTTGTATTTATATCACAGCCTACAAATTGCAAGAAGAAATTGCATCGTTTAAAAGCAGTATAATGTAAACGTAGAATTTAGGTTCAGATTTGTATCACTAAACGCACCCGATATCCTACCATACCTACAGCCATTGATCTACCATACCTACAGTCAATTTGGAACATCCACCAGACTTCAGTGCCAAACAAGTAAAAAAAAAATCAATAGTTTGACAGAAAAATATGTAGGGAAAACAAAAACATGTGACACAGATTAGCCACATGAAGATGAGAATCCCCGGTAGCCATTTTAATTTGCCTACAAGCTTGAACTGGCAGTTATCAGATAAAAAATGAGAATGTGTGTATAAAAATCTCACACATATACAGTAGGGATCTTCACACACCTGGTTAAATTGTTGTTGCAATTCACATCTATTCATCGACGCGGGAAGAAATTACAAATACAACAATGTAAACAAATGGGTTTTGGAGGGTGAAACGTACGAAACATTCTCATCTTTATATGGCTAATCTGTGCATGTGATTGTGATTGGTCGATTGTTTGTTTTCCCTACATATTTTTATGTCAAAATTAGAAAGAGAAAAGACAAAGATAGTTTCTGGAAAAGCCTAATTGTCAATCTCTACAGCTGACCATAGATACACCATATATAGATGACAATCTTTCGTACGTTTCACCCTCCAAAACCCATTTGTTTACATTGTTGTATTTGTAATTTCATCCCGTGTCGATGAATAGATGTGAATTGCAACAACAATTTAATGGGGTGGGTTTGTTCTGTTTTGCTAGATCGACCATTTTGTATGTGGAAATAACGCATCCATCTTTAAAAAAATTTCAACTCACCAGCTTTTCACCATGAAAATGGGGGATGTTAGGTGGGATATCGGGTTGTATTGAAAGAAGCACAAATTTACTAATGCTAAGTCCGCTATTACACGACGAATTTGGAGTAATGAAACTTCCTTAAACTTTTTTTGAAAATCCATCTTCTGAGTCGTGCGCTGCTACACATTGATTTTTAAATCTTGACTCAAATTTGGAATTTCCCTTTAGTTTGATTGGTTATTAAAATTTTCAATGCTCTCTATAAACATATATGTATTTATATTAACAACCATACAGGTATACATGTGCGCTGTACAAACAACAGAAATAAATGCAGCGGCTTGTTAAATAAACAAGGAATACAATAAGAAATGTCAGGCCAAAATTTGGCCTACGAACCACATGACCCACTCTTTATTTAAAAAGAAGTTATGACTAAAAACTAGTCGTGTATAATAGCAGTATTTCGTATTTCCGTGAATGACACCATGTTTGGCTTTCATTCTTTTAGTCTCATAATGACATTTTTCTGAACTGTGTTTTTCTGTCCGAAACGTCAATTTCACAAGTCATCCACTCCATTTTGTTTCTGTAATGGCGTCGCTAATCCACGATGTCGTTTTTTTCAACAAAATCTCCCCGGGCTTGCAAAAAAACACGGCTAATGTCAATTTTCACAGCACAGAGTGATAAGCTTTTAATTATTTACTTTGCGAAACAACTTAAATTCGATGTGATATAAATTAATTAAAAGAAAACTCAACATTTCACTTCACTCATTCATCAATCAGAAAAAAAGTCAAAAAATAAGCACCATGCGCCAAATTGTTTTTTGCATCCAACCACTTACGAAAGAGCTGTCACAGTACCAAATCGCAATTATGGGCACAACATATGAATTCTTTGTATTCACTCGGTTTTGTACGACCACTTGCGTGGTCTTCCGACTATTCTAGTTCTACCTTTAGCCCCGACGTTGTTTTTTTCGACTAATTTCCTCCGGGCTTGCAAAAAAACACTCCTAAAATTGTCTTACTACAGCTGCCTTGATTCTCTTATTTCTCATTCTTATATTATTGTTTTTTTTTTTTTTTTTCATCATTATATTCACTGTTTGTTTCAATAAATTGAGAGTAAAACACAAAACCACAAACTTATCCATATAAGGTCGGGTTAGCACTTGATAACTCGTTGCTGAATTTATTATACTTTTTGAACATACTCATGATATTTTTAAAATAACCGACATTTTGGTGGTGAATGGAGGAATTCTGTCTATGTGTGCAAATAAATGGTGGTGAATAATGGACGAATTCTGCATATGTGTGCGTGTTTCTCCTGAATTTCCCCTGAATTAGCTTGTAGGCAAATTCGGATGACAGCCGAGATTGTCATCTTTATATGGGGTGTGTTTCTTTATTTTTTCCGGATAAAGAATAGAAAAGACGGAAAAGGCAAAATATCTACAAAGAATATCCAGAATCGAATAAATAAGGAAACAGATCTTAATTGAAAGAATATCCAACTATCAGCTGTTTGTTTTCATCTCAAAAAATGATTTAGCGATTATTTCTTTGTTTTGCAAATTGTAAATTAATTTTTCGCGCACGCATAAGCATCATGAAGATACAAAAATAATTATCACAAAAACATGTACACCCATTTCCATTTCATTACATTTCTTTTCATCCATGGCAGAAGCAGACGGCAGACAAAATAACAATACCTAATTGTAACCAATGAAAAAAATGAAATGTATCTGTCAAAATAGAGAATATTCCAACTACACTAGCTCTTGACTAGGGACAGAAAGATCGCATTCCAATAATTCTAGAACGAATAAAGAAACAACAAAAAAATATATCCGGAATATTCCAGAGAATAAAGAAACGCAAAAGCGGTGTTCCAGATATTCCGAATATTCGGAATAAATAAAGAAACACACCCATGGTGTATCTATGGTCACGACGCAAAAGTCGTCGTGTAATAGCAGACTTAGAACCGAAATGAGGTAATTTCGTAAATTACAGAAAAACTTTTTTCATCTCAAATTTTCTTTTTTCGTTTGACAGCTCATTTAATTTTGAATTTGATCTGGCTTGTTTTTTTTCCCTTTCTGTTTCATTTTTGTATGCATTCACCTAACGTGGAAATTTTCAATGAATTCTACTTTGAAGGGATTTCCCTTGGTTGTGTTTGTAGGGTTGTCACGTAGTTTCCTACTGAATTTCATGGAAATTTTGTTGAAATTACATGCATACTTCATGCATTATTTCGAAATGTGAATTTATATTTGAAATGAGGTGAGAATCAAATTCGGAAATTTTCAGCGAAATTACCTCATATTGCAATAATGAAAACGAGAGCGATTTTTAATCTTTGTTCCTCTTTTTGTTCCCTTCAAGACTTCGAATTTTTATAGATGTTAAATTTGTTCAAATGAAAAGGAATCATCTTTCCACACTCTTTACTCCACTATAATGTCTCGAACATTAAGGCCAGGCGCGCACATGCAACTAAACAGTTTGGTTTCGATTTTGAGCACTCGGGATTATATGAGAGTCCGCCGGTTTATGTGCGCGGACTCTCATATAATCCCATAGTGCTCAAAATCGCAACCAAACTGTTTAGTTGCATGTGCGCGCCTGGCCTAAAGAGAATCCTGCAATTTGTTCAACCTTAGCAATTTTATCTACCCGGGCACCACGCGAACGTCCCTCGCCAACGTGCTTAAAAAAAAAGAGTCAATCCAGATTCAAAACGCTTTATTTTAAAATACGAATATGATTTACATCATACAAATTTACCGTTGAAAAGTATTTTTCACCATTTCACACAAAGATGGTACTACATTTGCTTGTGATTCCACCTTCATATACGCTAAAAACTCTCTCTCTCTTTTTTCAATGGATTCTTTTCTTCATCTTTATTTTCGTTTACCTTTTTCGTCCTTCTCTATCGTGTTCGATGTATGACCAAAAAAAAACCAAACGAAAAGTAAAAAAATGACAATTCAGTGCGAGCAGTGAAAAAAAATTTAATAAATTCTGCACTTAGCTTTTTCTCTAGTTATTTAATTCGTATTCACTTTAAAACTATCACAAATCGATCGCAACTTAGTTGTTTATAAGAAAATGAAAAAGTTTCTTTTGCTTACTTTGTTTTTCATTGAAAACATTCGAGGTAAAGATTTGGGTTTTCATTTACGAAGAAGAAAATTTTCTTTCCAGTGCTTTTGATTTGTGTCCTGCTTTTACCATTACCACTCTGCTCTGGCACCACCCACCCACCTACCTCTGTGTTCCTTGGCCCAAATTTGTATCACAATACTGAAATTGATTGGCAAAGAAATTGCTAAAATCAAATCTGGCAAAAGTTTGTTCAGAACCAGACTGTTTCTAGGGTTCTGCTTCTCTGAGCAAACAGAAAACTCTTCCAATTAGAATAAGATTCTAATTCAACTTGCTACCCTTGACGATACCAACCTTAGCCTGCACCACCTCCCTCGCAGCAAACCCTATGGTGGAAAAAATGTTGACCTCTTTTTTTATGAATATGTTTTTTTCGTTTTGTTAAATTTTCTAATAGGACTTTCTTTGCTTTCACTGTGTTGTTTTAATTATTGTTAATTTTGTTTTAGACACCCTCGCAGCTAGTTCGAGCTTAACTGCAGGAGGCCACTGTAAAGATTACAATGGTAAACTATACGAGAGTGGCATGCACTACATGCCTGGACCAGATTCGTGTCGTTTGTGTATTTGTGATAGCGGTCTGCCGAAGGCATGCAAAATGGTCCTTTGTGAGGCCTTCACCAAATGCAAATCATTCCAAACGGTCGGGAATGGCAACAATTGTTGCGAAGTGATTTGCCTGGATGATCAGTTCACGGATGGCAGCACAGATTTTGGGATATGACTTGTGGCAAGTGGCATTACTGCCACTTTGTCTCTATCGTTGTTATTCTTCTTGGTTAATAGACTGCGACAAAGAAAAATTAGGGCTAGAGAGAGTCGTCAAAATGCTGAAGATCAAAGGAGCATTGTGGGGAGCATTGGGTAAGTTAAAAACAAACTATATTCTATGTCATTTGAATAAGATTTGCATTTTAAAAACAAAATCATGTAATAGAATAATTAACAACACTAGACATTTCAATCAACAGAATGTGTAGTGCACTTTTAATTTATACAAATCATAAGTATTGAATTAAGTTTTGTATAATTTATTAGTCAAATGAAAATCAGGAAAATTGAATAAAAGGGTGCATTTTTCTTAAATACAGAACTAGTGCATTATACATTTTATGTAGATGTATGTATACATAGGGTTTCTCAGAAACAAATTTGACTTTTAAGGTTCTGAAAGCCTATTCCATGACTGGGTAGAAAATTTCATTTTGATTTGGTTTTAAATTCACTTTCTGTATGTTAATATTATGTACCTATATTTTGGAGACTAAAGAACTGAAAGTATATTAAGATTTGTTTTTAATTTTTCCAATGTAATTATAGGAAATATATGTAGTACTTACCTCTTGGCGTAATTGTTACTACGTTAGCAGAGGCACTGTCTATTTTTTTCTCATGGATCGATACAGGCTTATTTAAAAAGCTTAAACCCTTGTGGTCAAAAATTAGATTAATTCGATCTTATTAACTTCCTTAAATGTTCACTTTCATGGTCTTAAATATTAATCTTTACGACAATCCGAAACTAATCGCTAATACTTTCATAGAAAAATGGAAGTCATATAGCTCAGACCAAACTTACCCAGCATAAATCATTCAAGAAAAAAATCGTTTCAAAGTAGACGATCTTCCAAACCTACAAAATTACCCAGTATGCTTGACAGAAAGAATATCGTTACTGGAATTTACCATTACCATCACACTCCAAACGACTAAGGCAACTTCACGAGGACACGAAAAAATAACTTACAAAATATTCAAATGGTTCCACATGACTGGAAAACAGCACAATTGAAAGCCATTCCAAAAGAAGGTCGCAATTGTCACTCCTACGATGAATATCGTCCAATCTCCTTGTTACCAGTTCTCTCAAAAATTTTGGAAAAAATTATTTCAATTATTTTGTCTTTAGGGTCAAAAGAGGAGTTCAGTCATTGGTTCACTTTCTTGAGCAAAAACTGGTTGGTAATTTACAGCACAAAAACATGGTGTAGTAATTTCTCTGATCGTAGATCATCCAACAACCTAAACTTCGTAGGAATCTATGCCCTAAAATTGTACAAAACACAGTTACAAAAAAAAATAACGCGATTTATACTTGGGCAAAACACCTTTGAGCTATTATATCAAAAAAGAACTGCACACCTAACTCTATTAATCTGTCTGACACAACTATCCCATTACAAAATGAGTTGAAGATACTTGGTATCACATTCAATAAAAACCTATAATTATTTGTTCACGAAAAAAAGTCCTGATTTAGAAATAGCACTTCGAGTAGCCAAAACTTTAGTCGAAGGAAGCCTACAACATGGCTTAACAACTTATATGTGAACAACAAAGAAAAATACTCAAAAGATAGATGTCGCTATCAACGAGTGCTATCGGACCGCCTTCGGTGCCCTTATAACAATACCAATTGATGAGCTCAAAATAGATGCAGGTTTTAATCTTTCAAATTATTTGCAAAACGCAGGGCAATTTCAATGGGCTCAAAAGCCCTATTAGACGGAGGACATCCATTACACGTAAGTAATAAAAAGGCCTTCGATTAACATTACAGAAAGAAGTAAATCTCAGCACTTACAAATATCTCGAAAATCTTTCCAGATTTCTAAACTGCTTTTCCAGAACAACCGAATATTCTAATTCGCGTCCGACACCCACCATGCAAAAGGAACGATCTACAAATAGACACCACTTTAGTCTTTCAGTGCCTCCGGCTCTCACTGTGAAGAGAGTACCTCCTATGCTATCATAGAATTTTCAATCGCAGGAGAAGCTATAATTCTACACCAAGGGCTTCTCCCAGAAGTAGCCGGAAGTTATATCGCTGAGCCAGCAGGCATAAAGGCTATCGAACATGCCAACTCATTTCGTAGAAAAACTATCATATGTACTGACAACCTTGGTTTACTTCACGGGCTCAATAGTGCCAATAACAAATGTCCTTCTTTGGAATGCTTTCGAAATTAATTAATTTCAAACAAAAACAAATGGCTCTCCTGAGTTCCACGCCTTACTGGAATTCCCGGAAATGATTTAGCCGATGAAGCCGAAAAAACAAGCATCAGGGCCACCTCTAATAATACTTAGAATTACCAAATCTTTATCAGCTTGCACAGAGAACTCCCCTGTCTAAGGTTAACCAGAAACTCAGCAATCAATGTCAGGAAAGTTCCTGTATCCCGTATCCGAGCTCTGTTTAACAGTAGACATTATTTCAACGGCGAAACACAAGAATTATGTGCGGAATGTGAAGTCAATCTAACAGTGCAGCATGTACTAACCAAATGCCCTAGATCCTCTCTCAATGCAAAACGAAGAAGCAACGAAACTTGCACTCTTCATTAACCCTTCAATCCATCCAAAACATTAAATCCGCTGCCTCCTTTCATAATAAGTTCGATCACATTTAAACAGAAGAACCCATTCATCTATCATTTAAATAATAATAAAAAAAACTTATCAATATAATTTTACAAAATGTATATATTGCAAACATTTTAATAATAAAACTAAATATACACATGTATGTAAATATAATCTTGAAGACGGCATTACATGGCCTTCCGCCTCATTGCCTTAAATTATAAAATAATATGAATTAAGTTTATATATTTCTCCTAATTAAATAAATAAATCTTTATATATAAAAATGGATCGTGGTGGGTTCGGATGCTTAAAACTTGAGAACGACTGGACCAAATTAGGTACTTCCTTCTACGGGTTTGTTTGGAAAAAAGAAAAGTCTCAACAGGTGGCGCTGTAGGCGAAAATATTGTTTTTCAATTCAATTCAATTACCGCTCAACAAATGGCGCTGTAGGCGGTTAGGAAATGGCGTTTGGGATATTCTTTTTCAACTATTGATGTTTTGTAGGGTAAAAATAAATAATTGTCCGTTTTAAGAAATTCTTTTTTGATGTATATCTGCGAATAATTAAAGATGATTGTCATCGGCTTTGTTGGTCGGGTCACAAGTCGAACATTCGTTCGAAAAATTCTGGAAAGACGGCACTGGCTTGCCACAGCGTTGAAAGTGGCCACTAACTGGACTTTGATGGTGTGGAGATCTTGGCAATGAGAAAGAAGACGGCAACCACCGTCGAAACGTTAGGAAAAACTAAATGAATTAATCATTCATTTTATCAGCATAACGACCAGCAAAGCCGATGAGAACCATCTTAAGCTATTCTCAGATATACATCTAACATTCAACTTAGTCAAAAATTTCACTAAAAAAATATAAAAAAAAGAAATCCTTTTTTTGTTTGAAAGGTTATTTAAAAAAAATTCTAATTATAGAGTGCAATGGGATAAAAACAAAAAAGTGGTTTTCGATTGCAAATATTCTTTCTGTGTTGGGAAAGTAATAAAGGTTGGGCTAGGAGGATCATGTTTTTACATATTAAGTAGTATTCGATTACAAAAATGGCCTAAATATTTATTTATACTTTCTTTTGTAATTTGTATGCGAAGCTAAGGTTTGTCTACCCGTGGGAAGCCGGGCGGGTCAGCTAGTAAATAAATACATATTGGCTCCAGTATATTGCAAAGTGAAATTGGAACGAAACATTGTTGGTCATAATATTCTAATGCACGTTCTTTTTGTTTAAAAAAATACATGTATAATTACAATTAGTTTAAGGTAATTTCCTTTTTTTAAAACACTTTTCCCTAAATATTTTTGCAACTGCACGAAAATTCGTCTCATTAAATCATTTACGATCTCAAGTACAGGAGGAGTCGTAGTCTGGCGGCGTAGAACTTACACCAATTCGTAAGCAAGCAAGCAAAATGGTTTGTTATAGTAAAATAGTTTGTTATAGTGAGCATTGTGGTATTTTTTGGTTCAATTTTTGGCCATGTAACATTCCATTATACTTAATCGATTGTCATTATCCTACCATTGCTCTCACTGAGACTTGGTTACTATACTACTTGGTACTATACTACTACTAGTACTACTACTACTACTATAATTGTAGGCCTTGTATTTGAGCATGAAGATTTTGATACATGTTTATCAGAATAATATATTTCATCATAAAGCATTATGCATAACTTTAAAATGTATGTCGTTTAACAATTTTCAAAATAAAATTTTAATTTTAAATATGATTTTGACAAGACCGACTATATGGGCAACAATAATTTTTTGATTAGTATAGATTGGAGCATCCTCTCGCCTTTTCTGTTGAACGGATAATAAACCGATTTGGTATACGAATAGTTTTATCACGTTCAAAGAATGCAATGACTAAAACGCAAGGTTAAAAGGTAAAAAATGTCGATATAGTTTTTCGAGGCGAATTTTGTCCTTTAAGTCGGGAATACGATTGCAATGGGATTTTTCTAGATATGTATAAAAGTTCATACACTAGGTTAGGTAAGGTTTGAAGGGGTGATGATACGGCTAGCCGCATCACTTCACTCGGATCTCAATGGATCCATTGTGCTCCCCAGGGGCAAGGTGAGGTAGCTATAGAAAGGAATTATGGTTGAGTGAGTGGACGCTTAGGTATGGGGTGCCTTGAACTTTCTTAATGAATTTTAAGATGTTTCTTAGTGGCAAAAACGAGACGCCGCACAGTGGTTAAAATGCGGAAATAAATCAAAAAAATGAAAGTGTTACTATGAAGTTATTTTTTTTATTTTATTATAGTTATATAGTTGGTCTATGTTTTTGAAAATTTGAGCAATTTTTGTTCATAAGTTTTAAAGATACATGGCTCCAAAGTTACCCTTTTTTCAATTTTGAAATTCCTATATTTTCTTGCACTAACTTCTTGGCACTAAAAATAGCGTTTATAAAACTTAAAGCCAGAATTTTTGTTTTTATTTCAAAAACATGTACTTTAAGCTTAAAAAAAAATATATGCATATATATATATATATGTATATATGTATATTTTAGATGAGTCAGATTAGAGAGCTCTAAAATTAAAATTTTAATGTTTTTTCCTTAGAGCTACAATTTTAGCTACACTTGCCTACACGCTCTGACTACATTCACTTGAAAGCTACAATACTCACCTAACTAGTCCAAAAAGAATGAAATCCGTCTGGATCCAACCCTGTGACTTATGTTCAATTTTGTTCACCTGAATCAGGTCTTAAAAAACACGGTTTTGACGACGATAGATCCGAAAAATTACAATTTCTTCAAAAATACTTGTCACAGATAACTAGATAAGAGCTTAATTTTTAGAAAAAATATGTACCTTTCTTTAAAAAATAAAATAAAATTAATCCATTGACTAACCTGTGAGATATTCAATTTTTAGCGCAAAACTTTTTTTTTGCCTGACTTATTTTCCAATTGTTTCCTAACTTTTATTTAAAAAATTACAATAAAAATAAAAAAAATTATGATGTATTAAACTATATGTAAGTACCTAAATAAAATATGAACAGAAATCAGGTCGCGCGCCGGCGCCCAGTTCGTCGAAAAAATAATCGCCTAGGGCTGCTTTTCTGGTCATTGCTAGGCTAGGGCATTCACAAAGAATGTGATAGGAGCTCTCCTCTGCCTCTTCATATTGACACCCTCTACATAAGTCGGATGTGCTGATGCCCATTCTAATCATGTGGGTCCCCATTGGGGTCCCTATTAAGTTGTGACCCGTTAGGATTCCAACCAAGAGGGACAGTCGAGGCCTGCTTAGCTTGAGTAAATGTTCTGTTTTTTTCTTATCGGTATTCGGCGAAAGGGTCCTCGAGACCCAACAAGTCTCAATAGCAGACCATCTGTCGTTTGCGATTTCGAGGAAATTTTGGTGGATTCTATTCTTTTCTTGCTGCAGTGGCATATTTCGGTTTGGCTCGGATCAAGAGATTACCCGATTTCGGCCAATTCATCCGCCTTTTCATTCCCATGTACATATATCACGGTGTCCTGGGAACCATCGAGGGGTAACTGTGTTGGTTGCATTGAGTTTTCTAAACTCGTTGCGGCAACGGTCTACCAGTTTCGACTTTATGACAATTGAGAAGGTTGCCTTAATTGACGCCTGGCTCTCAATAAATATATCAATGTTTGTATTTTCTATTTTGCATGTGGTAAAACTTTTTGCGGCCTCAAGGACTGCAAGCACTTCCGCTTGAAATACCTTGCAGAAGTTTGGAAGTATTGATCTGTTCAAGGGTGGGTTATCCGAGAAGAAAACTGATCCTACCCCATCGTTCGTCTTGGAATAACTGTCCGTAAAGACCGACAAATGATTTTCGTTTATGACGCGGTTTTTCGCCCATAATTCCCCATTAGGGATGTCTATTAATCGATATTTGGTACTGAGGTCTGTTTGAATATCGGTGTTCGTGAAGTTTTTAATTGTACTATGACCGAAATTGCTCCCTTTCTAATAATTACACTGTATTAGTCGTAAGGCACTGTTGGCCGCCATTTCTCATAGGACTAGTTGTACCGATACACGATAGTTTACGCATTTTAGTACCTAATAGTTTTAAGATTGGTAGCTTTATCTAAGGCTGGTCACCGAACCAAGCACGCGTACGTCAAAATTGTCCTGACTATGGCTGTGTACATCCAGTGAATGGTTTTGGGGCTGCGACCCCATCTTTTCCCAAAAATTCTACTGCAAGTGTAGAAAGCAATTGATGCTTTCTTCTGTCTTTCTTTTCAGTTCAGTTTACAGTCAATAAACAAAACAAAATATTTTGGCGTGCCAGTGAAATGGAGCGGTGTCTCATTTATGGTTATATTTATATTTGGAATATTTCGTTTCCTAGTAGACAAAACTAGTTCTGAAGGTTTGAATGAAACAACAACCACTTGAGTGAGCTACCATCAAGTCATTATAGGCTGCAGTTATAGCTATTTCACGGCTGCCAGACCGATCATCAAACTCCTTTTAGTGGTGCTTAGTCTATTACGTTCAATTTTAATTTGAAAAACAAGTTGAACATAGACCAAGCGTCTTTAGAGCCAAGCGCACTACACACTGCGCTACCGAAGTCATGTGGTTGTGTTTTGTCTTGGATGGGTTGACATTTAGTCCGCAGCTGCTGGCCCAATTACTTGTAGAAGCTCGCACAGTGTGTTGACAAATTTTCCTGACCCCATTATTATAATGTCATCGCCGTAAGCTACAACTTTGACCCCGCTTAGACTTAGTTTAACAATGATTTGGTTTACAACCAAATGCCCTGTGGAGTACCCCTACACGTTCTAGCTTTAAGCTTGCTGTGACCCATTTCTGCATTTACTTGTTTGGAGCATAGAGTCAATCCAATTTGACTGCATCGGTACGATGTTCACACAAGTTCAAACACTACACCGATTCATAAATCAAGTTCAAAGTAATCTATTGAAAACTATATACGAATAGCGAAACTTCAATTGATTTCTTAGGTTTTCAAATCTTAGGAAAAACTAAAATGCAGTTAGAAAAACATATCTTTCAACATGGATTTTTAAGTGGGACACAGACCTTTGTATAAATGAATTAGATTGAGTAAGGCATTAACTACTATTAAAAAATCTTAAATCTCTGGGTTTTCATTGTCAGATGATAAATTGCATCAAGAGCTATCCGTTAAATAGAGTGCAAATTGTAAAAATTTTGCCTACAAAATCTGAGGCCCTTATTATTTGTCCGTTTTGTAAATGTCTAACCAAGCTGTCAAGCATTTGCAGATTTCTTATTTACTTACTTAAGGTGACGCTACGGTCCGGAGTTGATCAGGGCCTCAACCAACAAGCTTCTTCCAGCCAGCTCGGTCCCTAGCTAGCTTTCTCCAATATCGCACCCCAAGTTGGTTGAGGTCCTTTTCTTCATTGTTTTGCACATAACAGATTCCTCTCAAGAGATTCAAAATTTTCCCCTACCTATATGTACCTATCTGTGATTTTCTGTTCAAGCTATTTCTGTGGACAGAAATTCACAGTTCATTATGATGTGCCAAGCATGTCATTCACAATAGTAGTACCTAGTAGTCGTTGCTCTTCAAAAACGACCGTCTGTGAGTTTCTATGCAAAAAGTAAAGGTTGGACCTATGCACGACTCACAGGATAAAATTTCAACGAAGAATTCGAAGAAGATTAACGACACAAAAGTGGTCTTATGGCCAAAAGTCCATTATGACATTTTCCAAATCTATAAATTAAAAAAAAAACCAAATGGTAAATAACGAAAACAGAAAAAAAAAACAGACAGTACTTACCAAATAAACGCTATGGTAAACGAGACCAATTATTTCTTATTTATTTTTATCCTTCAAAAATTGAATTAAAATTTCTTTTCCTCAATGTTTTGACAGAAAAACTGAGAAGTTTTTCGCACGCGCGTGATTATTTAAAATTATTTAACTCCCAGAGTCGCGTTCACGGCTGCGTCTCCATTGTATTCACTTTAACGAGATTTCCCGTATTTAAACTCTGACAGGTGAGAACGCGCGTTCGAACGCGCTTCAATTGTGTTCAGCCAGTTACACAGAAGTTAAATCAATAATAATGATAAAAAATTTTTTCATTAAACAGTTCTGATAGCGTTAAAATTCCATATAATGTTGCATAATACTTTTTATCATCATTCTTGTTTTAGATATATTGCTGGCAACATGGGATACATGGAAGGCAATCTCAGTGGCATGGACTACTCCTACGGCGGAGGTGCAACACACTACCCACTGTGGAAACCACCAAGTGGTTATTTTCCGCGTGGCGAAGCTCCACCACCTTACGAAGAGGCGGTAGCAATATCACAAGCCGAAGCTTTAAGTGCTCAATGTACGGTGAGCGTTGCCACTACTACACATCGATCACTGCCGGTTGGAATAAATCCAGCTGATATGTCAAGTGATGTTGTTCGTCGCGGACAAATGGCTCAGCCCCAACAACAGCATCACACTCAAGCACCTTCAGCCCAAATTCAGCCACAGCAAGCACAACATCATCAGCAAAGTATAACTCAAAGTACAACCAATTTAATTAATATAAACATCAATAGCGGTGGTAATCTTACAACAATTGCAACTGGCGAGTCGCATCAGCCACCGTATAGGTAAAATTACTACATATTTATTGTTTTTGT
Organism: Leucozona laternaria; assembly: GCA_932273885.2. Lineage (NCBI taxonomy): Eukaryota > Metazoa > Arthropoda > Insecta > Diptera > Syrphidae > Leucozona > Leucozona laternaria. The sequence goes on from OW026366.1 coordinate 35,899,105, forward strand.
AGATAGAGAGTTAAAAATATAAACTATTATTTCTAATAGCTGCATAACATCAGTAAACCAACCGTGTTCCACACAAACACCATCGAATTGTTCCCCGGCTTTGAATAGTATCGGTGATGTAACGACAGTAGCTGCCAACAACAATCGTCTTCATATGCCCAATAATTCGATTTGTGTCCAAACAACAGCCCCGCCACTCCCAAGCAGTGCAGCGATTCATAGTGCACAGCATCAACACAACTATCAGCAGGCGCAACAACACATCCAATTCCAACAACGTACCCAGCAGCAACAGCTGCATATGCAACAACAGCAGCAACAACAACAACTTCAACAGCAGCAGCAGCAGCAGCAACAGCAGCAACAGCAGCAACAGCAGCAACAGCAGCAACAGCAGCAACAGCAGCAACAGCAGCAACAACAGCAACAACAGCAACAGCAGCAACAACAGCAACAACAACAACAAAAGCAGTCTCAGTCTTTACAACAATCGAATTGCATTCAAATAACTGAATGCACCTACAAGAACTGCCATCTCAATAGTTCACATCGTCGCATTCAAAAGCAGCATCCTACGCAGGAAATGATTCACTATGTCAGCAATGCCAGCACTGGCGTCACCTTCCAAACGATCACCAGTGAATCATCAGAGTCCGCCGCTACAAATAAGCCTGATCAACTGACATCGCCACAGTACACAACCGCGGAGTGCGCTGGTCGTGTTCAAGAGATCAGCACCATAACCAGCAGTGAGACAGTTGCATCACAAGCGTCAACGCTAAAAAATACCAACAAAACGCCATCAACGTCTAGGCGATACCACCGAACTATACCCCGATACTTTGCCGTGGTTGATCCACTGGGACAATCCACTCAACAAAAGCTGATATCTTCTTCGGGATCAAAGCAATCATCCTCTTCAGTCACAAGTGGAAGTAGCAATAGCAGCAACAACAACAACAACAATATTGGGAGCAAGAAGCCAACTTGTCAGTGCCCAGTGCAGCACGTGCCCATGTCTTATATGGGAACCAATCAAATAAATAACTCGCAGACCAACAATGTGTTTCTCTCGGCCCTGAGTACAAAACTAGTCACAAGCCGTTCCAGTTTCGGAACGAAATGTATGCCACCAGGCACACCTACTTCATCAACAAAGTCGACCAGTCAGAGTTCGTCGAACGAACTTTCTTCAAATGGAGGTGGAAGCAACGCTGGAACAATGAAAAAAGGCAGTAGCGCTATGAGTCATCAATCCAATCTATATTGTCAGCATGAAGCTAAAATAGCCACGATTTCGAAGCATGTAGGTGATTTTAAGACCGATACACCCACCTATGAGACACATGCCATTCTCCAACCATACGGCGACGAGAAAGTTCATATGTCATCGTCAAACAAGGGAAAAATCAATAGCAGTAGCGGTAAAGTAACCAGCTCACCGAAAGTCCTGCCAGAGAGTACATCTTTATACTCCACTGGAAACCTTAACACCGTGTCCCTGAGTTATCCAGAGGCAAATCCAGCATTACCACCGAAAATGTATAAAAGTCAAACGAATCTCAAGTCTCCCAATGGAGCAACTTCTTCATCAGCAGCTCTTTTGCTAATGCAGCAAAAGTCTCCCCATCACAGTGGTGGTGGTGGGAATGATCAAATTCCAACTATTTCCCATCAAAAATCCCAATTCACAAAATCCCTTCCCCGCAAGGAAGACAAAAACACTCCACCTGCGCTAACACTTCCCATTTCAGGTCAGCTTAGCACAGAAAAGTCCCTTAGCATGGGAAAAATCAATTCATCCACCTTTTATCCCCTTCAAAACAATCATGTAACATACACACTCCCAAAACACACACCGGGAAAGATGTCCCTTAATAGTACCATAGCTAGTGTGGTAAGTAAGGTACCTTCAGTGATAAGTATTCCAGCCACTGAGGACACCAATTTACCACGAATGAAATCTCAACCCCAGAGCCCCAATCATAAGGCAGGACCTGCACAGGCAAACAAATGCACCACTTTGCCAAAAACTTTGCGGTCCGCTGCGAAAAAGATTGAAACAACAATTCCAACCACCATCGTTACAATGCCCGGAGCAACCGCTCCACCTTCCACATCAACAACGTTGTCGTGTGGCAAATCAAAACCGCTTGACAGCGATAAACCACTGCCCGTCTGCACGACATTAAAAAACTGTTTGAATCCCAAGGAACATTTTTTGCCCAACGATACGAGTTTAGATGATGACTACTTGAGCGAGTGTGAGAATTGCAAAATTGCACATAGCTCAAAGTATTATTTGGACGAGGAGTCGGTGGAGTCCCCGCAAGAAACAATGACACTACAGCGAAAGATGGACGACAAAGAGGAGCAGGAACAGGCTTACTATAGGATATCACACACACTGCCTACGAATCCAAAAAAGAATCCGTGAGTAGAATTTTATATATGACAAATATACATATAGCTATTTTCTTGGTTTTTGCCGTTTATGCGATATATAAAATTATAAAATTATTATAATGATATTTACAACCACAATCCCAAACAATTTTTTTATACGAACACAGACTTCAGAGTTTTACTCAAAATATAGCAATTTTTTCTGGAATGGTCTTAGGAGTCTTACCAAAATTGTGATTTGAAACAAAATAATATTTCATTTCACACATTTTTTTTTGATGTTATAGACCAGTTCCTAGATACAAAGAAAGTTGTACACCTTAAAAAGAAAAATTCAATCCGCCTTTTCATAGGCCGCGTCGTAATAAATCCGTACATCGAATTTCGAAAAAAAAGTAGTAGTAGTTCCCGTGTCGTAAACTTTCATGAAATTTTCTGAATTAATTCGGAGTGATCTAAAATTGTCGTTTGGCTATTCTTGTTGGTCAGTGTTGGTCAGATATATTTTAATTATTTGTGGACAATTTATTCCCTCTATAGAATTCAGCCTAAAGGCCCAACTATAATAGGCATAAGCGAACTTAAGCTAATTTCAAAATCCTAACGAAAATTGGCTTATGTTTGCAAAAGTACCGCGTATAGCCATAATTGGCTTATGCACGCATAGCCATCTGTTATCACATAAATTTAATGTTAAAATACATAAAATCTCGTTATAGATCGGTGTTCACATTGTATATTGTGTATTATAGAGATCAGTGTCTGAACTAAACAAGAAAAACGACCATTATTATTTTAGTTGGGCCTTAACTTTACGATGTATGTTCTTCCTATGTGGTAAAGCAGATAGTGCTGATCTGTGTAAACAGATAGTGCTGATCTACTTTTGGCAAGTTTCTCAGCTTTACAGTTACCTGGAATGTCCCTATAGCAAGCCCGTCACCCAACAGAGATGAATGCTGGACTGCAGTGCTATCTACATGAGAGAAGATCGGCAGTTTTGAGCTGCCCAGAGATTTAATAGCGGCTTGATTGTCTGAAAAGATGAGAATATCCGAAGTTGATATCATGTTTTCTGTAAGTCAAGATAGATATTATTCAATCGCCAAAAGTTTCCACGCTACAATAGTTGGGATCGCCGATGACTTTAAACTTTAGCAACCCAAGTGCTTTAAGAAATTTCTTCGGTAATATTAATACTGTACACTATTCTTATTGTTCATGCAGGGAAATGTATAGTATATTGTTTGTTCGGGAAGTTCTATATAGCTCTGTTGATTGTGAAAATATACTTGCATTATTATACAGTGCCGAGCAAAATAATAGCATTGTAATCTGTTAAAAAATATAATTTTTCATATCTTTATAATGCAGCCACTTTTTCTAACTTCTACTGCGAGCAAAATAATAGCAGAGTTATCGTCAAGTTCAATTTAAAATATTGTGGGTCCTTCAATTATGATTTTGATATTATAAAAAGTAAGCCCTATTCTTTTACTTTATATTTCAACCGAATTTGTTTAAAAAAATTAAGTCATTTACAACCTAATTATGAACGGCAACACCTATGAGGAAGTTCCGGAACTTGTTGGGTGTTCGGTAAAAATGGCAAGAAATGACATAAAAGAATCTCGGCAGTATGTAAGACGATCATCAAATACCGAATATGATCCTAGGTACCCACCAAAACGATAAAACACAGAAGATCTCGTTGCATGGTATGGGGATGCTTCTCATACTATGGAGTTGGTCCAATATATTGGATACAAATTATAATAAATCAAATCGTATCTGGAAATTTTGCAGAACATCATGCTACCATATGCACAGTTCAAAATGCCGCTTTAATCGGTATTTAAGCAAGATAATGACCCAAATTATAAATAAGCTGTTTTAAAAAATAATGGTCATGCTACTAAATACTAACTAAAATTACAATAAATTGAACTTTTTGAACCCTTATTTTGACTTAACTTTACACAATAGGACAAGTACTGCTATTATTTTGCTCCCTTTATTTTCGATCATATTTGTTTTTGTATAGTTACTATATTAATGATCAATGAATTATCATTCTATTTATATAAAAAAAAAAAATATTTCAATAAAACGAACAAAGTTTTACCAACAATGATTTCTAAAATCAAACTTCTTTTGATTTTTCATTTTTTTCTTAACTTATTTTTCGTTGCACTGCTATTTTTTTTTGCTCGCAGCTGTACATATGCTCCTTCAGGAACACAAAGACCAAGGCCATTACTATTTGAGATGGCGCACAGAACTTATTATGGATTACGCGAGCCTTTAAGCATAATGTTGTAAACTTTTTAATGAAGCTTATTATAACCTAAGGATAATAATAATAGTAATTTCGAATCAGTGGATTATTATATCGTAGATACCTAATAAATAAGATTCAAGTTAAAAGTCGCTGCACTTAAACAGAAGAATGTTTCTTTTAAATTTTTCTTCATACCCTCATAAATAAGTGTTTTGTTTTTACAACATGACATTGAAAGAGTCTTGCAACGGCACACTGCAAATAGAATGGAACTGAATAAAAATAAATGTAAAGCCATACTTTAGAAGGAACAAACAGTTTCGCAAAGGTTTGATTGCGGTCCATCATACTGCCACACCCTTTGTTATGCTCCATTTACACGAGTAAAACATTGCCATATTTTCTTTCATTATCTTGCCAATAATGACCGAATCATGTAGATGGTCTAAAACTTGTCATTATTTTTGTCAGAAAAATAATGAAATAAGTGCAAAAGACATTTAATTTTACCATTATAGTGACATCGTGTAAATACTTATACCTTTTAGGAATTATGACAATCAACATAGAAGACTGAACTTACTCATTCTTTCCATTATAATGCCAGATCATTATAGCGCCATTGTTTGACTTCATGTAAATATATGTCATTAAGGCATTGATTTTAAACATTATTTTGTCAGTGTTCTGGAAGAAATAATGGCAATTCATCATTTACAGTGAAAGCTTTTAAAAAGCCTAATTTATATTTATTTATTGGTTATTTTGTTTGAACTAAACTAAAAGTTACATTTCTTTTTATTTGCTATTTTGTTTTATCTAAACTAAAGTTATATTACTATTTATTTGCTATTTTGTTTTAAGTAAACTAAAAGTCACATACCTACATTCTTGCTATTTTGTTTTAATTAAACTAAAAGTTTCAAGTTAAATAACTACGGTTTTTATTTTTTATATAAAGACATGAAGAATAGTAATCTATCAATTTTTTATATATAATTTTTTTAAGTGTTAAATTAAGCATACAAAAAAAAAATCTTCAAAATATAAATGTAAATGCCTACAAATTTTTTTTAAATGTTATCACTTAAAAAAAAATGTATAGTATTTGCCAACCAGACACACGACATTAAAGTCATGCCATAATTTATTCATTATTGATTATGTATTATATATTGTTAAAGATAAACGATGAATAAACTATCTTTATCATTTACTCATGAAAATGCGGCATTATGCTGGATTTTCACGACTGACCAATTGCCAGTATTATGTCAGTAAACTGTCAGAAAATTACTTTGCAGTTTACCACGATAATGGTAGATATACACGATGACAAATTGGCAGTTTTCTGTCAGTATACTGCCTATTGTTCTTTTTCTATTGTTCTGTCAGTTTATTGACAGAAATACTGCCAACTTATTAATCATGCAAATCCTCCATAAGAATCGGTCTACATACCGAGATGTATTAGATCCAAGTATTTTGCTTCGTCTGATATAAAAAGAGTCTATAATATGCGGAATTTTATATTTCCTGGAGAAGAAGACAAGTTCTGTTCTATAAAGGTTGACAACCAGTTAAAACCAATCTGCTCAGCTTGTTTTAGCATGCTTTCCAGATACGACAATAGCAATAGCTACATCAATTTCGGTGCACATAAAGCGTAAAGACTGTCAAAACACCCAGCTGTTAGCATATGTGAAAATTAATTATTTTTATAAAAGATAACTTGGGTAACAAGCGAATTTTTTGCCATGTAACTGTCGATGTGAGGAATGAGATTTTGACGTTTTGTACACAAAAGTGTTTCAATGCGTTTGTTAACTCTCTTGTAAGTTTCTCCATTATTGAGAAATTCGTTCTCACATTTAACTGAAAAAAGATACCAAACAGACCTACCAGGGGTAATCGGAGGCCATGCTACTAAACATGGCCCCCGGTTTCCCTTTGTAATAAGCACGTTGAACCATCCTTCGTGAAAAGTCTTGTTTTTTTTATGATTTGTAGAAGAACAATTTTTTTGTTATCTTAATATTTTAAAAATATTATAATTGTTTTTCCCCCAGAACTATCAAAAACAACTCCCGCGAACCATGGTTCTCTACAATTCCGGCCAGTTCATCATCAGAAGAAGAAATAAACGAATGAGATTTATCACACTTTCTTTAAATATTTTAAATAGAAAAACTATTTAATTTATTTAAAGAAATTTCGGTGTAATATTATAAAACATTAAATGTAAGTACGATCATCAGTGTAGTAAACGTTAAAAAAAAAAAAAACAAATAACAAAATTGAACAGCGAAAGTATCTTTTGCCCTTGATCATCCTCAATATAATTAGTTAATATAATTAGTTATACAAACAAAAATGGTCTAAAAAAATAGCACCTTCATAAACCTTCATTATTTGTTTTTGATTTCAAAAAAAAAAAACGAATTCAAACAGAACCAACCGCCACGTGAAATAGTAAAATAACCATAAAACAAATATGATTCGTGAACGATGAAGTTATCAGGTTATCTACATAATTATCTAAAACTCGTTTAACAAAGGCAAAGTTATAATTATTTATATTTGTTCAAATAAAACAAAATTAAACAGATAATTCAAAAATTTAAATTAAACTAAGATGTACAAAGCCAAAGTAGCAATATTAGTATATGTCAAATATTCTTGTCATGCATTTTGTTCCATTGCATTTATTTTAAAACAAATTAAAAATTGCAATCGAAATAAAAAAAAAAATAAGAATTAAAACTAACATAATTGCAATAATGAAAACACACCTTAAAATAATAAAAGAAATATGAGAAATGCATTTAATTTACTGTATTCACACAAGAAAAAAAAAAACAAAAATAGAAATAAGTGGATTCAATTGCAATATGTATTTATTATTGTAATGACATTATAAAGATTTCTTTAGTATCTACTCACATCACATATTAAAAATCATACATACATATATATTTTGTGAATTTTCCAAAGAGAATATTAAATTTCAATCAATGCTGCAAGCCAATCTCAAATTGAATATTATTATTATAATTATTATTATTATAAACATCATATGTTCTATTTAAATGAGAACTTATCAATGGGTAAAAACAAAAAAAATGAAACAAACCAAAGAAAAAAAAGTCATAGGATAGTAAATCTAATTTTATCTGAACCAAAATACTCATAACAAACATTGCATGCATAGATATATATCTTTTTTTTCTCTTGTAGATAAATGACATTCAGTGTTAATAGTGAGAATAAGTCGATCGAATTTATCGATTTAATATTTCAAACCTATTTTAAATATTCTAAACCTTTTCAATCTTGATCAAATCATATAGTCTTATTCTGTGTGTACGTCCGGGTGCAAACAAATATTAGTTTCACATTCAATGCACGCTATCCGATTCCAATGGTGTTTTTATGTCGACACCATAAAATATATAACCAAGCCCGCTGTCATAAAAAGTCTTGACCTTAATTAAAAACCACAATTCAACTTTATTACAGCCTATTATCAGTGGCTAGTGGTAGCTATAGTTGCTTAAATTTTAGTTTCTTTCCTTACCAAAAAAATATAAGTTAAAAATTCCGTGTCTTGTAGGTTGTGCTGTGCCTCGTCCAAAAATCAGAATTAGTTTGTCCCGCCAGGCAATGACGCCGTAAAGCCTTTTTTTCAAAAACTTCGAGAACCAGATGGAAAGAAACGGAATGAAAAAAATATGGTAAACTACTCAATGTCAAATACCGGCCGCAGCCAGGCAGAAAGTTTGAATAGTTACGTTCAGTGTTTTATTTTGTGACACCCGTCTAGAAAAATAATACAATTAACATAAATACTGACAAGGGGCGAGGAAGGGGAACTATCGAAATTTACAAGGCCTCACCAGTTATAAACCCTTTTGCCTCGAAAGTGAATATAAAATCAAAGTGATTGGTTCATTTAGGACCTTCCGTTACGATTTTGAAAATGAATACGTGTATACTTTAAATTTTTCATACTACGATGTTGAAAATGAATACATTTATCCTTAGAAATTGTTCGTGGAGGCCAATCAACATCACCATTTCTTGAAACAAGATGTTGTGGAAAGAGGTCTCGCAGTAATTCCATTGTAATCCTGGCTGTATGCGATGTGGCCCCGTCTTGTTGACACCACATGTTAATCAAGCCCAAAGCATGCAGTTGTGGCGTTTAAAAGTTTTCAATCATATCACGATATCGCTCCCAATTCACAGTTACCGTTACGCCGTTTTCATTTTCAAAGAAGTAAGGTCCAATGATTCTTCCTGACCAAATTGCACACCAGACTGTAACTTTAAATGGATGCAAAGGTGACTGATGAATAATTTGAGGGTTTTCCATTGCCCAGAACCGACAATTCTGTTTATTCACATATCCATTCAAATGAAAATGTGGCTCGTCACTCATTATGATTTTTTCATGAAAATCGGGGTTGTCATGGGCTAGGTGTAACATCCTATTGGCATATGTACGGCGGCGTAAATGGTCTTGTGGAAGAAGCTCTTGTGTCAACTGAATCTTAAATGGAAACAAATGCAAGTCCTTGTGCAAAATTGTGACCAAAGTTGTTCTTTGAAGACCAAGCTCCTGAGCACGGCGTCGAATTGAGGTTGATGGATTGTTTTGAACACTTCCTTGAGCAGCAGTAATGTTTTCAGCCGATCTTGCAGTACGTTGTGGTCCATGCTTGGGCGGCCTATCACCTACAGACCCTCTTTCTTCGAAATCATTCACTACACGATAAATAGTGCGTTTTGTTGGCACGTTGTTTCTCCCAAAATTTTCACGTAACTTTCTCATCGTCACAGTAATCGACGATTGATTTTGATAAAATGTTTTAATGATTAAAACACGTTGGTTTATCAAATATTTTTCCATAATAAATTTGCCACGTGTCTACTTCACGTCTGCCAAATATGAACTGTCAAGACTATTGTTTACCAAATTGGCGGCAAAACAAAGTAGTATACCTTCCCGCCGAACACTCGTTATTAAAAGGTATTTAAAGTATTTATTTTCAGGCTTCATAACATGCCGCCTCCACTGGACATGAACGATGCTCGGATTAAAAAATCCAATGGAGGCAGAAAAATTCAGTCATGTAGTGACATAATCCATACAAGTCAGATTGTGGATTGGATTGTGATGTTGGACATCGTTGATGCCCAGTGGAGGCGGCATGTAAAAGAAATCAAATTTTCGGAAAACTTAAATTAATATATGTATTTAAATAACAAACTAACCTTTGGAAACTACTTTAATATTGTAATAAGCCTTTTTATTTTTCAATAAGATACTTTTCGGAGAAAACACGATATTAATTTTTGATCATAGAGATCGACTGCCCGACGTTTCGACAGGGTTACACTTTTTTCCATTGGTAAATTCAGATTTCAATCTAAAAATTGATTTTTTCGTGGCGAATGAAACACGATTTTAAATTTTTTATTGTCATTGTATATGTGTAGTTTCGTCTCTCTGTCTATATTTCAATATAAATTTCGTCCATTTTAAAAGAGAAAGGTGAACTTTATGAAATTACCGATTCATTTTAAACTTTTCCATTTATAATCAAATATTTCTCACTTATTATCAACACCGCTGTAAATAATGTTGGTGTTAGAACAGGGAGGGGTAAATCTGACGAAAAATTTAGATCTGCAAAATTGATTTTAAATCAAAAATAAATCAATTTATTTTGCCCAATGGAACGCAAAAATGGTCAAAATCGGCTTTATGACAAATCAAAATCGGCTTTTTGACAAATCAAAATCGGCTTTTTGACAGATCAAAATTAAAAAATAAATTGATTTATTTTAAATATGAAATATGAGTTTTAAATCCCTCCTATAATTTATCCGCAGGGTATTAATTTTTTGTGCAACTTCTTTTTTTGTAGCTTTACGAAATTTCTCTTGATATTTTTTTAAGAAGCGTTTCATTAGGTCCCTATTAGCGTTGTCCTTTCCTTTTATATTCCACAACGCTGGTAGCGAACGGTACGCACTTCTAAAAACTCCAAAATAAGAGTTTTGTTTTCCATTTTAAAAATTTTCCGCAGCCGAATATGCTTCCTCTTCGTTGTCTATGCGAAAATGTGCCTATGCCTCAAATATACATTATTTCCATGCTGGCTACCTGATTGAAAAAAAAAATCAAAACATTTTGATTTTACTTCAAGCATACACACAATGTATACGTGTTTCATTTTTACATGTGCATGTGAGGCATGACATGCATTTGAACAGTGTATAGGCCGGTTTATTGGAGTAGGTCGAACACTAGAAATCATGTCACTTTGGCTTTTTATTCGTAACCTCAACTCACCACAGCAAGAAACCTAGGTCTACTTCAGGGGGAGTTCAAGGCAGGTTCAGGGCGACCCCAGATCTAAAAAAACAGATTTTTTTTAACTAGGGTGATTTAAGGTTTTTTCAAAAAACGATTTGGGGCGATTCCAGTGTGAATTCAGGGCTCAACGAACAAACCAAGCGTTAATGGAAAGGGAATAAGTAAATAGATAAAAAAACTGACAGTATTGACCCTGTTTAGATTTTGACTGCCCACTACGTAGTGAAAAGTCAATGCGTGTATACATTTGTAATTTTCACTCATGTGCATCTCTGAACTATCTGTGAATTGGAACATTTGATTTTGAGCATGAAGAACCCTGACTCAAGATTAAATAATTAAATAGTTGCAAAATAAAGAATATGTAGCAATTAAATCTGCTTCAGCATCTTTGCAACTATCAAACCATTTATTCTTAAAGCATTTTCTGCTTCTACCCTCGACTAAATACGCATTTTTAATTTTTATTAGGTCTGTTTCTTTACTTTTGGGAAAAGTTTGGGAAAAAGTTCGGGAAAAAGTTTGGGCTGGAGCTTTTTGATGTTGTTGTTGTAATTTTTGACCAGAAATAAAAAGTAAAGAAACGCATTTGGGATGTTTCTGATTGGCACTTACCATTTTGGGCTCTTTCAAAGGAACTAGGAGAAATATTTATTGTTATATTTGTTGCCATTGCTTCATTTAATAAATTTATTTTTTTTTGTTTTATTTTTTTTATGTAGACACTACTTGACAAGTTAATTTTCAAATTTTCCGATCAGCTGATTTCTTGTTTGACAAGCAAGAAAGTGCAGTAGGTAAAATGTTCGGGTAGATTCTTGCTGGAGGGGAAATGAATTAAATAACAAAAAATTCAAAAGCTCTGGCATTTTCGTGCCAGAAAAAAGTAAAGAAACACGTTTCGGGTAGATTTGGGATACCACGGGATCCCGCGGGCGAGTAAAGAAACAGACCTATTCTATTCTACCTCACCGTTCCACGCACAAGCCGAAAATGAAAAAAATACAATAAAATGGAACATTTCGGATATGAAACATGAATGCTCACTACAGTTTTTATATTTTCTTTCTGACTATCGCCTCCCTTGCCACCTCACCGATTTCACCACTAAACTGTCGGCATTGCGTAGTGAGCAGTCACAATCTAAACAGGGTCATGCATAACAAAACGCTTAATAAATGTGCACAGTCGGCGACACAACGCGCCACTCTACAACAAACCACACGAGACATGTGCGGTTCCGGCTTTTTTCTTCGGAGATTTCTCTCCACATTCTGTTTGACTGCTTTTAGACAAGAGCGATTTCTAAGTCCCCTTTCACACGAGGAAACTGAGTTGCCAGCAACAATCAGTTTGTCGGTGAGAAGGGCAAGAAGTAAGAGGGGAAAATGAAATCTCCCCGGTCAACGATTCGAGGAGATTTTTTTGACATTCCTCTTCACACACACAGTAGAGTGTGTTCAACCAAGCTATTTTAAAAGGAAAATACAGAAAGTTTCCACGATTTTGTTTCTTCGTGTGAAAGGTACAGGAGATTTTTGAGGAAATTAAAAGAAAACGTCAAAAAAATCTCCAGCAACTTGTTTCCTCGTGTGAAAGGGGACTAATCTTCGTTTCCCCTTTGGGTTTCCTTTTAATTGCAAATAGCTTTTAAACGCTGCGATTTTTATTGAAAAGTTAACTTTGTGCAAGTGAAAAAGTATCATCTCTCTGCACGCGTACGACATACTTGGCTCAGAGTATGGGATAACTGGAGATGACGGTCTAGCATTGCCTTCCTTTTTAGATTTGATCGAAGCTGCGTTGTCGTTGGGTTTGGTGGTGCCCCCCAAGTGGAGGCAGTCTACCTCGCCGGGCGGTATAATATTAGCTGATCCTTTCTGATTATTGTTTAGTCGGTTTTCAGACTGTTTTACTCTCTTTTGGTTCCAATCGAATATGAAAACATCGACTTCCCAAATTTAAACACACACTTCCGAATGATTTCATTTAAGAAAATGGCTTCAAGCATTAACCACAGGTTAGCCACACGAAGATGAGAATCCCCGGCAGCCATTTTAATTTGCCTACAAACTTGAACTGTCAGATATCAGATAAAAAATGAGAATGTGTGTATAAAAACCTCACACAAAGACAGTAGGTATCTTCAGACATCGGTTAAATTGTTGTTGCAATTCACATCTATTCATCGACGCGGAAAAAAATTACCAATACAACAATGTAAACAAATGGGTTTTGGAGGGTGAAACGTACGAAACATTCTCATCTTCATATGGATAATCTGTGGCATTAACCAATCACCACTATTGTATTTGTTCTGCGTCTATTCCTTTATGAAATTGAGAACAGAAAAACACTCCGAAAACGTTACTGGGAACTGTCAATCGAATGCTTTTGGAGAAGTTGGAGTGGAAATGGAGTATTCCGAACGTTCACGCGAAAATGACATTAGATTTTCTGTTAACACTGAATGCCTCTCTGCCATGCTAAACAAATTTTATTTAAATGTAAATTAATTATATCAAAACTATTAAAATTATAAGGCTTGATTCAAATAATAAACCTCATCCGCACATAGAATTAAATAAATTACAAAGTCGTTACTTGTCATAATTCTTATTTCAGACAAACCAAAACAAAAAAATATTATTAAAAATCAAATAAATTAAAATTATTATGCAAATAGCAGTATTATTGTGTGTTCCAAATAAAGAAAAAAAAAAACAAAAAAAAATGTTTACCGTAAATTATAGGTGTACAAGTATTCTAATTAAACAAAAATTGTATCTAAATATAAACGATGTAAAAAAATCATCTACACTTTTAGAAAAAAAAATAATAAAAAAAAAAAACATGAAATTACACACAAATGTATTTTGATTGTAATTTTATCGAATAAAATTAAATAAAAAAATAAAAGTAAAAGAAGAAATAAAAATAAATTTCTTATTTTAATCTCGATAAGTGATTTTTTTTAAAAATGTTTTAACTACCTTTTCTGATGGTTTCGGATGTTATTTTTACAACTTTTTACAATAATTTCTTGTTATAATTTTTTTTATTTGGTATTTTAAGTAGAAGTTATATGATATTATATATTTACTTTGTGTGATTTGTTATTTACTTAAAATAAAACTAATACTCTTTTTGTACTCGGTTTAACTTTTAAATATTTCTATTAATACAAAAGCAAAAAAAAAATGTTTTGAACAAAAAAATTGAGTTAGGGAAATTTAAAATTTGACTAAAGTCTGTTAAAAGGACATAATGAAACGAATTGTATTTATTAATGTATGAATAATAAAGATATTATCATCGGTATAAATAAGTGTTTTTTTTTTTATTTATTAAGTCTCTGTTTCAGATATATTGCTATTGAATAACGATAATTTTTAAAAATGAAGGGGTGCAGGAACACAATTCCCTGGGATATACGAACTCTATTATGGATTTACTTATCGTCGGTCCGGAAAAAAACCAATGTAACTGAACAAATCTCAATTTTTGTATGTTCTTGGTGAGGCAAAAGAAAATTTAATAAAACTTACCCTTGCTATCCATAGGCCTAGGCGCCCGCAGGATTTTTCTCAGGGGGAGGGGGTAACAAATTATTTTGATACAAGTTTTAAGGCGATGTTTTATTTCATTGAAAATTAATTTAATTTTTTTTATGGTACTCACCTTTTTTCTTTTATGGTAATAATAATTATGCACATGAATGTAAAAGGTGTTTTTTTTTAGCCGTGTGGTTTTCAATCTGGCAATACTTTTTTCGGAGTTGGCCTTTTTGACAGCTGTCACTTGATTTATGCTCAGTTTGGTTTGGCATTTCATAATTAAAAGACTTACTCCTGAACAACGTTTGCAAATCGTGCAAATTTATTGCCAAAATAAGGGTTCGGTTCGCGCGACGCATTGCGCGCTGCGTCCAATATTCGGCCGACATAATCTCATGCATAAATTCGAGCAACCATGAATTGGTTTCGCACCACATTTACTCTAGTGGATAATGCGCATCTCCAGAGACGGCGCACAGTGGTTCGGTTTGTATGGGAGAGCGGAAAAAAGTCTGTTTTATCTGAACGGTTCAACGGATTTAAATGAAATTTGGCAAACGTGTTTAGATTAGTCTTGTACAATTTGGTTGAAAAAAAATAATTAGAAACAAAGTTATTGACATTTTTCTAAAATTTGAGGGTTTTGATGTTTGTATGGGAGAGCGGAAAAAAAATCTGAAACATCTGAACTGTTTAATGGATTAAGATGAAATTTGATTCGCATTTTAAAATTAGTCTTATACACATTTTGTCAAAATTTGGCTAAGAAAAAATCATTAGTAAAAAAGTTATTGACTTTTTTTTCTAAAATTTGAGTGTTTTGATGTTTGTATGGGAGAGCGGAAAAAAGTCTGTAAAATCTGAACTATTTTACGAATTTTAATGAAATTTGACACACATGTCAATATTAGTCTTATACATGCTTGGTCAAGAAAAAATTATTAGAAAAGAAGTTATTGACATTTTTATAAAATTTGAGGGTTTTGATGTTGTATTTAAGTATATTAAAGCTTTTTTTAGTAAAATCTTAATTTTTTATTTTGAATAAAATATTATTATTAACTATGTATGTTATAAACTTAAATAAATAAATAGATAAATACATACAAAAAATAAATAAAAAACAATTATGAAGTAGTGATTTTATAATGCTAAAATGAGGTTTTTAGCGTCTGCGCTGATTGGAAGTATTTTCTTTTTTGCCTGTGGCCTTAAACCTGTTATTATTAGATCTGAGTATATGAGTATATGATGCATCACATCTTCATTCGTCGCAATTCGGCTGCATTTTCTCGTATGAAACCTGCGGTAGGCTTTATAATCCTTATTTCGGCATTCTTGGGCTTCCTCGGAGAGCTATCCAACAGGAAATGCACAGATTTTAATTATATCTTCTCCATGGATCAAAACCTTATGTACGGTTGCTGGCATATTGTACCATTTATATTTCTCAACAAACAGTTCAGCAGTTTCCCACGTGTAAGCTGCATATTTTTTTAAGTCTAATTTTTCATTCGACGTTATTACTTCAAGGATAACAGCAAACCGCCGAATTAGGGATTCACTAACTCCAGTGATTTCTGAAGTCATGGTTGGATTTGCAAAAAATCTTCTGGAGGTGTTGCCGTCATTACTTGTACCCGTACATTGTCTTACAAGATCGACAATGATGCCCAGTTTTTCACGAAACTCCTGCTGAATTTTCTTCTTCTGAGCATACAGAACAAAAACAAAGCAATGAAACTTAAAAAAAACACTTTGTTTTATTTTACCTGCCCTACTTTTAGCGAAAGATTAAAAAAAAATAGATGATTATCCCTAATCCTTTTCTTTATTTTGTATTAAGCTCTATCATATAATTCAAAATATCATAAAACTATATTATTTTTCGAGTTGCTTTCAAGAAAATTGAGTTGAAAGTTGAAAAATTTTCCAGGCAGAAATAAATGGTTTCGCAAAAATCTAAATTCTCAGCCCTGGGTCAATGTATTAATTTTGCTTTATTTTTAAAATAAAGTTTGACATTTTTTCTTAAAATAATGGGCTTAACCAGTTCATTCTGACAATTAAGACCGAAGTAATCAAACTTTTTGGTAAATACCACCGTCAAGACGGAGTTTTTTGAAATCCGATTAAGTGAAACATTTTTGAGCATAACTTCCACATCTGCACGTATCTGCAGCTGATTTTTTCTGTGCTTTAACATGAATGTATGGAGCATATGGTGGCATACTTACTTTCTTGGTATCTTTTGGAGCTGTTTTTTTAAATCAAAAAGTTAAAAAAAAAAGCATTTTTTTCTTAGTACTAAAGCTTCAGGCTACTTATAGAAGGTATCTTTTATAAATAATCAATATTTTTTTTATTTTTAGATAATCGAAAATAGAACAATTAAATTATTTAAGAAGCTAGAGAATTTATCTACAGGAATTTCGGAAAAAAACATCTCAAAATTTGTTGAAAATACGGTTCGCGATTTGAGTAAAATTATTTTTCAACTTTGAGGGCTTGTAAATCAGAACATACAATATATATGTTAAAAAATACTTTTAAATCATACGCTCGGGTTATCTAAGAGTACTTAAACATAAAGTTTAAAACGATAGACATGACTTTTTCAAAAGACTTTCCGCTCTTGCACCACTGTGCGGCGTACAGTGCGCACCGAAGACGCTATTGCTGCTGTGGAGCATAGTATCGAAGGGGACCCGAATGAGTACATCCGCCATCGCGCGCAAAAATTGGAGCTGTCGGAAATTGATCCTCTCGGCTAGAATTTATTCGAGCCAGCCGTGGCGGCCACTTGCCCGAAATCATTTTAAAAACTTAATGGCTATATAATAAAATATATATAATGGCTTTATAATAAAGCTAAATTCTTGGCCATAAAATTAAATTATATGCGTACTGGTTAAAATTTGCATTGGAAATAGGTACATAAGTTTTAAACAAATAATTTGAAGCAAGTTGAATGAAAAATTCACGTGAGTCGAAAGTTTCGATTGCATCGGATACCTAGCAGAATAGGGCTGATTTTTTCGTATGACTTTTACGTTTAGAGTTAAAGAGTTATGTAAACAATTTTTCAACATGAAATGAAAAATTAAATCCATTTTCATGATCTGTAATTGATTTTCATTGTCTACAAGGGGAGGCAAAACGAAAGAACTGACGGATTTATTCGACCAAGGTCCAGAGTCAGAGGGGGTTAACCTATGGAATTTGACGAAAAAATTGATAAATGAACAATAAGTCAAAACTCCCTATTAAGAACTGATAAAATATTAGTAGACAAAAGTCACAGCTCAAAGCCAGGGAGGAGCAACTACCCCCCCCCCCTCCAATTGTGGGCGCCTATGTTGCTATCATCTTTGGCGAAAAATGCACGTATGCACCTACTTAAGGAAAACGTCATTGAATTTAAACTTCTTTATCGGGGCATTGCTGTCGTTTCATTACTTCAAATAAGAAAACATTTCATATATGTAATTATTTTTGTTTCAAAAGTAAGGAACACCAAAATCATTTAAGTTGATATTCTCTAAGTAAGTCTGTAAAGTTCAAGAGAGCTCTCCACTCAGATTCCAGATCCTCAATGCCACTGACGAGCCGTGGTGCTTTTAATAGTTTATAAGTTTCACAATGAAGACAAACGATAAATACGACTGTCTGCTTATGGAGTTGATGTGTGGTATGAACTCAAGTTTTTGATCAAATAAGACACCAAGAACATGGTAATACCATTTTACAAATAGTTGAAACAAGTTACGGACAACTTTCTCCAAAAACTAATATGAGCCCTATCACAGAATCCATCGTAATCGAAAATTTTCTACGGATTGAAAAATATCTATCACAGATTCCATTCGTAGTGGAAAATCTCCTACGAATTTCGAAATCCGTGGAAATTCATATCACTGAATCCGAATGAAACGAAAATTATGTCATCCTTCTCTACGATACTTTATTCCTTTCGAAGCCAGAGTGGAATTGGTTATTAACACCAAAAATAACATTTTTTTTCAAGGATTTACGCTTAAAATAAATAAATAATTTAATAAAGTTGATTATTTCATAGTTCAATTCCCTGTTGCAGCTCCTCCAAACATATTTGTAAGCTAGTTTATGTAATTTATATTTTATCAAATACAAAAAGATTCCACTCGAAAAATAAAACACAATTGAATTCTAATATGCATTTTTATAATAATAGAGTTTCTGCATACCATCCTGGCCAAGGCCAAGAGTACCCATCTTAACGTCAAGATTGGGCTCTATAATATCCCTAGCAAAAGAATAGTTAAAGAAACAAGATTAATTAGTTTAAAAACTGTAAAATAGACGATAACATATTAATTAAAATAAAAATTGTATATATATTTTGGCTAAACGACACTATATTTAATAAAAGCACTGAGTTTTTCCTTAAATTGATTCATTCCGGTTTCACTTTTTAAGTATGTGGGTAGGTTATTAAAATAAATAATACCATCATGTAAAATAGAGTTCTGGGTACTGCTTAAACGGCATCTTTCCGGTCTTAAATTATTATTATTCCTTAAGTTGTATGGTTGGACTTCCGATATTTCCAATATTCCATCAAATAAGTATTTCGGGAGCTTACTATTACGCATTTTATAAATAAAAATCATCGCATCATAGATAAGTCTCTGCTTAACATTCATCCAATTTAAGCAGTCCAGCATGAATCGAATCGGAGTGTAAATACTCATTTTCAAGATAACCCAGATTCCCCTGTTCTGAAGTCTTTGGAGTCTTAATTTAACATCTGCATTGGATCCAAACAGCAAAGTTGAGCAATAATTGAAGTGTGGCATTACCAAGGCGTTATATAGGAGAATAGAAGCTTCAAATGTCAGTTGCTTTCGTATTCTGCTCAAAAAATATATTTTCTTAGAAATCTTGGCATGATTGAACATGATTTGAATGTTCCTTAAAATTGAGCTTTTCATCTTTAATAACACCCAAGTATTTTATACTTTCAACACAGTTTATTAGTGCCTGTGTTACCTGTATTTTTATAAAGGGTCCGCCAAATAACTTTTTTTTTTGAAAATGGCGCAAAACATCGAGTGTAGCTTCGGCTGTGTGGCACGTAGCGCCGTCCTGTTGAAACCAAATGTTGCCAATATCCTAATTTTCAATTTTTGTGAACAAACAACATGGCTCGATAACGATCGCCATTGACTGTAACGGCCACTCCTTGCACATTTTCGAAAAATGGCCCAATTATGCCTCTGGACCAAAATCCGCACCAAACAGTGACTCGTTTTGGGTGTATCGGCTTTTCAATGTATGCGTGCGGGTTTTCTGTGCCGCAAATGCGACAATTTTGCTTGTTTACTACCCGCCAAGATCAAAATGAGCTTCATCTGAAAAGATGATTTTTTTGGCAAAATCGGCATCTTCTCTAAGTCGATTGCAGGTCCACTTAGCGAAGCGTATACACAACCATATTCGTTCAGCGGAAGGATAAAACAAATTATCTGTCAAATCAGACTAAGTGTTAACATTCACGAAATAAGCACTAGTTGAAAAAAAAACATTAGATGGCGGACCCTTTATATAAAATGGAGCGGATGCAATATTAAAGCATCAATAATTGCACAAATGAATAAATTTGACTGGAAAACTAAAACAAAGTCTAAAAAAAAACTTCCAATAAAAAATTTCTAAGTAGAACTTATTATAAGTCAACCACATTGAGCCATAAATTGTTTCTTTACAGTGATGGTACACGTAGGAAAAAAATCCTAACTCGTAGGGAATTTTCGCAAATAAAAAAAAAATAATGTATAGCGTTCTGTTTTTGGGAAATTTATTTATATTCCTGGTGAAAATTCTTTTTCCGTACAGAATTTTCATCAGGAAAATTAATAAATGCTCTTTTTAAAAAAAAATAGTTTCCCAAAGGAACATTTTGTTTGCGAAAATATTATTTCAAGTGATTTCTCATAGATTCGTATTCTTTTTATTTTTCAAATTGTAAGTTAGCACGTTAAAGTATCCAAAAGAAATTTTTTCCTAGTCGCTAATACCAATCCCTAACCTAAGAAAATTTTCACAAATTATAAAAAATTCTCTTCGTAACTCGTGTTCATTTCGTTAGTACAGGGAAAAAATAGGGATATTTCCAAATGGCCCAGGTATTTCTTTTCATTTGATGTATACTATCACTCTTTGTGTACTACTCTCAATGATTTGACGTAAGACAGCTGATTTTGAAATTGAGAGTGAGAACGATGAATGAGGCAATGCTTTTTTCGATTCCATTCGGATTTTGTGAAGACAATTTTTCGTGATTCGTAGCGTAGAAGTCCGTTCGGAGATTTGTTACGATGGATTCTGTGATAGGGCTGAATGGTTTTACATTTATCGATGTTAAGAATCATACAATTACGATCACACCAGTCAAAAAACGAATTATGATCACACTGCAACTCTTCACTATCGCGAATATTTGAAACTGTTTTGAAGACCGTAACATCGTCCGCATAAATGAGGCAGTTTGAATAATTCAACACAGATGGTAAGTCATTAATAAATAAAATAAAAAGTATGGATACTAAATGCCTTCCTTGTGGTATCCCAGAGTTAACTATAAACTTATTTGATATGTGTTAAATATTTAAATAAATGTTGGGTTTTTAACTTGCGAATAAATAAGAACGCTTAAAATGGGTGCACGAATTATAAAGAAGAAATAATTAATTTAACTATCTATATGAACGTAGGTTTTTTGATGTTCGATCATACATTTTCCAGTTCTTGCGATTTATTTATATACATAATACCTGAAAAATATTTAAAACTACTTAATTATCAATAAAGACTCCTGCCATATAAAGTTTTTATCCTTATTGATTAGTAAATAGTATAAAATAATCGTAAAGCAGTGAAAAACAGGGATGAAAATAAAAATTTGTGTTTGTGAGTCGTTGTACGTAATGTTTTAACTTTTAACACTAATAAAATCCTTGATTCAATTACGTTTTTTTGATACCCCATTCTTAAAAAAATCGACAGTCGGGTCGAGCGATTTATTCAATGAAATTTGTGAAATGGTTGAAAATCAAAGTTTCCCGCTACGCTATTGGATTTACCGCTTTAAAACTAGTGACTTAATTTTTAAAGCACATATAGACATTCAATAATGTAGTGCATGTGTAAGTTCATAAACACATCACTACAATAATGATGCTCGATCGTAGATGTCAAACGTTCACAAGGGCAAACATTTAGCATCTCTTTAGACGCCAACTGTTCATTATTGAAAAGTTTCATAAACTGATGCGCAAACTTTAAGCAAAGAAGCATCGAGAAATATCTTTAAGAGTTGTTGATGACGGTGATCGACTAATAAGAATAGTTATGGCGAAGTAAAATGAAAATTAAGATATCACTTTTGCTATCATTATTTTTAGTTAAAGTTTTAAATAATATTACTACCATCATTGATAATAATTAAACGCCATAAAATGTTTTTAAACGTAAAACATATAACCGATCAGCATCGCATCGGAAACAGCTGTTTAAGCATCAGCATCGCAAAAACGCAGTGGCCACGTTCGGGCAACTATCCATCCAAAGCTATCCGGATAGGTTTGTGTTGTTGTAATCCCTTGTTGAAAAACATAATTTTTTTTTAAATCAACAAACCATTTCTCACTGAAATAGAGTCGCGGACAACTACCAACTAGGCCCGGCAGAACAGCTTCAGCCCGAGTGGGTAGTTGGTGTAAGATTCACTAATAAAAAGTCATAACATTTTTTTTCATTTTAAGTTTTTTAATTATTCTTTTGATGAAACAATAGTTTTTGAATGCGAAAACCGCACTTCGGAGTGTTTTGAAAAAAAATTTATTTCATAATCCATCCAAATTTATATTTTTCATGTGGTCGAAGAACGGAGAAACTTTGTTCATTTGAGCAAGATGATCCTGGGATTGTGATTAGCAACCGGACGAACCGTACAAACTCGGGAATAATCCCTCGACTCCAGGTGTGTTTTTTGAAAAAAAATTAACTACTTCTCTCAAGTTTTTTGCTTGCTCATTCTGTCTTTTTAAAAGCTGTAGGAATTCGTCCCTATCGCTAATAAGTCTTTGTTTATCAAAGTCAGCTTTGTAGAAATTAACTACATCATCGACATCTACTTTTTGGCCTACAGCGAATCGTTCCAGGAGTTTGAAGAAACGAGAAGAATAATTTATGAATCTTTCATTTAGTGATGATAATAATTTTTCCATTATTTCAAAAATGATTTTTTGTAAAAATCTTTTGGTGTTTTGAATTTGTAATTTTCTGAGGTATGTACCTTCATAAATACGTTTTGGTGCTTTTCGTTGACGGGGAATACAGCCTGGACGGACAGACGGAGGGACAGCGGAGTCTTAGTAATAGGGTCCCGTTTTACCCTTTGGGTACGGAACCCTAAAAAGGAACTAAACATTTTATTTGAATAGATAAAAGCAAAATGAAAATTGAAATTCTTAGGAGAATAAACTGCGGGCATTTTAAAATACAAATTTAATACTTGTTATATATCATTTCTCTATACATCTACGACCACTGCACTTGTACCTACTACTACAAAGAAAGACGAAAAAAATTGTGTGAGTGCCGGGACTCACGGTTAATATGTGTAAACATCAACGTGCGCGGATCCAAAACGGACTTGTTTTTGCTTGAAGGGGATATTAAGATTTTTTTCACTGAACGCACCCATCCTAGTATGCATATCGTAACGTTGCACGACGTAACGTTGCACATGAGTGGGTAATTTACCCACTCGAAAAAAAAAATCTCGAATGGGTTTTACTACCCACACTACCCATATTACCTGCCGGGCCTACTACCAACCCCATACACAAATACATTTTCTTCGTTTGGACTTCAGCGGTGCGCTTGATGAAGCTGAACACACAGGCATATACATATACAATTCATAGGCAGAATGAATTTTGTGATTTTTTTTAACTATCTTTTCTTTTAAATTAACGCTTCCTCAGTTCGCTGAAGTTACGGGCCCGTATATCGCCTAAGACTTAACCGATCGTTCGATTAAGTGATTGTCGGTTTGATTGCTCCCTCTTTATTTCCCTATAGATAGGATAGAGATTAGAGACGGCTATCGTTTTAGCTTTTAGCCGATTCCACCCCTGAGTTCGACCACTTGTGTCTGCTAAAGCAATAAAATAATTTTCTTGGGCGGGGAGTGGTCCACTTTATACATAATATATTAATGCATGCAAAAAATAAATTACCAACCACAGATTAGCCACATGAAGATGAGAATCCCCGGCAGCCATTTTAATTTGCCTACAAGCTTGAACTGGCAGTTATCAGATAAAAAATGAGAATGTGTGCATAAAAACCTCACACATAGACAGTAGGGATCTTCACACACCTGGTTAAATTGTTGTTGCACTTCACATCTATTCATCGACGCGGGAAGAAATTACAAATACAACAATGTAAACAAATGGGTTTTGGAGGGTGAAACGTACGAAACATTCTCATCTTCCTGTTGCTAATCTGTGTTACCAACTTACAAATTCACCAGATTTTTGCACATTCACATCGAAGACTAATACGCTGTAAAAAATCGTTTTGAAAAAAAAAAAAAAAACAACAAAATGTTTGTATTTTAATTTTTTTATTTATCCCACTCAATGGAGTTCAAAATTACAGAATAACAAACTTATATATGACGTGGTGAAGTCCTTAGTTTATAGTTTCATATAATATAATTAATTTAATGTTTAAAATTAATATTAAATAAATATTTAAAACGTTTTTACTTCTCGCTTTTTAATTAATTTTAAAAATTGTGCATTCAAACTTAGATGATAAAATGCACATGATGTGTTTGTAATGTTTGTATTTTATTTTTTTTTTGTTTCATTATTTTGTGTATTATTATTCTTAATTCCATTTTGAGAATTTATATTTGGTTGAGTTTTATGTAGGTATGTAATATTTTTTGCTTGTATGTTTCTTTGAACACTTGTAACTGTTTTTTAAATTGTATTTTCTTTTTTTTTATTATTTGTAGTGTATATATATATATATATTTATCTGTATTTAATTTTATTTAATAATATATTGTATAATATTGCAGATAAAAGCGATATTTTATTTTTACATTGGGGCATACAAATGAAGGCCACATAGCACTTTTCTTGACCATTGCCTTTTAAGACGAAATTCTTTCTGCTTGTCGAAATCTTCAGCATATTTTTTAATGAAAATTTGAGCATACCATATAAAAATACATATTGACTTACTCGTTGTTTATCAAAACCAAGCTTTATTTGAGGGAGAAAAACATTTAATGGTTATTGTCTGCGGCATCTAAAAGGGCCCAGAAAATACGAAAAATTAAAGATAAGTAAGGGAAGTTTAATTTGCCTGCAATACAAAGTCTCAAAGGTCGTGAGTGTAATGCAGCTACCATGCACGTGCACACTTAAGCTGAATTGTCAATTCAAAATGGATCAACGTTCTTGAATATTATCTGGATCTTCGCGATTTAATCAAAGACAATTATACAGGGTGTCCGCCGGGAAGGTATACTACTTTCTTTTGCCGCCATTTTGGTAAACATTAGTCTTGACAGTTCATATTTGGCAGTCGTGAAGTAGACACGTGGAAAATTTATTATGGACAAATATTTGATAAACCAACGTGTTTTAATCGTTAAAACATTTTATTAAAATCAATCATCGATTACTGTGACGATGAGAAAGTTACGTGAAATTTTTGGGAGAAACAACGTGCCAACAAAACGCACTTTTTATCGTGTAGTGAATGATTTCGAAGAAAGAGGGTCTGTAGGTGATAGGCCGCCAAGCATGGACCACAACGTACTGCAAGATCGGCTGAAAACATTACTGCTGCTCAAGGAAGTGTTCAAAACAATCCATCAACCTCAATTCGACGCCGTGCTCAGGAGCTTGGTCTTCAAAGGACAACTTTGGTCACAATTTTACACAAGGACTTGCATTTGTTTCCATTTAAGATTCAGTTGACACAAGAGCTTCTTCCACAAGACCATTTACGCCGCCGTACATATGCCAATAGGATGTTACACCTAGCCCATGACAACCCCGATTTTCATGAAAAAATCATAATGAGTGACGAGCCACATTTTCATTTGAATGGATATGTGAATAAACAGAATGGTCGGTTCTGGGCAATGGAATACCCTCAAATTATTCACCTTTGCATCCATTTAAAGTTACAGTCTGGTGTGCAATTTGGTCAGGAAGAATCATTGGACCTTACTTCTTTGAAAATGAAAACGGCGTAACGGCAACTGTGAAAGGGGAGCGATATCGTGATATGATTGAAAACTTTTTAACGCCACAACTGCATGCTTTGGACTTGATTAACATGTGGTATCAACAAGACGGTGCCACATCGCATACAGCCAGGATTACAATGGAATTACTGCGAGACCTCTTTTCTTTCCACAACAAGTTATTTCAAGAAATGGTGATGTTGACTGGCATTCACGGTCGCTCCGGACTTCATTTTGTGGGGATATCTGAAAAGCATGCAAACAAACCAGAAACGCTTGAGCAACTCAAACAAAATATTCGTGATGAAATTAATGAAATACCGCGTGAAATGTGTGAGAATGTAATGAAAAATGTGCTCAAAAGGGCTCGCATTTGTGAGACTAACAGAGGCGGACATTTACCTGATATTGTATTCCATACATAATTGCCGACATTTAATAAAACATTTATCAATATAAGATCCATTCTCTTTCATTTAATCAAAAATTATAAACAAACAAAGTAGTATACCTTCCCGGCGGACACCCTGTACTAATAAAGTTTATTTATTTCATTTTGCCATCTTAGCTAACATAACAGTGAGAAAATAACGAGAGTGGGAAAAATGCGGTTTAGAATTACTTTTTGTTGAATTTTTTATAACTTGTGGAAGTCAGACTAAGCAACCGGGGTCAAACCCAAAAAAATTGCAGAATTGGTTCTGTTATTCGATACGTCGTCGTCGCTGTATGTACACATGAAGGAAGCCACTACTGCAAATGAAGTCTGGGCCAGGTAGGTGGCTGCATTTCATTACCCAGGATGCAACAAAAAGTGGGGGACTTTTGATAGAACTGACCACTAATCGTATGGACGAGTTTTAAAGCAGTGGAATCAAGATTACCGCAGATTCAATAACATCTACCGACGACGGTATTAATGGTTTCAGGAGCAAAGGCAAACCTAAAAATAAATCGAAAGCAGCAAAATGGAGATAATGCTTTGCTTAATCTTATGGCGCCAGATTTTCATCCGCTGCAAATATTTACTTAAGAATGCAGGATTTCGAAGGTATTCAGAAGTCCTTAACCCTAACTACAATATTCCTTCAAGAAAAAAAAAATTGCAGAAATGCTTGAAGAGAGTTGTATTATTGAGTCAAGATTCTTAAGGCAGAAATTATCGGACATCAGACATTTGGACGTGAGACAGCAATAATTGATTCATTAGCATATCGGCTCCCTACATAGAATAAACATGTATGAAATTGTCTGTTATTTCTGCTTCCGAGTTAGAAGAAAGTCATACTGCTGAAAATATGGCTAAAATGATCCCAAAATTATTGACAAATTAATAGATGCTACAGTTGTAAGCATTGTCACAGACAACGCCGCGTCTTCTTCATAGATGTCAGTGAAATTTTAAATAAGTGCAATCATGTCTGTGCGGGCATATATTGAATCTTACCGTTGAAGACTGCATTGAAATAAAAAGTTTGGTGGAATGTCCCGTTGGTAAGCGGTTATTTATTCTACATCTTTTAAACAAATGTAGAGGCATAGCTAGTGGGTATTACATTCAAAGCATACTGCCGTGATCGACATGCATATACAAATGAAAACAAGCACAATAAAATTAATCAGCCCAATTCTAAACAATCCCCGGGAAAATAACTCCCCGGGAGACGTGTTCTTTTGGAAGTAGTAGTACCTACTCTTATTCCGAATTCCCCGAGAAAAATTCCCGGGAATTTTTTGTTTAGAATACGGGGAATTGTCATTTAGAATTGGGCTGCATATGTTTGGACTCGATTGAAAGTAATTATATCGTGTATCATTCCACTAGGCCAACAAAAATCCAAGTCCTGAGTCGGCTTAACTTTTGTTACGAAATCTATTGTTTGTAAAGGTAATTTTAAATATTAAATGTTGTTATAACCAAAACTAAAAGGATATTGTAACGCTGAATACACCAACGATTTAGACGAAAGAAAATTTATCAGCAGACACGGTTTTTTATCATAAGAAAATACATTAATACAAATTATTTAAAAAAAAAATACACTTAAGCTTTCTGAGAGGGTAAATGTGCCTCCATCATCATCGAAGTTACTGCCTCTACTGATAGTGATCGATTGTAGCTAACAACGAGTTTCATCTACTTGATTCTCGGATAGACAAAATGTTTCTCTTATGTTCCAACTCCAGGAGCAGACCAACTCAGATGTTAAGAAGAAAAGCGAATGTTGTCCACCAATTTTTGCAAAAAGGGTTAGCTCAGTTCGCAGGGATTCAAACAAATGAAACAATACTGTACAGTTCTTAAGATGATAAAGATTAAGTTAAAGGATGACAAGGATAAAGAGACGTATAATGATTGCGGATATTCAGGCCACCCTACAAACTTCACTAAATGTCCTTTAATGAATGCTGGTTTTATGTTTGTTAAAAAAGGCAAACAATCTAGATCGTCCCAATTCCCAACCAGGAAGTGATCAAACTGCTGCTCCTTTTACCGATATTAACAGTAATAAATCAATCATCTTAAAAAGTCTAAAAATGTACATATACAGTGAAATTTCCCATTGCGGACACATTCTTTTGTACGGAAATTGCTCCATATAAGTTTCATTGTTTTCAGTTTCTCTTGGACGGACCCTCCCTTGGACGGACTCGTACAGGAATTTCACATATGAATGACAAAATATTTTCTCTTAGACGGACACCAGAGCAGGATTGAACATGTCATCACGCTAATAATTTTGGCAAAGTTATTTTTTTTTAAGTTGCAGTCTACAGCGAGCATCAAATTCTTTTCGTGGAAAGGAAAAATACATGCGTACCAGCTGCCAGCGGAAAAACTCTATTATGTACAGTAGTGGACACAAATTTAGCACACCATTAGAAATATTACCAGACTTTCAATTTTCGTATTAATTAATTCTGATTATGAGAAAAACGTTGATTGATGTCATTCAAACTGTTTTAAGCTGGACATACATTTATTAGCACATTTTGAAGTCTTTGTGTTTCTTTTCAAAATTTGTAGGTTTTTTTAAGAACAGAATAATTTTTGAGGTGGTTATATGTTTTTTTTTTTTTTTTAATATTAAGCATGTCAATAAATAGAAATAAAATAAAATAGTCATGTCATTTGATGTTGGTGACCTTTTTTACTCTAAGCTATTGTTTGTTCAATGGGCTTCAGGTCAATTGAAACAAATAAATTTATTCATAATTAAATGATTAAATTAATTTATTTGTTTCATTTGAGCTGAAGCCCATTCAACAAACAATAGCATAAAATAGTCATGGCAAAAGGACAATGGTGCTCAGCGGATAAAAAAGTCTCATCTTGCAGCTGAAATCAAAAAGTATGACAGTTTCTGAGCTGTTAGAGTGCTCCAGGAAGATGGTCTACAACGCACTTCGACATTTTGAAAACTTCGGAGTGACTGAAAACATAAAACAAGGTCGCCCCAAACGAAATACAACTCGAAAAGAAGACTAGGTAATTTACCGGTTGTCAACCAAGGATCCCTTTAAGAGTTCCAGTGCCATTCGAAACGAATTAATGGCGAATTACGAAATTAATGATTCCTCAAGAACGGGAAGGCGTCGCCTGAACGAAAGAAATCTGCGTGGATGCGTTGCTCAGCGTTAACCACTCGTTTCGAAAAAAAAATTTGAAAGCCAGGATAGAGTTTGCCAAATGTCATCTGAACAAACCACTTACTTTTTGGAAAAATGTGTTTTGGACCGATGAGTCCAACTTCTGTCGGTTTGGATCTGATGGTAAAAAATACGTAAGGCGTCCACAAAATCTGCAACACGATCCTAGATACACCATTAAAACAGTCAAGCACGGTGGTGGAAATGTTATGGTGTGGGCTGCTTTGTCCTGGCACGGTGTTGGACCCATAGTAAAAATTGATACCAAAATGGACCAGCATGTGCACAAGGGTATTCTTGTGGAACAAATGATACCATTTGCCGAGGACAATTTGCCGCTCTTATGGTGCTTCATGCACGACAATGACCCTAAGCACACTTCAAAACTCGTGCAGAATTGCTTAGAGGTCAATAAAGTTAATGTTTTGAAGTGGCCTGCCCAATCCCCCGATCTTAATCCGATCGAAAATTTATGGAACAATGTTGAACAACATCACATTGAAAGAAAAAAACCAAAGAATTTAACCGAGTTGTGCGAAGAACTTCAGAATGCCTGGTATGCAATTCCGAAGCAACGGTGTGAGACTTTAATCGAAAGTTTACCCAGAAGAATCACCGCGGTTTTAAAAAATAAAGGGTTCCCTACGAAATGTAGGTGTAGAAATGATAATGGTGAGCAGCGTAAATCAAGTGTTTTTTGTTTAAACATAAACATGTGCTAAATTTAATAAAGAAGTGATATTTAAATATTTTTTCTTATTTTCTCTTACAGATATAACGTAAGATAATATATTATTTCACCAAACATTCTACTATGTATATCTAATGTTAATAAAATAAACATGCAAATATTTATATGTTAACAACTGACAATTTGCGATAGTTTTTGTTTTCATCTATGAGTGTGCTAAATTCTTGTCCACCACTGTATGTGTGAATTTTGTGTATCTGTTGAATGTGTATTTGAAGGTATCTGTTGGATCTTTTTGCATTTTTATTCTCTCATTCATGTGGTGAAAGCGGTTTTGTTTGAGTTTCAGATTTTTTTTTAGTTTCAAATTCATATTTTTACATACTAGATTTTATAGAAACATGTTTTCAGGATGCCACCAAAAAAGAAAACTTTGACTTTAAAGGAAAAGGTAGACGTAATCAACTTTAGATAAAAATATAAAAAAAAACCATACGGGAACTACCAACATAATTTAAAATAGGAAAAACCCAAGTTGCTGATTTACTGAAAAAAAAGAATGAGCTTTTGAGTGAATGGGAGTCAAACTCCAAAGCAACTCATCTTAAAAGACGATTTGTTTTATCAAGTAGGGGCCTTGATAAAAATGTTTTCCACTGGTTCAGTGCTGCTCGAAACAAAGGGTTTCCGATATCTGGGAGTGCAATTCGACTACAGGCAACAGTAATTGCTTATGTACCACAGATTTTAAAGCATCAGTGGGTTTTCTGGATAAATTTCAGAAACGCCACGGAATATCCTACAAAAGTCTAAGTAAAAAAACTGCAGATGTTAATCCTGGGAACGTTAAGACTATGATCCTGACTGCATTTATAATGCCGATGAGACGGATCTCTTTTTTCGAGCACTACCCACAAAGCTTTCTAAGGAGAGACTCACTATTTTGCACTGTGCCAATATGGCAGGAGACAAAGAAAAAACTGTTTGTGGTTGGAAAATCTTGTCGCCAAAGAGCTTTTCGTGGCCTTAAACATGAGCAACTGCCTGTCGAATGGAAGCACAACAATTCGATAAGAAAAATTCGATAAGAAAATGAAGCTTGAGATGAAAAAATTTTGCTCTTTCTTGACAATGCTGCTTCTCATCCTAAAGATATGAAGCTGCAAAATATAAAAGTTGTTTATCTTCTTCCGAACACCACTTCGATTTGTCAGCCTTTGGATCAAGGTGTAATAAGAAATTTTAAATTTCACTCCCGCTCGCTTATTTTAAAACATCTCTTTGGCCGTATGGAAAGCTGGCAATCTACCCGTCAATTAATAAAAAGTATAAATGTTTTAGACGCAATTTATTTTATAATTAGGTAATGCTTGGAAGCTTAAAACAGCCAAAACGGTTATTAATTGTTTTAAACATGCTGGTTTTGGAGAAAGTTTGAATTTGGAGGACAGTGTATTTCCAAGCTCCTTCATGAATGCAGATTGGATGGAGAACCTGAAAGTTTTGTGTTGATGGATGAAAATGTAAATGTGGCAGATAACTTTGACATGATTCCAGAAAATATTGCAGTTCCCATTGAAATCAACGAGTCTGGCAGTCAATCAGAGGAAGAGGATGAAGGCCTGGTGGGAACATCTATTAATTCCTACCAAGAAGCAAACACTTATTGAAAATTTAAAAATTTTTGAGGCCAAGAAAAATGGCGGTGAAAAGGAAAGGATTTCGAGTGAACGAGACTTATTTAAATGAAAAGCTGAGTCAGCTAGTGGGATGCAGTTAGATTCTTTCTTCAGAGTGCAAGAGTTAAGATGACATTTCTTTAGTAAATAAAGGTAGTTACTAACAGACAAATTTCACCAGATAAAAGGTCAAAAGTAGAAGGGCTTAAAATACAATGGTTTCGATTTCAAAATAAAAACGTGAAGCCATTTATTAGCTTTTCTGTTATTTAATGAAAAGCTTATATTAACCTTAAACAAACAAAAAAAAAATAATATTTATTTATGATTAATACAAAAAACATAAAAATATTTAAAAAAATTTAAATATTTAAAACCCATCTTTCTCAGGTTCTAAAGCGACGTTATTTTTGTATGTGGAAATTATCTATCCAAGCACCAGATGTGCTACTTAACAAACTAAGACTAACCAATCTAAGACACCATCATAATCCTTTTATGCAATCTTAATGACAATGTGTGCACAATGTACACATACACATCCTACTTCCAAGAGATAAGGTTTTACCAACACTTTCTATAGTACGTAAGAGTGTCTAGAACAAACCTAAAGTAGCTTAAGTCAATTCAGAATCGATAAAGTGTACTTTACAGGCTGTACAGCGACGTTGAAAATATAGGACATAAGATGGCCGGGACACTTGGAGCGTATGTACCGCGACGCTCCAAACGAGGAGTCTTCGAATCTGCACTGAAGGTCTGCGCAGCAGATTACGACCCTATCTTAGCTTGCGCGCAAAAGAAGGGAACGATCTCAACCAACTTAGTGTGCAATTTGAGCTTTGGGCGGGCAGAGCAATGAATCCCCTAACCTTTACTTGTATTCACATCACCCATACTAGTGTGTGATTCGAGCTCAAAATAAACTGCACCATTAAGCTATAATTCAATAATACCAAAGAACGCCAAAGTCGAAAGAATTTTCGTCCTTAAAAGTTTTTTTTTATAAGTTGTCTTAACAGCCTCCTAATTTTATTTTGCCTTGAACCTGTACTTTTTTCATAAACCATCAACCTTTAGAATTTTATTCTAAATCTAACCTGAAACTTTTATTTTGTATTTTACGTATGTTTGTATTTAAATTACGAGTCATACTATGTGCCACTTTTTTGTTTAATCATTTTCTTTTGTTTTTTTTCTTAATTTTGTTTTATGAATCGAATAAATATAATGTGATAATAATTTTGTTTGTTTAATAAGCGGACGGACACATGTGTGATGACTATAAATTTAGTTTGGAATATATAGATGGTTTTATTTTTATTTAATTTAAGTTTTTAATATACAATGCTATCAAATATGTTTTCATTTTTTTTCTGTTTAACTTCAATATAATGTAATAAGTATATATATTTGCCTATGTTATATATTTACAAGTCTATAAATCCACAAGGTCTGTGTGTATGTATATATATATATTTATGTGTATATAATGAGGATAAAATCTAGAATATAGTATTTTGATTTATGTACAAACTTCATATTTAGTTTTTTTTTATTTATATATTTCTTATATAGACATAAATATGTGGGAATAAAATTCAAAAATAAATAAAAACAAATGTAACAATTGCTTTTTCTTTACCTGGGTTTTCTGAAAGTCTTATGCTGTTGATGTTTTGTTTTTTTTTTGCTTTGTTATTTTTGGGAGAAGAAAAAAGGGCAAGGAGTAAACAAATGCGCAATGGTAGTAGATTAATTGTTTCAGTTTTTGAGTGCTAGAATATTGTTGTTTGGCTTCTACAATCGTATTTTGTGTCACGACACAGATGTGGCGAAAAAGTCTTGCAACCTTTGCACCGTGTGACGATCGAGTTTACACAAATCGAAATCAAATGTTTTGCTGGTAATTTCATAGCGTCCGGTGGCGGCAATCATTTCGACCACTTGTTGCAACTCTTCGTTGTCTTGAAGGGTCATGATTTTTTGGTGCAGTTCCTGTAATTCGGACAGGTACTCCAGATTGAGAGCCGTAACGGGCGTGTTTTGGATCGGTGGTGTTGATGTGGTGGCCGGGGGAGGTAAGAAAGTTTGTTTTTCTTCGGTGCGAAGCAGCGGCGACTGGGATTTTTCCCGAGCTGGTTTTAAATCTTTCTTAATTTGTTTGAGAGGCGGTTCGACGAATGTGTTCACAGCTGTGGAGTTTCTTCGACGTTTCTTGTCCTCTTTTTCCGCAGTCTTCTCAGCCTTTGATTTTTCAGCACCACTGCGATGATTTTTCTTCTCCACGACCGGTGCTGCTTGCGGTCGGGGTAGTTCGGCTATCGCCGCTGGACATGCAGTAGCTAATGGGGTTGTTGGAGGTGTGGGCTGGGGATTTGCTGGAGCTTGAAATAATGCCGCTGGTTTGGAGGCCGGTGTCGGTACATCCGGAAAACTACTATTCGAGCTGTCTGAGTTTTGTATTGGTGGGGCTTTATCTGAATTCGAGTTCGAAATCGCATGAAGACTCTCCGAGTTGAGACTATCTACATCGCTGAGGTCATTTGGAACAGTTGGAAGGCCACTTGCGGATGATGCTGTCCCCGCGTTGGTAGTGGTGGTACTGTTTGATATAGGTACCGTTGATGCAGCCACATTATTGCTTTGTTTACTTGTTGTCGACGGTGTTTTCGCCGAAGAAGTGCCTGAAACTGTACTTGAGGTTGATTTTGTGCTGCCAGTCTCTGTTGGTGTATCCACGTCAGTTGTGGCTGTGGATTTCTTTGATATTGCTGAAGAATTACTATTGCTTGTTGTGGTTGATGGAGCTGCGGATTCATTTTTAACAGCTTTTTCTTTTTTGTCCTTTTTATCTTTACTGCTGGTTGACTTCTTAGATGGCTGATCTTTATCCTTTTCTTTTTCTTTTTCTTTCTCTTTCTCCTTCTCTTTATTCTTGTCTTTCTTTTTGTGTTTATGCGATTTTTTGTCTTTATCGGTGGAAGATTTCTTATCGCTTGCTTGTACTGGCGTACTCTCTTTCTCTGAAGATTTCGAGTCAGTTTTCTTTGTATCCTTGTCCTTGTCCTTGTCTGAGCCTTTTTGATTTTTATTGCTATTGAGATCAGTTTTGGGAGCAACTGTAGTGTTTGCAGTCTTTGATGGTTGGACAGCGGGGACTGCTGGCGCAGCAGCAGCTATGGCCGGTGCAACACTTGCCACAGGAACACTTTCCTTAACATCAGTTCGATGTTTCTCTTTGTGGTCACGTTCCTTGTCGTGTGATTTCTTTTCTTTCTTCGACTTTTTTCCGCTCGAGGAGCTGCTTCCACGTTTGTCACTTTCAGAAGTCTTACTAGATGATTTGGCTGACGCATCATCTCGACTAGCGGCAGAAGAAGACCGCACAGGACTTGGCCGCTTGGGGCTGGGCGCTGAAGCTGCTGCGCTTTTTGGACTGAGGGATCTTTTTGAAGGCTTCTCTTTAGCCCTTTCCCTTTCTTTCTCCTTGTCTTTTTTCTCCTTTTTCTTTTCTTCTCGCTTGTCATGCTTTCCATCAGATTTCTTTTTGCTTTCCTTTTCATCATGCATTTTATCTTTGTGAGGGCTTTGTTTGTGTTTGTCCTTTTTCTCAGCTTTTTCTTTATCCTTACTACTACCGGCAACAGGACCTGACAAAACAGTCGCCGAACCCGACTTATCTTTTCCCTTACCTGGGACAGAAGGAGCTGTTGGCCCAATAGCACCACCATTTGCCGTTTTTGTTTTTGGATCTGGAGAAAATTTTGGGGCACTTTTGGTTATTGGAGTGCCAAATAGATTCGCAAAAGTATTCAATTTACTATCGTCTGGCCGTTGTTTGTGTTTCTTTGAAGATGACGAACTAATTGGATCAATGCTTAATTTTGGCTTACCTACCATTTGACTTCGACTATCTGGAACGCTCATATCGAGGCTTTTATCTTCGCCGGCAATAGCACCACCAACAACAGCCGATACAGCAATACCACCGCCTTTGACCAGTTTTTGGCGGAAATCTTCAGATGGAGCTTCAAAAATAAATTTTTTTATTTCACACCTATGATATGGTGGACCTTCATTCTGGAGATCCAAGTCATACACATATGTCACTCGTTTTGGTTCATCACGATTGCGGAAATAGATGTCTATGTTGAGTACGAACCCAGCGTATCCCGATTCTTTGATCACGTAAGGTGGTTCTTTAATTGCTGTGAAAATAAATTTAAACAACAAATTATAAATTGAATGGTGGATGGGAGTTTGAGGATTCTTTTTTATTTTGTTACTTACATCTCTTGGGCCTTGGAAACGAGTCATGTAAATTAAAAACAACTTTGTCAACAAACGCACTGATATCAGCCTTATTTACACCCTGCACGTAAAGCTCCCAATCATGGGTGAAACCTTCGGGGCTGCGCTTGGTTTTCAACGTTGCCGTATGTCCAATTTCAAATTGGACCTTTATTGCCATAATTAGAATAAACGCTACACTTTGAAGCCTTTTCAGTTAAGCAATGCGTAGTACACCTAAAAATAAATAAAACAAAGTTATTCAAAAATATTTAGTACACACTTTATTGGTAGATATTATTTTGGGTAAAAGATCAGTTGAAAGGAGGAGGATTTGTGAACTGTGAGGAGATTGAAGATTTATTGTTGTTGTTCTATTAAACGTCTTTGAAAAATCTGTAGTAGATTGAAAAGTTCTTGCGCTGCAATACAACATACTCTTTGGCAACCCTTCAAAAATGTTACCACTTTTCCATTTTCAAGGCGAAACTGATCGATAAGAGAATACAAAATGTCCACAGAAAGACTTCAATTAGAAGGAAAAAAATATGCAGGAGAGTGGTGTTTGGGCAGGTTTTGGACGATTCCCTTTTTTAATTGGTGGGCCAGCCGACAGAGGAAGATTTTTTTCAATTCAAAAAATTCTGATCAAATTGTTAGATTGAAATTGGTTGGTTGGTCCCACGATAAACAGAAACAATGCATGCTCATTAGCTGTATGACGTCACGATTATCTGGATTTGTTCGGAGAGCAAAAAGATAATTCCATTTCATTATATTATTTTTATTTGTTGTTTTATTTTCAAGGTTCTTATCACATACAAATATTTTGTTGAAATACTGAATTATAGTCTTTATTTAAGAAATAAAATATTAATCAAAGATGATGGTGGCGTCATAAACATGCCAAGACGGGGACTTTTTTTGTATCTTATGGGCATACTGAGCCTGAATCTTTGTACCCACGACCAGATAAGTTGCGTGCTCGGCCCATCACTTACAATTAGTCGTCGAATATTAAAATAAGTACAAAAAGCGCGACGCGCACGTACCATTTCCACCGCAAACGCGCGTTGCGCTCCCGTCCAGTGATTCATGGCGATTAACAAATGAGCAAATCCTGCGCTTTGAATGATACCCCTCCTGCTTACCTCATCCTGCTAGTATTTCGATAATCGCAATTTAAAGTTGAAAAATTACCGCTGGGAACCCTATATAATTTCTTTTACATACAAGAGTTGCAGCTCGATGCTTATATTGACAAAATTTTACGAAATTTGTGTAGTTGGCACTTTGTTTTTCAGAACTTTCAAATGTTAAATCACCCACATCTAGTGATGGTACATGTAGGGAAAATTCCTTTAAGGTTTATTTTTTTTGTTTGTAATCAAAAAATCACTGTCATAAAATGTGTCTGCCTCAAAGTAAAACCGTTTCTGATAATCATATTCTGCTTTCACACTTGCATCCAAACTAATAACAAATCAGTTTCAACATAACCTCAAACCTTCAAAAGGGATAGAATGTGTGATGGTCTTAAAATAAATCCTAAAAATGTTCATGTATCAACACAGTACAAATAGTGTGAGATGGAGTAAATAAATATAAATCAAATAATAATTATCTCAAAAAATTGGGATTTTTTTCTTTTATGTGGTAGGTATTTTGTATATTTTCATAACCCATGTAATTTCTAGTTCGAAGTGAAATTTGGTTTGGGCTTTTTCCGGGCTAACAAAAACTTTTAAGGTTAAATATTTTTCGGGTGAAACTCACAATAAGGCTGAATATAATTTTCTCCTGATACAAAAATTGCAATTTGTAATCCCCCACCAAAGTTGAGCAAAATCCTACCTATATAAACCTACATACATACTAATATAGGATAGTTTGACAGGTGTCAAATGCCAGCGCTACCATCTTGAAACTACGAAATAAATGACCCTGTATTTTGGATATACATATGTATATACATTCCCAAAAGGATAATGGGCAAATCTGGCCCAGAATCAATAAGAATGACCAAATACCGAATAAAGGTACATACTCATACTTTCATTATCACTAGAGTGCATTTCCACATTCGTTGTGTGGTCGGAGCCATTAAAGTTTCAATACAGGGTGTTTCGTAATTTTCTAAAAAAATAACTTAAAACTGAAAAAATTTATTAAAAAACAACGACAATACTCACAATTTCATGCTACAACTTTTTTTTAAAGTTAAGACTCCATTCTGCCAAGAAGTCAATAGTTAATTAACGACAGACTTCTTGACATGGTGTCAGAAGTGGGATGACGATTTTTGTTTTGCTGATTTTTTGTTATAGTGTGGGGTATATTTTTGTATTGCATCAACTGATACTGCTGTTTCGGGCTTATGTAATTCGCGCAATTGCTGGGAGGCTATCTCGCTTGCCCTACATACTTTTATAGCTTGATCTACTTTGATATCATCTTCTGCTAATAATTTTTCACGCAGACTATCATTTCTTATACCCGTTACTATTTTGTCCCGCAATAATGAGTCTTCAAGATTTTCACATGCACATTTTTTTGATTAATTTTTTATTTTTGTGAAGAATTCTTCGAAGTTTTCTCCCTCACCTTGAGTTAGCGTATTAAAGGTGTACCTTTCGAATGTTAAGCTTACCCTAGGAGAAAAATACTCGTTAAACTTATCAATTATAGCAGAAACTTTCATTTAATTTTTGAACAACAACAACAACAGAAACTTTTTCTTTTCGGCTTCTGTGAAGGAAAAAGAATTATATATCTTTGCTCCATCTGCTACTATGCATGACATGAACGTTGCCACTTGGATTTCCTTTGTTTTTTTGTTTGATTGTGCAGCAATCTCAAACCACTTGTAGAGCTGGATCCAATTTTTCCATGCCAATGAAAGGTTTCCACTGGATATTTGGAGAGGCTTTAGTGGTTTGACGTATGCAGTGTTGTCGTTTCGCAAATTCTAAGAGTAGCACTTGTCAGAAAATTTGGGGAGCATTTTTAGAAGTTGAGGAGCCCTTCATAAATTCAAAATATTCATACAATAATATAACTGCAAATGAAAAAAAGACAAAGGCAAAATCTTTTTTCTATCGAAACATAACAATTTTATTTCATCTTTAACAAAAAAAAAAAAATAATATAAAACATTCATTGTTAATATTAAAAATATTTCGGAAAACAATTTAAACGTTTAAAAATAAATAGATGTACATACATACATACTTACATATGTAAATATAAATAATTATTATTATTTTGAGAACAACCTAAAAGACTAGTCATAAAAAGTATGATGTCTTGATGATGATGTGTGACTTTTAATTACGTTTGGTTGCGTTCCATTTGCATTTTCAGACAGAAATTCTCATCTGAAAATTCCGAATAAAGTGATTGTGGTGGGGCCTGGAGGAAATGTTGAAGTAAATATTATACATGGAAGTTGAACTTTATGATTTTTGCACTGGACGGTTCTTGATTTGTGTTAGTTAAATTTCATCACGAACAAATTAATACTTATTTATTTAAAAGAATTTATATTTTTATTATTAAGTGAGTTTTTAATCAAAAGATTGACTATTCTAAGAAAAATGATGCGAGAATTCTCCATCGCAATATTGTGGAACCTTTTTTTTTCATTGAACTGTAGGTACATAGTTTTGCTGTATTTTGGAGGCCATGCAACTCAATAAATAGATTTTAAAACAGAAACAAAATTTACTGCTTAATAGAAAATATTTATTTGTGATACCATCCCCAAAGTTACTCACGCTGAATTTTCAATTTACGAATATAATTAAAGTACTATGTTATTTCGTTTCAACGTAAATCCTATAGGTGAATGCAAGAATTTGACATTGCAACTTTCGACTGAAACTTTTTTTTTCATAAATTCATATCTGAATGTTCAGATTTTGTGATTGAACGTACCCATTATATCACTATCCTTATCTGAAATTTAACAGAGAAGTGCAATCTTTTTGTTAAAACAGGGATGTGAAAAAATAAAAATTTGTGTTTTTCATATCATTTTCATTTTTGTCCGCATTAAATTGTTTTAATGTTTTAATGTGGTGACTTGGGAGCCATTTTGAGGTATGGGTAGCATAGTAGCCCTTTCTGCAGCAAAGTATCCAAATGCTACTATAGTAGCCATTACGACAACACTGGACGTATGTAGTTAGCTGCACTTGCAGTTTCGGGTTGAGAATCATCTTTGGGAGGCGTTTATTATTGCTTTTTTTTTATTATTAATTGTTACGGAATTTAAAAGAAAATTTTTCGTTTAACAATAATTATTAATGCAGAACTTAATATAAACTCTTTTCTTTGTAAAAAGTTTGAAGTTTCTTCTGACACCATGTCAAGAAGTCAGTCGTTAATTAACTATTGACTTCTTGACACATCCTTTCGCCATCTTTTTAAATCAAGTTGTTTTAGTGCAAGGTCTTAGAAAAATTAATTATCAAACTCAACATTTTGACAAAAAAAAGGTTTTTTTCAACTTCACTGTGTGATTGAAGTTATTTAACAAATAATGTTATTTCTAAGTGGGCTGTATGTTGAACTAAAGCCCACTTAGGAATAGGAATAACAGTTATTCAAACAAAAAGATCACGATTATAGGAACTATTGAAGTTATATTGAATACCAATAAATACAACAACAATGACTAATAAATGAAACATTAATAAATAACTCCTTTTATCACTATTCGATAACTGTGTTTAATAACATGGCAGGAGCATTAAACGAACGATGTCTGCCGTACCACAAAATAGATACAATATGCGCACAAGTACCTATTGTGCGTCTTCCTGTCAAACAAGTACAATTATTCTCGACAATACATTCTTTTCCTTGTTGACTAGGATCTGCGAGGATATTAGTTTAAGTCCTGGCCGTGACTCGATTCGACATTTCAATAGTCACATCACATGGTTTTCTAGAAGGTTGGGAAAGTCGTCGATAGCATTTTCTCTATACACTTCTAGTGTATGAATACCATTTTTTAGGCGTTGGTCGCAATACGATCTAGCCAATTTAAGGTGATAGGTTCCTAAGGCCAAAAGCTTTAAGTCTTGTTCCGATGAGACAACAACAAGGTTCCCATCAATGCGTGCAAATGCAGTTATTCTCCTATTTAAATTATTTTGATCCACATACGCAAACAAGGCGTTTGGCTTAGATATAGATCGAATTATTAGTTCTAAGATTGTTTCAGTGCCAGTATTGTCTGTAATGGTTATATGGAAATTGTTGGTTAATGCTGAAGCGATTTTAAAATCTTATATCATATCTATCGTAACAGCTTGAAATCGCGTTGAAAACGCCCGTTCACTATCTCAACCACCTAACGGCAGATTGTCACCAAACGAGATTTGTTCACATGGGTAGTGGTGAGCTGCGTTTCGTCTGTCTTTTGTGGGTGGAATATAAGGTTCAAAACATGATTCGATATCTGGCAAATTATCACGGAACCCTCTGTAGAGTTTCAACACGTCATCAGAATGCAAGAACCATTTCAGGGGATGCACTTTATTGGTAACCGTTTCGCTCATTATACTTGCATCCGATTTTGTGGCTGCATACGGTCCCAGGACGTCCACGATATATCAATCGATGCAAATAATAAGAAATGGTTTAACTAAGTTTTGGTATTTATGAAGACTATTTATCTGCTTTTGAAATGAAAAATTGACTGGCGATCAGCGGCCTTCCATGTTATTGAACGCTGTTATCGCCGAACAGTGATTTTGATTAAGAAATAAGTGACTTTGTAGCCAAAATTATCATTTCAATAACGAAGTTGTTTTTGATATTATTTTATATCTTTAAAAGTATACGTTCTGAGACCATCTTGTTTTCAGTGTTCGACTTTAAGTTAATAAGAGCATTGAATACTGAAAGTAAAAGTGATATTTCATAACGTAATGTTTTGAAAAAAGAAAATCAAAAACAAATAAAAAATACTTTTTTTTCAAAATTTTTAGTTAGATAATTAATTTCTCTAAGGCCCAGTTTTTCAGTGTTGAGTTAAACTAGAGTTAGTTAACTCAAGAAGTAAATTAACCCACCGTTAAGTGAGGAAGCAGTTTTTTGGTGAAGAATGTTTGCGGAACGACTAAACAAACTCGATGGATAAAACATCAAAAGCATCTGTTCAGTTAATCCTGAGTTAACTCTCCAAATTTGATGAGTTAACTCGGGCTTAACTTTAATCTCGCACTAAGAAACTCGACCTAAAACAACTTGATTTACAAAGAAGGTGAAAGAATGGAGTCTACATTGTAAGTATTGTCGTTGTTTTTTAATAATTTTTGAATGTTTTAAATCAGTTGTTTTAGTAAATTACGAAACACCCGGTATTCAAACTTAAATAATAAATGTGTGAATACGTATCTTTATTGGATATACAGGTCATTCTTATTGGTGCTGGGCCAGCGTTGCCAGCGTTCCATACATTTTTGCCCATTGTCCTTTGCTTTTTTTATTTAATCCATTATAAAATAACCCTAAAAGCTTTTGCAAAATTTTACTGTTACCAAAAAAATTATGCCGTGTGTCACGCGTAATCTCAAAAAGCTTTTAACTGTTTTTCTTGAAAGAATTTTGATTTGTTTTTTTTTTTAATCTCTGTTCCAGTCTTGTTTACTGTTTTTACTTGAGATATCTGTATAAATGAACTATAGGGCTTGATACACCCTATACGGCCGATAGTGATACAATTTCTATACGCTCTTGATGCGTTAAATATTTGTATACAGGAACAATGAGTATGTTTAGTAGGTTTTTTTTTGCTCATCTTTGGCATACTGAAAACTAAATATAAGGGAAATGTCTGCATTCATTAAAAAAAATTAAACGGGAGATATAAATCGAACAAGGAATTACAATTATAAGGAAAACGAAAACAAAAGTGCTTAAATTCTGTATGTCCGTCGAATATAAACTTAATTAATTTAATTTTCTTAGAAAGCGCATTGATTTTAGCTCTGAAAGCAAACATACATATATGTTTGAATGTGCAAGTACATATAACTAAAAATTATGCTTAGACCTTTTG
Source organism: Leucozona laternaria (assembly GCA_932273885.2). Taxonomy (NCBI): domain Eukaryota; kingdom Metazoa; phylum Arthropoda; class Insecta; order Diptera; family Syrphidae; genus Leucozona; species Leucozona laternaria. The sequence goes on from OW026366.1 coordinate 35,942,446, forward strand.
ATAAACGTTTTGCTAATGTTATGGACGGTGCCCATACTACACACCCGTATTCTACCAAAAAATGATCTCCACAACCCAAATATGCTAAATTTTTCAATTTCTTAATGAACATACCTTGTTAAAAGCTTTACTTAATTCAGTTAATAATTAACTTGTTTCCAATCTTCAAAGTAGGCATTCAGGCAAAGAACTACAAAAAAAAAAGACGATGAAATTTTGTTTACCACATTTAATGCTTCCATTTTTAATTTGTATTAAAAAAAAACTGTATACTAATGAGGCTGATCGATATTTGAAAACGTCAAAATTTAAACGAAAATTTAATACATTCCCACACGGCCTAAGCTTAAAAGAAGTTGGAAGGTGCTGCATAACCGTTATGGTCATTGTATTCTTATTAAATATTAGGAACAAATACCCCTTCACGTAATGGTTAGTGAGTTGGACCATCGCGCCGGGCGGAGGGAGATCTGAGTTCGAGTCTTGCCTATTTCACCGCCTAAAATGTTTTACATCTTTACCCGCGAGTAAATTCGTTTCATGTAGGTAAAGTTAATATAAGGACGGGTAAGGAAAGGAGTTATTGGAGCTTAGGTACCATTATGAATTCTGGACGACTTTTGGTATATTTCTTAGTGGCAAAAACGAGATGTCGCTCAGTTTGTCAAAAAAGTGTTCTCCAAAGGGTTGTCTTTCTGGTTCTTGCTAGGCTGGGGCACTCATAAAGGAAGTGATAATATCCTTTCTCTGCCTCTACATCTTGACACCCTCTGCATAAGTCAGATGAGCGGTTGCCCATTCTGCTCATGTGTATTTTCTTGGAGAGATCGGACCATAGAAAAATTGCTGACCACCCATCGTTTGTTCCAATGGCATAAATATGGAGGATTCGGTGTGGCTCGGATCAAACTTGATACTAAACAACTATTTTTTTTTAATTTAGCATACACCGTAAAGTAAACAAATTTCTCTTGGAAAACTACACGTCGCAAAGTTTGAGTACATTGCTAGCCATTTTTAATGGAACGCACAGAATTAATATCCCAGCTAATCTCATCTACTTTATTATATCGATTTGATTTCTTTGTGTCAGCTGTCAGAGAAGAACGCTTAATCGTTCCCAAAATAAAAACTAACCCCCGGTTGAGTGTGCCAAAAATCATATGTGAAGTTCTGGTTGTTCGACAAAATATTGCTAGAGAGTACCAAAAATAGGTTACATCATGGTGGGAGGATGTTATTTTTGCGGATGAAAACAAATTCAACCTTTTTGGATCCGATGGCAGGGTTTATGGTATGGCGCATAACAAATAAACAGTTGAAAAGCAAAAATTTGAAGCCAGCCATAAAGCATGGCGGAGGCCATGTGATCGTGTGGGGTTGCATTTCGGCCAAAGGCGTGAGCAATTTGATTTTTATTGATGGGATTATTTGAGAATCCTAAGAGAAAACCTTACGCATAGCGCCGAAAAATTGGGTATTTCGCGGTCCTTCAAATTTTACCAAGATAATGATCGCAAACATGAAGCCCAAATTGTCCGCGAATGGCTGCTGAAAACCTGTGGGATGAACTGGACGCAGGAGTGAGGGAGAATCATGCTTCTTCCATAAAATACTTAAAGGCAAAGCTGCAACAAGAATGGCGAAAAATAAGCCTAGAATACCTTCAGAAAATTGTGGCAAACATGTCAAGACGTTCATCTGGAGGGGTAAATAACAAAGGATACGCTAAGCTATATGAATGTTATCAGTAAAAACTCTAATATAAAAACTTAAAACAAAAAACCGAATATTAATGAAGTGTTTTTTCTTAACTTCGATCATTTTATTTGTATATAATTTAACTTTTCTTGTCTTTTAATGGTTTTTTGTTATGTTTTTAGCTCTTTTCTTATCAATTACATGTGTATTTTGGTAATACAATCAGAGAAAATAAAATTAGTTAAAATAGTGGTGCAAATATAATAGTTTAAGGTCTTTTGGAAAAATATTAAATAGAAAACCGAATATTAATGGCAGTCACTGTATGCATCTTCCAGTATCTGAGATAAACTATCCTAGGAATAAAACTATCTCAGGAATAAAAAGTGACCAAATTCGATTTTGTTCGAAATTGAGATCATATTATGCATCATATTATCAGAGATCATATTATTAGAGATTTTATGTTTGATTCGATCGCGAATCTTATTTTCTGGTTCTTTAAAATAAAATTAATTTTCACGATCGAACCACTAGGATGTGGATCTATAAAATATCGTTCGTTCCGAATTTATCATGCGAGAACTATTGTAGATCCATTAACGAACCGTTCAAATAAGAAAGTAAAACGTAATTTTACAAAAGGAAAAAAGTTTCGAAAAGCCAAAGTTACGCAAGGACAGTTTCAAAAAAAAAAAAAGTTTCGAAATCCTTTGACCTTCATTGTTCCTTGATAGATTTCTGAATTAAAAAAGAAAAAATATTTTCAAAACATGGCCATTAAGTCAGTTAAAAAGGTAGATATAGAAAATTGTTTACGTATTAGTACATGTATAAATATTTGTTTTTTATTTTGATACACAATAATTACTAAAACTTTAAGAATTCAAATTTGTATGGAAAAGTATGGCTTTACCCAAGTCCTTTTTTTAAGGCAATGAAAATAAATAATCAGACTTGAATTAGATTTCGAAAAAATTACTTAACGATTTGAAAATTCAAAACAAAAATTTCGAATTCCGAATCAAACTTTTTCTTTTAAATAAGAAACTTAATTTTTCGAAAATCTACACTTTTTATTTGTATACAAAATTTAAATATTTACTTATACGAACTTCATCGTGATCGTACACTTTTTACGAATCCCGAAAAAAAATCACAGAATCCATCGTAGTGCAAAACTTCACAAAATTGCCATCAAGAACACATTCGGTGATAGTTTTTTCGGGATTCTTAAACAAATCCGATTAAGATGGAATTCGTGATAGGGCTGATTATCAAATAAAAATATAATATCCGTTTAAAAAACTGACCTAATAGCCCACAAAACAGATCAGCTTTAAATTAAAATTGTATGTTTACGCAATAAAAAAATTATATTAACGTTTATTTTCTAAAGATTACAATGAATATTTTGTACTTCATTCCTCTACATTTCTACACCCCTCACCAAATGTGTCAAAAAGACGAAACACGAAACGACTGAAAAAACGAATCGTGTAATCAGGCTCTATGTCTGTTTTGTTCATTTCTAAACGTCAAACTCATGAGTTTGGCTCTTATGACATTAAACTCCGATTTGTTTTGGAGGCATACTCCACTTCAACTGAATAAGCACACACATTAGTTTGTCCATTTTTTTCAAACGTTGTGAAGTATCCTTGATTAAATATTAACCAAGGATATTTTCAGATACATTTGGCATGATCCAGAGCCAAGGGGGCAAATCATGGAGAGAAGACAAGTATTTGTTAAAATTCATAGTAAAAAATGAAAAATTTGTTAGCTGTGAAGTATTGTTCAGAGCCAGGGGGCAAGTGCCCACCCTTGCCCCTACCTCCTTGCGCCTATGGCCAGTATAATGGTAAAATTAAAATCACTTGCATTTTTCAGTCAGAAAATACGATTAGACTATTTACAGAGAAACAAAATGTCTAGAATTTTGAATAACGAAGCGCTCAGGTAAAATCTTTGAGCCCGCAGAGATATCTCGTTCCTGGGAATAGCCTATTGTCGTTTTTTTTAGAACAATAATAGACATTTGACGGCTAACGAAAATGAAACAAGCTCGGTTTTATCTGTGATCTGTGGAAGGATTTTTTATCGACCATCTTGTAAAAAAACAGGCTAAAGATTTACCCCTCTGGCGGATACTGTTTGCAGAAGAAATGCAAAGAGACCATCTATCAGATCAGAGATTAATTTTAGAGTCTGTCTTAAGGCACGTAGTTTCACGTACGCGAAATTAGTTTTCATCCCTAAACAGTGAGGTATTAAGAGGGGGGGGAGGGGGGTATGCTGCCCCTTGAATTGCGGGTATGTGCAAGGTTGGTTATATGCAAAGTTTTTTTGGATTTAAAGAAACCTCACTGTATATATAATTCACTGTTTAGGTATGACAATTAATTTCGCGTACGCGAAACTACGTGCCTTTAGACAGTTTCTTAATTTTATAAGGTATGTGTTCTCGTTGACTTCCCATTAAAAAAGTAGACACTCCAAACTACGGGGCACACAACCGTACATTGCAACTTCCTCAAAGATAAAAAAGCCAATCCTGACCGGCAAATCTAATGAATATAAATGTTGTGGAATAAAAATTAGAAACAAAAAAACTAACTTTGAACTGATTAAGAATTTGTTTGTGGTTAAATTAATATCAGGAAAAAAAAAAAAAAAACAAGATAAGAATAAACTTTTTGGTGCTTCTATAATAGAGCCGCGCAACTGGATTGTCATATCAACATTTAGACAGATTAATGGCACCAGAACAACTAAATCGATTTATAACCGGCACTTTGAAATGTAAATCCCACAGAATGCGTATATAATTTGATGGGAAAAATAACACTTGCCCACATCCACCTTAGGAATGGAATTTGCCAGTACGAATAGTTGATATTCTGCACCAGCAGGACAATTAACTTTAACTTGGCCAATTACTTGCGGTTTGTGGACACAAGGTCCTAGAGAATGAGGAAAAGGAAAAGGAAAAACAAAATAGTGGACCTTTGCGGTTAGCAATTTGCTCCAATATCGAGGTTTTGGGGCAGGTTAGAGGATAAATTTACAGCGTCTAACGCTTACTTTTCAAAACATTGTAATTTTTTTTTATAACACAATTTATATATTTTTTTAACTAAAACTGTATCAATGAATTATTTTAATTAATTAGAGATTCAAGAACACAACGTTTTCGGACATTGGTGGACGAGACGTTTTTCACGATGTCATTCTTCCTGGGGGGAAGAAGACTCATTATTTTTTTTCTTCTTCATATTTACTTACCCGCAAGAGAAGTGTGTTAGAGGTTTAATTTCGTGTTCTTAAATACGTCTATCTATAAGATTCTTTCTTAGATATTTGTTCGGTTGTAAAAACTAATAAGTAAAACATAATAATTGTTTTTCTTTTTTAATTTAATAAATTATTAATTCACTTTACGGAACAATATGTTCATTTTCACTTGGGTTGATTTTTTTTTATTTTCTTTTTGCTTTTCTGTGCATAGGAGAGAACGAACGAAATGAAGATAGAAAAAGTTTCCATGCATTCGAATCGAAAAGTACTAGCACTGACGTATGGCTATACAAAATAAGGGGATGGTAATACCATATTGGAAGTAGACAGTAGATTGTAGCAGATTTGTGTATGTGCAAAACAAAATACGAATTTGAAGGTGGCAACACATTCTTTTTGGAAATTAAAAATTTTAAGACTAACCCTACGTAAACAAGTGAACGACCATAGGAGATTGGATGCATTTGAATCTTTTTTATACAAAAAGACACAAACGCACTTATTTAGACAACGGCAATGTTGAATCTTGCCTACTTAATCTTGTGTGCCAAAAACAATAACAAAACAATACCGTTTTCAATTTTATTTTTTTTTCTTGCTGCCCTACAAAGTTTAGTCGCGATTGCTGATGATGGAGTGCATACGCTTCGAAATGCATTCAGGTTAGTTACGTGTTTGTTTCATTCGTTTTTGTTAAATGTTAAGTGTTTTTTATTAACGAAGAACGACAAATGTGTATCGACTCAAGTGAAGTCAAATTAAGGTGTTATTAATCTATTCAAACCATATTTAAGACTGCTTTTAAAGGCTGCCCCAAACCAACGCGAAACATTCGCGCGAATATGCGACGACTGAATAAAGGCTCTCCCAAACCAACGCGAAACATTCGGCGCGACGACGAAACTTCCGCCTGTCTTAATTTATTTACATGGAGATTAATGGGAGCACCCACACTGGCGCGATGCGAATCTTCGAACATTATTCAGTCGTCGCATATTCGCGCGAATGTTTCGCGTTGGTTTGGGACAGCCTTAATGTTCGAAGATTCGCATCGCGCCAGTGTGGGTGCTCCCATTAATCTCCATGTAAATAAATTAAGACAGGCGGAAGTTTCGTTGTCGCACCGAATGTTTCGCGTTGGTTTGGGAGAGCCTTAAACCTGGACTTACACGACTGACAAATTGGCAGTATTCTGGCAATTTAGGCCAGGCGCGCACATGCAACTAAACAGTTTGGTTGCGATTTTGAGCACTATGGGATTATATGAGAGTCCGCGCACATAAACCGGCGGACTCTCATATAATCCCGAGTGCTCAAAATCGAAACCAAACTGTTTAGTTGCATGTGTGCGCCTGGCCTTACTGTCCAAAAAATGGCAGAACAATGGAAAAATTCATTCTTTTGGTAGTATACTGACAAAAAAACTGCCAATTTGTCAGTCGTGTAAATCCACCATTAGAGGTTATATTAGGCGCGTTTTTTTTTCAACCCCGGAGGAAATTGGTCGAAAAAAAGTTGTCAGTGCTAAGCATTTTATATGTTAAATGCAACAACAACTAATGACGCTGTTTAGATTAGGAAGATTGAGTCCGCATCACGGCAGTTTGTTGGCAAGAGAAGTGTTGGGTGAGGGCTCTTATGAGGCACGAAGAAAACATAAAAACCCTGACTTATGAGTGTCATTTGTTGTTGTTTCAATTTGCGAAATTTTGAAACTGTTATTGTTTAAATGTGTTTTGAGGCACCTCACAGTTTCTTATGTAAACACGATGAGACTCACCAGTCCGTACTCAATCTTCCCAATCTAAACAGGCTCAAGGGGTTAGCTAAGCATAGAGAAGGCGTGTTTTTTTTGCAAGGCCGGAGGAAATTGGTAAAGAATTACGTTTGGAGCTAAGTAATTTACATGTTAAATGCAACAAAAACCAATCCAGTCCGGGCCTAAGTGCACACAATTTTCGGGGCTTTACGGATAAAAACTTTGTTACCGACGTGAATAACATACTTGTGGCCAGGGGTGCACATATGCAACTGTGGTCCGTTCTTTTTCTAACAATAGTTAACTATTGTTAACAATAGTTAACTATTGTCGTTTCTTTAATCAAAAATAGTTACGATTTATAACTATTTGACATATAAAAATCGTTCCTAAATTCATTTTGAAGTGTCAAATAGTTACGTTTTGTAACTATTTTCAACTCATGTCCATGATATGAATTGAAAGTGTTGACCTGTCAAAGTACACATGCGAGCTGATTTGTTTACAAAACAAATGAAATATTTTATGCTTTTTGTGAGATAAGAAATACGAACAAGATTAAAATGCATTTTTTCCAATTGAAAATGAGAAAGCAGAATTTACATTGCGAAAAATATGGTTTTGTGCCATAAAAATGAAAATACTTAAATTTTTTTTATTTTTCATTAATATTCACACAATACGCGTTTTTCTTTTTTAGTTCAGAATAGAGCTCTGAACAGAGTCCGAGTATGTCGAGCATGTTCTGAACGCCCACTGAACGAAGCGTGTTCTGACTCTGAGCACTCTGAACTATTTATGAAACACACCTGAACTGTCAAACCTGTCCAATGCTTGTGTTCAGCATTTAAGGCCTGCCGCCCACTAGGCAACTTTTAGTTGCTCACCCCAGCAACTTTTAGTTGCTCCCGATTCAATTACATTGGCTTATATGGGAGAGCGCCCACTGGGCAACTTAGTTGCCGGCAACTTTAAGTTGCTCGCGGAACTTAGTTGCCGGCAACTCCGGGCAAGTTTTAGTTGCTGACCCCCGCCCACTAGGCAATTTCCGAGCAACTTCCGAGCAACTTTCAACATCTTTTGAAAATTTAACGTTTCTATTTGTATTCCATTGAAATGTTACATTGATTTTGCATTTTTGTAAGGTCAAATTGAGATGGGTTTGGGTGTAGCACGTTTTTATGGAAAACTAAATACAAAAAAACACTAATATAAATTCTTAAAAGTTGCTCGGAAGTTGCCTAGTGGGCGAGGGCAAGCAACTTTAGTTGCTCGGAGTTGCCGGCAACACCCAGCAACTAAAAGTTGCCGGCAACTAAGTTGCCTAGTGGGCGGCAGGCCTAACTATTGTCGTTTGCGATTGGATTTTCGGTAAGTTGTACTCCTTTTCAATTCCAATCGAATATGAAAACACTGACTTTCCTAAATTTACACACACACTACCAAAGCTGCCATTTAACAAAATGGCTTCTTCAAGTAGTTGTCACTTTTGACAAGTAATCCAACGAAAAACTTTATATGTATGTGTGTGTTCCTCATCTACTCCAAAATGAAATTGGGGACAGAAGAACACTCCGAAAACATTACTCGGAACAGCCAATCGAAGGCTTTTGGAGTAGTAGGAGTGAAAAAGGAGTGTAAAAGGAGTACTCCGTACATCCAAACGAAAACGACATATGTCTGTTCAGTTATTTTATGTCGTTTTCGTTTGGATGTTCGGAGTACTCCTTTTGCACTCCTTTTTCACTCCTACTACTCCAAAAGTCCTCGATTGGCTGTTCCGAGTAATGTTTTCGGAGTGTTCTTCTGTTCCCAATTTCATATTGGAGTAGACGAGGAACACACACATACACATTAAGTTTTTCGTTGGATTAATTGTCAAAAGTGGTAAATACAGGAAGAAGCCATTTTGTTAAATGACGGCTTTAGGTAGTGTGCGTGTAAATTTAGGAAAGTCAGTGTTTTCATATTCGATTGGAATTAAAAAGGAGTAGAATAGACTGAAAATCCAATCGAAAACGACATTATTCTGAATATGTTCAGATCGAAAAAAGAAACACAAAATTGGAGCTCTGAATGCTCTGAGCTAAAAAAGAAACACAATTTTTTGTTTGACAGTTCAAAGAACCCAAGAACGTACCACAGCTGCTGTCAATTGTCAGTAATGATTTTTATTGTTTGTTTATTGTTTTAATTATATTAAAATTTTCGCTTTTCCTTTTTTTCTTAACCGTGTAGTTAGGGATCACAGTACACATATGAAAGGTATGGAAATTGAAACAAATCGTATGAGTTCTGTTCCATCTTGACCAATGTTGTTGTATATCGACCAATTTCATCCATTCGTATTTATTAGATTTTTTTAGAACACGCTTAGACAGTTGTCCAGCTAGTCATTGGCTAAATATTTTAGCCATCTTCCTATTTATAAACGGATTCCATAAGTTGTCTAACTATCCAGGGTTGTTATCGAAATAAGTCCTCATATATTCTCTGACATACCTATAATGAATGAACTAATGAATTTGAGTGAACTTTGTAAGAAAGCTGTTTTAACTATTACAAACATTTTCAATTCAAGCATCCAAATAAAAAATAAAAATGCAAAATCAATCAAAGAGAAAAAGGTCTGAAAATAGGGATAACCATGATAAGGTATGAGGTTAGAAATTAAACGAATTTATCATGTTAATATTGTTAAAAAGAATCAGTTGCAGCAAAAGGCATTTTTAATTTGGATTTTTTTTTAGTTTTTAAGGTAGAACGGCACTAGGCGGAACTGCACTTCAGCGACACCGTGCGCACTTTCGCACGAAACTGAACGAAACTTCACGTCGCGACACAGTTGGTCAGATTACCAACTTTGTCGCATAGTGTCGCGTCGTGGAGTGCAGTTGTCGCTTAGTGCGATATAGCTCATACAATTTCCCACAAATAAGTCGTGAAGTTCAGTTCCGCTGAAGTGCAGTTCCGCCGAGTGCGGTCCTAGCTTTAAAATCCAATTGTAAATCAAATGTCACTGGGTACGTTCAACACACATTACATTAATTTTGGATTGACTTTGTAGACATTGAACGTTCCCACTTTAGAATAGGTTTAGAACACCAATTTCGGTGTCTAAGATGAACAAATGAAAATGTTTATAAATAAGATTTTGGGGTTGGGTGGTGTGCTAAAGTTAGCAAGGCCTTAGAATGCGATTATAAATACCACGGTAAGGGTATTCATGCAACGTCGGAAAACCATCGTAAACATCGTAAACGTCGGAAAGTTTACGATGCCGTAAACGAACTGTCAAAATTTGTGTGGAAAATCCTTTCCAACAAATCGTAAACTTTCCGACAAGAATTTGTGTTGTAAACGTGGTAAACTTTTTTTCAATGGGATTATGACATTGGCTGAATCAGCTGATTGGTTTATCACATCATTTACGTCGAATTTTTTGAGGGGCATTCATGAAACGTGCGTCGGAAACTGCGATTTTACAACGTCGGAAAGTTTCATGAATACCCTTATTATAAAGGTGTGGATAAATCTTGTTATTATTTTTAAAAATCCGCATTTAGTAGTGACCTTTATCATTACCTATCTTATGGCGAATTCCTTACAATAAAGAAATCGAATTTTTTCTAAACAAAATGGATTCTTTTCTGTCAAAACAAATCTTGCGTTTTTAGCAAGATTTCACACTGATTTGCACACACACTATGAAGACTTGACATTTCTAATTCGTCAAATTGAAAGTCGCGGAATTTCTGGAAGACGAGTTGTTTATTTTTTGGTTGCAACGAATTCTACATAATTTAACAAAATATTCAAAAATATATTCGGTCAATACAGCTATAAAAATAATTTATTGTGCGTTGTTCATTATCAAACAAAAATTTGAAAATTTTAAATTAAATTTAAATTTTTTCTCACAACAAAAGCAAAAAACCTTAATAGCTTTGTGAATAATTTCTTGACGTTTTGCATCAATTGCAGCTATAAAGTCACAAACACAATCACACCAAAAAATAAAATCGATTCTTTTACGAAATACGAATTCCTTTCAATTGACAGAAAAAATTCGATTCTGTTTAGAAAAAAATCGATTTCTTTTTTGAAAGGAATTCGCCATTAGAAATGTCTTTGAACTTTTTGGAAGTACTCGGCCATCCCATTACTTTTGTGACACTGATATATCTCAAAATTGTGTTGCTGATGAACACTAGTGAAAATAACGTGCCTGAACTCTACTTTAACAAAAAAAAAAAAAACGGACTGATGCTTTGTCCGGCATTTTGCTATAACGTTATAGTTAATTCATTGCAATTGGCTCAGTGGTGTGTTACTAGGATTTTGTTCTGGGTGGGGGCAAATCATTTTTTTTTGGATGGACAACATTATAAAACAAAACATTATACTATCAAAAACTTTGTACTTAATGTTGTGAGAATTCGTAGCATAAACATAAAATCTGAGGATTTTAAAATTACAAAATTATGTCACTTCGACGATCCAATATAATGGATGATCGTTCATCCTAATGACATCTATTAAACGATTGTCACTCACACTGATTGTGGCTAATAAAGGTGTCATGCAGTTCTGTAAAAAAATGTTTCCAATTGATTTTTTTTTAAATAAATTTGCTGCTGTATTGCATCAACAACTAATCACTAATCACTTCTCAAGGCTTAACTACATAGGCCCAAAAAGTGAAAAAGTACAAAAGTGAAAATTTTCAAACTCATTTTGGAATAGTTTTTCTGACTGGAAAACTTTTAAAAATGATGCAGAAAGATTAAATTTTGGTTTAAAAAAAAATTTGTATATTCTTTTTCACAAAACAACTGCGTTAGCGGGAAAAAAAATATTTTTACATTTGTACGAAAGTACTTTTTGGCTTATGTATGTAGTAAAGCCTTCACATAATCAATTTTAAGATATTCTGATAATTGTAAGTGATAACTGATAAGCGTTGCGTTGCAAAAATGCACCTATGCTTAGTGATAATGATAAGCGTTTCTCCAACTAAAAGGTTCACTTTCACTTTTCAAAATTGCTTCTTCTAAGCTGACCATTGATAAGTATTTTTGAACCTGCTTGTTCGTTGATTTCGATCGTCTCTCAGTGGCGATTTTACCGTTCTCGCAAATTTGGTGAAGAAAAATGGGATTTATTTTTATTAAACTACTTGTAACTTTGGTAATAGTTATTGGAATTTTATGATTATAGTGTCATAAGAAAGGCAAAAAGACAAGAAATTTTTCTGTGCAAAAATTTTTTATAGTGTTTATATATAAAAAAAATTATGGCATTAAGAAAGGGTGATTTACTCGTTTCCATATGCATTAAAAACGTAAAATTATTTTTGAGTTGATATTTTTGAAAAACAGTGTATTACAAAGTTGTTCTCCTAGCCCTTTTCTTTAAATTTGTTATCATAAGCAACTTAATAAAGATTAAACAATTACCAGAGCCTTGTGATTTAATCGAAAAAAGTCAGAAATGTGAGGTTTCAATGAAAAAATAAAGAAACAGAAAGTGCATCGCATTAAAAGTCATAATTTTTAAATTGAGAGCTATAGAATTTTATAATGTTCGTTTTTTATTAAATTCAGACCAACTCTTTATATTTATTTTAAAAAGAAATACACGATTTTTTACAGTGATACTTTTTAAACCGTGTTGGGAAAGTGTTTACAATTTTTTCCAGTTTTTTAGGTAAACATTTAAAAATAAAAAACATTGTGAAAATTTCTTAATTGGAGTAAAATTTCTAGAAACATAAAGAGTTAATTTGCCTTCAAACTATTTATAAATAGTACCTATCGGTCAAAGATTGCTTAGATATATATATATAAATGTATGCATGTATCTATATAAACCCTCATACCGATCGAACTCAAAATTTTAGGAAATCATAGGTGGAAGTCCAAGGATGTTAATGTGTTTTTGGTCAAAATCGGTCTAGGATAGTTTGCAAACAAGGTGCAGCAACTTCGGAAAACAAAGTCCGATTTTGAAAATTCTTTTTTAGCTTGAATGATTATACTCAGAGGATGCTTTAAGGGATAAATAATTTTAAAAAGTTAAACAGTGAAATGTAAAAATTCGTTACAAATGCTCTGAAATTTCTAACCGTGTACATAATAATGCGACCGTTTATAAATTTGCAGACTCAGACCGATTTATCAGAAAGTTGGGTAGGTATATAAACATTTTACAAACTGTAAGATTTTATTATCAGCCGATATATGTTAAGTTTAATTCTCTTATTTTTAAATGGACAGACTTTTTTAATTTTTTTTAATTTCAACCCTTATTTTCAGCAATACTTTTCCAAATCTTTTGTTTGTATTAAAACCGTTCCCACTGGTTTACAGCGACAATAGATTGTGTCCAAAATATCTTAAAGACAGTTGAAAGAATTCAGTTTTTGTTATGTTTCATTTCAAAAAAAAAATTATTTTTTTTTCATTTGTTTTCCTTGGACAGACAACTCCCTAAGGCGGATCAAAGTGTTGCGACCCTCACTGTCTGGCTAAGGGAAATTTCATTGCATGTAAATATATATGTATATAAAACGCTTTAGGGCGTTAATTTCATCCATTGTTAAGTATAAATGCATTTTTGAGAAACAATTCGCACCAACAAAAAAATTATGATAATGGATTGATTATCCAATTTATTCTTAGCGAATTTGTGCTTAAATAATCATTATTTTCATCGATTAGTTCAAGAAACAAAATATTGGTGCAACAGGAATTGATAATTTAGGTCTAATTTGATATGATTATCATTTTTCAAATCGATAATTTACACTCACTCAATTATTATTATCTGGTGCAACACTAAGCTCATAAGTTGAGTATTTACTACTATTCAAAACTCAAATAAATATTCATCACATTTCTTGTTGGTGCAACTAAAACTTATCAAGAATCATCATAATTTGCTAAATGATTAGCGATAAGTTGTTGGTGCAATAGGGCCCTGGCCTATGGTATTTCTTAAATATGTTCTTATGCGCTTCAAAGTAGATAACGGCCATTTGCTTGTTGCAGTAGATACGGGCAGTGTACCCATAAACAGTATAGAAGCCCAAACACATTTGGAAACATATCCTTATCGGAATTTTCAATTGCACTGCCGTAAGTTTTTAATTCGGCATTCGTGTTATTTACAATTATCTCTAAGACTAAAAGATCTTTGGGCATCTAGTTTTCAGTGTTTGTCTTTGAATTAATAAGAGAGCATTTAAAAGTAAAACTGTTGAAGTAATTAATATAGTGAAAAAATATAGTTTAAAAATAAAATTAATTTCACATAAAGCATTTTCTCAAACAAGTTGATTTGAACAGAACATTGATAAATGGAATTTCGTGATATTATGAATAGGAAATGATCGAAAATTATAATTTCAAACTTCGGTGGAGCTTTAATAATAATTTAAACACATAGGGGCATATTCATATAGTCACTTTTAAACTCCAGCTTATTTTAGACCAGGGTTATTCCTTTCTAAATAACATTGAACAAACCCCAGTCTAAGATAAACTGGAGTTTTAAAGTGACTATGAATATGCACCATACTATTTTTCTGTGTTATAAAGTGGGAGTATATCTTAAGAAAAGCTGAGTCCCGAAGCAGACTTGTTTTTTTTTTTTGTCCCTTAAAGCAGAGAGTAAGATGTACTCTGCAGTTGGAGTACCTAAGTTTAGAATTCTGTTGCCACACTACACTATGCATACATAATAGTAAAAAAACCGCAAAAAGCTTTACCATTAATAGTTTTTAAGTCCGTCAATATAATGCTATAGGCGGAGGGGACATGTCAGTAAATGGATTTTCCCAAGATGAGACTTTTTCAATCTACGAATATGTACTCATGTATTTCATCTCTTTTATTGTGTCAACCTTGTTGGCTTATAAGCTTAAGTTGTGACTAAACCCTATTTTGTATATTTTATGCCTACCACGATGCACAAGAATACGACGATGATGAAGATAAACAAAAAATACAACAAACAAACAAATCCAACTCTTTTCTACCTTTTTATTTCATTTCGACGCGAATACACACCGAATGGCGAAGTTGGAGAAAGTTACGTTCCTCAGTAGTAACACGATAGTCTTCCATACCATATCGAATCGACAAATCCGTCCAAAAATATAAATTTTTTTTATTAAAGTGAAGGTCTTGTTCCGGGTGCCATAACACAACTAAACAAAAATACGTTCGATTAATGTTCGTTTTATAAAATTTAAAATAATGAAACCGAAGAACTTATCGAAAACGTTCTTGTTAAGTGGCCTTGTGGTAATTTGCATTAATTTAGCTAAGCCATCATTATGTAATGACTTCGAGCATAAAGAAGACAATACAACAACAACTGATCGTTGTGATAATGACGATCAACAAATGGTATGGTCAAGGTTTCTTGAGGAATACACCGTGAGGTATGATGGCTTGATTTGTTTCGATGAAAGTGAAACTTTTGTCTGTCCAATTTTGTATGCAAAAAAACGAGTATAAACCATTTTAGCCAGCCGACGAGTGGATCAAGGACAGCAAAGGTTCTTCCAAATCCTGGCCTGGTGAATCCAGGCATGATGAATCCATCTACTCCAATGAATTTCATCAGCGATCAAAACTATCATCGATACATTCCTACGAATAATATCTACATAACGAAGCGAATCGGAGAAGCTATGGAATTGGAACCACATATGCGACCACCAGCAAAGGTGATCAATCCTCCTCACCGACAGAATGGCCTGCCTTCTGGCTTTGGGAGTCAGATGCAGCAGCCTAGTCATCCAGTACATCCCCAACAGCACGTTCGTGCTGTATCCGAGAATGATTTGTATCTCCTTGGTGCGATTGAAAAACTCGTTTATCGCGTTGATTATCTAGAAAGTCGCGTGCGAAGATCGGAACAATTAATATACTACCTAATGGCTGGTAACAACCAAAAAGAAGGTATTTCTATCTGTTTTATATACATCATCTGTTGCCTAAGATTCACTTTCATTAATTTTTTTTGTTTGCATTAAGTTCGCGATCCATGCCCAGCGAATTTCACTCGCATCGGTGACGCATGTTATTTTATTAATAGCGATCGGCAGGTCAATTGGAAGACCGCAAACAGTGCGTGTAAGTCGGTCAACTCTTACTTGGCTGAGTTTGAAAAGGTATCTGAGAATGAGGAGTTAATAGCTCATTTGCTGAATCAACAAGTTCATCGGGGGCGTGATTTTTGGTTGGGTGGCCTTAATCCGGGTCTATTATGGATTTGGGCGAATTCAGCGAAACCAGTTAATCCAAATATGAATTTGACAACGATTGCAAATAATCTGCAGCAAGAGAATGACAATGCAGCAAACGGTGGAAATAGCAATAAGACGGAATCAAATCAAATATTGAATAATACGATGGAGATTAAGGGGCAGGGAAGATGTTTAAGATTATCGTATAATCCTGCAAAGCATTCATACTTTTATTATGGCCAAGAGTGCACATCAAGGCATCATTTTATATGCGAATATGAGGATAAGACTTTGGATAATAAAATTAAGAAGATATCCCGAGAATTGCGATTAGATAAGTAAAGTCAAATTATAAAAGAGAAATTTAGCTGAAGAAGCTTTTGTTTTATGTTGAGTCATAGCAATAATAATATTCATAAGTCACGTTAAAAGTTTTGCTTTGCAATAATTTAATTTATTTTTATATATTAACTTGATTATTATAATAAACATTTATTTATTCAAACAAATGTATCCTTTAATTCAGTGTTTGTTTTAAAATGAGATGTCTTCGAAGACGACTAGGTTGCGAAGAATAGTGATCCCTAAAGCCGTTTCACACTATCTCACAGATAACATCAGTAGACGTTTTTTAGTATCAGAAATGATTCATATATGTATATATTATTAAAAAACATTCATTACAATAATAACATGAGATCCTGCTCTCTATCGGGATAACGTTTCATGAACCAAAAATGTAGTATTTACTCTAGCGGGTAGATGGCTTTTCTTGGTAAGGTAGTGTTAAATGTAGTGCAAAGAAAAAAGATGACAAATACAACACAGTTGTCACTAACAGCCATTTCGTTTTATTTTCATTGGATGATCTAAAGGGATCATGGATAATAAAATGCGGCTAGTGTATTAACGCTCATGTCAAAAATGTGTAAAACATGTACGTACTCATGGATAATAGTAGCCGTTTTATATTATCAGACGTGATCCATAAAAATACATGCATTACAACAACAACACGAGATCCCGCTCTATATCGGGATCACGTTTCATGAACCAAAAGTTTAGTTTTTGCTATTGGAATTGTGAACTGTGTAGTGTTAAGAAAAAAGAAAACCAATAAATAAAAAAATAAATAAACGTAAGGAAAAAAGAGATAGGTAGGTATACAACACAGTTGTCACTAAGATCCGTATTGTTTTATTTTCATGAGATGATCTATATAAACAATGCCACTTTCGGTGATCATTCCAAAGCTATCCGGATTGTTATATGCCGTTGTAATCCCTTGTGAAAAAACAGCTGACGCAACAACAACTCAAAGTATCTGAAAATTGTTGGATAGGTTGAGACCCTCTCGGATGGATTCTCGAACGCAAGGAATATTTGAAAGCTCCTCACACAAAATCTAACACCCAGCCAATTTCACACAGTTTGACAGTTTGACATTTTGACACATGTATATATATACATTTAAGGCCTAGTACGCTGCTCATGCGGAACCAATATTTTGGTTGGTCTCGAGCATGACAGTGAAATGCTTACCGGAACCATAGCGAAAAAATGACAACTGAAAGCGTCACCAATTGGAAAAAAAAAAAAACAATACAAACGCAACAAAACCATAGAAATCCATGCTGTAATGAAAGATACAACAAATACAAACACAAACAAATCTCAAATGTCACTTTTCCGCATACAATTACTGATCCGGGCGTATGGAATTTCTTATGTGGTTTTCGTTTCGACCAAAAAAATCGAATATTTGTCGATCTGAAGTCGATTTGCAGATCTCGATTTTTAGCAAGATTTACACAGATTTTCACACGCACTTGCACACACATCAAAGAAAAATGACTTTTACCAGTGTTGTTTTAAAAAAGGCACTCATACAATCATAAAACAAAATAAAATCACGTTTTGTGTTCGTTTTGCCAGCAAGATTTAAGATCTGACACCCAAATCTGAATTGGTTGAAACGAAAGCCACATTATAGTTTCGCATCAGCAGCGTACTAGGCTTAAAAGAGAAGGTGAAAAACATTCAAAGAGTATGCGGCTTGTCATATACGGATTTGCCAGAGAATTGTAGGTCCTCTTTTTTCCTGCAACCTAACATCACGTACACACGATGGGTTGAAAGTTGAAAGTCACTAGCCTCTAGTTCTCAACGAGCTGCCTTTATTTTTATTTCCAAATCGTTTTAGGCGCTTTTGCTTTGGGGTTCTATTGGGCGCGTTCAACGGATTACGTTTTACATATGAATTTTTGGAGCTTCTGATTGGTCAGCTGTCATAAAAAGTTAGATGACTTTTAAGGACTATTCACATGAGAACGACCGACGAATGAACGAATAAATGTGAATTAAAACAATTTATAAACATAAATTCTTCACAAATTCTAATCAAAATCGTAGAAATATAATTTATTATAATGTTTAGATACTAAAATCCGCTTTTAAATTGCTAAAATAAGATAAATTTGAGAAAACGAATTGGTCGTCGCGAATTGCAATCTGATTGTTACGAAATGTCAAACTCTATTTGCGTTCCACATACGGGTCTTGTGACCTTCCGTCTCAAGCGATTCAATAATACTTATGAGCAAAAGTAGTCGCACTATATAATCTTATATAACAATTTTCAGCCACGAGGCTTATCAATAAAGTAATCTGAAAAAGAAGGTCATACGTTACAGCCTCTTTTGAACAAACATAGCTTTTTGTTAGAATAAGACAAACTCTGTAATAGTCTATAAGAAGTCTCAATAAAATCTATTCTATTCTACTCCACATACGGTCCACACTTCAACGACAAATTGTTCGCGCACGGCTAACCTCAAAATCCCTTTTTGTTTAGTTTTCTTGATGGTCGTCATTTCGCCATGTGAAAGAAATGTCAAAATGAACGAATATTCGTTCATTCGTGTCCGTTGGTCGTTTTTCAGAATTTTCAGACAAAAATTCTCATCTGAAAATTCGGAATAAAGTTATTGTGGTGCGGAAATGTGGAGGTACTGTAAATAGAAGTTGAACTTTATGCTTTTCGATCTGGGTGGTGGTTGCTTTGTAATGTTTAATTTTTATCCCGAACAAATTAATGCTTTTTTACACAGAAGAACCTTATTTTTTATTGATAAGTGAGTTTTAAAATCAAAAGATTGACTATTCCTAGAAAAATGCTCCCAGAATTCTCCATTGCAAAATTGTGGAATTATTTTTTCATTGAAATTTACTCAGTCTTGCTGTATTTTGTTGCTGATTTAGTTACATATATGTAGCATCACCAAAACTAATGACGTATAATTTTTAATTTAAGAATATAATTAAAGTTTTATTTTATTTCGTTTTCATGTAAATCCTTTAGATAAATGCTTGCATTTTACACAACAACTTTCGATTGAAAATTCAGATTTTTTGTGCGCTCAACAACATACATAAATTAAGATCTGAATTTTCAGATTTTGTGATTGAACGTGCCCATTATGATTTAGTTAAGCAGCCCCATACACACAACACTTGTGTGCACACCAATCGAGACACCGACGCCAAAAATCAAACATTTTTGATTTTTTGTGTCGGTGTCTCCATTGATGTGATGTGTATGGGAATGTGTCACGACGCCGGTATGCACTCAAGTGTTTTGTGGATGGGCCGTATTAAATGAAACATACACCGAGGCATACGTATTTCTGATTTTACGATTTTTGTTATTACGATTTTATAAATGAGCACTTCAAATTATAGTCTCGTATCATTCTCGAAGCTGGCCTACATTTTTGACTTTAAATGTCTATGTGATACTAAAATGGTTTCCAGTTTGTATCTTTGGTATAACTAGCAAAAAACAACATCATTCATCAAAGCAAACGAAACATGTTATAATTTTTTTTCCTTTTTACTTCGGTTTCTCCTAAAAAGTTTTTGCACAAACAAATAAATTATTAACAAAAAAAAATATGTATAAATAAGAAGATTTTATAAATATATAATATTATTATAATGATTTTACTTTTAAAATTATAAATAAAATAAAAAATGATTTATTTATTATGTATGTTTTTAATAAAGAGAGAGAGAGAGAATGAGAGAATACATTTTATATGTAGATATATGTCATGTATATTATGTGTAATGCACATTATATGTTTTGTTGCAGATGTTGGAAAAATGGTGTTTTTTTAGTTCCATTTATCAAGAGAGATTATAAATATATTCACCATTTTTGTAGATGTTTTTACAAATAAACAATCATAATAATATATTTATTTTATATTTAAATACAAAACAGATATTATCATAATAAATAAAGGAAACATTGTTGTGATGTGTGTGTGTATTTTGTTTTTTTGTTTGTTTGTGTAATTCACAACATTTTTTTTTTGTTTTAATATATTATGTTTAATAGATTTGGATATTTTGCTTAAAAATGGATTAAAATTTTTAATAACCAGCCAATTCGGCGAATGTGGAGTCCATTTCGTCGGCAAGAGACTTGTATCTGTCTTTGTTGATGCCCAATTCGTCTGTTAAAGAATTGAAATAGAAAAGAAAAATATATTAAAATTGACTGTATAGTAAAAATATAAATTTTAAATATTGCAACTTGTTATATACACAAACATATTGTTTGATGAAAATTAACCACGAGTATGTAAGGAATATAGATAATGTATGAAATGCTATAATTGTATATGTTATTCTGAAGTCAATTGAAATTAAATTTTAATTTGAAAAAAAAAATAAGCTCTTAATTTATTTCATAGTTTAATTTAACACATTGATGATTTGGTACTTTAACCATGAAGTCATTTTTTAAAGGGTTACATCACAAAAAAATGTAATAGGAGCCTGCTGGACTTTGTATTTTATTTATTTTATTGTTCCTAAAATTCTTAACCATTAACGAAAAATTAACATATTTCTTCGACCTCTTCATGTCAAAAGAGCTAAAACCAAGTAAAATGTAGCAAAGGAACAGCATAGCGTTAAACCAGTCGAAACATCGAGGTGACAAAACGCTGTTTAGTGTCAAATTAAGTAAACAAATGTAAAATAAGAAATTTTTTCATCGAAATTTGATAATTTAGTTTGACAGCTTAAGTGAAGAGAAGATGCAGGAGCCACAATGCACAGAGAAACCGACAGGACTTTGGAATTTAACTTCGGTTCCAATAACTACATATTTTATAGAGACTGTCACAGCACCCTAATGATTTCAAATATTTTTAGAGCAAGAGGAGAGGTGCTCGTGCATCATTGAAGTGGAGTACATTTTTTTCAATATGCAACAAGATTGTGAGAGAGGACTCTGTACACTTAGAAGGAATTGCTTTAGGGTCGAAGAAGTGAAAATTTGCTTAAACGGACCTGATTGGGAAGTTATCGAAAGATATTGTAAAATAATAATTAAATCAAGCTAATGCTAATTATTAAGCAGTATTAAAATGAATTTATTAAAAAAAAACATAAAACAAATAATATAAACAGAATAGATCAGTGCCTACGTTCTGTAACTCTCGAATGAATAAAATTGGTAGAGAAACGAATGGAAAATGGAACAAAAACTCATACGATTTGTTTCAATTTTCATCGATTCTCGACTGATTTTATAGATGCGAGAGTTACAGAACGTAGACACAGGTTAACAAATAAAATGCACACATCTTTCTTTTAAATAAATTTATTTCCAAATTTCTTGGATTGAATAGTTTGACAATTCCTTAACTTTTGAATAGGCTAGTTCAGGTTTCTTAGATCTCAGAAATCTGAACGCAATACCCCAAAAAGTATTATATATATATTACGTTTTCATTAGAGCCGAAATGAGGTAATTTCGCAAATTACAGAAAAAGTGTTTTCATTTCAAATTTGCTAGTTTCGTTTGACAATCCAATTAATTTTCAAAATAATTTGGCAGTTAATCAATTTATTTTTTGTTGTTTTCTCTTTTTGTTTTTCATACATCGTGATTTGACATTTCAAACAATAGCTTTTAAAATGGATGATTCCAATTGGGTGTGTTCGCAAGGTTGGCACGCGTAATTTGAAACCTATTTTCTTGGAAATTTGTTTGAAAGTAACTCATTTCGAAATACAGAATTTTAATGGAATATGAGATGGTTTGGAATTGATTTTGGGAATTTTTTAACGAAATTACTACATTTGCTAGGGAGATCGTCGAATATTGCTCGCTCGGGCAAGTTAAGACCTCTTCGATCGATATTCGCTATTTTATAATAATAATAGAGCAAGATCGTTACCTTAATATCAACATCAACAGATATATTGCCTCATTTTCATATAAGAGTTTTTAATCAATCCAGTCTTAAGAGCTTAATGCAAATGAATTTCAAGGTGTGGTGATAATAATAAAGAACAAATTTCATTGGCTCTGAAATCTTTTGACTGTTTTGAATAATTTCTTTCCTTAGAAACTTTACATTTTTCGTTTCGTTTCCAAAACTGCTGATTTCATAAAAAAAAATAAAGTTGGACTAAAATTGGTTATGTAAACGAACAGACCAAATCTTTTTTTCTATTTTGTATGTAGGATTTGAAGAAAATGGGTTACATTCGAAGTAAACAACAAAAAGAGAGCGAAAAAAATGGAATTGATTCATTGGAATTGGTGATTGAAAATTTTCTTGAAAATGATTTCGGTAAAACAGTCGTTTAATGTGAACGCTAGAAAAACGACTCGGGTCGAGCTACAAGTCGTTTAATGTGAACCCCCCTATTGAGTTGAAATTTAAAGAAAAAAAAAAAAAAATGACTTCAGAAAACATCACATTATTTTACATATACATATATCTAAAACAAATATAGTGAGGGATAAAAACATATTTTGCATATTGTTAGTAAGACAGTGTATAATACAAAACATAAAACAATGGTGGATTTAAACATATTGCATCATCATAGACCACATACATTTGGACGGTATAATATACTGTGTGAAGGGTACAAAAAAGGGTTGACACTTAAATTTATACACACACATTGTGTGTTTTTGTTGTTTTATAAACAATTTCCAAGGAGTCATTCATGTGAAGTATAATAAAGAAAATGAGAAACACAAAATAAAATAAAGTTTTATAAGAAAATCACCTTTTATATTACAATGTTACGATTGTGATTTTTCAAGAGTGTTCAGGTATTCATTTAAAAAAAAAAACTGTCCTTTTTCTTCAAAAATAATCAAAAACTTCCGTTAGGCATCAATGTTAATTTTATAGAAACATTGAAAATTGCCTCAAAAAATAAAAAACCACGAAGACAATCGGCATGTGATTAGAGTATCACTTTATTATCAGGCGTGATGATTTCTTGGTTTTATATTACAAAATGTTGGTGTTTGAAGTTTATTCTGTTTTTAACTGTAATATATTTACAGTGTGTCTTATAGTTGTTTGGGAAACAAAATTGAAAAGGGATATTTTGTACAATATTATATGCGGGTAATAACTGAAAGCAGATTTTTGTTTTAGTTAATTCTTTGACAGAATTACAGCAGGGTTGACATTGTGTATTGCAAAAACCAACAACAATATTTCAAATAGCTACACGAATATTGGCTTTTGCAGTAGAAAATATCACCGCAAATGTCAGTTTGTAGAGTAATTAATGTTTTTAGTTTGACATTTAAAAACTAACTGTGGAAAAATCATCTGTCATAAGAAATAAAAACGGATAGCTTTAAGCTTGACAAAAAAAAACTATACAAAAATAAGATAATATTTATGTAGGTAGGTATCACTGTCGATGGACACAATCTGAACTGAACGCATACAAATCTTGGAAATTGCGAAAGTTGGTGCGAGGAAAAATTCTGCATCAAATTTTCTGAACTACTTATACAATTTCAAATAGAAAAAAAAAACTCTACTACAATTATTATTACATTACAATCGCAATAATTGCTGATTTCTTAATAAAACAAACAAATTACTGCTAATTTCATCTAAGAAATTCAACTAAATGATTTTGTTTGGCTAAGTAAGCAAACTGAATGCAGTGCATTTTGGACAGTTTTGATTTCAATAAAAAGAATTTAATTTCTATTTATGCATAGTAAAAATGGGTAAAAAAATATTTCGTGTGTGGTGTCATTTGTAAATGTCTTGTAAATTGTTTTAAGTTCATTATTATAATAATTATTATTCTTTTTTTTGTTTTAATATCCAGTAAGTTCAGCAAATGTTGAATCCAAATCGTCGCAGATCGCTTTGTACTTTTCTTTTTCGTGGAAGAGACGGTCTGCAAAAAGCATCATTAATATTAAAAGCATAGCATTTTTTATACAGTAAACTTAAGAAATAATGTTAATAGATTAGACTTTTTTTTTGTTTTTTTTTTCATTTGTACAAAATTATTTAGATCTTTTTTTTTTTTTTTTTAATTATGTATATACCCAGGTATTATTTTTTTCTTTCTATTTCTAGGTGTTAGTTTAAGCATAAATAAAGATTTTTTCTGAATATTTTTTCAATACAATGACCGAAGTAATTTCTTAAATGTAAATAAATATAATAAAACAAAATTTATAAAACTATGGACATTACCTTCTAGCCTGTCGACTTCCTTTTGGAGCCTCTTCACTTGCTTCTCAGCGTGTTCGGCACGTTGTTCGGCTTCCTTCAATTTAACAGTCAATGTTTTCATTTCACGCTTGAATTCTTCAACACGTTGGTTAGCCTTCTCTTCGGATACTTCCAAAGATTTCAAAGAGTTACCAACAACCTATATGTATAATGTCCATATGACTTTGAGTATATACACATTTTGTGATTGTTGTTTGTATAAAAAACAATATTACCTTCAATTCTTCTTCGAGTTCCATGATCTTTGACTCACCGGAACGGACACGATCTTCAGCAACTTCAAGTTCATCTTCAACGAAAGCCAACTTACGGGAAACTTCATCGGATTTGGTATCAGCATCTTCAGCCAACATACGGGCTTCCTTCAATTGGTTGGTCAATTGGTCCATACGTTCTTCATCTTGTTGGGAACGGTTTTCCAATACTTTGCACATACTTAAATAGAATTTAAATAATTTATTATATAGAATTGAAAGCAATTTGTTTTTTGTTTTTTTTTTTTTTTGTAAGAATTTACCGGTTGTTCTCATCGGCAGCTTGGGTAGCTTCCAGCAATTTTTGTTGAGCACTGGTTGAGCGTTCTTCAGATTTTTCCAAATCCTCTTCAATTTGTTGCACCTTACGATTCAAAGTGGCAACTTCTGATTCGGTGGAGGTCAAGAGTTTCTCCTTCTCTTCCAATTCGCGGTTGGCCTTTTCCAAGGCATCCTTAGATGTTACCAAATCAACTTCAACCTGGACCAATTTCTTTTCCAAGTCACGAGTTTCCTCATTCAATTTATCGACACGGGAATTAGCATCCTTAGCTTGGTTCTCGCAGGTATCGGCCTTATCAATGGCGTTATCCTTTTCAAGCTTCATCGCTTGCATCTTCTTCTTGATGGCGTCCATGGTGAATGTGCTTTTTTATTACTTTGAAACAAAATGAATACGAAGAAAACTGAAATAAATAAAATATTTATTAGTATGGTTTTAATTTTAAATTAATTGTTTTAAAATATGCTTATTGAAGAAATATGTGTTTATTTTTCAAAATTTATTTAAAGCGTTATAAGACACGAAACACTTTGCCCTAACAATTGTGAAACTAAGTTAAAAATGCATATTGTGTGAAAAGTGGTGTTGTACTTGTTTTAATCTTATTTAATTGGCTCCCAATATGAGCTTTACCTTTCAATCGATACAAAAAATGCATGATTTGATTGATAGGACTTGCCTTTATGAGTCAAGGCTGGGCAAGAATTTAGGATTTGAAGTATTTTTAGTTTGTTATAATAGGTAAATACATTTTGTCTTGTAAAGTGCAGGAAAAGTTGACCCAATTTTAACTCTTGCTAGGCTCTAAAAGCTGCATTTAAGATAACAGAAATGGGATATCCTTCATCATTTTTCTCTTTCTAATAAGGGCTAGCCATGGGACACCACGCTACACTATTGTATAGACTAGATACATACGTTGCTAAATGTGATCTTTTAGCTGCAGCCACAGCCAATTGTGTTCAAGATGTAAGATTCAAATCTTTTTGTTCACTGTGGCGTATACTTGTTATTTTTGTTTGCGAGATTTTATTCGGAAAATGACATTTCCATGAAGATGACGAAACAACTATACTATATGTATGTACATATATCTCCTCACGTAACTTCTAAAACTGCGAATTTCTACGAAATTCACTCCAAAATCCTTAATTAATAAATAATTAATTCGTAGAAATTTGCAGTTTCGTATGCGAACAGACATTATGAGTAGCTCCATGAGAGTGAAGAATTGGCAATCTATTTGTGAACGGGTCGTTTTGCATTTTGTTTTTGTAATCCGGAATTTTGTAAGCATACAATACATACAAATTAAAAAAAAATAGAAAATAGTTTTTCTTTTTTTTTCTGTACAAATTCCCAAAAAAGTGACATTTATGTACGTCCACCTTAGGCAAAAATTGTTATTTTTCAGCCTCAAACAAAAAAATAAAAAACAACACTAACATAGAGTTTTATTGATTAAAAATCAAGGAATTTCGATAAAATACAGTATTAAAACATTTTGAAATTAAAATGCTGCTCTGCGCGAATTCATTTTTTCATTTTTACTATTTATGTAGCGACTTCTTCTTCTTCAATGCGATTAAGCATATCTTTTTCAATTGAATTAGTTGCTAGGCAGGTTAATTGCTCTTAGGAGCGAAGATAGGTTTTTATAAGCTTTAGTTTCGAGAAGTTAGCTTTACCTAATGCAAACACTTACAGGAAACTTTAACAGTATCTTAAATGCCGTTAGTAAATTAGGATACTATTGAATTAAGAATTGTGAAGCTAAATAGGGTAAATTGACAAATGTTTGCAACTAACAACAGCAGAAATGTTGTTAAATATATTACCTTCATTCAAGAGATCTTTAACTATGTATAATATCCTTCTGAACTTTTTTATCAATTGTTGCTGTTAACATTGTTAAATTGTTCGCAAATTCTTCAAATTCTTCTTCTTTGAAATATCGCAAAGAAATCAAAGAAATTGTTCGCAAATTCTTCTTCTTTGAAATTTCGCAAATAAATCCAAAATTTTGGAAAAGAAATTGATTCTGCGCAAAGCTCTCATCGAGAGAAGATAGCGTAACATCGATAACGTAAAAAAGAAATCAGTTTTAAATTTTAATTTTGATCGATTTTTTCAAAAGATTGTTCAGATTGATAACGGCGGCTTATCAAATCGGACACAATGAAATCCACTTGATGTTCATTTTCGTAGCAATGCTTACAGCGTTCTTGTATAATTTTCCAAAAAAAGATTCGATTTATCTGAAAGTACTGTCGCAATGTATTTAAATGCTTCAAACAGGTTATAAGGTCCATTGATTTTGATTGATGCATTATCAAATTGATATTTATTTTGCATAAACACACGTTACAAATTACCGTTTACCAAGTCGAGTTGCCTTAAAACATTCCTGTTTCATCATTTCCGAACCTTTTGCAATTTAAATTAGAGCATCCGTAATAATCCTACATAGAACGGACAACAAATAAGAACGAACTAAGTACAGGGAAGTAGTTATTGAAGTAAACGGATGTGTAACCCTTTTTTCACTTTGAAATTATTGTACTTATTTTGCCACCCTAGTCAAAGTGTCGCCCTAGGCAATTGCATATTTTTCCTGCAGGCAGGTTCCGCACCGTATACGTCACTTACTGCATTCTACATATCAACGACGACATGTTTTATGAGTAAATTATTTCACTTTGTGTCCCATAAAGTTGTTCAAAACAGTTTATAGTACAATATTTTCTGTGGGGGAGTACTCATGAATACTTTGCCAGCCATTTTAAATGGAACACACAGAATTGATTTCCTTTCAAATCTCATCTGCTAGCCATATAAGATAGTACTAAATGTAAAAGAACGCTGCTTATGGCAAGTATCAGCTGATTTATTCTATCCTGTGCCTACGTTCTGTAACTCTCGCATGGATAAAATTGGTCGAGAAACGATGAAAAATGGAACAAAACTCATGCGATTTGTTTCAATCTTCATCGTTTCTCGACTGATTTTATCGATGCGAGAGTTACAGAACGTAGGCACGGCGGATACCAAAGACAGGTGGAGGTAAAGCCATTTAAATAAAAACTAATGGCCTTTTCATTTGGAGTCCGTATGACAGTTCTTCTTCTAAAAAAAGAGAAATTTGCTTCTGGTTTTGTTTTCAGGATCGTTCCAGAATTGTTCACACGTATCAAATCGTTCTCCCGAATTACCAATCGAAAAGGCCATAATGCTCTAGGTTTTTCACGACTGACAAATTGACAAATTGATCTGTTAGTAAACTGCCTAAAGAATGAGTTTGTCCATACTTCTTATAGTTTTTTGACAGTTTTCTGTTAGTCGTGTAAATCCGGCATTAGAAGTGATGTTTTTAATTAAAAAGTTATGTTTTAATCGATTTTTTTTTTCAAAAGTATATTTTGTTATGTATCCTCTTAAAGCTTTTTTTGTATTCAGCTCTATAATAATTTTATATTTTTTGCATTCCTTCATTCAGTTAATTTTTTTCCCTAACAAACATTTTCATAACTCGCTTATTTACTGTTAAAAACCATAATAAATACTTTTGTTCGAGAGTAGGCCAGATTAGTTTGAAACTGGCACACAGAAGGGTACTTTTGAGTTTTGAATATAAGGACTTATTTTTTTTTATTTTTATTTTAATAAATATAAATTAATAATGAACTCTTATTAAATTTACACAAAAATGAGTTTAAATTACACTTTAATTCTATTTCTCTTAGTGTAAACAACTTACAAGCCAATAATTCAATCACACTATTTTTTAGGGGTCTCCTGACTACATAACAAATGTTCAAATGTTCTCTTCTACCGGCACTAAAAGGGGTTTTACTATCCTTAATCGATTAAGATCCAGTTTTTCAGTGGTGAACCACCGATCCAGAGGTAGATAACTCTAGAAGTAAATTAACCCACAGTTAACCGAGGAAGCAGGTTTTCGGTATAGAATGGCTGCGGAACGATTAAATAAACTCAGTGGATAAAACATCAAAATCATCTGTTCAGTTTATCCTGAGTTAACTCACCAAATTTCATGAGCTTACTCGGGTTTAACTTTAATCTCGAACTGAAAAACTGCACCTTAGATGCAGTATTCAGGAAGAATAACTCAAAGGGAAATACTTGGCAGTACGTCCGAATTGACAAGCTGTAGATTAAAGTGATGTGCATTCCTATAAATGCAAGTTTTACGGCGGAATTATTTTTACGCAAAAAATATAATTGGATTTTTCACTGCAACACTGTTACAGGTGGTAAGTTCAGCTTTTACAGACATTTTTCTTTCTAGTTCAGAATGTGTTTTCAAAAAAAGTTAGTGTTCCTTTTTTAGCTCAGAACACACGGAGCTATAAGAATTTGTGTTTCTTTTATCCTAAGGGTCTGCCGCCCACTAGGCAACTTTTAGTTGTTCACCCCAGCTAATTTTAGTTGCTCCCGATTCAATTACATTGGCTTAGGTATATGGGAGAGCGCCCACTCTGGGCAACGGAACTCAGTTGCCGACCCGACCCCCACCCACTAAGCAATTTCCGAGCTTAGTGACTTTTGAAAATTTTACGTTTCTATTTTAGTCCATTGAAATGGGTTGGGCCCATCCCAGAACCACTGGTCCTTAGACAACTCATCCCCGACGACTCATCCCAATACCCAACTGGTACCGGGACAACCCATCCCGGGACAACTCATCCCGTGACAACTCATTTAAATGTTACATTGATTTTGCATTTTGGACAGGTCAAATTGAGAAAGGTTTAGGTTTAGCACGTTTATATAGAAAACTAAGTACAAAAACACAAACATTAATTCTCAAAACTTGCTCGGAAGTTGCGTAGTGGGCAAGGGGAATGAACTAAGTTGCCTAGCTGGCGCCAGGCCTAAGAGAACGATCAGAACATATTCATATATGAGCTCGGAAAAAATTACCGAACAGTCTGAGCAAAAGCACTGAAAAAGTCAAATTAAAAGAAGGAGAAGCAAATTGAAGTAACGGTCGAGAAATGTGCTCAAATGCGTTTTTTTTTTTTTAAGCTCGGAACGCTTTAAACAGGTTTTTTTTTAACGTAATTCTCAACTTTGTAGTTTTATATTAAAAGAATAGTTGCTCATATTGTATCTGTATGTCATCCCTTTAGTTACTAATTTTTAAAGGTCCTTAAATCATCAGTTCCACAAGTTCAGCCTATGGATAGTAATTATGTCCTTATAATGTCAATAAATTAAACAATGATTCAAATTTAAATTTAAAAAAAAAAAAACAAAACTTGAAAAAAAAAAAATAAAAAAGAAAAAAATCTATTCACTTTTCAACATAAAATCATTAAAATTAAAAACAGTAAAATGTATAGATTAAAAACTATTAAACCTTAAATAAACATTCATATACAAATATTGCTGACCAAATTACCCTTCTAGCATAAACTTCAAAACAATGTCAACATTTCTTTGAAATGTTGAACTAAATATTTAAGCCTACACAAAAAAAAAATTGTATTTTAAACCTTACGAAATATTTAAATAATTGTTATTAATAAAATTGTAGGTAGGTATACACATAGATACATTTTTATTAGTTAAAAATAACCAAGCTTGTTGCCTGATGAAATTGAATATGAAAGTTCAAATATGCCAACAAAATGAAAAAAAAGATTTTTCTTAAAAAAAAAAAAAAACTTTTTTAAATTGCAAATTCCTTTTCTTCGTTTGCCGTCCTTGTGTGTGTGTATTTGTGTATGGATCACTATAAGATATGATGTCATTTTTGTGCAAGTGTGTACGGATTGTGTATTGATGAAGGTGCTCTACTGTGTTCTATATATTTTAATATTTATTTTAAAACTCCTAATAAATTGCACCTACACAATATTCTAATTTTATCTCACACACTTTAGATCGAGATACGCCCAAACCCCAAAACTCAAACCATCATCAGTGTCTGAAAAACGTTGGCACTGCCATGAAGTGATTCAAAACTAATTTAATTAATTCGACATTAATTTGCAAATGATCTACTTTAATGCATTTAAAAAAAAAAAAACTTAATACTTTCATATTGGATATAATGTTTATTTCAATGGCTTTTAATTTTTTTGACAAACTGAATTTTGTAAAAAATCTCTTTTTGAAATATTTAAAAATAGAACCGTTGTTCTTTTTTTTTTTGAATTTAGATTTTAGAAAACAGAAATATGCGAATACAGAAAAAATAACAACAACAAATTTCCATACACACACTAGTTCACGTGTATAATGCTTTTATACCTATACATATAATTAAAATAGTTGTGTGCTAATGCAGGTGAAGGGTGTGTGTGTGTTTGTAATATGCGTGTGTAGTGGTTGTGTAGGTAGAATAAAATGTAGATGGATGTGTGTGAAATGTTTATGAAATATCTTCAGAGCTATTCGATTTCAATTGCCTTTTAAGAACGATTGAAACAAAACATGTAGTTTATTTTATATATTAATGTATACATATATATATTTATGTGTGGATATATACACAAATACGAATATTTTTAAAATTGCATAACATAGGTATTTGCCGAGGGATTATTTGAATCTCAGCATTTATTTATTTTTGTATCCAGGACATATTCGGAAGCGAATAATTGACGTCACTTATTTATTTTTAATATTTATGCAATATAAGTCATATCCGATTTGCATCCTTTTTTTTGGAAATATCAACGTCATATCCGGTTTTGAAACCTCTCTCTACCACTTGTCACATACAGACACACAATACACTGCGCATTTTCACTTCATATAATTTTTATATATTTTTTCTTTTTGATATTTCAAGGATACCAAATTAATATCCTTTTTTTTAAAGAAGAATAAAATGCACCCACTTTCACCAGTTATTTTATTAATTTCAAAAAGTTTTTAGTTTTGAAAAAAAAAAAATTGAATATAATTGAAACAGAAAAAAAAAATGAAGAATATCCTTTAAAGTGTATATATATAGGTATATGTGACAGACCAACCTTAGCGTTTTGGAACACACTATACGCTAGCAAAAACCCGAGAACACTGATGTGGACCAACTTTTTTTATCCTATCAGCCCCACATTATTTCAAAACACAATTTTGAGTGTGTGGAAAAGAAAATTCTACCCTATACAATCGTATTCTCACAAGCACCACTGTAACACAGTAGCGAAAAAAAGAGGAGCTCGATTCTCTCGAAATTTTCAAAATTTCCCTGTTTTTCTCAAAAAATCCCTCAAAGTTAGTTTGTCGCGCATATTTTGTTCAGTTTTTTTTTTTTTTGTTTTTTCATTATTTTCGTTTTCTTACCACCCATAACTGTGAGAGAGGATATTGTACGTCTGTCTGCGGTGGAGAACATTTTTTTGTGTGATAGTGTGTGGGCTTTTTTAAAAATAGCATAATTTCCCCTGGTTGTTGCTTTTTTTGCTTTAGAAAGATTGGAAGAGTTTCCCAATTTTCCATCGAGGGTCATAGGAGATATGTTTTCATCGTTTTTGAATGCTTTTTGTTATGATCTTCAGTTTGAAATGAGATGACATGAATTAATATTTCTTTGAAATAAAAAAAAAAAATAGAACAAAAAAGCATTATTAAGTGATTTCAAATATAGTTTTGCATTTAGCCAATTTGTTAAGCTATTTAAACAATGTGGATTTTGAAGGCTAAATTTGGTATTGATTTTGTACATGGAAACAAAAACATTTACACGAGTTTTCAAATTTATATTTTTCAAATTAAACTTAATTTAGTCTAAAAATATCCAGCAAAAAATTAATTTGTATTTTGATTTATGTTTCGCTTCGCACAAAATTTTACAATTTAGTGTTAAGATTTAAAAGAATTTTGTCGTTTTCGTTTTGTTCTTTGCAAGGGGATTGGAATTTCTTCTTTTTTTGTTTGATAAGAAAAATATTTTAAATAATGTAATATGATATTTTTTATTCCAAGCTATTTTTACAAACATTTATATGGTTGTGCAGTAGTTGCTACGCCTACACGATTGTTTACTCTTTGAAATATATTTTTTTTTTTTTTTGAGATTAAAGATGCGTTTTTATTTTATTATAAACAATACGACTTGATATATTTATTTAACGGTTGGTTGCAATGGTGAAGAAACAAGTTTATCTAATTTTGGAAATATGAACATATACGATTCAAAATTCCAATGGCTTGAATTTTTGCAGCAGATTTAAATAATCTGACGGTGGTGATGTTAGCGTTTTGCGTCCGTGAATTGATTTGTTTATAATGTAATATGTAGTAAAGGGTCCGCCATCTAACGTTTTTTTTCAACTAGTGCTTATTTCGTGAATGTTAACACATAGCTCATGTCTGATTTGACAGATAATTAGTTTTATCCTTCCGCTGAACGAATATGGTTGTGTATACGCTTCGCTAAGTGGGCCTGCGATCGACCTAGAGAAGATGCCGATTTTGCCAAAATAATCATCTTTTCAGATGAAGCTCATTTTGATCTTGGCGGGTAGTAAACAAGCAAAATTGTAGCATTTGGGGCACAGAAGACCCGCACGCACACATTGAAAGTCGATACACCCAAAACGAGTCACTGTTTGGTGCGGATTTTGGTCCAGAGGCATAATTGGGCCATTTTTCGAAAATGAGCGAGGAGTGGCCGTTACAGTCAATGGCGATCGTTATCGGGCCATGTTGAACGAATTTTTGTTCACAAAAATTGAAGAGGACGATATTGGCAACATTTGATTTCAACGGGACGGCGCTACGTGCCACCAACCGAAGCTACACTCGATGTTTTGCGCCATTTTCAAAAAAAAAAAGAAAGTTATGTGGCGGACCCTTTATATTTTTTTTAACTGTTAGCTAAAGCATCAATGAATAGGATGAAGGTTTTGATGATTTGGATTTTTTTTTATATTTTTGTTCTCATAAAGTGTGATTCGCATAACGGTGTGTATTTGTGTTGGACCTTCGATAAACGATTTGAGCAGGGATAATAACAAAGAAAATCATCGCTTGTATTTTCAAAGCTCTTATCGAGGATAGAATTTGAACATTTAAGTATGAAATTAATCAATAGCAAAACATAATAATAAAATAATGATAAATTTTATTAGAAAAACAGCGCTTATCCAATATAGACCGTTTTTTTTGTTGGCAAGCCCCGAGGAAATTGGTAGAAAAAACGATGCCCTGTCCTGAAATTTACATGTTAAATGCTACAGAAACTATACTCCTTCGAGCCTTGCTAAGCGCGGAGAACTCTCGGGGCTTAAATTAAGCATGGAAAAAACTTGTTTTTCTGTAATGGCGCCGCTAATCCCCAATGTCGTTTTTACTTGCAAATATAAGTAGGTACTATGTGGCAAGTTATGGATTCCTAAAGAAGAACGAACTCGAGATTTTGATCAAACTTGACATTATTACAATGATAGAGAAGACGAAAACAGTGGGTCTCGTAAAAACGTCCGTCTGTCTGTCTTTTGGACTACAGCCTAAACTCCAAGCAGGGGGGTTGCGGGGGGCAGCGTGCGCCCCATACCCACTTCTCTGTTTTTCATAAATGCAGTCTGATTTCAATGCTTGAATTTGGCCTTGTTTCCAATTATCAATTAATTAGTTTGCTATGTTTATCAAAAAATACTTAAAAAATAGGTGAGAAATATCTTCACCAAATTTCAGGATATATTTATTTCCCATCCAAAGTGGGAAATAACTTCAGTTTGAAAAAGTGAAATTATTTCCCACTAGGTGTGAAGTTTTTTCCCATATGAAGTAATTTCCCAATGAAGTTATTTCCCTAATTTATTTCAGTCTTAAGAACCACAGTGTGATCGTGTCAAGAGCAAGTTCGTGCGACCCAATCATGCTTTTTTTTTGATGCCGGATGTATAGAAACCAAAACATCGTCATTTATGACGTTGCAATCGTCCTGCTTGCACACGTCTTTTGATGAACGTCAAATGATTTTTTTTGCAAGCGCATTTGACGTTTTCGAACTATAAAAACAACAACAAAACAAAATCGATCATCTACATTTTTTTTACTGCACAGCTGGATCGCAGATGATGTTTTCGAAGATGTGACTTTAGAAAACTGCTTTATTGAATGGAAGAGACTAGAGACATGCCAATTTATAACAGTTATAACAATTTTTCGCCATACAAAGTGGGTGTGCGTAAACGCGAATCGCGCGACTTGAAAAAAAACTCTGGGTGCCTGAAGTATGCCCACCGGCGGAGGGCCCTGGACCCATGTTCTGTAACTCTCGCATGGTTAAAAGCAGTCGAGAAACGATGAAAATTGAAACAAATCATATGAGTTTTGTTCCATTTTCCATCGTTTCTCGACTGTTTTTATCGATGCGAGAGTTACAGAACAGGGGTCCTGGCCCTGCGGGGCTGCATAAACAGTACTTTTATAAACCAAAACTGTCATAATTGGCATGTCTAGAGTCACTTTCTTATTGAATACAATGGCCACGTTCAGGATTCACTGGGATATCCTATCTTAGATACTCGAGTATCCATGCATATTTCTGCACAACCAAAACCGGATAAGTTAAATTTGCTGCTCAAATCAGTTTTGTAGTTAGCTGTTCTTGAAAATTCTAGTAGGATAGATGAGTATAACAGAATTTTTAGGATAGCTTGAGATTTCTTTTTTGCTAACAGTTGTTTTATGATCAGATGTGTTTTTACAAGGGATAACAACAACACAAAGCTATCCAGATTGCATTGGATGCAAATCTGAACGCCGCCGCCAATGCTTACGCAGTCAAATTTGTATATGCGTTTTCGAACAGAAGACTTTTGCAGTTTGTGTTAAAGAACTACAAATGCATTTTTGACGCCAAAGACCATTATGACCACCAGTTAGTCACTTTGAATATGATTTTATTAAGTTCAGGTACCACAGATTACCCATTATATGAATATGCGAATGATTCGTCCGTTTCTGCTTCCAAAACCCATTTCTTTACATTGTTGTCTTTGTAATTTCACCCCGTGTCGATGAATATATGTGAATTACAACAACAATTTAACCAGGGGTGTGAAGATTCACTACTGTCTATATGTGTGAGGTTTTTTTACACAAATTCTCATTTTCTATCTGCAATCTGACAGTTCAAGCTTGTATGCAAATTAAAATGGCTGACAGGGATTCCCATCTTTATGTGGGTAATCTG
Source organism: Leucozona laternaria (assembly GCA_932273885.2). Classification (NCBI taxonomy): domain Eukaryota; kingdom Metazoa; phylum Arthropoda; class Insecta; order Diptera; family Syrphidae; genus Leucozona; species Leucozona laternaria. Next base: position 35,978,781 of record OW026366.1, read on the forward strand.
TGACAGTCACGGGCAGATTTGTACGTATCTACGTATGTATATACAGAATTTCAACTGTAACTGTTTTCGTCTTTTCTATGACGTCATGTCTCCTCAATATTTAGTCAGGGGTGAATCGGCTAAGGTGATAGTTGACTATCTATTTTTTGATTGTCGCTTTGTCGATAGCTGTCTCTATTATATCTATAGGGAAAGATAGAGAGAGCAATCGTAAAAACGACAATCACTTAATAAAGCGATCGCTTTAGTCTTACGCGATACGGGCCCAGGGAAAAGGGTCGTTACGCTAGCGTTCACATTCAACGACATTTTAACCGAGACTATTTTCAAGCACACTTTCAAAGAGAGAACATCTTGCAAATTTCATTATTTTCACTAATTCTAATCAATCAATTCTATTTTTTTCCGCTGTCTTTTTTTTGTTTACTTCGAATACAAATCATTTTCTTCAAATCCTACAAAAAAAAATAGAAAAAAAGATGTAAAATTGAAATCATCGGTCGTTCGACTAGAGTTCACATTTACTACAGTGGTCGTCCGACAGAGACGACTACACAGTAAGTCGATCAACGGTCGTTCGACTGGTGTTCAAATTACAAAAATCTGACATAACGACACGTGTTGATGAACATGTCGTTGAATGTGAACCCCCCTAAGGACAATCACCTCCATTACCGATGTCGTCTGTCGTTTCCGACGACTCTCGTTTCTCTGTCGTATCGTTTTTCAAATGGCGTTCTTTAAATTTTTCGACGGATGTGTAGTAGATTTTTTAATGAGGAAAAAGGCTTTAAAATCTGTCAGAACTTGTCACAATTGAAAGGAATCATCATTAATGGCAATTAAACAATCAACATTTGTGGTAAAATGTATTTATTTAAATGAGAAGTTAAGGAATATAATTATGCTGAAAGTGACGAATATGAGGAAATGCAGAATACATTTATTAAAAAAAATGTGTGAGTGCCGGGACTCACGGTTCATATGTGTAAACATCAACGTGCGCGGATCCAAAACGGACTTGTTTTTGCTTGAAGGGGATCTTGAGATTTTTTTCACTGAACGCACCCATCCTAGTATGCAGATCATTGACTTATTATATAATAAGTCAATGATGCAGATAGTAACGTTGCACACCGTAACGTTGCACGACGTAACGTTGCACACGAACGTTCACGTTTTTTTTTCACTCTACCGACAGCATACATGTTTACACATCAAAATGGATTGTAAATGAGGTGTGAGGTGATGAAAGTTCTTGCAGCTTTGGTTTGTAAAGAAGTTGGCAAAGGCATTCGAGGCACATTCCCAATAAGAATAACCACTTTGTTTAAATAGAGCAAGTTCGCCACAATGTCTTCAAGTGAATAAAGTAAAGCTGGTGTCTTTTTTTTTTTTTTTGTAAATTCTGTGCTGTGTTGCAATACCAATGTGCAACTGATTATGTGAATTTCCGATGCAAAACTTTGGTCCACCACCTCCATTGAGTTGTTCAGCTATCAACGTCCAATGCATTTTTTTCAAGCAATTCGAAAAACCTCTAACAATGTGCATGTTTTTTTTAATCACCTCGGCAAACACCCAGAACTGTATCCGATTTGTTTTTTTTTTTTTACCATCAAATACAAAAATATTTAATTTATTTTGTTGATAAATATAATTAACATCAAACTATTTTATAAATTAAATAGTTTAATAAGGATACTTATGATTTTGTGTCCTTACATTTTCTTGTCGTTAGCAAAATTTACAACGTCAGACACCTACTGTCGTTTTTTGTGTTATGGCGAACTCCTTTCAACAAACAAATCTATTTTTTTTCTTAACAGAATCGTTTTTTTTTTTTCTAAAAATTCCGCGACTTTTAATTTAACGTACTTAATAGAAATGTCAAGTTTTCATAGTGTGTGTGCAAATCCTGCCAAAAACGCAAGATTTGTTTTGATAGAAAAGAATTGATTTTGTTTACAAAAAGTTTCTGCTCGTCGTATTTTTTGGAGTCATTTACGACAACGAAAAAGGCATGAATTTACAGTTAACAGAAATAAAAGTACCTACATACATATAAATGCAATTACAAATACATACTTGACTTTACCAACGCCTTGAAGTTGTATAGTCGATAGGCTATATCTATCCACAAATTGTAAGATAGCTTTTATTTGTTGTTGCATCAGTTGATTTTTGCTTGCAATATAGGAACTATATGGCAAGTTATGGATTCGTAAAAAATATCGAACTAGAGATTTTGATCAAACTTGAATATAACTTAAATAAAAAAAAAATGGTTCAGAAAAATGGTTATTAATAGCACCTCCCAAAGAACCTTTTTTTTTATTTTCGATTTTCTCGAAAACGGCTCAACCGATTTTGATCAATTTTTTTTGTATAGAGAAGGACTAATATACTTTAAATAAAATTTTGTAACAAAATTTTCAAAAAAAGATTATTTGAATTTAAAAAAAAACGTTTGAACATTTTTTTTTGAAAACTATCTATATGTATTTCGTCGATGTTTATTAAACTTTGCAAAAAGAATTTTTTTAAGACTATCTAGAAGATTTTTGACAAAAATTATTCTTAAAACCAAAAATAACGGTTCCTCCCATACAAATGTTTAAGCCCCGTTAAGGAAAACTTTTTTTTGCTTAAAAACGACTCCTATGATTTTGATATAATTTTTTTGTGTAACGAAATTAGTTAGGGTTAGCATTTAAAATTATTAAATTTTACATTGAACAATTATTAACAGTCCCTCTCATAGAACGTTTTTTTTTTATTTTTGGCTACCTCATTCTGGTTTACCGATTGAAACTAAATATTTTCAACAGAAGCTTGTAATAAGTTAAAATAATATAGATATAATACTTCAGATTATCAGATAATAGAACGACAGTGTGATCGCACATAAAAGCAAGTTCGTGGGACCCAGTCGTGCATATTTGTTTTAACTGGGAAAAGGAATTACAACAATACAAACCGATTCGGATAGCTTTGGATAGTTAGTCGAACGTGGCCATTGTCATTCAAGTAATAGTTTTTTTTGTTTTCAATTTACCATGTATAGGTACTTACCTTAAATTTAAAGAATATAAAATCCGTAAAAAAAAAACATTTATTGATCATTCATTTTAATAAAATTTTATTGAAAATAAATGTATTTTTCTTTAAATCATGAAGGATACATACATACATTCATTTGAATCTTTAGATAGTTAAGGTATTATAATATAGATTTCGCTTTATACAAGCGAAATAGTTGTGAAGAAATCTTTAAAAAGCAAATAAATGTTAAATATTGGAATAGATTTATTTTTATAATTTATTTCTACAAGGCCAATTTAATTTATAATTTTCATTGCAAATGCCAACACTAATTATTATTCATTTAGATATATTATTTTTATCTTAACACTCATCAACACATTATTATTCACACAGTAGATTTATTGCAGCATTATTAAGAGCAATTAATTTTAAATATATTTTAAATCATTATGAAGGTACCTACTCGTAATAGAAATTAAAAAGGTGTGTTTTTTTTTTGTTTTTAATGGACTGATTGGTGGGATGAAGATTTTTGTGATTAATTGGACGTTTTTTTATATTTATGTTTAGTGTAAGAGAAATAAATGCAAGAAGTATTTAATGTTTACAAAATAAGTAAAAGGGCCACTTGTTTGCAATCAATAAAATTATACTTCTTAATTCTAGCCTTTGAAACTTTGTAATTGATTTGATTAAGCTTATTTGTTGCTGCTGGCAGGTAAATGTAATATGGAGTGTCAGTCGTTTTGCTTGGCATGATTTCGATTTATAAAAAGGAACGGAAGGAAATTTATTATGCAGTTAAAAAAAGCGCTATTTGAGTTTTCGAAATTATGTATGCCATTCTGGTAGTTTCGACCACCAGTTTTATGGTCTTATGACTTTGAGCGATTTATTCAATCTGAAATTTCGTAGGTACCTCGACGTAATTTCTACTTAAGGCCAGTTCACTTAATTGATATATATCTGTTTAACTTGAAATTTTCACCATGTTTCGCAAAACTGTTTTTTTTTGTATGGGTTTTAGTGAACATTTTGTACCTATGACATTTCACGATTCCAAACAGACCTGCGAGATATCAGCAATCTCAGAAATATGAACATAATTCCCCAGCTAATAATGTCTTCGATTGCATTTTCGGACTCTTCTTTTAATTACAAAACAGACTTCCTAAATTTACACACCACACACTGCCGAATTTCACCATTTAACAAAATGGCAATCTCTCATGTCGTTTCCGATTGGATTTTCGGTCTATTCTACTTTTTTTTTGATTCCAATCGAATATGAAAACACAGACTTTCCCAAATTTACACACATACTACAGAATGCCGCCATTTAAAAAAAATTGTGTGAGTGCCAAGACTCACGGTTAATATGTGTAATATGTGCGCGGATCTAAAAGGGACTTGGTTTTGCTTGAAGGGGATCTCAAGATTTTTTTCACTGAACGCACCCATCCTAGTATGCAGATCGTAACGTTGTACACCGTAACGTTGCACGACGTAACGTTGCACACGAACGTTCACGTTTTTTGTTCACTCTACCGCCAGTATAGATGTTTACACATCAAAAATTGGCTTCTTCAAGTATTGTTGACTTCGCTTTTGACAACGTAACTGTCATTGCTCTTAGAGCAGTAGCATTTAACTTAAAACTGTAAAAGAAAACCAAGAGGCAAACATATGTAACTTGACAGGACAGGCAATACTTTATAGCCGCGGTATCACAAGTGTATTAGTACCTAGTAAATGACAAATGTATTGTAACCTGTAACACGTTTTAAAGTCTCAATAAAATCAATTCAATTCAATTCGCTTTTGACAAGTAATCCAACGAAAAACTTTATATCATTGGTGTGTTCCTCGTCTACTCCTTTAAGAAATTGGGAACAGAAGAACACTCCGAAAACATTACTCGGAGCAGCCAATCGAAGGCTTTTGGAGTAGGAGGAGTGAAAAAGGAGGGCAAAAGGAGTATTCCGAACATCCAAACGAAATGTTCAGTTTCTCTTTTGATTTCCGTATCTGGTTTTCGATTGGATTTTCGGTTAATTATATTCCTTTTTGATTGCAATCGAATATGAAAACATCAACTTCCCAAATTTACACACACACTACTGAACGTCGCCATTTAACAAAATGGTTTCTTCAAGCATTTACCACTTTTGATTTTGACAAGTAGTCGGTTTTAAAACTGTATGTGTATTTCTGTATTCCTCGTCTATACTCCTTTAAGAAAGTATTATATTGGGAACAGACAAAATTCCGAAAACCGAATGTTCGAGTAGTTGGAATGGAGCGAAACTAAATTATAATTACAAGGTCATTTTAAAAGCTTGGATTTCTAATGAATGTTAAGTTTGTGAAAGTGAAAAAAATGTCATCTCTCTGCACTCTTCACTCCACTTTATTAAGCGAAGTACGCACTGAGAAGATGACGAATTGAAAATAAAACTCACTTGAGAAATAAAGAAAATCACAAAGAACCTCAGAATTATTTTCTATATCGCCCAACAGCAACACATGAATGAATGAATGAATATTGTTGGGAAAATTTTACACTGCGACCTTCAGATCTATTGTGCCCCCTTCTAGGAGCTGGATAAGATTGCTCATTCTAGAGCTCGTCTTCCAAATTAGTCCCTTTAAAAATTTGCTCTCTTCTATTTGGTGGTTGCCCATATCTCTGACTTTGCTGCCTAAGTGCATCACATTTACCCAGTAGGAATGTGGTCCGGCGTCTCCTCATGGCGGGTGTTGCAGAATCTGCACGTGGCACTGCTTACTAGGCCAAGAATGTTAAGATGTCTTTTTAGCTGGTAGTGGCAGGGAGGAAACCCGTTATTATTCTGAGTTTGTTCCTTTTTAAGCTGATGCAGGATAGAAAGCGTTCCTGATTGTACCTCCCAAGCAGGAGTTTGGAGTTTTTAGTATTTTTGCCTCCTCTTCTGTTTTGATTTTGTTTTTAATCACGTTTTCTCCTATTCCCCTGAGGGTCTTGTTGCTCCTATTTTAGCAAGGGAGTCTGCCTCATCATTTCCCTGAATGCCGATGTAGCCCGTTACCCAATGAAGTGTGGCGTTATTATTCTTGCCCAATTCGTTAAGCCTGCCCACATACTCACATACACGTTTGAAACTGATGGTATATGAGTTGAGTGCTTTTAGTGCGGCCTGGCTTTCTGACATGATGGCAATGTTTTGGATTTTGTAATTGCTTTCGAGATAACATTCTCCACACTTCACAATGGCATTTACTTCTTCCTATCGGGAAGGAGAGTTTGGTTCTAGGCCCAAAGATTTCTGCACCAGTCCCTTCGCTTGTTCTCGATCCATCAGAGTACCACTTGATGGCGTTTGCTTTAAGTGCCTGATTACATGGACCGTTTTACTGAAGAGCGCAACGGTGAGACAGGTACATTTTATTTGCGTAAAAAAGAGAAGGTAGATTCCATGCAAAATTTCACCGATGCGCCAGTTTCATTTAATATTTTCGGACTCAGCATAAAACGTGCGAGTGAGATATATATGGATTTCAAGGTTTTGAGATAGGAAAGGTTAGATTAAAATGAAAGGATTTTTCTACACCCTGTAATCACGAGTTCAATAAAACAACCTTTAGTAAAAAGACCCATGTAATCAGGCTCTAAGAGTGTAGTTCACCGATTCGCCATCCCACTCTTTCTTGTTACTTAACTCTGTTTGAAAATTCTTAACAAAGTTATAGGTACTTTTTAGATATTCCATCTCTTGGAATGTCAAGTTTTGTTCCTGTGGACGTGCAAATCGAGTATTTTTCTCTATAACCAATGATTTTTCCCGTCCCAGTTCCCTGCTTTGCAAATCTTAAGATGGCTCCCTTAGCAGCACTTTCTATAGCCACGTGTTGTGGGATTAAGTGAAGGATAACCTCCATTGCTGCTGTAGGGCAAGTTCTTATTGCTCCAGTAATGCATATGTATGCGAGCCCTCTTAATTTTTCTAGTATTTCTTAGCTGTGATTAGTTCGATTCTCTTTTGTCATCCAACCGCACCATAGGTAATAATGGCATACATCCATCTGAGGACGTTTGGTTTGCAGCCCCAAGTCTCTTGTATATCATGAGGGCTTTTGTGGCTTTTACGACAGTTAATTCAACGTGTTTATTCCAGAGGAGTTCACTATCTATATCTAGTGTTATACCTACATAGATATTTAATTTCCCCTCGGGGTCCCGATTTCTTCTCCTGCCAACCGAATAGGTTTAATGCTTGGAAGAAGCCTCTTTTTGGTAAATGGTACTATTGTTGTCTTGGTGGGGTTGATGTTTAGTCCCACTGATAGACACCATTTCCTTGTTATTGACAGTCATCTTTGGATTATATCACAAAGAGTTCCTTCGAACTTTCCCAATGCTGTTATTACAATGTCATCAGCAATAACAATACAGCGTATGCCTTGGCAAGTAAGACTAAACTACAAGGCTCCACAGGTATTGTTCCTACGTGATTAAAAATCGCAAAAAGAAATTGCCAACGGTTAATAAAAGCAGATATTTCACACAACAACGAAAAACTACATTTGATTTATCTACTGAAAATGTAGGACCGGAAGTAATTAAGTTCACTCATTTTTGGCTCATTTAAATATATTGCAATGAGAAATTCACAAAAACACCATTTTCTTTCTTTGGCAGTGATCTGTTAGTGGGTGTATTTTTTGCTCATAAAGAATTTAAAAAGCAATGTTATCTATCATGAAAAGTGTTACCATCTTAAATTATAGATTTTGTTCATTTAAGGTGAAGCAGAACGTACTCTATGTCAGATAATATAAAGAATATATACATTACTATCGTGTATCTTCTCTTATTCTAACAGATACGACACTAAATTAGTTTGCTACATATTCTCAGTAGATCACAACTCAACGCTTTAATAGCCATGTTCCTTTGGAGTAGGCGAAATATTCATGAGTACTTTGCTAGCCATTTTGAATGGAGCGCACACACTTGGTTTTCCTACAAACCTCATCTACTCGCCATGACTATCAGAGCACGAGTAGTTGGTATTACTACATTATTGTTTGCATCTACTCATGACTATAGTTAGCCACCTCCAAAGGAACACTGCTAATATACGAATAAGTAAATCAATTGCTCAGGAAGAAGCTGATGTTGATCATTTTTATCTATTGAGGGAGGCATATCGCCCTAAACGCAAGTCCTTTCCAATGAAATGTGTGGCCGTCTCAAATCGTTCTGCAACACTTTATTACTTCTTTATCATTTGTTTACACATTTTTGAATATATTTGTAATTTAATTTCGCGGCCATTAATGACAAGGTCCATGTGAAAAGCAGGTATAATCATACATGAGCACTTTTGCAATCTTATCAGTCTTAACTTGACTTGTAACTTGTTTTTTTTTTCAGCTTGTAGGTAAACATTAATGAAAGCTGAAGTTTTCGTTCTTGACATGGAGTTTCTTTGACTAGGTGCTCTATATGGCGATATGGTCTTAACTCCCGCTCATACAGCTTTGTCTTCTGATCGTTGAAAACATGGAATGTGCAACAGGGGAGTAGTTCTACAAAACTATGGAAAGGGTATCAACAAGGAGATGCGCTATCTATGATTTCTGCAATCTTGGTCTGGAGCTGATAGTCCGCAGACCCGATATATAAACTCTTGTCTTCAACAAATCCGGACGCTGTGTTAAAACATTGGCCTACATTAGCTCGTCCACACCCAATGAATCTTCGAATACCTGCCCTAGATTCAAGGCGACAAACAAGGAAGATTCAAACTCCGTTTTAAAGACCAAGCTATTGCGGATGCTTAGGATCGTAGAGGATAGAAAGGGCGAGAGCCCGTAAAGTGAGTATGCCGGTGCAATAATCGCTGATTGATATTAAATTATATTAGCTAACCTGAAAACAGAACACATAGGAAAGAACGAAAAGGGCACTTTGTGGGCTCTTGGAAGCACATCACCTATGGTCATGGGTCTATGTTACAAAAGTATGACAGAATGGCCGAACTTGATGTGACGACTGACTACGTACCACCTGTAATAGACTTTAACACAAACTTCTGTTTTTAATACCCGAAAGGCATGGATGGGAACCCAATTCACTACTCAGTGAACAGTGTATCCGCTTCTCCAATGATGGGTCAAAAATTCAAGCAGGAACAGGAGCTGGGATGTCCTGACAAGCTATTAATATAAGGAAATCATTAAACTCCCAGATAAGTGTAGTATCTTTCAGGCTGAGATTTAAGCTATTGAAAAAGCGGCCAAGTCAAACTCTAAATGGCAAGAAAAGGGTCGGTATCAAATAGAAACAGTAGTAGCCAGTTAGTTATGGGACCAGACTTCCCGATTGAAAGGAAGATAGACTTGAAAACACAAGAACAAATCAATTACTCCTGGATGTCCACGAACGACTGCGTTATCTCTAGAAGTTTATGACCTAGAATTAATGAAAAGGAAACTCAGAATATTTTATCGTTGAGTAAAAAGAATATTAGAATCTTGATAGGTGTACTAACGGGTCATTGCGGCATTGGCACAATTGCTACTAGACTGGGTGTATTCACACCCGATTTCTGTAGGAGCTGTCAGAGTGTCGAAGAAATAGAAACCATGAAACACCTGCTCTGCGATTGTCCAAACCGCTCCAAACAAATCGACTCCGTTAATTTGGAAACAGGTTTGTTGGAAAACTGGACGATCGATGAGCGCAGGTCTCAATGGAAAACATGAGAAAATATATAAAAAGCACAGGCTGGTTCGCAAATGAACCAGTCTATGTGAATTGTCAACCATTAGTTAGGATCACATTGGACCAATAGGCCCCCGTGTACGCAAAAGCGTCTGTGCTGTCCTTCCCTTCCTAACCTAAATTATATTAATTCAAAAACAATAAATCAACGTATTTTTCATTACCATATCGAAAACTCTCTTTTGGAGCTCTGAAGAGAAGGTATCCCGTAAGTTTCAAAATTTCACTAACGGTAGTGAAAACATTTTTATCAGAAAATAATTTAACACGGAATACAAAATATAGACAAGTCTTCTATTGTCGGTATACAGAAGAAAGCACTTAAAATTGTTCGTGATAAATAGTCAATTTCTTCAACAGTTTATTGGAAACATTGAAGATACACCCTTAATAACAATTAAGTTTCAAAAACGAGGAAAGGCATTAGTTGCGTTAGGTAAAGTACAACAATACAATAATTTATTATTCTTTCTTTCTTAAAAAGGTTTTTTTTTTTAAAGATCGAACTATCGAAGCAGCTAATATTAAATGATTAATTTTTTTATTAATGAGAATTTTGTACACTTTTTTCTCAATGTTTTTTTTTTTTTAACAAAAATTTAAGCAAACTATTATTTTGTATTACAAATTCTATTTATACTTATATATTTTGTTTACTTTTATAGTTAATATTATTTAAATGCACCAAAAAATAAAATAATTTTGTTTTTCTTTTTTTTTTTTCTTTGTAATTAATCGGCAGTTTTATTGTTGATTTGTAATTTTTTTGTAACGATAAAATGCATTTAAGTTTTAATCAATTTAGTAAGCATTCATATCGGCATACGTTGAATCCAATTCTTGTGCAATTGTCTTGTATTGTTCTTTGCCTCTACTAACTTCGTCTGTAAGATAAAAATTTCAAATGTTTATAATTTTTATGATCCAATTTTCAATTTTCCAAATAAAAAAAAAACTACACAACGTTTTTACCATCAACTAATTCATACTTTATTCAAATCTAATTAAAATAAAAATTACTAGAATACTAAAAAAAATTATAATTTCAAATAAAACAATTTTTTTAAGGATTACTATTTTTGTTGTTTGCGTAAATTTATTGTTTTTTTTTTTTTTGTTTGTTTGAGTTAAACATTTTGTTCAAGAATCACTGGAAATAAAAATATTGATAAATAATGCTAAACGTGTATCTCAAGGATGTAAATAAGCCATAGTTGGATATTTTGTTGCCATTGCTGGGGCGGCAGCTCTTTATTCCTTGAGGATAAGTTCGACGAAAGCGGTATCCAAATCGTCTCCGATATCCTTGTACCTTTCCTTCTCCAAGACAAGGTCGTCTATAATTATTTTTGTTGATTGTTGATAGTAGTTAAAATAAAAAGTAAAAATAAAAGAAAAACAATAAGTTGAAGAAAATAAACAAAAGAATTAACATAAATATTTTTTTTAAATCTACTCTTGACGAAACAGATCTTTAGTCAAATGGCCAGAAAGAAATTACGTTCATTCTAAATGATCATAAATTTTGTTTGATTTTGTTTTTTTTTTGTTTTTAGTTTAATTTAAAATCTGGCAAGTTGAAATAAAGTAAATAAATAAAAATAAAAAGCAATAAATTACCTTGCAAAAAGCTGTTAGGTTTTTATAAGTTTGCTTGTTTTGGCAACGCACTTGCTGTATTTGTTGAAGGCGTTCATTTTGATCTATTTTAAGCTTTGTGAGTTAAAATCAATTTAAAAAAAAAAAATAAAAACGCAATTTTTAATGCTTCAACAAAAAATTGAAATAAAAACTTTTTTTTTTATATTTTTTTTAATAGTTTGCACTGATTTAAAAGGTTTAAATGACGTTGAAAGGCTGGTTCATGCAAGCTTATGAAACTGCAAGATGGTTATAATTAAGCAGGAGCGGGTTCGGCGGCAGGTGCTGATTCAGCTGGGGCCGCTTCGGCAGGTGCTGGAGGGGCAGCCTCTGGAGCTGGGGCTGCAATCTCAGCAGCTGGGGCAGCTGCTGGAGCAGCACCATCAGCTGGAGGGGCAGCTGCTGGAGCTGCACCATCAGTTGGCGGGGCAGCTGCTGGAGCTGCACCATCAGCTGGTGGGGCAGCTGCTGGTGGAGCTCCTTCCGCAGGTGGTGCAGCAGCTGCTGCTGCCTCTGCTGGAGGAGCAGCTGCTGGTGCAGCACCATCGGCCGGCGGAACTGCGCCCTCAACTGCTGCTGGAGCTGCGCCTTCTGCTGGCGGTGGTACTTCGGAACCCGGTGGTGGAGGAACATAATTCTTAACATATGGTACTTCAGCACCCTCTGGTGGCAAATCAATAGCATATTCGAATGGTGGTGGCGGTGGTGGTGGTGGAGTTGGTTCTTTTGGAATCGCCGCAAGAGCCGCTGCTTCTTCAGCCTCACGAGCCGCTTTTTCTGCTGCTTCAGCTGCTGCTGCTGCTTCGGCTTCTGCTTTAGCTGCAGCTTCGGCCTCCGCTGCAGCAGCTTCTGCGGCAGCGGCTTCAGCAGCAGCAATTTCCTCGGCTGTGGGTGTGGGCTCCTTTGGTGTTGGTGGTTTGGGATTTCTGGGCGTATAGAATGGTTCAAGTCCGGGTATCAAATCGAGGAATGCCAACTCTAAGCTGTCTCCTATTAATGCGAATTTCTCCACTTCGACAATTGTGTCATCTTCAAATCGGTGTGTTTCATTTTTTGGTATCACAGATAGGTGCATAATATTGATTTCATCGAAATAGTGAAGCGAAAGCGAAAATAAAAAGCGTTAGCCAAGCAAATAAAATAATAACAAGCTAAATAAAGTAAAAGAAATAAATAATATAAATGAATTAAAGTGTAAAAGAAAAAAGATAGTTTGACAAAACCAAAGACAGACATATTTTCAAAAACGTCAAAGGTGTCCTTTTGAGCATCAAGATATCCACCGATTTCAATGATGCTTTGATAGCAATCGCGTTTTTGAAAATACCTTATTTAAGTTTACATAAAGAAGATTGTTATTGAGAAGAAGGAAATGTTAGTCATTCAGATTTAAGTTAGGAAAGATTCGATGTGGTTTTTGTTTTTTTTTTTGAATTCATGAGATTGTTGCAGTAGATGAAGTCTGATGAATCAATTTTTCAGCAGGCAATTGATTTTTTTGGAATTTATCCTTTATTTGAAAAAAAGAAACTTGATAAAATTGATGAGCACAGTGTCTTTTTGATGAGCGCTTTGGTGAACTTATAAGTAAGAAGAAACTATAGTTAAATATGTATGTGTTTATATAGTTGATAAATAGTTTTGATTATATTTAAGATTCTGGTGCCGGAGCTGGAGGAGCTGCTTCTGTTGCTGGGGGCGCTTCAGCTGGAGGAGCTGTCTCAACTTCTGCTGGAGCAGCTTCTGCTGGTGCTGGCGCTGCTTCTGCTGGTGCTCCTTCGGCTGGAGCAGGAGCAGCAGCTGGAGCGCCTTCTGTTGGCGGAGCACCATCAACTGGTTGGGCACTTTCTGCTGGTGGGGCTGCAGCAGCAGCGGCAGCAGCTTCAGCTGCAGCTTTCGCTGCCTCTTCTGCTGCAACAACAGCGGCTGCTTCGGCTTCAGCTGCAGCGACTGCTGCTGCCTCAGCTGCTGCAGCTGCGGCGGCATCGAAATTCTTTACATATGGCACTTCTGCACCCTCTGGTGGCAAGTCAATAGCATATTCAAATGGTGGTGGCGGTGGTGGTGGTGGGGTTGGTTCTTTCGGCACTGCAGCAAGAGCAGCTGCAGCTTCTTCTTCTTGTTTAGCGGCGTCTGCTAATTCAGCTTGTGCTGTAGCTTCGGCTTCTGCTTGGGCTGCAGCTTCTGTGGCTGCTGCAGCAGCTGCATCAGCAGCAGCAATTTCTTCAGCTGTAGGTGTGGCTTCTTTTGGAGTTGCTGGTTTGGGATTACGCTCATTATAGTTTGGTTGAACGCCGGGTACAAGATCAACGAATGCAAGATCTAAACTGTCTCCAATAATTGCATATTTCTCCTTTTCTATTATTAATTCATCTGAGGTTTTTTTATATTTGTTTAATTTTTTTGTATTGAAAGGGTTTGTGGAGCAGGGTAGTTGGATTGTTGGCAAATAAAACATAAAGCAGCATATTTAAGCAGTTAGGTGGTAGAGGTAAGCCATTTTTTTTTTTTTTTATATAAAACAAAAATAAAGGAAAGTGTAAGTCAAAAGTTTAAAAAGTTTAAAAATAAAAAAAGTTTATTGTAATGTAATTTGATTAAATTTTTCTTTCTGGAAGGGAAATGGTTAGCCAATAAAATAAAACGCAAAACAAATATTTTTTTTTTTATTTATAGAACTTGTCTTTTAATGTCTTCATGCTTAATGCTTTCTAAAATAAATTCTCTTTAAGAAAAATTATCTTTTAGTTTGTTTATGGTTCTTAAAGTTCCGCTGTCCGCCTAATGTTTTATTTTTTTTTAAGTAAAAAAAAATACTAAGGCACTTTATGAATTAAGAAATATTGATCAAGTTTTTTTGTTTTTTTTTTTTGTTTATTGAATATTAATTTAAACGTATAATGCACTTATCGTGGGCAGTATATTTTGTTGTTTTAGTGAATTATTAAATTGTAGAGAAATGGGTTTCTACATTAAAAAAGAAGAAGCACAGGAATAAAAAAAAAATATAAAACATTTTTGTGTAAGTATTGCTATGCTTAGTTACTAGGGAAATGTCTTTTATTACTTCTTTTTTTTTATTTAATTAAAATTTCTAAAATACTTTCGAAAATAAAAATACGTTCATTTTTATTTAATTTTTTGTTTGTTATAAGCATAGTTTTGTTTTTTGTTTTTTAAGTAAAACAAAAATTCAAATAAAGAACACACAATTCTTTCAAATCGATTTTTTATAGTGTAAATAGCGTTTTTTTTTCTTTTAAATAAAATGATGTATATAAATAAAACATTTATCTTTTTCTTTTTTTAATTCTATACAAAAAAAAAATGCACAGCGGAATTTAAAAGTCAATTGGAATGAATTGATACGTTTACTATAATTAAATAAAAAATTGGAATATCTTCGTTTGTTTTTTCGTGTTTTGTTGTCATACAAATGTCATAAATATTTTAAAGAAACAACTAACAAATACACACAAATTATTACAATCAAAAAGAGTACAGGATGTTACAACGTGAAATTAAAAATTAAAAAAAAAAAAATGCATAACACACTAGCTAGCAAATATAATAATTAGATTTATGATTTAACGAATATTTTGTAATATATATCGTCGTCTCTTAGTTATGTCGTTCGTCATTTTGTTATATCTAAAGAATTAAATTGTTTTGTTTTATGCGTTGTTGTAGATAAAATTAAAATTAAAATAGTCAGGATGCCCCGTCTTTTGTTACGCTTTATATTATGATCGGTGTTGTTGTAGGATTTCATCTCTGGATGTCTGTGATTTTTTCATATTAATTTTGTTTTGACTTTTTCATGTTTTTTTTTTTTTTTGTTGCTTGTTTGTTTTGTTTTAATAACATTTTTTTTTTTTTTTAAACTAAGGATGTTCACATGTTTTGAATATCATGCAAAGTGGCTTCCATTTCTTCTGACAGCAATTTGTTTTTCTCACGCTCGTTCATTAAATCGTCTGTTATTTTGCGGTGAGGTGAAGGGGAGCATTTATAATATTTTTTTTGTATGCAACATTTTGAAAAGCGCAGCATCATTTTTGTTTTATAAGCACACAACAAAGTGAGTTATTTTTGTTCAAATCGCAAACAACAATTATGCAAATCCACACAAAATTATAACATAAAAATAAAAAAATAAAAATAAATGAAATAAATTAGTAAAGGAACAAAAAAACAAAAAAAAAACAACAAGGAATAGAAAATATTCAATATTATTGTTAGGGCATAATGCTTTAATAAAATTTGTGTTGTGAATGTTTTTGTTTTTAACATAGCAAAAAAAAAAAATTTACAATAACGTCTTGGTCATGGTAATAATGCTGATTACAGATCTCGTAGAATTTCACTCCCGGGGAATTTATTTTATTCGTTTTCCTTTCAATAATTTAATTTTTCGAATTAATTTTATTTATAAAATTAATTAAGTATAAATTAATAAAAATTGTATAAAGCGTTTCGGTAATCGATATTTATTTATAGATATATTTATGTAATTCATTCCCGGGAGTAAAATATTGCATGATAATTTAATTTAATTTCGTAAAAGTTGTATGTAAGTAGTTTTATAAGAAACGTCCTAAAATGTGTGCCTATTATGGATTCCAATTACACTTCCCAGTTGAGTTGTTTTCACGATAAATCAACATAAAAACAACCATACCAAATGTTATCGTATTTCAGGAAACTATATAAACAGTTTTTAAAACTGTAGACTGGTGTTCAACTGTATGCTTCTTTTGTGATTGAGTGTATTTAGAGGCAAACTAAAATTATCAATGTTAAATTACTGTCAAAAAAGCTGCAAACAGCTGAAAAATATAGTTTTCATTACATTTTCAAAGGATTTTTGTGACATTAAGGGCTTCTGCACACGAAGCGCCTCGCCATAGACACTTTCAAGATATTTCTTAAGCTGATGATTAATCAGCGTTTCCATGACCTTGGAAAGAAGGGACGTAAGTGCAATTGAACAATAGTTAGATAGTTAGAGGGTGAAGAAGATTTAGCTTCTTTAGGGATTGGCTGGACAAATGCTGTTTTCCATCCACTCGGAACGAGACCAGTAGAGTAGGACAGATGGAAAAGCTTACGCAGTGGTTTTGCCAGCGTTGAAGAACTCCTTTTCAGAACAAGAGGAGGGATACGATCCGGCCCAGCGGATTTGTTTACATCAAGGTCTTTAAGAACTCTTGCAACTGCATGAGTGCGAAAGAAGAGTGGTCCCATGAAATCGTTAAAGCTCTCAAGTACAGGAGGACTCGTAACACTTACTGGCAACGTCGAATAAACAGCAAACTGTGCTACAAGCAAATTGGCTTTCTCTAACGAACTTACAGCAGGAGTGTCATTGAAAAAGAGCGTTGGAACCCAAGACGAAGTATAGTATTTCGAATGTTATTTGCAAATGACCAACAATTTGTATTACCTTTGGGACATTGTGGTATTTTTTGCCATAATTTTGGTTATGTAAAAATTTGGTTCTTCGAATATGGACGTTAGAGATCTTTCTAGCTTGTTTGAACCTATTCCGGTTTTCCTCAGTGGGGTTGGCCTTTTAACTTCGGAACTATTTGTCGCAGAACACAAGCTGCAAATCCCCGAGCGTACAGGTACAACAGTATCGGACACTAAGCGTTCAATGCGCTACACAGCTGATTTTGACATTAATATGCCAACAGAAAAACACAATTAGCTTCCAAAACAGTGCCATTAATTAACTTGTATGCTAGTTGACCAATGGATGTATTTGCACAAGTAGTTGTGATCGATAATACCGATTAACGGATTACAACAACTCAACGTCAAACTTAGTTGCTCATAATAGGGACAGTAATTGTTTCATAAATGTAAATATAAGTTAACTTATTCAAATAATACTTAAAAACAAAAACATATTTCACAACAATACAAAATAAAAAAACAGTAACAAAATAATAATAATACGATATTTCCCTTTTCATATACATAAGTAGATATATATTTTATAATACATATTAAAAAAAAAAAAAATAATAATATAATAAATATTTTAAAATTTCTATATTATTAATTTAAGAATATAACTTAAAGACATACCTTCGAGCCTGTCGACTTCCTTCTGCAATTTTTGAACAGAACGTTCGGCAAATTCAGCACGGGCTTCAGCCTATATTTTTCGTAGCAAGAAAAAAGAAATAAATTAGATTATGTTCTTTTACAATTAAAAAAAAGTAGAAACAGAAATTAAAGCATGACAATATGGTGCTGTAGAAGGTTAATTTCAATGATCAATAAAATAATGTTTTATTTTTTTTTTAATTTAAAAATGTACGAACATTATAAATAATTAACCTTGCACAACACCACAACAACAGTTGGATTGAGAAAAGCTGTTTGGAATTCGGAAAAAAAACTACTAAGCCCAGCGTTAAATTGCTTTCAAAAATGATTAATTTTATTTTTAAACTAACCATGTCCACATAAATTGTAAATTTAGTGAGGATGGTAAATTGACATGTATGAAATGTTATTTTAAAAATATAAAAACGAAGCGAGTATGAAAAGTTATTAAAAAAAAAAATAAAAAAATGAAGTGAGTTCAAAAAGCAGATAATAATACTTATTTAGAGGGAAACAATAAAAAGAAAATATAAATTACTTTTGTGGTCAATATTTTGTAAACTAAAAATAAATAAATATACACGAATTTAACTAAATACACATTAATTGTAATTTAGCTGCGTCACAAGTCACAAAGTCTATCATAAGTTGTTTTTTTTTTTTTTGCAAAACTAAACCTATCATTGTATTTACAAACTTACTGTTGATACAATTTTCTTAAATTCTATGGCTTGTTGCTCAGCTTCTTTACGAAATGCACAGGCCTAAACAACAACACACAATTACGTTAAGTTCATTTAGATTTTTTGTTTATCATTAATATAGTTTTTTTTTTTTTAAACATTTAAAAACAGTATAAAATTAACATTTTCGAATCAATTTTTGTGTTTATAAAATTCTACCAATGAAAGTAGGTAAAAAATGATTTAAATATATTCAATTAAATCAAAATAATATAAAAAATTTATTAGAAAAAAATTACTATTATTTTACTAAAGTGCAAATTAATCTTTAAATTATCTTGGATGTCACCTACAAATAAAAGGATAAAATTGCACAAAGAGCTGTTTTCATTTTTTTTTTAAATTTTATTTTTATAATTTATTTATTTCATTTCAATTTAATTCAAATATAACAATAATAGGATAACTTAAAGAGAATTTAAGAAATGGATAAATTATGTAGTAATCGTTCAGTATAATCTTAGAACATAAAGTTCAAAATTAGTGATGAACGACACTTCAATTTGATCGATTGATTTAACATAAATATAAATATTTTATTTTAAAACTATTGTATTCGCAATTAACTCGTGTTGCTTAGGCCTCCACAATTTAGATTTTTCTTTTTTTTTTGGCAAAAATATGATTCCTACTGAAGCTAATAAAAATATTGAGAAGAACAATTTGTGCAGTATTAATATTTCTAAAAATGATCATTATGTAAGGTTGTTATGTATTAATTAAGTGGATTCGGATCTAGATTCTGGTATAGAATTTATTACAAATAATACTAGCCACAAAATTGGACCATATTTAACTTTCTAACATTTAAAACAATTAAACTAAGGGCCCAAGAACGAAGAACCCTAGTTAAACCTCAGTTCATCCGCCGACATCAATGGGTTATAATCTTGATCCGCTGATCGGCCATGTCTGCACAACTGGTCCTAAAAGTCTATACCACACAACTTTCTAAAGTGAGTGGAAACGTTTTAAACTTAAAAAAAAAAAATATATCTTCACAGACTATTTTTCAACAAAACTTAAGCCAAATCAATGTAGTTCTGTCATTTGGAAGAATTTCAAACCATTAAGAGTTATTGATAGAACATTTTTCAAATATAGTATAGACTCAAATCACCTTAATACATACTTTCTTAAAAATAATGTTACCAATACTGGAAGCGATAATGAAACAACCTGAAATGTGTTTTCAGAAAATGGTGAATTTCATCCTAATTCTTTTTAATTTCATTGCATCTCTGAGTTTGAGACAGTAATGGCAATCAGAAATGTAAAATCAAATGCAGTAGGTTATGATGGGGTTTCTCTAAAATTTATCAAACCGATTCTGCCTTATAATTATTTATTATACTTTTACCCACATTATAAATTGCTGTATAAAGAGATCTGAATTTCCCGCAATTTGGAAGTACGCTAAAGTCATTCCGAAGACTATAGACCGATAATTATTCTGCCATGTATGTCGACAATTTTTGAAACTCCAATGCGTGATCAGATTAATGAACTTGTCAACCGACACAAATTATTACTCTCTTCTTGTCAGTCCGGTTTCCGTAAAAACCATAGCTGTACAACTGCTATTGTGAAAATTCTTGAAGAATTAAGATGTAAATTTGATTATAATAACTTTTCAATTTTATGCCTGCTCGATTTTTCAAAAGCTTTTGATAGCATTGACCACCATATTCTTATTAAAAAGCTCAAACATAATTTCTTTTTCCGCAAAAGCTCACTACTTTTAGTTTCTAGCTACTTAAGTGAAAGGTTTCAACAGGTGTGTAACGATTCTGGTGTCTCCTCATTTTTGAGGGTTCTGTGTGGTGTTCCTCAGGGGTCCATATTAGGTCCGCTGCTTTTCTCCCTGTTTATTAATGATCTTCCTGACACTTGTCATAATACCACAATGGATCTCTATGCTGACGATGCTCAGATTAAGTTCTCAAGACCCGTTCATCTTATGGAAGACTGTGAAGCAAGGATAAATGGAGACTTGGAAAGAATATATGCTTGGGCTCACGTTAGCAAGTTGCTATTAAACCCTCAAAAATCTAAGGGGATAATAATCTTTAAGAATCTAATCTACGCTTCTCGTATACCAGCTCTTCTTTTAAATAATAGTGTTGTACCATATGTAGATGAAGTAAATAACTTTGGGATTATTATCAATCGAAAACTTTCTTGTGAAAATCATATAAACATGGTTGTCAAACGAATCTACTGTGGCTTACGTCAGCTTTATATCTCATCCAATGTCATTCCAGTCGTTATTAAATTGAAATTGATTCAAGCTCATTTTTGACCTCTTATTAATAACTGCGCAGTCGTTTACATTTAACTCTACAATAAGTTATATAAATATATGGACTTCGTAAATTTGACCACTTTTCGAGATTTTCTTCTAACTTGACTGGATGTTCTCTCAGGCAACATATAAATATACCTAATTGCATATTCTTACATAATATTATTCAAAGTCTCGAACCAGCCTATCTATTTAAGAAACTAATTTTTGCGAACTCTACCTGAACTCGAAATATTACTCTTCCTTGTTTTAACTACTAAAATAGCCAACGTCTTTTTTTTGTTCACGCTATAAGATTAGGGAATTCATTACCTTTGTGAATTCGTTTAGTTATTGCTGGTTTAAATTTCAAAAAAATGCTGTTCACATATGTTAAAAGTAATGAAATGAATAACTTATTTAATTGAAATCCACATTATGTACATTATGGGCATATTCATAGTCACTTTTAAACTCCAGTTTATCTTAGACCTGGGTTTATCCTATCTAAATAACAACTGGAGTTTAAAAGTGACTATGAATATGCCCCAATATGTTTAACTTTAAGTTCAGCTTGTATTAAGCTTATAATAAAGACTATGTGCAAAAGCTTTCTGGGAACAAAAGTATGACATGTGGAAATCCGCCTTCTGCTATTTTCTCCATATTTAACATCCCTTAATACGCAGTTAAAAATTTGTAATTAAGCTCCCTTGACACCCAGCTAAAAAATTGTAATTAAGCTCTCTTGAACAAATGCATTAAATTTCAATTTTTTTTAATGTCCGCCTACAGCCACACCTAATCTCCTCATATTTTTTTATAAAGCGAAGGGTTGAACTCTAATTTTGTTGTTATCACCATTTCTTTACTCATTTAAAGAGACAAGGCCAACTTTACAGGTAGATTTCGAAAGTCTCTGAGAATTTATTCAAAAGAAGAAACGGCTGTTACTCGAACTCAGTAGAGCTGTCTCTACAAACAAAAATTGGAGAATATAGCCCTACTCTCTCCCTAAAGTGCCTTGATTCTAAAATATAATTTCAAATATTAAAAAAAAATACATGGTCTCAGTAAAATAGTGTAATAGTTTTTCCCGCGACAAGCTTTAAAGTTTAAACAAAATTATAAATTTTCTAATTTAACTCCTAGTAATAACTTTTTATAAATTTATTTAAATAAAAACTACAAGAAAAAGAGAGTTTCCAATATATTTAAAATAAAAGCAAACAATAAAAGAGCGATAGACATTATTTTAAGGAATATTATAAAATAGAAAGATAAAAATTATGATAATCGACAATAATTCAAAATGGCTAAGAAATAATAATAAGAAGAACAATTAGATAAAGATTCCCATTCCCATTACCAATACCAATAGCCATTTACTGCTTTTTGTAGGTTCAAATATAAAAATACCTCTTTAAGTTGTTGATCCAATAATCTGATTTGACCTTCGAAAGTTTCTTCCTTTTGAGTGGCCTATACCCATTCATTATTATAAATTTTGCAAATCCATTTTTGGTGTATAGGTGTAAATTTGTTTTTTTAATATGATTGTGTTGTTATTCAAACATTAATGATATATTATGTATATATTAAACAAAATCACACAAAAAAACATCAATTAAAGCATATAAGTGCGGATATTATTTTTTGTTTGTTTTAATTTTTTTTTTAATGCAGCCAAAATATGAAAAAAAGAAAAAAAATAAACATTAAAAATACAAAAATAATAAAAATGTGGTAACGAAAAATAATAAATAAATAAATATCGGTAAATATTTTATGTGTATATCTGCAAATCAGCGACATTTTGACGTACATATCAAACAATAAGACTAAAATCAACTGTTTTTGAAATGTCATTTTGACAGTAGTTTTCATTTGAACGTTCAGAGAACACTTTTTGTAGCGAAACAGTTCGAAAATTCATTCCGATTTCGGAATAAACATTTCTTTCCGGTGGATAACAGAATACAATCAATTATTATTATTATTATTGCTTGATATACACAAGGCAAAATAAGGCTGTAAATCTTTTGCATAAAAAAAAAAATCAAGATCTATATTATCAGAGTTAGTAAATCAAAACAAAGTGATTTTATAGAACTATAGATGGTTATTAAAATTTATTTGGTATAAAAAACAATTTCAGTTTTTAATTTGTTTAAG
Source organism: Leucozona laternaria (assembly GCA_932273885.2). Taxonomy (NCBI): domain Eukaryota; kingdom Metazoa; phylum Arthropoda; class Insecta; order Diptera; family Syrphidae; genus Leucozona; species Leucozona laternaria. The sequence goes on from OW026366.1 coordinate 36,001,561, forward strand.
AAAATAGAGGCACAAATTGCGGTAATCTACGCTCTAACGTACATCTTTAAAAAACAAAATATATTTCAAGCCATTTGGCATTAAGAATTTATTTAAAAAAAAAAACACACAACCATCTCTTTTTCAAGAATGAAAAAATACTGTTAGAGAGAGAGAGAAAAGGTGAAACAGAGATAGAAAGAAAAAAAAAAACAACAAAAACAAAGGCAAATCAAAAGCACATCATCACGCTGGTTTAGGGTTTTTGTTCATAAATTTTCGCTAAAATTGAGGAAATTTCTTTTTCACAAAAAGAAAAAGATTTCTTTTCATTTAAATCCAACAGTCATCATAATTGTCATCATTTTTTTTCAGAGCGATCAATTTTTCTTTTTTATTATTAAATACCTCCTTTAGACGAGTGTTCAAGGTCTTAATTTGGTTCTTGTATTCCTCTTCACGTTGGTTGGCCTATTTATATATAAATCATATAAGGGATTGAGTGCGTGGTTTTGATTTGCATGTATGACGTTTTGATAGATATATTTATAAATTAATAGATACAAGAATTTATTGAATTTTTGAAATATTTTTTATATATTCTAAAATTATGAGTAAATAATAAAATAAAATAATATTTAGAGATACTGACCTTCTCTTCTGAGACTTCGAGGGATTTCAAGTTGTTACCCACAACGCGGAGTTCTTCTTCAAGTTCCACGATTTTGCTATGTAGATACAAAAAAAAGTTTTTTTTTAGAACATATTTATATAATGACAAATTAGTTATAAGCATTTATTAAACAAAAAATAAAATAAGAACAAAGCTGCAATATTGGCATTTAATTATATATAGATATTATTTTAGTTAATTTATAAGCGACATTTTTACTTACATATATTTACATATTTATTTTTCAATTGAAATTTGGCTATTTTAGGAAGGCCATGGGACGGACATATAAGTCGGGTTGTTTTTTTATTTACGTATACGCTTCTCAAAAAATAATAATTAATAAGCTCGTGTAGAACCAGGGCCTGGTTATTTAGATACAACTCTCAACCATTTATGTGTACGTGTTTGGGGCAGAAATGTAGGGGACCTACAATTTTCTGTTGAATCCAAACGGCTAACGTGAGAGGAACTTATTCATGAAAAAAGATACTCTTGGATGGTTTGTCACTTCCTCGCAAGGGGCAGTAGACGTGAAAGAAAAAACTATTTTTCATTTATTTTTTGAATATTAAACCTGTTAGGGCACAGTTTTTCAGTGCGACATTGTCCTAGTTTCGGAGTTAAGCCCGAGTGAAACATGTTTACCAGTCAATTAAGACAACAAATTTGGTCAGTTAACTCTGGATTTGCTGAATAATAGCTATTTCTGAAAGATGTTTGTCAAAAATCTATTCAAATCGAAGGTACGACACTATGGAAAGGGTGATGTTCATAGTGGCGCCATCTCGATTCGATAGCGAAATATTGATTTCTAGATTTTTGACAACTAGGAGTTCAATTTGATTCTCCACTGAAAAACTACTTTTGAGTTAACTCGGGATTAAAGTATTTGCAGGATTAACTAACTCTGATTTAACTTCGAGTTAACTCATGCACCGGAAAACTGGACCTAACAGCCGAGTTCTACTTTTCACTTTCAATCGAAATGAAATCGATCAATTGAAATTAGATTGACTTCAATTTCATTTCGAGCAAAAGTGAAATGTAGAACCTGGCTGTAAGGGTGTAAGCCTGTCCAATATAAATTTAATTATAATTTTTAAATAAATTTTTAATTAACATAAAATACAGGAACAGCGTTAGACTACATATCTGCTAAGCCGATACAACCACAACATCGACATTAGGCTTGTTTTTTTGCTAGCCCGGAGGGGTTTCTTTAGAAAAAAAAAACCGCATCGGGGATTAGCGACGCCATTACAGAAACAAAATGGAGTTTCCATTCAAACTATCGATAACAAATACATAATTCACGACGGTAACACAGTTTTTCTCCGTGCTTAAGTTAAGCGCCGGGAATTCTCCGCGCTCAGCCAAGCCCGAAGGGGATTAGATGTTGATGCATTTAACATGTAAATTGCTTAGCCCCACCGTCGTTTTTTCGAGCAATTTTGTTTGGGCTTGAATAATTTTAACTATAGTATGTTTCAGAAGAAAGTGTTCGCGTTTTTTTAAATGAAAATAACAAGAGCTTTCTATTTATCTGTCTATCTTTTGCGAAGCGATTTTGCTATCAAAGAGCTATGGCACTAACGTACATTCATATTAATTTCAGTTTCTTTAAAAAACTCAAAGTGGAAGTGGACTACAGTCTGCGTCAAAAGAAAGTGTATACGTTTTTTTTTAGTATTATAGTATAGAATTGTATAGTATACAAGAGATATCTCTCTCTCTCTCTCTCTCTTTTGCGATGCGATTTTGCCATATACATTCATTTTAATATTCCTCAAGAACTCAAAATTGAAAGTGGACTACACTCTGTGTGAGAAGAAAGTGTACACGTTTTTTTTTTTAAGTAAGCAAAACAAAAAGAATTATTCCATTGGCTCGAGAGCTTTGGTCGGAAAAATGCGTTTTCCAAAATTGCGTATTTCGTGTGTCGAAAACTTGGACTTAACCTTTTCTAATAGACCCCTTTCAGCGTTTTTATATTTCGTTCCACGAAAAATCTATTTTCCTGTACTAAATAGGAAACGAAATTGAAGAAATTGAATGAAAGTAAAAATATTTTTTGATTTTGTTATGCCGGAATACAGGTTTATGTTATTCTGTTAGATTTGTATGGCATCCATACAAATCTAACACAAGAAAATAAAAATGTCCGATAAAACTATTTTTTTGTTAAAAGTACTATACAATATTGCAACTGTAAAAATAAATAAATTAGCACATTTTGAGTAATTTTTTTTTTTAAAACAACAAATTGTGCAATAGTTAGTAGGTAGGTATACAAAAATAACACATAAACAAACAAACCTTTCGCCAAGCTCAGCTTTCTCCTCGGAACGTTCCAAATCCTGTTCCATGAGGACAAGTTTTCTTGCAACCTTTTTGCATGAAGTTCCGTTTTTATTTTCGCATTTGCAGAATTTCGTTTTGTTTTTTTTTTTTTTAGTTAGCATATCAAAACACAACAAACAAGCGCAAAATATTTAGCAAACATTTTTTTTTTGGTTGGGAAAGACAAAAAAATGAATATTAATAATTTATTTTTTAATGAGGGAAATATAGGTATAAAAAATGTATATTTTGTTAGCATGCGCTGAAAAAAATCTTGAAAACTATCTAGCTAAAACTTTGTATAATATTTTTTTTTTTGTTCAAAAAATATGTATTAATTTTTGTGATATTAGTTATTATTATTAAAGAAAAAAAAACCTAAATATAACAATTAAACGCAGACACATATTACACAGCATACAGCATGAAAGTATTTGAAAACATACTTTTCTCCCAACTCGGCACGTTCCTCTGCGCGCTCAAGATCAGCTTCAACCATGGCCAATTTACGGGCAACCTTTATTTTTTTTTTTGAATAATAATAAATTTAAAAATATAACTTTTTTTGTCATTTAATAATTTCAATTAGAAAAACCAAACAAGCAAACACAATCGCATTAATCATTTATTTTAAGCAGCGTTTTTGATGGAAAAAAATAATTTATATAAAATTTTGAAATCTTTTTTTTTTTTTTTAATTTTTAGTTAATGCTTTTTTACCATTTTACACTGGGAACATAATTTCTTCTCCTTCGATGATTCATAATGAGATCGCTGGAGTTACCTCGATGATTCAGTTGATGTGATGATATAACACGACGGATTCTTTACGAAATGATCTTACTGTTATAAAATATTTGTCTATCTGATCTTTTAAAAAAAAAAATATATTTTGAAAACTTTTAAGATTTGAACGACCTTGTATTCTTATTTATTTCTATAATTTCTTATTTGAAACATTCGTTTTTTATTCAACCCGCAAATATTAAACTTTCAATCATTAAGACCTTACATAGGTCTAAGAGGCATATACAGTGAACTCTCTGATAAACGGACAGTGACGGTACCCAGAAAATTGTCCGCTTATGAGGAAAACAAAACGATAAGCGTTAGATAATTATGTCCATATTATCGAATTTTCTTATTTTAGTCTGAGGACGTTGGCGTACTTCAAAAAATTGGAATGTAAGTAGTTTTTTAACAGTACATTTTTATTTGCGCATATTTCATCCGCTTAACGTCTTAAATTCGATAAGTTATAAGTAACTATCGAAAAAGGATCAGAATGGACCTTCTATAGAACCTGAAAAATATTACTCCACTTGACCTTTTTCAGCTTAAGATAGAACCAAACTCTATTGAGCATATTAAAATTGGCGTCCGCGTCCGGTTATTAGTGAGTCCGCTTGTAGGAGAGTTAGTACTATATAGAAATAGCGCGCACTGTGAATGCGAGCGTTGGAAAAATATATAAAAGTGAAAAAAAGTTCAGGCGAAACTCATAAAAATGCCGATTAAGCCTATAGCCTACACATTAATGTGCGACAGCTCGTGTAGAACCAGGACCTAGTGACTTACAACTCTCAATCATTCCTATGTGTATATGTGTTTATCGGCAGGAATGGAGGGGACCTACAATTTTTTTGCCGAATCCGAAAAGGGAAGGTGAGAGGCAATTTTTTTGTCACTTCCTCTCAAGAGACATTTTCAGTGATGAAAAAATTTTTTTTCATTTTTAGGTGAAGGAGGCTGATAATTGAACCCCAGAACTCTGGCACGACAGTCCTTCGGACTAACCATTTACGTCATGGGCTGCGACAACAACACAAATTATATTTACTAAAAAAGGGTGTTTTTATTTTAATTTCCAAAAATTTTCAGCAAACCTGTGTTTTGACATGAATATGTAGTAAGTTCTTGCAAATCTTCTCTCTTGTGTCAAATCATGCCAATTTCTTTTGAAATTCGGTCTTCGACTCATGAAAATTTAGGCGACTATCGGAAAATTTTGTTCACCAATGTGGCTTATTGCTGGCTTAATGGGATAATGAGAAGAACCCTCAAGAGCTTCTACCTTTGCTAGCACCTTGCGGTAGCTACCCTTGCTAGCCTCTTGTCAGTGTTTAACTTTCTAAAGTCTTATTAAAAACTAGAGCAAAGGTTTAAAGTAAGTTTTTGGAACGAAAATTCCGTGGCTGAAGAAGTAGTGCTATTCTATGACAATACTACCAAATGAAGGGTGCACAGAATGCAATGTTAGTTATGTTTCAGCAGCTGTCAAAGTTACCAATGGCCACGTTCGGGTGCCAATCCGATAGGCTATCCAAGATACCTTAGTATCCGATATGTTTTCGAACGACCAAAACCAGATAGGTTATATTTGCTGTCAAAAGACAAGGCAGCTAATTAAAGGGAAAACTATTGAGTTTTTAACGCGACGATTTGTTTTTAATTTTATTGCAAATACCTTCGGAATCATCAATTAAGTATTCAGTACCATTTAATATCACACTGGTATACATTTTAACCCTTATTTGTTATTTTATTCTTTAAACAAACAAAATCAGACGCGACACCAAAAAGCAAAATAAGTAGTCGGCTGTAGGTATAATCAGTTGTGATCAGCTGTTCCCCAAATTTCCATCGGATAGTTTAGTATCGCGAAAATTTTAGGATAGCTTGGGATTTGTTTCTGACAACAGCTGATTGGTTTATCAGCTGCATTTTTCTATGCGATTACAACAACACAAACCTATCCGGATAGCTTTGGATAGTTGCCCGAACGCGCCCAATGACAATCAGCTGTCAAAATATTCATTAACGTTTGCCATTTCATCAAACATCGTTTCGCGTTTGACGAACGTGTGGAAATTATTAAAAAATATTATCGAAATTCCGGCTCAGTTGTTAAAACGCAATTTGAATTTCGTTGTGAGGTCGGTCGTCAACATGGCTTCAGTACGCAGGCAATTCGTCGCACCGTAGAAAAGTTTTAACGTGAGTACATTCTTTTAGATCTTAAGCCACCAACTTGTCGATTTGGCGCCGATCAGCTTAATGGGTCATCGCCAGAGTCAACCCGGCTTATTTTGCGGTTGGATAAGTTTGTACTGACGCAAGAATTGAAGCCGGACGACCATAAACAACGGCGCTGTGAGATCCGGATTTTGTCGAACAAATAATCTTCTCGGACGAGGCCCATTTTTGGCTCAGAAGCTATGCCAACAAGCGAAATTGCAGTTATTAAAGCGAACACAATCCACAAGTGTTCGACAACTGTTTGGTGGGGCTTATGGCATATACGCCGTACATATTGGACCTGGTCATTTAAAATTGGCCCAAAGGCTTAAAGTGGAGTCGAAATATGAATGTTGTGCGCTTTTCCATACATAATGGCATAAATGTAGCTTCAAAATAAAGCCAAAATCAATTTTATATTTCACACCATTATTGTTTTATTTAAATTTCATTTATTATCTGGTCACCCTATGCATAACAATTTCATTCAAACAATTTGATCACATATTTCTTCAAATAAAACCATTTGTAGTAGTACCCAGGATATTTTATGTGAAACTATATTTCGGCTGAACATTTACTGGTCTAATGAATGCAAAAAGTTTTTCCTTCAGAATCCTCATTTACATTTTGACTTTACATACATCACCTTGGTCGAAGCAATACCTATAAATTACTAGTCAACTGATGAGCCCAAGTCAGATCGCCGGGACGAAACGCCAGTTTTTATGGACTAAAGGCCGTTTAAAGCAATATTGAATCTATACCTATAAATCCTATAATGTACCTACCTACTTCTCAAAATACGCTTTGAACTTAACTTAAATTTATCATACTATCATATCCATAACACATTGAACCCTAATTAATTATTGAAATGTAAGCCAAGAGCTTTTCAAAATCCTATTAGTGGCTTGTGTACGATTTTTTTTTCGTTGGAGTTTGTTTCATATGCAAGGGATTAAGAACGTTTTTCTTTATGTACCAGGTTTTTTGGGAGGTATATGTAGTCATATCCCTATCGAAAACAGCGCCATTCTCTTAAAGTGAATGATAGTTTTACTTAAACTGGTTGTCATTAAAAATCATTTTAGTAGTAAATATTTATTGGTGAATGATGGTCGATTATGGAACGATAAAAGTTTTCATTATTGAAAATCATGCAAATCGTTTTGAATTACAAGAAATTTGATAATTATAAATTGAATAGTTGAAATTCTTAAAAACCGAATTTCCATTATCGATTGATACTTGACAATCGACATAAGGTAAGAAAGAGCAATCGTCGATGGAACGGTTGTGTAATCAACCAATTTTACGGTATACAACATTAAAATGATTTCGAGCTCTGATAAAGAGCAGTCTGAAAGTTCAACAATTTTCCTCCCTACAGAATTCTTTACTAAAGGCAGTATTACATTATCATATAAATATGGCAAGATTGCCAAATAAATAGGTCTCAAAAGTGTCATATAAGCCTGATAGTCAAATTTATATGACACAAAATACATGGAGTCTAATACTTCTTTGACATACAACAAATATGTTGTCATATATTATATGGCATAATAGGACATATATATATGACACTGTAATATCGCCTTTAATAATACTATATAATATAAAAAAAAATAAACTTCCTTTAATTTTCGCTTTAGAATTTTGAATCTCTCAGTTGCTGTCACTTTTGATCTTGACATATTCGTTAACTTCCCTTTCGAAGGACGCATGAAGTTTGTTAAGTCAGATTATAGCTGTGAATTGTTCAGTAGAATGGCAAATCACCATGGAAGGTTATAGCGTTAAACAACGTTAACCAAATCATAAAATTTTATTTTGAAAATCTCTATTCCAGACATTTATTTTTGCCAAAAAAGATCATCTTTGGTCCATGTGTGTATTGTATTGTTTTGGGATGATGCTAATCCACAGGAGATACACCAGAACCAAATGCATCCTTATCAACCCTATCGGAATCGTCGGTGCGTACTTCTTCCAAAATGAAACTGGCATTGTTATAACCGTCAACGGCAAGCGTTATAAATCGATGTTAAGCTATTTTTTTGGCCTAAATTGGATGATATGGATACCGGCGACATGTGGTTCGAACAGTGCAACACGCATGCCACGATGCACATTCTGCACGAGCGATGTGACAGCTAGTTTTTCTTTCGCGTAGCACTAACTTGAAATGGCCATAGAGTTCGTTCGATGTAACGCCGTGAGATTTCTTGCTTTCGGGCTATCTTAAATCGCAGGTCTATGCGATGCCCTCAAATCAACATTATGAACGCCATGTAGCAAATACATCTAGATTTTTGCGAAAAAAATCGGTTAAGGGAATATGTGATGGTCACATCAACGATAGTCACATATGATTTTTCACCTGCGTAAAATGATTTTAACTCGATTCAATTCAACTTAAATGTTTCCAATGAGCTATTGAAACTATAGAACCTAAATGATGAGTTTTTGATATAATTCTTCTATGGAATGTAATACACTTTTTGTTTGATCACTAAAAAAAGGAACGCAGAAAAAATTGTAGCATTTTTGTAAACTTGAGGTCTAGTCGTAACTGTGGTATAAACGTCGAATTCGTTGGGATGTGACAATCACATTTTTGTTGTAAAAGCTCATTAGCTATCAAATGTGATATCACCCTTAACATTATCAAAAGTCGACTTAGCCGATTCCACCCCTGCAAAAACATTTGCTCTGTAATTTTAATTAAAATTTCTTTTTATAGGTTAGGTGAACCGTAAAATTATTATGTTTGTATGTTAATACATTGCCAGAGATATTATAATAAACAAAAAAAAAACCAATGTTAACGACCATTATTATTAAACAATCTATTGTCATTAAATATTATCTAACTGGACAAAAAGTCTAAACGACCTTCCTCCAACATCCGGTGGGTGTTTGAAGCTAGTACCTACATATATGTATATAACTCTCTACGTGTCCAGAAAGAGAAGGTAATACACTCTCATAGCAAATTTACCAGAGCATAAAACGTTTGATTAAACATCGAGTTGTCGTCATGTGCTTCTAGAATATTTAATTAATATCACACCATATATAGATAAATTATATCGCTTTCATTACATAATTTGATCGCAGTTTGGATGAGTAAACGTACTATGTATGCCCTTAAGCGAAAAAAAAAAAAAACTGCTGCATCAAAATTTGTAATACATATAAAAATAAATCTGAATCAATTAATAAAAAATTGATTATATGGAGTGATGTTACAAACACATTTGGCGCTTAATTCGCTTCAAATTCTTTTCTAAAATGAATTACATTTTATTTAAGGCATTTAATGAGACAACAGAGTTATGTTCTTTTCTTCATCTTGCATATAATAATAATAATTAATTCTATTAAGCGACATTTTTTTTAAACGAATACGGACAGAACTTCTTTATAGCTGACATGTCTGTCTGTGCTTGACAATTAGTTTGGTGTGGTCACGCCCACACATTAGTTAAATAGATAGATATACAAATACCTATCTATAGATATTTATTTGCTGATTAACGAATAAAATAGTAAAAATGAAAATAGAGCTTGCCGTTGATATTCTATTATCGGACAATTGTGTAATACTTTGGAAAATTAAATCGGAATGCATGACAATTGACAATATACGAGTATGTACGAGTAGATGTTTTGTACGCGTACACTCAATAAGGAAGTTGTATACGAATGCCACAAAACACCTGTTACAGATAAAGAGGAAAATATAATTTGCAATAGACGCAAAAGTTTCCAACTCTGTTTTATAAAGCTTTTTGATTATTTTATCAAAATTAAAGCTTTTATGAATGTCTAATTTTGTTTACGATATATGTACATACATAGATATTCTGCATAGGTCTGCTAAGTACCTACGTATGGTCTTATTTTCTAAAGAAAATAGTCTTCAAAACTGCAAGGCAGTATATATTATATAACTATACAGGCACTCATATTTTTAAGTATGTATCTACATTTATCAAATTTGAATGTTCAAACACTTCGGAAGGTGTTGATTAATGATATTAAATGAGGTAAGTCTTCGTGAGTATAAACATTATGTTTATAAAATTCACTTTATCATCAGGGCGTTTTTTTTAGCTCTAGTTTTGTCAAGCTTCTAATAATTAAACTTGTGAACCTATGCATATTGGCTTCCAGAACTTTATAATAAATCCAATTGTTTTCACAAAATTTTGCATTATTCGAAAAAAAGTCTGTCTCATGCTTGACGTCTATCTACATATTATCTACAAGTACCCTAGTGCGCTAGACATACTCCAATCTAACAGCATGTACTCCAGTAGATTCAGGAGATAATAAATAATAATAAACCGATGCCCATAGATGTAAATATTGATAACACCATAAGTTTAGTATGTAGCTTGAGCTTAAATTTTGCAAATTTCATACAAAATATCTCTCCTAATTAAAGCCTCCAAAATGTTGCATGTCTATTTGTGTTCTATCGATACATCTACAAACATTATTCTCCAGTGAAATATTCAGTTGCATTTAGTCACACTATCGCAGCGCTCTAAATATCACTTTACCTTTGAGCTCGGAGGTACAAATATTCCTTCTTTAGCCTCAAATATTCCTTCTTTAGCCTCACTACAATAATGTTGAAAGCTTTATCTGGCTTTTTTTCCCCTCTCATATGCAGACTTTAAAAAATTAATGAGCACCGGTATCTTCCTTTAAAACATCTCCAATTTTCCTAAAAGCTCGTACTGTGCTTAAACATTTGAAGGGTAGTCAAAAAAACGAAAGATCCCGGGCTAATTGACCAGCACTTTGTCTTTTGTTTTATTTAATTACACTTTCGATTTGTGTCAGAATGACAATCCTTGTTATGAAGAGAATGGCAGAATAGAAAAGTGTTCACACGTATCGCATTGTTGTTCCGAATTTTGTAAATTAATGTTTTGTCTAAGCCGAAATACATCATATTCATGCCGATTATGGAATTCGTAATTCTGGATTCGCATTGCAGTGCACTCGTTCCTCTTTACTCATATGACATGAAAAGAAAAGAGAACCCAGCACTGCGAATCATCGCGAATCCATTATTGCGGATTCTTTAATAGGCATGAATATTGGTTTTCGTGTCTGTGAGTTTTGGCAATTTATATTTCTCATTGCATTCTCATTGGTAAAACTTGCACAAAGCTTCTGTGATTATTAAATTTTCCTCGATTTTTATTATTTGAATAAATTTACTTAAAAACAAATTCTTTGAAAAGGTTGAATGATATTGCGTTTCAGAGAATAATTGTTTTCTGTGATATATTCCCTGTAACATTCTTACATACATGCATACATATGTATGGGAACATTTACTTAGAGTTCTATGTATCTGACGCTTAGAGAAATAGTTCGAACTAAAATTTAATAGCGGGCTGTACTCTGAAATGTAATAAAAGCCGTGTTAATTTGGAGGTGGCAAACTACTGATGAGTAAATGCAAACGATAATCTAATATGTACTATCATGGCTAGTAGCTGCGATTTGTACGGATATCAATAAAGGATTACATATTATAGAATAATCTACAGTAAGAATTCTTATCTGAGTTTGTTTTGAGCAAGATTTTTGTACTCTTTCCTATTTTCTAAGGCATAACGTTCCCATAGATTATCGTGATGAGAAAGAAATGGATTCCTTTTTTCAATTGCTTATTACTTTATAAGTGATGATTAACATTAGTTTATTTCAGGAAAGTGACCTGATCTTCATAAATGGTTTGTAAGTATATGTTATGATGTTGTTTTATATAAAGCTTCTGATTCCGACTTGCAACCTTTGGTTCACATTACTCCATTCCTAAAATTTTAAGTTAATTGAATTAAATGAGCAGGTGTTCCAGCGGGTGTGACTGACCTTGGCCGATTAAAAAAAAAAAATCATGATCTTGTAAGCTTTACTTAATTATGTATGTCAATGGCCTAAAATTTTAAATTTATTTTTCCTTATAACATGCTGATGAGAGATTTAAGTTTCTCTACGATTTAGGTAAACAATCAGTTTTCTATTAACTCAAGTCCTTACCAATTTAGTGAATAATCAAAATTAATTGTGTTCTTTTTGGTCCAAAGTTTCTCTTTCTTTTCATATCGATGCTATTGTTGTCAAAAAAATGATACTTCCTATGCTCAGGTTTATGTAAAGATCAATGTCAAACATAATCACGGCTATCTCAAAATTGACCGCAATCGGAAGTTTGTTACGAATCATGAAATCTCATACAAATTGGCTCATAACGAACGGATTCTGATAGTTTTTTTTCGGAAATCGTTACAATATTCCGATTACAATGGAATTTATGAAAAAAGGTGAATATGAATAAGTAAAATCTTAAATATGCCATAAGTTTAGAATCACATTTCACTGCCTGGAATAATGAGTGTTGTTTTTATTACTTTGGAGATGAGAGAAAATATATGTCTCCCTATTTAACATTTCAGGTCCTCCTAGGATTTATATGCAATGTCCTTTTCCATAAGTTTGTTGTTAAGCATAAGGTGTTCCATATCCAAATTATCTTTTGAAAACTTTTGTTTTTATGTATTTTTCTTAAAGCTCTTATATACAATATGCCGCGAAACCGATTGACCTCGGATAGGAGGTATGGAAGTTAGTATAGTCTAATTATTCAAAGATTCACAATTTGCTTTCTATTTTTCAAAGCGCAAATAAATAAATTTGTATTCAATTTTGATATTTAAAGTGTAATTTGAATGACAATAATCGTTTTCGCTTGGAAGTTACGAGTACATAATATCCTTTTGCACTCCTTTGTCACCACTACAACTACTCCAAAAGTCTTCCATTGGCTGTTCCGAGTAACGATTTCGGTGTGTATTTCTGTTCCCGATTTCATAAAGAAGGAGACGAAGAACTTATACATCCATACAAATTTTTCGTCAGATTACTTGTCCGAGAAGCCATTTCGTTAAATCGCGACCTTCGGTAATATGTATGTATATAAATTTGGGAAGTCTATCTTTTCATATTCGATTGAACTAAAAAAAGGAGTAAAACAATCCCAAAAAGGCATAATAAAAAATGTCTACATTTATCATTTTGCTTCTCCTGAAAAATCGTTTTGTGCTAGTTGTGACGTTATTATTCTCAACGTTAATATATCGCATACAATGCCAATATATACGTTTTCAAAAATAGATAAACAAATGCCATGTTGAATTCCTATCAACTAAAAAAAAATCGATTTGTTTAGAAACAATCGATTTTTCTAGACAAAATGAGATCCTTGCATTTTTAGCACGATTAATATGAACTTGCAAATATTCGCTAGCAAGATTTGACTTTTATCAGTAAATTTAAAGTTTTCTTTGTCGTGTTATATAATATAAATAATTATTAAAGATGTTTAATTCAACAATTTCACTGAATAATAATAATTTGACAATTGACTTGTTAGATGTTTAGAAAAAAAAAAAGATTGCCGTAAAAGATTACTGAATGCGCATTATGTGTCCAACAAGACGGAGCTATAGCTCAAACAGTTTGAAATTTAATCGCTATTTTGGAGCAATGGAGCAAATGGAGACAATTATTATTCTTTCCCCTGCTGGTCTCTGTGAGGTGTGATATAGAGTGGCCGTTACTTTCACTAAACTTGAGCCTGTTCCAATATTTTAGTCTTGTCCTACTTAAAGTTTGTACAATTTACAAAATTATCGAATTTGGGACGAAAAGAATCCACATGAGATCCAAGAGCGTCCAATGCATCCCGAAAAGTAACTTATTGGTGTGGATTTTGGGCCAGCGGCGTCATCGGTTGATCGAGAACGACGTTGGCCAGGCCATCACCGTCAACGGCGAGCGCTATAGCTCGATGATTACCAACTTCTTTTGGCCTGAATTGGATGAAATGAACACCAACTACATGTGGTTTCAACAGGACGGCGCTACGTGTCACACAGCTCACGCCACATTGGAAGTTCTGCACGAGCGATTCGAGGGCATAGTCATCTCACGTGGAGGTGATGTGAACTGGCAATCGAGATCGTGCGATTTGACCCCATTAGACTTTTTCTTGTGGGGATTTCTGAAGTCGCAGGTCTTTTTCAAATAAGCCACAAACCACAACGGCCCTCAAAGCCAACATAACCTATGCCATCGGTCAAATTCAGCCTGATTTATGCGCAAGTCATGAAAAATTGGACATTTCGGATGCGCGCATTTGAACGATATTATATTCCATACATAATGGCATCAATAGGCCTTTCAAACGAATACAAAATTTCGATGATATCTCACACATACTTTGTTTTATTTAAATTTACAGATAGCAAGCGCTTTATGATAGACGCTGTATAATTCTTTATGTTAAAAATTGAATTCTGGAACTTCTGTTTTGAATAAAAAAAAATCAATATTTTTCTATTCGATTTTATATTTTTCTTTCGTTATTTTTAGCCACTCAAGTCAGTCGGCTCCGCCGCAGCCTGTTTTATCTTTATTAGTTTGTTATCAAATAAAAAACCTTTTGCTAACTTGCATACATTATTCTCCTTCAAGTACTTTCTTATTTCATATCCTTTAAAAAACAAAACCCCTAAAACATCAAATCTATCGTGAAATTCCCGAAAGTTGTAATCACCATCACATCAAACCTGAAAATCAAGAACGCATACTATGTGCCAACGACATGACGAAAAAACCTCGATTCAAAGTTTTTTTTTTTGTGAACAGAAAATATATCTTTATTTGCAAATATTTCATTTTTCTTTGTATAATTAATTTACTTAAGATTCGTCATATATGTATGTATAAGTTAAATACTATTCTAACATAAAAAAAAAGAACAAAATAAAAAAAAATTAAAGTAAGATCATTCAAATAACGTGTGAATAGTTTACATATACGATTTTTTTTTTAATAACAAATCTCATACACAAAAAAAAATCAAAGAATTTAAATCTGAATTTAAGAATTTTTTTTTTAAGTTTAAGACACTAATTTATGACAATTTGATATACAAATAGAGAAAAGGAATAATTTCATTTTAGTTTTGAAAACATTTTGTTGATCTTAAGTTTAATAGAAAAAAAAAAGAAAAGCAACTTCACAATATAAATTTTAGAATAGATTTACTTTAGTTTTTGTTTTTGCATTAACTCGAACTTCCCATTTGGTTTGTTGACAAAAAAAAAGAAGGAATATTCGTTTGACATAAAAATGTATGTGATTATTGATGCAGTTCACCAGATGATCTCAGTATCACGAAGGAAATTATGTTCTCAGTGTTTTTCAGCTCCAACGATGCTTTCATTAGATTTAAGAAAGATCTTCTTTTGTCTTGACAAATTATGCGATAATCATCAACATTTTGTTAGTATAAATAACTGTGTACATATGTATGTGATGGTTTGATGAATACATATATCTATACGTAGTAAGTCCATCATTTGGTATTTTTGTAAATAACACATGTGTGTGCTGTTATTTTAATAAAATATTTTTTTTTTGTGAGTTATTGTAGATTTCATGAGGCTTTCAAAATTTTCAATATTGAAATTGTAAAGATTTGTTTTTTTTTTTTGAGTTTTTGATTTTTTGATTTTTTGTTGTTGATTTTGATTGTTGTTTGTTTTGTAAAGGTAGTGCAATTCTGCTTTACACGCACGCAAACTTTTAGTTAGTAGTTTCAGCAGCAAACAGTTTTTTTTTTTTTTTTTGTTTTAGACATTTATAAAAACAAAAACCACATCAAGTTATTTTAGAAGGAAGTAGCACCTCATCGTATTTTTTGTCGGCTTCTTCAGCAAGGAAACGGGCTTCTTTAAGTTGGTTCTCAAGGGCATCCATACGCTCTTCATCGGCAAGTGAGCGGTTTTCAAGGACCTTACGGGCACTGTTGATTTCATCATCATCAAGTGTAATTTCATTGCCATCATCGTCAAGTTAGATTTGAGAATTATGTTCCACATCGTCCACACACAAGTTTAGTAAAGGTTTTGTTTGGTTTTTGAAAGAAAATATTTGTTTCTTAGTTATTTTGTTCGTAATAACTTTTTTGTTATTTAATAAATCTATGTAATGTAATATGGTTGTTTTTTTTTTTTTTATGTTAATGTGTTTGTCATCAACGTCCAGTGCAGCTGAAAATTTGAAAAAAAAAAACCCTAACAACCCTAGCATATACCCTAATAACCCTAATTCTACTACCTCTCAGCACAATACTAAAAAGTTTTGTATTGTTTTTTTGTATACCTCTTCGTATTTTTTGTCAGCTTCCTCGGCAATTAATTTTGCTTGGGATAATTGTGCTTCCAATATAGCTACTCTGTCGTCTTCCATATTTGTACGATTTTCAAGGGCCTTTCGTATCCTAAAGTATTTTTTTTTTTTTTTTAATAAATAAAACAAAAATATTATTTTGTCCTAATTTGAAGAACCCCCTCAACCAAAAACCTTTAAAAATCAATTTACAATAATAAAATAAAAAAAAAAAAACCTTCAAAACCATTCGTTATTGAAGGGCTACTAACCGTTCACTTTCATCAGCAGCTTGTGATGCTTCCGAAAGTTTAGCTGTGGCAGATCCAAGACGTTCCTCAGAACGCTCCAAGTCTTCTTCAAGCAACTGAATGCGACGATTTAATGCAGCAACTTCAGATTCAGCCTATTTAATAAAATAAAAATAAAATCCAAGATATAACACATTTGCTCTCCCAAATCAAATCATATAACTTTTATATTTCTTTTGTTTGTAAATAAAAAAAAGAACTCAAAGATATTCCCCTTTCTTGTTTCTAAATAATCTCTTGTACATACATTTAACCTATATCCCTTTATAATTTTTACTAAATTTCTATTTTTTAAAAGTTATCTTCTAGCATAACAAAACCTACATACATATATATTTCAACTAACTTTGTATTATGTATTTAAATTGATCTAAAAATATATTATAAATATGTCCCTGAATCTTATAAAACCTAAGCCCATGTGTTTCCCATCATTTTTCTCCGTGCGGTCTTCCAGTGATGTTTTTTTTTTTATCTGTGTTGTGGTCCACCTGTTTTAAAATGAGAAATTCGGAAGCGTTTGTTCTACAGAACGGTTGAAAATTAAGGATCAGACTAGAGAAATGCCAATTTATAACAGCTTATCTCCATTAAAAGCATGAGCAAATTAACTCGCTTCACGCCCGAAATATGCCAACCTTGGCCCTTCGCGGCCTCACAAACATCAGCTTTATACAAAACATTGTTATAAATTGGCATGTCATGGCAAGTCAATTCCGCTCATAAAGGTAGAACTATTTACATGTAATAAAAGCAAAAATAGAGATAGATGATTCCTTTCACTTAAGTGTGTTAACACATTAGCCTCAGTGAGCTTCCGACTATTCATAGTTCTACCTTAAGAAGCAAATAAGCAAGGAGGAAAGGAAATTAGGAGGGAAGTTTAGGAAAGGAAGAATGATTATAGTAGATGTCAGTGAAGAGAATCGCCAACATAACAAGTATTCCTCAAAATGAATCCGTTGATAAATAGAATTTAAAAAATTGAAGTAAATCCTCGCAGTCAAGTATTGAATAAATGGGTACAAAATTATACAGTGTCCTCACCACCATAAAAGCAAAAACCTCGGAATCAAAAAAACATTGAAAGAATTGCATTTTTAATCTAGTCGATTATATTTTTTTGATGAAAATTTGATAGAAATCAGTCAATTCGTCAGCGAAAAATCGCAAATAGTATTGCAGTCTGACATCCATGCAATATTTTCAACTTACTTTTCGGTGTATCTGTTGACAAAAACATACAGATCAACGAACTTTTCGCGAATATTGCTCTTCCACTTGTTTTTTTAGTGGTGAGTTAAATAAATTAATGCACAGTTAATTAACTGAAGAAGAAAATATGATGAAAAATAAGATAGAATCAGAAAATAGACGCAGAAAGATCCAAAATCTGGAAAGAACTCCCAACACTCAGACAGCCAAAACTACTACTTGGGAACTATAACCAATAACGTTACGAATCCTGCATCAGTCTAAGCAGAAATAACCTTAGAATAATAATGGGCCTTCTTATCGGACACTGCAAACTAAGAAGACACCTGAAATTTCTTGGCTTAGCAAGTAGTCCAACTTGTAGATTCTGCTACATCGACGAGGAAACATAGACAAATGTGATGCACTTGTGGACGAAAGATAAAAATACCTGGGGCGTCACCAGATAGAAGAGAGAGAGAGAATACTCCAAATACTCAAATAGAGTGAGCAACCTCATTCAGCTCTATACCCCAACTATTTATTCATTCATTCAACTGACAAAGCGGTTTTTTGGTGAAGGATGCATGCGGAACGACTGAAAAAACTCGTTTGATGAAACATCAAAATCATCTGTTCAGTTAACCCTGAGTTAACTCACCAAATGTGATAAGTTTAACTAGGGTTTAACTTTAATATCGCACTGAAAAACTGGACCTAAGTGATTTTCACTGAGCAATACCTAGCTTAAAATTCTAAGAATTTTCAACCAGTTGCATACGAATTGTTTCGTGCGATGTATATAAACCTTTTTGTGTTAAATAAATTGTTTATTTGCAATTAAGCTCAAATGGCTAGATGGATTCTAATGAAAATTGGCATACACATATGTACATGGATAAGATCGTGGAATGGGTAAGATTTCGGGAGGGCCAGCGAAAGGTAGCGACTAACAGCTAGCACAAAAATATGATTGTCAATTGATATATATTGAAATTCAATATTTAAATTGATAATGGTTTTCATCATTGTGAATGATGTAGACCGTTGTGAATTACAAGAAAATTGATAATTTATCAATGAATACCTAGTTTTTAATAAATTTAGTATTAAAATATCAATTAATGATTGATAGGGGTGTACAACTAAAAAAGAATGCATACAATGTAAACAAATTGAATGAACTCTTTAGTTCTTCATTAAAACACGATCGTAGTTTTTATTGTACAATTCATTCAAAGTAAATAATTCAATTTCGAGGTTAAATGCTTATGGTATACGGTATAAGGAAAGCCCAAATGAACTTTTGGACATAATGAAGTTTTTGAAGTAAAAACAAAATAACAATCTGGGAATCGTTTAAAAGGGAAGGTTTGTGGAATTCATTGCCAAGCTCCATATACAAGTATTAGCTACCTGTACGATGCTAACTAAAAATGTTGGCGATTTTTTCAACAAGTTGAACTTCATACTAGTAAGATAAGTCAAAGGGATTCGAAACTTTTCTTGATAATAAAATTAAATCCTTGCGGCTCAATGGAACTTTTCTTGAAAAAAAAAACTTAACAAATCATCAAATCGAGTGAATAAATAAGCATATCAAAAAACAAAAGAAGTAGGTAATTTTGTGTCAATGTCCCATATGCAATATGCATATGCATGCCAATTTTTTGCGAAAAGCAAAGCAGAAAAAAAAACCACACTGAAATGGAATTTTTGATAAGGCTTACATATGTATGTACAGTACATTCATGGACAATGAATCATCATACGAATGACTCAAACGTTAAAGACAAGCCAAGATAAGTGGCCAGTGGACGCAAAATAAACACAAAGTAGGTATTTAACTACTTTAAAGCTTAATGCAATGAATGTATACAAATATTTTCTCAAATATTTGTGACTCAAACTAAATAAACACCATACTTAGGGTAGATCAACGATTTTTGTTTTTAGATTTGGTGATCAAAACAAATTTTTTTTTTTTAATTTCACTAAGCTTACAAAAGAGTTTGGTTGTCAATGGCTTAACTATAAATTTCAATATCTAAAAACCTGAACCAAACCCAAAAACCAAACAATCAATAAGATAAAACATTTATGAATGAAAATGTCTCTAGTTCAAAGCCAAATATAATGAAAAGCCTTATTATTCCAACGAAACGAATTATCTTGAAGAATATGGTTCTACCGAGGATTTAAACTTCACACTGAGTGAGAATTTTGCTTTATGAATGAAATAATTCAAACAAAATATAGGTACCCTTATAACCTTCGGAAGTTGACTCTTTTCTGTTTTTTGTTGATTTAATTTAATACAAAAATATGTAGTGTTATCCCGAAAACGACCGGTGATATGGCAAATTTTGTTTGTTTTTTTTTTCAGCGATATGGGAGAAAGAAACCTTTGAAGAAGAACTTCATTATGAATTTTCAACTGACAAATGAGGGAATCACTCTAAGACTAAAAATAAAAACAAAGAGACCTGTTGTTAACTACAGGTACAAAAAAAATGGGCAAAAGCGAACGTAGCGTGAAAGTCAATTTTCATTTCTCCAACTCGAAGAGAGTTGTATTGTATACATATGTATGTATGTACCTACCCTATCCAATGAAACATACTTAAAATAAAAAGTGTTTTGAAGTGGCATAAGTACAAAATGACAAATTACGTCATCACAGTTTATTAAAACACCCCGAATGATATTGTTCGTTGTTGTTATGTGATACATTCTAGTGTTTTATCTTTGAGTTCTAGGGCGGCTTGAATTGGATTTGGCTTCTGTGTGCTTGCTAGGCACACAAGTTATAACAACTATCGAGCCATTTATGCCGGTGCCGGCTACAAACACACTCTTTCTTCTCGCGCTCTTTCTGCCTGCTTGTAAGCACCTTTTTTTTGGAATATGCCATGGTTAAATGAACGAAAGAAAGATAAAAAAAAAACACTCACAAAATCGAGGGGAGGAATGATAATAGAATTGGAAGGTTGACGGACGGCTTAATGTTCAGTGACCATGAACGCTAGAAATGCATTTTTTTTTTTTGCTGTTCTTGTGAGATGGTGGCGATGGCAACACATTTAAGTGAAGCAAAAACACAAGTGGAAAATGATAGGAGTTAATTAACAAGGAATAACAACAGAAACAAATATGAAAAAAAAAGAAAACGTTTATTACAGTTATTTTTGGATTGCAAGTAAAACTGGAAATGAGTAAATGTTATTTTCTAGAATTTTTGTCTTTTTTTTTAATCATGAGGTAAATTTACATAATTTGATTAGTTTAAATATTTCTGAATTATTGCAGTCTCCTCCGTAAAAAATTAAAAAACCTTTTACACCTTAACTTAATTGATTCTGATGAAAACTTGGCAAACAGAAATGGCCAACACGAGTATGCTAGAAGGAACAAACTTTTAATGAAAACAAAAAAGTCTTGAAGAATCAATGATTAAAATATTGCGAAAGAATCTTTACAGAGCGCAAGTCATGATTTTAAAGCAAAATCCTAAAACGATTCTAAAATCATAGTTAAAAGCCGCAATTGAATTTGTCATACTGAATAGCTACGTCATCATTCAAGAAAACAATGATGCATTCGCAAATACTCGAAAATATTGAACCAATAGGTAGGCATTGAAAATAAATTAAATCTTATCTGACTCTTCAAATCGATAAGAAATATCGTCGACTAGGTACCTATGCGCCAGCCAAAGCAATTATTTAAATGTTATAATTTTTATTTAGAATAAATGCCGCACGTCCTATGATATCATTTAGGTGGATGGTAGCAAAGTCAGTATTGAAGAGATGTTGAAGAAATCCACAAAATCAGTCATAATGACCTTGAATTCAACAAAACATAGATGGGCCTGAGATCTGTCGATAGGCAGTGAAAAGATTTACAAGCTTTTCAAAAAGATATGAACTAAGGTTTATATAGAAAAATATTAAATGATTACAATACATCAATTTTTATCAAAATTACACGTATTGAACGACCACCCCTATTACTTAGACTAGGTATTCCCTAAGCATAAAAATTAGAGATAAACTTTACAGTTTTGAGTCTATGAACATGAACAACCAAACTTTCTTGCAATGTTAACTTAAATACAGTCGATTCCCAAATAGCTGGGATGCTATCTATCTTCATCGTAACTTATGTACAGAAAACAATAGGTATAACAAATTAGTAAGAATATATACCTACCTAAGGCATAGAGAAACATAAAACAATTTATAAAAGTTTTAAGACTATTTTCTTCGAGGTTTCTTTTAAATAAATGGACAAATTTCCAAGAAGTTTATGAATAAACATCAAGGTCAATAAAGTGAAATCCGGATAATCAATTGCTTTGTAATTAAATTACCAAGCAAAACTGTTAATCAGTGGTCCCCGGTTTAGAGAGAGTCGACTGTATGTAAAATTTGAACACCAAGATTCGATCAATTGCCTCTCATCTGAATATTTGCTATGTGAATTATCAATATCTATTGGCTGTCTTGAATAATACAGAAATCTGATGAACAATTGAAACGTAAAATTATCGGACCAAAGAACAAAAAAGAGAAGAAGATTGTTTTCGAATTAAAATTTAAAATAAAGTCAATTACCTAATTATCAAAATTCACTTATGTTAGCTACCAGCAATGCCATACATTCAAAATTTGAAGTGATTTTAAATAGGTACCTACCTACCTACTTCAGCAGGTTATATACAATTTTTTTGGTTTAAAATATGCAGGTACCTAGCTTGTTTCCAACAAAAATTATTCGTTACTAAAGAATTATTATCAAGTTGTTTTGTAATTAATTTTGTGCAAAATAAAACTATCAATCAATAAAACTTATCGCTTGAAATTGCCGTTCTAGTGAAACCACTTCAAAAACCTTTACTTTACTAAACATACACTTACAATACCTATCTATTCCGTTCACTCAACTTCCTCTATATTGTAACCAAGGAAATCATAGGTGTATTGATTAAAAGATTTGTTAAAACACCCAATGTTTATGTACTTAAAAGGTAGGTATGACTATGTTTTTGATTGTTTAGAATCTGGTCATTTTTGCCGAATGAAAAACATTTCGCGAGTTAAGATAGCGAAATTAAAAGTTTATTGAGCTTCTAGAAGATTAACAGGCACGGACCGACCCAAAAATAAATTGCAAATTGTTGAATGTTACTTCTGAAAAAAAAAAAATTGTTGATTAAATTAATGCTTTTATTTTGCAATTTCTCAAAAGATAAGAAGCATTATCTACTCCGGACACTGACTAACAAAAAAACAAAAATTGAATTTAACATAAAAAAAAACCACTTAATTTTGACTGAAATAATGCTTCTTGACTAGAATTATTCATAGTTACAGAATTTGATTGGATTGATTTAAGCAAAAAATTATTTGGTCAAAAATACCTAAATTTCATTGTAGGTGGTACCTACCTACCTAACGAGGTACCTTATCTATCTAATGACAATTTTAACTAAGTACAGTAAGTAAGCTCCTGTCATGTGAGGCTCCTTAGTTTTTTTTTTTTTTTTCAAAACAACAATTTTGTTGGTGCCCGTTCCTCTTCTCCGTCCAAGATTTCACCGAGAAACTTGAATTTTTGTGTTTAAAATTTAAAAGAAGAAAATGTAATGAAGAACAAAAAGTAACTTAAAAGTTAAAATTAGCATAATTCTAAACAAGTGGCCGAGTAAGAATAGACGAGTAGGTACGTCGTTCGTTTATAGGTAGTTGCCAAAGAATATCAGGTATGGTCTAGCTCACTGGTTGCTTTACTGAGATGAATATAAAGAACATACAAACGAACCAAACCAACCGATCACTTTTATGAACACTTCAGCTTCATTTTTTTTTTTTAGGTTTGTTGACCCTTTCACCAATATGATAGGTATTTATGCAGAAAGAATTTCTTAATTTATTGGATGGCAGGTATAAAATAATAAAAAAAGAAATGTTTGCAAAATGTGGATCCTATTGATTTTTTTTTTTGTTTGCACATAGATACTCTGTGCCCAAAAAATATAATTGAAAAATTCAAGCATATTCCCACAGAATGAAAAAAAATAAAGTTGAACAGAAAAATCGATCACACAGAAAAAAGAAGAAAACGACCACTTTTGGAGAGCGCCCCGTCACGGAGTTATAAAATAGTTTATCTTTAGATGCCTCCATCAATATTCTCAATTGGATTTTGTTCTAGTTCTTTTGGTTTTTTTTTTAGATCGAAATCAATTAATAAGTATTGTACCTACTGTCTGTCTTGAATTGAATGGAATTCCCCTAAAATGTAAGCAATTTTTGTTTAATTCTAGGATGAAGAAAACTTACTTCTTCACGCCGCACAACCTCGAGTTGTAACCTTTTATGATATTCCTCGCATTCATCTTTATACTTTTCCATTTCTTCTTTGGTCTGACGCATTTTCTTCTTGAGTACATCTAAAAGTGTACCTTGGGGAATGTTGGTGGTCATTTTTCTTTATTTTTTTTTTTTTTTTTTCTTTGACAGGTGTTGAATTTATTAAAATAGCACAATTATTTTAAATTGGAATATTAATAGAGCACTCTTTCTTGTTTCAAAAATAATAAGCACTTCAGCTAGGTGGAAATATTGGATGACGGCGAATTTAAAAACCGAATGATGACGACAGAGATACAATAAAAAAAATATAAGAAGGAAGGAGAGCCACGAATAGAGCGAACGAAACTGGAATTTGGAATGTAAAATATGTATAAATGATGGTTGGACACGGACGACACACAGGAGAAATGTGAAATTCACCGGGTTTTTTTTTTCTTCTACTTCAAGAATAGAATATTAACTTTAACCAATATTTTCGAAATCAATGGAATTCTTGAAGAATACTTATTCAATAATAATTTAATTTTACACTGATTGGTATAATTTTTATTGATTAATTTGCACAGAAAACGACGACTTTCGACGAGAGACACACAAGGCAGAAAAGCACAGGCACACGCAACGGGCAGTTAGTGGAAAATGTATGTTTTAGTTTATTTTTTTGTTTTAATAACTTCGAATGGTTTTGTGTGTGCGAGCGAAGTCGAAGTGTGACAACCAAAAATGGGGCCTCGCCTTAAAAATATAGTTTGTTCTCTTTCTTGGAAGGTTTTTGGATCGTTAACGATCGAAGTGTTATCTCTGTTATGCGCACACTGTTTTATTTGGTTGACATTTGTTGAGTGGCTGTAAATATAACTTTGTCTGTCTTATACGAGAAGGTCGGTTGGATTATCGTCGTCGGCTAATGATGATGATTTCATAGAATTCATTATTAATCAAAAATTCATTCATAATTTTTTTTTTTTATTTTAGGATAAATATGGGCAATTTTTCTTTTGAAAAATTAATACCAAATTTGGAATGGAAAATCATTCAACCGTTTATAGGAAAAAGAGACGGTCAGGTAGAATAACAAACATGGTTGTGTTTGTTGTACCTGTGCCTATAATTTTATTTTGTTTAAAATGGCGGCATATTGGATGGGGTTTTCTATTTGTATTTGTAGAATGAATCATTTATTTTCCTTTTGGAAGATTAGATAGAGAAGACAGTACATTTTATTCAATTTTAGGCAAAGAAGGTAAGAGAGATAAACGTATTTTTTATTTAAACATCATTCTGTCGTCATCGGCTAAAAATTGCAACACTTTACTTCGAATTTGAATGACATGACGAGACCAATTTAAATCAACGTTAGTTTTTTTTTTTAATTTGAAATGAATGCGAGTTCCATACATAGGTGTACCTCTACTTGAATAATTTAAATTGTATATGAAAATAGATGATGCGACGAGATTGTCGTTGAGGTGAGTAAACAACTACATATGAAAGATTTATATATGTCGGATAGTTAATGGGATTTCCATTTTTCTAACCCCCACCCCTTAATTCAAAGATTCATATCGTCGGGTGTCCGAAGTTGAATAAGGAAGTTTAATGGTTGAAAGGGTGGTTAAAGATTGATTGAAAGGGACAGAAAAAAATGGTTCGTTTCTTGGTTAAGTAGGTACCTACCTACTTTTTTTTAGATAGGAGCTGGACTTGAAAGGAAATTCAATTTTAAAAGTAATTTTTCTTCGTGGATGTGTTTTGAGAGCGTAACCAAAGTTGGAATTTAAGAAACGAAACAAATTAATAAGATAAGATTCCAAATTGTTAATAAATTCGTTTTTATGCAAATACCTACATTAGGTAGGTAGGCGTACCTTCACGTTTTAATTAAATTTTTCACACGGAAACTTCTTTGAAAATGTGAAGAGAATCGCAGATATAATCAATTGTCGATTGTTCAGAACCACCTTACTTTTAAAAGGTATAGATAACTACGATTCGATCAAATCTGAGAACAGTGTAATTTTAAATTTTGTTAGTACATTCCTAATGAAATGGTGTGAACATAACTACCCGAAACTTAAAAAGAAAAGAAGTACCTAGGTACATAAAACATTTTGTAAACTAAAGCCAATAAAATAAGAAATTATAGTAAAATAATCGAAGGTAACTTAAATCAATAAAAGAATTATAAGAGTTAGGTACTCATCACCAATAAAAGAATTATTCTAAATATTTATTTACGAATGTAAATTACGACATAAAATTCGCTGATTTCGAATCATAGAATTGAGCAGATATCTTCGGACGTAAGACAATTCGTGGTACGGAATTCCTGAAAATTGGAAGCTTGACAGAATATGAATATAAATGAGTGTTTAATTATAAATAAATAATTGTGAAAATTATTAACTTATTTAAAGTAATAACTCCTAGTTACTGGCAAAACCCGATACCTCCATAATGTTTTTCAAATCAATATCGAATGTCGATGGAAGATAGAACAAAAAATAACCCAGTCACAGGAAATTGTGTAAACAAAATGCATCGCATCTCCCATCTCGGTCGTCAAACATAGTTGATTGAGGAAAAAGAATTTGGAAACGCTTTTCATCCATATTATTCAATCGCCCGATACATAAAGTTTAAAAGAAGAGTTTTACCAGAAAACAACGGATTAAATTGATATCTTCAGATATACCGTTTTACCAGCTACATCTTCGCCGTTAGTGGAAAAAAACTGAAATTTGTTACGCTTTATGCAAATTTAATAATAAACAGACTAAAATTGAAAATTGAGACTTCATTTATCTGTGCTTTTTTGCATTGCAATGCATAAGCAACAAAAAAAACAAGTTTTCTAGACTTTTTTTTTTGAAATTTGCGCATCAGTTAATGCAAGTTTGCAATAGTAAAACCCTTACACAAAAAGTGATGCCGATTCGATGCGATGATTGACGAAAGTGATAGCGCATCATTTCTGCAGTGATCGGTTTCTGAATTTACCATTTTACTTCTGTCATCGAAGTCCGAACAGGTGGATTTTGTAGTGCAATTGTCTGTGATCTCGTTAATGTTATTCGATTTATTCCTAAAGGTATGCCAAAACATAAGGAAGTTTTGTTTACAGGAAAACCTGTGATAGGGCTACATATTGTATGTGGTTCAGTTCCACTTTAGGACCTATCCGAAACAGTTTTCAATCGTGCCAAACATTACATCTCTGAATAATAGCCTCCAAAGTAAACTTGATACAAACTCGGATCACGGTAAAATAATTATGTATTTCAACTACAAAACTTATTAATGCAAAAGAGCTTGCTTTTAAATCAATTATTATTAATTTGATTCGAACAGAAGCAACTCCATATACCATAGACAACAACTCATGCGTCACGTACCAAGTACATTATAAATATGATTATAGGTATGTGTATGTAGCAGGTATATTATTCCATTTCTTCGTTCCAGAATGATTAATAGTTATTTTTACTTTCTTTCAAAAGCAATTTATTGTTGCTGGCTGCACTGCATTATAGAATCAAAGCACACCTTGATTTTGCCTGCGTAAACAAATAAAGATGAAATACCAATAATTGCAATAAACTCTACCCAAATAGGCAATAGGAAAGGCATTGCAGATTCGAATTCAATTGAAAATGAAAGCAAAAAAAAAAGAATCGCAAGTGTAAGCAGAGGTTACACTGGATAAGGAATAACGATTCACTTTTCAATATCTTTTTTGTTTTGAATTTGCAATAAAAAATATCTTTTTTCATTTGTTTTTCTGTTAAACCCGTGTAAACGAAAAAAACAACAATTTAAAATTAGCACAAGTAATTACAGTATGTCTATTAATAACTGGAAAATGTCCTATCGAGAAGAAGAACAATACAAATAAATCTAGAAAAAAGCCCAAAATGTTTGCGGAATTTAAACAAACAACAAATTTACAAGAAAAAGAAAATTGAGGTCAGAACACTGCGAGTGCGAATTAATGATAGTATAGTTCGTTTCTTCCCATCGATGCTTTCTCTCTCCGTTTTTTGGCTTTAAAGTACGAAAAAGATAAATAAATTATTGTTTTTTTAAGAATTTAAAACTATTTCATGTGTGTGTGTTTACCCGTTTCAATTGTGTATTCATGATGTTATGCAGTTCATTGCGAATTATATTGAATTTCATCATTGTGTCGGAGCTGAATATCGATCTGCCGAATGCTAATCCTGGATAATCAGCACAACGTCCTTTGTGTCGGCGAATTTCTCGCTCGGCAACAACTTCGGTGCGCTCGCTGGTGCATCGAAGTTTCGCCCACTCAGACGAATCATCGTCAAGAATGTTGTCGGGTGAGTTGTTCTCATTGTTGGCGGCGGCGCCATCAGCTTCAGCACGTTCTTGAAATGGTGATGACGATGTCCCATCTCCTCCTGGTTCTGTGGAATTTTTTGTTTTTGACTTTTTTTTCTTCTTCTCGGAACGAAGCTTCTCCTTTTTAGGGGATCGTTGTTGCTTCGAACTGCTACTACTGCTGGGTGTTTTTGCGACATCGTCCAACAGGCTACTCTCGTCTGTTGGCGTAGGACTGCTGTTAGCAGTTGTTGGGATTGAAACCTCGGCAGATTGCTGCAACAAAGGCAAGTCTAGGGACGTTTTCTTAATATTCACATCATTTAAATAGTTATAATCGGGATTTCTATTCAATTCTTTGAGGATTGTTGTTGATTCAGTATTGTTGTCGTATGGAAGGTCAGTTGGGGATAAACATCTACCCATATCGTCTGCGTCTGGGTCCCCATCACCCAAATGACTGAAAGTGTCCAGTGTTGAGGTGGATCCTGTATTTAATGACGTCACCGTCGAATCAGCTGTTGTAGCTGTTGAAGCTGTGGATGATAAATTTGACAGTTCACCAACACTATCGCCCCGTCGTAGAGCAGCCAAAATCTCCTCAACTGGAACATTGGAACGTCGCTGGCCCGCGAACCTAGGATGATGCTGGTGACCACGGCGCTTCATTGGCATTTGCCCGGTGCCACTATGATCACTCATTATGTTGTCGTCGTCGTCGTCCTCGTCTTTGTAACATTCGCTGCTGAAGCTGATTGTTGAATAATTATCGTCGTCAAACTCATCACAATACAAAAGTTTATCTAATAAATTTAAGAGTCTGTCTAAAGGCACGTAATTTCGCGTACGCGAAATAGTTCTTCTACCCGCCGATAGGTGGCGCCACCGTCGACCAAACTCGAAAACGTGTATGGTTTGTGTATTTGCTAAATAAGATGGCTGCACCGAAGTAAAAGTGAGAGTGGTTTGTGTACTTGATAAATATGTTGCTGTATTGGATATCTTAATACCTCTATGCCAGAAAGATGAATGTGCAAAAATGAAAATGTTGAGAAATCATGTTTGAATGTTAATTGCTCTCGTAAAACGAGAAGGTTGGGTTTTTGAAAAAACATTATATTTGTAAATTCTTTCCTTATTTTGCTCTTATAGCTGACATAGTTCTTATGTGGGCACCTTTTCCCTTCCCCGAGATTTGGCACATTCATCTTTCTGGCACAAAAAAATTAAAAAATATACCCATTTATCTTTCAATAAGAATGACTTTTCTCAAGGTAAATTAAACAAAAATACCAATTGAATTCAATTTACACACATGTGGTTATGTTTTATTTAAAAAAATGATAACTATAGCACATGATAAAAATTATTTACTAATCACTTAGTTCTCATTTCAGGAATCAGAATCTTCTGAAAAGTTGGGTTCTGGTAACGTATCACGAACCTCACTGCTGTTCTTTAGATTTTTATAAAAAGGATGAAAATTTTTTGGAATGGATAACGTCTCACACATTCTCTTTAATTTTTGAACTTCGCCTCCGCGATAGGTAATCCGTCTGCGCATGAACAGCGGCGATATGTTTTTTTGTTTGGGAAGTTCAGTTACTAAAAAGCCTCACTACCTACCTCACTGTTTATATGCCGTAAACTTTATATTTTTGTTTAGATACCTATGGAATTTATTTGGCCGGAAGTTATAGTTTCTTATTTTAAGCACAGATTAGCCATATGAAGATGAGAATGTTTCGTACGTTTCACCCTCCAAAACCCATTTGTTTACATTGTTGTATTTGTAATTTCATCCCTTGTCGATGAATGGATGTGAATTGCAACAACAATTTAACCAGGTATGTGAAGATCCCTACTGTCTATGTGTGAGGTTTCTTTACACACATTCTCATTTTTTATCTGATAACTGCCAGTTCAAGCTTATAGGCAAACCAAAATGGCTGCCGGGGATTCTCATCTTCATGTGGCTAATCTGTGATTTTAAGTTTTAATTTAGTTTAGTCAAATTATCCGCAAATCGAATGATTTATGATTAGTTTTGATTTGCGCCAATCCTACAGGGACGCAATTTTCGAATGAATGAACCTTTTTCTACCAATAGTATTATATGCCAGATCAACGAATGTGGTGCATTCATGGTAACTGCGTGAAATTTGGCACAGAGGTAGATTATAGTCTGGAATAGAACATTTTCTACTTTTTATTCAAGAAAAATGTACGGTTCCTGTGGGAAAGATTTGTTGTTGGTTTCACAGAGCTCTTTCAACTATCGTAAATAGACTAGCAGTAAGTACGTCTTTAGGGTTTTGTAAATCTCTGGTTTGGTGACCAGAGTTTTTTGTACAGAATCTCTGGTTATCGGCCCGAATATCAAGTGTTTATACCTAACCAGAGGTTATAAGAACGACACTAAGAATTAAGATTAGGTTAAGCAGGTACCTACTTATTTCTTAATGAAGATGTTTATTTGCAAAAAAATTTGGTAACTTTTATGAATTTTAATACTTTTTACTTATTTTTGTTATTTACAAATGATAAGAACAAATTGTTGATTTGTTCCAAAATTTGTATTTATATTTCACGGAAGCGGAAACCCGCTTTCATTGAGGATTTCTCAATATGCGATACAAGATAAAAGTGTGTCAAAAAAGAAAGAGACAGAATTGAATCAAGGAATTCTTATATAATATGAGTGCGTGGGTATGTGAGGGTGTATAGGCAATGGAAATATCTACTATTAGCATATAGTTAGTTTCCAGGATATTTTTGTATAAATCTAAACTTTGTAGTTATGAATGCAAAGATTTGGAAAGCAACACAATCACAAACTTTGTGCATCCGTTAGAAAAAGATAGCCTGTGTCGTTTTTTTCATTCTTTTGTGTCTGTACATTTTTGAAGCGTTTTTAAGACACGAAGAAAAAATAACATATACATAATCATATGTAGGTACATAACTGGAATATATTTTGTGGTATTGGTGTACGTTTTGAACCTATTTCTTCTGTGGAAATCGAATTTGCATTCACATTTGGTTAAAGCTTAAGTCTGATACTGTATAGTTGAGAGCAAAAAATAAAATACAAATTAAGAAAAAAATGTCTGTTATGATAAGTGTTGGTATGGAGTTCAGCTCATAAGAGGAGCTAGAAAACGTTATTGAAAGTTATCAAAAGCTAGAACAAAAAAAATTAAGTCGTTACCAAACCCGTTTATTACCTGGAAATGATATTTTGAAATATCATTCGTTAAATATAAATACAAATACCGCGAAATATAAATACAAAATTTGGAACAAATCAACAATTTGTTCTTATCATTTGTAAATAAATACTTTCAGTTAACAAAAATAAGTAAAAAGTATTAAAATTCATAAAAGTTACCAAATTTTTCTTGCAAATAAACATCTTCATTAAGAAATAAGTAGGTACCTGCTTAACCTAATCTTAATTCTTAGTGTCGTTCTTATCACCTCTGGTTAAGTATAAACACTTGATATTCGGGCCGATAACCAGAGATTCTGTACAAAAAACTCTGGTCACCAAACCAGAGATTTACAAAACCCTAAAGATGTACTTACTGCTAGTCTATTTACGATAGTTGAAAGAGCTCTGTGAAACCAAAAACAAATCTTTCCCACAGGAACCGTACATTTTTCTTGAATAAAAAGTAGAAAATGTTCTATTCCAGACTATAATCTACCTCTGTGCCAAATTTCACGCAGTTACCATGAATGCACCACATTCGTTGATCTGGCATATAATACTATTGGTAGAAAAAGGTTCATTCATTCGAAAATTGCGTCCCTGTAGGATTGGCGCAAATCAAAACTAATCATAAATCATTCGATTTGCGGATAATTCGACTAAACTAAATTAAAACTTAAAATCACAGATTAGCCACATGAAGATGAGAATCCCCGGCAGCCATTTTGGTTTGCCTATAAGCTTGAACTGGCAGTTATCAGATAAAAAATGAGAATGTGTGTAAAGAAACCTCACACATAGACAGTAGGGATCTTCACATACCTGGTTAAATTGTTGTTGCAATTCACATCTATTCATCGACAAGGGATGAAATTACAAATACAACAATGTAAACAAATTGGTTTTGGAGGGTGAAACGTACGAAACATTCTCATCTTCATATGGCTAATCTGTGCTTAAAATAAGAAACTATAACTTCCGGCCAAATAAATTCCATAGGTATCTAAACAAAAATACAAAGTTTACGGCATATAAACAGTGAGGTAGGTTGTGAGGCTTTTTAGTAACTGAACTTCCCAAACAAAAAAACATATCGCCGCTGTTCATGCGCAGACGCATTACCTATCGCGGAGGCGAAGTTCAAAAATTAAAGAGAATGTGTGAGACGTTAGCCATTCCAAAAAATTTTCATCCTTTTTATAAAAATCTAAAGAACAGCAGTGAGGTTCGTGGTACGTTACCAGAACCCAACTTTTCAGAAGATTCTGATTCCTGAAATGAGAACTAAGTGATTAGTAAATAATTGTTATCATGTGCTATAGTTATCATTTTTTTTAAATAAAACATAACCACATGTGTGTAAATTGAATTCAATTGGTATTTTTGTTTAATTTACCTTTAGAAAAGTCATTCTTATTGAAAGATAAATGGGATTATTTTTTAAATTTTTTGTGCCAGAAAGATGAATGTGCCAAATCTCGGTGAAGGAAAGAGGTGCCCACATAAGAACTATGTCAGCTATAAGAGCAAAATAAGGAAATAATTTACAAATATAATGTGTTTTCAAAAACCCAACCTTCTCGTTTTACGAGAGCAATTAACATTCAAACATGATTTCTCAACATTTTCATTTTTGCACATTCATCTTTCTGGCATAGAGGTATTAAGATATCCAATACAGCAACATATTTATCAAGTACACAAACCACTCACACTTTTACTTCGGCTGAATGCAGCCACCTTATTTAGCAAATACACAAACCATCCGCGTTTTTCACATTTGGTCGACGGTGGCGCCACCTATCGGCGGGTAGAAGAACTATTTCGCGTACGCGAAATTACGTGCCTTTAGACAGACTCTAAATTTAAACGCTCTTCAATCGAACACCATTGGGAAGATATCACTGAAACAATTGTTGCCGAATCATCGCATTCACTCAATCGATTATTATTCCAATTATTCGTCGAGTTATTTTGTGTTAATTTACTGTTTTTATTAGTGCGAGGTTGGTTAGTAGAGGTTGTTGAGGAGGAAGATTTGCAGTTGCGATTTGGATGACTATTCGGCTGCTGCTGGCGCAGCTGCTGTTCGTTTTGGTTTTGGTGGTGTGGATGGTGCGATTGGTGATGACTGCTTCCACTTCTGCTAGCTCCGCTGTCAGTTTTTCGTTTTGTCTTTTTCTTTTTATGACGTTTCGTGCAATTAGTATTTTGTTGTTGTGATGTTGGTAGTGCTGGGTTTGTTGTGGATTGCTTTTGTGCAACACCACTACTTGTAAGTAGATGGCGGTGTGCACGTTTAATTTGACGTATTTCCTGTTGATTACGCCGGCGACGGGAATTATTTGAATTTATATTACTGTTACTATTGTTATTGTTACTATTGCTATTGCTGTTGTTGTTGCTGTTATTTGATTTGTTTGCTGGCTTTGTCGCACTTGTTGTATTATTAGTCAATGAAGATACACTCTTCGATGGATTTCGATTATTGTTCGAATCGATTTGCAAATAATGCCGGTTGCAGCTGTTGTCAAAATTCAATTTAACACTTGAATTAGAATGTTTTATTTCTTGTTGTTGTTGTTGTTGGCTTAATTTATTATTTAAACTATATGAACTTATATTACAACTTTTATTGCTTGTTACATTAATATCATCAATATCGATTTGAAGTTTTATAGTTTTTTCAATCATATTATGATAAGTTTGATGATGACACTTTGTATCCACACAACGGTGATGTATTTTCAAATTTATTTTTTAACACTCTTTTGACAGCTATCTTAGGGATCATTGATTTATATCTTGTTTTGTTCTTCTTGGTTTTATTAAATAAAATGTGCTGAGATTCAAAATTAATGTGAAAGATAACAATTGAAAATTAAAAAAAAAAGAAAATCGAAAACTCGACTCGCCGACTTCAATGTTCTAGATAAATGAGAGTCCACAACACATTTTCTATTTCTTCATTTTTTTTTTTCATGAGAGTGGTAATGAATATACACTCACATCATTTTATTTTAGATCATTCGAAGAAGAATGTAGGTATATATTATATTTGTTTCCTACTCGCACGTATAAAGGGGTTGATGGTTTTTCCTGTTCACTCTTTTTTTTTTTAATTTTCTCTATATGAGTTTTGATCGCATGAAATTAGCTATTGCTCAGAAAGAAGTCAGAACAAACGTCATCCGTCATCACTATATTGGCCATGATTTTTTTTTGATTACTCATTCCTGACATCTATTTTCATTTTGAGAACATTTTGTCTGAAACACACGCATTTTATTTCTTTATTGATGCGGAAGTCGACACGATCGTTAAGTTCCAGTCTTCATTGTGATATATACATTCCACATAAAAGGTGTTCCACAAATTTAAATTCACGAGGTTTGTTTAAAAATTTAAATTTCTATCGAGATTTTATAAAACTGAAAAATGTATTGATATTCGAAAAGTAATTTTCGAAATATTTATTTACGCAGTTTCTACATATATAGAAAAATGTTTGTATCTGAATATACTTTGTGGAATGTTTTCCCCTGTTCATTCCTGATGATGAGAATCGCATGCGCAAAGAATTTTCCAAATCTTTTGGGTATCATATTTAAAGTGAGCCAAAAGAAGATTGCAGTATATAGTAGTTGTTGGTGTAGAGCATTTTTTGTTTGTTTGTGATCTCAGACGTATTTGGCGATGATCAAGCAGCTTCTAGCTTTACATCTCTCTAAGCAATTTTGAATTTAAAACAAAAAAATAGAAAGGTATTTATTCCTCTCGCTCGTGCTTTGGTAAAAATAGAATTCATTCGCATAATTAGACAAAACGAAAATTGGTTTTTCTGTTTCTTTCATTTCTATTTACTGCGGCGCTGGCTGGGCGTTTTCCTTGAAGATTCTTTGTATAGTTTTTTTTTTTTTTTTTTGTTTAAATTGAATTTTCGTTCTTGTTAATTAACGATGAGATAATGGTTTTCTTCATGCGGACAACATCAGATAACAAGAATGGATACCTATGTATGATTATATGATTTCATTTACTAATACAGCGGCTATCTACTAAGGATTCGAAATTGAATAGGTATCGCAATTTTTTCGAAAGATGTATTTTTCGCATCGCAACGAAAATAAGATATTTTGTTTTTGGAGAAATTTACTACATATCATGATTTTGTGGGTATAAAGTGGAAAATACCTGCGTTTTTATATTTAGAAACATTTGAAATCGATTAAACTCAAGAATTTGGGTCAGTGTTAACGAGAGATATAGCTTGATTTGTTTTTTTAAAGCTTTTACATAATGTGACATGACCATGGGTAGGTAAATAGAATTGTTTTAGTTTTTAAATAAAAAAAATACGTGAATGTGTTTTACAGCGCGTGATAAGTTATACAACATTTTTTTATATAACTTCGAAAGTTTTCAAGAAGTAGGTACATTGCTTTCATCGACAAACAAAAACATCTCTTGAAATGAGATGAGGGTTTGGTAAATTTCATTTCTTAAAAATTCTGATATGGACAATATCAAAATTGGTCTTTTCAAATATATAGCTCAAAAGAAGTGAAAAAGGAGTATACTATGACTCTGAACGAAGGAAAACGACAAAAGTTTCCAACTGTATTTTTCTTATCGAAAATTGTTTAAGGCTACGTTTACAGTGGTGAATAAAATCAAAAAGGTAGATAGGAAGATATAGGTACCTATGTAGAGAGATTTTTGATCAAGTTTTGATGTGTAGATCAAAATAATAATTGTTCCTCAGAATACGGACTTATATAGCATTGATTATAGGAATGGATTTTTAGTGAAAATTATGTACACATTTGTATTACCGTTAGACATTTCGAAAAACTTGAATTTGACGCTAGCAAATTATTGAAGAATGCTGTTAGTTATCGAAAGGATTTACGGTAATTTCAATCCATTTGTATTACATAGGTACATATAGAAGATGCACTTTTCTGCTTAAGAGTGTGTTTGAAAATTGTCCTTTCCATTTAATACAGGTATGCCTTTGAAAAGTAAACCGATTGGTTAGTGAATTCAGAGAAATCACTCCAAAATGAAATTTAGAGAAAAAATATCAAATTTTAAAACTTTTTCTTTTTAAAACTGAGCCAACTTCAAAGGTATAAATAAATGAGATCTAAAAGGAACATTTTACCATTTTCCATTCCTGTTAAATATATTTTGGAAATTACTCAGTTGTTTGAATTATCTGTATAATTTAAATAGATACCTAATCTAAAAAGTACGAATGACGCATGATCTTTAAATATTAAATTATTGTAGGTATAGAATTTATGATTACCACGCTACTTTGTTTGAACAGCTTTCTTGATTTTTTCACATTATGGATAGTTATATGATAGATACGGACTTTGTTTTGATTATCAACTTAACAAAAAAAAAACATAAAATTCTATGCAATAAATTAATTTTTGTTAATTAAAGTGGAATAGTTTTCATCTTTTAACGTTTATAGTTAAACGTCAAATAGAAAAATGATAGTGTTAATTTTATTCTTAATCAGAAAACAATTTTTTATTTGTTTTGAAAGGTTTTTTGATATTGAACATTTCTGAACTGGAAGCATACAATAAAATATGCGCAGAAAGGTGACAAATAATAGTTTTACAGTGAGGACAAAGAGGGTGAACCTAGGGAGGCTAGATAAGACTTTTTGTGGTTTTGAATCTTATTAAAATGTTAGTTGTTTCAGGTGGATGACGATACGCATATTATTCGAACGTTTTTCTAATATGGTCCAGTAGGTAATCCAAAACAGTTTCAAGGTTGAAGTCTTAAAACTGAGTACAAATAATAGGCTATATTTTAGTGTAAACAATATTGGGAGTCATTTAAAAAAAAACACATGAAAACCTTATGAACACACCCAAGTGGAAACCATTCACAGAGGAATCCATTGAAACTGTCAAGCTATCATGTGTATACTAAAGAAAAACAATTCAATATATTGATATTTCCGCAAATGTCAAAATCATCACTCTGTGGCAACTGACAATCTTTTTTTGAAAGCACATACTGCATTGTATATAAATATATATATATCAAGATTATTTTAATAAAAATTACATTTTAATTATTAAAATCGAGCACAAACTAGTTTTCCTATTTTGTATCTCTTAATTACTTATTTTCTTGACATCTGTTTACCTATTTTCATATTATTTGTATTGATGAATATTAACTAATTTTTTAAATTGTTTAAACAAAAGCATAAACAAAATTATTGAAATTAAAATTAATTTTCTTAAATCAAAACTTGGAACAAACTTCTTAAAAAATTGAAAACCGCCTTTTATTTTCTCTTTGCAATTTTGCAACTGTCAGTTTCAACAAAGTAATAAGTGTTAATTTTGACATTGATAGAATTGTTGATGCTGTGCCCAAATGACGCATTGCGTGTTATCTGATAATAGGTATGTTTAGTAACTTATAAATTTCTCGTTTAACTTAGACGAAAGCTAGCTGAAACTTATTTCATAAACGAACGAAAAGATGTTTTCTGATAAACCAAATGTACAAGTCACCAATAATGAACTTAAGTGAAATGAACTTTGTGTTCCGATTACACCAATTGCAGCCATCTGTCAACTTAAGTAATGTCAAATTGTTAAGCTGATCAAATTTTGTCTATTTCCCATCTTCTTATCATTCTCTCTTAAAAGCAAACAAATCTGAAAGAGTTCTATCATTAAATTGAAATTTCTGAGTTTTCAGAAACATAAACTGCTGAAATATGCAACAGATTTATCAAAAAAATAAATATTATTTAAATTATTGAATTTGTAAGAATTATAAATAGATCTAACGTAATTTGTATTTGAAAAGATTTATATTTATGATCTCTCTATTGCGTAGATTTTGATGCAATGGCATGGCGGGCGTCGCAATATATCATGAAAAACTGCCAAAATTGACAGATTACAACGATGTTGATTTTTTTAAATAACTGCCATAAATTATTTTAGCTACATTTTAATATGCGTCTACAAAAGTTTTCATTCTTAAAAAAGAATAATGAATGGTTAGCGGATACAAATAGAAGTTTATCAAGACATTTATGTGAAGTTTTTTTATTCAGTTCTGTCAATTGTTCAAGTAACTCTGGGGCTCAATTCCGCAAGTATGAATAGTTTTCCGTGTACACTTTCTATTCACGCTCAAAATATGCTTGAATAAATTTGCCTATCTGTGTACACTTTATCTGTCAAAAAGATTTCACCACACTCTTGCGGAATCGCATAATTTAATGTGTACACTGATTTTTGTGCACACATAAAAAACTCACGCTTGCGGAATTGGGCCCCTGGGTAGACGATGTGAGCAGAAACGATTGTCAAATTTTCGGTTATTTATTTTCCCAAAATATACTCAAGCTAAATTTTAAAATTATAGCCCTGTTTGTTTGTTTGGATTCATAAGTAACCCATTTTTTAAATCAAATGCAGCTTATGTTTTTTTTTTCAAAAAAACAAGGCCTAGATCAAAAAGAGAAAGAGAGACAGAGATATAGAGAGAAAAAGTTTGGAAAACCTTAAAATGCGATCTAGAAAACTAAAATTTCCTACAAACGAACGAAATAGTTGTCTCTATCTTTCAAGCAAACTCATTCGATCTCTTAATAGGCTAGCAATTAGCTGTGTTCCACGATGGAAAATTCTTGAGTGCTAAGAGAATGTTCATAAATTGGACAAAAAATCTGACCTAAGAGCTCTTTTTTCGTATGGAGATTACTGAGACGAAATCCTTTTTCGAATGGAGATTACTGAGACGAAATATTTTTATATTCATTTCCTCTGTCTTTCTCTAAAGATTTGACAGAGACAGCAATCTTAAAAACTAACTCCATCTATCTCTTAATTTACTAATAATTGGACGTGTCCCATGAAGGAACATTTTTAAACTCTCAGAAATTTGTTTGTCAAGTGACACAACAATTCTCAACTGAGGGCTTTTTTTTTGTATGAAGATTACTGAGATGAAATATTTTTAAATTTATTTATCTCTGAGATTATTTTTCGTGCCACTCGGCTGTTCTCTTTAAAAACATTTAACAGCTGACTGTCACCATACAAAAATTGCCCAATTAACTGAAAACTAAATGAAACGAGCTATTAAGCAAATATAGTCGATCGATGAAAAAATTTGTTGAAAAACGATAAGTGGATTAAATTATTGATCATGCTGATATCTTATCTTTTTTCTCTTTAATCTACCTGTCATTTGTTTAGTCTCTCGCGAGAGCTAACCTTCTGTTAAAAACTACGAGTTTTTTGTTGACATTTTGTTATGTTTGGATCTGCTTGATAGAATGGTGAAGCAAAATTCTTAAACTTGTCTGAAGTGATCAAATTTGTCAAACAAGGTCAATAATATGTCCCATAGTTTTGAAGCTAGCCTAATCGTGTAGGCGCGAATCATGCAGATCAATTTTGTACCCTTGACTTCGAAAAAAAATCAATTTTTTTTCAAACGAGTTTGTGCATTCAATTGTTTGTTAAATTTCACCACTAGATTAGTTTTTGACATTTGAACGAATACATCCATCTCCATCAAGAAGTGTCTGGGTGTCAGTTGGTCATAAATCGCGTAAAGTTGGAATCCATGTTTTTTTTTGACTTGTGAGTTGGATATATGTATGGAGATACTGGTAAATGTCAAATATTAATTAAGGGATCAGATTTAATCAAAATTTATATCAAATAACAATTTTTTATCGACAGTTTTTGATTTACATAATGGTAGGTAAAGCTAAATGAATTTAAAAAAAATGTTTTCAATTAATAATTTTTTTGAGCTACCTATTTGTATCTATTAAAAATTTTATCTTTGAGTTCTTTTTAAAAATATATTTAAGTAACACTTTGGTACTTACATTCTGCAAAGCCTTATTCTTTTCTTCCAATTTGCCTGTGACTTGCATCAAGGCTTCTTGTGTTTGATCCAATTCATTTTCAACTGTTTGGATCTTCTTTTGGAGTTGACGAGCTTCCTCTTCGGCCTATTTTTTTTTTTTAATTTTAAGTTTTAGTAGTTAAATTAGCATTACTTTTGTAAAGAAATATAATTTTTGAATAAGTGTTATTTACCTTTTCGGCACGAGTGTTGGCATCGCGTGCTTGCTGTTCGCAAACTAAGGCACGTTCCAATGCTCCATCTTTGTCGATTTTCATCGCTTGCATCTTCTTCTTAATGGCATCCATGTCTGCTGTTTTTTGTTATGCACTGGTTATTCGAAGAAACTGCAGTTGTTTAAAGAAGGTAAATTAATTAATTGGAAGTTAATTAATACTTAGATAGGTAAACCTAAGCTATTTACGAATTGGTAATTTGAATTTCTTTTTATTGATATCGAATTATGAATTCAAGTTCTTCGTGCGAATGCTGGGAATATAAATAATCTTGGTTACTTTCGTGATCATTATCTATACTTTTGCTGATTATTATAAATATTTTAGTATATATTTGCTTAGTTAAGTGCTTAATTTTATAGTAGATACCAAGTTCATACTTTAAGCAAATGCTATGTTTGGTTTTACGAGTACAAGATTCACCAGCTGTATTTCAAATAGTACAATGTGAAATGCATAGCGTTAAATTTAATCATGCAGATGAAAAACCTCACAGCACTGTCAGCTTTTTTTAAGTAAGCTGCGTTCGAGAGCGCTCTTCTCTTATGAAAATAAAAGTGAAAGAAAAAACTTAACGAAACGTTGCAATGCGCAATTGTGGGCTTCTCATATGATTTAATTGTATTAGTTT
Organism: Leucozona laternaria; assembly: GCA_932273885.2. NCBI lineage: Eukaryota > Metazoa > Arthropoda > Insecta > Diptera > Syrphidae > Leucozona > Leucozona laternaria. Next base: position 36,043,081 of record OW026366.1, read on the forward strand.
AGTTACTGTTTCAGACAACCCTAAGTGCCATTCCTTTAATTGATTATAATTCTACCTCTAGTGATTATAGGACATTGATTATGTTGCGCTAGTAATGGAGGGCTTTTGCGTTTCATTTAGTTTTTTGTCCATTTGACATATTCAGCGAAAAGCTGGCTTTCGTTCATTTCTTTAATTCAACTTCTCTCTTTTATGTATATTTATTAGAGGAGGTACTGTAAAGAGAGGATCAACACAAGCAGAGTGAATTGTGGAACCAACCTTCTTTTCCTCTTAAACATGACATTTAATCAAAATCTAGGAATCAAAAATATTTTCAGATATTTACTTAAAAATAAATTTGTAGGTATGTGGATTTTTTTGCACTATTTGACCTACGGCTCAAATTTATTATTAATACAATTAAAAACACAGAGTCATTTAAATTTGTCCGCAATTTGTGCAAAAAAAACTAACATAACAAATTACCGTGTCGCTTGCTTTTGATGGCAATATTATGTGACTTGCTTTAAAATTATTGATAATTCAATCGAAGGTAAAGTAATGTCTACTTGTGATTGAAAAAAAAAAGTAAAAGACAACACATAACAAAAAAAAAAAACGAATTCTTGCATTAAATTAATATTCAATGCGTATACAAATGACAGAAGCGTTGATAACCATTTATGTAAGCGTATTCGTAAATCGAATAATGACAATGACAAAAGAGATTCATATTTTTAACATTTTCGTTATCATCAATGATTGACGAATCATTTAAGTAGATATACAAATAATGGGAATGAGAATTGAATTGTCGGAACTCAGATCAATTTATGAATGTACATATTATATTCCTTGGGACTGGGACACCCCTTACGATACGTGTTTTTAACTTTAAGAGGTATTTAAGTCTAGTCTAGACATTCCATCAATATAAGGTGTTTTACTTACTGTTAGCTATCGGCTATTTAATTAATAACATATATTATTCAAACAGATTCTGAGATATCATATACATATGTAAGTAATTTCTTACTATTACAAGTTGCATGAAATCAAAAGACCTCTCTAACTCTTTTAGTGCCTGATTACATGGGTCGTTTTACTGAAGGTCGTTCTACTGAACTCGTGACTACACGATGAAGAAAAATCATTTAATTTCAATATACCCTTCCTTATCTCACACCCTTAAAATCCATATGTACACATATATCTCACTCACACAATAAAAAGCGTTTCATGTAGAATCCGAAAATATTAAATGAAACTGACCCTGCTCTTTTTAAGGCACCCAAAAACTACCAATCTCACTTATGCGTCCTTCTGTAAAACGACCCATGTAATCAGGCACTTAGGTTTCAATTTTTTGGCAGCGAAATTAAAGAATTTAGCGAAGAATATAATGTTTTCAAATTTCTATGAATGCGGGGAACTTTCCGATCTCAGAAACAAGAACTGAATACTAGGTCTGTTTGACAACGTATTGCACAAATTTTCACAAATTTGGACAAATTGTCACAATTTCCTGTTTGTTAACTCGAAAAAGTTGCAATGAGAGAGCAAATAATTACCCCTCCATTTTATATCTTGCGAATTAGTGCTACATACATTTCTGTGTGCAAGAAGAGTAAAGACTGTCAAAACATCCGGCTGTTAGCATATTTTGCTTTTAATTTAAAATTGTATTGTCTGATATGTTAAAATTATAATTATCTAAAGATGTATATTTTTAGTAATTTTTTTTTTTTTAATAAACGCAAATTGTTAAATAAACCGAACTTTTGGCATGTGATTGTTGATGTGAGGAGTGAAATTTTGACGTTTTGTACACAAAAGTGGTTCTATGTTTTTGTTAACTTTCTTCTAATTTTCTCAATTTTTGAGAAATTCGTTCTCAATTCTTCGTCTTTACAGGTACTGAAAAACGATAATAAACAGACCTACTATTTCAAAAGTTTGGTTTGTTAAAGGGGAGATGACAGCGAACGTCAAAAAAAAAATCAAAACAACCAACCGCACACCAAGCCTAATGCCAATTTTCATTTGTTATTTAAGGATTTAAGAATGATAGTTCTCCTTCTGAAAATGGGAGGACATGATAATAGATTTTATTCCAGAACCGCAATCACAAGAATTCTGGATTACCAAACGAAAACACATGGAAATGGAATGGAAAAAAATAAAATGGAACAAAAACTAAATTAAAAAGTCTTAGCGCCGATTTCATAAAGCCCTTTTAACTATTTAACAGACTTTTAAATAATTAAATGACTTTTGTTCCATAAAAACTACGTCATTTTAAAATTTAAAAGCCTGTTAAATATTTGTGAAACCGAAAATTACACTATAAATCGCATTTGTGCCAACAATTACATCACCAATATCTCTGATTCATTCGAAAAAGTTCACTTTCTGAAGATTAGTTGCCAATAAAGAATAAAGTTCAAGTACCAACTCTCACTCTTTGTCTTTAGTCTGCTTATAGCTTGTGTCAAAAAGTTGAGTCTATTTTGAGAATTTTCTCATTTTTTGTTGTGGGTAAAGATAAATAGGAAAATTTCATTCAGTACTTTAACTTGAGTGAAAGTGTTTTAATTTTATAAATATACAAACGTTAAATTACATAATATAAATTTGTATTTAATTTTTAAAGGCTCAGTTATTTTGTTGCAGGGAACTGAGCTGTCAAAACAATCGGTGTTTTTTTTTTTAGCTCAGACACATCAGAGCCCTTAACTTGTGTTTCTTTTTTCAATCAAAACCAGATCTGAACACCCCCTACTAGCTCAGAACTGATTGCCGAGCAGTTATAGTAAACAAAACAGAGCACGAGTAACCTCATAACCGTAATCATTTGACAATTTAGTGCTCAGGTGTGTTCTCTAATAAGGTCAAATAGAATTCCGCAACTGGAACTGGAGGTGGAGCTGCAATAGCTGTCAAAAAGTGACGTACGTGTTTTTTTTACGTGCCCACAATACACTTCTACAGTTTTGTGACATTTGATGTTTTGTGTATTTTTTGAAAATGAGGAATTGTAGAGAACTTGAAACTCCTTTCAACCACCTCTATTCAAACACTCATCAAGTTTAAATGGGCTTGGGTTGCCACCATCAAAAGATAAAAGTTGGTGAACACTTGCAGCTCCGTTAGCGGCTACGTTTTGTTATTTAATTATAATTTATAAAGGAAATCTTAAAAAAAATAAACGATTTTTATCCGTTCCACCTCATACTAAAATTTTTGTTCTCCTCTCATAAAAATCCATTTCAACTCTACGAAGGTATATATTTAAAGGGGTATAAGCGTAGAACAAACACACTTTAACTCTGTGTGTATGTAATTATAAAGATATAATAAATTACCAATTGTACCTATATATTTCTGTTCAATGAATAAATTAATATTAATAAGTAAATAATACAATGAGGTAGAGTAGAGACAGTTCATGTAAGAAAGTAAGCAAACATACCTTTTTTACATTTGTAATTTTCAAAGTGACGTTATGGAGTAAGTATGATACGAAAAAGATAAACCAGGTATTTGGCGATTTTAAATGTCATAAAATGTTAAAAAGATAGTACGATATGCAAACTCGTTTAAAATTGGGAAAATCTTATTTTTAGCCTAGTATCTTACTTAAAGTTCATTAAAACCATTTTGGAATGTAACAAAGCAAATGCGTTGGCGGAAGCATTTAGCAAAAATCATTTAGTTTCGGCTCTCTTGAGTGAACTTCAAACTGTAAATCTTGTAGACGATAAGCTTAGCAAATTTAGAGAATCTTAAGTTTACCAATTCATTCTAATTCGCAACAATCGCTAAGTGAAAATTAAATTATTATTATATATTATTAAAGGAGCTGAAAATAAAAAAGTCTCCTGGACTTGATGGTATTAATAACCGATTGCGTAAAAAGGCATTACCTTTAATAACCGATTGCCTAAAAAGGCATTACCTTTTTAATGTTTATTTTTAATGCTTGTATTAAGCGTTGTTATTTTCCTGAAAAATCAATCAATCTATAGGCTTATAAACCTATTAAACATTGTTAGTAAAATGTTCCAAAGGGTGTTAAAGAATTGCCTTTTGCAACACATTGATTAAACTAAAGAATATCTATGCTCTGGAGCAATTTGGATTAAGACCTGGTCACTCCACCAGCCATCAAGTTCTAAGAGTTAAACAGTTTTAACAATTTTAATTTAAAGCATTCGACTGGACTAGTGTTGCTAGATATAGAAAAAGCCTTCGACACTGTATGGCACTAAGGACTTATCTACAAAACAATTTTGTTTAATAGCCCAAGTTATATGGATCATAAGGAACTTTTTGAAAGATAGCTAATTTCTTATATCCACTGGAATTGCTGGGTCTTCTATATTCGATATTAATTTTGCGGTTCCTCAGGGCTCCGTCCTTGGCCCTATCCTCTTCAATATTTTTTTGTTGGACCTACCTAGGTTTGAAAATAACACTGAAATTGCCATGTTTGCAGATGATACTGCGCTTTTTACGCCTAGTGTTCTTCCTAAAGACGCTCATACTGGCGTACAGAGTTCCTTTTCTTAATTTTAATTTACAAAACCATTTTCCAACCGTTTCTTACTAATCGTGCAACAGTATGGTTTGACTGTGCTGAGACTCATATTAAAAAGCTGCAGATAAGTCAAAATAGAGTACTTAAATTAATGCTTAATCTGCCCCGATATTACTCCACTGCACGTCTCCACAAAAGAGCAAATGTCAACCCTATCAATTTTTTTTTTATATAATTTGCAAGACAAGTTTTTTTGGAAGATGAACTTCTTCAAATAACGATTTAATCTTAATTTTACAATAAACTATGCTCTAAAAAATTGGGTTTATGTGCAATAGTACTTTTAAGTTTAATATGAGGGTTTTTTTCTTAAATAATATTTATATATATTATTTATCTTATATCATTATTTAAAAATGGTTATAAATTGAATGTATTATAGTTGTAAAGAACATTGTCCAAAATCTCTAAAATTATACTCAATGTAAAATAATATAAATAAATAACTATATAAACTGAAACTACATATGTAAACTGAACTGCTTTAAAATCGTTTGCGCCCATTTTTTGAAATTGTAACCGCATTAACATATAAATTGCAGTATATTACGATGCTTAAGAGTATTACTCGAATTCAATATATACCAATAATGTTATTTACATTAATCTGCCATAAGATTGGAATTTAAATTTCCACCATGCTTTACTTCGATGATTATATTTAAATTAAGCAAACAAACGCACTTCAAATTTTACTTCCGCAATCAAAAGCAGCTTACGATCCAAAAAAATGTGTCACATAACTTAAGGTATTACATATTATACACATATAAACAAAAAGAAGGTCTTCAAAATCCTACTGCGATCAGCACTTTTTCAATTTCCCTACTTCACTCTCGATTGTTATTCTTGTTTTTGCTCTTTATCAGTTTTGCCTTACAAATTCCTGCAGCGTAAGTCATTTCGCCAAAGGTACCTCATCGAAAAAAAAAATTGAATACTTTCATTCTCACAATATAATTCATCACATGTTTTGTAAATAAACTAAAAAAAAAAAACAAACAAAAAAGAGTTTAAAAATAACAAAACGATTAAATAGGTGCCAAGTGTGGATATCTTTTCTCTGTCTGTTTTTTTTTTTTTTAGTTGTCAACGATGGGAAAAAAAACAAAAAAAAAAATAAAGCAAAAAACCCTCAATAATATCTTGACCTACATGAGTAGATGAGATATTATAGGTTTTTGTCATTTATTGTCATCATGAATCGGCTTCAATTAAAATAAAAAGTTCTATACCCAACATAATTAGATAATCTCGAACGCTGAGCAAATATTTAGCAATTAAAAAAAAAAATACGTATACGCCACAGATGCCCAGACATTAAAAATACGCATGCGGATAGGAGGATCTAAAAATAAACATCGAGCCAAAGAGTGCTTCTTGTTTAATGATTTTTTTTTTGATTTTTCAATACACATTCGACACCCTCCCTGGTGGCGTTATAAAAAAAAAAACAGCTTACTCCGTTGGCAGCCAAACCAAGAATAGAGATGAAATGAAAAGTGATCTTCCACTCGATGATGGTGGGTGGGTGACTCGTGTGGACGAAACGGACAAACAGAACAGCGGTAAATTCTTGTGAAAATAGAAAAAAAAGCAAATCAACCAAAAGAATTTTCCTAATCGAGCAATAATAACAATGATTATGCATAGAATATATGAAAACTGTACAAAAATTCAAATGTATTGGAGAATAAAGAGGTGCGATCAAATTTCCATACACCCCGCTTCGTTTGCTCTTTTTTTTTCATTACTTCTTGTTTTTTGTTTTATTTTTTTCAGTATTCGAATCTGAAAGTTTTGAAAATATTTTTAGATTTTTTGGTTCTAGGATTTTTGAAAGTGAAATTATTTTCGCGTGTCCTTCTAACTTGTAACTTTTCACTTTTTTAGTTTTCGTCATTGTCGTCGATTGGTGGTGACATTTCAAATGTCAAATGCATAGAGTAGATATGTAGGTATATTGCAAAAATAAATTCAAATTATGTCACCTGCTGCTGCTGTTGTAGCCGTTAGAGGCGGTATAGGTAATGTAATATGTAATATGTATTTTTACTTTCTGGGGTTTATGAACTGGTTTATTTATAAAACTAATAGACTGTCTAGCGGCAAATGATTTTTTGTGGTTTTTCATTTGTTTGGATTTGAACAAAAAGAAAACCACTCTCCGCCAAGCGGCACAACGGTAATATACAAGATCAAATGACAGTTGAATACAAATCTATGGTTGGTTCTTTTCTTATGACACACTCTACTATAACTCTGGTTTATTTAGTCAAATGTTATTTTTAACAGTCAGGATGGAGTAGTTATATAATGTATTAGAGTTGTTGGCATTTTGTCAAATATTTTTCTCACAATATTCTTTTGCAATATCCGAACACACACATACACATATACACACACGAACACATACACAAAAAAAAAAAACAGGAAGATGTTTTGTATTTCTGTCAAAAAATATTTGCTTTTGACAGTTGTTGCAAAATAGTAACGGCTAAGAGTCAGTCATGAATTGTTATTTTTTTTTTTAAAATTAGAATTAGAATTTATTTTGTAGGTATTCAAAAATAAAAAATAAAAAAAAAATCACATTCCACTCACTAACTTTGAATTCAAATTCAATTCGATATTAACTTTATTGGTTCTATAATTATAACTTCTTTTTTTTTCTTCAAAAGTTACTACCACTACTTACTATATCAAAAAAAAACTTTTTATTTCAGAGATATCCGCGACTTGAACGGATTGTGATGTTCAACTGAAACTTTTACGAAAACAGTTGAAGCGATTCGCTTTTTTCAGACGCTCTAGGTGTTTTTTGTTGTTGTTGTTTTTTGTGTTTTTTTTGTTCTTTTATTTTATTTTACTTTTTTTTTTTTGTATCTGTTGGATACGTATTTGATGTATTTGGTGTATATTTGGTTGCCGCCAAAGATATTGGCGGTTTGTTAGTTAGAGGTTGGTTGGTTGGTTTGGTTGAGTTTTTGGCTGAGAGAGACAGAGAGGAAGAACAGTGATTATTTGTTATTTATATAAATATACATATATTTGACGAGTGTGCGCGAGTATCTTATTCGGATGTATCCATAGATACACATCATTATAGGAGACCAATGTAAATTAAAGTCAACAACTCAGTGTAAGCGCAGCCAAACGGTGCTGTTGGGTGGTGTATGGTGTTATTTACCAAGAAGAGGCATCTGATGCGTTTTTTTCTCTCTTCTGTGAGAGTAATCCATATAGTAGAGCAGCTAGGGGTATTATTTTGATGTAATGGTGTTTTGTTTTGGAATTTTGGTAAAATATCTTTGAATGTGTATGTGAGTGATGAATTGAGGTGCAGGATTCTGCATAGTTCTCATCTTACCTGTTGGGGGGCAGTAATTTTATTTATACCTATCACTGCTGTATTCTGTATTCACAATATGAATAGAATGCATATGTATATGTATTTTGAAATCCTATTTTGGAGAGGAGAGAGAGAGAAAAATTCCCAGTTTTATTTGAGTTCCAGTCTCCCAGTATTAATATATTATATTATTTTTTTTAATTTCTTAATAATTTCTAAGAAATTTTCTTAAAAAACAAAAAGAAAATTTAAGAAAACATATTTAAAAGGCTAATTATAGTTTTAATTTTTTTTTTTTGTTATACTTTTTTTTTGTTTAATCAAACCGATGAATCTGGGTGGGTATAGATATACATAGATTAGTTGATGTAGAGAAATGGGAATGTGCTACATTTTCTTATATCTAACTATAAAAATAATGCAAAAACATGAGAAAAATGTATTGAGTCAGAGAATTTCGTATATATGGGTGGGGGAAAATTGATGTCTAAAAATATTGTGCGTTGAGGAAATACAAAAACAATATAGGTAGATATACAAATGGGAATTAAAATTAACACTTGCAGTGTAATCGATAACTTGTTTGATTTTTTTGTTGTTGTTTTAATTAACTTTTTATAAAATTAGGTACATTTTTTTTATTTAAATTTAGGACTGTTTTGAAACTTCCAAGTTTAAATCAAGAACTATCAAATGTGTTCTTGAGTAATTTACTTGCATCAAACATGATATAACAAAGTTAGATAAGCCTAAGCTTAAAATTGTTGTGACTGCCAGAGGCTTTGTACTATATTTAAATGTGTCTTATTATGTAACTCTCGTAACTAAAAACAAACGTTTTTAAATAACGAATCGTAGAGAAAAGGCTTTACAATTATTATAACCTTTAACTATGTAGGGGTAGCTACTTATAGGTTATGTACTTGGATTACATAAGAAATGTTTCCACTTTTGAGGTTAAAATTTAATATTTCTACAATTTTCAATAAGACACAAGCAGCTATTCTGTATTACATAATAATGCAAGTTCAGAGTCCCACGGTCTTCACGGTTTAAGTTTAAACTCTTGGTGATGCAGTTTAAACAATTTTTTATATTACAGCCATATTATTTACTCACTTTAAACCGGTTTTGATTACTAACTTTAAACCGGTTTTGATTACATAAACCAAAATGCATACATTTTTCAATCAGACCATACACGACTCAACTCAGTGAGTTGTTTATCAAATCAATCCCAGTGCAGGCTTGTTGTTTGGTCAATTTAACGGTTGACGCTTAAGTTGAAGAAAATCAAAAGCTTTTGAATTGGTTTAAGTTGAGTTAGAAGTCTTTTAACTCAATTGACCAACTGTCAAACCAAAACCATTTCAACTCGAAGCCAAATTAACAAGGAGGTCGGTGTTTAGTTCAACCTCTCCTCAAATCTGCTTCAACTGATTTGTTTTATTCTTGAGCCATTTTTTCATCCAAAACCTTTTTTTTTGTATTTATATTTCGACATCATTATCTTAACACTTTGCAATAAACATTAATGCTAATATTTTGTTGTTTTTTTTTATCTCATCTTTTAAACAAGTTAAGAAACTCGAGTCGTGTAACTTTTTCAGCAAAATTGAAATAGAACCAGTAGTCTTTTTAGTTTAGTCTGAGTTTAGGTTGGAAAGAGTTGTCAAGTTAATCGAATTGTGTATGGGTTACTTAAACCAGGACATACACCCAATTGTATAAAACTTGGCCAGGTCTTATCCGATTATATTTAAAATGTGCAACGGACAGCAGTTTAAGTCATTAAACTCACTTAAAAGGCTTCCCGACCTTTGTAAGGTCACAGTCTGATGCACGGCAGCTTTCCATCCTCTACAATCCGGAGCACTCTATTTCCAGTTATCAAGCGCTCTAGCATCTACGGTTTCTCGGTTTTCCTTTTCGCCTAAGACTTATGGGCTGGGATTCCAAGACTCTCTTGGCTGCAGAATTATTGTCCAATCGCATGATGTGGCCGAGCCAATTCAATCGACTTGTTTTGACTTTTTGAACTACATCCACATCTTGGTAAGCAGCTCATAGAGTTTTGGGTTGGTGTCTTACGCGTAATGGAGTTTTAAACCTATTTGTTTCTGCAAACCAATAAAGTATACATAGCAGCGATTTGCAAAGGTTATTCTTCTCTGGATTTTGACTCAGATATCATTCGTAGAGTTAATGTGGACTTCAGCACTTAGACCAATTTGTTGAAGTAAGTGCCGTGTTAATGCCTGCACTACGCACTATAATCCAGAACAAAATTAGAGAAAACACATGTTAGTAGTGCATCTCCTTCCGGAATCCCTATTATGCAAGATTGGAATAGTTTGCAAGAACTTCGTATATCATGCAATCAGTTTTAACGAGATCCCGAGTTCGGCCATCTACATACAGTAGAGCTCCTTATGACGATGAATCTTATCACTATACGGCTCTGATATCCAGCATTTACTTCATCGTGAAGCGATGGACGATTGAAGCGATCCAGAAAGGCTTTCCAGGGCCTAGTGACATAAAACTCGCAACCATTCCTGTGTGCGTGTTGTTTGTTTTCAGAATTGGAGGTGACTAACAATTTTCTGCCAAATAGGAAGGGCTAAGGGGAGAGATACTACAAGAGGAATGTTTGATGGAGCATTTGTCACTTCATTGCAAGAGACAATTGCTAGTTTTTTTTTTAATTTAGGTGGAAAAGGCTGGGAATGGAGAACTCCGGCATGACAGTCCTATACGCACTATCGATTATACGCCACCGGCTACTAAGCTAAGTTAACGACTCATAAATTGTACTCAGATGATCATATTTTTACGAATTTCGCCATTCATAACGTGAAGTGGGTCAAAAATCAGTGTGTAGTATTCAAGTACAAAAAGTAGCTTAAATATTTATCTATATTTTCATTTGTAATTTTTATACCAAGCTTAGGTTTGTCTACCCTTGCAAAGCCGGGCGGGTCAGCTAGTCTTAATATATAAAACAAAGTCGTTTGAGTTACAACACTTATACCTGAAGAACGGCTAGACTGATTTTAACGATCTTTGATTTGTTGGCTTCGTCTCTACCCCGAATATCAGAATAACTATACAAATATTTGAAAAATTCAATTTGTAAGGTGAAATGGAGTATAATGAGAAAGACGTATCCGATTAAAAAACTCAACTTGCGTTTGAAAGGTTATTCTTAGGAAATGTCTTCAAGGGTATTTTTTTTTTAATTTTCAATTTGTAGGGAGAAATGGGGTAAAAATATAAAAAAAATAGTCTGATTTAAGAAATTCTTTTTTTTATTTGAAAATTTTTCTTTAGGAAATGGCTTAAGAGATCTTTTTCAATTTTTGGATTTGTAGGGTAAAATGGGGTAAAAATAAAAAAAAAAAAACTGAGTTAATAAATTCTTTTAATTTGAAAGGATTTTATAGGAAATTGAATTAGGGATTAGGGATGATTATTTGTAGGGTGAAATGGCCGTGCGAAGCCAGACGGGTCATCTAGTTTAAACTAAGACTCAAATTTAATAATAAAATATAAAATTGCCATAATTTCTTCCATTTTGTTGCATAATCGTTTATGTGGTCCAAAATCTGATAGTATTTTTGTAATAAAAATAGTGGCAAATGCTTGTGACCTTTAATTTAACCATTAAACTGTTATCGTGTAAATATTGATCGGACATCATTTTGAAAATAAGGACAATACACATGAACCTACTATTTTTTGCCACTAAAATGCCATAGTATTAGAACGCCATTATTTGACTTCGTGTAAATGCATGTCATTAAGGCACTCGTATAAATGTGACTTTATTCTTTCCTGGCAAATATACTAAGACAGCAATAAAAAAGTGTCATTATTTTATTTCATGTACAGTTCGGTGGTGGACTCAAAGTTTTTTTCCTGATCAAAGCATCTGTGTTCATTCTATCTAAATGACACAGCCACTTCAGTTGTTGGACTTTTACGCTTTTGGCTAGGTTATGTGACGTTGTACAGCCCATACCATGTATGCAGACACCACGAAACCAAAATTAACTCATTTTCCCCTGAAAGCAGAGCTTAAAGCGTTTTCCTTACCTTTGACAATGGCCGTTCCATTTCCGATAATATCGATATCGTTGGAATATGCGAGTAATTAGATGGACCTTTGAAGATTTGAAGGATTGGGCCACTTGTTTTGAGAGTCATGCACTATTCATTCAAGAATGATGTTAAGGAATTCCCACACACACATCGTCTTTTCTAAAACCTTTTTTGATATTAATGGTGCCGGCAAGTTCTTTCCCGACCTTGTTAAAGGGAGTTTGCATTCACCATCGTCATCCTGCACAAACTTGACGAGTTTGGCAGGAATACCAAAACTAGACATACATAGTTCTAGCTCGTCCCTATATAGATGCTCTCATACGAGGCCTTGAAATCGATGAAAAGAAAAGATAGTGCTGGTGTCGTTCCTGTTTCTTTTCAAGACCTATTCGTAATGTGAACATTAAGTCGATGATGGACTTGCCTGGCCTTAATCCACACTTATATGGACCGTTCAGACTGTTACAAAACGGTTTCACCAGTTCAAATAATATAGAGCAGATGCATCTGTAACTGATGGTGTAGTTCAGAGTGTATCCTTTCATGAGGATCGGTCAAACAATGATAAGATTCAATTCATCAGGGATCTTCTAGTCCAATTTTGTAAATGAGTTGGGGCATACTACTAACGAAAACATGTGCTGCTTCGAACAGTTTGGCTGCAGTTCCAGTAGGTTTATCGGACTTGCGTTTAGATAAAGTTTGCCTGAAGCCTATTACAAACATCTCGATGTTCCCTTGTAAATGTTGAGATGTGGAAACCGGAGATGAGACGATTTTGTTATGAGAAAGAGCGGTGGAAATGTTTTATTCTGGCAAGAACGCTAAAAGAACGTTCGGCACTAGCTACGGTGCATAGTATGGTGCAAAATACACGCAAAGCAACACAAATGTCTGGGAAAATATTCTCCAACTTCTGGGAAAAAATTTCAGTCGGAAAATTCAATGGTGAAAGTTCTGCCTCAAAATTGGCTTCATAAATGTGTTTCAGATGAATTAATTCTCCACCCAATTCTTGAGGTACATGCGATTTGTACTTTTGGATAAAGCTTGTTGCGGAGTTTGAAATTTCAGTTAAAAACTTCCATAAAAATGAAAAGATGACATTTAATTTTTTCAAGGCATCGATCCTATAGGAGAAATTCCAGATATCATCGAATCAACTATATGACGGAGAAGGTGATTCTTTTAAAATTTGTTTCTTCGTCTGTTTCAGTTTATTCTACTTCTTGATTTTCTCCGAAATGTTTCTTCAATTGTCTTTTTCGAGTCGATGAGAACGATTTTGAAATATCTCCCAATCTAGGCGCAACTGCTTTGCATTCCAATAATGTGCGATCCCATTGGTTATGAATCAGCCGCGAATTGGAGATCAAACTGTCGAGGTTGCGAATTCCAACGTCATGATGAGGAGAGCTCTCCTATCACTTTCATTCTGAATGGCCCAGCCTAGCATTAACCAGAAAAGCAGTTTTCGGCGATTATTTTTCGACGAACTGGGCAACACTTCTCGTCTCTGCCACTAAGAAACGTTTTGCAATTCATACAGAATTCCAGATGGTTCTTGGAGGCACTCCATACCTAAGCTTTCACTCACCCCACCATAATTCATTCCTCTATCCCTCGCTATACCTGCCTTACCATGTCCCTGGGGAGTACAATGGATTCATTGAGATCCGAGTGAGGTGATGCAGCTAGCCGTATCATCACCCCTTCCAACCTTTTCAACCTAACCTATTAATGTCTCTGGCTTGAAGAATGACGCTTCTTACATTTATGGCGCTGAGAAACCCACACCAAATCGAAGACATGAGGACACATTCAAATTTGTTCATAATATATTTTAAAACGCCATCTCTTCGAGCTTCAGCATCAGTTAAGCCGGAATATAAAATACATTACAGCGATAGCGATGCAACATGACTCCACAATACACGACACGGGACATATACCTGGTTCTGGCTTTAAAGTGATATCACTCAAGCCTTCTTATGATTTTCTTATTTTTTTTTGGATATGATTTGCAAATGGTTTCACTGCCTCAATTCTAGCTGACCATCTTATGTCGGAGCGAACCGAGTTTCTGTCATTTTCTTTAAAATAAATGAGTTTCATTGACAGATAACGGCCCGATTTTGAAAGCGTGAATGATTTTTTAAATTTCTGGGCCCCTAGTAAATCACGGGAACATGTTAATGCTTGGTGCGGAACTGGGCACAAGGTTGTATGAAAAATCGATCTCAAATTAAAAAAAATAACTATTCAAATTGGAAGTGACTCTAGACATGCCAATTATAACAGTTTTGGTTTTATAGGAGTACTGTTTATGCGGCCCCGCAGGGCCAGGGCCCTCTGCCGGTTTTTTTTTTTCAAGTCGCGCGAAGCTCGTTAACGCACGCCCACTTTTAATCGCGAAAAACTGTAATTACTGTTATAAATTGGCATGTCTCTAGTCTCGTCCATTCAAATTATTGCTTCAAATTTCCGGTGCCCTAGAAAGGATTCTCCCCCTTTACCACCCCTCCCGACGGAGCTGCTTTTATGTACATATATTGAAAGCTTATTGACATCCATTACTGTCAGAGTGAAAGGCAAATATTCTTTCTTCCCTGGACGGTGTTCACATTGGACTCACTCCGTGCGACTCATATTGACATTTCTTTGTTTTATCTCACTCCACCTCATGATGAAAAAGAAATAGTCTAGTGAGGCAGGATTTTTTTCAAAAAATTCTGCCTCACTTTCTCATATAGTGGGGTGGAGTGAGATAAAAGAAAAAGATGTCAAAATGAGTCGCGCGGAGTGAGTCCAATGTGAAGACCGTCCTGTACTGAACATTTTAAGTGAACAGAGTTAAGCAAAATTAATGACAATTTCGATGCCAAAATAAAATTCATTCCCTACTCAATTAATATTTTGAATTAAAAACAAATTCATTTTTGCGAACCCTGCTAATGACTTTTATTATTTCAATCGTTGAACTAACGGGTGATTTTTTAGCTGGTTTGGTTTTGGCAACACTGGTTTTGATAGCTGACGTGTGTTTAGTACCTTGTGTCACTGTCAAACAGCTTCAGTTTGGTTTGCAATTTAACCATGGATCGTCTTGCAAATGAACAACGCTTGCAAATTATTGAATTTTACTATCAAAATTCGTGCTCGGTTCGAAATGTTCATCGCGCGCTGCTTGTGTTCAGCGATGAGGCTCATTTTTGGTTGAATGGGTACGTAAATAAGCAAAATTGCCGCATTTGGAGTGAAGATCAGCCAGAAGCATTGCAACAGCTACCAATGCATCCCGAAAAAGCCACTGTTTGGTGCGGTTTATGGGCCGGCGGCATTATTGGGCCATATTTCCTCAAAGATGATGCGAATCGCTACCGAGCGATGATAACAAACTTTTTTTTGCCCGAAATGGAAGTTCTTGACTTGCATGATATGTGGTTTCAACAAGACGGTGCCACATGCCACACAGCACGCGAAACAATGGCGCAATTGCGAGGCGAGTTTGGTGAACAGTTAATTTCACGTTTCGGGCCGGTCAATTGGCCGCCTAGATCGTGCGATTTGACACCATTAGATTATTTTTTGTGGGGGTATGTCAAGGCTAATGTCTATAGGGACAAGCCCGCTTCGGTTGACGCACTGGAAGCCAACATCCATGCATTCATTCGTGAGATACCGGCCGATATGTGTGAAAGAGTATGCCAAAATTGGACTCAGCGGATGGGCTACCTGAGACGCAGCCGCGGTCAACATTTGCATGAAATTATCTTTAAACATTAAATTGCAAGGTTCAAACTATCGATTCAAATAAATATTTCATTCATTTTTTCGAATTTTTTGTGTTTTTTTTTAAAAAAAAGTTTTAAGCCTCTTAAAAAATCACCCATTACCTTATCAATGTTCATCTTCTGTGGAAGTTTGGAGCTAAAATGAAAATGAAATTCATTATGTAGACATAATAAATATGTAAGTAGTGAGAATTATTTTGGCATTAAAATAATCATTGATATTGAATGAATCAATATTTTCAATGATAGCTACATATAACAACTGGCGCCTGAAGTTGAAATAATATAAAGTTTAACGTGCAATGCAAAGACTTATATTGAAATCCAGTTTTACAAAAACTAATTATCAAACTCTTAACGCATATCTACATATACATATATCATTAAATTAAAGTTTATATTTTGCAAAATACGACTTGCATAATTAAATATTTTCCCAACGATGAAAATGATGAATAAACTGTATGTTCAACTGCCAAATTTCCTTCGATGCGAACTCATCTGTTTATGGTCGCACCGCAAACGCCATTCATTTCGTGCTCTCAAGTTGGTAGTGCTGGCATTTGATACCTGTCAAACTCAGCTGTTATTTGAAGAGTACTCATATTAGGCGTGTTTTTTTTTGCAAGTCCATATTATGAATTTGTCGAAAAAAATGACGTCGGGACTTGGGAACTTCTTCCGTAAAAATTAGCAGCACTGTGCACTCTATGACAATTATTGATCAGCTGTTTAATAAAAAAATAATAAGATACAAAAAATAGAAGAAAAGTATCAACACAAATAAAAATTTATAAGTTAAAGCAAAGAAAACTCATAGGAAAGAAAGGTTAATAATCAATTAATTTATTGTTACAGACACAAATATATATTTATTTACCTTTTGCCTTTCTCCAGCATCTTTTTTCAAATTCTAAAATTGAATTGTTCAACCAGCATCCAAAAATGTCAATTTTGACGTCTCTGAATAAATTATCAATAACATATAGAATATATTAATTTGGCATCACCGTTTTTATCGGGACTTACAGTAAGTCTCGATAATTATCTGGACTTAGCTAAGTCCATATGGATTAAAGTTTTTGTTTTATTTATGTGTAAAACTATTAGTTCCGATGCTGATTTTTTGAAGATCATGACTAGTACAGTATGTGGTTCCAACAAGACGGGACAACAAGCCGCACAACACGACCAACTATGGCTTTATTGCGTGAGAAGTTTCCTGGTCGCGTAATTTCACGACTTGGAAACGTCAATTTGCGACCAAGATCATGCGATTTGACACCGTTAGATTTTTTCTGTAGGGCTACGCAAAGGAACGTGTTTACGCAAATAATACCCGAACTCTAGACGCATTAAAAACCAACATTAATACTCAAGTTATGGCCGAAATAACGCCCGAAATGTGCGAAAAAGTAGTTAAAAATTACATTAAAAGAATCGCATGTTGCGATCATTTGAATGATATTGTTTTTCACACTTAATGGCAAAGTTCAAACTTTATAATAAAATACAATTTTCATCAAAAATGTATCGCTGTGTGTGTTTTATTTAGCTTTACTTTGGAAACCAAAAAATGAATGACCCTTTATAACAACACGTCCCAGAAAATGCATAAAATACTAATTGTGTAGGCAAGTGACTACATAAAGAATTTTCGAAGGAAGGTTTAAATAAACTTTTTGTCATATGAATATAGAGGAAAGCCGTTGATGTTATATTCCTAGAACTCTGTTTTTCCTTCCCATTTCAATGTTCAGATAGGCCGTTTTCGAAAACGCTATCTGCGTCAAAAATGCGTTTGCAGAATGTTCTTAAACGCAAACTGCAAAAGTCTTCTGTTCGAAAACGCAAATACAAATTCTACTGCACTAGCATTGTGTTCGATAATGCAGTTTGCTAAAGTCACGTGTTCGAAAACATCATTTGCGTTGCAACTGTGCAGTAAAAAAATGAAGGTGACGAAAGAGACAGACATGGTGGATCGAGAGATTTTTAGCTAATTAACATTTTTGGATGTCAGTTAGGGAGTCAACAAAACGATAAACATGTCGCGGCTGAAAATGACGAGTGAAAGTGAATCTGAAAAATCTGATGAAATTATAGCTTCTGTTCGAAAACGTCAACTGTGCTTGCAAAAAAATCATTTGACGATCATCAAAAGACTGTGTGCAAACAGGACGATTGCATATTTGACAATTGCAACTTTTGCGTCATAAATGACGATCAATTGCCGGTCAAAGTTGATTTGACGTTTTCGAAAACGGCCATATTCAAGACAAATGTACATCGTTAGCTCCTATTTAATTCTCCCTCTATTTCCTAAACGCTCATATTAATGTGTTAAAAATAACATTTAAAGGGCATTCATAAGCCCCTTGAGTGCGTGTTAATTATAAAAAAAAAACAAAGCTCAATTAATTTCTTATAATATGTTACACACATTCATTTGTAGGTACATATGTATCTACTATATTTGCTCAACTCTTACATAAGCATTTACCTTTTGGACTTTGTTAACTTTGGACACGTCATTTAAGCGAAAGCTGATAAAGATAATACCAAATCACCTCGTGTGTCGTGCTTACATTTGCATACATACACAATCGACTCGTCATCATAACATTTTTATGCAAAAATCCAATCTGGTTAGTCATATCACGAAATAAGGGCAGTCAATTTCATTCATTGAACTATCACCGGTTTTACAGTGTATTTCGCCTTATTTGGAATTTTCGATTCGGATGATGCACGTTATTGTGATTTTAGTAAGGAATCCAGCTGCCCTGTTGGATTTATTCTGTTTCTCTTTCGTGTGTCATTGCACCGGTTGTGGTGATATAAATTAATTTAGCCTGGCAGTGTGTGAATTAATAAAAATACCTGAGGAAAAAATTGAATGAGTTTATACCTTCGGTACAATATATTTTCAAATTTGCTCGAAAATCCCTCTAACGTCTTCGATTCTTCTTCTTCGAGAAAAACATCAGCACAGGTTAGAAGTCTATATGACTTCTAACCTGTGCTGATGTTTTTCTCTTTAAAATATTTTTTATTGCCATATTTAAATTTTGAGACCAGTAATACAAGTTGGGACAAAAGTTATCACCCGATGTTTTTTTCACAACAATTATTATTGGAAGAATTTTATTGGATTATTATGGATTGGATTATTATTTTGTATGCATCTCGGTATTAACTTTACAAATGTCAAAGTAGAATAATGATGGATTAACATTGATCTTCATGCGAGCTCTGCAAACAAACAGGGATGTAAGATATAAAAATTACATTTGTTGAGTAGAGAGAGAAGACCAAAATGCAGAGATCTTTATAGATGAAGATTATAGGAAGTGCTATAATGCAGATATGAAGACGTACATGTTCATCTTCATGGTATACTCTTTCACTCATTCCCGTTCTACTTTTCTTGAAATTTGCAGATGCAGAGATATGTCAATCCATCATAATTGACATTTGCCGCCATTTGGAAAAATTAAAGCATCTTCCGATAGGGTGATTACTTTTGCGCCACCTTGTTAGTATGGAATTTTTTAAAGTTAAAATCACCAAATGGCTATTTTATCTTTTTTATTATCATACTAACTCCATATGTCACTTTGACAATGATAAATGTGAAAAAGGTATGTTTTCCTGTTTTTTGCATGAAATGTCACTGTTTTTAGGCGGGTTCAGCTTGAGTTTCGTAAGAAAATAGGTTTAGTATGATACTAGTGTCAAGAAAAATAGCCGAGTCTACAGAGAATATTAAAACATTAATTCATTAAAAACCAGAACACAGAATTTCCTTTTAACCACTTTATTGTTTCCATTTAGACTTCTTGTTAACGACGGTTTCACTTTTTGAATCACCTCTTGAAATAGACAATAGAATTCAAAATGAAAGGGACGGATAGATGAAAACTGGGTAAAAATAGCTACAGGGATGGGAGTTAGGAAGGAAAAAATGCAGGGATGGCACTAGTTTAAAACTAAGAACATATTTTTAAAAACCTTTAAAGGTAGTAAATTGTTAACTAGTATCATGCTAACAGCTTTGAGTTTGGTTAACTATTCCACATACATGTTGTACGATGAAAAAAAGAATATCTTTATTATAAACATTAGGCCCCAGTTATAGCTATCATTGAAAACCATCATTGAAAATTTTAATAATTGGTTTTGAGGCACTTAAAAGGCAAAATTAGTAATTATTTTGATGGCAATATGTAGGTAGTGACTTAATTATTAATATTTGCCGAAAAAAATGTTGATTTTGGACCAGCCGTCCACATAAAATGACTTTTATTATTTCAATGAATGAACTACCTTATCATTGAACATTGAAAAATTAAACGTCATTTTATGGCGAAGTTTGGACCCCATTCAATTTTTTTTTTCACAAAAATTATAATTTAAGCCATCAGCTTTATTTTTGCATCAAAATAATTACTGATTTCACTTTCTAAAGGTACCAAAATTAGTCATTAAAGTTTTCAATGATGAGTTTCAATGATAGATATAACTGGGGCCTTATATGTCCCAACTTGGACTCAAGGGTGAATCGTTGGGCATTCCTGGCTAATCGAATGTTGCGGGAAAATTGTTTCAGGTGAGAAATGTAGCTGGATACTTCCAAAGAACATTGTTTGTTAAAAAAACGATACAAAATGGAAAGACAGAAGGAATTTCGATGGTTTCAACATAGAGCTATTCTCAATTAATATGAATGCTTTGTTTTGAATTCGATGCAAAGATGTCTGAGAAGCACCTTCCCATATACCAAGAGTTATATTCAAATTGGGCTGATAATTTTTTTTTTGAAAAGCAGGAAAGAAAGTCTGATGAAGAATATGATTAACTCAGAGTGCTATCGTCAGCGAAACAATGAAGTGGATTCAAAGTTTGGGCCATACGATCAATTATAAACAATATATGCACGACTGGATCGCACGAACTTGGGATGATATAGGCGAATAACCCAAGAAAATATATAGGGACAACCTAAAAATCAGATAATTACTTCAAAAAAACTTGGAATACCAATTTCTCCGTTATGTAATTTTGTTTTGCTAAGAACATGAAACGCAGTTTTCTTACTTTGTTCATGTCAGGTACGAAGTTTAATCAAAGTTGTTATAGCCGTTTTCGAGAAAATTTGAAAAAAAAAATGTGGTACGGCAGCTACCCGTTCTAGGTGAGCTAAAACAAAACATCAAATTTTCCCTCTCGGGAATCAAATAAAAATGCTCTGTACAAAATTTGAAGGAAATAGGACCGCTCCTTTAATTTCTAGCTCAAATAACATTGAACGCACGGACCCACAGACGCAGAGAACAACGGTGATGGACGTCATGACGAAACGCACTTTTTCGGACTTTTCGATCATCGAATTGTTAGTTTTGATTACAACCTCGAAACTTTTTTTCTTATATATATAAAAATGGATCATGGTGTGTTCGGATGCTTAAAACTTGAAAACAACTAGACCAAATTGGATACTTCCTTCAGCGGGTTTGTTCGTAATTTCTACGTAAAGGTTTAGGAAAAGAGAATAGTCGGAAAATTCTCAACAGATGGCGCCTACAGCGCATTTCGTTTATCAATTTAATTCAATTACCGTTCAAAAGGTGGCGCTGTATGAAGTTAGGATATGGCTTTTGGGAAATTTTTTTTCAAGTTTTGTTATTTGTGGGGTGGAATGGAATACAAATATTTTTTTTTTTTTTTAACGAGTGAAATGGGATAAAAACAAAAAAGTGGTTTTTGATTACAAAAATTCTTTTTGTGTTGGGAAAGTAATAAACGTTATACTTAGAATATCATGTTCTTACATATTAAGCCATTCATAACGTGAAGTAGGTTTAAACCCATAAAGTAGTACTCGATTACAAAATTTACCTTAAATATTTATATATATTATCTTTTGTATTTTTTACGCGAAGCTTACCCGCGCGAAGCCGGGCGGCCAGCTAGTTTTATATAAAATCAATACTTGCCCTCCTATAGAGCAAGTAATGATTAAAAAGTTTGGAGACGCAGCAGAGCTCTGAGCCACACCGGTATTTATTTTCTGTATGTCAGGCTTGAACCCACCCAATGCTTCTTGTAAATTGAAAGGTCGGAATGGTAGTTTGCAATCCATCAAAGCACACATTCGCATTCGTCAAAACCATAAACAATATTTTTATATATGAATGGAAAGGTTCGCTAATTCAACACTGAACACTGGTTGTGGAAATATCACCATCCAAACACTCATTTGGACTGGATCGAAACTTAAGTGAATTATTTTAGATACAAAAATCTCGACGACCAGACTTTCACTATAACAAGCGCTAACTTCATAAAAATTTAGAAACAAAAAATAGAAAACTTGGCAAGACAAAATTAAAGTTGTCACAACTAACTCACAACCGATGAACGGCAAATTATTAAGCATATAAGAAGATTTTAACCCTTTTGAGGGGGTATTTTTTAAATGAATATGGCAAGTTATCAGAAACATAGAAAACATAGCACGGACAAATTGAAATTGTCACAACTGTTTCACAACTAATTAACGGCAGATTATTGCGCAGTAAACCATTTAATATAAGAAGTTTTTAAGAGGATGCTTCACTAAGTTGACACCAAGGTAGCAAAGTAGCAAAAACAAACATAGAAAACATAGAACGACAAAATCTATATCGTCAGAAATAATTAAAAATTACTGAAAGGCAAATTATTTAGTAGAAAACCATTCAATTCAAGAAGTTTTTACCCATTGCTGAGAGAGTGCTAAGTTGATATCAACTTAGCGCAATAGTAAAAAATTACATAGAAAACATTAAACGACAAATTCGAAATTATCAAAACTTATTAACGACTAATTAGCGGCAACTTATCAACCAAACTATTTTTCGATCGATGAATAGCTTCGTTCGTTGAACCTTACCCTGGGGTTTTCGGTTCTCAAAAAACGCTCAAAGGCTGTTGAAATTTAAAGCAAGACAAAAAATTATGTGCTTAGATAATTAAAACTTGAAGTTAGTTTTTAATATGTCTTAAAAATGAATAAAAACTATTTCTATTTATTAGCATTAAATTAAATTTGTATATTCTTTCAATTTATTTAAAAAAAAATGAATAGTAACCTGCAGCACGTGAATCCACAATAAAACATTAGATACCTATGCTTAACAACTCATGCCACTTTGGCAGTTTATTCTTTATCTCAAGTCGCCACAGCAAAAAACCTAGTTCTACTTCAGGGCGAGTTCAGGGCGACCCCAGGTCGCAAAAAACACAGGGTGACTTCAGGTTTTTCAAAAAATGCTTTGGGGAGACTCCAGGGTGACTTCAAAACTCAACGAGCTAAGTTGACACTCAGGAAATGTAACTAATTATTATACATAGGGTGTAAGGGTTGATGGCGTTTTTTTTTTTTTGTGTACCTTAGACTTAGAAAGGACTTAGAACGAGGCTAGAGAAATTTATAACAATTGTCCGCCATTAAAAGTAGATGTAACGGGTGATTTTTTAAGAGGTTAAGAACTTTTTTAAAAAAAAAAACACAAAAAATTCGAAAAAATGAATGAAATATTTATTTGAATCGATAGTTTGAACCTTGCAATTTAATGTTTAAAGATAATTTCATGCAAATGTTGACCGCGGCTGCGTCTCAGGTAGCCCATCCGCTGAGTCCAATTTTGGCATACTCTTTCACACATATCGGCCGGTATCTCACGAATGAATGCATGGATGTTGGCTTCCAGTGCGTCAATCGAAGCGGGCTTGTCCCTATAGACATTAGCCTTGACATACCCCCACAAAAAATAATCTAATGGTGTCAAATCGCACGATCTAGGCGGCCAATTGACCGGCCCGAAACGTGAAATTAACTGTTCACCAAACTCGCCTCGCAATTGCGCCATTGTTTCGCGTGCTGTGTGGCATGTGGCACCGTCTTGTTGAAACCACATATCATGCAAGTCAAGAACTTCCATTTCGGGCAAAAAAAAGTTTGTTATCATCGCTCGGTAGCGTTCACCATTGACAGTAACGCTGCGATTCGCATCATCTTTGAAGAAATATGGCCCAATAATGCCGCCGGCCCATAAACCGCACCAAACAGTGGCTTTTTCGGGATGCATTGGTAGCTGTTGCAATGCTTCTGGCTGATCTTCACTCCAAATGCGGCAATTTTGCTTATTTACGTACCCATTCAACCAAAAATGAGCCTCATCGCTGAACACAAGCAGCGCGCGATGAACATTTCGAACCGAGCACGAATTTTGATAGTAAAATTCAATAATTTGCAAGCGTTGTTCATTTGTAAGACGATCCATGGTTAAATTGCAAACCAAACTGAAGCTGTTTGACAGTGACACAAGGTACTAAACACACGTCAGCTGTCAAACCAGTGTTGCCAAAACCAAACCAGCTTAAAAATCACCCGTTACATCAACCCTCTCGCGCGACTCAAAAAAAAAAACTCTGTGAGTGCCCGACGTACATATGTCCACCGGTAATAAATCGGCACTGAAACTTCTTTATTTTAAAGGACGAGACTTGAGACATGCCAATTTATAACAGTTATAAAAGTTTTTTTGCAATTAAAAGTGGGCTTGCGTTAACGCGCTTCGCGCGACTTGTAAAAAAAACTCTGGGTGCCTTAAGTATGCCCATCGGCGGAGGGCCCTGGACCTGTGGGGCCGCATAAACAGTACTTTTATAAACAAAAACTGTTATAATTGGCATGTCTAGAGTCACTTCCTATTTTAAATGAAGAAGTGCGTACGAAACAAACACATCTTTTGTTAATAATACAAACTAGGTTATTCATTTCTTTAACTCTTAATTATTTCAATTTTAGGGGATTAGGGTAATACATTTATCAACGTGAATGTTCAAACTTTTTCTAGTTTCAGCCAAGTACCTGCTACTATATGATGTGCAATGAACTTGCTATGTGTGCTATACCTACTCTATCTATAGCAATTTCAATTGTTATGCATTGTTTTCTAGATCGCTAGAAAGATCAAGGAATTCGCTTTCGTAAACAGATCTAAAGTGACCATGACATAATCTTCAAAATGTATTTTTAACCTTAGCCTTTTCTTTCTGTGCATCTATAGCTATATAGCTTTTATATCATTTGAATTCAATGCTCTCAAATGCTCTCGAAACAAAAGTTTTTCGTTTTATTTTTAAAATCATCGACTTGACTATTGCCTCGTTTCGTTTGTTTGCTCTAATCAATGCACGGACACGCTTTAAATTAGTTAAGGTTGCTTATAATTTCTCATTTTCCTTTTTTCTGTATCTTTCCTAAATCAATATGCTGTACTACTTTTATTTTTAGTTGCCTCGTGAACAATACAAAAAAAAAAACGAATTGAAAAAAAAAAAATACTTTGGTAACGTGAGTCTTAGTTCGTCTCTATTAGCCAACCATGGGAAGTTTGTGTATTTTTTAATTGCCTGCAAGTATATCCTTCATGTGTCAAGACGTGCACATTAAGTTTTTGTTTACCAAAATTGGTAACTGGTAGACAAGTTCAATTGATATTCATAACAATTTGTGGCAGCTTTGTGGCGCACATATCCAGTTAATCCCCTCTAGGCGTCCACCTTGACCGCTCGGTAAAGTCATAATGTCGATATGAGCGAAGCGAAAATCCAAACCCCTCTTGCTACTCCTGTCTGCCATAATTCTTTTCCAATTAATATCGTCACAAAAAGTCTGAATGGAAAATAACAGCAAAAACAACGACAATAATAATATAAGACAATTTTCAAACGTTAACCTTTCCTATAAGACTCATTCATTCATCCGATACCACCACCAAGCGTAGCTGCATCAGTAGAAAAGTTACAGTGCTGTTCGATTGCTTAAAACACTCGATAAATTAATTCACTAGTATTTTTATAATGAGCGATAGGTGAGAAGAGACCGTTTTTGAAAACGTCATCTGCGTCAAAAATGCAGTTGCAGAATGTTCTTAAACAGAAACTGCAACACTCTTCTGTTCTAAAACGCAAATACAAGTTTGACTGCATTAGGATTAGCCGCATTCAGATTTGTATCCAAAGCGATCTGGATAGCTCTTTGTGTTGTTGTAATCCCTTGTAAATACACATCTGATGATACAACAGCGGTTGCCAAAAAAGGAATCTCAAGCTTTCTAAAGCCGCGTCCAGATCAATAAAAATTTTCGTTGTGTGCCGTGCGCCTTGAATTTTCTATTCGCCGCAAATATTTCCGCCGAGAATTTCAACTTATTTTGGAATTTATTTGTGCTTAAAGTGCCGCGCGTCAGTGCTCAATTTGATTCACCAATTTGTTCACTCAAAACACTTTTGCGCCGCAAATATTTTCGTGTGCGCCGAAAATCGGAATCGGATAGCGTGCGTTAAATGTGACTCGAAAAATTGTGTGCGCCTGGACGTCCACAATGACGTATTTTGTTGCGTCTGCACAAATATTTGCGTCGAACACGG
The DNA here is from genome assembly GCA_932273885.2 of Leucozona laternaria. NCBI lineage: Eukaryota > Metazoa > Arthropoda > Insecta > Diptera > Syrphidae > Leucozona > Leucozona laternaria. The sequence continues at coordinate 36,069,401 of OW026366.1, forward strand.
CGCACAACGCAATTTTGTATTGATCTGGATGCGGCTTAAAAATACTCATTTATCCTACGAGAATTGTCAAGAACAGCTGACTACAAAAATGGTTTAAGCAGCAAATTTAACCTATCAGGTTTTGGTCGTTCAGAAATATACATGGATACTCGAGTATCTAAGATAGGCTTTTCTAGTGAATCCTGAACGTGGCCATTGTGTACAATATTGGCCGCGTTCGGGCAGTAGTCCGATAGGCTATCTGAGATACATAAGTATGCGATTCATTTTCGAACGACCAAAACCGGATAGGTTACATTTGCTGTCAAAAGACAAGGCAGCTAACAGAAGCGAAAAAGAAAAATTGAGTTTTTAACGCGACGATTTGAATCTCATATTATTGCAAATCCCTTCTGAATCATCAATGAAGTATTCAGTACACAGTATATCACACTGTTATACATATTAACCCTTATTTGTTATTTTATTGTGTAAAGCTAAGTATACAATTCTTCAACGAAAAAAGCCTACATGCAATTCTTATGGAAGTGATTTTTTCTCAAAAAAAAAAAAAATTTCTGTTGAAAAATATTTTTATCAAACTGTGAACTTAACCCTGGAAAAAAAATTATACTCACCACGATTTTTTTTGTGCAAAAAAATCTAATTTGCTTACCACTACCACGAATGTTTTTTCTTCCGGAAAAAAAAAATTTTCTCACCATCATTTTCTTTCGTTCAAAAGAACTGTATGCTAAGCTTAAACCAACAAAATCAGACGCGACACCACAAAGCAAAGTAAGTAGTCGGCTGTAGGTATAATCAGCTGTTCCCCAAATTTCCATCGGATAGTTTAGTATACCGAAAATTTTAGGATGCTTCTGACAACAGCTGATTGGTTCATCAGCTGAATTTTTCTTTGTGATTACAACAACAGAAACCAATATTGATAGCTTTTGGATCGTTACCCGAACGTGGCCAATGCAGTTTGCTAAAGTCACATGTTCGAAAACATCATTTGCGGTGCAGCTGTACAGTTAAAAAAAAAATGGAGGTGACGAAAGAGATAGCTTTGTAACTTATGTTCGAAGACGTCAATTTCAAAAAAAATTATTTGATGATCATCTAAAGACATTGTTTGACGATTGCAACTTCTGCGTCAAAAGTGACAATCATTTGCCAGGGCCCTTATTAGCTTCGTTCGTTGAACTCTACCCAGGGTTAACCCAGGTTTTCTTGACAACCCCAAGAATTGTTAAAAAAACTGGGTTTTTCAGTTCTCAAAAAACGCTCAAGGGCTGTTGACATTTAAAACAATAAAAAAAAGTTGTGTGCTTAGATAATTAAAACTTAAAAGTTGTTTCAAATATGTCTTAAAAATGAATAAAAACAACTTCTACTGTTTACATTTTTTATTTCTATTAATAAGCATTAAATAAAATTTTTATATTCTTTGAATTTGTTTTCCAAAAATAAACATTAACCTGCAGCACGTGAATCCACAACAAAACATATGCATAACAACTCATGCCACTTTGGCAGTTTTTGCTTTACCTCAACTAGCCACAGGGCGAGTTCAGGGCGACCCCAGGTCTCAAAAAACACAGAATTTTTTTTACCAGGGTGACTTCAGGTTTTTCAAAAAACGCTTTGGGGTGACCCCAGGGTGACTTAATACGAAATATAAAACAACTTTATTTTATGTTTCTCGCACTACATTTATTATTTTCTTACATTTTTCCTTAGCTCACACAAAACCAAACCAAAATACCTTGTTGACAACAAACTCAAAACAGCTGAAGGCGCTCCTTAATATAATACGAGTATCGTTTTTTTTATTACGATACTCGTTACTCGCAATCACAATTTAACGAATACGCGGCGTTACAAACGATATTCATTTTATGTAATAAGCCCCCAGTCAAATTGACGTTTATTTGACGTTTTCGAAAACGCCCAGATTCTTTATTTGGATCACTATTTTTGAAATGAAGAAACTTTCTACATTGTCTACCGCAAGTGATTCAATTCATGTCAATTTGTGTTGAAACCGGGATAAATTTATGGTTTATGATAATCTTACTGGGTTGAAATTTTTAACATCCCGATTTTAAGTGACAATTTGTGCAAAAAAACTAATCAAATATAGCAACTACTTGCTCTAAGACTCAACCAATGTAAAATCTGGGTAGGAGGCGATTTTGGGCATAAAATCATAATGACTTTCAGGGACAAAGACATTGGCCGAGTTCAACGTACATCTGAATATTCAGAATTCTGAATTTTTGAAGCTCTTGATTGGCCAGCTGTCAGAAGTCATCTGAATTTTCAGAACTTTTTCTGACAGCCGGCCAATCAAGAGCTTCAAAAATTCAGAATTCTGAATATTCAGATGTGCGTTGAACTCGGCCATTCAAACGGACTATAATGCACCGCACATTGATTTCAATCCAGTCAGTGGCCCTAACAGATGTCCCCTCAAGGGACCACTAGGTGGCCAACCGGGTCATAATCACAGATCATGTTTCGGTCTTTACAGATGATTCCAAGATGGTTGAGGGAGTAGGGTTAGGCGTCTTCTCAGACAACCCACCCCTAAATATATCAATAAAACTTCCAGATTTTTAAATTTACGAGGCGGCGAAAAACCTTGCCACTTTTGAACTTGTAAATAGAAACATTGACATCTTCATTGATAAATCCATTGCTTCAATTGTCACAAAGTCTAAACTGGTAAACTGTTGCCGTAACGAGTTAAAACTACTCAGTGCATCAAATACAGTTACCCTTCGATGGGTTCAAGGACATGGTGACATGGAAACGAAATGGCGGATAAACTGGCCAAAATAGGATCTTCTCTTGATCTAAGCCAAATTGAGTCCACTGTTTTTATGCCACTTGTAAAGGGTGTTTTTTGTGACGTGTGGTTTTCAAGAAGAAAAAAAAACGCATATAATTTAATGTTATGGCCAAAAATTTAGCTTTATTGTAAAGATAAGGGTTTGCCATTATGTTTTAAAAATGATTTCGGGCTGGCTCGAATACATTCCAGCCGAGAGGCCCAATTTTCGACCACTTTTTGCAGTAATTGGGGGCGTATGTCAGCAATAACGGGCCGAATATTCTCTTCCAAGGCGTCAATCGTCTCGGGCTTATCTGCGTAGACAAGCGACTTCAAATAACTCCACAAAAAATAGTCCAGCGGTGCTAATTCGCACGATCTTGGAGGCCACGCCCCAGGCCCACGACGCGAGATAATGCGTTCACCAAAATGTTCCTTCAATAAATTGATTTTTTCGTTAGCTTGTTGGAACCAAAAAGGTCGTCCACATCAACATCCTCCAATTCAGGCAAAAAAAAGTCGTTTATCATGGCTCTATAGCTTTCCCCATTGACTGTAACATTATGACCGGCTTCATTTTTGAAGAAATATGGACCAATGATTCCCCCTCCCCATAGAGCACACCAAGCAGTGACTTTTTGAAGATGTAACGGCGTGCGTCTCAACAATGGCTTGTGGATTATGATCACTACAAATACGACAATTTTGCTTATTAACGTACCCATTCAACCAAAAATGAACAAAATTTTCTTTTATGATAATTGCGCAAACCAAACCATTATTTTGGTAATAAATTTGCACGATTTTCAAACGTTGTAGTATTTAGTTGTAGTTGAAGTTGGAGTAAGTCTATTAATTATTAAATGGCAAACCAAACTGAGCATAAATCAAGTGACAGCTGTCAAAAAGACGAACTCCGAAAAAAGTATTGCCAGATTGAAAACCACACGTCTAAAAAAAACACCCTTTATTTACATAGTCTCTTTTTTTAAAGTGAATATTTTTTTTAAGTAAAAGAAGGAAACCAACAAGGATTTAATAATTCACCTCAGAGATTCGTGTTCCAATTCGCTTTCACGCCGATCGCCGATTGCTATTGTTATTAAATTTATTGTTTTGTGTTATATGTTGATAAAAATAATGAATAATACATTTTTTTTGTCCTGAACTAAAACACAATCGGCCTACTGTTATTTGTTTTTGCCTTTAAAAAGAGTTAAATAAGCGATATAATACCACGGTGATTTAGTTTTTTAAACTAAGTAGAATTGAAAATGGACAAGTTATTTAATAAAATCAGTTTACTCAAAATTCAAAATGGCGCCCAACTAAAATTGGTTAGAATCCTAAAGAAAATATAATTTAGACTGAGGAAAAGGTGATTTTTTCCACATCCATTAATTGTCTTACATAAAAAATAAATACTGTTTTTAACCCGTTAATTATTAAAAATTAAATTTTTTTTTTTTAAATTTAAGTTCAATTACAATTAAAAATAACAATCAAAGAAAAATATGCGAGTGCGTTTAACCAAGTGAACTGCACTGTATATATGGAGCTTTTGTATACTAACACTGATGATACCCCTTTGCCCGCTTGCCTATAGAGAGAAGTCACAGCTTCTCATTGAGCCACATCGAACCTTATTGGATTCACGTTAATTTTCACCGTATATGGGAAGAGTTTTTCCAACCAGATCTGCGATTTTATTGGCGTTTATGACTTGGCCATATGCTTATACCCCATATAGAGCAGCTCTAAGCTATTTAAGGAGGTGGTAATACGCCGATTCTAGAACATACAGCATTTATACAATTTACCTTGGAAGTTTTTTTTTTTATTTTCTTAGACGTTGTTGTCTTTGCAAATATTCTTCTTGGGTCTGCGTTGTTATTTAATATATGATAGATGATATTTTCTTGGAGTGACCTGCTGGTGACCATGTGTGGTCATTGGGGCGTCCTTGAAAGAAGACTCAGCCAGCGCTGTCCTTATTCTATTTATTTGTTGCAATAAACAATGTCGTAAATAAACAAGAACAAATTTTCTTCACTAAGTTTTCGCTGAAAGGCATTTCTTGCTATATCTGTTGCATATTTTATTTAAATTTTTTGGATGACGAATTTTTTCAAAATATTGTTCAGAATAGCCAGCGTGAACTTATTTCTGTTTACGCTCACACAATTTCTAAATATAAAATTTGAAATGAAATCAAGAAATTTATAAAAGTTTTTCCAATGGGCAACACATTTTTCTTCATAGAGAAGCTTGAGCGGAAATTGTTGTGAATATTTGTAGATCTGGTTTGTGTTAATTTGAAAAATATAAAACAAAAAAAAAATAACATAAATACTGATCTCGTTTTGAGGTACTTAGAAAGAATTTTGCTATGATATGAATTTTAATTTAATGAAAAAAGTTGATGTAGCAATGCATACCTACTGGTGATCTTTGAATAAAAAACCTTGACTTGATGCTATTCACCTATACATAGACAACAATAACAAAAGAATAGATTTAGATTTTAGATCGTCATGTAATAAAATCAATCAATGCCAAAATTATAGGTATGTCCTTTGTGAATCACTTTTGATTTAGAATTTTTATGTGATAAGGTGAACGTACGAACACGATAGTTGCAAATTTATTTAGGTCATTAAACGCAGAACATTTGCGATGGTTCAAATTGGCAAAGGTTTAAGAAAGCGTCCTTGGCAATGAAGGAGGGTGTAAGAGGAATGCATGGCAAAATATCTCATTATTGTATGCATCACAGAGATCATTCGAATCATGGTCATTCATGATCATGTTTTCAGCCAATTGATAATGAAAGAAGTTATGGGATTGAACTCAGTTGAATATGGAGAAAATCAATGGGGGAACCTGGGTCGAAATCACTTTTGATTCACAAGGCATCACAGAGGCAGAGGACCAAGCACAAATTAAGAGAATGATACCTACAAATCTGTTGGTGACGTGTTATTCGTTCCGATATATATGACATATTTTACTCTCAAAAAAATCACGTTTTCTCGAAGAAGAATGAATAAATGAATGAATTTTTGGGTGTTGGGTAAGATTATTACTTTTACATATGCCAAAATGTATAATTTGTGAAAAAAATATTTGATTATGTAAAATATCAGATATCTAAGAAACCTGAGCCAAATGGCCATACTGATCCAAAAATTGATCCTCAAAACTGGCTTTTGCAGCTCAAGTAAGTATGGAAATAAGAATCACCAAGGACCCATTTTTGTATGTATTGTGAGAAGGATAGCTCACCTTACTCAGTGAAAGCCGATTCCAAAACGGATCCACAACGATTAAAAAGAAATTACTTCTCTAGTCAAGTTGTTCTAAATGTTTAAATGCAGTATTGTTTGAACTATTGAGAAGCATCCAGTAACGTCTTTAGGTATGGGCCCGGTGGGCCAGGGCCACGAACCAATACAGTTCAATTTGCGATTTTATCTATTCATTTATTTCAAATTATAAGTATTGCAGTTACAATAAAAGTGTACACACCACCATAATTTATACACGAGTCCATTATTATCACAATAATTGAAAGGCATGTAAGTACCTCGAATATTTTTAAGTTTCTTAGGCAGGGCCACTCACGTTGACGTTAAACAAGAGGATACAAAAACCATAATAAGAGATAACATCCATGATTAAATAATATATAAGTGGATATTATAATTTATATTGGAGTCGATAGCATTATAGTTTTTTTTTTTTTTTTTTTTAATTTTGAATAGAAAAAACGTACATATATGTATGTATTAGGGTGGCTCTTATTTTTGAAATTTTTGAATTTCATTCGACCCCCGCCCCCTAAAAGAGAGCAAAGTTAACGTTAACACGTGCCGGCAAGCACTTGAAATTTCACATACAAATTACATGGAGATTTCTCAGCCTTTTACTCAAAATTTCGGTAAAAGTGTGAACGTGGATGGTAATTGGTACATATATTAAGTACCATAAAGAATATCCACAAAATTTGTTTCAATTTTTTAAACAATATGTACCCCCTTAAAAATAACAGCAAATATCGTTTTTTTTGTGTATTTCTTTATTTAAACTTCTTTTTGTAATAGAATACGTCTTTCTGGGTTGAAACCTGCGTATGAATGGCTAAATTTGTAAAAATAATCCTCAATCCTCAAACTCCAACACAGAAATAATTTTTCTATTCGAAAACCACTGTCTTATTTTTATCATATATCACTCCATAAACAGCATTTTCTTAAAAATAACCTTTCTAACACAAACAGCATTTTTTTAAAAATCGGATATCTCTTTTTTGTGTTTACCCCACTTAACTCATTAAATATTATTTATTTTTAAATATCCCTAAAGCCAAACATAAATTTTTTAAATCGGATGCTACTTTTCATTTTTAACCCACTGCACCCTACCAAATTAAAAAAAAAATACCCTTTAAGCCATCCACTCAAAAAAAAAACAAAATATTTCTTAAATTTGATTTTTTTTTTAATTCGTACCCTATTTCACTCTACAAATAACAAAATGTAAAAATTGATATCCAAAAAGCCATTTCCTAAGAAAAACCTTTCAAACAAAAAATAATTTCCCCATTTCACATTACAAATTTAAAAATTAAAAAAAAATATCCTTGACGTCATTTCCTAAAAAATAACCCTTCAAACTCAGGAGGATCATATACGTCTTTTTCATTTTACCCTATTTCACAATACAAAGTGAATTTTGCCCATATTTGTATAGTTATTCTGCTATTCTATACAAAAATTTCCTTACGGGGCCCCTATACCTTCAAGGGCCCAGGGTGCCCAAATGTCTAAAGACGCCCCTGGAAGCATCAAATTGCTAAAGACGCCCCTGGAAGCATCAAATTGCAAATTTATAATTATTTATTTGGTAGAACCATCAAAAAGATTTACGTACATACATAGGTACTTAAATAACCCAAAAATAAGATTTTTTTTCTCAAAAAACGTAAAACACCCAATTCCGTTAGGTGAATTTTTTGACACAAACTTGAAACAAAGTTTTCTTACAAGTGACTTGGTTATTATAGGTACAAAGTTTAATCAAAATCGTAAAAGCCGTTTTCGAGAAAATTTGAAAAAACCCAAATTTTTGTATGCCAGCTAATCGTTCTAGAGGACCTAAACAAAAATTCGAATTTCTCCTCTTATTAATCACATAAAAATGCTCTGTACCAAATTTGAAGCAAATCGGTAAGCCTGTTTAATTTCTAGATCAAATTACTGTGTACGCACAGACCGACATCGACGGCCGGCATGACGAAACCCACTTTTTCGGACTTGTCGATCACCGTAGTGTAGTTTTGATTACAACCTCGAAATTTTATTGGTTCCACTCTATAGAGTGGCCTTATGTACAAAAAGTCAAATCGAAAACCCTATTGACTTAAAGCTACATAATACGAAAAAGCATATTCGCAACCAGAACGCAAAAACACGATGAGCTTCAAATTCTATGATAGACTCTCAGATTTCTTCACCGGCAAAACTTCTGTGTAACAATAGCCAACAATATTTAAAAAAAAAAACACCTTTGGAATCTGAAAAATTGTACATGTTTATATTTATTTAAGTTAGATTTTAAGTTAAATGTTTTTTGTTCTCCTTCCTAAAATCTATTAAATATCGTTATTTTGTTTTCATTTTATTTTAACTATAGTTATTTTTTTTTTCAGAAATATAGACATAAATACTTTAAAATTTTTTTACGTTTTTATTCTTTTCTGTTTGTATTGGGGGTTTTTATTATGAATTTTTGTATTTTATAATAATTTAAATAATGCTAACTTTTCCTTTTTTTTCTGTTTACTTTTTAACTTGACTTCATAGACATTCATTACTCCTAAAAATAAGTTCCTCCTTTTTCATTAATGTTTTAAAAAAGAAGATGAAATAAGAACAAAATAAATTTAATATTATTATTATTACCTATAATGTTGTAATGTAATGTAAATTATTTTTTCATTATAAAAGATTTTCGGTATTTAGTTAGAAATTATTAAAACAAATTAAAATATAAATTAATAATGAATATATGTATAATAAACAATAATCATTTTTGTATTTATGTTTTGTGAGTTGTGTTGTTATAATGCTGTTAATTTTTTACTTTATTCTTATAACATGTACATACACCAAAAAAAAGTGTTGTGCATTCCACTGCAAAATTTGAATGTAATTAGATTTTTGAAAATAATTATTTGTTTATTTAAATTTGTTTAAGACATAAAAACTGTTATATTTACTTTTGTTAGAAATCGAAGTGGTTTTCGTTGCTTGTATTTCAAAAATATTGTATTCTTTACCTACGTTCTGTAACTCTCACATCGATAAAATTCGTCTAGAAATGTTGAAAAATGGAACGAAACTCGTTTCTAGACGAATTTTCTCGATGATGCGAGAATAGAACTCTTACAAATACCAATATACCTATCCCTCTCTCGTTTACTCACAAACATCAAAATCATCACTTTGCGATGATTATTAAGATTATTTGTATAAACTACAAATATCAAAATTTGAAAATGAAATTTCCATATAAAACTGACGGTTAGTTCACAGTGATGAAATTCCAAATGAGAAGTGTGTACCCAAATATGAAAGCGGAATATGAACCGGTTCGTAATCAATTTCACACCATAATTTTCATTTCGTAGCGTGCAACCACTAGGAATATCTAATGAGATGTGGAAAAGTGTGACATTTGTCAATTAATTTTAAAAAGGATACCTTAAAAATTATTCTGGGATGAAACCACCGTCTCCTTTTGGGAATTTTTTGCAACCAACAGGCTAAAAACAGCAAACCACGGGATTAAAACAATTTTTGTTGGGATTGTTTTTAAAGTTCTGTCAAATAATTATTCATCAATAAATCATTTTATTTTTTGATTCAAAGTGAGTTGTTAAAAATTACAAACTGAGTATAAAAAATAAACGTGGAGAATTTATTAATCATCATTCATGTGTATTTTGAAGAGGTTTTATTTTTCATTTCACAAAGAGGTGAGTACTAGGCTTTAAAGATAAAAAACGCCTTTTATTTTCGCTTTTTAATCTGTTGTATCTGTCAGTTGCCACAAAGTCATGGCTGTCCTTTATGACGTTGACAGATTCGTAAGTTTCCCTATAACAGAACCTTAGCAATGATGTGAAGTTTCGCCGATTATACACTTCTGTTTAATGAAGACCAATTCCGCAAGCGTGAATTTTCTGTGTGCACTAAAATCCGTGTACCTATTAAATTTTGCTCAAAATATGCGTGAATATAATTTTGACCCAACTCTTGCAGAATCTGAAAATTTGATGTGTACATGGACTTTTGTGTACACAGGGAAAACTAACACAGCGGACCATTAAGTGAAGCGTGTGTGAGAAATTGTATGCTGAATTCCTTTCAACAAAAGAATCGATTCTGTTCAGATTTTTTTCTAAACAAAATCGATTCTTTTCTGTCAAAACAAATCTTGCGTTTTTAGCAAGTTTTCACACTGATTTGCACTATGAAAACTGGACATTTCTAATACGTCAAATTGAAACTCGCGGAATTTTTGGAAGACGAGTTGTTTATTTTTTGGTTGCAACCAATTCTACATAATTTAACAAAATATTCAACAATATATTCGATCAATATATGTAGCTATAAAAATAATTTATTTTGCATTTTTCATTATCAAACAAAAATTTGAAAAAAAAAAAAATACATTCGCGAGTGAAAGACTTGATAAAACTTCCAGTGCAAGTGAAAACTTTTCAATAACAATTTTCTTTCAAAATATATGTGCAAATAGAAGTTCAAACAGATAAAATGCACCAACAAATTGGCACTGTATAAGCTGGCTAATATCTTTTATTAATTAATTTAATTCTATTGGTAAAACATTTTTCTCACAACAAAAACAAAAAAACCTTAATAGTTTTGTGAATAATTTCTTGACGTTTTGCGTCAATTGCAGCTATAAAATAACACAAACACATTCACACCAAAAAAATCGATTCTTTTACGAAATACGAATTCCTTTCAATTGACAGAAAAAATTCGATTCTGTTTAGAAAAAAATTCGATTTCTTTTTTGAAAGGAATTCGCCATTAATTGTTTTGTGTAAAATTTCTTGACGTTTTGCGTCAATTGCAGCTGCCAAGTATCACAAACACTATCACACAAAAAAATGGATTCTTTTGCGAATTACGAATTCCTTTCAAGTGACAGAAAAAATTCGATTCTGCATAGAAAAAATTCGATTCTGCTTGGAAAAAATTCGATTTCTTTGTTGAAAGGAATTCGCCATTAAACTTTAGCCACATTGTTTGTCTCTTGGAAAGAGATAAGCTAGTAAATTTTTTTTTCCAAAAAAATGGTCAGTTCAACAAAACTGAAATCTTACATATTTTATTGTATGGTCGTACAATACAGGCCTTTTTGGTAACGTGAAATTTCTTAGAATATTTAACAATTTTCTGTCAAAACACATATAAAAAAAACAAGTTTTTCGAAACCAAGTGAAAGTTTAAATTTACGGTTGTTCTGATATTCGGTCGAATTAGAAAACGGAAACGAAAATTGAATCCGGGCGGATCGAAAACGATTGTTCTGATTTCCAGTCGGATTTACTTTTAAGTTTTACCAACTTGATCAACAAAATATTTTCGAAATCAGCTGTTATGTATGTAAGACCTGTCAAAAACGAAATTGTAATCCGCCAACAAAAGGATAACCGAATTTAAAACGTCAATTTGGCGGATTGTAGATCCGTTCGTTTTGCCAAATCCGCAAAACTTTTTCGAACACGGAATTCGCAACAGCGAAATTTCGAAAACGTGAGGATATAGAATTCGAATTGAAATTAGAACAGCCGTGTAATTCAATTTTGGTCGCGTTAGTTTTTTGTTATGTTAAGGGTCCGGTTAAAGCGATCAGTAAAAAAAATTTCTTTTGGATAATGGTAAAGTGTTTACGATTGAGAAATGAAAAACGACACAAATCGATGAGAAATCACTTTTAATCTTATTGTGAGCTTCACCCGAAAAATATTTCACCTTAAAATTTTTTGTTCGCCCGGAATTTTAAAAACTATTGTGAGTTTCGCCCCAACGAAATATTGTTCGCCTACAAAAAAGAAGCGAATAGGGGGATTTATTTATCATGAAAGTTCGGGGGAAACTCACAATAGTCGAAAAGTGAAATGTCAATTTCAATGTTGTTTGGGTGAAACTCGCAATAAGACTGTTTATGTAATTTTTTCACAAAAAAAATCAACAAACTGTAAGCAAGCTTACATAAATACCAAAAATATAAAATTCAATAAAAAAGTTGTTTTGGTAATTTTCAATTTTTCCAAAAACTAGAAGACATAAAACCATCTAGTTTTCAGTGTTTGATTGAGAATTCATAGAGGCATTAAATAATTAAAGCCAATTCAGTACTTCATTTCACAACTTTGAACAAAAACTGTAAACATTTTTTTTTATGTTTTTTTGGATAAATTTTGAGTTTGAAAGCATTTTTTTTCAAAAACTATTAACACAAATAACTGTGATGAAACAAATAATAAAAGAATAAGTTTCTGGCTTTCAGAAAACATATAATTTTGCATTGTAAGTGTTGCCGTTGTTTTTAAATCTTTTTTTTTAACTTTAAGTAATTTTTTAAACGGTGGGAGGTAGACCCCCCCCCCCCCATAGTAAAAAATGCTTGTATTTTACCGTTCTACAAAAATCCATTATTATTTTGCGGCGCCCTAGTTATTGTACTCGTGCCGCCAGTTGGCTTATTAAAATGCATACGAGCAAAATGTTCGTCCACAGTTCTGTTTGTAGAACAGGTAGAAATTGGAAATAAATTTCCTATTCAAAAATGTTCAGACAATTTTGATTTGTTGGTGCATCAACTGTCAATAGCTACTAGGAATTACAACAATACAAACCTATCTGCATTCTGGATAGCTTTAGTCTTAGGCCCTTATTGCGAGTGTCGTTCAATCCAGTATTGCGATTTCTATAATCAGCATGAATCTATCCGTCATAGGAGCACCATTTCATCCGCATATAAAAAAAGTTGATTCTTAGAATGATTCCAGTTGGTAAGTAGCTCAGCGTGTAAGTCATTTAAGAAGAGAATAAAAAGCAACGCACTCAGAACACACTATTGCTTAAAAACTTTGTTTGTTCAAAAGAAATCGGTTCTACTTTTACCATATCAAAAAACGTATCTTGAAAGATCGATTTTTATATTTTTATTATAGATTAAAATTTATTGCCGTAGTCAAAAGCAGCTTTTAGATTAACTAAAAGAGAGTATCGTCACTTCTTTTTTTGAACAAACGATAAAATAATCGACTCTTCATTTAAAAAGAGAATTGCTGCAGTTTCAAAAATAACGCTTAGCGCTAGCATTTTTGTCCAATTACCATGGTACACCACTCAATATTTTTGAATTCCTGAAATTCTAGAACTATGTCGTCCCTCTCCATGGCGGTACACGAATTTCAGGATCAAATAATCAGCCCTATTCTACTAAACGTTCTCGTGAACATTTGCATTCTGCAATCGAAGTACACAAAGTGATATCATTTGGGATCTGAATAACTCGAGAACCAAAACTTGAAAAAAAAATGTTTATATTGGCGAAAACTAGCAATTGCAACCTCCTACAAATCGTTATCCAAAGCCCTTTTTAGGGTTGCATCGAAATACAGTAATTTGACTTTGGATGCGAATATTTCGAGAACCAAACCTCTAAGAGTATTTTGATTTTAAGTTTTGGAAAGCTCTTAAAAATTTAATAAACAATTTTGAAAACCGCAACCGATTTCGAGGCTCGATTACGGAAATATCGCTATCCAAACATAAACGCGTTTGAATGTTTTGGACGGAAATGCAGTAAAATCAAAAAATCACTTTGGATGAAAATATTTTGAGAACCAGACCTTCCACACACTTTTGGTTAATTTTTGCGGATAGAGTTTGAAAAGACCTTTTTTTGATGCATAGCTCGATGGGTTTTGGAAACATTTCTGAAAAGCCGAAAAAAGATGCAATTTTTTCAAAAATCAATAAAATTTTTTTGGAAAAAGTTTGGCGAAATTTTTACGTCGCTGGAAAGGTCTGTTAATTTGCTATTCGCCGCTGCAAACCGCAACCCCTTACGAGGCTTTGTTGCCGAATTATCGCCATCGACACCCTTTTTAAGGTTGGATCGAAGTACACAAAGTACTATCATTTGGGATCTGAATAACTCGAGAACCAAATCAAATATATCATTTTTAAATTCAATTAACTACCTTTAGTCTTCCGAAAATTCAAAATATTGATGTTTTTAAAATCGATATTTTCAAATATCGATGTTTTTTAAAATATTTTTCTTTTCGTTTTTTCACCAAATGTACGTTTAATTCATTCAAAATTCCTTTATTGAAATTTTTTTTTCAACATCGATATTTAAAAAAAAGCAATGTATTAAATAAATTGAAATTGGTTATATTTTTTTTGATTTTTATTAACATATGGTAGTATACCAAAAGATTTCACGTTTATAAGGTTTACAACCTTATGAAGAAATACAAAAAACTGCATATGTAAGCGGTGCTTTACTGTACGGCATAATTTGATCCCTCTACATTTAACTAGAAGAACTTGTAGTTCATTTTATGTCGATGTTTTGGATTTGACATCGATGCTTCGATGTTACACATGGTTGAACATCGATGTTGAAACATCGATGTTTTTTCTCTTAACATCGATGAACATCGATCTTCCCGAATTCTGCTATCCGCCGGAAGGAAATGATTGTTTCAGAATGCATATAAATTGCGATAAGAATATAATTAAGACAATAAGATCCTGTTTAGAATTTCAAAAACAAGTACAGCCCAATTCTAAATGAAAATTCCCCAGGAAATGTTTCCCTTTTCCCTACTCCCATATTCTAAACAAAAAATTCCCCCGAATTTCTCTCAAGGAATTCGGAATAAGAGTAGGTACTACTACTCCCGAGAGAACACGTCTCCCGGGAAGTTATTTTCCCCGGGAATGTTTAGAATCGGGCTGATATAATTTTTAAATACATAAATAATTTGAGGCAAATTGAATGAAACATTCACGTGAATCAAAAGTTTCGATCAAATCGGAGAGCAGAATAGGGCACAATAGTTGATTCTTCAGTTTCCGTAAGTGCCCCGCGAAAATTTGAGTCTAAAATACCACAATTTCTGACTTACCGTTCATCCAAAAAAGTCAAAGAACTGTGGATGATACATTTTTCTAGATGGATTTGAGTCCCTGCCCTTCAAGCTAATAAACTGACCCAGCTTTGTGGGTCTTTCTTGGATCATTGCAAAACGGAGGGTCAGAGGCACACGTACAAGTTCACCAATTTTTTTAAAAGATGTATATAAATATAGTTATTTTTTTGTTTTGTTCTGTCGATAAGTCCAGTATCTTATCTTTGAAGTCAAAGTAATGTAACTCCAAAAAAATCATTCCCATTCTAATTACAGTGATTGTAAAACATTAGTATTTACGAATTTAATTTCAATTGAAATTAGTTTTGACATTCAATAATTGGGACCGTATTACGAATTACGATTATCGTTCAAAATCCGTCG
Source organism: Leucozona laternaria (assembly GCA_932273885.2). Taxonomy (NCBI): domain Eukaryota; kingdom Metazoa; phylum Arthropoda; class Insecta; order Diptera; family Syrphidae; genus Leucozona; species Leucozona laternaria. The sequence goes on from OW026366.1 coordinate 36,084,859, forward strand.
TTAACGTTACGTTGCGATTACGTTTGTAAAGCATTTAATACGGTCAAACATGCTATTTGAACAATGGAAACAGGGGTTAGCATTAAACTATTTAAAATTAATTAATTAAATTAAAATCACGAGTGAAAATAGCTTTTAGTGTATGTATATTACGGCTGTTCTGATATTCGGTCGAATTTGAAAACGGAAAAGAAAATTGAATCCGTGCGGATCGAAAATGATTGTTCTGGGGGGTCATTCCGTAAAACGATTATCGTCAGACGATAGCGTTTCGGCGATAGCCGCGCTTCACGTAAGACGATAATCGTCAAAGTGATATCATCAAAACGATATCGTTTACACGATAGCTAAATAGGTATCGTTTGGCATTGAAATTTGTCAATTTAGTAGATAAAAAGAAGTAAAAATGTTTCAGCGCAATTTATTTGTCTTGCAAAGTGAAAATTAAAATTAAGAAAAACTACAGTTAATACGATTGCGAAGACAATTAAGAGGTAAATCAGAACCTTTATCTCTTCCAACCCATATGTAAGCACAATGTTTTTATGTTTATGTACTATTGTAGAATATCTTTAATGGCACTGGTTGCTAAATAAAATTAAACAAACAAATAATCTTTTTATTGTTGTTATAATAATTCAAACCATTATAGTTTTGTTCAACTTTTTCGGCTATCAAAAGAAGCCTTTGTTATGGTACTCGAAATAATAAACTTGCCAGACGGCTTTTCAATGCAATCGGCGGCGGCCGCACCAAAACAAAACACAAAGCAATAAACAACACAAAAAAGTTGTAGGTGCGCTTTTTTACTACAAATTTTCTGTCAAACCCCATAGAAAAAAAAACATTTGCACTACAGTTTGAGAATTTATGAAATATACCAATCAATCTCAAACTGAAAACGATAGACGAGACCATAGTGGTCGAGTTACGTGAAGCAAATCATTGACGATAGCGTTAACGATAATCGTTTTGACGATTATCATTTTGAAAATTACGGAATGACCCCCCTGATTTCCAGTCGGATTTACTTTTAAGTTTTACCAACTTGATCAACAAAACATTTTCGAAATTAGCTGTTATGTATACAAGAGCTGTCAAAAACGAAATTGTAATCCGCCAACAAAAGGATAACCGAATTTAAAACGTCAATTTGGCGGATTGTAATCCGCAAAACGTTTTCGATTACGGAATTCGGAACAGCAAAAATTCGAAAACGTGAGGATATAGAATTCGAATGGAAATTAGAACAGCCGTGTATAATATATTTAGATGTTTTATTGTAAAAAAAAATCTTATAATATGAATAATTAACACATAGCACATATAGAGACAGACTCAACTTTAGGATAGACAGATGTTTACGTTCTGGGAATCCTTGCGCAGGAGCAGTATTCTTGTAACTTTTTTGAAGCTTTTAAAGTCCATTGTCCAGTTGGACAGATTTTTATTTTATCACAGAATTTTCGGTGGAAGCTGAGGAATACAATGAACATCCAACTAGACATTGAACTTAAAACATCTTGACTATACAAATGATATCCGCAATGTTTTGAAGCTACTGTAGGCAAAAAAGGCAATTGTCTAGGGCGGCAAAATCATTACAAAAATTTCAAAGCTAAAAATCGTCTACTTTAATAACTACTTCCCTGTGGCCCGATTATGGATTACGAAGCGAATCGTTTTCAATTCGATATCCCCTTTTCGCCTCGTCTCGAAATGATCAATTATCGAATACGAAACGAGTCGTAAATTATACTTCCAAGATTTCCAGTTAATTGACAATCTTTGTGAGAGGTGCAAAGAAAACTTGTTTTTATTAACTTTTAAATGAAATTAAAATATTGTCTCAAATAAAAAGGGATTTTATATTGTTTTATATATATGCCGAACGTGTGAAAGTGGAAGAATCCTCAAACTTGCGAATTTCAAGAAAATTATTAAAAAGTGCTTCTTCTCCTTTTTGCTTTGAGTGAGGGTTTTTGTGTTAAGAGTTTATTATTTATTAAATTTGTTTTATGATTGGATACAAATACCTATATTGTTACAATTAAACATACATTTTTATTTATTGCAACCAATCCGCAAATAAAAACCTATCGGAAATTTACGCTGTAAAATTGGAAATGTCATTTCACATTTGCTTTCGATTTCGCAAATAGGGCGAATGTAAAACGAAAGAGTGGAAAGCGAAAGTAGTAATACCAAAGCTCATTTTCGCCAATTAAAACGATTCGCTTCGTATTCCCTATTCAGGCCACTGACTTCTTTTTTTACGTTGTCGATGTTACGCTATCTTCTCTCGATGAGTGCTTTGCGCAGTATCAATTTCTCAGCCAAATTTTGGATTTCTTTGCGATATTTCAAAGAAGAAGAAGTTAAAAGACTGCGAACAACTTGAAGCAATATTAACAGCAACAATTGACAGCGAACTTGATAACCAAACTTCTGCTGTTGTTAATTGCAAATCTTTGTCAATTTATATACAATTAAGCTTCATACTTTTTACTTCAAGTGTATCCAAATTAATTAAGGGCATTTAAGAAATTATTAACGTGACCTCTTACTGTTGCATCAGGCAAAACTAGCTTCTCGAGACATAAGCTTATAACAACCTATCTTCGCTCAATAATGACCCACGAGCGATTAACTGGTCTTGCAACTGTTTCAATTGAGAAAGATATGATTAATCGCATTGAAGAAAAAGAAATCGCTACAAGATTAGAACAAATGAAATCGCGCAGAGCAGCATTTTAATTTCAAAATTTTGTAAACATGTATGTATGTTATCAAAAGCCTTTGAGTGTTATAAAATAAAACCTTATGTAAATGTTAATGTTGTCGTTATCTTCTCTTTTTAATTTGAGGCGGCAAAATAACAATTTTAGCCTAGGGTGGCAAAATTCCAGGTTCGGAACCATTAGAACCTGAAAAGCTGACGCCTAAAATCTTCATTTGACTTGACTGACTATCAAATCAAAGATTTAACTGCACCTTATTCCAATGTTGGTATTTTACAAAGCTAAATAAATAAGGATGGCTGCCCTTTCGATTGATAAAATCCGAAAGACAAATTCAATACGTGTGAACGCTTGTTTGATTATGAAATCGAATCCCGAAGCATTTTCTCTTCTTTTCAGAAGAAGACCTGTCATCCTGACGCTAATCGAAAAGGTGTATTTTTTTTATCCCTAACCATGACTTAAAGTTAAGTTTCATTTGCGGATGCGGATAATTTTTGGTTGAGTGAGTCAACAAGCAAAATTTCAAGATTGGCAGTCAGCCTTATTTTGAAATTCACCTTCATGCGAAAGTAAGTCGAATTCGAACAGTTTGTATTTTGAGTTTCGAACGAATCGAAAGTTCACGTTATCAAACGAAAGTTCATTTTTTTTTTGAAAACTGAGCTAAGCTTGACTTTTGAATCATTCTAAACAAATGTCATTTATTTGACGTTAAAAATTTGCTGGCGAATAGATAAAAAAACATGTAAGCTCAAATATTTTTGTTGAAAAATAAAGAAAATAAAATGCTTTTATGAATTAATTGTTGAGGTTTTAATTAAAGTTCGCATTCCAATTGGACTAAACGAGAGCAGAAAGAAGTTCTCATCAAATTGATGGAAGAAAATCCGGAGATAGCCAAGGGATTTAAAGTCTTGAATAATCAGATGCATCCATTATCCTTCTCCTCCATATCTGCTCTTCGCAGTCGTCTTCACTTCTTATAAATAAAATAATTGCCATCTGTTTCTCTTGAAAATTAAACAATAAACTCTTGCTCATGAACTAGCTAATAACAATGAGGTACAAATATTTACAATTAACAAAAAAAAAAAAAATACCGGCGAGGGATTTCACTTTTTTTGGTTTTGTTGAAAATTGAAAAGTGTGACCAGTTGTCTATAAAGTAAAGAGAGAATTTGAAGTTGCATGTTTTTTTGTGTTAATCAATTATAAACAAAATTAAATTGACATGAAAGCTAAAGAAAATCTATTTTTTTACTACTCAAAAATATTTAAATTTTTTTTGTTACTTTTTCATGTCAATAAACTTACCATACTGTTCTCTAAATGCTCCCAAATTTTAAAATTTCATTTTTTATTGATGTTTTTTAAATAGTAAACTTTACCGGGCCTTTAACATTATTTATCTTTACTTTATTTTTCTTAAATGATAACGCATTATTTTGACTATCATTTTTATAAAAACAAAAATTCTTTCGAAAAAACCAACTTAGTCATACTAAATTAAATAGAAATGTCAGTAAAGAGCTGATGTTTATTTTATGCATTCATTCGATAATGAATATCTATTATTCGTTCGATTCTCAAAATATGCAAAGTTCATTCCATTGAATAGATCTATTCTTTCAAAACAGCTATTCGTTTGAATCTCAAAATAAGGCTGGGTGAAGAAATTCCACAACGTATCATTAAGATGCACTCCGCCGGCCGCTAAATACTCAAAATGTCACTATTCGTACATTTACATTTCCTTAAAAATGATGCTGGTCAGAATGTTGCAGTCAATGGAGAGCTCCACGATTACTAACTTATTATACGTATACATTATTGAATGGTAGTATTTTGGAAGAGAAAAAAGATTACATAAACATATCATAACAAACTTAACTTGAAATTAACAGCTCTATTCTGGCGTTGTGATTCGATAACAATTTCCGTATTCTCCGATAAACCTTACAACGAAGCTCACCACAGCAAAGGTGAATTTTGTAGTGTCATAATTGCAACAGCTGACTATAAAAAAAAACATAAACAAAATTCAAATGGGCACATATTTATTTTAAACTTAAAAAAACAGTTTTTTTTTAACAATAAAGTGAAAAAAAAATTCGTTTATGAATTTTTTATTTCGGATGAAAGTTATGGAACACGATACGAGGGCCGCCGCAATCAAATCCACTTAAATTTTTTCTTTTCAAATCTAATTAAATTGTAATTCTGTTTACAAAATATATATGTAGATTATGAAATCAAAATGTTAAAACACAAGGAATTTGTGAGTTGTGACCTGCTATGAAGGAGATCACAATTTCGATAGTTTTTATGAGGCTCACAAGTTCTGAGGGTGATGTGAGAATACGAAAACGGCCCAAAATCAAGTTCTGACTTCTGGGCTGTAAATTCTATGTTCTAAATTTCTATCGTTTTCGATAGAAGACTATAGATGCCTCCAGAACTATTAGATAATAATTTTTGGAAATATGAAAGTGACTATTCATTAAAAACAAGATATTCGAAATAAAGGTTGATAAATTAGTTTTCTCCGGCGCGGCGAGACGACGAGCGAACGGGAATCGAACGTTCGATCCCACTTTTAGCAGAATAGGGTCGATTTATTCGAAAACAAATTTTCTCCATTTTGTTCGAAATCTGAACAGTTTCTACCGCGATATCCGTTTCGATTGACCATTCAAAACGATCTTCAGATAAAATGCAACATGCACTGGGCATGAACGATGTTCGGATTATGAAATGTCTAAAAATATACTATTGGAGCACAAAATCCATGGCATGCAATTACATATCGACGCAAATTAGATTTGAGATTGGATTGTGGTTGTGATGTTGAGCATCGTCTATGCCCAGTGGAGTCAGCATGTAACGAAAATCGCCACCGTGCGAAACTTCGTGTAATGTTGCTTTGGACGTTCGTAGTACTCCTTTTGCGATCCTTTTCACTCGTGCTACTTTATCGAAAAGCTTATGAGGTCTGAGTAATGTTTTCGAACCCTATTTCTGTTACCGGTTTCATCGAGTAGGTTAGTCAGGCACATATGTATGTATATACATGTATCTATTAAAATTTTTCGTCAGATTACTTGCAAAAAGTGATAAATATTTGAAGAAGCCATTTTATTAAATTGTCAAATTTGGTAGTGTGCGTATATTGTCCAAAACTCCAATCAAAAACGGAATGACTTTCGAAATAAAAAAAAAAAACGACAATAAGGAAAATGATAAATTTAGCTTAAAAACCAACTAACTGCACTTAAACAGAAGTAATTCCAAAGCTAGAAACAAAGTCTATTGAACAAGATCAAAAAATGGAATATACCGAAATGCAGAATACAGCTTTTAATTTTTGAAATTCCAATTCACAATTTCCCTTTCAGTTTCAATCGAATAGTGGAAAAGTCAATCTCACATTCGTAATATGACTTCACACTAAATGGAACGCAGAACATAAGCAAATCGAATAAGTTCAGTCAAATAAATAAATCTAAAATTAAATTTTAGTACACGAAGAAATTTTATTTAGTAAACTATAAGTTAAAGTATTAAAGATTAACATTTTTGTTTGCTTTAGTATATAAATCGTTTACAAGTTAAATTATGCCAACGCAAGTTCATGCGTTTTTTTGTTTTGTTTTGTTTTGTTTCTAACCAACATCTTGTGTTAGCATATCTGTTTAATTTTAAACAATTTCGAGCAGTACACTGTACATTATTATTATTATTATTTAAATTCAAATTAAGATATAATTCTCTTTTATTTTTTTTTCTTACACTCTTCCTTCACTGACCTTTAAGAGATCATTTTTATTTCCTAGTTTTCACTTGCCTTACAAAAATATCCATTCTTTATTATGTCTCTTAACTGTTTTTCTTCTGTTGCAATCTTGCTTCTTTCACAAATAATATTAAATTCATTAATTTGTCTCGTTTTATAATGTTTTGTTTGTTTTTTTTTTTTTTACTTCACTTCATTTCTTGTATCACAAGTGTGAATTTATGTGTATTTTTCTTTGTGTTTTTGCGTGCACTAATATCCACATGTATATTTATATTTGTTTTTTTTTTTTGTGTTTTTCTTTTTTTATTTATTTTAATTTCATTTATAACTAATTACTATGAAACGTTTAATAATATAATTTTGTTTTTCTTTAATTTTTTTTTTTGTTCTTATTAATAAATCTTCTCTTACGCTTAAATTTAATTTCTCTTACTACTTAGATTTACAATTTTTATATCTGTTTATTTATTTTAAAAAGAAATACATTAACATTAACTTGTGTTTTTATTTCTTTTTTTTTTTTGTTTTTGTATTTACGTGTTTTTTTTTTAAGATTAAACAATTTATTGGTAAAAAATAAAACAATTATTTGTATTTATAAGAAAACAAGAAACTTCTTATAAAATAGATAATTTTGTATTATTTTTTTTATTTACTTTTTAAATCTTCAATGTATAATCTTTATTTACAATAATATTATGTAGAGGTAACTTCTAAATAAATCAAAAAATTAAATAATTTAAAAGTTGTTTTAAAAAAAAAGAAAATTAAAATTAATTATAATTATTTAAAAAAAGGGGCGCGTGACAAATGTTGTTTTGTTTTTTTTTTCGAGTTGGAAATCGGGAGAACGTTATTTCCTCTTTCTTTTTGACTTTCTTAAACAAAAAAAAAAAAAAAAACAAATACTATGTTACCTACAGTAAAAAATTAACGAAAATTATAAAAAGCAAATACATATTTATAAATCCCTGAAATAAAATGTAAAAATTAAAACTAAACAAAAAAAAAACGTTAAGAAAGTAAATTATTTCAAAACAACGATGTCTCTTCATCTTGATAATGCTGACTCTCCTTTTTGTTTGCTGTGATGTTGAATATTTGTATGTATATTTAGTATATGACTTCGTAGACGGTTGCTTTTTTGTCTCCAGATCCAGTCACAATGTATTTATCGTCGGTTGATATGTCGCAGCTAAGCACTGACGATGTTTCTTTGGACTAAAATAAAATTAAGAAAAAAGTTAATAACGTGTTTTATATGAAATAAAAAAGTTTATAAAGAAAGCAAGAAAGAAAGAAAATACAAGAAAATACATTTTATGAGACAAATCCAATCCTTTAGATTGAACCATTCAAGTTCCATTATCAAAAGAAGCACTAGGTTTGTTTGGTAACGTAAAATTTCTTGAGAATTTGCAAAAATCCTTTTTTTAACTTGAAAAAGTTGCAACGAGGGAGCACATCGAGACAGCAATTTGTGCTACGTAAATGTATGTATACAAGAATAGTAAATACTCTCAAAATACCCAACTGTTAGCGTTTTTTTGCTTTTAGATTTGAAATCGTGTTGCCTGGTATGTGAAAATTAACTATCTGAATAATAGATAACTTGGGAAATGTATAATTTAAGTAATTTTTTTTTTAACAAACGCAAATTGTTAACAAAAGCGGACTTTTGGCATGTGATTGTTTATGTGAGGAGTGAGATTTTGACGTTTTGTACGCAAAAGTCGTTCAATGCGTTTGTTAACTTTGTTGTAAATTTCTCCATTTTTGAGAAATTTGTTCTCACTTTGGTGTTTTAACAGGTTTTACACATTTTACTGCAAAAAAATACCAAACAGACCTATTAATGTTGGGGTAGGTATTAAAAACAATAGGGCCGTTTTCGAAAACGTCATCTGCGTCAAAATTGCATTTGCAGAATGTTTTTAAACGTAAACTGCAGAGGTCTTCTGTTCATGTACAAATTTTATTGCATTAGCATTGTGTTCGATAATGCAGTATGCTAGTCACATGTTCGAAAACATCATCTGCGGGCAGCAGTCTAGTAAAAAAAATAGAGGTGACGAAAGAGACAGGCATGATGGTTCGAGAGATTGTTATAACACTTTCTCAAAAAATCTGAATAGCCATTCTGTTTTGTTTTTGCTTTTGTTCGAAAACGTCAAATGCGATTGCCAAAAGAATCATTTGACGTTCATCATAAGACATGTGTGCAAGCAGGACTATTGCATATTTGACGATTGCAACTTCTGCGTCATAAATGACAAATGACGATCATTTGCCGGTCAAATTGACTTTGATTTCAAGTTTTCGAAAACGCCCTAAGTTTGCCAGTTGATTGACGTTCAACTCACATACCTTCGATATTAAGGCCGGCTCACACTTCTGGGAATATTTTGTCGTATCATAACGGCACCAAACAAAAAAAAAAACAAACACATGAACAACGCATATTCTCATTTCTGACAGCCAATATAATATTTCAAGTACAGTTTGAGAATTTCTGAAAGATATCAAATGCTCTCAAATTGCATTCTAAACAAACGATAGACCAGACGATAATGATTGGTTAAGCAAAGCAAATTAATGACGATCATGTAAACGATTATCCTTTTAGAAATAACGGAATGATACCCCTAGCTAATTTATCAATCTTCTCTGTTAACTATCACTTTGTCGTTTTAGTTCCCATGATTTTAAAAGAGATTTCCTCCGCTCATACTCGTAAAATGAATCATGAAGTTCTTCTTGCATGTAAAGAATTGTTTGGAGGTTTTTGTATTTTGATATCGATTACATGCTTCTCTCGCATGGTTAAGTGGTACCGCACTGAAGACTCTCCAAAACAAAGACTAGCTCAGACGCCCGACCTCATGCTTATCCCGACCGACGGAGCAGAGTTAAATAACTTTGGGCTTATTGTTTCAGGCGATGAGTCATCGAATTAAGCCCATTGCTCCGAATATACAAGAGTCACGGAGGTGATTCATATCTCATTTGAAAAGACTTAAGAGCTTATTTTAACGTAACAACATAAGACGTTCTCTTTGTTTCATTTCGTTGAGCTGATCAACATGACCGCTAACAATTCAGACATGTTATCCATGTTCGGTAGGTACCACAAACGCGATCTACCAAGGAAATATGTTTCAGTCGCTTATTGCTATTTGGGAACCGCTCTTTACTTACGAAAGCAAAATTAAAAATCTAAATCCACAATTATGGGTGCATCACATGATTTCCTTGTATTCAATTGGTTTGGAGCGACTACTTAAGTGCCCTTCGACAACTATGAACACTTTAGCACTTTCTGAGATAGGACAGGATATCCAAAACATTCCGAGAAGCAGCAAAATCATTGTTTTAGTAACAAAGCTTAAGGTTGATGTAATTAGAAGACCGAAATACAAATCTTCGAAAAAATAAAGCTAAAGGAGAGATTCTACTAAGAAGACTATGTTCTGTTGCTTTATTATATTTTATTTACAATGACAAAGAAGGTAATTAAGGTGGGTAAAACATGTAGTTTCCTCAAAACGCAATAATCTTTTTTCTGCAACCTGAATCGCACTAGTTGTAAGGAATTGGACAACAATTTCAACAGCAGATTAGGAATAAGGTATTTTTTATTTCGTAAAATCTCAGGGGTGGGGTCCAGTGGACGCTTGGGGGTAAGTATATATTGCAAAGAGCCTAGAGTGGGGCTCTAATCACACTACACCTACTAGACTTTTGTCATTCACTCGACAAAAAGAATGAAGTACACAAAATATTGTTTGACAATAAATAGATGTAGGGTAGATATATAACTTACTTGGAATATGCTGGCGCCATATGGTGTCCTCCATGCATTCAGCAAGTTATCCTTTCCAGTAGACACAAACCATTTGCCGCATGTGGCAAATCTTAGCGAAAGAACACAACTTTCATGCAGATGTAATTGGTATTTGTCTGGTTTCGATGCATGCAATACTTCAACATGTGAATTTTCCATACCAACTGCCAACCATTCTCCTGTAATAAAAAAAATCAATAAATGAGAACCCTGCATATCAAAAGTCATTTATATTCATTTAGAACTTACCCGTTGGACAGTAACCTAGTGAGAAGATCTGTGAACTGAAATCGTGCTGTTGCAGTTGTCTGCCTTCTCTTAAGTCCCAGGATCTCACAGTATTGTCTAAGCCACCAGTCCATAAACGTGAACCATCGGGACTAATGTCAATACAAGAGGCACCATCTGTGTGACCCTGGAATTGCCGCACAAGCGACTCATTATGCAAATCCCAAACGGCAATGTTGCCATCACTGCAGCAGGAAAAGCATACTTTGGAATCGGGACTAATCGCCAGAGCATAACACGCTGGTGCGGCAGATGTTAGTTCGGCTTTAATTCTTGGGGTCGGACTAGCCAAATCCCATATTGATAAGTTTGATGCTTCACCTCCGACAATCAGAGTTCTTCCATCGGGCAGAAGTTTCACTGAGCGAATGTAGTTATCGCGTTGTAAACAGTCTAACTGACTGATTGGTGTCATGCTGCCTTGTCGCGCAATGTCCCAAACTTTGACGCATCCCTTTCCACCGGTATAGACGTATTTCGTTGGATTCGAGATCGTTACGGCGCACACAACTTCACCGTGAGAGAGTGTGCTCATTTGGCGTGCATGCCTTGGGATGCCCACACCCACTAGGGCATCCGGCGGAAAGGGCACCGGTTGTAAGGTGCCTTCGCCATTCATGTGAAACGAGTAGGCTCTGTAAGAAAAACAAAACAAAAATTAATAACAAATCTGCCAAAAGAAAAATCACAAATCACAAAGAAAATAACTTACGGTTTTCCACCGGCCAATCCAGCAGAATGAGGAATACCATTGGCGCGTACATGAGCGTGTGGATCATACGCCATTGGTGGCCGACCATACGCAGGATCGGGTGGTGGTCGCTGATAGGGATCCGCTGGCCGCTGATATGGGGAATTGGGATAGCCAGCTGGTGGAACCTGTGGAAGTACTTGCTTTGGATTTACCGGCATAGGTACATTCGGTGTTGGTGTTCTGGCCTTAGCACCCGGAGTTCCAGGTTTGTCGAGCTGTAAATAAAAAAAAAAAAACAAAATTATAAGTTTAGAAATACATTGAGCTAGATGATATGGGCTTACATCTTTAGTTTTAAGGCTGGGCGTCGATCTTGATGAGCTTGAGCCCGATCGGGATGGTGGTCTGTCGCTGGTCTGTTTTGAATTACTGCTACCGGGTTTATCGGATCGATCGCCGTTTAAGCCAATACTGTCACGATCACGATCGCGTGAATCTATCGAGATATGATCGCCATTTGGTCGTGGGGATGGTGATTCCTATAGAAATTTTACATTAGCGTCAAGATTATTTCACTGTTAAGATTTTTATGGATGAAACATCTATAAATCATTTTATTGTAAATAAGATAAGATATTTAGCTTATCCTATTAAAAAAGCCACTGAACACAAAAAATAAAATGATAGCAAAATATATCCAGACGTTTTTAGCTTTATTTGAATACAATGGGATGAATCAATGAAAGAAGGTAAAAGCTTAATGTATTACACCCAGGTATGAAAAGTATACGGTAAATTCAAAAAGTCGATGAAATTCGATGGTACATATTACCACAGAAATTTGTCTTCTTCTGAGAGTACTTGAATCATAAGATCTCCGCAAAAAACTGTTTTATACTAAAGAGTAGAGTTGAAATTCTCTCAAAAATATTGACACTACCAAAAAGCACGGGAACAAAAATTTACAATATTCCATTCTAACACGCACGACAGAATTTTGGCTTTCATTAGTTTAATCTCATTTTGATTAATTGCTAATTTGTGGATTTCTATCAATTAAAATGTCTTGTATAGAGATTTTAACCAAATAGCAATAAATTCCTCTCGCGGCTATTTAAAAATGTCAAAATCTTAACTTTGTTGAAACTGACACTTGTGCCTACGATTTTTTTAAAAAAATTCTGCCATTGTGAGATTTATATTGCTATAAAAAGAAATAAAAATAAAATTAGACATACAAAACAAAATACGTATAAGCATTTTCCTTTGGAATTTTGGATCTATCAAATTCATCAAAGTAATTGATGTCACTTTTAATGTTGACAGCTTCTTGAAGGCCCTATAGGGAATATTTTGAGTAAGGAGAACAGAATTTTTGAAAATTCAACTGTTTCTGACCGCAAGATCGTTCCTTAACTATTTTTAAATTTAGAATAGAGAATAGAAGGGTTGTTGCCGAAAATTCTAAAGTAACTTGAAATTTCTTTAAAATCTCCCAATTTGTCAAAAACTCTTGTTCGAGGAAAATTCCTGAACAGGGGCAAAAATGTTCACTCCACTGAAAAGTTTGCGATTTTGACGTTTTATACACAAAAGTAGTTCAACGCTTTTGTTAAATTTCTTGAAATTTTTTTTTTTAAGAAATCTTTTCAGGTTTAGCTGTTTTGACAGGTTTTACACATTTTACTGAAAAAAGACACCCAACAGACCTCATACTCTTGTTCTGAATTCCCATCGATTGTAAAATGCTATCGTTTTCAAGCTCTAGGTGTATTAAAATTTCTTTCGTTGCCAATACTTATGGAATGAGTGCGCTGTAAATTTTCTAACGGATTGAAAATACTTGACGTTTGGAATTAATTTGAGTTTTCCTTTGCGAATTTTTGTCAATCCATGCGGAAATCAATAGGAATGTTTAGGAAAATGAGATTTTGAAGACTTGAATAGGATTTCTCGGCAAAATTTTACAGTTTCGCTGTCGAAATCGTGAGGGAAAAAAAATTTGGATTCGCTTGCTCACTTTATATGGCAGCGAAATGTCTGAGATATCATTTTTCTATGCGCGCCTTATTTTCTTTACGGATTTGTTTCTGAATGGAAATCAGTGCCTACGTTCTGTAACTCTCGCATCGATAAAATCAGTCGAGAAACGATGAAAATTGAAACAAATCGTACGAGTTTTGTTCCATTTTGCATCGTTTTTCGACCAATGCGAGAGTTACAGAACGTAGGCACAGAACAGAGGAGATAATAAGCCATTTGCTAATTAAAACTTTCAACAAGTTTCCCAAAACTAGGTTTTGTTCCTATGGATTTTGACAGCAAATTGTGAAAAATTGCGAAGATTAGTGAAAAATTGCGACGATTTGTGAAAAATTTCACACAGCCCTAGTATTAAAGCTTCTCCTCGTATTCCGTCAAAGTGACAGCGGAAAATGTGTTAGATGTCAGAAACGTGAACTGGCTTAATTTATCGCGACTGCTGCCATTTTGACGTTTTTTTACAATACTTCGTGTAAAAGTAATTACATATTATGTAAATTCAAATTTATTCAAAACAATACGTTTAACTAGTTCAGGTTTCTGAAATATCGATGATCTCAGCAATTTCGGAAACCTGAAGCCACCCGTCAGCACGATTCCTCACTTTTGGTGTCAAAGGCCTGAGTATGAAATTTTGCTTAATTATTGTTTCCGCAGTTCATCAATTTATAAAAAAGAGAGTGGCTTTAACACTTTTTGTCGAGAAATCTTGTTCAGGTTTCTTCCTCCTCCTCCGTCAAATTGACGGAGCAAAATCTCTAATATCTCAGTAACGTGAACTGGCTTATTAAGCCATTCATAAGGTACATTTATTATAAAATTTAAAATACAAAAAGAAAACAGCTACTACAACAACAAACTACGAATACAGTTTTTACTTTTTTTTTTTAAACTCAACTCACCATTTCATTTGACACATCTACGACTAAATCCTGATCGCTTTTCTCGCCATCGTCGTCCTGCAATATAAAAATAAACAAAAATAATTTTCAAACAAAAATTCGCCATGGTTTTTGGAGATTTTTAATTCATCTACTTCTACAATTTAATGTTTGGTTCGCACAAAAAAAAAAAAAAATTAAAATAGAGGACATATCTAAACCCTAGATGGTGAGTTGAGTTTCTAGATGTCACAAAAACAAACACACACAACTTATAGAGCTTTGGTTGATCTGATAGATATAATTGGAAAAATATTGTAAATAGACAGTGAGAGAGAGAGAGAAAGAGTGAAAAAACCATTTTTAAGTTGTTTCAATATTGTAAATTAAAATTAAGATCACACTTCATAAAAATATGAAAAAAGTTTAGAAAGAAAACTTTGGAAGACAAACATTTATGCACAAAAATATAGCGGATTTAATGTTGTGAGAGTTAATGAATGAATTAATGAATTTTAAAGAGATGAAAAAAGATGAAAGAGAAGTTCTTTGTATAATGAGTTTTGAGTTCGGTATAGGTGTACTTACATGTGCCAGTTTGTCTTCTTTTCTTCGCTTGGCGTCATTCTCAATGTCAAGAGGTGACCGGGTACGATATTTCTCACGCTCCGCTGGTGATACAGAGTTTCTCTAAACGAAACAAAAACAAATTACAAATTAATTGCAATTAAAACGTTACTATTAGTATCATGATTTAGGTAGGTACATATTATGTATGATTAAGGTCATGAATCGGACTAGAAGCGATCCTAAAGCATGAAGTTCAAATTGGAATATATTTCCTTCATTGACGTTGCACAGCCTCCTAACTTTAATCCTAAGAGAAAACGCCTCTATTATGGGCCACGTAAACAAGATTAGTGTCTATGGATCGAATTTGGGAACAAAAAAATTACGAACTTTCAAAAATCAAGATCCATATTCAGGTGGAGTGCCAAAGTAAGGAGTGAGTACATCTTAACTGGCTGAACACAATAGACGCGCGTTCGCACCTGTCAAAGTTAAAATACATAAAATCTCGTTATAGACAAAAAGCATGTTGACAAATTATCCCGTCTGGAAAAATGACAAGTTTTTGCAAAGTTAAGTCAAGGATTTGGAATGTTTTCGGTGTGGAAAATCGAGACAAGAAAAACTTGTACAATACAATCTCATTGTTATTCACATTGTACTCTTGTGGTCGAATTCAGCAAGTGTGAATCATGTGTATATGTATTCTATTCACGCTAAAAAGATAGCTAAATTAATTTGCCTATTTGTGAACATACACGATATTTGTCAACAAATTTGCAAATCACTCTTGCTGTTCACGCCATCTACAGTAGAAAGTATGTACCATTCCCTCGACCACATATCTGTGCTATTGCGAAGGGTACATACTTCATCGCATCCAACTTCACGTCACATCTCAAAGGATGTGTCGGCCATCTTAAAAAGTAGAACAAACATTAAGCTCGTGGCGGCACTGCAACATTTGTTAAATTTTTAATTTTTTTATAAAAAAAAGAGAAATTGTTTAAACAAGAAGGTAATTTTATATTCGCTTGGTGGGCAAAGTTTCACTCAATCACTTGCGGAATGGCGGATTTGTGTACACAGTGGCTAGCATATTGGACTGATAAGCGGAAAGTCGCAGCTTCGAATCTTAAATTAACCAACAGTTTTTTTTTTTAAATTGTTTTTTGTCTACGAGGGAATATGGCACATAACTGTCGAGGGCCTAGCTAATATCGGGGGTCAGGTTTCCATTAGGCACATACGCGAAAAAAAAAAATTTTTTTTTCAATTGTTGTAAAATAGCGTATAAAACAAGAAAAAAAAATTTTTTTTGCACGGAAATTGTTATTAACAAAGTTATAAACAATTAAAGTTTGCACCGTAGGTTCATGAAAACTACTTAATTTACTGAATATATGCATTGAAAAATGGTTATTTTGGCATATTCCTCTAAAACAATATCGATTGTGTCGAAAACAATCATAAAACAGTATAAAAAGTTAAACCTATTAACAATTTTAATGAATTAAAAGTGAATATAAATTGACTGACTAAAAATAATAACCAAAGACCATTAACTAAAGCAAATGTGCAATTCACCCAAGAGTATACTACACTTTTGATATAATTGTGTCGGAAAAAGGTTTTTTATTGTGTTAGTTGGTTTGGTATCAGTTTTTTTTAATAAACAGTACGGTAGGTGGCCCGCTTCGCGGGTTCAAAGGATTTTAACTCCCTTTTTCGGGGGCACACCCGCTCACGCAACTCCGTTGCTCCGCTTAGGGTATGTCCAGTCGCCAGGCAGGCGCCTATGTCGTCAGTAGGTTTGGTTTCAGTCTTTTTGTAGTAAACAGTACGGTAGGTGGCCCGCTTCGCGGGTTCAAAGGATTTTAACTCCCTTTTTCGGGGGCACACCCGCTCACGCAACTCCGTTGCTCCGCTTAGGGTATGTCCAGTCGCCAGGCAGGCGCCTATGTCGTCAGTTGGTTTGGTATCCAGTTTTTCGAATAAATTCATTAAAATTTGAATCTTAGCCTACTAGTAAACTTTAAACGCAACGGTGTTTCGGTCATCATCATGACATCAAAAGAGTTGCATACATTTAGGAAAACAGCATTTTAATAGTTTTTGGTATAGGTTAGTAGTTTCATAGGAAGGAACAATACAAACTTAAATTGTTAATAACTTTGTTAATAATAGTTTCCGTGCAAAATAATTATTATTTTCGTGTTTTGTAGCTCAGCTGACATCTAAAAAACATTTTTTCATATTTATTTGTGAATGTGCCTAATGGAAACCTGAGCCAATATCGGTAGTAGCAGGATGTGTTAGAATACAAATTCAACACTACAGTAGTGGCCAGATAATTTGCCTCAATGCAGTTGATATGAGGACAGTAAATTTGAATTCCTTTTCCATCAGAATTAAATTTGATCTTTACAAGATTTTTCAATTTGGCTGACAAATAATAATCCGAAACCAAACATGTTTATTTTTTCAATGTAGGTAATTAACTAAAAAAAAAAACAACTCACCAGTCTCTCCTCAGCAGACGGTCCATCTAAATTACTTTTCATATCTGGCCGATGATGATCCGGCGGTGCTTTTAACAGACTCTGTGGTGCATGTGGTAATCCCATTGGTCCACCTAATGCTCCAAATGGTCCAGCTAATGCTCCAAGACTTGGCATCGGTTGTGGTGGTCCACCGGGCACTTGCTGCGCATGAATTTGTTGCTGCAAAAAAAAATTGAAAAAAAAAACAAAAAAATTAAAAAAAATTACAAATTAACTTAATTTTATTTCGGCTTATTCGTTTGCCTATTTGGACACATTTATATATTTTTTTTTTTCTAAAAATTAATCTGTTTAAATTGCATTTTAACATAAGCATGACTATAAATATGTTAAACAAAAATAAGACTAGTACAAATTAATAACATTAATTTTAGGAATATGCCCTAATTATCACATACAAATGTTTGGATAGACAAGAAAATTTTCATAAAATAACAGTGAAATTTGGTGAGTTACAGAGATTGTTATTATTTTTAAAAGTCGATGGACCCAAACCCTCATAGGTACTCGTATGTATTAATATACGATTAATCCTTTAATGCCATTTCATACAAACACGGCGAACGTTTACCCGGTAAATGAGTATGCATTCAAATTATGTGAATTTATGTGAGTGTACACGTTCAACACATATCTGAATTTTCTGAATTCTAAATTTTTGGAGCTTCTGATTGGCCAGCTTTCATAAAAAGTAAGATGTCAATTGAATTTTCAGAACTTTTTATGACAGCTGGTCAATCAGTTCAAAATTCAGATATGCCTTGTACGCTCCCAATTTGTTTAGTTCTGCGATCTTCCTGGCTGAACGCAATAATAGGTGAGCGTCATGATGCGCGTTCGCACGCAAGTCATTATGAAAACTTTTTTAACTCCCAGAGTGGCGCCTGCGACTGCAGCTTCATTGTTTTGGCTTTAAACGAGATTGTATGTATTTCAACTTTGGCAGGTAAGGACGAGCGCCATTACGCACGTCTATTGTTCGTATATAGTAAAGCTGCTTTTGATTGAAGCATTTTTAGTATGATTCTAAGTTAAGACGACGATTTTCCAAATTTTAAATGAGTCACCAAATGGTAATTTTATCTTTTTAGTGCCAGTTTCACAGTCAGAACAGTGCCACTTAAATGGGCAGCGTGAAAGGTTAAGGCGGAATATCACAGTGCACACTTGCCTGAATAAGTGGCACTTAAGTCTCCGATTTGGTGACTTAAGTCCCACTTACGCGGCTATGAAACTTTAGCCCAAAGTTTTAATATGGCAAACTTAAGTGCCACTTATTCCAGTAAGTCTTAATTGTGAAACTGGCCCTAAGTGTCATACTAACTCCATATGTCATTTTGACAATACAAAATGTGAAAACGGTTTTTTGCTTACTTTTTGGAACGAAATGTGACCCTTTTTAGGTGTGTTTCAGATCGAGTTTATTAAGAAAACATGCTTAGTACGATACAAGTCAAAAATTGTTCAAAACTTAGAATATTTTAGTAAAGAGATTTAAAGTAAGTAAATTGTTAACTAGTATCATGCTAACAACTGAACAAAATTTTGCAGCATTGTTTTTTTTTTTTTAATTGAAGTTGGTGAAGTTTTTCATTGGGTTAACCAATTTTTCGCTACTTCAACGAAAAGTTAGTAAATAGAAGTAATTTCATAGTTTTACGAACCAGCAGACTATTTGAAGCACTTCCGTCCGATCTTGGGGAGGAATTTATTGAGTATCGGAGAAGGGTTAGCATAGAGATCCATAAATGCAGATAAGGCTAAATAATCACAAAATACGAGGCGAAGACTCTCCCCGTTTTTCGGTAAAATAAAGTGTTTCCCTGTCAGTTTTGATTCATTTTACTCGTCGTATATTTAAACATTGAACAACCCTTACTGAACAGAGACAGTTTATTTAGAATATTGCAGAATTTTGTTTCGAATTCGCTATTAAGCCTTAAAAATTCCTAATTTGATCAAAAAGTCTAGTTGTTTTTTTTTTTTTTTTTTTAAGAAACCAAAACCGCACCTTTATCAAAATTATTATTCTACAAACAAAACATAAACTAGATTGAGATACGTTGCTGTTGCAGCCGCAGTGAAATATCAAAAGTGCAATTGTTCAATCGAACTAACTTAACCAAACCATAACCAATATATCTACCCACATGAACAGACACCAATGCCGCACGCGAATTTTACGGTTTCACGATTTCGAAATGAAAATTCACCCCAACAACAAATAAATCATAACAGAATTATAAGTCCTTCACGTCTTTCCCCCCCCCCCAAATGTATACCAATATAGAACCTATCACGAACTCTACTCGTCGAGAGTCGACACAGGTCACAGATGCAGATGGAGGCAGGAGCAGCAGCAGAATTGGTAAAGGCGATGCGATGGTGTGATGATGACGATGGGGGAAGGGGGCAGCGGCAGCTTTCTCTGTCAACTTTCAACCTCAACCATTGGGGAATTCGATTCGATTGAGTTTTTGAATTTGTTTTGTCCAAAAAAAAAGCACAGAACCATCACACATTGATGCAAACCTAAACCTACCATCGCTGCTGTTGTGGCCAATGTGACTCCTAGTGCTCAATTTTATTCGATTATTCTGGCTCTTTGCATTCTGTGTTGGTCTGGCAGATAATTTCTCGTTGCCCTCTCTCCTTCGTCGCGTCGGCATCGGTCGTCTTCTTCGTACAGAGTTTGCATCGGGAAATTTGATCAGAGATGACAGTGTTGGAAACCTAATATCCCAAGCGAACTAGAGCGTTTGTTCTGCCTCCCTGCTCTGT
This sequence comes from Leucozona laternaria, assembly GCA_932273885.2. Lineage (NCBI taxonomy): Eukaryota > Metazoa > Arthropoda > Insecta > Diptera > Syrphidae > Leucozona > Leucozona laternaria. Next base: position 36,105,064 of record OW026366.1, read on the forward strand.
CCATAATGCCTGTCATTGGCTACCAGTTTTTGGAAGTGCATCACTCTATCTAACCACAGCGAATGCGGTAATTAACCGGCTGCACCAAGATAATTTTAATCAGCTGCAGGTATATTCTACCTATAGCTGGGCTATGTTTTAATGTATGCACGTACATACGAACATATATGTATGGTTGTGCAGAGGTGCACCCAACCTTCCAACATCAACTTTGTCCGGATGTGACTGCGCATTCCTTAACCAATCCCGCCCCCTTAGACCGGCCACTAGCCGCAGCGAGCCTCAAAGCCTTTTTGACCTTCATTAAAGAATGATAAGACCACCACTTGCACATCAGTTCCGAACGTTTCGAACTGCGGTGTTTTGGTTCTGTTTCGCCATGAAATGTAAAATAGCTATTGCCTCACTGACTAGCTGCCTTCCCCCCCCCCCCCCCCCCCTTTACGAGTATTCTGTCGGACTGTACCGATGACCGCAACCACGAAAAAGTGGTCGAATTTCAATACAGATTCACACTCCACATTGTCCACAAAGCGGGTTTGAGAAGGAGGGAGGACTAGTATAGTAGAACTGTGGATGTATGCAGTGTGCATAGTGCGGTAAATAGCTATTGAAAAGGCAGGAGTTAGGCCCAAGAGGAGAATGCGGTGGGAGTCATGTGATACACTGCGGGAAACAAGTATGTTGATGTCAATTTATTTGCACTTATTATAAAGAGCAGTTTTGAATATGAGCTTTAAATGTCACCAATTTACCCACACCACAATCTATATACACAATATAAGTAATTTTTATTGAACACTTTTTGAATGGAGCAAAAATTATTTTTGAGGAACAGGGAAATAATTGCACGGGTGGCCTTACTTTTTACTTTAAATTCGAATTTTTTCCACTTTTAGTGGAAATTTTGTAGGCGGAATTTTTTTGGTTGGGTTTTTTCCGAAGTTTTCACAGCTTTTCGTAGTTGTGGGAACCAGCAGGAAAAGGAAAGAGTCGTTCATTTTTTTGGCGAAATTTTTGAACTGAAGATCAAAAACTTGATCTTTTTCCATAACGTGACGAAATGATTCCAAGATGAAAAATTTATTAAACTGGGAGCAAGCGGAATACCAATTTTCGAAGAGAGTTCACGGTGCGCACAGTCGTACCAGACAACAAACTGCCTAGTATGGCACAATGTAGAGGGTTTCAGGTGCAGACAGTGATCAATGTCAGTGATCAATGTTCACAAATTCCTCACATCAAATCACATTTCATTCACAGGTCAAATAAGATATTGCATGAAAACAGCGGGCGCACTCCAACCCTCCTCCAACACTTTCGGTCATGCTTAAGCCATATGACAATATTAAACTTGGTTTGATTAAACCAGTTTCACTGCAGTTGCCGTCAAGCAAAAGACTTTCTCCCACCCGTGGTAAGGGGTCTTAGTGCGAATATTAGGTTATTTCCATCAGGAGATTCGGTACCTACTGATCTTTAAGTTCAAATACCTGGATTTTGAAAGCCACCAGGGTCACAATTTTGCTGATCTGAAGACACCAACGGGAGGGCACAATACTTATTAATCCATCAAAGCCATTACACCTGCTGATCTAAAGGCACTAGCAGCATTATATCTGTTGGTCTACCAGTGCGAAAGTCTGCTGCTCCCAAAGCCACCAGGGCTTAATTCTTGCTTGCCAACAGTGGAGTTTATTCCGCAACTTACATCAGTTTACCGTTTTGTAAGCTCACAACCAGATCAGATCGATAAATTTGGTGGCGCAACAGCTTGTGGAGAGCAGAGTCAAGTGTCTTACAACTCTCAAACATTTCTAAGTGCGGTTCTAATTTTGCCAAATCCGAACCGTTAAGAGATGATAAGCCACATTAATATCACGAGAGACACTCTAGGAGGGTTTGTCAATTTCTCTTAGGCAGTAGATACACTTGAAAAAAAAAAAAAAATCATTTGGATTCGATCCCCCAGACCTCCGGACGGAGCGTGACAGTCCACGACGCACTAACCATTACGCCATGGTCTATGACAGATATATGTGTACAAATGTACATATAGGTACCTGTTTTTTGCTTGGAAAACTAGATATTTTAGTGTTTTCAGGTGACAGTTCGAATATACGTCTGTCAAATTCCATCAAAGGATGGCTACGATGTCAATGGATAAACCTTATTTTTCGTTTAGAAAAAGTAGTTGAGCGGAAAGTAAAATGAACGAGTCAAGAATGAGAACAACTATCGCAAAAAAAAAGTCGAGTGAAAATTATCCAAATTCCTCCGAGCGAGATAGTGAATGGATGATTAGGAACTATCGAATTGCTATTTTTTGATAGAACCTATACTAAATATATCGATTAAGTCGATAACTTTTATTCGATAATTCCCATCACTAATTTCAACGAAGTTCGCCAAACCAATCTGACCTCCTCTAATGCCCCATTATAACCTTAGAATTAAATTAGGTAGATATCAGCAATGTATAATCTGTAAAAATAATGGTGACGACGAAACCATTTTATGGTCAATGAGTTTGGTCATTGACACACTACAGCCTTAGAAAAAATACAAATTCCGCTATAACCAAATAGCACTAATTTAACATTATTTACCTCAAAAGTTGATTTTCCTGCTCACATTTGTGAAATGCCAGCCACACAAAACCTTACACTTTCTATCATAACCATTATCATTGTCAACCATATTACGGTTTTTTTTTTTTTTTACTTTTTTATCATGAAAATAAAATAATCACAGAGTTCGGTGTACATAAAGTAAGTTCTGTCTACTGAAATCGCTGTAATTGCCCACATAATTAAAAGAAAAATGTGGCGCCCCGTGACAAATATATGCATACAGCACTACAACAACGATTTCGGGTGTCTCTATAACACTTGTGGGAATGTCAGTCATATCGATTAAACAAACAACAAAAATACGAACAAATGGACATAAAAGTCCGCACGCAAAACCTCCAAATAAAATCGATAAAGGAGGAATTATTACATATGCATATACGTATTAAAATGCGAATGATGAAACTAATTTGCTTGCAGGGATGGCACTGAATATAGGAAACACCCGCCCTATTCACTTGGAAAAACCAAATTAATTTAATATTTATATATCACACATCTGAATGAAAGTCTAGAGTCATTCAATAAAATTACCACGATTTCAAATCCCTCCCATTAATGTCCTTTTTGCCTGATTTTGTACAAATTTTTTTTTTAGCAATAAAGTCCTGGAAAACAATAAATGACAATCACACTTCTACAAAAGGTGGTTGAAATAATTTGTAGATAAAATTTATAATTGCAAAAATTCTTCCTGAAACCATGATTGCCATTGATTTATTTATCGGCGTTTTGTTGTTTTAAACAACCGCGTCTCTCTTAGGCTTATGACACACGAGCGCCTTTTTCCGCGCGTCCATTTGTTTGTTTGATACAAAGAAAAGAAATAGGAGTGCACACACGAGCGTCCGGCGAATGTGTGTAGTGTAGGTATATTTCTATTGCTTTAATGCTTGTATTTTTGTTTGACGAGCAAAGTGACGCGCGGAAAAATACGCTCGTGTGTCTGAATCTCTCAGCAAGCTCCCCACCAGCACCAAGAGCTATCAACATGCCATCAGCGCAAGTCGACCACGACGATAAAGAGTGCCAGCTGGTGCATGCAGCCCAGAACGAGACCTACCAGTCAAAGCTGCAGACTAGAATCAGCAGTCCGGGAGATCTACGGGCCAAAATGAAGGGAGGAAGTGGGGGTCGAGTATGGTTTTAGGGTTGTTACGGCAGAGATAATATTAAAAAGTTCTACCAAAGGCTTAAACGATCTTCTCAAGGCTATAAGGCCAGAACAAAAGTCTGCCGAGATGAGTGGGAGTACATAATCGTTGCTGAGGAGCTGGATGGAACACTTTTTTAGAATGCCATACAGCGAAGACAGTCAACATTCCGCTGTTAGACAGAACACATCATTGGACTTGGATGATGATGGCCAATATATCTGCTCACTGCTTACGCGGCCCCGCAGGGCCAGAGCCCTCCGCCGTTGGGTATCCTTGAGGCACCCAGAGTATTTTTGCAATTCGCGCGAAACGCGTTAACGCACGCCCACTTTTAATGGCGAAAAACTCTTATAACTGTTATAAATTGGCATGTCTCTAGTCTCGTCCTTTAAATTCGCATATAATAGCGTGAAGATTCAACGATTGGTTGCTTTGAGAGGAGGGTCCTTCGCGTAATATGAGGCCTATTGTGCTTCGATGAAGTGTTCCACGACAAGCTTTACGGGCTATACAGCCACGTCGGCTGGTCAAAAACCTAAAATGGCTGGGCTACGTGAAACGTATGGACAGAGTTACTTCGAGTTTTCTAATCTATCCCTGATGCCTCAACCAACTTGGTGTGTATATTATTGGATCCTGCCGCACCAGCCCTACGAGATTTCTTCTGATGCTGATGGATTATGCTGCAGAGGAAGACCTCACCTTAGGTGGAGCTCACAAATGGAGAACGACTCGACTTAAAACCACTTGATGTGTGTAACTGAACAGCGACGAGCCAGTCTCTTATGCGTCTTTGAATCAACTCCTGATGGATTACGCAGCAGTTCAAGACCTCCAGCCTTATGTGACCTTAAAGGCACAAATATAGAACGATCTCAATTAACTTGGTGTGCGTCACACGAGGCAAGGGATCGGGCTGGCTGGAAAGGGTTGTTGGCTGAGGTGGCAGTTGTGTATTCTTGATGTAAGCGCCACCTAAAATAAAAAGTAAATATTTCTGAAAATGCTTGCCAGGTTTAGTCATTCCAGTATGACTGTTATAGAGCCGGGGCAGACAAAATTTCTAAGGTTTGCGCTCAAAGGTTTAGGTTTGGAAAATCCCCTTCTAATTACACACTAAAGGCTTGTCAACGCAGAAAAGAACCGTCTTCTCCTCTAAATGAAATGTTAAAATTATTTATTATTTCCTATAACACATTTTCTAATTGTCTACTTATTTCATCAAACTGATTGTATCAAAATGGGTGAATGAAATTTATAAAGCTAGTTATTAGCTAAAATAAATAAACAATGGGGTACCACAGGGATGAATTGATGTTAAGTCAATTTTAGTTAACTTAATTCAAGTCGAACAACAGAATGCTGTAGTTTGATTGCAAGCAGATGATTCAGCAGATAAAAAATGCACACTTAGTTTTTTATTTCTGAATGATTTATGCAAAGCAATAAAAGATAAATAACAATGAATGACATTAAAATGAAAAAAAAAAACATAATAAAAACAAATCAATGAAAATGAAAACTTAAGAACCAAAGACCACAAAAACAAACAAATATAAGCGTATAAGGGTTTGTTTAACCAAATAACAAGAAGAAAACTTTAAATTAAACAGAAGACATACAAAAATTCAGAGAAATTATTTCTTCTTTTTGTTTTTTTATTTTAAAACTTACTAAAAGCTGTTGAATTCCCTGTTGTTGGTGGTTCTGCATTTTACGAATTAAATTTTTATTTTGTTTTAGTTTTTTTTTTTTTTGGTTTAATTCAAAAAAGTTTGGGAGGGAGTAGAAATAAAAGAATACAAAATAATAAGTACATAAATAAAACACAATAAAAAAAGTTTTTTTTTTTAATTTTTTGATCAAATATCAGAAATGTTTATTTATAAACGTTCTATACTGATGTTGAATTAATTTATTCGCAGAACACCACAGTTATTCCAATTAAAAACTTAAAACAAAGAATATGTTTTTTTTTTTTTTTTTTTTTTGTCAGCGGTATAATTTATATACCTTAAATAATATTAAATGCTCGATTTTTTTTTAATAGATTACATTTTATTTAATTTAGAAATTCAGTATAGAACGACAGAGGTAAATGTTTTATTGGGTCAAAAGATCCTCCGAAAAATTCTTGAACAAAAATATTTCTCATTTGTCATTTTGGATATGTTTTGCATTAAAAAAGATTTGTTTGTGGTGCTCAGTAATCGAATTTTTTTATTGGCTTGTTTATATTGATACAAATAAAAAAAAAAATTAAAATAATACATAAGACTAAAAATTAACACAAAAAAGGGCAAAAATGAATAAGGAAAAATATTTCAAGTCTGTGATTTGTAAATTAAAGACTAATAAATGATTTCTCAGATAGTTGAGGGTTTGAATATATGCAGACTAGTTAAAAATGATAGTCGGTTTAAAACAATTAGCAAACAATAAAACCTGCATCGGGATGGAGCTGAGCACGTCGCTTCTTGGATTGAGCTATGCGCTACGCGTTTTATTCAATACCCCGAGAACGGCTCACGGTAAAAACAAAGGTTAAAAGTCTCTTGAGAACGACTGAGGTTGCTGGGTCATGAGTCTTCGAATTCACCCACGAGGGACGACGCGACGCAATAGAGGAAGACCATAACTCAGGTGGCGCATGATGCAAGTCAAAGATAAGGATAGAATAGGGGATGATACGGCAGATCCATTGCGCTCCAAGCGATGTAAGTGGAATAGGTAAAAGGGGAGGGGGTGAAACAGAGGGGAGTAAGTTATAAAAAATGAAGTGAGGTCGAAATGAATTTCAAAATCTTCTTAAGTGGCAAAATGATTCATCACCCGGTTAGTAAAAAAGAATTCTCCGAATTCTGGTTTTCTAGCCTTGGCTAGGCTGGGGCATTCACAACGGAAGTTCGATGAGCCTACCTATTAATCCCCTTTCCACCTAATAATCCTGACGATGTGCTGAAACCCATGGTATACTAGGATTCCAATGGAGAGGGATACTTGAATCTTCTAAGCTTAAGACTGGTTTTTTTTTTCGTCCGTAGAGATTCCAGGAAACCGGAAAAGTGTCAATTTTCGACCATCTGTCATTTGCGGCTTTGAGGAAGGAAACTCTGCTGAATGTAGAATTCTCTCTACCAAACTTTGAGAAGATTTAAGACATTTAATAACCGCCTTGCTGTCTATGAACACCATAATATTTCTATTGACTAGTTCACTTATGCAATTGCTTGCACTTATGCTTTGAAGACACTGCAAGAATTTGGGAGCTTTATTAATCTAAGGGTAAGTTTTCTGTAAACATGCTTGCCCCTATCTATTCGTCTGTCTGTCAACCAAACGTAGGACCCCTTTATGACCCACTTTTCCGCGTAAAATTTCCTTATTGGTTTACCTTTTAGGAACCAATCTTTCTATATCGGTCAAATTCAGTAAAGGTTCGTAGATGGCTGTCTCCAGTTTTGCACGGCAATTTGCTGGAGATCCTTTTCCATTTCTATGCCACTTTTAAAACAATGAACGAATTCGGAGACTGGCTTATATTGGTATAATTAGAGCTATGAGAACTACACCAACAGCTACATGGTCTAGAATCGTTCCTTTCACTACATCACTCGAATTAATTTCCGAAATCAATGGCGCTCAACAGTGGCTTACGTCATTAACAGTGTAATAATTGGAAAAGGGATATTTTTGGTCATAGAACCTATAATGGAAGGGCCATATTTTCTACTTTAAAAACAATATCTATACAATATACAGATCTGAGTTAATGTTGACGATTGTATTGCTTAAAAGTTTAGTTCGAAATTTTAAATACAGCCGAGTTTTGGAAGCATTAAATTCTACACTATTTAAATTCGTTATAGTTTCACATCCGAAGAACAGAGATATGACTGTTGATACCAAAGTGAATACTAGGGCTAATGTTGCCTGCAAATTATTCAAAGTTTCATACAAAAGATCGTAACTAACAATTATAATGAGAAAAAAAAAGATAGTGGGAGACAAAACAGAAACCTGTGGCACACCAATATTTTATTTTGTGAGTTTTTGATATGATAAAACTGATTATATTGATAAATATCCAAAAGCCATACAATTGTGACAACCGATGTTTTTTAAGCTATCCAATTGTATTTATAATTTTTTTGTTTTACAGTTTTTTCCTACTTGGATGGCGTTGGGCGCCACTTTTTACTGAAAAGTAGTATGTTAGTGATTATAAACTCTTCTTAATTGCACGTTTCTTAATTATCGTTTTTCTGGGTTCTTATATCAATATTTACTTTAAGAAAGCTTATAAATAAAAAACACAAATTAACAAAAAAAAAGAAAAGAATTTTATAACATAAAACTTTTGGTTTTTAGGTATCAGAAGGTCAGCAAAACTAAAACAAAATACATATATAAAATGTAACATCTTTGGTTTTTTTTTTGTAAGACCAAACAAAAATGCAGAACACCACACTTAAGTTGACAAAAAAAAATTCATTTTTACTAAAAAAGAGATTTTATTTACAAAACCTATTAGTACTTATCACTCAAAACAAAATTCAAAATTAACAAAAACTATTAAATTGAGACTTTAAATAGGTATAGGAAACCTATGCGGAAAGCATTATTCATAAAACAAAATCAAAACAGATAAGATACACATAAAATAAAGAATTGTTAAAACAATATTAATTTTTTTTTAAACTTTATAATAACACAACTATTACGAGGAATATTAAGGGATATTTTCATGGCTAAACCTCAGTTTATTTTTCTCTCTCTCCCCAAAACAACAAGCAGACTTTGTATAATTAATTAAACTGGATTTTTGACCCATTAATTACATTTCCTCTTTACTTAAGAACAAAATTTTGCATGATTGCTTTAAAAAAATATCAGAAATTAACATTTAAAACAAAAGATTTCAATTGATTTAGTAACAAAAATAATAAAAAAAAAGAAACAATGCAATTTTGTCCTGATTTAACTACACTAAAATTATAATTATTGTTAAAGTGTAATTCAAAACAAAAGAAAACAAAAAAAAAACAATCAATGTTTGCACAAATTGCAAAGAAAACAAAAAAAAATTGTATTGTATTATAATTTTACTTAGGGTTTTTTTTCAGTGTATATAATTATTAAAGTTCAACTTACCCCAATTATTAAATTTAATTCAGGCATCGTTACTTGTTTGGCCCGATCGACAGCCTGTAACACTTGTTGCTGATGATCAGTTTGTAGAAATGGCAAAAGCTGGCTTATTAAGGTATTTAACCGTTTCGCAATTTCTGTCTGTAATTAAGATAAGCATAGAAAAAGGAAAAATTATTAATAAGAGAAGAATTAACCTAGTAAGTGAAAACATTTTTTTAAACAGATGCTTTATTTAATGCATGTTCCTAGCATGTTACATTAAATAAACCTTTTACCCAAGACTTAAAAAAATGTCAGTAATTCTTGGGCGCCATTTTTCTGTATAAATAAAAAGGAAACATTTTAACAAAATAAAAGTTAATCGAGTGATCGTTAATTTCGTGCATTGATTTTTTAACAATCAAGAATGGGTTGGCGTTGGGCGCCAATTATGGAAGGAACAATTTTGCAACAGAGTTTTTGAATTTCTTAAAAGAATTGCCTGATCTTGAGCGCCAGTTGTGAAGTGAACATTTTTGAAATAGAGGCTTTATTTAATTCTTGTTCCACATCTGTTGAATTTAAAAAGCATTTACACAAAATATAAAAATATGTGAGTATCTGTTGGGCGCCAGTTCTCTATACAAAAAAGTCTCAACATTAAACAATTTAACTAAATAAGAGTCAATGGCGAACAGCTAAGAAATGGTTGGCGTTGGGCGCCACTTATTTTGGCAAAATTTTTGCAATAGAAGTTCTCCTTCATTCCTATTACTTTGAGGAATACTTTTCTTTTGCCGCTATTTTTATTTTATAAAAAAAAAACAGACATACACAAACAGTAAACCAGTCGTTGTTAATTTCAAGCAGTGACTTTCTAAATTGTCAATAAATTGGTTGGCTTTGGGAGCCATTTATTAAGCGAATACTTTTGAAATAAAGGACCTTTGACCTAAGAGTTCAAATTAACTCAGCTTTAGGAATACAAATTTTTTGTTGGGCGCCACTTTTAATACAAGGAGTTAATTAAAACTAAAAATTTTAGGAAGCGCGCATAAGCAAACATTTTCACAACACTGGCTCTATTTCATTCCTATTAATAGTCTGTTGCATAAACATGGGAATAACTTACTCAGTTTGAAGGATAAATACTTTTTGTTGGGCGCCACTTTTTAAATTTCAAATGGAAATATTTGACTAAAATAAGAGTTGATTTAGTAATTTTTAATTTCAAGCAGTGACTGTCTAACAATCAAGAATTGGTAGGCATTGGGCGCCATTTCTTAAGCGAATAAAAATAACTCAGTTTGAAGGTTGAAAAACTGAACTGTTGTTGGATGTTACTTTTTTGGTATTGCGAAATTATTAACAAAACAAAAATCTGACTCTATAATTTGGTATAAAAATCAACTTAAATTTCTCTATTCAGCATCAAATGGGGTGGAATCGGCTAAGGTGATAGTTGATTATCAATTTTTTGATTGTCGCTTTCACGATAGCTATCTCTATCCTATTTATAGGGAAGGATAGAGTGAGCAATCGTAAAAACGACAATCACTTAATAGAGAGATCACTTAAGTCTTAAGCGATACGGGCCCTGGTTTCCATGTTTAAATAATCTCTTTGAATTCTTTAACAATAAGTAATATCATTCTTTCTTTGAAATTGAATTGATTTGATTGATCAACAGAATACCCACTTCACTCAGGTACAATTTTCACGAAATTCATTCAACTTCAACAACATCAATCCCAATTTTGTCAGTCTCCTTCGAAAATGTTGTATAAAGTTAACTAGAAGGTACATATATATTAAGATAAGGACCATTCCAGAACTTTCATTCATTATATCTGCATATGAGCCTAACTTTACGGAGCATAACTAAAAGCTACTTTCAGCTCATTGCACATCGTGGCGTCAACTTCAAAATTTTCTGAAATCGTTGAAAATGGTAGCGCATCTGTCCTTCTGACAGAAAATTTGGACTAAAGCAATTATATTCTCGTTTCCATTTATCCATATACATACGAGTACATACACCAATACATACAGGTAGGTTATGTAGATACTGCTAGCTCAGAACCGTCAAACTTTTACGTGCATATATATGTATATTGCCACCATAACATTAAAACCTGTCAGTCAGAACTTTTAGGCAAAGCATCCATGACACTTCTTCTATCTAACGTTTGGTTGAGTATGTCTCTGTCAGTCGGTCGTCCTCGTCCTATCTTTTGCTCATACATAGGTACATGTATAGGTACTTCGCCACACATGACGAGACATGCGGGCAAAGTTATTTTTCTCTATCGTCCTGCTCTCTATACCTGTCGAAAGTGTATCCAAAATTAGGTTTGCGGCAGATGACATGACGTTTCTGTAATTTCCATCCGTGATCCTATACATCTATATTTACCTATGTCAGAAAACAGGTCATCATAGTCTTCCATGGAATTTAAAAAATTACAAAAAAAAACTAAAACTCTGCCTTTTGTTTGAGTCTTGAAGCCTCAGCCTTTACCTACCCTATACCCATAATCTGTGATGTTACCTAGTTTGAGCAAGGGTCGTCGTATCTAGCGCAGGCAAAAATCATTGTCGGTCTTTGGGAACAATCAATTGCACAATTCTTCAAAACCCAAACGGATCTGTTCTGCCCATTCGTTTTACCAGCAAAGGATGCGCACTAAATGTAAATTCGGTTGGACTTGGAATGATTGGCCAGTTGGGTTATGTGTGGCTCTAGTTTATGTTCCCTACTGTGATGTGTACCACCCTGTCGATTGTGGTTGACGTGCAGCAACAGAAACGCAATACCAAAAGTGAATTTTAGACTTCAGCTAGGCTTTTGTGGCGAACGGCTTTTGAAAGTGTGTGTGTGTGTTTGTGTAGTTATCGGTAGCAAAAGGATGCTCAGGATGATGGTACGATATAAGTGGCAGAAAGGAAATGAACATCTTCTTGCTGTCACCCTTTTTGGCTGATGTCAAGTTCTTTGCTTGGCAGGCTAAAATACTTTGTTATAATAGATAGACCTGTTCCAATATATAGAAATGTTCCAATATATACCCACCGACTTTACATAATAGGAAAACCTATTTTAAGCAATTAGAAAAATACGTGACTATAATTTGCATTGCGGACACTTTCCAAATGTCCTAATTCGATGGTGCTGATGCTATTATTGGTGAAGGTATTAAGTCTAATGTGTGCAATTGCATGAGTTTAAATAGTTAAGATTGTCGCTCTTCGCATATGTTCGACGAAAATGTTTTTTATTTTTTTCGAAGACCTAAACCAACAGTAAGTGCGTTTTATTTCTAGTTCATAACTTTCGCAGAAATACAAGTGCCAATAAAACGCTATATCCACTTTAACGTACACTTTTTATTTCTGTGGCTATTTTATGTGTAGCTACACAGATTTTTGTGTACACAAAGAAAACACACGCTTGCGTAGTTGGGCCCCTGGTTTCCATGTCTCTACAGTACCTACATATTTTATGTCATGATTTTCAACAAGTCATGAAATGTGTGGTGCCTATGACATTTCAGCAATCCTACGGTGGAGTTTATTGCTTGACAGATATGGAATGAAATACATACATTTTGACGTATATAGAGTATTTAGTCCAAAATGTCAAAAATGAGACATGTCAATGAGTTGTGGTATTTTTTGATTGCAAAAATCGGCGAACACATCCCTCTTGTAAGTGAAAAACAATCTACATTACTGACATTTAAGGATCAAGTCATTATCCATGTTTTATATTATCACGAATGATCCATATAAATAGATCAACACATGAAAGTAAATCATAGTGAGAACATTATTATAAAACCGACCCATTATTTTGGTAATACATTTGCGCGATTTGCAAACGTTGTTCAGGAGTAAGTCTATTAATTATGAAAAGGCAAACCAAGTCACAGCTGTCAAAAAGACCAACTCCAAAAAAAGTATTGCCAGATTGAAAACCACACGTATAAAAAAAAAACACCCTTTAAATCCACCACCTATTTCTTTATGTTTGTTTATTTTTCATGTATTTGTTGTCTTTTTGCTTTACACTACACTACTTTACCATTATGCTAAACTAAATGGCCATCTACCCGCCAGAGTAAAACCCAAATGTTTGGATCATGAAATAAGATCCCGATATAGAGCAGGAATTCGTTTTGTTGTTGTAATTCATATTTTTTGATGATCTATATGGATCATTTCAGATAGTATATAACGGCAATTAATTTTCAACAGCACCCTCTTCATCTTAAAAAATGCAACATTTCTTTGTCTACTTTTATTTTCACTAATAAAACACGCCTAGTATTTCCAGTACAACCGTTAATTTTTTAACAACCATCTCCTTTTTTTCTAGAAAATGTTTCTTATTATTTAGCCAAAAACTATTTTTATAAGTATTAAGAATGAAGGTAGGCACATATACTCATGTAAAGAACGTCAATCTATTGATAGACAAAATTTTACTTTTGCAAAAATTGGCATAACAGTTGGACCAATAGAAACGATTTCTTGTCAAATCGGCTAAAACTAAATCAACCCATAACATAAAATGTGACTCCGCCAAAAATGTCAAATCGTGAACGTCAGCTAAACGCAGTGCCTTTCATCTCGTATCGCAAAACGGCATTCGCGCGGCAAAAATCAAAATCATCCAAAACTGATGTGACTAACACTTATTTATTTCCATATGAAATTGTCATCTATTCATAGTGAAATGTAAGAATATATTGTTCACAAACCAACAGTCAGATCTGTCAAATTTACTGTCACAAGAAACAGTGTTGCCAATTTTGTTTACACCCATCAATTTCATTTATCAAAACTTTATATTTAGCTTTTTTTACAAAACTTCTATATCTAGACTCAAGGGTAGTATTTTAGTTAAATAAAAAAAAATCACAATTAAATATTTCGTGACAAAATTTCAAAGAAAAAAGTTTAATTTTTATTTTTAAAATAACTTACCTGCTTGTGCATTTCTACATTAAGGCCATAGGACATTTCATAGTACTGTAAAGAAAAGAAAGAAAATTGTATATTAGATAAAACCTATGCAGTTGTGTTGTTTATTTAAAAATAAAATCGAATTTTTAAAATTTAACTCAATAATCGTACAATAAATGTTCCCAAAAACCCGAACAATCTGTTTTTGGAATGGTCATTTACTTGGCCTATGTAACCTTAACTTATAGAAATGGTCGATCCGTCCATAGTTCAGAATTCCTAACTAAGCTCATGCATATATGTATTCATTTGCATTCCAGTCACATCGGACAAAGTCGTTAGCATAAACCCATCACACCGACACCCCCAAACCGACATGCCTGTGATCAAAAAGCTTCTCCAATCGATTCTGAGTTCCGGAGAGTGTGTGTATCTGCATGTATGTAATTGCGGCATTGACTCCATTTCCAGCTTACCATGTTCTAAATGCTCTCTGATATTTTTGTTAGTTTTGTTTTATACACATTTGCCATAGTAGTGGGGAATGACTCAGCTTTCGTGTATAATGTTAAACAAGGCCTAGCTAGGTGACCGACAACCGACGCACCATGGCGGCCCGGCCGGCCGGCGCGGCGCGGTATCGATGTGCACGGTGAGCATTGTCAAGGAATTCGAATTACACATATAGGAAGTGGGCCATCATTATCATGCATCGGCTGTTCTACTGGTGGATGCTGGGATATGTGCATCCATGAGTGGCGCCGCCAGAGTGCAGAAGGATAACAGGCCAGGGCTAGGAAAGCGAATTCATTGTGGCTCTTTGAAATTGAATGTTAAATTTAGAGATTTGTAATATAAGCATTAATTTTTTATTCTTTAGCAATTAATGCATGTCAAAACATCCGTTTGATTTGTTTATTAATTGAATTGCGGAATTTCAATATAATATTTAAAATGCCCACTCAACAACTGTAAATTTTCAGATTATCCTGAATTTTTAGTTTGTTGTATAGAATAATTGGAAAGTGAAATAAATTTGGTGGCGTGACAGTTGGTGGAGAACAAGGGACTTGTGATTTAGAACTCTCGGCAATCACGTCACGGGCTACTTAAAACCTTCGCCTGTTTTTACTCTAAAACCCAGTTTTTCAGTGGTAAGTGAGTAAACCAGAGTTAGCTAACTCTAGAAGTAAATAAACCCACATTCAACTGAGGGAGCAGTTTTTCGGTGGAGAATGCATGAGAAACGACTAAACAAACTCGGTGGATAAAATATCAATAGCATCTGTTCAGTTAATACTGAGTTAACTCACCAAATTTGATGAGTTAACTCGGGTTTAACTTTTATCTCGCACTGAAAAACTGGACCTAGTAAACCTAATTGATAATAAATTGAATTGAATAGAAATAAGACAAATTTTTATTTCTTTTGAGAATATTCATGACAATCAACTTGTTAAGTATTACTGTTGTCATTAAAAATGGAAGTTTTATAAAAAAAAAATAAATAAAGAGAAACTCCTTATACAGATAAAAGGAGAATTTCATTTCAACATTTGTTACCCAAGCTTTAAGGAAGCTGAATTTCGGTAAGACTTCCACTAGATTTGAATGTTTTTTTTTTAAATGTCTTCACTTTAACTCATTTTTTAAAACGTTAAAAGAATAACTGAAACTACTGAAAACTCATAAGCCAACACCCAACCTCATAAAACGCCATTTTTTCACTTTGCCCGCACCTTACCAGGCGAGTTAGACACCAAAAATGAATCACAAACTCTCTACCGTAAACATTTGTTTATTGTGAGCCAATAAAGGGCAAACTTGAATTTCAAAGATAAAAGCACGATGGTGATGTGACGATGGCATCGACGACACACGCGACGGCGACGGTAGTGTCAAGGCAACGACATATCCAAGTTGGCGATGATGGTCGTCGCGACAAATACCACTCATTCAACCCAATGTCATATCATTTGTGTGGTTGCTACTGCTATTTGTGTCCTCCCGTATTTTAAGTCTTGTTTCCAAGTTTTTTCCACCACGATGTCGGCTGCGGTGATTGCGGTTAACATGCGTTCGCAATTCCGTGTCGAGTTATACCTTAAACCTAGCTCCACAAAGTCCTCGCTTTGTAATTTGTACAGTACCCCATTTTCCCCGCTTCAAATACATATAGCCATCAATGATGATGGCGCCCAAATGAAATAAAGTAAAAGCGTTACTAACTTTCGGGGCCAACGACTACAGACGCTGCCGCCGACGCCGTAACTTTGGCTGAATAGCAATAAAGCATTCCATTTGACTTTGGTGGAACCACAATCCATCAGATTCGTCCTCCATCCTAACTGTGATGTGTGTTGTTCTCTTATATCAAACCGCATTTGGCTAGATGCTTAAACATGTGACAATAAGCATTTCCATCCTTAAACACAATCATCATAGCCATAGTTGCCAATTGCCATAGTTGCCAATTGAAAACAAAATTAGAATATTGTTTATGTTGATGTTAACACGATTTATTTCATACTTTATCTGGGCAACACATATGAGCACTGAGCACTGCGCTAGCTATGATATTTAAATTGTCTTGAGCGATTTTAACGACAAGCTAAAGTAAGAGAAGACATCTTTGGTGGTATAAAATTGATTCAAGTTTATCGAACTTGCTGGGAAGCGAAACAGTGTGGCAGTTCTAGTACGCAGTTACCAATTCTCAACATTCATTTAGGACCATAAAAACCTCTTGGATCAGTCATCTTTCAACCAGGCATTCCTTCAATATCATGATGGCTGTTTAAACGTTCCGAGGGCCCAACATTGACTCGGACCCCTACAACATATTCTGTGAGGATGTTCAACTTCAGATGGCTGCAATCGGAAGGGATCGCCAAGTCTTTTGTCCGATAGTCTCTAATGACCTCTCGAGTGTCCAGCATCAAGTGTTAGGAACCAGTGGAAAATTGTTTGTTATATGCAGCCACTGATGCGCTGATTTTATAAAACCATGACAATAGACGTTGTTTTTTTCTTTTTTAGTTCAGATCAGAGCCTGAACTGTCAAACAAGCTTCAAATTTGTGTTTCTTTTTTCGTTCTGAGCGTGTTCAGAGTGCGCTCTATGAGCTCAGAATAAAATAACTGAACAGACAGAGTTAAATGTTGAACACAAGCATTTGACAGCTAAGTGTTCAGGTGTGTTTCAAAAATAGTTCAGAGTGCTTAGAACACGTTTCTTTCAGAGGACGTTCAGAACTTGTTCGGACGCTGTTCAGAGCTCTGCTCTGTACTCTAAGAGAAAAACGCATAATGAGTGCCGGTAGGCACAGTGAGTGGACGAGAAGATACAATAGCGTACTATAGAAACACCGACTTATCAAAAAATGAAAAAGTCCAACGACTGAGGTGGAATGGCTGGGTAATTAAGAGCGCATGGACAAGAATTCCAGAAAATCTATGAATCCTGGGGGGGGGGGCGGCGCGGCGTAGTATAGGAAGACCGCGATTCAGGTGACGTACGCCGCTATCAAGGGACCGAGCTGGTTGGGAGTAGCTATTTAATTGAAGCCTTGGTGCATACACCAGACAATAGCGCCACCTTAAGTAAGTCAAACAATCAAAACAGTGATGGGATGGATTGGCTCTAAGTTAGACAGTTTTTAGTCTACAATGAAAAAATTTTTATTAAGAAAAGTTCGAAGTGAACAGACAAGTCCGCGCCGCTACCAGACTACTGGATATATTTTTCTTCATTTTATAAAAAAAAAACTATCAAAGTGGTAACCATAACCTAAACCACACAACAACAAAGATGACACAACATTGCTGCTGTTCTATTCTGTTTCTGTCGTTTTGCTGCCCACCTCCACCTCCTCCCTCTCCAATCTTTCTGTAAACATTTACCCATCATTTTGTCTCTGTTTCTCTCTCCAATATATCAATAAGACTGTCTCTGTTCCTGTCCCGCATATCCTTGTATTCACTCGTTGTGCTTTTTATTTTTTTTTTGTCTAGCTGGGGTTTCCAGTTTTGTGTGTAACTAAATTGAATTTAATTGTTGATTACACTTTTGCTACTGTCTACCATTACTCTTGTGTTCCATCGCTACATCTCATCTTCCACATATACCCATCATTCACAACCACACTCACTTGGTCTTTCAGTCTATCTCTACCTCTCTTGTTCTTCATTTGGTTCTGGTTGCTCCTTCTCCTTCCCCCATTGACAGATCATGGTTGAGTGGGTGAACAAAAAAAAAAAAAACCTTACAGTGATGGGATGGCATAGAAGCATCTATAGCTGCTTAGTGTTAGGGAATGGGGAATGACAGGAGTTTTGTGATTCCGTGCTTAACCCTAGCCTTAGGTGGGTTTTAAATGAATTTCTATGGGTAGACTTTTCACTATATTTTGTTCATTTTATGGTTTCGGTTGTGAAAATGAGAGGATGGTTGGTTGGGACTTGTTTTTTTTTTGTTGTTGTTGTTGTTCGCTCAACTCTGCTTCATAATATTCTCTCTGTTTTACATCATCCTTCATTCTCCCCTTGAACCATCCTTGTGATGCTCCAGTTCGAACTTAATTGGAAGGTATGGGGAATGAAGGATAATTCAAAATTTATCCATTGAGTCACGTTAATTGAGGGAGGTAAATTTGAGTGCAGAGATGCAGCCATTTAATTTGTTAGATGCTTTAGATTTGGATTACAATGATGGTGGGCGAAGGTGGTGTGTGGTGATCTCGTGGTTTTGAGTGGGTTTTGTAATATTTTGTGATATATTGTGGGATTTATAGATACATTTCAGATTTTATTTTTCAAACATACATGAGTGTATACAAAAAATAATAAATAAAAAAAAAAAATAGAAGGAGCAAAGTGCCTATAGAGCAATTTCCTAAAATGGGTTTATATAATAGTAGGTTTGAAGATATATACTATGTAAAGGGTGTTTTTTTTTTAGACGTGTGGTTTTCAATCTGGCAATACTTTTTTCGGAGTTAGTCTTTTTGACAGCTGTCACTTGAATCATGCTCAGTTTGGTTTGCCATTTCATAATTGATAGACTTACTCCTGAAGAACATTTGCAAATCGTGCAAATTTATTACCGAAATAATGGTTCGGTTCGGGCGACGCATCGCGCGCTGCGTCCAATATTCGGTCGACATAATCACAAAATCGCATAAATTCGAGCAACCATGAATCGGTTTCGTACCACGTAATACAGGAAGAAGGTCTGTTGAGATTATTTTTGTATTGAAGCAATCCAAGTTTTTGTTGCTTGAAAATTCATAAGCTGATATGAAAAGACTATTGAATCGCCGAGAACAAACATCCGATACAACTAAAGCGAATGACATTATAGTGGTTTAACAACACCCGAACATGTGTGAAGCAGCAATTTTATTTTCTGTATCTACAAGCGGCTGCAGAAATTTAGCCAATTTAGGTAACTGCAAAACCTGGCAGGACATTTCAAGGTGAAAATTATTGTAGCTTATGAAATTCTATACAAGAAGAACCTTAATGTTGTAATGCATCTCTATGTAAATATTTTGCTTTAATATATCGTTTTCTACAACACCGCTGGACATTAGTACTGGGCTGGGCGCATTTGGGCACGTTTTTCTACGAATCTAATCTATTACAAACAAAAAACTGGTGTGATCTTTATTTTGTAAAATTTCATCACCTTCATAACATTTCTTCAAGGAAACTAATAACTTTTGATATATTTAAGAAAAAAAACTGAACCTCGTCCCCTTTCCCTCACTTCCCTTTGACTTAACTTTAACGCTAGTCCAAATTAGAGTACTCTTTTCGGAAACTATAAAAAGAATGCTTTACTCTTTAAAATACATAAGAACTGCGCATGTAGCGACCACTTTATCGAGCATCTGTAGCTTATTTCGACAATCAAAATCTACAAGCCATGTTCTGGAGCGTAATTTTATTCATTGTGAAATGGTGAACTTTAGTGAGCAAAAATCATCTGTCAGCTGTCAAATTCGCTGTCACTTAAAACAGCGATGTCAATTTGAATGCCAAACCACTGTACAAAAAACATAAGGAAACGTTCTGGCGCCTAAATCTATTCATTGTGAAATGGTAAAATATACAAAAAAAAAAATCATCTGACAGCTGTCAAATTAACTGCTACTAAAATCAGAGTTGCCAATTTATAAACAACAACACTATGAACAAAATATCCTTTATAATATGAGGGTACGTTGTAAAATACATAATATAATTTTTATTTTACACCTTTAAAAATAAATAATAAATTGAAAATGTTTATAGCAATATAATAATAGGTTTTTCAGCCTATGTGATTTATTGTATGTATAATTTATGATTTTTTCTTCATAAAGCAACTTTATCATCCTTGTTTGCGAAAAGAGTGTTAAAATATAAATATCTTTACTTGAAACATCATTAGCTTTGCAGGACACATTTTTTTTGACATTTAAGTGGAGCTTTCCCTTCAAGTTAAATTATTTAACGTCATTTATGGATCTGTGAAATATGGAGTGTAATTCAGTGTTGTATGATATGTATCTTTGTACTGACTTTGTGTAAGTGAATTTGCATTAATTTAGTGAGACTGTGACAACACTTCTAGTCAGACAAATTATTCATTAAAAGTTAGAGAACATTTTATTCACGAAAAAGTGCGGAATCATTTGCGAAGTCGTCTATACGTTGTTGACTCCGTAGTTTTTTTTTTTTTAATGGATTTATTAACTAATTGCTTTAGCAGGGGCACAATAACCATCACTGCTATGTCTGCTTAGGTTTTAGTTAACCCCTATTTTCATAATTAAAATAACTTTGCTTTTGATCGAAATATTCGACCTTTTTATTAAACCGAAATATCTTTTCTTTTATTTTAGCTCGTAATCGGATTCGACTGTTAATGGAAATTGCTCGATGCTAACATTTCTAAATAGTTTTCTACGTACATCCAAATACAATCTTTCGATTGCCTCAACTAGGTCATGTGGGATCGTTTTTCAAAAGTCTTCTTCCGATTTATTTTTGTATGCTTATTCCCATTTCATTTTCACATAAAACAAAACAAAACAAAAAAAAAAAAAAACAAATCCAACATCAACCTACGATTATATCCACAGCAAAAAAAAAATCAATTCTATCTCAATCATGAACGAAGGATGCACAGCGTTGAGATACAATCTAATGCTTGCCTGATCCCTATATATTTACAAGGTGCTTGTCCCATGCTCTTCGAATTCATTCCATGGGCACAAATAACAGATAGTATACACAACGCACCCATTTGGATTCTTAAAAACTCAGGATGGGGACGAGGCGGTGGTGTGGTGCGGTGGTGGTGCTATGGAAGAGCATAGATAACAAGCAGGGAGTGAGAAGTGAGCTGGTTTGTGTATGAAAGGTACTAAAGCTCAGGGCAACATAACAAGCATATGTACTAGAACAGTGCTGGGATGACACGAGTGCAGCATCAAAACGATATAAATATCTATCCTGAGCGAGTGGGTGTTAGCAAGAAGGCAGGGTAAGAACGAGAACTACTACACAAGTCTCGCTGGGTGGACTAGCAAGTTAGGTGGCAAGGCTTGGTTGCTTGCTTGCTTGAGGGGATATCGAAACGAGTTTGAGAAGGATTTTATAAAGTGGTCGTTTTGTGATGATGCGGTTTTCTTTCGACGTGAACCGGCACCACATCACATACATCTTTCCCTCCGTTCTCTACCTACCCCTTGCCATCTTCACCAATGGAACATTTTTACCAAGGATGATGATGAAGGGAAGGAAGCACCACGAGGGGGATTCAACTGCCGCTGCTGCTTCATCACCAGCACAACCCGAACCAGCACTTGCTGTGCCAGCCACTGTTCTATTTGCTTTCTGATAACAAGAGCAGTTAATCTGGTTGAAGAGCCACCTCTTTTTCAACCTAGTTCTATTTTCCACCATTTCATACATCGACTACGGTTCGGTTGTCGTGCCTCGTAGGAACGTTTCCTTCCTTTCATGCGGTGCTTGAAAATTGTCGGAATCATAAATGCATCCAAGGAATATACGCGTATAAGGATGAGAAGTACTCAGAGGCTTGTTCAATATATGCATGGATGGCGCACATTCCCAAAGCTACAACAAAAACAACAACATCATGAACTCAGGAAAGAAGAAAAGTGTATTTCCCAAGAGCTCTAGGCTGTGGGCGCAAAGCGGAAAGAGATTTTATATTGTGTTGTGTTTTGTATTCCGTTTTGTGAGTTGACCAAAGGATGAGTTGAAAAGGGGGAGGATATAAAGTGTTGTGCAGAACTGTATGGTTTTTCTAATATCTTAATCGATTTTGTTCGATTTTTTGTTGTTGAAATTTCGACAAGCGGAAGTATTGGGTTTACAAACAGAAATATGGAATAGAAGCAGGAAGCTTAGGGTTACTGATATGGAATATTAGGTACCAGGTGGAGAACAAGTAAAAAGATGTACCTATTTTTACCAACGTCATTATTTTGACATTTGGTCATGCAATGGGGCATGACCGCTGGATCGCCCAATTTGACCATTCCATCAGATAACTTGTTTGTTGGATTTTTTGGACAGTATCCCAGACTTAACAAACAAGTTGAAGTTTGTTAAAATTCATGTGAAAATGCAGTCGAACGAACGCAAATGTGGGGCGGTTGCGTTCACTTGACTAAACAGACAGTTAGATTTCCAAGAGTATCTCTTGTCATCATGAAGTGCCTATCATCTTAGCCGTTCGGATTCGGCAGAAAATTGTTGGTTCTTTTTATACCAGCCAACTAACTGTGCGTGTTCACTTCTTGAGAATTTAAGATTTTAGGCCCTGGTTCTCTACGAGCTGTCACGCCTCTAATTGATGTTTATTTACTAAGACACTGATGGCCTAAACTGTAGGCAGTTTAGGTGGCCTAGAGTGTAAATGGTCTAAATAGTCTAGATGGTTTGGATACTCTTGATTGTGTAAATATTCTAGACTCTTGATGGTTTAGAAAGTCTAGATGATCTAGCAGAGATCTCTAGATAGTTTTAAATTTAGATGGTCTAAATAGTCTAGATAATCTAGAGTGTAGATGGTCTAGATAGTCTATAAGGTTAAATAATCTAGATAGTCTTGATAATCTAGATGGTGTTAATAGTCTAGACTCTGGATGGTTTATAAAGTCTAGATGGTTTAGTAGTGATCTGGTCTAGATGGTATAAATAGTCTAGACTTTAGATGGTACAGATAGTCTAGATGGTACAGGTAGTTTAGATGGTCTTCATAATCTAGGTGGTCTAGCTAGTCTAAATAGACTAAATAAAGTAGAACAGTGGAATTTGATCGCCTTTACAAAAAAAAAACACAGAACTTTTTTATACCATATTTCTTATTGCACAGCACTGTATGGTGAGGCAAAATGGGAAGCTGAAGCAAAAACAGAGCACAACTCTGAAGCTGTCTGACACATTTTTTTTTTGTATTCTTCAGTTTTTGAAGTGTTTGCCGATGTGCATGTGCACAAAAAACACAAGTTTCACATCCTCCTCCTGAAGCGACTTCGGCGTCAGCAACGATATGTTGCAAGAACAAGAAGAGAGCAGAGAAAGGATGATGCAGCAAGAGAGACGAGGGTGGCTGGCGGTGATGCAGCGGTGGTAGAGCAGCAAATAGAAGGATTGAATCTTCTTCGAGTTTATTTTGCACAAACCACACACCATCACCAACCGAGTACCTACTGCTATTCCGTTGCCTTTCACTTCACTTTACTTCCCTTCCCCTTCGATGAAAGGGAGCTCGTTTTTGCAGTTGCATTTTAATAGAATTAAAAAGTTTGTCAGCACATACACTCGCACAAACTCTTTGCGATCTGGGGTTCTGTGCGGATAGATGATAGAGGAGCTGAACCACTCATCCTCTTTTATGTGCAACCTCTGTTATGTAATGTGTGATATGTTCTCCGTGTCGTTGTCGATGTCGTGTATTAGGAGGACGACAAGAGTTCGGTACACTTTAGAAAACACTGTGCTGCAGTTAAAAACACACATGAAGAGCAAATATCCTTTGGTTTTTATGGTTGCTCCTTGCTGTTGCTATTGATGCTTTTGCTGTGCTATAGGCTTGAGCACTTATGCGTTTTTGGTTTAGAAATTGTGACAAGATTGAAAAGAGAATGGCAGTGTAGAGAAAAAGAGAGAGAGAGAGGGGAAGAAAGAGAGATGAAATATGAAGCTGGAAGGAAGATCAGGACAACACACAGAATAAACATGCAAAACACATTCTATGGAGATGCTATTGACTTTTTCAAGCCTTTTTTGGGGAAGGGGGAAAGGCTAACATGTATAATACCTATAGCAAAAGAATATGGAAACAAATCTAGGTTGATAAATATTGATGTTGGGAACTCTGTGTTTTTTTTTTATTTGTGATGTTTTTTTTTTTATTTGTTAGGTCTCCCGGGTGATATGGCCATGGATGGATAATCCGAAGCAGTGTCACTGAAGAATACCAGTCTTGTATCAAGATTATGTTGTAATAGAGGTTTTATGATTGAGAGGGTTCGATATAAGGGTTTGTTTTTTTTTTGGAATGACAGAAAAAATCAGAAGAAAAACACAGTTTAGAAAAGTAAAGTTTAAGATTTAAAGAAGAAGATGGCCAAGATATGTAAAAAAGAGTTTGCCATTAAGCTGTCTTATCCAAAGTGCGTACATTTGCCAACGATGAATTTTTTTTTTGTTAGATTAGAATTTATACTTAGGATCGCTCAATTAAAGTGGTGTTGTGGACGGTTTCAAGTCTAAAATTTCCAATATTAATGCTCGTGTGCCCCAGGGTTCCGTTTTGTCTCCGATTCTCTCCCTTATATTCAGAAATGATGTTTGGTCTGAAATTTCTAACCCCCATTACATTTTTTTCCAGACCACTGACAGTTTCCTTAGCTTTTAATATTCTTTTAAAGAGTCACATCCCTGTTCTTTGGAATTTCAATGGGAAATTATGAGAAGCTCGTTAAATTGTGATCTAGACTGCATTGTGCAATCTACTGTCGTTAAAGCTTACCGATACCCCTATGCCACAGTGCAACTTGAACCGAATAAACTCAACACCATTCCATTCTCTATAGGAGTATTAATAACTATCTTTTGAAGAATGACAACATATTTGAAATTGCTAAAAACCCTGAGAAGTGTTAAGGCTTTTTCCCGTCCGATCTGCAATCTATTAGTAGTCGGTACATTCGTCTAAAACTTGAGTACAAATAACAATTTCTCGGCTGTGCTCATTCCATCAACTTGAGTCTTTTGAACAGTTTACAGAAAAGAGTTTTAAAAAAAAGATATGTAGGTGACAAGACGCTTAGGCATACGTTAAACTCTTACAGTCCTACATGTCATTCCTTATTTTATCTCTACTAATCTAAACAGTGAAATAACAAGTTATATTCCTCCTCGAAACCATATAACCATAAACACTCACACTTCCAGGAATTTCAATCAGTTATCACTTGTGCCTTATTTCGGAAATAATGTCAAGTACAGAGATTCTTTCTTTAACTGCACTGCACGAATGTGGAATTTTTTTTAACTTACTCTATTTTTCATCTTATTGTTATAGTAAAATAATTCAAATTATAACTTGATTTTTCTTATTATATTCATATCCAAGCATTTCCCAAAATAAAAACAAATTGATAAGTTGAGCGATAGCTTATGGAGAACCGGCACCTATAGTGACTTACACTCTATGTAACACTATTCTTGTGGGGTGCATGTTGTTATTCGGCAGGATTCTGCTGAATCTAAATAGGTAAAATAAGACGATCTTTATAATGTCAAGAGATATTCTTCGATAAAGCAATACCCTTGAAAAAAAAACTCATTTTAGCAGGAATAAGCTGGATTCGAACCACGTGAGCCACTTACGTGATAGTCCAACGGAATAATCATTACGACAAGGGAAGGGGTACAACCTTCTAGCTTTTCCATATTAAAAAAAAAAAAACTAACCTAAAATCTCTAATTAAGATCAATATCGTTACTACACATTTGGTATTTTCATGACCAATCTATTTAAGGGTACTTCTACTATTTCCCTAAATACTATCGGAGTAGACTTAATGCCATTTGGTCCTGAACCATAGGCATACATATCTCATTTTCAAACGTAACTTGTGTCAAAAGATTTCATTTATTGCAAATACATTTTGTGAATTAGATTATAACCTGCAAAACCTTTTTGGGAGCAAAATACTTTTTTTTTTTTTAATAAATCAAAAACCACGTATGTGGCACTTAAACCCAAATAACATCCTTTATACCATTTACTAAAAGGGGCTCCAATATAATGGGTGATTTTTTAAGAGGTTTAGAACTTTAAAAAAAAAAAAAACACAAAAAATTCGAAAAATTGAATAAAATATTTATTTGAATCGATAGTTTGAACCTTGCAATTTAATGTTTAAAGATAATTTCATGCAAATGTTGACCGCGGCTGCGTCTCAGGTAGCACATCCGCTGAGTCCAATTTTGGCATACTCTTTCACACATATCGGCCGGTATCTCACGAATGAATGCATGGATGTTGGCTTCCAGTGCGTCAATCGAAGCGGGCTTGTCCCTATAGACATTAGCCTTGACATACCCCCACAAAAAATAATCTAATGGTGTCAAATCGCACGATCTAGGCGGCCAATTGACCGGCCCGAAACGTGAAATTAACTGTTCACCAAACTCGCCTCGCAATTTCGCCATTGTTTCGCGTGCTGTGTGGCATGTGGCACCGTCTTGTTGAAACCACATATCATGCAAGCCAAGAACTTCCATTTCGGGCAAAAAAAAGTTTGTTATCATCGCTCGGTAGCGTTCACCATTGACAGTAACGCTGCGATTCGCATCATCTTTGAAGAAATATGGCCCAATAATGCCGCCGGCCCATAAACCGCACCAAACAGTGGCTTTTTCGGGATGCATTGGTAGCTGTTGCAATGCTTCTGGCTGATCTTCACTCCAAATGCGGAAATTTTGCTTATTTACGTACCCATTCAACCAAAAATGAGCCTCATCGCTGAACACAAGCAGCGCGCGATGAACATTTCGAACCGAGCACGAATTTTGATAGTAAAATTCAATAATTTGCAAGCGTTGTTCATTTGTAAGACGATCCATGGTTAAATTGCAAACCAAACTGAAGCTGTTTGACAGTGACACAAGGTACTAAACACACGTCAGCTGTCAAAACCAGTGTTGCCAAAACCAAACCAGCTTAAAAATCACCCTTTATATATATATATATATATATTGCACCCAGATATCAAATCATCTGCAAATCCTTATGGAACATACTTATGTGTCACTGTGATTTGGTATGCATATGTACCTACATACATATAGAAACTAAAAAACAAGAAACTACCTATTCCCTATGCACATAGGAAGACAAAACTCATCCGGCGGCTTCAGCTACATTAAACACTTCCACATTTCCATCCATCTCCAACTATTCAACCAAAACACAAACCAATCCCCCCTTCGCCTTCGCCATCACGTGTCATGAAATGCTTCGTCTGAACAACTTACGGTTTTTACAATGTACTCCTCCTTCTTTGTCGTTACCATGGCCATTATCAACGTCCTGCTCATTCTTGTTCTTTTATGCACTTCCGGGGGATTTATAATTTTCCATAAGGCTTCCTGTAACAGCATAGACGGCATGATCCATTGCAAACACAAAACGATGGCGATGGAATGATGTAGCATAGCAAATATAGCACCAGCACCAGTACCAGCACCAACAAGCATCCAGCAGCAGCAGCAGCAGCAGCATAATAGAGACGGAAAGGAGAGGAAACTGAATTGCAGGAACGGTACGACGACGACGACGAGACCATGGTTATGGCGACGAAGGTAGTTTTGTTCTGTGGGTTGTGGTTCGGAGTAGATGAAGACGATGCTAAAATAGCTGTTGAACACTCCTCGTTCTTCTTCTGCTGCTCGAACTCAGACTAGGACTAGGACTGTCGGTCTCTAGCACCTCGATATCTGCCTAACTTTCTAGGGCAACTTGAATAAAATTGTAAAAGCTTCCTCTTTTAGTTTGGTTAACCGCAAACAACCTTCGGCCCGTATTCTATGCATGGCTGACTGACGACGGTCGGTTGCTTGAATGGTCGGTTACTGCCTGGTTGGTAGGTTTAAATTCTAGGCCGGCCAGGGGATGACGACGTCGAAGACGAATACCATTGCTGCACTGTGAGTTGAGTTTGAGTTAGGTGGTTATAAGGTACGGGAGGAGTTGTCGGTCGCTCTGTCGGTTTTTCGGGTTGAACTAGTCGGTTGGATCACTTCGGTGCTTCTCTAGTGGTCTGGGGTTGAGGCTTTGGTTGGATGATTTTGTATAAGACCTTTGTACATTTGGAATATGCTCATAGGAGCACATTGTGCCATTATAGTTCAGGCACAGACTGTGTGTGCGGTGTGGCTATGGTGGCTTTGGTGCCGTTCAGTAGGGGGGTGGGGTGGGGGGGGAAGTTGATGATTTTGGTCTACAGCAAGAAAATTTGTACAACCTCTGTACTACACCGTTACCACAGTTGACCTTAACTTTTATCTTCGGTTTCTATGAATCTCTATATTAGTATAGGTAGTTTCATATATGTATATATTTATTTTCAAACCTGGGCTTGCAATGCAATGAATCGGTAGTGCAGCATAGGGTGTTTGGTGTTTGGGGTGGATTGGTCGTATAGCACATGTCAGTATTGTATTTTCTTCTTCTGAGTCTATAAATGGTTTAACCCCTAAAGGCAGGCAGCTCTCATGCATTACACCTTTTTTCCTTCTCCTCCTTACCTTCCTCCTATACCTATAGAACTTCATATGGCTCTGCTTTTATTTCACTGAATTGAGGGTGAATGAAAGGGTTGGTTTTGTTGTTAGTTAGTTTTATTTTTTTATTTTTTTTTTTTTTTTGTGGTGGTGGTAGAGTGTGTTGTGTCTCCCGGCTCTCATGTGAGTGTATTGAGTTTATTTGCACATTTGCACAAATCCCAATTGGAAAACTTCCTACGTGTACTTTGTACAGTGGTTCTTTTGAAAAACATATTTGAATAAAAAGAGGATTGTTGATGGGGATGATGATATGTTTCTGGTATAATAGAGTGCCAGTTGCTGTAGTAGGGCATAAATAACCACCTTCAAAATAAAGTTTTTTTTGATATTTGTTAAGGGCGAGTACATAGATTTCTATGCCTATATGATTTTCGAATAGGTACTTTTCAAAATGTACTTTCGATTCGAAGCAATTCAGTTCTTATCGTTTTGATGTGCCTTTTTGGGGTTTTGTCTATTAAAGGTGGGATGCCTAATATTATATTTGTTTTTCAATGGGAAACAAGCAAAGTCTAGAAATTGTTTCAAATATGAACCTTTTTGATTGAGGCTGAGGTTTCCGGGCTGTGTTACAAAAAAAAAAAAATAATTTCTGACTGGATTGTTTACGTAATGTTTCAATATGGCTTTATGGATTTTTTATTTATTCAGGCTTTTCGAAATGTTCGACATTAGGTTTTCAAGAAGAAGAAGAAGAATTTGAAATCTGATTTGAATTTTTATTCAATCTTTGACTTTATTTAACTTCAGAAACTGCCAAGTTCTGCATGCAATTCTTTAGTATTTTGTGGTAAAAAAATTATACAAGCTTTATAGGAGTTCATGTTTACTTTCAAACAATTTACTTCTTAAAGGTCATACCTTAATATTTTAAGTAAAATGAAGATCTTAAAAGTTAATTCATTCAAATAAGCAGTAAATGTGTTTATAGCATTTCCTTTCGTGCAATTAGCACAATGAATAAGATCAACACTTAGGTGCCTTATAGCTTTCACTGAAAAATTTAGTGTTTGATTTTGAGGGACTTAAAAAGCTAAATCAGTGCATATTTTGATGTGAATATGAAGCCAATATGATTGAACTATCTTACCAATGATCATTGATAAATAAATCGTCAGTTTATGGCGAATTATGGGACCGAACCAATTTTTTTTTTACAAAAATTATAATTTAACCTAACGGCCTGTGGCGGCCATGTTGTTCTGGTGACATCTGTCAAATCTGCGAAGTTACACGATTGATCCATGGGAAACAAGCTGATGGTAGACGTGGTGGCCCTTCAAAGCCGACTCTTCAACGTTTGGTGGCCAAATTTGAGACGACCGGTTCGGTAATCAATCAGCCAACGAACGTTCGAACGTCAAAGAAAAGCAAGATCGGACGAGAACATCCCCACGGTCCGTGAAAGTGTACAGCAGAACCTGAGGCAGTCGATTCCTCGCCGTGCACAAGAATTCGGCCTTTCGCAGACTTCAACTTGCCGAATTATACTAGATCCAACAAACCCAGACGCTGTTTGTTTGTTGATTGGGATTCGGAGCGTTTGGAAGAGGACCCCAATTTTCGCCGAAAAATCATCTTTAGCGACGAGGCGCATTTTTAGATGAATATGGTTATAATAACAAGCAAAATGTCCGTATATGGGATGAGACCAATCCACACGAGGTTCACCAGGTGACAATTCATCCTCAAAAAGTTACCCTTTGGTGTGGTTTTTGGGCCGGCCGGTGGCGGCGTCATTGGTCCGTACTTTTTCGAAAACGACGCACGTTGTTGAGGCGGTCACCGTCAATAGCGAGCGCTACAGAACAATGATAACCAATTTCTTATGGCCCAAATTGATTCATATGGACCTAGACAACATGTGGTTGCAACAGGATGACACAACGTACCACACAACGGAAGTCACAATTGACATTCATCATGAACGATTTGAGGGTAAGTTTATCTCTCGCAGAGGTGACGTGAATTCGCCACCGCAAGGTCATGCAATTTGACCGCGCTAGACTTTTTCTTATGGGGTTTCCTGAAGTTGCAGCTCTATGTGGATAAACCACAATAAACCGATGCCCCTAAGGTAAACATAACACAAGCCATCGCTCAAATTTAGTCGGATGTATGCGGAAGAGTAGTTGAAAATTGGACCACTCGTATCCATGCTACCGTAAGCAGCCGAGGCGGGCATTTGAACGATGACATATTCCAATTATGTTAATACGTCATGTTAATACGTCACACACCGTTTGCTTTATTCTATTTCAACATCCACCCGCCCTTAGTGAAAAGCCTTTTATATTAATATATTTCATAATATTATAGAAGCTTTATAGAAAACCTTTAAAAGTCAAAATCTGCTTAAAACAATGATGGGATTGATATTATTATTATTAATTAACAAGTTTAAAAAGCTTAATGGACGAACAGAAGTAGGCTTGGCGCGACTTATATCTTGTTTTTTTATGAAGAAGTTATATTACATAACCAAAGTAAAGCAGAATTTTGAGCTGTTTTAAAATATGAAATGGTAGGCAGTAGTATCACGTGGGCGTAATCGTTAGTACGTTTAACTGTCACGCGATCGTCGTCGGCCGGAGGTTTTTGGACCTAATTCCAGTCAATTCTGCCAAACAATTTTTGTCAAAGGTACTGACCCTTGCGCGGAAGTGAAAAATCCTTATTACAGCAAAAATGTTCCTCTCAGCTTAGCCGTTCGAACAGCACGAACAAATCAATGGTTGAAAGTTAAATAAATCACTAAACCTTCCTTCTCCACGATCTGTCGCGACACCAATTTAATTATAAGCAGCTAATTTAAACTTCAAAGCCACTCTGGCAAGCATGGCACTATGTTCAAGGCCATGCTTAATATCGTTTTTTTTTAATTTACAAATTTATCTTATACCCACCATCCTACCCCGTATTATGAAAATAGCTACACTCAAAGAACCAATTAATCACTTCACCTGGATTAATATTTTACATCACCATTATGTTGCATTATGTCGGCTTTGATCAGCAAATACCCCGACTTAAAATAATACCCAAGCCCTATATCATTCTCGCTTGATGATCTCATTGACTGGGTTTTTGAGATAAAAGCGAATTGGCATTCGATTTCATCTAAAAATCCACTTCAGTTTATTTTCGCAACCACCTCTCTTTATAGTTGTACGGCGCACGTTTGTCCTCGTCGTCGCTCGATTACACATTGTCGATGATGATACAACAGCATCTAGATTCTCTATTAAACCACTAATTCATTGTTATGAGTTTTTTTTTTTTTTTTTTTTTTCAAATCACAATTCTGTAACGAATCTTAATCCCACTTCCACACCAGCTGTCAAAAATGATAGAAAAAATAATAACATCAGCCCTCCAGCCTGTGAGTTAACTGAATATTTGCAAAAATCAGACGCACTGGGATTATGGTAATGCCAAGGATTACCTACCCAAAATTTCACCCTCGAAAATTAAACGAACCAAGCAGGATATAGCAACAAAAAACAACACACAGACAAACCCTTCAAAGGAAAATTTATTCAGAATTTCTGCTTCGAGCAGCAGCACCAGCACCATGAAGCAGGGCAGCCACAGAAGAAGTAGAGTATAGTTAGGGTACTTCATAAATAAGAGCAAATCACCGCGAGGCTATATAAGGGTGCGCAATGGCTATATATTTATATATTCTTATAACTCGTTCCTGGCAAAAACTCTCTTTACGTGTGGTAGGTATATGAAGTGCGGAGTGTGCCTCAACTTCTGAATTACGAATAATAATCATGTTTACCCGTCATTATACCGTGGTTCAGTTCAGTTCTTTTTTTTTTTGATTTTGTTGATGCCGCTTCACGTCCTCCTTCGTAGAGGGTCTTTCGATCCCCTTCATCTAACTTGATTCGGATTTAATAAAAGTTCCTTCCCGCTTCTGCCCGTCCTCTCCTCCTCTGGCAAAGGAACGGTGTCGCTTCCTTGTTTCTGTTAGAACAGCCGCGCGTATTGCCTTCAATTTCCGACTCACAAGTTTCCTTCTTTTTGTATAAATAATCTTCCATGCTGCTATTGCCATTGTTTAGCTGCTGGTGATGCCCGCCGACTATAAGCCGCCACTACCACACTCCTTTGCGATCCTTCAGGAGGACCTTTATACGGGCAAATATACCTCTACAGACGTTTACTCTAGCTCTTTGAATTAATTGCAAATTGTGTTACACCCATTTAATCTTCAAGGGATTATGGTGTTGAAAGGACACATGAAGAAGTGAATGGCTATGCGGAGGAAGGGCAGGTCTGTTGGAAAACATTTCTGAGAAAATGCTAGAATGGCAACGACAACGCCTCGGTGATGATGGCCAGGGTCGGAGGAAGGTCTAAATATTTTAGTAGGTTTTGTAAATTAATAAAGAAATTTGAAGTTTTGCGAAAAACCTTCCGAATGAGTTCAATGACTTTTTCAGGACTTAATTTCAAAATAAGGTGTTTCATAACTAAGTTGGCTCTCTCAGCTCCTAAATATGACCCCTAAATTTCTAGGAACTTCTTTTCATCGACTTCAAAGCCGCATAGGAGCTCCATAATTATGGTGATCGCCGGACTCGGGATCCCGGAAAAACTGGATCGATTAGACGATCATCGTTTTGACAATAGCTGTTTCTATAACATCTAAAGGAAAATAAAGCAATCGTCAAAACGATGATCGTTCAATCGTCTAAATGCAATGTGTACCCAGTTGTGTAGCCTGACACCAGACAATACACGGTGGAATATATACAACTAAGGATTAACTTCTCCAAACTATTCCAAACATTTCTTTTGAAAGAATAACTCTTCGACTGATATTTGTGCTCTGTTTTGACGATGAAGTCAAATGGAGGAGAAGATACAACCACCAACTCTTTGAGCTGTACGTAAAGTCAAAACACGTTGACTATATTCAAGCGAATGAACAACAATGCTCCAGCTCAAATCCCAGCTTCCATGTTCTAGGCGACTAGGAAAGCCAAACCTCAGATGGTTTAGAGACAAAGCCATCGTACTCGGGATCGTGGATGATGAGAAACTTCCCGGTAGCCAGTTAAGGTAGAAAGTAAGAAGTTATATAGGAATTTCTGCCATTACCTTGTTAATGTTTCCAGGACCCATGTTCTGTAACTCTCGCATCGATAAAATCAGTCGAGAAACGATGAGAAATGGAACAAAACTCATATGATGTTTCAATTTTCATCGTTTCTCGACTGCTTTTAACCATGCGAGAAGTTACAGAACATGGGTCCAGGACGATTCAACTTCAATTCTTCCTCCTGTGTTTCTAAAGCCTGGAATTGACAATTTAACTTTACCATCATCAAAACAAAAAACGTTGATGGGCTCCCAAGATTCGGGGGCCCGGATTCACTCGGCTATTATGTCTTATCGATAATCCGGCACTGGCCGAACTTCAATTTCGATTCCGACAACAATGAGGGTGAAATGGCAAGGATGCAGGAGTAGAGGGTAAACCTTAATGAAGACGCGGGAAGAAAGAATTGAACCAAGCTTGAAAACGAGGGTTAGGTACATTCGTGTTTTTATTGTTGTGTGTATTTTTTTTTTTTTTAATATCATATCATGCTGTCGTCTAGATCAAGGTTTCTTTCATTCTAGCCCATTTATGCGTTTCCCCCTAGATATACGTTTATATATTGTGAGGTCATTCTGTTTTTCTAATGATACAATATAATGGGACTAGACGGATATTTCATTCCAAAGGGCATAACAACTGTGCCCGAGCAGAAGGACGAACTCCCTGCAAAGGCATTATAGGAGGAAATTATTTGTGTGTCAGTTGACGTGTGTAATAATAATTGGCTGAGTTGTTATGGGCTAACTTACTCATTTCTTGTTCAATATAATTCTTTTGACCGATAGAACAACAACAACAACAGCCGTCACAGATGTGGATGATTATGTAGTGTGAGGGATGAAAATCTAACACCAACACTTAGACGCATACATTTCACACAAATGCTTGCAACAACTCCTTTTGTCGAATCTCACGGGCAATCACAATAATTAGCTTGCTATGGAGACTCAATTCATGAGGGCGCGGGGATATATTATAATTGTATCTCTATATAGACGCGTATAGGACAGACACCCTAATATTAAGTGAAATTCAATAGGATGATGATGATGATGGGAATATGTACACAATGAACACACCGATATGGTAAACGGGAGATCAGGAATTGATAGGTATAAAGAGGACACGTTTTAGTGGGTGTGCAATGGATTTGAGATTTTTTGTGATATAATTCAACATCTGTGTAGTGGTGGATTTATTTTTATTTTTAAAGGTACAAACAAAAGTCATGATTTTATCACTAACTTGTAATGTAAGTGCTATGAAGTGGATTATTTCCATGAATGTACTTATGCACGTGATTGTGTTGTTGTATAAAATTTTAAGGAAGAATCAATGAATTAAGTTTTGTTTGAATTTAAAAAAAAAAAAAAAAAATCATTCGACGACTACCGGAGGCCTCGGCAGGATTTTACAGCTCAATTCAATCGAGGTATTTTAGTTGAAAGTGACTCTAGACATAGTTTTGGTTTATAAAAGTACTGTTTATGCGGCCTCACATGGACAGGGCCCTCAACCTCACCCGTGGGCACACTTCGGGTAGTCGGAGTTTTTGTTTCAAGTCGCGTGTAGAGCGTTAACAAACTTCCACTTTTAATGGCGAAAAACTGTTATAAATTGGCATTTCTCTAGTTTTTTAATTTTAGTTATATTAAGTTGTAGCCTTATTACACTTCGATCGGCAGAGCAACTTTTTTCGATTGAATATGGGGCCCTTTAAGATTTTTTAACAACTCTTTTTTTTAAAGCTTTAAAATAAAGGGTGTTTATTATAGACGTGTAGTTTTCAAGAAGAAATAAAACGCATATAATTTAATGTTATGGCCAAGAATTTAGCTTTATTATAAAGATAACGGTTTGCCATTATGTTTTAAAAATGATTTCGGGCAAGTGGCCGCCGAGGCTGGCTCGAATAAATTCCAGCGGAGAGGCCCAATTTTCGACAGGTCCAATTGTTGCGCGCGATGGCGGATGGACTCATTCGGGTCTTCTTCGATACTCTGCTCCACAGCAGCAATAGCGTCTTCGGTGCACACTGTACGGCGTCTCTGAGAATGCGCATTATCCACTAGAGTAAACGTGGTGCGAAACCGATCCATGGTTGCTCGAATTTATGCGATTTTGTGATTATGTCGACCGAATATTGGACGCATGATATGTTTCATTCATGAACCCAACCATTATTTTGGTAATAAATTTGCACGATTTGCAAACGTTCTTCAGGAGTAAGTCTATCAATTATGAAATGGCAAACCAAACTGAGCATAAATCAAGTGACAACTGTCAAAAAGACCATTTCTAAAAAAAAGTATTGCCAGATTGAAAACCACACGTCTAAAAAAACACACTTTATTTATATACAAAATTTGGTAAAATAAATAAAAAAAAAAAAATAAAGAACACAAAACAACTTTTTTTGAAAACACATTGCAGTAAGATACAAATTTGGAATGTATTGACATTTGGTTTGAAATTCGTAAATAGCCACAGAACATTTAATGTGGAGTGTGGAGCTTGGAGATATGGTCGTTGATCTGTCACAGATTGGAGGAATTTCCTTGGCTCTTCGTTGAACTGTCAAATTATTTGAGATGACTGTCATTTGGGTAGGTACCTTAAACAACTCTGAATAATATTTCACAGTTAAAGTATAGGTACTCTTCTTTCTTCGAGATAATCGAAAATTTTCTTAAATATGGCAGCCACGACTTTGTTGGGCGACACTCAACACACAAGTCGTCTGGAATTTCTTGCCACTTTGAGAAACACTGTTTTTTAATCAATCTTGGCCTTTTGCTTTGTGTTTATTTGTGATGGGATCTACCTTTCGTTACACGTTATTATCAGCAGGTAAAGCAGTAAATGAAATAATAGAAAAAAAAAAAAAAAACTCAAAAAGTTATTGGATGTTAAAACAAAATAGTCGGATTTCCTACGCGATGTCTCTTTAAACACTAGCCTAACTGTGCAACAAAATCATCGATTTAAAGTTGCTTTGAGTTAAAACGAATAATGAGACTGGCCCGTGAGGTTCCGTTGCAGTTGTTAATTTTATTTCAACTCTTTAAGTTAGGTGGTTTGTTAAAGTAACCACCTTTATATTATTATTTTTATTTGCCCTCGTGGCTCTATTTGAGCATCATCATGCCCTTGATATTTTATACGTTTGAAGTAAATATACGTACAATATAATGATTATTTCCGGGCATATTATAGGATTAAGTTGGTGGTTGCTTGTTGTAACCACCGTAACAATATTAGTTATTTTTTCAATGTTTTGTTGATAGCTTCTACATGATTTATAACGAACTATGAGCGGCTTAGGTTCCTTGACACTGCTTCGAAGGAAGCATTTACCACGGATAGGCAACTAGAGCGTGCAGGACCTGCAGAGTTCCTTTTCGTCCACGTACAGGAATTACAAGTTTCCAAGAATTTTAATTTTTAGAAATATGAATTTAAGTTTGCATTTAGTTTGTTAAAACTTTTTCTATGACTGAAGTTATGGTGGTGGTGGTTACCAATGCTAACCACCGTTTTTCTTTAAAAATGCAAAATAATTTCAAATTAAAAACTCTCCTTATCACCTTCATTTATGCCTTAAAGTAAAATAAACAAAATGGATTAGTGTTGTTTTTGTTTCAACAACAAGTGAAAAGGATTCATTAAAGGCACGTGCGTGTATCGTTGTCTAAAACATTTAGTCAATTCATTTACAGTTCAGTCAACAAAAAAAAAAAAATGAAAAAAAGTGATACGTACCCTTAAGCTATGAGACCATTCATAAAATCATTCCCACCATACCCTTACAACCTTGTCATTTCACACTTGATTCTTGATGTTATAATTAAATCGTCATTTCCCCTTGTCAGGCAACAAACAAAAAAAAAAAACCGCCATCTGTCAGAGATTTCACAATAGGATCAATCTCCACCCTCAAGCAACAACTAATCCTAACTTTAATGACAGACCTTTACCTACTGCGAGATGATGTCTGTTGGCTTATACAACAAATTAAAATTTGATCCCCTAATGTTTATGCTGACTTTGTATTTATAAATTAAATGCCGAGCACACTGAATCCTTTAAGGTCTCTAAACAACCCCAAGAACATACAAAACTCTCCCACTCTCAACTAAAAAAAAAAAAAAAAATTATATCACGTTTAAAAAATCAAAACAAAATCCCAAAAGTCCATGAATATATTTCAAAAATAAATCACCAACGATAGAAAAATATTAATTTAAAAAAACCTCAACCCTCTTGTCTGGCTACATGCGGCTACATATTTTTACCCTCTCTTAATAGCTGAAGCGAATTAAAAACTCATTTCACGTTCGACCCCATGATATGAATGTACTTAGACACAACGTAGCCAGTCATTCATTCAACTGTCGAATTTGAGGTTAGACAATAAAAAAAAAAAATTAAAAAAAAAACACCATTATCCGTATACCCTCTCAAATAATCAGGACCCCTTTATTTCTACCGTAAAAATAATCGCGCGTGTGCTCAAACACATGTCCACGTATATATTGAGAACTCTCTGAATATATTTATGGTAATAAAATTATAAGCTCATTTCCCAGCTGCCTCTGCTGCTGGCATGGCGGCGGCGGGTAAACCCTATATTGCTTTAGCTGAAGCCACATTTGCCTTCTCAACCCTGAAAATGTTTTTAGCATAATTTGAGGCACCCTCATTGTCGTCGTCGACGACAACGACGACGAACACGATGCTGAATGGGGAGGTACATAGGTAGTCGTCACCGTAATGTACCCTATGCTACCGTATTGTGTGCTGATTCCTCAAAATCATCCTTACCCCCCCCCCCCCCTGTAATTTTATTTATTTTATTTTGTATTCAGTTGCTTTTGATATTTAATCCCTCGCTTGTGCGTACCGTCTATACAATCATATTTGGATATTTATGTCCATATATCCTTGTCTATGACCCTTGTGCCGCAATGCTTGCGGATATATGTTAATTCGGGAAGCCCATAGGACTGTGGCGCTTGTACGGTCTTGTAAACAGGGGTGATTTTTTTTGTATTTATACAGTGGTGACGAAAAATTTTGTAAACGACAGCAAACTGATTTATGATAAATGGGATATGTCCCACCTTTTTTGTGCGTTGATAAGATCGAAGGTGGAGGTAAATGCTACAGGGATTTTATAAATCCCAATGTTTAAGAAAAGATATATATTCGAATTTTCTTAGAAGAACAGTATAGAAAAACTATGAATTGTACAGATTAAACAAGGAACTAAATATACGTTATGTAAATAAATGGGAACATCCCAAAATCCCAAAAATCCGAAAATCCCAAACCAGGAAAAACAAATTCCGTCTCAAAGATACCATAATATCGAATTTTAAAAGCTCGAACGAATAAGCCCCGAATTCCAAATCCCAAATTCAAATATTCCAAATTCCAAAATCCCATCAAACTGAATTTCACAACATTCAGGAATTCCTGACTTTCAATACTTTTTAAGTACAATTTTCAATACCAAAAACAAATGTTAAATCATTCCGCATCCGGGATTATGGAATTCGGGATTTCGAACAAAAACCCATATGAAAATATTGTATAATTTTTAACGGGCTGAAGGAATTCCATCATAGACGTCTTATAACACCTAGAGTTGATAGAGTCCACCAGAGAGAACCTAAGTAGGAAGCACTCCGCTGTGCATTCATCTACCACAAACGTCACTTTATCAAAGGGGCAGCCGAAGTCAAAATTGGATACCAGCCCCTCAGAGAAAAAAATATCATTATGATTGCGTAGAAGATGACATAAGATCCCTAATGCACATAAGAAAATGCTACAGCGTAAAACTAGAGCAGCGAGGTAAGTGTATATCGAGCCACGAAACGGTAGGAGAAAAAGATCGCGCGAAGAAATAAGAGCAACTAGGATTTCCGGCCGCTTTTGAAAGGCTACGTTTTGGCTTCGGTGGTTCAGCAGATCGACCATTAATCAAATTTTTACACTGAAACAAATCCTGAAAAACCATCGAATTTCAAGTCAAGACCCACAATCTTTTCAACGACTTCAAAGTCGCATATGATAGCATTAATCGTTAGGAGCTCGATATGGCGATAGCCGAATTATCGGCATCCACTCGGGAAAGCGAAAGAGATGTGTGCGAGGAGAAGATACAACCGCGAAGTCTGTGAGCTGTTCCAAGATGTGGATGTAGTCCAAAGAATCAAAAAACGTCGCCTTAATTGGGGCTCGGCCACATCGAGCGAATGGACAACAATGCTCCCACTAAGGGAGTCTTCGAAGCAACAAGGCAGACCTTCTAAAGTTTTTTTTTTTAAACTGCAATTTATTATAAATTATGAATTCCTTCATGAAATCCGCGGAACCGCTAAAAATTTACGCTCAACCTCCTTTCTTTGTCATGGTGTTATAAATTTCAATTAATTATCTACCCAACCGTTCTATTTTACAACCAAAACATCTCCACTCTCTCTCTCTCTCTATGGAAAGTCTCGTCTTTAAAAACCACCTTTTTTTTTTTTACTTATATACACAACTATTAACCTCGATTCTTAATTATCCACCCACCACTAGCTAAGCCAAAAACAGTTCTCTTCAACCATATTTTCCTTAAATCAGTCATTAACCTTATATTATCTCCAACCTGCCAAATTTTGTGTATATATATGTGTGTGTGTTTATGTTTGTACAAAAATATGTAAATATATTATTATTCCCCACCGACCGACCGACGCGACGCGACGATGGAAAAATGGTGCAGTGAGTTTTATTAAACTCAATCCCTCATCTCCTTTTTAGGCTCACCCGAACACCGGATATTATTCCGACATACATACATACATACAATATATAGGTACATACATAAACACACAGAAAATAGCAAAGAGGCGGCATAATTATTTTAATCAGTTAATTCCACACCACCGACAAAGCCACCGCATTAACCGCCACTGCCACAGCGTTGCGCCACCAACTAACCAAACTTTTGCAAATCAACCCGAATGATCACAAACCCCGACAACGACAATGAGAACGAGGTCGAGGACGGCAACGGTGAAGCCTCCACCTTAATATAACCACTTCTACTGCCGTTCATCGTCGTCGTCGTTGTCGTTGTCGTCGTCGGCTCCAACACGGAAAAGTTAAAACTTTTCCCTCTTAAACACGATAAGGGTTGTGTTGGCACCTTTTTTCCCATTCCACTTAGCTATTAAAGCCCCACACACAAACCTAAATGCACAGCCACCTCCTTTTCAACAACGAAAGTTGAAATTTCACGCGCGAAAAAGCCCAAGGGAAAAATTGCAAACTATCAAAATGTTCTTATTAAATTTAGGATTAGAGA
Organism: Leucozona laternaria; assembly: GCA_932273885.2. NCBI lineage: Eukaryota > Metazoa > Arthropoda > Insecta > Diptera > Syrphidae > Leucozona > Leucozona laternaria. The sequence continues at coordinate 36,146,322 of OW026366.1, forward strand.
AGAACATAGACTTGGTAGTACTATTTATGAAAAAGTGGAATGTTAGGGGATGAGTTTTTTATTTAAGGCAACTCTACACGAAATTACTATAGACCTACTAGTTACAATAAACACTATAAATCAACCCTCAACCAAGTTAATAAAGAATTGCCGGAAATGGGAATTACATAGATTCAAAGAGGGGGGGAGTAGCAGGAGTAGGACATTTTTCAATTTCCTTTTACCACACATGTTCTCTGATAAGTATTTTAATAGGAGGGCTGTTGTTAATGGATGTTGAAGGGTAAAATATACGTATATTGAGCTGAGGTAAGGGATACCTATCTTCAGTTAGAGGTGTTATTCATTTCTTCAAAATAAGAACAGGGGTGTTATAAGACACTCAAAACAGGCACCGGCAATGGTGTCCAGTTTGATCTTTTTAAACTATCGAAAGTATTGTCTGCTTAATTGTTTGCCAATTAAGAGCTTCAGTGGAGGGAGCCCTATATAATTATGTAAAATCTATCTTGATGGTTGGCTTACAAAAGCCTATAAATTTATCATTTCTAATTGTCGGATCTTCGAAGTTATGGTGTTCAAATGAAGTTCAAATATCGGGCTACGATTTGATTCCTGGAATTCTAAATGTAAAAGTTTATGAAAAATTATTGAACTTTGAAAAACTATAAAGCACATTTTGTGTCGCAACAAAGAAATTGTTTTATTGAGAGTAAATGCAACAGGAGAGGAGGTGATGGCTACTTAAACCGTCCACAGGGATTAAGACCCCAGCTTTAGTTTAGGTATACTAGACACGAGATGTGCACCACGGGGAGGTGGGAGCAGGAGTTGAGTTGACAGAGGTTTGTTTTGAGAAAAACTTGTAGACGCTTGTTTCTTCTTGAACCCACTTTTATACCCTTTAAACATCGAGTTTTTTTTTTAATTGGATGTTTAAAATACAAGTCTTTAAATGATGCTGCCTCTGATGCTGCTAAGAAGGACCAAAGCTGTTCGCGAGCTCTACGAGCAGAAGAAAAGAAATGAACATCGTATTCTCAAAAGAAAACAGAGGCAGCTTTAGAAGCACGCTATTGAGGAAATACAGGGATGTCATAGCAGAAATGAGGAACCTCTAAAGTTTACATCTCTCGAAAAAACATCGTATAAGAATCCCAGTCGATGTTAAAGATAAGGAAGAACCATTTCTACATCTGCATAAAGGTAGTGAAGAATCGAATTCAGCTTTCAGAGTACTTACAGGCCTCAACCTAGATGACCGACGTAGACCAACAGTTCCGCCCAACTTCCGTCGACGAGGGCCGTTCATGGAGCTGACGGCCTTGTTCTGCCGAGCTTTTCAAAGCTGCAAGCGATGAATTAGTTAAGATTGTGCACCAACTCATCAGCAAAATATGTTCGGGGAAAGACAGACCCAACAAATGGAACCTCATCATCGTTTGCTGGATCCTAATGAAAGGAGCCTCTGAGCTGCGTCAACTACAAAAGCATCAGCCGTTTGTTAAAAATGTGCTAGGTCCATGTCAGTATGGCCTTAGGCCAGGAATATCTACTATCGACCAAATACATTACTAACAGATCTTGGAAAAAAAAAACAGGAACAAAAAATCGATAGCCATCACCTTTTCATGTGTAGAGATGAGCGATATGGAGCGATCTTTTATGGAGGATGACAATGGAGAAAACACACTGCTTCATCAAGACAAAGGTCTCCCTAACATTTTTGATGTCAAATAAGGTTTTAGACAAGGCGATGCGCTGTCATGCAAATTCTTTAACATCGTTCTTGAATTAATAGAGGCAAACTCTCCCGCTGAAATTAAAGGCACAATCTATCTAGCTTTATGGTGCAGAATCGTGGACATTGTCAAATGTTGATGAGAACGCTTTAGGTTGTTTTGAGAGGAAGATTCGGTGGGTGATTTTAAGTCCCGTCTGCATAAACGGGGAGTGGTTGGAGAGGATTCAACAACGAACTGTACGGGCTATACAGCAACACCGAACTAGCCTAAAAAGTAAGAAGCCAACGACTGAGGTAGCCGGGTCAGTTAGAGCGAATGGACACCAAAGCCCCGACCCGAAAAGTCTTTGAATCCAACCCCGAGGGACGGCGCAGAGGATGGAGACCACGACTCAGGTGGCGCAAGCAAAGACCTCAACCAAATAAGGGAGCAAAATTGAGACAGCTATAGCTAGGGACTGAGCTGGCTGGAAGAAAACTTGTTGGTTGAGGATCTGGTCCACTCATCACCGGCATCGTGGACGTAAGTAAGAATTGTAAGAGCTGACCAGCAACATCGACATAGCCAAAAAAGGAAAAAAACCAACGACCGAGATGGCTGGGCCATGTGGAGCAGACGAAGGCGCATTAGAGGAAGACCGCGACTCAAGCGGCGCGGCACCACCCACGAAAGTAGAAAAGAACCTCAACCAAGCTGACGTGCAAAACTCGAAGGAGCTATAGCTAGCGACCGAGCTGGCTAGAGAAGTTTGTTCGTTGAAAACCACGGCCACACTGGACTGTAACGTTACTTGTATTTTTCTTCTGCTCGAAATTTCGGTGTTCGCTCAGAAAACACATTTGTCGACTTGTGTCCGTTTTTTTTCCTTTTCGACAATATAATGTTTAAAGAACAATACGTAAAACCTGTCAAATGTCTAAATATCTAATAAATAATTCTCCTCCTGATATGACCGTGAAAGTAACTGCAAAAAGCTCGAAAACGGTTTACAAATTTTCATGACTCCCCTAACTAATCTATGTATGACAAAATTACTCGTAATTGTGGTGGGACCCCTTTATAACTATACTACAAAACTAATGGGTGATTTTTTAAGAGGTTTAGAACTTTTTTAAAAAAAAAAACACAAAAAATTCGAAAAAATGAATGAAATATTTATTTGAATCGATAGTTTGAACCTTGCAATTTAATGTTTAAAGATAATTTCATGCAAATGTTGACCGCGGCTGCGTCTCAGGTAGCCCATCCGCTGAGTCCAATTTTGGCATACTCTTTCACACATATCGGCCGGTATCTCACGAATGAATGCATGGATGTTGGCTTCCAGTGCGTCAATCGAAGCGGGCTTGTCCCTATAGACATTAGCCTTGACATACCCCCACAAAAAATAATCTAATGGTGTCAAATCGCACGATCTAGGCGGCCAATTGACCGGCCCGAAACGTGAAATTAACTGTTCACCAAACTCGCCTCGCAATTGCGCCATTGTTTCGCGTGCTGTGTGGCATGTGGCACCGTCTTGTTGAAACCACATATCATGCAAGTCAAGAACTTCCATTTCGGGCAAAAAAAAGGTTGTTATCATCGCTCGGTAGCGTTCACCATTGACAATAACGCTGCGATTCGCATCATCTTTGAAGAAATAGGCCCAATAATGCCGCCGGCCCATAAACCGCACCAAATAGTGGCTTTTTCGGGATGCATTGGTAGCTGTTGCAATGCTTCTGGCTGATCTTCACTCCAAATGCGGCAATTTTGCTTATTTACGTACCCATTCAACCAAAAATGAGCCTCATCGCTGAACACAAGCAGCGCGCGATGAACATTTCGAACCGAGCACGAATTTTGATAGTAAAATTCAATAATTTGCAAGCGTTGTTCATTTGTAAGACGATCCATGGTTAAATTGCAAACCAAACTGAAGCTGTTTGACAGTGACACAAGGTACTAAACACACGTCAGCTGTCAAAACCAGTGTTGCCAAAACCAAACCAGCTAAAAAATCGTTACATCTACCCTCTCCAGTCACTTTGTTATTGTTGTTGTTTTTTTTTTTGTTGAAAATAATTACCAAGAAGCACGCAAAATAAAATGTATCCCACAGTAAAGTCCCATTGAGCACAATTAGGTTGAGTAGTACTTGGAGTCGCTTGAAGGGTGCTGCCACAGTGTCGTAGAATATTTCAACCCCATCACAGGAAAATTCAAATAAAACGATTCTATTCAAACAAAAGAGAGCGATAGAAAGGTCCCTTCATTTTGTTTGTTTGTTATCAATTAAAATACCGTGTAACATCATTTAGGCGTTCAAAAGGGCAGACTTAATTGAGTCTATACAAGTCACCCAAACTACGCTTGTCAACTATAGATGTGCTGGGCGCAGAAAAAAAAACTTTTTGGTAGAACTTGCGTCATGAAGAGTCTTATAGTAACAGGTGACAAGAGCGAGCTGGTATGTTCTTTTTTTTGTCATGAATAATAATTAATTGAAACATGCAATCGAAGGTGGAGTTTTCTCAGAGTTATAATTTCATCACTTTTGACATTTGTTTTGTCTTTGACAGATAAGAGTTAAGAGACGTATGAGAAAATGGAAAGTGAAGGGTCATAAATCAGGCGAAATGGAAAAGAGGATATATTCTGTTAGTTTTGAGTTGATATTATTTTCAAAAAAATTGAAATGACAGACAATTGGGTTTTCAACTGACCTAAAAAGATATAAGTTTGATTGCACGACAGCTCGTGCCGAACCAGTGAATAGTGGCTTACATTGCACAAGCATTCCTAATTCCTATATGTGCGTGTTATCGGCGGAAATGAATTTTCTGCCAAATCCGAACGGCTAAGGTTCGATGCACTTTATCGTTACCAGATGATTTATCACTTCCTTACAAATCAAATTGTGGGCGCTATGATACCCACGGTTAAGATGTGTAAACATTAACGTTCGTCCTAGTGCCGTAGTTTTTATTACATAATGCAACCTTATCGTAACTTATTAAGTGACAGAACGTATTACACGTAAGGTCAACGTTTTTAGTTTGTCCTACCACGGACCGGCATAAACGTTAAAACATAAAAAAAGCATTTCAGTTAAGTTCGATTCGACTTAAGGCTAAAATTCCAACGCTCTAACCAATACGACTAAAGGTACTTCAAGATCAAGATTATCAGTTTGGATTTCAAATATTGAGATTCCACGAATGACCGCATCAAATTAGGGATGCTTTGGAAGTGACAGAAAAATAAGTAAGACCGACCCTTTTTAGGATGTTGCCCAAGCCTCAAATCCTTCGGTGATATTTCATAGATTATATACTTAATTCTCAAGTAGTTTTCGTGCTATTAGAGATGCAAAATATAGGAATACTGAACGTTACCAGGTATTTTTGAAGATTTCCACTTGATTCTGAAGAAAAGAATGGCAAAAAATCGTCTCAGGTCAAGGATTTTTTAGTAATGCAGATCGAAGAAGAAAGTTAAACAGTGTACACTTACAGAAATAAGTTGTGCTTAATAAGTGCCATCCCCCCTTAGGGGTACAGTCCCTTTTTCATAGCAAAATACTGTTTGTCCCCCCTTAACAATCCTCCGTCCCCCTTATTAAGTAAAAATTCAAAAACAGAAAACATGCAATTGAAAATTGTAAAAATATTGTATTAAATATTTTTTATAAAAGGATTCTCTGTGAACGCATCCATTTGGAGTTCAAAATCATTTCAAAGTGAACGCATCCCCTTAATGAACTATACATTTCACTTCACTTTTTTTTACTCTGGTGTTATATTTTTCAAAAACATGTTTTGCCATCCTTTTCGAACACTTGTCCCCCTTAGAAAACTCACAATGTCCCCCCTTTTCGTTATTTTCAACCTGGTAACCCTACCCTAAGGGCCAGTTTCACAGTCGACACTTACTGGACAAAGTGGCACTTAAGTTTCTCAAAATATTAGGACTTTTGGCTAAAGTTTCATAGCCAGGGCTAAGTGGAACTTAAGTCAACAACATCGAAGACTTAAGTGACACTTATTCAGGTAAATTTGAACTGTAATATTGCGCATTAATCTATCACATTGCCCACTAAAGTGACACTTTTTTGACTGTGAAACTGTCTCTAAGTGTTATGTGGTATTGCGCCCTAATCTTCTATATTGATAACTTTCTCCGACTGTGAAATTGGATCTTAATCTCACTTTTCAACGGGAGGTAATGTTTGTACTCAGACTTATATCACCGTAATCAGCTTATTGCCGCTTTTGGGGAGAAACGCAAGATGCATTGAAACTGAACCATCACACAAGATGGTTCAATCCAGCTCTGAACCAGTCAGCTATTTTAAGGTCATTCATTTCTTCAGGTATCAATATCAACTAACTTTGATGATGAAAGAAGTTTTCTTCTCAGCCCAGAAGTCTCCTTTCCGTCACAAGTCACAAATAGGGAAATATCGCTCCGAACGGGACAAGACTAAGACGATAAATACCTTAACTGACTAAAACTTACTGAGTCTCAGGAGCAGTTCTTAATAGCGACCAATCATTCTGAGGACATAGGATAGTTTAAAACTCTATAGGTGGTCCAATTTAAGCATTAGAATTTTAGAAGTTCTGTGAAGAGGTTCAAACATAAATCAAAAACATAATCAACAATTTCCTTCATTATTGTTATATTCACTTTTATCTACCAAATAGCTGGAATTTCTAAATGGACCAAGTAATTCTTCACACCAACAATTTCCAAAAATCTAATACAAAAAAAAAACCTAACATCCTGAATGGTTAACCGCACTTTAAACATTTGCACCATGACAGCAAGTTTGCATTTTATTTTTTCTTCGAACTCATACATACCCTCATCAGGGAAAAAGGGTCAACCAGCTTCATCTTTAAGTTTTTATTCTTCATATTTCTGTCTAAGCTACGCCACTTCATTGGCTAATTTGCAGTTCAAAAAACTTTATCCCCAGCGCCAATGGCAAGACCGACTTGACTGCCAAGTACAAATTTATTGTTGCGCTTTACTTAAAGTTAATTACAAGGGTTTATTTATTTTTTTGTTTTAATTTTATTTTAGTTGGTGTACTTTTTTTATTGTTTCGTTTGCACTTTTCGTTCTCTGCAGGCGCAAAAAGGACGTTGGGTCCTTACTTTGCTCAAGGAAAAAGTAAATATATACGTTTGATGGTGTTGAAAGGGAAATAAAATAAGAGTTGGGTTTGAGAAGATTTGGGAGGGTGTTTGTGTTGGGGGTTGGTATAAAACGCAACAACAAAGACAAAGTAAAAATAAAATGATGCAAAAGCATTTACTGATGTATTCACAAGAAGCGAATGGCAAACAGAAGAAAGAACATATAAAAACTCGGTGTGATTGAGCGCTTTGTTTAACTCAGTGTTCTTTTCACTTTTAAAAATCATTTATTCAAGAGAATAAGGGTTGAATATCTATATGAGAGTCTTGTTTTTCCTGAAATGTCGACAAAGAAGGAAACCGGGGAAAAAGTGATGGGAAGTTTTTATACTGAAATTATTTTTTATTTATTATTCGTTACGAAAAAAAAAAAAATAAATAAACCAAGAAAAAGGGACCAAGAGCTTTTCCCTGGGAAATATCAATAAAGATTCGAATCTTTTAAGCATCTTTTAGTGAAGTAAGTAATAAATTGAAGACTAGGTATATAAAGAGGGTTAGTTAAGTGTTTAAATATAAACTTGGGTTTTATGGATGGTAGGTACATATGTAGATGTTTATTTTTTTTTAATTTAAAATGAATAACGTGTATAGAATTGTTCTCAAAAATATGATTGAGTTTAATTTGAAAAGAATGATTTTAAGCGCGCAAAATATATTGCCACTTATGAACAACTTCACTTAAATATTCGACAGCCAGAGTTTATATTGTACTGAGTCACCTTTTAATGAGCCTCAGAAGTCTTTGATGTACTATATACGGGGACAACAAAATGGAGGGAAATTAATCTTCCTTTAAGCCCCAATGATAGGTACTCAACAATTATTGACACCTGTCGTTTTATCGTAAAATCTATGACCAGACGACCATAACAACCTTTTCCAGGCAACTCGGTCATTATCTAATTGTTTTACCAGATTCGCTCGGCAAGTTGAGTTGAGGGCCTTTTCCACTTGCGTACGCAATGTTCATTTCCACTTGCGTACGTATGCTCATTTGACAATGTGCATGCCCCGCTGCACCATATATAGCATTACCGGGATGGCTAGTGTCTTAGTTGCTGCCGGCCTGGAAAAATTGAAAATTTGTACCAAGTCAAGTCAAGGAAATTAAGTTAAAGCTTGTTTCCTTCTTCCGCGAAGAGCTCAAGGTTCTTGGCTTGCAGCACAACGTAAGGCTATGCAGGGTTCCTGGCCATATAGGAATTCCAGGTAATGAGATAGCAGATGAGCTGGCACGAATTGGATTATCAATTGATCCTAGTGATCTTTCAAACAGACTGTGGCAAGGAAAATTCTTGAGAAAACAAATGTAAGATGGAACCTACTCGACTCTTGTGGCAATACCACAAAACTTTGGCCGTGTTTTGACAAGGGGGAGACAGATAGGATCTTAACACTAAATAAGAAATCACTGTACTCTCTTGTAGGTACCGTAACTGGGCACAATCTCCTGCAGAACCACAAGAAAAAACTGAGGCTCAGCACAGATGATTTATGCAGAGGTTGTGGCGATGAAGAATCCCATGAAGACTCTTCTCACTTTGTATGTCACTGCCCAGCACTCTTGCAACTTAGAAATAAGCACCTAGGAAGTTACTTCTTTAATAACTTAGAATAGCTCTCCAACTTTTCTGGTGTGAAACTGTCGAAATTCATTAATTCCTCTAGATGGCTTCATAATCCATTAAATCTTATATAGGTTAACTTATAAGCAGCGTCCAATCCTCTAGGGTATCACATTTGATCTATATTGATCTAAGTGTGATAGGAATAAGATCCTCTATCAGCCCAATAACCTAACCTAACCTAAATCAAGGCCCTGGGAAGTTATCAGTAGGAAAAATCTAGACGAGAAAAACATGACAAACACATGTAAGGCCTTTGCTAGTTAAAACTTGTAGGGCAAGTTTTGCTATCTCTCAAAAAATATCCCGTATACCATGGACACATTAAAAAATATGGAAAGTACAAAGTAGCAAAAAAGATTGTGAATTGATATCAATAATTTTTTGTATTGAAATACAGATGAAGTGTATAACGCAACAGACGCTTACCTACTTCCAAAACAAAACAGACTTAATTTAGAGATTCAACTCAAACTTAATGCAGTAGGTTTCTGCACAAGAATGTTAAATGTAGAACTTCAAACCAACAATAGTCCAAAAGTTTCAAAAACAAACTACCCAATTATAGAATCCACAAAACTTTTCAGACAAAAACAATCTTAATTTTAATTAAACCACAAAAAAAAAAAAAAAAAAAAAAACCTACACTCATACAAATACAAAAATAAAGTGTTCACTTATTTTTCGCTTCGCTTGTATGTTTACACTAAACCAAGAAATTACTCATTCTTCTATTCTTCTCGTCGGTATAGGTATGTGTATAATAACCCTCCTCCTCAATCTCAATTGCAACCTCAAACATGACGTGAATAGAATTTCAAGAAAAGTACGAGTACTCAAAGTTTGGTATGTTGTACATACATATACATACATACATACCTATCCAAGTCGTTGTCGTTGTAGTCTCTACTTTAGCTAGGTCGTATATGAACACCAACCAACAACACAAAACATCCTTTTCAAGGGTTTACTCTGCCACTCAAGCAATGTGTTTGCCTTGGTTTATCCACTTTTATCCTAAAATCTTTTTCTCCTCCTCCTCCATTTCATATTCCTTCTCCTTCCCATCACCATCCCCATCATCTACATCATCAGCTGCTATGTTCAACTACCTGAACCTGGCTACGTAATTAAGTAATTTCTTTTCACCAGTTTTGTGAAGGACTTTTTTTTCACCCCCATACCCCCCGCAACCTCAGTCAAGACCCAAAAACCTCCCATCTTTACCGTTTTAACACCAGCATTTGAGTACAGAGTTAAGCACCAGCAATAAAGGACAAACAAGGCAGAAAAGTAGAAAAAAAAAATTTTAAAAAAATCTAAGAAGAAAAACTCTTAGGAAAAAGGATCTAGATAAAGGAGCGAGAGAGTGAAGCTCTTATGTATGAAGTATAGAACTCGAAAGGTATAGATGGTATGTTAAGGGGCGGGGGAGATGGTATGGAAGATGGGGAATGTTGATGATGGAAAAGCTAACAGCTGCCAAAGGACGACGAACAAAGATACAAACAAAAAAAATAGAAATAGAAGGAAATTGAGCACGATGCAATGTGAAAGGAGGTAGGTGGCTGGGTGGTCGTGATGATGATGGTGGTGCTGAAGGGGTTCTGTACACTTCTGGAAACATTCAAGCCACCTCTTTGTAACACAGTGCCCTTCAAGTTTATATTTTTTTTCACCGTTTTTTTCCCATTATTTCTTTTTGCAAGATGTTTGCACTTCTTGCCCCTTTCTCTCTTTCATCGGAAAATATGCCCGAAGCAGCAAAAAAAAAAAATTAAATTAATTAAATAAAACTTAAATAAGTATATTCGGGACTAGCCATTGGACTCCAACAACTATATACACCCCACAAAACGTGTCATCATTTATCAAAGAATTTTTTTTTTTTTTTTTAGATGAATAAAGTATTCTTGGGTTATAGAGTTCTTCACTGTTCTCTATAGCTATGATGGTCGTCTTTCGAGATTTTCACTTACCGCCCAAATGAAAAAAAAAAAAATTCAATGGGTGGTGGGGTATGGTTTTCTTTATTATCATGGTTGCTTTTGGAAGTTTTTTTTTTTTTTTTTTTATTGTATCCCCGTGGCGGAATCATCATCATCATCAGCATCCTTACAGAAAAAAAGCCTCCCTCTGTGTTTGTTTCTTGATTTGAAATTTTAATTCAAATTAGAATTTCACGGAGTGGAAGATAATGATGCACCAGAGGAAAGAAGGGTCGAGGAGGAGGATTTAAGGATCCAAATTGTAGACGATGATGTTAGAAAAGGGAAGGTTTCTTGTTGTTCTTATTGTTTTCTTTCACACGTTGTGAGACGAAAGTGTCCTTTCATTCCATTATTATAATTAAGCTAACCCCAGCTATATCGTTAGGACGGTTGGTTGCGGGGAAAGGGCTGGGTGGGTTGTAGACTGTAGAGTGTGTTGAACGAATTAGGGTGAACTCTTTAAAAGAATATAATTGAAAGGAAAGTGATACAAAATGGTTTGAAAAGGGCCTCGTATAGCTGTTGGCTTTTTTTTTAATTTAATTTTTTTTTTTTATAATAATTTTTCTTTTAATGAGAAACCTAATAATTTTGACAATATTTTTTTTTTTTGTTTAAAAAGTTATGAATGACATTAGTTGTGTTCTGTGATTATTTAGTATTTCAAAAAAAAATACTACTATCGTTGAAACGATAAACGACTTTTGTCGAAGGAAGGGATATCTTAAGCTGTTGTTGCATCAGACTTCATGAGTTATGTTTCCACATGGGACTATATTTAACAAGATAAAGCTTTACATATAGCTTTGGATTGTACATTTGAACGCGCTCGACTTTTTTATATGATCGACTTTGTCGCATCAACAAAACGACATTCTTAATAAGTGTCTATAAGTTATGTTTTATTAATAGGATTAAAAAAAATTAAACTTACCATAACGTAATGACGTTGCATTTCTGTTTTTTCATTTGCTAGCTTTTCGCATTCTAGTTTCAATCTGAAAATAATAAAAAAAATATACATTAACATAAGTCATGGGAAAACCAATATGACTTTTTTTTTGTTAAAAAATACATTTAAAAAAAAATAGCTCTGTAGGCGATAACGGAAAGGGGGAATTTGGTCTGTACAACTGGATCTACCCTATATAACACAATTTCTTATTTACCCAGAAAATTTGTTTCAAAAAGTACAAGTCTCTATGGGTAAGGTGGTAAGGGCAAGGAGTGTCCCTTGGCATAATGGTTAGAGAATTGGACTGTCATTCCGGTGGTCTGGGATGGAATCCCACCCTATGCCTTTTTCTTTCTCGTCATGACAAAGTTCATCTAATCATATTCTTTCAGATTTGTCAGATGCCGCCATTACTGCAAACTAACAACACGGCTGGCCCACAAGAATTTTTGAAAGTTGTAAATCACTAAACCCTGGTTCTCCCCGAACTCACGCGTAAGCGTAAAGATCGTCACACTTACAGTCTGCTTTTTTCTGCCTTTGTCGTCAATTTTCAGGTCTTTAGGGTTTTTATGTTCCTTTTCGCCTGTGCACATTCTAAGAGATTGTTGTTTTGCTCGATATTATATAGTTTAATGATCGATCAGTTGTTTTTATTTATCAGGAGAAAAAGTCACTCAAATGTTTGCTACTTCTGGCTAAGATTGAGTCAGAAGTATTCTAATGACAGGGCTTAGGACTTAGACTCTCCTACTATCGAGATCTTTGAAGTACTAGTCAAAAGCAAGAATGCTGGTGTTTTCTCAACAAACTCATGTTGTCTGGAATCTGACGGGCGGATGTAATAAGCCTCTACAAGGTCATTCCCCTTTCGAAAACATTTGAGTGAAATTAGGGGCTTGGTACCTACTGATGTACCAGAGCTGTTTGACAGTCATCAGAGTCTTTGGTACCAGCTGATCTACACGAGCTTTTAACTTGATGTGTTGAGTCGAAGCAGGAACCTGATACCCGATTATGTACCAGAGCGTTTTGAGTGCCACCTGCTGATTAACCATAGCGTTAAGCCTCCTGTTTTCAGTACCTCAACGGGCGTAATACCTGAGATTCTTTTAGCCTACTCAATTGATTTCTACCAAGAACTTCGGTAAATGCTAATCTACCAGAGCGTTTAGTCTGTTGTTTTCAGAACCACCAGGGGCCTGGTACCAAAGCGTTAAGCTTGCTGTTTTGAATGTCATCAAAACTTTCGGTACAAGCCGATGTAACCGAGCGTTTAACCTGCTTATTTGCGTGCAACTAGGGGCCACGTAGCGTATGATGTATTAGAGCGTTTAGCTTTCTGTTTTAGTGTCAAGTAGCAGCTGATGTACCAGAGCATTTTGTCTGCTCTTGGTACTTGCTGATGTACCAGATACCTGTTGATTTATCAGATCGACCTGGCAACCTCGTTCTAGATTTTAGATTGGTCGATAACAGAATACAAGCAATAAAATACGGACACGCAATAAGAATACCAATCCCCAGTTCGCGTAAGACTTAAACGACTATTCGAGTAATCGTCCGATATTTTGACGATTTCTGGTTCTACGTAGATACCTGTTTCGATCTATAGGGAAAGAAAGAGAGACCAATAGTGGAAACTACCCGATACAGGAATACTCAAACCCGAATCCAGAAAACAAAAAAATTAGATTTCTTAGAACATATTTAAACCAGAACGAGTGAATCACTCGATTGCCAGAATTAACCAACACATCACACACTTCCGAAAGAAGAAACTTGGTCAAAATCCATTATATGACAAAAAAAAATAAAATGTAAAGCTTCGATATTATGCCAACAATGAGCTGATTTTTAAATTATTTAAAGATATTTTATTAAATAATAATGATAGTTATTTTCCGATTGAGATAACCGCCACAACAGTATTCTCTGATTCCAATTAAATGATTATTATCAATTGGCTGCCGTCACCATAGACGAATGGGTATGGCTCGAGGACAAGGATTAACCAATACCAAAATACCAACTCTCCATATTATCCTCTTGAGCAAAAAACAACCACTGCGTCGCGGAGCAGCGGATAGATCGATTCGCGGAAACGATAATAAAATCTGCCCTTATAACTAAAATTTATTTATTTTTATTAATTGGCCTCTTTTTTCTTGTTGTTGTTGTTGTAGTCGTTTTTAACGATTACATCGATGTGATATTTATTTGTGTATGCCATATGCATTTGTTTTGTAGGAAAATGGAATTCCATTCTAAACAGGGTATTACCTTAAAGTAGTTTATAGATCGATACGAAAAAAGTATCGATTTTAATAAAAAATAAAAACATATTAAATAATTTTTTTGAACAACAAAGTCATCGATATTATTGTTTTCAGCAAGTAAAGGGTGTTTTTTTAAACGTGTGGTTTTCAATCTGGCAATTCCTTTTTCGGAGTTGTCCTTTTTGACACCTGTCACTTGATTTATTCTCAGTTTTGTTTGCCATTTCATAATTAATAGACTTACTTCTGAACAACGTTTGCAAATCGTGCAAATTTATTACCAAAATAATGGTTCGGTTCGCGCAACGCATCGCGCTCTGTGTCCAATATTCGGTCGACATAATCGCAAAAAAGCATAAATTCGAGCAACCATGGATCGGTTTTACACCACGTTTACTCTAGTGGATAATGCGCACCCTCAGAGACGCCGTACAGTGCGCACCGAAGACGTTATTGTTGCTGTGGAGCAGAGTATCGAAGAAGACCCGAATGAGTGCATCCGCCATCGCACGCAACAATTGGACCTGTCGAAAATTGGGCCTCTCCGCTGGAATTTATTCGAGCCAGCCTCGACGGCCACTTGCCCGAAATCATTTTTAAAACATAATGGCAAACCCATATCTTTATAATAAAGCTAAATTCTTGGCCGTAACATTTAATTATATGCGTTTTATTTCTTCTTGAAAACCACACGTCTAAAAAAAACACCCTTTATTAGCGAAGTTATTACACTTGGGTAAGTTTTTGAGAATTTTATAACATTTTATATTTTTTTTTTTCCAAAGTATTGCAGTTAAGTAGTCACAATAAACTAACACCCTGTACAAAATAAACCTCAATTATGTAAAATTACGACTCATTCACAAGAGAAGGGAGTTGAGTATATTTTACCATGTCGGTCTCGTGTGTGGTTAACTGCGATGAGCTAACAGAAGCACACGATTTAATTCAAAACTAACCAACGGCGAAAAAGAGTCATCACAATTTCCGCCACATTAACTGATGGGTGGCAATATAATAATAATATATGCTCCCACCAAAACAACTGCGTGCACACAAGGCATAGGAGGAGAGCATTGAATCGCAGAACCGTGCCGCGTATAAAAGGTAGACAGCCAGGCAGGCAGGCACGCACGCACCAGTAAGCCACAAACCAACCACTAAAAATAATAATTAAAAAAAAAAAAAAAAAATACAAACGGGAAGAGAAAATAGAAAAAAAATACACAACTCCAACTCAACACGCTTGAAATCAGTGTTATTGTTTTTTAACCGTACTTTGCCCTTTAGGCTTGTTTAAGGGGATATTTATGGATTCGTACAAACAAAATCAACGGGCTTTGTACGTTTTTAATGAAAAGAATTGTCAAAAATCTGCTTTGTTCACAAGGGGACATCAGCATACCAGATTGATGGATGCCGGAAGGATCCGAGGTGTCTAAATCGAGTTGGGCCACAACCTCATTGTAGACCAATTACGGCTGCGGATATCCCGACCACACTGGGAACAGTGAAATACTGTGATGGCCGCAATCGCAAGATCCTTTCCCATCGAGTTTCTCTCTAATCAAACACTGAGAAGTTTTATGTCGTCAGCATCAAGGTGATAAGAATCAGTGGCAACATTGCCAAGAAGCTATTAGAGATGACACTTCTGAGGTGCTGTGCTTTGAAGGACCACAACAACGAAACCACTGGTTTAATGATAAATGCCGTAAGATATGCAGATATAAACCACAAACAAAGCGACGCGCGGTGGGTAGAGGGCGCAAGCTGGTAGAAAGCTCTACAAGCAAGCTCTATAGAAGAACACCGGCTTCTGAGAAGGATAACGAAAGAGCATCAGAAGTGCGACATCGAGGAAATAGAGGGATGTAAAAGCAGGCATGAGTTTCTGAACGAATCTTTCTCATGAGTTTCTGGACGAATCTTTCGCATGAGTTTCTGAACGAATCTTTCTCAAGAGTTTCTGGACGAATCTTTCTCATGAGTTTCTGAACGAAACTTTCTTATGAATTTCTGAACAAATCTCTCACGGTTACAGCTCTCTAACCGAAGCCGAAAAATTTAAAGTTGTAGCAGAATTCCAGTCGATTCAGTCATTTCTGAACAAATCTCTCACGGTTACAGCTCTCTAACCGAAGCCGAAAAATTTAAAGTTGTAGCAGAATTCCAGTAGATTCTGCAAACGAAATAGCGGTGATGACGAGTCGAACTGATGTGCCAGGCAGCCAAACACCATTCATCATGGACCTCTATCCGACATCGCCGAAGTGCAGATTGCTGTATCAAAACTTAAGTCTAATAAACCTAATGGAACTGGCTGCCTTGGTTCTCAGCTGTTCACAGAGCGGTAGGCGATGACTTGTTAAGGCGTCTGCATCAGCTTATCTGCATGTTATAGTAGGAGTAAGAAAACATGCCAACCACACCATAGTTTGCTCTATCCTAAAGAAAGGAGACCCTCTGAAATGGGTCAACGAGCCATCAAGCTCCTTTATATCACCTACAATATGTGTATTCACATTAAAACAGATTTTGGAAACTTCACAATTACTCTTCCAACAATAGCAGGCGAGAAAATTGCATTAACGCTTTTAACGACTTTTCAAAATGGCGGAACACGCTGACATTTTTTTTTTTTCGTCGAACTGTGTGCGGCCTTTCTTTTACCCAAAAGACAGAGGACTATGACCGTAAATGGTTTTATAATATTTCATTGAATAAGTTACTACAATGCAAATTTATTTTTTTTTCACGGGCAAAATCATTCAACCCCGTGTATACCTTTTTTTTATTTTTTAATTCATTCATCTTGTAAAGGCATAGGCACTTTTTTTTAATGTGTTTAGCTGTTTTTAGTGTTTTTATTTCACACTTATTTGGCTAGAGTTAATTCACTTGGGTAAATCAAGGGTTGATTTGAAGGTATTTAGGAGGATTAAAAGGTCATTTGGGGTGATTCTATTTTGAGGCTGTAGTGGTATTTTTTTTTTTGTTAGATAAATCTACAGATGATAAAAGTTATTTTTAGTTAAATATATGTATATGTACATACTCTGTGACCAAAACTACAGAAGTTTAAGTCCCGTAGCGTCATCATAGACGCGTCACGCGTACTACGCTTGTTTGCAGCTTATGTGAAGCTTTTATGTACGTAGCTCAGAGGTTAGTTTCAATAGACAAAGATCGACAATGTACAAATCGCCGGGCATTCAGCAGCATTGCAATGATGAGACGCTTTGTCTGCAAAATGCTAGGACTAGAGGAATCTTCAGCATAGCTGAATAATGAATCTTGTGAGTTTCGTGGTGCAGAAGGCTTAAATGTCACAGCATGTAGATTCTTTTCGGCTATAAACTTAGTGTGATGAACGCCTCGAACCTTTTGCC
Organism: Leucozona laternaria; assembly: GCA_932273885.2. NCBI lineage: Eukaryota > Metazoa > Arthropoda > Insecta > Diptera > Syrphidae > Leucozona > Leucozona laternaria. Next base: position 36,163,501 of record OW026366.1, read on the forward strand.
AACAACTTTTTCATCCCCTAATCAGCGAGGTTTTATGACAGAACATAAAACAGAGCTTGATCAAGTTGAGTACACTCTGAACAGAATACAGTCAAAGTTCTCCGATTTATTCAAATGGATAACATTACTATTAAAAAAAAATGGCACGTAAAAATAGTCATGACTCAGCAGATTCGCATCTCAGCCAAGCACGCTTCAAGCATAATCTGACTTATAACAGAAATAAGTAGGGACTTACAGCAATCTCAACCATTTCTGTGTGCGTGTTGTAAGTCGGCAGAAATGTAGGGGTAGAATCCGATTGCAACTTTATCGGTAAAGAGCAAAAGTGCCCAACCTAAAGATGACATCCTGCTTTATCTAGGAACTGTAATCTACCATAGACAAACTAAGAGATCTAACGTTCGGATATTTCTGGGTTAATAGAGCTCTTTCGTGAAGAGACATCTGATGACAAACAACCTTCAACATCGGCTGACGAGACGCGCGCTCATTGCTAGATGTCAGCAGCGATCATTTGGACTTGCTGGTAAGGGATACGAGAAACCGGTCTACGGGTATGTGTGAAAAAGACAATATTCCAATATGTTGTACAACCACTGCTGGGTCACCTACCCCCCCCCCCCCATGCCAGCATATAAGGTTTCAACAAGATGGCGGTGCACCCAACCCATACAGTCCCAGATTCGATGGATATTCTTCGAGACATGATTCCAGAGCGACTATTATTTTTGGCCCACCTTGTAGAACTATTTATATTAACAATTTTCATCTACAGATATCTTCCAAAAGACTTGTCACCGTAGAGCGAATTCGATCAAATTTCCATCCATCTCCGAGCACTCCCAAACACACAGAGCGTCAGTAAAACAAGGAATAAAATTCGGTCTAGAAACCTTTACGGGACTATCTTCTCATTGATTTTTTTCACTCAATAAATAATTGCATTGTGAAGTATAAAATTTTTAAATATTGTAACATTCTGACAGACGGATCTTGATAAAAAAAAAAAACAAAATCCACTCTTTTATATCACCTTTCCCTTTGTCACAATTTGTTCTTTGCTTTTTTTTTTTGTTCGTACTTTCCGAAATTATACTGCCTTGTTTTTGTGCGCCTCCACAAATGATTCGTTAATTTAATTTAATTTTTGTTGCCGTTGCGTTTCACCAGGCAATTACCAACGATAATGAGATGTGAATCTCATTACTGAGAGTAATCGTTCCGCCGGACACCACGAATACCCTCTTCGTCGCAGCATAGGTATGGTATATCTATATACATTATAACCATACTTGCCCCGTTCGTCGGGTTGTCGTCGGTGTCCATCCATCCATATAGGCAATCCCAGGCACTATTGCTGGGTATGTAAATGATTCTGTTTCCACATTGTGGTTGGGTTAAGCGTATACAGACACGAGTACAGGAAACTTAATTCGCAGAGGCGAAAAGGGAGAAAGTGCAGTGGAGAGCGATGTTAGTGCTGCTGGCTGGTTTCAACAACCCACCGCAACATCGTTTACCGAAAATATTTGCGTGCTTTACAAGTATGTGGGTTTTAATTGCAACGCGATGTGGCCGATTCTACAAACGTTTTCCATATATACCGACATACATTTATATTTGTTGTATATGGCACAACACAGAGGATGTATCATCAGTATAGTTGTTTTTTTTTTGTTTTGTATTTGCTGCATGTTCCACTGCATATAATTACCTCGTGGCTTATTCGCGTTGCAGATCGGTTTTTTTTTTTGTAGACGATGAATGCCAGGAGTTGGGCTGTTTGGATTGTGGTGTATTTTTTTGTTGTTTTGTTTTTAATTTCTGTTTTCATTGGAAATACGAATATGTACATTTAAATAATTTTCCACTACAACAACTACGAAAGGAATTATAAATCGAAAGAAGATTATGAACATCAAAAGCAAGAGACCCTGCTCACTGGGTTAATGACAACGAAACTTATAGAGGGTTCAACAAAAGAACGATGGTGGCTTGGTAGGTACTGTATATTGAGTTGAAAAATTAAGTAATCGAAGTAAACAGAAAATGGAGAATACAAAAAAAGATTGGAAGGAGATTTATTGAGCTAATGAAGAACATATGGAAATATTATAAGGTCTGATGATGTCAACTTCAGAAAGCTCATAAATGTGAATGATTGTTTAAGATGGATTGGAATCGGAATTGCAATGATTGGGACCTACAATTTTTTACTGAATCCAAACGGAAAATATGAGAAGCATTTATCATGACAAGAGATAAAGTTGACACTTCCTCACAAGAGGCATATTTTACCGATGGTAAAAGATTCGATGCTTGAACTCTGGCATGATAATCGAACAAGCGAACCATTATGCCAAGGGGCACTACAATGCAAGTGGATAATATTGTAAAATATCTAAGAGAAAGAAAGTAAGAACTTATTGTAAAATAATACAAATCACTGACAACAAAAAACAAAAAAATCATATAAAATGGCGCCCGAGCAGAGATTCCTTTTAATATTTGTGTTACTTAACCTAACAGCAAACAAAAAAATCACTCAACATTTTGTAGACTTCAGGAAATTTAAGGAAACATAAATTCAACCGATTCATATCAAGCAAAATATAAACAAACCTGACGTCTGGGAAGAGACCAACGCCTATTTACTTAATAAAATTCTGTGAACTATTGACATGATCATGACAAAACAAATGTTGGGGAAAATGTTACGTATTAATTAAGAGCCAATATGAATAAATTGTAAACTAACCAACAAAATTGAACTTCTTTAAAGAAATCATACAAAATGGCGCCCGGATAGAGATCGATTTAAAAATTATTTTGTTAAAACGGCAACAAAAAGAAAATCAATCAAAATTTCTAGAATCCCATTCTGGAGTTACAGATAAACTTATTTGAACTCATCCATTTCTAGCAAAACAAGAAGAAACGTTGCGCCCGGGAAAAAATTAAAGCCTGTTTAAATCCTGTGAACTATTGGCATGAAAAAAAAAATGTGACAAATTTTAAATATTTGCGAGAAAATAAGAATTAATTGTAAGCTAATGAGAAATGCACTACCAAAATTGAACTCTTAAAAAAAAAAAAAAATGGCGCCCAGGCAAGGATCCCTTTTAAAATTGTCTCGCTAAAACAGCAACCCAATCTTAACTTGCTACTTGAAAGCTATTCTCAATTTGGTATATTTTAATCATGCCATATCTTGGAATGTCAAGGAGGCTTGTTACTTTTTCAAGTTCCTTTATCATTTTGCCGTATCTCGCGATGGCTCCCTTAATAGCTCTTCCTATGACCACGTCTAAAGGGGATAAGACTTTGTTTTTTTTTTCAAAGGCTATTTTGTCTATAATTTGATTAATGAAATATTTAACAATGCGTATACTTACGTGTGATATTGTGCTTGTAAAAAATTAAACTCCTCCTTTATCCGTTCCAATGTATCCACAATTGTGAATTTGAGTGGCCCCTGTGGAGGAGGACCCTGAAAAGATAATAGAAAATAAAATATCATTAACACTAAATCTCCGTTTAACTATTTAACAGGCTATATAAATGATACAAATTAAATTCCATATCAGACTTTATCTTAATTATAATTAAATCAAGACAGATAACATATATGCAAAGTTTATATCAAGAACTAACAAATCCTAAAGGCTTATCTTTCATTATCCTAAGCAATGTTGTATCACAACAAATCCAAATTAATTATGTGTCATCAATATTATATTTAAGGCATCTTTGCAGTCCAACCAAACAAAAATATGTATGTATATGTACAATAACAAACACAAACACACCCACAAACTGATCTCTGACCAAATCATAGCATCTGACCTCTTCATCTCAATTCTTGTCCAATTGTTTTAGTTGTGGCAGACACCTGCAATTAGTTCAAAGAATCTAGCTATTCCCAAAGACGAAAAGTAGCCAGATTTCACACGGATAAACCAAAGCAACAACAATCTTAATTGTAAACGATTTAGATCCTATACAAAGATTCCAACACCTCCGTTTTTAAGATGGTCGGATAGGTAAGACCTACATGTGAAGATTCAGTTCCCCTAATATAATGGAATCATATATGCAATTCGAGATACTCAAGTGATTCTGTGTAAGCATAAGCATTGCACAAGAATTCCACCATCAACCCCTTAACGTATGAAGCTGCAAGGTGAACTCGCAAGGATACACACGACCAAATCGAGCAGCAGTCACAGGAAGCCCAATTAATTTCCCTACTAATAAACAGAATTTAATTGGATCAACATCCTCTTCACCAGAGTGAAAAGGGAGAGAGAGAAAGATAGAAAGGGAGAACCGATGGTAGGTATGCTTACTTCATCTACGTACAGTGTACACAACGTATTAAATTAATTTTGCCTTCGTCTCGTTGTGTGTTGTCTTCAAGTTCGAAGGGGATTTGGCGTCGTAGCATGAATTTAAAACAGTGTTGCCAACTGTGGAAAGATTTAAATCGATGCAAGTGGCACCATCAGATAAGCCCTAGAAAGCATATTACAGTGCACTTAACTGAATGTAAGCTCCACTAATCCCGTGACGGAAAGTTTTTTTTTTTTCAGGATAAAGACGGTGAAAGTACCTTCTTCCAATCCTTGACCAAAGCTGGCACGCAATTATGGTGAGTGATTGAAGAACAACATGTATTTGTAAATACAATAACAACTCGTGCTTAAGTCAGGAAACTCCCCCTATGGAAAGAACAACGCTCCTGCCTTTGAGGTTCGATTAGACATTATTAGATAAATCTCAGGCCAGTTGCGCACCACGTCGTCATTACGCGAAACGGTGTCAAATGATATCATTGAAATTCTACACCAGTTTGACCCAACCGCATATTGTTCACGTCATAAGCTATCCAAAGCATGTATCCAACAAAAGGGAATAAGGCCGGATATGCTTCTTAGCATACAAGTAAAATGCTACCGAAACCACTTACGCTATATTATAGTAATTTCAATTTCTTCTCCAGAGTCTTTAGAGTTGATCAGGAATATCTTAATAAATCTTTAAAAAAAATTCCAAATTCGTGGAGTGCGGCTGAAGAAGAAATCTCTGTTAGGCTCAATGGTAAGCCGGGGAGTATTCAGAGCGGTGCGTTTTACGACTTTATTATTTTTAAGAAAGGAATGCAGCCGTTTGTTGCCGCAAAATGTTGAAACTACTCAGCGCCATTCGTTAGCCTTTCATGGGTAACAGGACAACACGCTATCTACGGGAACGAAATGACAGATGAATTGACATCTCCTAATCAGAGTCAAACCGAATCGTTGGTGGTTATGCCAATGGACAATGAAAGAAGCTGGATTTAGCAGAATTTCTTCAAAAGCGCAAACAACAATTGAAAAATTTTTTGCGGGATTCGAGGAATATTATACGTCCTTCTTGGGTGGAATCCTTACGGATCACAACTCAATGAGAACCGTCATGAGCAGAATGGTGGCAAGAGCGTGTAAATGTCCCTCCTTAGCCTAGACTAGAAAAGCGGCTCTAGGAGGGTTTTTTTTTGACCATCTTTCCATTTAAGAACATGCCTAAACTATGTTAGATTCCAGGATTCTTAAGGGAGGCGCTCCGTACCCTAATTTACACTTACTCTCCCCCTGTTTGCACTCCTTGCACTCCTTTTATTTATTTATACACTTACATGCTGGGAGCGCAATGGATCCATTGAGATCCGAGTGAGGTAATGTGGCTTGGGTTATCATCAATCTTTCCAACCAAACCTAACATTCAATTAAAAGTTTTTAAACTACCGTTTAATAAAAACTCGATTAAAAAAGACTCAAACGAATGGCTTTAATATTTTCGTTTGCTATACTTAAATAAAAACATCAAATTTGGCATCACTGATTGAATCTCTAATGCTAAAGCAACATTCACTTATGTCGTGGACTTGTGTGCAAAGATAACGATGGCAATCTGTTGTATGATGTTGGTTGCTATATACAAGACATTCTAAGACATCATGAAGGAGGATCATTCCAATTCCTGTATAATAATTCTCACTCTTTTTGGGGTGGTATATCTGCAGATAATAATTTAATTCGAAGATGCACGTCTCAAGGAAACACTCATTCACACGTGTAAATTGTAGTGTATCCTCAAAGTATACACTTCCACATTCTCTCTACAATATGTACGATATATGCGATGCATACGTGTACCTATACTCCTATCAATTGATCCTGTAGGGTGCTCGGTGGAGCATGAGTCATAATAAGTGTCCCTACACCTTCAAAATGTCGTCATCGTCGTCTGTTTGGGCTGCTTGTGCTTATGATGGTGATGTTATTCAATTTGTAAACACTCGCATTACGCATACGAAATTAATTCCCAATGAAAATTTTGAAGGGAGAGCTTATACTATATAGCTAAGTATTTCGGTACGTGCGTCGGCGTCGTTGTCGTTGTCGTTGTAGTCGTCATCATCATCTTCGTCTTCGTCGAAGTAAGTAAATGACGGGTACAAATTCGTGCATAGGTAATTCGTATTCGTCTTGCAAGGTTATTCTCACAGCGCACAACCAACCTGCCATCATGATTTACAAAGTTAATTATTGTATTTAGTTTGGTTCTAACATGTGAACTTTGGATATAAGTTAAATTCACACATTTGCTTTAGACGCACAGTATTTGAAGTACCGTATACCTACATATAGCAGGTCATGCCATGAATGAGTCTATGTGGTAATTTTGATTAAACTATGCTATCTGAAGATATACCCCCAGAGGCATTTATGAACGAGTAGGGGTATTTGATGTAGGTATATATAAAATTATATTTGTTTGTCAAACTTCTCTCTAACGCATGAGTTAACATTACATTTCGATTGGAATGGAATCGGGTAGTGTGTTATTTTACGCATGGGACTCGCATTTGAAGGAAAATTGATGATGATATGGTACAGGACTAGATGTTGAGGAATGTGAGAGCAATTGATAAAGTAGCAATGTAACTAAGGGACCACGAAAAAGTTTATTTGCAGCAGCCTGCGGGTTTATTCTTGGGATTATTGATCACCGAGGCAGTTATATTATCCTTCTTTTAGGTGGCCCTACAATCCACTGTGAACAAGGGCCTTAACCAACAGGATTCTTCCAACTAGCTCGGCTCCTAGTAAGCTGTATCCACATTAATTATCCTGTTCCAGTTGATTTCTCCAACCGAGTAGCGGTCTTCCTCTGTTGTGTCGTTAGTTGTTGGTTTCAAAGATTTTCCGGGTCGGAGAATTGGTGCCTAATTCGCTCTAAGTGACCCAGTCATTTCACTCGCTGGATTTTTACTTTTTCGATACTTCGTGTTGCTGTACGGACTACGGTTGTTGTATCTTCTCTTCCACTCACTGTCTATGCGGGCGGTTTGGAGAATTTTCCTCTCAAAATAGCCTACAGCCACATATACTATAGCTCCATAGATGTCGCACGCAGAGGAAAACAAATGATCACTTTTCAATCGCAAGACGCAATAATAGGTCCCATTTACGTACGATTGGAAAGATGTGGGACACACACAATTTATTTTGATAGTTTGCGTGAAATCGTCTTATTTTTTGCTGACAAATATCAACTATAGACACAAAACTGTTATTACTAAAATTTAAAACAATTCTATTTCCTACAACCCTGCCGCGCTTCAGAGAGACACCTATTGACAATTTCTCAATCTATGAAATTTCGACTTTCAAAGAAGACATTAAATGAGGAATAAATTAAAATATTGTCAAAGTGGGTTTGAAAGTAAGAAGAGTCTTCAAAAAAATTACACAATTTCAATTCAACTTTCTATGGGTATTAAGATAAAAGAAAAAGTGGGCGTGGTTGTAGGCGGATTTACAAATAAAGGGTGTTTTTTCTAGACGTGTGGTTTTCAAGAAGAAATAAAACGTATATAATTTAATGTTATGGCCAAGAATTTAGCTTAATTATAAAGATAAGGATTTGCCATTGTGTTTTAAAAATGATTTCGGACAAATGACCGCCGCGTCTGGCTTGAATAAATTCCAGCCGAGAGGCCCAATTTTCGACCACTTTTTGCAGCAATTGGGCCGTATGTCAGCAATAACGCGCCGAATATTCTCTTCCAAGGCGTTAATCGTCTCGGGCTTATCTGCGTAGACAAGCGAGTTCACACAACCCCACAAAAAATAGTCCAGCGGTGTTAAATTGTACGATCTTGGAGGCCACGCCACAGGCCCACGACGCAACGCGAGATAATGCGCTTACCAAAAATTTCCTGCAATAAATTTATTGTTTCGTTGGCTGTATGGCATGTAGCGCCTTCTTGTTGGAACCAAAGGTCGTCCACATCAGCATCCTCCAATTCAGGCACGAAAAAGTCATTAATCATGCCTCTATAGCGTTCCCCTTTGACTGTAACATTATGGCCGGCTTCATTTTTGAAGAAATATGGACCAATGATTCCCTCTGCCCATAGAGCACACCAAACGGTGACTTTTTGAATATGTAATGGCGTCTCAACAATGGCTTGTGGATTATGATCACTCCACATACGACAATTTTGCTTATTAAAGTTCCCATTCAACCAAAAATGAGCATCATCGCTGAGCAAAATTTTCTTGTGAAAATCGGGATCAACAACGATCTCGTTTCGAGCCCATTTTCCAAAATTTGCAAACGTTTTTCTGGATTAAGTATATTCGTTATGAAATGGCAAACCAAACTGAGCATAAATCAAGTGACAGCTGTCAAAAAGACCAACTCCGAAAAAAGTATTGCCAGACTGAAAACCACACGTCAAAAAAAACCACCCTGTATAAAAATTACACGTGTCAAGCTTGAAGTTCAAGAAAGCCCATTTAAAAATTCAGCTTTCTAAAAATGTTTACCAAGAAAAGTGGGTGTGGCAGTGGGTGGTTTTAACAGATTGGGCAGTTCATTTTTAATGATAAAATAAAGGTCAGTTGGTACCAAAATTGTGCCCTTTGTGAATGTTTGCCAAAGTAAAATGCCTACTTCGACTGGACCATGGGTAACTATCCAACTTCATTTATAGTTTATTTTCACATTAAAGCCCTCCAGAATTTTCTAAGCGAGAATTACTACTTCCGCCACAAAATCCGTCGAATCGTTTATTCATACAAAATTTCCCAAAGATCTTTTTCATTTCTCACCTCAACCAATCAATTCGAACACTTAATACATTACATACGTTTCAAATCTCTCAAACAACGTCATTGCAATTTGTTATATTGTATAGCCATCGTCGTTGTGCACCACATCCCATCGTTCTCTCATTTAAGTGTCTTACCCTATTCTTCCTATACGGAGACAACAACCCCTTTCCCCAAATTAAATCTACCTATTAAATACCCCCACAGACCAAATACTCGTACAACTGTGTGGTGGTGGTGATGGTGATGGAGCAACAACATAATATGTACAAACAGTAAAAGAAAATCCTCTACCTACTTCAAGCCATCATCCTTAAAACTCAAGCGAGATGTGTGCTAAAGCCCTTGCTATAAGGGTAAGGTTTAACATATGGGGGTAGTAAAAGCATTTCAAAACAGAAAACTAAACCCAGCAGCTCCCCTTTCCGGCTGTGCTCTGCCACAAGAAAACTTAAACTAACTTCGACAATATACACATAGTATACCGTCATTCCTCCCATTTGTAACCAAAACCTCCCCTCTATCCTTACCTCACCTCGCCCACGAAACAACCACCGCCACCAAATTTGCCACACAACCATCGTCACCACCATAAAGTACTCTATAGGGGGATGATGCTTCAAATAAGTTTATCATGATATTATGTATGTTCTGCCAATGTTTGAGGAGGGGGCGACGGCATGGCATACGAAAGGAGCTAAAACGGTTCTGGTTAAATGAATGTGTGAAAAAGTAACAGGAACGGGCAGAGTGGCAGAGGAAAAAGGGTGGGTGTATTGAACAAGCAAACAAAAAAAAAAAAAAAAAAAAAAAAAATACGAAAAAGTTATGTTATTTTCTCAAATTTTTTTTTCCTCATTCCTCTTGCTTCTTACATCGGGTCTGAGATGAGGAAGAAAAATTGTGTCAGAGAAGTAAGGCGATGGAAAATTTCTGTACGCCATCAACTTCCGGTGTTTGCATTGAAAAGGAAAAAAAAAAAACGAAAAAAAAGTTCCATGGAACCGTTGTACGTTTGCTGAAGTAGAGTAGAAGGACTCTCTTGGGAAGGACGGGTGGAAGTGGAAGTCCTCAGACCAAAAGTGAAAGAAGCTATGCTGTGATGGTAAACGTATAGAGCAGTATAGCAGTGATAAGGGAAACGAAGCGAAAGATGATTGAATGCGGGAGCAGTAGCGCAGTGAGGTAAACAAAAAAGTGCCAAGGCAAAAGGGTATGAGGGACGATTTTATACATACACACATTGAGTTTGCAATATTGGGGTGGAGGTAAATGCAGGAAACAAGTGAAGCGAAGTAGAATTAAAAGGACCACAACACCAGCAGAAGCAGCACCAGCACCAGCACCACCACTACCACTAGCACCAATGTTGAGCCGTGGAAAAACTATGATGACGATACCGTTGTTTTTATGGGTGGTTTAGAAGTTTGTGTTGTATAGATTGTGAGAAAAGCCAAAATGGATAGGGCTTGGCGCAACGGAACAAGTTACATAACCTGGGGTTTTGAAAGCCGCGCCAGGATTTATTGAATGTGTAGGAAAAACAAACAAGAAAATACGAGTTCGAAGGTAAAATTTGAATTGAAAGCGAAGCTACCTTCCAATAATGCATCGATTTGTTTAAGTTTTTGAACAACATCTGTTTTAAAAAAGGATGCAACAAACTTAAAGTTGAAAAATGAGTTAAGTCCATGGATGTGATAAAAAGTTTGATTTAGCTTCCGGCTAATAGACTTTTGCAGCAGCTTCAAGGCTAACGATCAAAACAGCTTCTTGGCGCTGTGACAGAAAGTCGAACCACCAATCAAATCGACTATGTGCTATCAAACATCTAAGACGTGCTCTGCTTACATTTCAAGTAGCAGAACTATTATTTTGTTAGGAAAAACCGTAGGCTACCAGTCACCCCGCAGAAGAAACCCGAAGATGACAACATATGCGCAACGAAGGAAGAGTATCGAGGCATGAGAACGAACGGGGAAGATCCTGGTTTAAAAAATAGAGAGTGTACGCAGCTTTCCAGCTCAAGGAAATCGATCAAAACAATACCCGGAGGTTTTACAAAAAGCCAAGAAACTGGGCTGCTGGTTTTAAGAGCTGAACGGGGGTTCTTCGTAAAAGCGAACGTAACCTAGTAACAGAAGCATAGGGAAAAGTAGATTTCCAGTAGCTGCTACTATATAGGATAATAACCTACCTCCAGTCACGGAAGACCGAGTTTCATCAGAAGATTGGCAAAAAAAAAAAAAGCTTAAGAACAAAGCCGCCGGTTCTGATGGCTTACCAGCTTAGCTCATAAAATACCGGAGCAAATGTGCTGCTTAGGGTATACGTAAAATCATCAACCAAGTATGTGTGGAAGGAAACATGCTTGATGACTGGACTATCAGCTCTTATCCTATGTCCTCCAAGAACTATTGAGATATATATCCCTGCTAAGCATCTTCTATAAGATCCTATCCAACGTACTCCGTTCTGCAGCAATTTGATTGCTTAGTACGAGTGTTGCTTAGGGCCCTGCAAATCGACCATAGAACCAATGTTCTAAGTGAAGAACATCCAGGAAAAGCCTTATGAATATCAAGTTGAGACTCACCATCTTTTTATCGACTTTAAAGCCGCATAGATAGCTCTAAATGCCGACGACCGAACTCATTGTCATGATATAGGGAAAACTGATCCAGGTCATGTCACGTAAGACAAGAAAATAGATTGAAAGTAGGTTTTTCAGTCTATTCGAGACAATCACAGGTTTTCGGCAATGAGATGAGCTATCAGTCATTTCGTCAATCACGTTCTGGAGCAGATATTGTGCGCAGGACATGCGTCAAAAGTACTAGTATATGCGAACGATAGCGACCTCATCGGCTGTTCCCAAGTTGCCCTTATAGTTTCCTTCAGGGCGATTAAAGAACAGGAGAAACTCGTTGGTCTTGAAGTAAACGAGGACAAGACCACATAGGTACCTACCTACTTTCAACAAACACTTGTCAACGTCTAGCAAAAAACGTCACTCTTGATAGCTACAAGTTGGAGGTTATCAGGGAGTTCATTTACCTTGAAGTAAACATTAACTCCAAGAATCACTTCTTAGTGAAGATGTGAATATAGTCGATTACATTGGCTCGGCCACATAGAGCAATTGGTCAAAGACGTTCTGGCCAAGAGTATTCGAATGATGGCTCTTAGGTTGAAGGCGATACGGAAGACTGAACCTCCAAGATAATTCCTAGGCGATTACGAATGCTAAAGAGCTTATTCTTGATATCTGGAAGCAGCTTGCTCGGGATCGTAGAATATTGAAAGCTGACACCGTGTCTCAGGCATCTCAATACTCGATAAATATTGGAAAACGAGCATTTTTTACCTATAAAAACTGTTGGCCTGTTGTTTCTAGTATAGGTCTTACCTAAACATTTCCCACTTCAGTGTAAAAGGATTCTTATTGAGTGAAGTACTCACTGCAATATTGTCCGACAAAAGAAACAAAATTTACAAAATACTAAGAATTAATTCCAACACAAAAATCCTCGTAGATAATAATTCGTAAAATGAACCCCAAAGTTACACGCACGCTCAATCTTTTTTTGTACATTCTTTAGGTCCTTAAAACACACAAAAAAAAAGAAAGAAAACAAACAATTTGAAGGGTTGTGTCACTGTAATTAAAATCACTCACTACACATGCCAAAACAAGAAGGAGAATGGAGTGTCAAAGAAACAAGAAAACATGCCCGGATTGAAATATATGTCTTAGATATATTTACATACACATATCCTTTAACGTTCCATCCAAGTGCTCTGATGTGGCCTATATAGACTTTCAAGATAAAAATACGTAAACATTTTAGAATATTGCCAACAACACAACAAACACCCTCCAGCCTCATGTGCTCCCCGTTTCAATAAACCAACCACAAGAAAACACATTTTTCCTTTTTCCATTTTTTTTCTGAATATCCCAAGCCAAAAAAAAAAAAAACCCAATCTACAGTCTTGTTATACAGCAGTCTTTATGGCAAGCTCGCTCAAATGTAGGCAATAAATAAAATACAAAAAAAAAAAGGATAAACGAAAGCGACTCCCGTTCCCAATAATTGACATCTTCCAGAGGTTTTTTTTGAGAATGAAGAATAAGGAAGCCAGCGCAGGATAAGGGAAGAGTATGATTTCATGAATTTGTATTTCATTTTGGGTGTGCAAGCCAGTAAAGGGAATAACAGCAACAACAACAATAACAAAAAAGGACGAAGTCTTTTGGGAAAAAGTTGGGGAGGTAAGGGGAGATAGAGAAGAAACACCATACCTACACAAAAAAGAATATCTCAAGAGCTCTCTTGTTCTCGGTTTGGCGTTGGAAAAGATTTTCGTATTTACCATTATGACTTCGATGACCCCTGCTGCCGCTTGGTTGGGCACCCCCTTTTTAAGAAGAAGACACCCGTAGACCGACTACCGACAACCGACAACGACGAGGACGGCCCACGAGGGAATGAAATTGGTAGCACGGCGGGAAGCAACTCCAAGGACACAAAAGGAAATAAGAGCCCAAAAGAGCAGCCAAGTGGAAATGAAAATCGACTCTACTTCTTTTTATCCCACATTTGACTTGGTTTTGAATTGATAGAGTTACTGCTACTAAGGAATGCGGTGAGGAGGTGAGGCGACCGGAGAGACGGCGATAAGGAAGAATGGAAGGAAAAAAATCCTGCCAGGATATAAGAATTGGCAAACAACTGATGGCAGGCCGGGCAGAGGGGAGGGAGCTAAAATGCTGATGATTTTTCTTTTAGTTTTTTTTTTTTGTGTTTCTTTGTTCTGCTGTGTGTGTCGATCACCACCCGGCTCCTCCTCCTGCTTCTCACTCCATTCATTGCTTAATTTATTTCTTTTTCTTCTGCTTCTTGCCAAGTCAGTGAGCGTATTGTATTTCTTTTATTCGACTAAAAGAATGAAGAAAAAAACAGAAAGGGACTAAGGGGAAGAGACGAACAGATTAGGGGAGCTTTTTCCTTTTTTTTTTTTTTTGAAGGAGGGGGGGGGGGGTCTTTCCAGTTGACATCATAAATGGGAAATGATTTCAAATCCTCTTAAGATGTATTGTTGAGTAAGAAAATTGGAACATTGTGGGTAGGTTAGGTAGTCGGTATGGTTTGGTTGATTTGGCGATGAGTTTTTTGTTTTTCGGCTTCATTTTTTTCCGTGACTGATTAATTGATGTTTTTCTAACGTTGCCGTCTGTCGGTTGTTTTGAGACGTGGGCTTAGGATATACCCGTATTAACCTTTTACTTGTTTTTTTTTTTTCGCTATTTGAGACTTTTGACATTTGAAATTCAATCTATGGGACGTATAGAGATGAGAAGATTATTTATAGTTTTGTATCTATTTTTTCGACTTGTGAAGGGATTAATGGGAGCTTGAGAAAATATCTTCTTAGTTCAGGCGATTCGTTGGTCATAGCTCATTGGAAATATACAAGACCGAGATGATAAAATTGTTGACAGTTGGCAAAGGTATTATGATGAGGAGCATGCCCGATGAATGGAACCTTAGCAATGTTCGTCCAGTCCTCATTAAAGGAGACACATCAACTACAGAGGCATCAGTCTCCATAATATCGTCTAAATAAGAAGTTTTCTGTCGCATTGTCTGAACACTTGAAGCAGTTCGTCAAGCCCTTGATAGGCCTATATTAATGTGACGTTAGCATAGAAAAGTTTACCACCGATCAAATATTCACACTACGACAGACTTTGTGGAAAAACCAAGGAATTTCAAATCGACTCTATCACGTTTTTATTGAGCAAACCAGCCAACCGCTGGTTAAGAAAGCAATAGAGTAGCAAAGGCCACCCTTGACCACATGAGGATGTAAGAGGTGCTTGAGAAAGTTTAAGGCTGTTTTGAGAGAAAAAAAACCCCGGGTGATTTTTGCCAAATTTCACACACATGGGAGTGGAAGAGAAGAACTGTACAGCGACACAGACCTTGACAAAAAAGTAAAAATCCAACGACTGAGATGGCTGGGTTAGAATGGACACCAGTGATCCGGTGCGGAATGTCTTTAAATCCACCCCCTAGGGACGGAACAGTAAAAGAAGAACGTGACTCAGATGGCACACCCAAGTGGAAGAGCACTACAGCTTCCTTGGCGTGGGGAAATCGAGCCAGTTGGCTAGGGACCGAAATGGCTGGAGATGCTTGTTGGTTGAGGCCCAGGTATAAACCGGACAGAAGGCATCAGTGACTGATCGAGTGAGTGCCATCAGTGATCGAATGAACGAGTAAAACCTATGGGGATGATGACCCCATAACGTGAGCGGTAATCCCCAAAATCGCATAATTCAGTCACGTATTACTCGATAACTGATGCGGTAATTCGGCCCCAGGTCGAAAGATTGAGCTGGTTGGGGCATGTTGAGAGGATGGACATCAATTCACGTCTTGAAGCATGTTATTCTGTGGGAACTGTAGGGTTTTTTTCTAAATTTAAATCCCTTTGTAGCCCGGAAAATCTGTAAGTACATACCCAAACGACGGCCCAGAATGCCGCAACTCAGGCGACACACGCAAGTGAAAGGGAAAATCAGACGAATTAGCGTGTGCAAAACTGAGGACACTTGACTAGGGACTGAGCTGGCTAACGAAGCTTGTTGGTTGAGAATCACCCTGGACTGTAGCAGCACCTTAAGCAAGTAATTAAGTCAGTGCCTCAAATAAGTCTTTTACTAAAAAAAAAAAACATAATTATGTATTTCTAAAGCTAATGTTTCTTCTGCTTCTGCTTCATCATCTTCGAGTGTGTCCTCATTTTAATCCAAACTTCAACTCAAAATTTGTTGCTTCATTGAAAAATCTTTTAAGCAAACAAACACATCTTCACAACAAAGACATCGTTTTTTTTTTTACAATTTTTCAAGCATATCTCAAGACCATCTTATGTAAAATTCTTCAAACGAAAATTCCGCGTTGTCTGCGTCATTCTCTTCAAAACACATCCATTTCTCCAACTCAATCTCCCTTTTCATTATTATTTGTCTTTGTTATTTTGGAAGGATATATGCCTGCTGCTCTTAGCCTTAATATGCCGCTTAAGTTGAGAGAAGAAGAGTTGACAAACAACAGCAGCTCAAAACCAAAAATAATGAAACAAAAAAAAAAATAATTTTTCTAAAAGCCTCAGAATAGAATATACACTGTACACAGGTATACATACGCTTATATATGCATGCGTGTACATGTGAATATAAAGTGATGAAAAAAACTATACATACGGACGACGACGACGGTAAAAACATGCTAATAACTTGTTGGCAGAACAAAAGACTAAAGTCATTGTACGTAGGTATTATACGTACACCATCGGCCTCCCATCATCATGATCAGGAGGAGCCTAACAAGGACCCTTGTCCCTCGCTATATAGATATAGGAACATCATCTAGAAGCACCATGTCGCCTGCTTATCTCGTTTGTTGTGTGTGCACATCATCATGGTATCCTACAAAAGCTTCAAGATGATGAAGAAGAAGAAGAAGAAGAGTGTCTTCGTTGTTTGTATCCTTCAGAGAATGTGTACCCACTTGGGAAACCATCTTACACCCAGATGCCTGCGCCTTCCCCCAGCCTCCTCAAGACCAATTCGACAGAGAAACCATACCTCAAACCACAAATCGCTGCAACAATAAATCTTGAGGAGCAGAAAAGCATTTCATTATGAAGTGTGATAATGAGGACATGACTGGGTGGGTTTTTCGTTCTTCCTGATACTGCTATAGTGCTGCTATAGTGCTGCAATGACGTTGTTTGATTATGACTGCTCAAATACACAGAGTATCTGCCACCACCATATCTATCTATCTATCCCTTAAGCCATCGACTTGGTAAGTCGTCTTCTTCTGATTCTTGAAAACTCACTTCTCTGTTGGTTCGAGGGATAAAGAGAGACAGAGGAACTGTAAAGAGTTATGCTGTGCTTTATAGCTATGTCTTCGGGGTAGACCATATTATACTACAATTCTTGGAAAAGTTTTTCCTTGAAACATGCACCTAATATTGAGTATTGTTCCTCGGAGCTCGGAGGACGAGCAGGAAGGCGAAAATTTCCTTTATGTTTTCTTCTGGCTGTTTGTTGTCTTTGTTTGTGTTGTTAGTGTTATTCATTTGACGTGTGTAGTATGTGTCCTTTTTGTGCGAGAATCGAGTGTTGAACATCGAATGTAGAAGGTGGGAAGGGGGCCGGAGGGTTGGCCGGGTACTACCGTTTCACAAATAAAATGGAAGCCCTCCTATAGGGAGTTGGTATGTTTCTTGTTCAATGGTATGTATTTCGGCATATGGGGTAAGTGATTGTACATGAATCCAAATCAGAAGCGTAATCCTTCGAAGTGCCATAACATTAGTATCATGTTCAAGGCGCAAAGCAGAGCATATAATACTATAAGGGAGGATGTGATGCGGGAGCAAATGAAAGACAAGATGTCAAGAATGTTCTTTTTGTTTGACGAACTTTTAAAGATTGCAAAAGGATGTCACAATTTTCTAACATCTATGCTGTGTAAAATGTTGCCTATAGGTATACAAATGATATAGATATAATCGATGGGGAAGGGAAGAATCCACAGCGAGGATATTTTTGTATTTTATTTTCTTTTTGTCATTGGGATACTTTTGATTGTGTGATATCTACTTTGAAAGTTTATAGGTAAAGGTTTCTGTTGTTTTATTTGTTTTCTTAAGAAATGTGTGTGATATGAAAGTCAAGGGTGTTTATGGAAGAACAGCCGATTGGAGACATATTTTTGTAACAATGGATCGCAATGCTAAAATAAAGAAAAACAGAATCACATCCACCTAGACCACTATGTACCCTTAGTAATACCTCTTGGCGTAATGATTAGTGCGTTGGACTATCAAGCCGCCGCGCCGGAGGTCTAGGATCGAAACCAGCTTGCTCCAACCTAAAATTTTTTTGTAGGGATACTGTCTCTTGCGACAAAGCATATAACAGTGTATCTTGTCAAAATATAGTGCATATCTATTTAGGCTTTCGGGTTTGTCAGACAATTTTGTACGTCCCCTTCATTCCTAACACGCACACAGATCCCACTTTCACACGAAGAAAGTTTGTTTTCAGCTACTTTAAGTTTTCTTTAGGAGAGAAGGGAACGAAGTTCTTAAAAGGGAATGCACATAATCACCCCACTCCTGAGCTTGATTCGACGATTCCTTTTTTTCGCTTGTTTCATCTTTCGTTTTTTGACAGATACGTTTTTTGAAGCAACGTTTCTATATCCCGCAACCGATGTTGCATTTTTCGTTTCATACTTTACTTCCGGTGACCGAGGTGTCCAGGCTATAACTTCGTACTTGCCGATTAATTTATTGAGGAACAATTACCCTCAGTTTATCCATTGAAACTTCAGCTCTGTGTGGAGTTCTGTTATTGAACCCGGGATATAGTTGCTGTTGCAGTACCAAGAACTAGTCGATCTTTCCTCAACATAATATATGCCAGCAGTGCCTGTTTCTCCCTGGTTAAAACAAAAAAAAAGGGCCAATATTAACCAGTGGCAGAAATTGCACACCACCGGCTCTACGATCCGGAGTGGACCAGGGCCTCAACAAGCTTCTCCCATCCAGCTCGGTCCCTAGCACGCCAAGTTTGTTGATGATGTCCTCTTCCACTGGAGTGTGCCACCTAAGTCGCGGTCTTGGTCTACTGCTCAGGCCGTCTCTCGGTATTGGATGTAAAGACTCTTCGAGCCGGAGCTTTGGTGTCTATTCGGTCTAAGTGACCCAGCTACCAAAATTTTTGGCTAAGTCGGTGCCGCTGTACAGCCAGTGGAGTTCGTTAATGTATCTTCTTCTCCACTACCCTGTTATGTAGACGGGACTAATGCAAACGATTTTTATGGCTTTGAGGGGACACCAGTGTATTTCATGTTCTGTTCTTTGAACATAGCCATCGAGTTAATGCTATTTTGATGTTTTACCGTTGTCCTTTATTGTCTAAGCTTTTTACCTAAAGACCAGACGAGTAGCCTGCTCGCTCGGCCCATCCAATACTCTTCGAATATTGGAGAGATTGAAAAACGCGACAAGCGTTCGATTAACAGTGCCTTATTTGATATAAAATAGATCATTCAATTATATTCTGTTAATAAATCTCAAGGAACTAAATATGAAGGCAACTACAGGGTGTTTTTTTAGATATATGGTTTTCAATCTGGCAGTACTTTTTTCGGAGTTGGTCTTTTTGACAGCTGTCACTTGACATATGCTCAGTTTTGTTTGCCGTTTTAAGAATTGAAACTCAACGACCAAGCGCGTCGCACGTTCGGTGAATGGGCCTAAAACGAAATGGCCACTAATCCCGAAAATTTTGTTCAGGGATAAACCTCATTTTTGGTTGAATGGGTACGTTAATAAGCAAAATTGTCGTATTTGGAGTGATCATAATCGACAAGCCATTATTGATACGCTCTTACATCCTCAAAAAGCCATTGTTTGGTGTGCTCTATGTACAGAGGGAATCATTGGTCCATATTTCTTCAAAAATGAAGCCGGCCATAATGTTACAGTCAATGGGGAACGCTATTATAGAGCCATGATTAATGACTTTTTCGTCCCTGAATTGGAGCATGTTGGAGTGGACGACCTTTGGTTCCAACAAGACGGCACTAAATGCCATTCAGCCAACGAAACAATCAATATATTGAAGGAAACTTTTGGTGAGCGCATTATCTCGCGTCGTGGGCCTGTGGCGTGGCCTCCAAGATCGTGGGATTTAACACCGCTGGACTATTTTTTGTGGGGTTATGTGAAGTCGCTTGTCTCCGCAGATGAGCCAGAGACGATTGAAGCCTTGGAAGAGAATAGTCGGCGCGTTATTGCTGACATACGGCCCAATTGCTGCAAAAAGTGGTCGAAAATTGGGCCTCTCGGCTGGAATTATCATTCAAAATCATTTTTAAAACATAATTTCAAACCCTTATCTTTATTATAAAGCTAAATTCTTGGCCATAACAATAAATTATATGTGTTTTATTTCTTCTTAAAAACCACACGTCTAAAAAAATACCCTTTATGTACATGCGTCAGTTTTTTCGTAATGATTTTGGTATAAACGAGAACATTTTAAACCTTTATTTCTCCTTTCCTTTGTTGCATTCTCTTGAAAGAAACTGCATTTGAATTTAGAATCCATTCATATAGAAATATTATTATCCCCAACACTTTCCACCCGTTTAATTTCGCCAACAACAGAACAAAATTCCTCGGCTGATGTGCATGAAACATGATCTGCTGTGTGTGTCCGGGCTTTTAAAGAGATGATGGGTGTGCGCTTCTGGTTTTTATCGCGAGTGCTCTTATTTTGTTTTTCTTTTTGTTGTTTTTTTTTTTTCTGATGCCATTTTTGTGATGCCCCAGCTATAACTGTACTTGGCTGTCTGTTGTTTGTTGTCTTTTTTTTTTCTTTTTCTTTTTTTTTTTGTGTACATGAATTTAAAACTGCATTTTTCTTTTTTTCTTCTTCTTTTTTTCAGTTTTATGTATTTGCTTTGGTTTTGTCGTAGTTTCTTTTATCTATACGATGTGTGTACTTTACAGAAGTTTTATCTGTTTATCTCGTCTCTGGGGTTTTTATTTGTTGCGTGTTCTTAATTTCTCCTTTTATTTTGTTATTTTATTTAATATTTTGTTTTTTTTTCGGGCAATATTATCCATTTCGGTTATGACGGGTGAAAGAAAAAATGAAAATACATTTTTTTGGAATAACGAACAACGAACTATACAAATTAAAAGGACGTGAAAAAATAGATCCGTTCTATAAATTCCCAAAACTGCTCTTTTTTACCAATTTTAGTCCAGTTTTATTTTTTTATATGAACTTTGACAGAACTTTGGACTTAAACTGGAAGAAAAATATAACTTAGATAACTTTTGGTGCGTCGGCAGCCTCATATAGAGATTAAGAGTGGGTGAAGGAAATGTTTAATGTCTCTAAGGTCTCGTACATCTTCTCCTCACACATTGTCTGGCAATACAAAGCTTATTGGGGCCAATCTTGTTTTTAGAGTTGTAGGACAATATGACCTTGACTTCGATACCAAACACTCTTTGGCACCAACAGCACGTGACCAGTAGCGGTCTAAACGGATCTCCGAAATGTATCATCAGACCATAATCGAACTTCATCGACTGCTGGAAACGAACATTTTGCAAACCTTGGCGCCGGATTCAATGATAACACGGAGCACACAGTAGCAGACACAACGGATGGCCAATCATCTATTCAATTTCTAACGGACACAGTAGTAGACACAACGGATGGCCAATCATCTATTCAATTTCTAACGGAGCGCGACTCAGTTTGAGCTATAGTTCACTAACGGCGGGTTGCGAACTTCTCAGTGTAGAGTTCGATGCGACCGGCCGGCGGCGGTCGAAATTGAAATGCTTCTGTACCATGGCATTTAAAACGCGTATGCGACAACCCTTCACGCCCAAAAACCTGTTGGATTTTGGTGGCGGTGATAGTGATCTTGTGACACGCACCTCCACACCTGAGTAACCATCTTCGGCGAAAGCTCACAAATAAGCAAGTTGAAGTTCAGCCTTGAACATCCCGTCGGCAACGAACGTGCGTTTTGTGGATATATTCAAACAATATATTATTTGTATCCTGGCTGTGCTGTCCGTAAATTTTCCACTTACTTGAACATCAATGCCTTGTTGGCAAATTTAATTAAAAAAAAAAATATATATATTTAAATATAATACATTAAAACAATATGTCAGTTATTTTACGCTTTATCTGTATTGATAAAATAAAAACAAACAAATAATTCAAAATCAATACACCGCCGGTTTTTGCAATTTCCATATAAGTTTTTGCAATAAAAAAAAAAAAAAACAAAAACACCCGTCGGTCGGGCATTCAATAAAGTATACCCTTGTAGGTACATAACTACAAACATAAATTTGTTCAAACATACATAGTATCCTACCTTTTTGACATTCATTTATCCGCTTTTTATTGATATCCTAGTGTAATCCAAAATATTTTTTTTTGTCTTTTGTCAACTGTCACCAACAACAATGGTATCCTTTTTTTTATTTTAATTTTTTGGTTGCAAAAAATCCATGAATGGTTTTTTATTATCTCTTTCTTTTTTTCGACACTTTTTTTTTTATTTGTATCCTTCACATTTAAAAACTTTTGTTTGATTCATTCTTATATTATTAAAAGGACATAAACAACACTGAAAAAAATAACAGAATTCAGTAACAATGAAGAACAATTCCTTTTGGATTCACAAAAAAAATGCTCATTCAAATGTCCTTTTTTGTATATCTATTTTAACCCTTTATTGAAGCAAAAACAAATAATGGCAAACAAAAAAAACGGATGAAAACATCAGAAGAAGAAGCAAAACCAAAAAAAAAAACGAAAACCCTACGAAAGCTCTTAAGACCAATTACCATTTAATTAAATTTCCACTTCTTCTTGAATCATTTTTCCAACAATTTTTCCTTTTCCATCTGACCAAACTTCTATCGTTTTTTTCTTTTTAACGTGGAAAAAAAAAAAACAAGAGTCCTTCCAACTTACCTACCTAATTTTCAAATGAAAAAGAAAACCAAAGGAAAAACTTAGCCGGAAAGTACCAACAGAGTCACAGCACTTATTCAAGTGAAATATGAAATAAAGCAAAAAAAAAAAAAACGATACGAAGGTTTTCTTTTTTACAGGCTACAGAGATATGGCAAGGAGGATGCCGACAAACCTACATACATATCTACATTGTACATACATATGTATATGTAGGTACCAACCAACCCAGAGAACTGCTGCAAATCATCTCTCTTTTCTGTACAAACTGACGGCCACTTTACCATTACCCTTTCTTCTATTTATTATCCTTTTGCCTTTTTCACACAACAAAACTTCAAGTGTACCATAACACAGTAGGTATTCCTCTAACACTTTTCAAGTTCCCCCTCCCCCCCCCTTTACTCTACCGCCTTTTCCAACCCTCCAAAATTTCAACTACTTCAATCATTATCCATTGCAAGTTGCCAAGACACCCAGAAGGCAGAAAAAGTATACTCGACAGCAAAAAAAAAAAAAAAAAGAAAACGCCAATGGAAGAATAACTATAGGGGCAAAGGGATAGAATGAGGTTTAAGTACTTTTTTTCCCTTCAGCTAGATACAAAACTCAAGAAAAATAAAAACACACCTCTATGACATTATCATTGTTGTAGCTGGGTTTTGTTAACAACGACAATTTTTTCAACCCCCATTGTCATTTCTCCCTTCATTTGCTTTTTTTTTTTTCATTTTTACATATTTATGTGGAAAAAGAAAACTTTTTCCTGTCACCCCAACCATCACAAGTATTTTTTTTTTTGGTTGTTTGTCCTCTTCCACTTCTACTCTTTCAACTTCAAGCTAAAGAATTCTTCTGCATTCACAAGCACAACCTCCCAAGCCACCATGTCGCCTAGCAAACTCGGTTTCTATGTGAAAACCTTCATTTACAATCTGCTCGATTATCCTCGCAACTCCAAACAGAAAAAAAAATATATAAAAATAAAAAGAATCCCTCGGGTTGAATAGCGGGGGGCTTAATATATGCCACCCCTAATCCATCCTTGAAGCATACACAGCACAACAAGTTGTTTTTCTTTATTTTTTGCGCGCCACTCTTTTTCACCGATTGCCTCTTCCTCCTCATCATCCTCTCACTGGGTCTCTGAATGCATTTTCATTTTTCCAACACCTCTCTCTGAACCATCCATTTTCATCATCCACCATTCTAACCCCTGATGCCCCGTTCTGTACTCCATTTTTGCACCTCAATGGCACCGAACACATACAACCGCTATACTGTAGGTAGGGGTGGCGCTGCTCGATGGCTTTACAGTTGAATTTTCCCTTCGTCGTATTATTTTTTTTTTTTTTTTCGAAACTGAAAACAAGCAAATAAAAATGTCCAACAAAGTGGGCGGAGAGAGGAAAATAGCAAACAGTCAGGACGAACAGAGCAAAAAAAAAAAAATAGAAAAATTGAAAATAAAAACTTCTTGTTGCGGGAGGAAGGAGCAACTAGCAACGTAATGGATCGCAGCAACTGGGATTTTTTGTTTTTTTTTTTTTTGCTAGCTTATACATTTTTTTTTTGTTCTGTCCCGTTTTATGAACACGCCATGGGAAAGGAGCACCGGGTTCATATATATTTTTTTTTTCTTTGCTCCGCTGTGTGTACTTCATGGACATTCAAAAGGATTCGTACTCAAGATGTGTTTTTTTCCTTATTTTTGTTTTTGTTGTATTTCTCCCATTTTCATTTTACGTCTTCTTTCGCCCTTATGAACACAAACACTGGTTTAAAGTACGTGCATTTAATGATTTTGAGAAAAAAAAAAAAAAAAAACTATACAAAAAGGACTCGAAGAAATTATGTAGAATTGGTTTCCCCTAACTTGAACAGCATTAGTAACACACAAAAGGACATTTGACTGAGCACACAGTAAGCAGTAAATTTGTTTGAGGGTTTATTTTTGTCTTTTTGAAGAAACAATAGCAATTCCACCTAATTCCCGGTAACGGATAAGAACGATTAATTGATATATAATCACCCTGAACTGAACAAACTAAATTCACTTTAAACCCGCACACACACACACACACCATAGGTAGAAATAATTATTCCAACAAAGCACACTATCGATGGGAAAATTAAAATAAAATAAAAACAAGAAAGAAGGACCAAACCCGCGTTGTTTTGTTATTGTTCTTGGGAATCTCACTTAATTTAAAGAATATGTAATTTCTTGTTTTATTTTCGTCCTTTTTTTTTGCCGCGCGCAAGGACTTCTATGCACAATAACAAAGCAAAAATAGCGAAAATCACAATTCAGAAATACCTAAAATATAATTTATGGTTGAAATGACTTTGCAGATCCTTTTAATTCCGATTTGTTTTTTTTTTTTTTTGTATGCCTTTGCAAAGAACGAATAAATTGTAATCCTGTTTGGCAGGAGAACAAAAAAACAGGGACGATTTTCGTGAACCGAACAGAATGACGGACAGAATATAAGTAAGTGGTGGCAAGGATATATCCAGCCAAACACAACAAGGACTCAATTCAATGTATTCGTGTTAAGAGATTGAGATTGAGAGAACTAAAAATTTAAGAGAAAACTAATTAAGAGAGAAGATAGAGAGGGAAAGAGAGCTTAGGGGAGAAAGGATTAACGCGCAAGATTGGTCCCAATCATTTTATGCTTGGTCCTTTTACATTGCAGGATGAACAAAAAAAAAATAATAAAAACAGTAAATTCGTCTCTATGTTTTGTGTGTGGTTTATTGGTTTGTGGTGGTTGGTTTGGTAGAGTTTTCCACTAAAAGAAAGAGAATTGGGTATAGGTAGTTGCGTTTTCTCTGGACTACTCTATACCATATCTGGCATTTTTTTTTTTTAATTTTTTGTATTGTATTGTGTCCTTTTTTGAAAACGGTATAATTCTGGGAAATTCGTCGAGGCAAACCTTATTATTCAATTTATTGAAAATGAGAACACCACATTGTAATGTGTAAATAAATTAAATTTATTTTGGTTTGTCAGTTTCTGATATGCCTGGAAGGGCTAGGGGAGCGCGGCAGCTATAACAGAGGGATGGTTTCGTTATACGTGGTATGAAAGTGATGGTGATGATGGTGTCACACGAGCACGTGATTAATGTGTAGTTAAACGGAAACCGTGGTTGAGTGCCTATATTGATACATATACATTTATGCAAACATATATATACCTACCATACCTCTATGTGTATTTGTAGTGATGGGTAGGAGTGAGTATTTAAAACAAAAAAAAAGGTACAAATTGGGACTTTTCGGTTCGACAGTAACAATAAGGCAGGTGGGGTTCGGGGTGGGGTGTAAATATACAAGTAGATGGCGGTTATAATAGTGGGTAAAATATGAAATATCAAGGGAGAGTAGTTAATAATGATCAGCACAATATAGTGGTTTAATTTAAGTTTACTAATTTTAAGGGACAGATTGACATGATTTGAGAGATAGGTATTTATTTACCGTGGAGAATATGTAGGGTGTATAAATAAATTATATCAATTAGATATTTTGCTGGAATATTTGAAATAATGTGACAGGTAGCTTTTGTTGCACCTTTTTAATGTTCACTTATGGGTTTTGTTTTTTATTATTAATTTACCAAGCTTTTATTATGAAATGCTGAAGCACTGATTGGCACCAACATAGCAAACAGTGCCAAAACAGCGGTCATTTGCTGGTCTCGTCCAATCAATCCTGACTTTCTGAACTTAGACGACTGTGGCAAAGAAAAGAAACATAGCAAAACTATCGGAACACTGTGGGAAATGGCTGCCTGAATGAGTATGACAGCTGTCAACA
This sequence comes from Leucozona laternaria, assembly GCA_932273885.2. Lineage (NCBI taxonomy): Eukaryota > Metazoa > Arthropoda > Insecta > Diptera > Syrphidae > Leucozona > Leucozona laternaria. The sequence goes on from OW026366.1 coordinate 36,190,117, forward strand.
GGCTCGACTGCATCATGTTTTTGGTAAAATGATGAGTGGATGTCATGATTTTGCCACGGACGATCATGCTGCGCGCAGATGCAGCGTATAATGAATATGAAGCTTAAGACGAGTCTGTTAAGGAGTTGGTGCATGGCGGTTGAGTTCAATAAAGGGAATCAACGGTCTCTGGTAAACAATCTGGAAGACAGAGACCTTACTTACGCTGAGGTCATTTAGGATTTTCCCGAATATCCAGGGTGCTGTAGTAGTAGCCGGTTTCATAAGGGTTAGTGCGAAAGACTGTCATGCCAGAGGCCTGGGTTCGTTTCCCAACTAAATAAACAAAAAACCTGCCGCTGCGAAGAAGTGACAAATTCTTAAAGAGTATCTTCTGTCATGACCAACCAACTCTCAACTTAGTTGTTCGAATTCGGCAAAAAAATGTAGGTCCCCTCAATTCCTTCAAGCATAAAAAACACTCACACAGGAATAGTTGAGAGTCACTAGGCCCTGGTTCTTCACGAGCTTATTTCACTGCCAGGATGAGGCTGGGAATCGAACAAACCCCTCCGGCATGACAGTCCTACGCAGTAACCATTACGCCACAACCGGCCACTTTAAACTAAATCGGAGGATATTACAAAAGCCTAGAAACTGGAACTTATCACACTGCCAACATGTTATCAGAAGTGTCATGTGCTTGGCATACCAGTTAATGATGCCTATACTAGTATCAGAGCGCTCAGAGAGCAGCCCGGGATCTCTACGATCAAAAATGAAGGGATAGACACTGAATTCTCAGGAGGAAATATATAGTCGAAATAGAAGCGGACAGTATAGGTAGTCTTTTGAGGGTTAATAAGTCAGGGGAAATGTTCGAAAGTTCTAACAAAAAGTAAAACGATCTACTGAAGGCCATACAAGGCCCGAATCAGCAGCGTGTCGAGATTTGTGCGAATACTGAATTATATTTATATTCAAAATCGGTATGTTGAAGATTTGGGAAGAACATTTTCTAGAAGAAATAGCGAAGACAGCCAAAACATTCTGCTGTCTGGCAGAACAGTCCATTCAAAATGTCCGTCCATCGAAGAGTGTCCATAGGCTACAAGATCGTCCAACAAGGCTGCTGGTGGAGATGACCTACTGGCCGAAATTATTTGGTTAGACGCATTATCTATAAAATTTATTCGAATGTCAGTGTGCCCGATAACTTGAACCTCCGTAAAGAGTGCGCTATCTACAAAAAAGCAGACTCTATAAAATGTGGCAACGGCAAAGGAATACTCGTCTTCAACGTCGCACATAAAATCTTGTCGGTAATACTGTGTGTTCGCTTTAAACCCTTTGTTTACGATCCGATGGGCTAATCTCGAAATTCTTTCGTTGATCTATCGATGTTCTTCTACTGCTCTAACTTAATTTTATGGAGTTCTCGCAGATTCATCTTTTCTTTGACGCTACTTGGCAAACTCTCTTAACTCTTCAACACCTCTTTTTATTTTGTCTCAACTTAATGTCAAAGTAAAAACGGGGCAATGGTGTTAAGTTAGTTTGTGAAGCAGCGTTAGAGATATGATGAAACATAGAGTTTTATGAAAAGCAGCCGGGGGCCATCGACATAACAACGAACATTGAGTAGGTATTCCGAATTTGCAATATGTGCAGCGTAGATTGGTAAAAATTCTGAGAATTTTCAGGTGCTATCTGAGTCCGATAAAGTTCATTATTAAGCCAGTCATAAGAGCAGACGCTCTTAAGGGTGAGGGTGGGAGAACTCCTATTAATGTCAGCGATAGCAACTATAGTTATCAAAGCATTATTTGTAAAATTCTATCGGTCTGTGTTCAATTCACAAAAATATTTTTTTCAATTTTCAGAAAACGATACCCAAAGCAGAAACTTAACCAAACCAAAGATATTTAATTTTGCAAAGCATATATTTCTGCATTTCGGCTTTCGAAAATCAAAACAAAACTGTAAAAATGAAACGAGCTATAGAGCTAGGTATCAGGCAGACAGGATATATAGAAGTGCAGATTTTTCATATTTTTGTTGCCTGGAAACTGATGCAGCCATAGAGATGACAAACAGGTTGCATAGGTACAGCGATGCTGTACATAGCATCAGTTAGTTAGATAAAAGACTATTTCAGATTTTTGTGTTTCATGTTTCATGTTTCGTTTTTTTTTTTTTTTTTTTTTTTTTTTTTTGTGCTGTGTTTCTGTTTTCTGATTCTAACCCATGTAGATTCATTGAATGTTCGCACATCTTTGTGTCATGAACAGTGGCATAAGGGAATGGAATTTTTTTCAGAATGATATTCTGTTCTTTTTTTTTACTTTTTTCGTTGCCGATTTTTTAAGTTTTTTTATTTTGTTGTGTTTTCGAAAATATCTCACATAATTCTTTATTTTTTTTTGTATTGGTGCTGTATGATTTTTCATATTTCCTCGGTTTTATTTTTCGCTGTAAAAAATTGTTCGAGTTTTTTTTTTGTTTTGAAGTGTTTTTGTTTTTTTTTTTCTATTGCAGCGATGCTTTTTCGTATTGCTTACAAATTTACGGAGTACAAGTGTTTCCAGGACTATAAAAGTGAGTGATTGGATCCTCTGAACAATTTATATGCATTTTTGCATAGACTTTTGTATGTATAGAGGAATTTGGGAAGAGAATAGCAGAATTAAAGGAAGAGAAATCGATTTTTTCGTCCAGGTTGAAATTATTTTTTGTAAAATTTTATTTTGAAAAGAAATTACATATATAACAAAAAATTCCAATTGAACTGAAGAAAAAATGGGGGGTATACCCCCATCATTTCATTTCATTGTTCTTCAAAGTCTAAAGCTTCATTTATTATTTTTTTTCAAATCAATTGATTTCAATTCCTTTTGGTTGGGGAAAAGATATTCAGCGTGGAGTTTGGTACATTTCATGCCATAGGTTAACAGACGTAAGATGAACAAATGAAATATTTTTTTCTGAGTTTGATTTTTATCAAAGCAATGAAATTCAAATCTAAAAATTGGGATTCTAAAAAAATATCGCTTGATACCAAAGTCGCCCCCTATCCTTCTAATATTATTGCGAATGGAAAAGTTTCTTTGAGGTCAAAACATGAGCAAATGGGTATATTTGTGGAAACTTTGCCACCATCTATATTTTCGCGCACTAACTACCGAGATTCGGAACTAAATTCGAGCACGAATCTGTCTATTCAAATTAGAAATAACCTATTCACAAGCACCATAATAGCTTAGTTCACGTCTATGACAAGAGGCTTCGTGCACAGAGGGACAGAAAAATAGCATTTATGTTACCTCGAGTTTACCTCAGGGTAGCCATGTCGGTCCTCTTTTCTTTCAGTTATTTTTATCAACGACATTTTTGACATATTTTTGAATTCAAAGTGGCGAACTTTCGGCTATGAAATTCAACGACTACGATTGATTTTCTCAACCCAGGGAAATGGCTCCAAGGCAAACACACTGTTTGTAAACTATCACAGAAATGAATTAGAGGTATGTCTGGCTCAGTTAACTAGCTGCCTAGTTAGGCAGCATTTATAGGTGGTTAAGGTGAAGACACCCCAACAAAGTGACTGTTCACAGAATCGTCTCCTCTTGATTGTCATAGTCCCGAAGTATCCTAGAAATGTGTTCTGCATCCTCTGGATCCAAGAGAGATGTCTAATCCCAAGGTCCTCCATGGATCTAATGTAACGCCAAGTAAGCGCAGAATATGATCTAAAGGAAACCCAAATCTGAATACCCGTTTACCACCTACAATAACTAAATATTTCGAATTATGCATCTACACACTGGAAACAAAGGCCTTTATTGTGATATACCTTTTATCGTTATACGACTTTCGTCGGAAGTCGATCATCAAAGACCTGTTCCTGGATAGTAAATTAGCTAATGTTTTTTTTTTTGTTGTCAAGAGATAAGTTTGCGAAATAACCTTAAAAAAAGCCGCAGATACCTAAGTGTTACTTAATGTCCTATCCCCAGGAAGAACACCCTTATAATTCCTTTCCACTGCTGGTTAATCGAAATTAAATACAAAAAAAAAAAAAAAAAAACTTTCCATTACATTAAATTAATCGCGTCTAGCAACTTAACCTAATTACTCTCTTACTCATTTTACGCTGCATAGTTGCTGATGGTTGCTTCTCTTCCCCCTTTACGGCTTCCTCTTGGCATCGTCGTTTGTTTTATTCCTACTCACCTCCTAATATTATTTTTTTTTTTTAGTTGAAAACGTGCCTAATTCAATCATTTCCAAATCAGATGAATCTACGATAATTTATTCCTCTTTACCTCTACTAAGAGGGGGGTAGGAAGGCATGCAAATATATTCCCCCATCATGCCCAGAAGCATAACACTTCAGTGCGGTCCTTTCGCCATCTCTTTCTATCTTTATTTCGCTATCAGAGCAGATCCATCTCTGCATCACTGACATCCGTGTTATTTTTTTATGCGGCGTGGCGGCGGCAATGATGATGAATCCTGTGCCTGGCTGTGCTGCATGTTTTGGCATCCTATCATCGTCATCTTCATCATCATCACATCACACTCAAAACGTACTTCACCCACATCCGATATATTATCCTGCCTCTGCTGCTGCGACGACGAGGACGAAGACTTTAGTGGATGCCTTTTTGTCAGCAACAACAACCCTCTTCCGTTTTTTTTTATATACTCCTTCCACAAACTGAGTTCATCTATATCGGCATAACAGTCTGTCGTTGTTGTTGTCCCAAGGGTCGTCGTCGGTTGGTTGGTTGTGTCTGAATTGGCAGGGATTCCTTTTTGCTTCAAGTCGTAGAGTACCTCACCCCCCGCCCTCCACCCTCCACCCACCAATTCCAACTTTCCATCGCTTCAGTCAGTGTCGTCCTTCCGATTCGTTGTGCTCAACTGAAGTGAGATGTGATGATGATTTTCGCCTTCCTTTCTCTCACAACTATTACCCCCCCCCCCCCCTTCTCCCCTTCCTGCAACACACTCCATATCCTACTTTCCCAGTTTTTATTTTTTTTTTTCTATTTAAAGATTTAATTTTTTTCCTCCTCGATGCTCCTGCTTAATGAGAATTTTTTTACTTTTTCCGCCTGCCATCATATCCTTTTCATTTGTCTTTTGTTCTCTCCGAAACCCCTCCTTCAAGGCCGGGAACTCGCACACAGAGTGCTGCATGATGGAATTTGCTTAGTGTTTTGTATTCTTAAAGGAGATTGTATTGGATTTTCGCAAGACTTTCGTGGAAGAAAAAACAAAGAAGGCTCAAATTAACTCAAGACTTTCCCAATTCAAAAATCATGAGCTAGAGATGTCTTTGTGCTAAAAAGCGTACGTCACTTTAGATTGATTTGACAGATCAAACACAATTTGTTCGCTCACAGGCATTTTTTGAGCATGTTTTCCACCAAGCCTAGCAACATTCTTTCAATGTGCTTTAGGTACTTTTATGAATGATTGATTTAATAAAATTGGGCTATAAGCACTGCGACCTTTGGACCTATTGTGGCCCCATCTCGAACTGAATGAGATTCCTCATTCTTTCTTTCATTCTAGTATTTGGAGTACTTTTAGAAAGGGCAAACTGGACTCTGATCGCAAACGACAGAAAATATCGTTTCAACGATCATCGTTTCGACGATTCCTCTCTCTATTTTTCCCTATAAAGTAAGTGGCACTGCTCACTAGGCCAAGAATATTGAGGTGTCTTCTTAGCTTAGAATGACCAACAAGGAGACCCGTTAGTATTCTGAGGTTGTTTTGACTTAGCGATCGGACAAGCAGTGAGCTAAAAGCGACAGAACAACAAAATTCTGAGCGACAGAAAAAAAAAATATTTAAAAGATATGAGATTGTATGGTTAGTGATTGAGTGACAAGTGGCATTTCTGAGTGTCATCACTCCACTTTCCTATTTTTTATTCAATCCTGAGCGGCAAAGTATTATATTTCCAGAGCGATAACAATGTTTGTGAACGTTATTTAGTAACGAAATTTTCACAACTAGCTGCTCAAGAGAATTGTCGCACAACAAATCCCTAGTTGTCGCTTGATCTTGTTGCTATGTAGCTCTACAACTGATCTACACGACATATGTACATGCAGCTTGCTAGTGTCAACACACGGCCGTTGGTTGTGTGCCAACAAATGATGGAATTGTCGCATGCAGCAGTAATTCTGTCAAACTGTTGGTCCAACGATTGTATAGTGTGTTCCCCACTTAAGGGCTCGGACACGCAGTGAGCGACATAAAATTGTAGATCCCTCCCATTTCTACCGTCTAACAATACACACAGGAATGTTTGAGAATGAAAGTCACTAGAGCCTACATAGTTCTTCACGAACTGTCGCAACATTAATTTATTTTATCATCAGCAAATTCATGCGACATTACTTTGGATTTTAAATATTTCTTCTTTTTTTTTGTTGGCAAACAGAACTGACGATGTTGATGACGACGATGAGCGATGAGAGAGAGATACGAAGATCTTGATGCTTTGTAGAATAAATTTGCACAAAAAGATGCTCATAAAACGAGAGTTAAAGTAGAGTGAGTGTTCGCCAAGAAAAAAAAAAAAAAACAAGGACTCATGATATTTTGCCTGTCAGTCATTCAATGAACAAACTTAGACAGACAGAATGAATGAATTGGTGGGTTTTTGGAGCGTATAGTTAGTAGAGCGAGGGACGCACAAATGAAAGAAAAAAGGTGAAGACAAGGGAGAGTGAAAGTTTATGATTGGACGTGCTCATGAAGAAAGGCGATAAATCCCAATCTCCGTATACCTATAGCTAGTATATTTTCATTTATTTTCAACCCTCACGTCTTTTTCTTACAGCTCCCACAAATATCAGTCACCAGCATTATATCTCAAGTGACTATAGAACTTGTATCTTCATATCTCAATAGACAAATGTAAGGGGCTAGGTGGGTTAATATAAGACCGAAACTAAGGGTGGCAATAATAATATAATAACAGCAGTAGGTACCGACAAAATACCAGAGTACGAGTATACGAACCGAATACGGCCAGAAGAGGGCAAGGGTTAAATAAAAGATTTTTCTTTATGTCGATGATGGTGTGTATTCTGTTAGTATGTATAGCTGTATGTGAATTTCTACTTCGTCAAGGATTTGTTTTGTGCGGCAAGAGTAAGTTGATCGGCAATTTAGGGTTGACGAAGGACGATTGCCAATTCCATTTTAGCCACAAAATCTTTGATGCCCTAATGGAACAAATAGAACCATTTTACACGAAGCTGCAGGATTGTATTTGTAAATATGGGTTTTTTTTTTTTTTTTTTTTTTTTTTTGTCATCTGACGTGTGGACCAGGACTTCTGATGAAGAAGAAAAACTTTCCTTAGAAATCTATTCCCCCTTACTTTGTTATTTATGTGCTACCACATTCAGACATGGACTTAACTACGGGGCATGCAGAGAGGTAGGAAAAAAAAACAAAAAAAAACTTTTTTTAATGCACGTGGAGAAACCCGAAGGATACGGACGATGTTTATATAGAGTATTTTTTCTGTTCTGTTCTGTTATCCTTGAAGGGATTGTTGGTGTAGATGGTCATTGATTTCTTTTAAGTGATCAGTCATGTGTACAATGGATTGATTGTTGGTAATCTTATTTGATCAATAGCCAAGGATTCCGAACGAACAACACAAGCACTGGCACACTATAGGGAAAAAGTGTAAGAGGTAAGGGGCCAAAGGGAAAAAAATATGGACAAATCGTTATTGTTTCACCCTTGCTCTCTATATCCTACCCCACGAGTATAATATGGATGGGTGAAGTGAAGGTCGGTCGGATGAATTGGTTGAATGGAAAGCAGGATTAAGTGTAATTTATAAGAGCTCGCTTGTCGGTTGAACACTGGGTGAAATGAAACTGACTCGAGGTAAGGCGAGCAAAAGAAAATGGTTTCATTTTCTGCTCTGGCAATGGAGGACAAAAAGAAGTAGGTATATGGGTAGGTATATGGGTATAGAAAACAGCAAGGGTTGATAAAGATGGGTGGTAGATGAAGAGTTCTGTAGATATATGCTGGTAAATTGAGGATTTATTTCTAGCGAAAGACCACAAGAGGGTGATGGTGTTAAGTATTTGCTAACAGTTTCTTTTGGGTTTTATGTATGGATTTTTTTTTTTTCGTTTTTTGTGTCCTTATATTGTGTGGATGAGGTTTATTGTTGGTTGATCCGGTTTTTTGTTTGTCTCTGCTAATGTGAAGGTAGGTTTATTGTTTAACGTAAGGGAATTTTTATTTGATTTTGATTAAAACAAGGGAGGATTAAATAAGAAGAGGGAATAGATGGTGGGATAGTATTTTTTACCGAAGAGTCAAGAGGAAGAAAAAATTGATCCAGTCGAGTATATGCACGTGTGTACGCAAAAGAGGGAAGGAGTTATTCTGGGTTTGATCTCAGCGCTGGAATTACTATTTGAATTAATAGCGGAACCTAGATAGAGACAGTCTCTGGACTACCACAAAGTTAAAGATGTCTTGTCATTGATAATGTTTTGTATAAGACGTCGGTGTCGCGACTTCCGTTTCAATATTCATAAAAGCACCACTGACATTACTTGCTGTTCCTCCGATTATGTAGATATTGTCGGCCGATGCCTACAAAAACAAAAAAATGACTTTTCACGGGCACTGACAAGTAAGTGACAAACCCTCCAAAAATATCTGTTTTGGCATGATACAGTAGTTTTTTTCACCTAAACCGTTTGGGATCCGCAGAACGTTTGAGATTTGCAAATCACTAGAACCTCTGGAGCTGTCACGCCACATAATTATTTCTTATGCTAGTAATTGACGCGGACCTTTGAAAGATTGTGCCTGTAATGTTGGAGCAAGAGTTTTGCATTATTCTTTCAAGAACTTCGTTAACAGTCGCGTTACAGCTTATCACTTTGTCTTGTATCGATGGGGCTTTAACAACCTTCATGGAGCAGGGTGTGTTCTCCATCGTCATCCTTCACAAACAGACTAGTTTGCCCCAGAACCCAAAACTAGAGATTGCACTTTGCAGCAGTTGGACCTGTCTGACAGCGGAATACGATTCGATATTACCGTAATTGGTGCTGGCCACGAGGATTTGAAGTAAATTTACTTTTTAGCCCTCGTTTTGGTCTTGAAAAATCGTAATATTTCTTAAATACTCTGAGTATGTGCCTAGCGGATATGGTTTGAATGAACTAAGTCAAGTCTAGGTCTCAACATAACGATCACTACGACAGTTTTTGTTTCTTATTTAGTAGTTAAACGAGACCAAGGCACGGTTCGGACCATGTAACATTTTGGTAAAACTTCCTGCCTTCACTTGATCTATGACAGCCCTTCTATTTCTTTGATCGCGAGCTTCTCATGCTCTTTTTTGGTTTCTTCTTCTTCTCCTCGTAGAGCTTGCGGGTAGCTATGGACCTTCTTGCAGACACTCAGCGCCGACTATATTTCTCTATAATTGATGCTGGCGTGACAGGACTTCTCAAGACTATATTTAGAGCCTCGATCGAAAAAGAACTTGTCAATCTCTAAATATAAACATGTGAAGGTAATTTTTTTACGCAAATCTTACGACCCAGAACTTAGTAAGGTTCTAATTAATACACTAATATACACAATCAATCAGAAGTCCGACAAAATAAGAGCTTTCGAAGGCTGATATTTTGGTTCAAGTATTGATTTACTTTTTTTTCAATGGGTCATAGATTCAAATGAAAATGCTCTTAACATATCTCAGTCGAACATCAAAAAAAAAAAAATTCTCTTTTTCTTCGGTTCATTACATCTATTATTTCGTCTGCCTTGAATATCGATTCAAGGGTTCTGTTCCTGTTTAGGTACGAAAAATTGTATTATCCTTAAAAAAAAAAGATAGGTTACCAAATCTCATAGTTCTCTGTAAAAACTATTCCCTCTCTTAACTTTCGTTCTTCATAGTGCTTATACGAGTATATGGAAAAAACAAAGGTAAGTTATGGTCAAGAGTGTAGTGCTACTAGGCATATACCTCCTATGTATGTTCTTTAACTTTCCGCAAACAATAATCAACAATCGTCGAACAACGAACAACGAAATACTGGACCGCACACTTTTAAGCCCTTCCAAATAATTCATTTGGAATGGGAGCACAATATTCCCTAGCCTTTTCCCCCTTCTCTCTACACCCAAAATCCCAACCGACTCAATTTTCACTTTACCGTGCCAAATCCTTTCACAACACACATAGATACATCTCCTCTCCCTATTACCAATTCACCAACCCCACTACTTATCCTTTACCAATTCAACCACCTCCTTTGCTTTATTTTCATCCTCCCTCCCCCGCAACAACAAAGCAGATGTGTCCTGTCCTGTGTTACAGTGGAATAAAAAAAAAAAAAAAAAAAAACAACAATAAAAATCCCAGCAGATCCTTATTTCTTTTTATCCATAGCACACAAATTTATATTCATTCTGTCTTTTATTTTTTTTTTGCCAGTCGTCGAGGAAAAAAAATGGAAAATACCTAAAAGGATCAAAAACCGAGGGATGAGTGGAGGTGGTTGTCAGGCAACCCTAAGATTCTAAAAAAAAAAAAAAAAAAAAATCATACAGAAAGACAATTCCACTAGGAGGGAGAAATCACACAAAAGAGCTCATGTTCACAGTTTTAAAAAAAGGGTTCGCTGTGGATAGATATAGACGAGGGAACAAGGAAGGGGGAGTTAAAAGGAAGAGAGCAAAAAAAAAAAAAAAACAAAATATACCAGCTTCACTCCTTTCAACCCATTTGTTAAAGTCACCCTGTCATGGGACTGAGAACGGGACAAAACGTGATGGTATCTTTAGCCCCTTTCACCCACTTTTACCCTACAACCCACAGTCATCATCATGAAATAGTAACAACAAACCGAGGAGGACGATGGGGCCATGGCACGAAACGGGACGGATAAATATTCTCGGTATCGCAGGAACAATAAAAACTAGAGGAATGACAGGGGGCCAAGGGATACGTTAAGCAGGGGGACTTTGTGAGTGGCGGTAAAAACAACAAAGAAAAGAAAAACTCGAAAGCGAACATTGAAAGCAGAGTGCGGATGTTTGTGTAGGTACTATAGATACTACGAATAGATCCTTTTTGTGTTTATTTGTTGGTTCTTTTTCTTGAGTGTGATTTTCACAAAATGTAGTTCCATAGTCCTTTGTACGAATTGCATAGATGGATGGTCGAATGGATGGTTGGATAGATGGATGGATATGGCTGCACACGGACGAGCGACACGGGGGCTAGTTCAAGTTGAGTGAACACTGAACACAAATAAATATACAAAAAAAAAATGAGAAAAGCTCTGACGGTGACTCCTGCAGGATTTTTTTTTTTCACCGGACACCGCTTGGTTTGTATTTATTTTTCTTTTTTTTTTTTGCGGCGAAAAGCAACCAATCCTTTTTTTTTTGCACAGCATACACAGAATTTTTTTGTGTTTCCTTTTTTTTTTACTTTTTTTATGTCGCTGTTTGTTCTCTGTTTTGATGGTGTGGGAGGAGGATGTGAAGGACTAAGAGAGTGCGAGGGCGTAGAATGTCCTTCCGGATTTGTCTTACTTTTTTTTACATTCATTTTTGAAATAGGTACCTAGGTAGGATATGAACAGGATGTCGGATGTTTTCCATTTTGTGTTCCCATGTTGGAGATTGGAGGGAAAAGATAATACAGGGTGATTCTCTCAAAATTTAGAAAATATTATATAAGAACCAAACCATGCGTCAACAGCTAGAAAGAAGCACAGTGCATACGTTCTTTAACTCTGGCATCGATAAAATTCGTCCAGAAACGATTAAAATTGAAATAAATTAGACAGAGTTTTGCTCCATTTTTATCGCGGCGAGCGATGGCGATGAAGAATCGAATTCAATATGTATGAAGACGACCAACAATTCTGCCCAGCCGCATTGTGCGAAGTGAAAATAAGCCGTATCTAAGCTTGATTTCTTTATAAAGCTGCTGCACCTGACGGACTATGTAGCTGCCGAGATGGTCATAGCTCAACAGACGGTAAATGACTTGGTGAGGAGGATGCATCAACCCATCTGCAAAATATCGCCAGAGGAAAGCTTGACTGATGAATGGAACCTCCTCAGGACTGTTTGTATTAAGATCCTTAAGAAAAGAAACCCTCTGACCTGCACCAATTAGAGAGGTATCAGTCTTCTTAACATCGCTTACAAGAACACTTTCCCATATTGTGTAAATTCTTGACACTGTTCGTCAATAATCTGATACAAGGGTTCATATCAGTAAAACTTTATGACAGAAAATACCACTATCAACCAAATATTCCCACTTACCACAGATCTTGCGACAAAAACAACAGAAACATCAAATCAATATACTACCCACCACCTTTTTTTTTATCGATTTCAAGGCCGCGTATGGCAGTATTTATAGAAACGAGCAATCTTTAGCTTTGGCATCCCTGCCAGACTCGACAATTTCTGTGTAGGGACGGTAAAGATTTCACCGATTACTTTGATGTCTAAAAATATATTTTAGACAAGGCGATTAGTCTCATGCAACTTATTTAATTAACATCGATATTTAAAGAAAACAAAACTCTTGCAACAACACTAGTGACACGATCTTTCGACGGTAGTATGTCCAATTACTTGCATACGTCGAACGTCGATATTGACATAATCGGAAGAACCGAATTTAAAGTCAGTGTCGCCTTATGTGAATATTGAGATGGAAGCAGCGAAGATGGTTTTAAATGGTCAAGACCAAGTATATGAAGGGCTCGGCCAAGTTGTGAGCGACATAGCAACTGAGTGACAAGTTCATTCTACAACATGGGCATTTATTGTGCGAAAATTCTCTTGAGCAGCTATTTATAGTAATTGCTTCGGGTATATATTAATGTCGCTCAGGATTTAATACAAAAATTAGAACAGATTTAACAGCAGAGCGAAATCGCTCTGTCGCTCAGAAATGTCACTTGTCGCTCAATGATTACGAGGCTTCAATCATACAATTTCATAAGTTTGTTCTGTCTCTTAGGTCATTGTCGTTCTGTTGCAAGGCATAACTGACAAGGGCTTAGCTTATTTCGAATGCTACTCTTGAGCCTCAACTGAACTTTCTAGGGCCTAAAAGTTATACTGGTTTTAAAGGTAGGTAAACTTGGACAAAACTTGCCATCCTAGGCGGGTAAGATTGTACATGTACAGAGTCATTCATTAAGTAGTTTCGAGTTGGTAGCGCTGGCATTTGACACCTGTCAAACTAAGCCATATACGATAATGGATATAGTGGATCGCTTAACAATCGAACAACGCGTTAAAATTATTAAAACTTACAACAAAATTGGTGATTTAAACGTAGCCACTTTTCACGCATTACGCGATAATTAAGGCCGTCATAATCGACTAAGCAATCGGTAAAATTGTGAAGAAATTTCAAGAGAGCGGAAACGTTACTGATGTCGTATGTAAGGCCTGTGCTCAGTCGAAAATATTGCTGCTCCAAATGCAAGTGTTGCTCGCAGCAATTGAACGTGTCGTACATCTCACTTTGGGCTATTTTGCATTTGGATTTGCACCTCCATCCTTATAAAGCCTGCTGACCATTCACAACAGACAATAAACACCGATTTTTCGAACAACATTTTCTTCAGCGATGAGGCACATTTCTCACTCGGTGGGTATGTAAACAAACAAAATTGCCACATATCAGGATTAGAAAATGGACAATTGATCGAAGAGGTGCCATGCCGCACAGTGGTTCGGTTTGTACGGGAGAGCGGAAAAAAGTCTGTTTTACCTGAATGGTTCAACGGATTTAAATGAAATTTGGCAAACATGTTTAGATTAGTCTTATACATATTTGGTCAAAATTTGGTTGGAAAAAATTAATTAGAAACAAAGTAATTGACATTTTTCTAAAATTTGAGGGTTTTGATGTTTGTATGGGAGAGCGTAAAAAAGTCTGTAAAATCTGAACTGTTTAACGGATTAAGATGAAATTTAATTCGCATTTTAAAATTAGTCTTATACACATTTTGTCAAAATTTGGGTAAGAAAAAATCATTAGTAAAAAAGTTATTGGCTTTTTTTCTAAAATTTCAGTGTTTTGATGTTTGTATGGGAGAGCGGACAAAAGTCTGTAAGATCTGAACTCTTGAACGAATTTTAATGAAATTTGACACACATGTTAAGATTAATCTTATACATGTTTGTTCAAAATTTGGTCAAGAAAAAAATATTAGAAAAAAAGTTATTGACATTTTTATAAAATTTGAGGGTTTTGATCTTTTTTTTTTTAGTAAAATCTTATCTTTTTATTTTGAATAAAATAATATTATTAACTATGTATATTATAAAATTAAATAAATAAATAGATTGTACATACAAAAAATAAATAAAAAAACAATTATGAAGTAGTAATTTTATAATCCTAAATAAGGTTTTTTTATTTTTCGTGTGTTGTTTTCAAGAAAATTGAGTTGAAAGTTGAAAAATTTTCCAGGCAGAAATAAATGGTTTCGCAAAAATCGAAATTCTCAGCCCTGGGTCAATGTATTAATTTTGTTTTATTTTTAAAATAAAGTTTGACATTTTTTCTTAAAATAATGGGCTTAACCAGTTCATTCTGACAATTGTTACCGAAGTAATCAAACTTTTTGGTAAACACCACCGTCAAGACGGAGTTTTTTGAAATCCGATTAAGTGAAACATTTTTGAGCATAACTTCCACATCTGCACGTATCTGCAGCTGATTTTTTCTGTGCTTTAACATGAATGCATGGAGCATATGGTGGCATACTTACTTTCTTGGTATCTTTTGGAGCTGTTTTTTTAAATCAAAAAGTTTAAAAAAAAATCATTTTTTCTTAGTAGTAAAGCTTCAGGCTACTTATAGAATGGTATCTTTTATAAATAATCAATATTTTTTTTTATTTTTAGATAATCGAAAATAGACCTATTAAATTATTTAAGAAGCTAGAGAATTTATCTACAGGAACTTCGGAAAAAAACATCTCAAAATTTGTTGAAAATACGGTTCGCGATTTGAGTAAAATTATTTTTCAACTTTGAGGGCTTGTAAATCAGAACATACAAAATATATGTTAAAAAATACTTTTAAATCATATGCTCGGATTATCTAAGAGTACTTAAACATAAAGTTTAAAACGATAGACATGACTTTTTCAAAAGACTTTTTTCCGCTCTCGCACCACTGTGTGCCGTTGCATCCAGACAAAGTGACTGTTTGGTGTGCTCTAAGGTCGAAAGGTGTCATTGGTCCGTATTTCTTCGAAGATGCCAATGGGCAACGGTTACAGTCAATTTGGAGCGAAATGGGCAAATGATAACCGATTTTTTTTTTTGACCAGCCGGCGATTGAAGATCATGACTTGGACGATATGTGTTTCCAACAAGATGGAGCAACAAGCCACACAACACGACCAATTATGATCATGATCATGCGATTTGACAACGTTAGTTTTTTTCTGTGGTGCTACGCAAAAGACCGTGTTTACGCGAATAATCCCCGAACTCTAGACGTATTAAAAACCAATATTACTCAAGTTATGGCCGAGATACTACCCGAAATGTGCAAGAATGTGGTTAAAAATTACCCCAAAAGAATCGCATGCTGCGAATTTTCCCGAGGCGACCATTTCTATGATATTATTTTTCACACTTAATGGCAAAGACCAAATTTTGTAATGAAATTAAATTTTCATCAACAATGTATAGCTGTGTGTGTTTTATTTAGCTTAAAATTCGAAACCTAAAACTGAAGAAATGAATGAAGCACTTTCAAATACGATTTTTTTTTAACATTATTGTGCGCGCCGTCGCAATGGCTACTGGTGATTTGATAGCGATTATCAGGTACTAATATATAGTTCTGGAAACCCAAATCTTTAAAATGTTTGTGCCGTCATTTTTATAGTTTCTGTTGAAGTTATTGGCCGAGTTCAACGCACATCTGAATATTCAGAATTCTGAATTTTTGAAGCTCTTGATTGGCCAGCTGTCAGAAGTCATCTGAATTTTCAGAACTTTTTCTGACAGCTGGCCAATCAAGAGCTTCAAAAATTCAGAACTCTGAATATTCAGATGTGCGTTGAACTCGGCCATTGATTATGTTGCTATAACTTCGGGCCATTTTGAGTACGCGCGTCATCGATGATTAAGAACCAGGTACTATACTGATGTGTCCTGCGTAATCCACGTGAATTCGCTGCCCCGGTAGACTGCATAAAAGCACGATTCTAATGAAACTTTTGCTGCCGATTTTACTGCACGGTTTTACAAAGAGTTTGAGCTCCGCGCGAGAGGTTTTTTGCGTTCTTCTCCTGGGTGGCCCTTGTGCAGCTGTTTCGAAACACGATGTCGGGGGATCTTGAGTTTGATGATGCAGTCATTGAATAAAACACATTCTTCAACTATCTTCAGCGAGTCTCTTCTATCAAAATAGGGTTGAATGCGTGGCAGTAAAGTGCATGTCAAGCCTGATGTTATGAAATGCTTCATAATGCTTCAGAATCTTGAATTCTCCTCTAACCAAGTATGTGTGATCTTCGGTTGGCTCAGATTTCTTGTTACAAATAAGTCTCCAAAGAAGATTCGCATTTCCAGAGTCTCGAGGGCTAACGTATTTATATCAAAATTGTACGCTTGTAGTGCTAAGGCTCACCTTTGGAGACGGTTCCCAGTATAAAGTGGAATGCCTTTGTTAGGGTTGAACACCGCAAGCAAGGGCTTCTGATGCGTTTCCATCAAAAAATTTCATTCTGTGGAATCGAGTTACATACATCAAAAACTAATGCTAATTAGAAATTTTTTTTAAAATAATAATACACCTTAGTTTGAGTTCACAAAATTAAAAGACCCTTTATGTATGCATTTAAACAAATTTATTTGTCATCATCAGCAAAACGAAAGAGAACAAAAAACAATGGTCAAGGTATGACAGTGGATAACTAAAAGCTGATTGCAAGTAGATTTTGTGTTTGGACTTCATTTCAGATGTTTGAAGAGATCGGTTTCGATGTTACCGTTGTCGAGGTTACTATGATTTACGTCTCGTTGAATGTAATACGTCTCATAGGCATCTAGTTTGTTCGGGTCGTTAACTTCTTTTAAAAGTTTTAGGTTGTTTAAAGAAAAATCGAAATGGCTGTTAACTAAAACATGATTGGCAAAAGCGGATTTTTTAGGTTGGTTTTGTCTTATTGATTCGCTATGTTCTTTGAAACGTTTTCAAAGGGTCCTTCTGGTCTAGCCGTAATATTTGTAATTGCAATTTGCACAGGTCAATTGATAAATACCAGTTTTGTCAAGGTCTTCAATAATGTCTTTGGTTGATCCCAATAGTTGTCTCAATTTGTTTTGGCTGGAGTAAACAATTTTCATACCATTCTTTTTGAAGACATCTTTAAGACGATTTGTTATTTCCGGTACAAATGATAAACAAACACGTTTTGATTCATTGTTTTCAAATTGTAATGATTTGTTTTGTGCATACAGTGTTGATAAACTGGATCTCAAAATTTTCTTCGAATGGTTTCGTATCATCTTATCAACCATTGAAACGTCATAGCCATTGCATAAAGCAACATGTTATATCCTTTCATATTCAGTCTTGTAATTTGTGATTGAAAGAGGGAGGCTAACGAGGCGATGTACCATAGAATGGAAGCCTGCTTGTTTATATTGAATCGAGCGAGGTGTGCGAAGTATTTGCAATGTATCGGATTGTACTGGTTGGCTTATGATATACTGCAATGTCAATTTTCCCCCTATTATTGTAAAGCATAAGAGCATAAGATCTTTGTTTTACAAACTGTACAATGCTGGCTTGACATCGAAGTTTGGAAGGGTATTAGAAAACCTGTCAGATTGCTTTGAAACAACAATAGGAGTTAAACAGGGGTGCCCCCTGAGCCAAACCTCTTTGCCCTATTCATCGACGATTTTATTGACCCTCTACCAGGCGGCATAGAGTTTGCTGGAATGGGGATTAAAGCCCGCCGACGACGTTATTCTTTTTAGTTATTCACCTGAAACACTACAACTTATGATCAATAGGCTTGGTGTATATTGCATGTTGTGGAATTTGACGGTGAACTTAAGCAAATCAAAAGTGATGGTATTCAAACAGGGTTCAGGCAGATTGTCCCGAAATGAGAGGTGGCATTTGAACGGTGAACAGATCGAAGTCGTTAGATCCTATAAATACCTTGGTGTAATTATAACAAGCAATTTAAATATGGAAAACCAGCTAAAAAGTAAACTTATAAAGGCTAAAAGCGCAATAAGTGCTACATGGAAGAAATACTTCGAAAACAACCTAATTTCTCACAGCGTCAAGTACAAAGTCTTTGTAGCAGTGGATGAATCTGTGATGATGTATGCGGCTCAAACGTGGGGTTTTGAGAAGTACGAAATGGTAGAAAAATTGTTACGTTTTTATGTAAAAAGATGCTTCAAACTACCTAGGAATACACCCAATTATCTACATGGTTAACATTGAAACCGGATTTTCACCTATGTTTATTAAAACACTTAAGCTTCACCTTGACTATTTAGTGAAAGTTCTTTGTATGCCGGATGGTAGATTGCCAAAAGCGATAGCGCAGCGCATCATAAAAAAGAGGATCCTTTGGTATGAGAAACTTAAAGAACTTGCAGATCAGTGCGATGTGAACCTTAGTCTTAGCCTGCTGACAACTGACAGAAAGGATATCGAGTATACACTTTACAAGCTATTATCTAAAGTTGACGAACATTTTAGAGTCGATTGTATCAACAAGGCGACATCTTCTGTTCACAGAGTTAGTTACAGTGTCCTGGAACACAACCTATATGAAAGGAATTATTTTAAGGCGGAGAATAGTCAGAAATTAATCACAGCAATGTTTAAAATGCGAGGAGAGCTGGTAAAATTGAACTTCATCCCTCATCGCGACGATTTGTCAATTACTTGCAGTCTTTGTAACCTGGCTGTAAGAGAAGATATCATACATTTCATCGGTAAATGTCCTGTCCTGAAGGAAGTAAGAAGAAATTTTCTTGGTAGTGACCTGAAAACGGTACCAGAAGTGCTGGCGATGCTTAACTGCGAAGGAGATATATATCAGCTTTACAACTCAAATTTTAAATGAAGCTTTTTTAAAAAAAAAAAAACACAAAAATCACATAAAAATCAAACAAATCTAGTCACAAAAAAAAAAAAAAAAAATATGCATTTTACCTGCTTTTTAACTTTTTCAATATTTTGTTTTTTGATATTAAAAATTTCCTTTTTATTGTATAAATTAATGTCAATCGGGCAGACGGCAAAGCCATGCTTTAACGATTTTGTATGTATAAATCTAAGAAAATTCTTCAATTGGAAACAGATAATACATAATTTTTAATGTTTAATCTAAAATCTTGCAAAGCATAAGATCTAAAAATGCTATTTTATTGTTAACTTCTTTTTCATGCGTAAATTTGATGCAATTGTGTTGTTCATTTAAAAGCTTTAGCAAATCTTCCCATTGAGATCGTTTCACTATAGAGAAAACGTCGTCAACGTACCTTGCCCAAAATCTAGCCAGTTTGTTTTCAGTTTTTAGGCGGATTTCCAGGCTGGCTAGAAAAGCTTCGGCGAGGGTTGGTGAAAGAGGATTTCCCATACTAGTACCTTGTTCGATTTTAAAGTACTCGTTCTGAAATCGGAAGAAATTTTGATCCATTCATAGATGCGCTGTTTTCATATAAATGGTTTTCTTCTCACAATGTACCATTGTGAAACAAAAAATGTTGTTCTAGTGCGTTTAAAGCTTGTGAAACGGGTACTGAAAGAAAAAGCGATTCCACATCGAATGAAATTATCATTTCGTTTTCATCAATAATTAAGTCTTTAATTTTGTCAACAAATTCAAAGGAATTTCTAACAGAAAGACAAAGAACAATTAAAAGTCCCGTTCTATTTTGAATTCTTCTTCAATAGATGATCTAACGGTGCCTGAAGCTGGCTCATTTTTGGAATGTAATTTCCATATTAATTTAGAACACCTAAAAAAGAGCGGAAGAGCGGACAACGGTCTACAAAAAAAAATGTTAACAGTTCCAGGGAAGAAATTAGAAGGATCATAGCTCGTAGTTAACTATTTGTTGTTAGGTGCTGACATTTATTTCTTAAAAGCAATGATTTAAATAAACCTTACATAACAAGCTTTATTTCATCCCCAAAACAGTTAAAAATGTGAAATTGTGTACGTGTTTGTAAATGAAGTAGGATACATTCAGGTATCTTTTAGAATATTTGAAAAATCCGCCAACACATTCTTGGGTGAGCTCATAGAAATTTATAAAATCCACACACCAAACGCCGACTTTTTGTTTATTTCTGTTAACATTTTCAAAAATGGTCCGTTTATGTCCTTAGACCGTTGTGCACACTGTTTCAGTAAGAGATATAATCGTATTTCATTCAGGATTAGCAATGACTGTCATTGCTTTTGAAATACATTCTTCTGTTTTTCTATTAAAAAAAAAAAAAAATTACCAAGATTCTAAATTCGTTTTTTTTTTAATGAAAATTGTCTAATTTTACATCCGTACGAATTTCCTTCAAAAAAGATATCTTAATTTGTTTTAAAGTTGTGATTTTTCGAACAAAAAATTTGGACCACAGTCTCGTTACAAGTAATTTGTATAAAAAAAAAAAAGAATGTATTGTGTAAAATACTAAGGCCCAATTTTTCAGTGGTGAGTTAAATCAGAATTATTGATGTGTAAACATCTATGCTGGCGGTAGAGTGAAAAAAAACGTGAACGTTCATGTGCAACGTTACGTCGGTCGTGCAACGTTGCGGTGTGCAACGTTACGATCTGCATACTAGGATGAGTGCGTTCAGTGAAAAAAATCTTAAGATCCCGTTCAAGTAAAAACAAGTCCATTTTGGATCCGCGCACGTTGTTGTTTACACATATTAACCATGAGCCCCGGCACTCACACAATTTTTTTTAATTCTGGACATAAATTCATTAACAATTAGAACATCAATAATTTTTTTGAGTCATCACTGAAAAATTGGGCCTTAGTGTTGAATGAATTTTTAGGTCAGACTCGAATTTTGCGCAACAGAAAAATAAAATATGAAGTCAAATATGTGTCAAACAAATTGTGGAATTGTGTGAAACGTATTGATGAATGGTTACCAAAAAACAACCAGTTGCGAAATCTTGTGTCTCCGTTCTTATTTATAAGCAGCTAAAGCTTAAACAGCTGGTTTGTTCAAAAATATTGGTAGGTATCACCTATAGGACTTTTTACGTGCGATATTTAAACGTAATATATTTTTTGGATTCCTAAAAAATTCTAAGTTACTTGAACCAGAACAGCACGTTCGTACGATCCAGTCGTGCATTATATTTTTGTATTGACTCTTTCCTCTCAAACGTCTTAACAGCTTATGCCGAATCCAATTAAAAGCTTAAAAAACATCGTAAATAATGCCCTTGAGTTATTTTAAATTTTCTTAAATTGATTTATTTAAAATCTCTCTTAATATGTTAAAAAAAAAAACAGGTCTCGACCAAATTTAAGCGAATCACCCTGTTGTATGTTTCCAAAGCAAAGTATATAACCAATTTTATTCAGACAAAAACAAAAAAAAAAAAAACAGAAGAATGTTAAAGATTATTGCCCGGAAAGTGGGTTTGAGGGATCGGCAAAGAAAGAAGAACCCTTCACTTCGATAAGCGTTCGAAATGAGAATAATATAAAATAAGTGTCCTACCACACACATCGTCCCATGCCACTAGACACAAATTGGAATCAATACACATTGTGTGTAGGTGCATAGTGGGTGGGTGGTTCATAAAAATAAGGGAGAAAAAAAAAAAAAAACCAATTCATCGTATATCCATGGGGTTGGAAAAATATGAATTATTATTCGAAGGATGCCACCTTTTTGTTCGAACATAAAACGAGAAAAAAAAAAGAAAAAAAAAAAAAGGGGGGTGGACGAAACAAGGGATTCGAATTGCTATTGAGGTTAAAGAGGATATTGGTGCTCGTTGGGTGAGTGATGATGCTTGATTTCACGCTTTGTTGAATATTGGTAAAGAATATTATTTTAAATTCGAATACAAGCAGCAGGGGTGAGGGTAATATAATATTTATCCATAAATATAACCAATATACTTTTTATTTTTCTTATAAAATGAGATTTTATCCTTGAAATTTGCAATTTTTTTTTTTTTTTTGATAAAGAGGGAGGGTACTAATATAATCAAACAAAAAAAAACAACCTATATTTCTTAAGCTATGATTGTTATTAGGACGATGGATTGTATATTATTTTTTTTTGCGATTTTTATAATAACCATAAAGAAATGTCAAATAAAAATGACTACTCTTTGGAGTATATTGTTTTGGCGCCCAAACCGAAAAACTTATTTGATAGCAATGGAATTTTGTCACGAATAACAATAAAAGAAGGTGCAGAAAAACGATGGAGTCAATAATAATAATTTTATCTGAGAGGGGATTTATTTTAGATAGTTATCTAAAAGTTGACGATTATGGAGGATAAAAAGTGGAAAAAAGATTGAAGGCAATGAGTTTCATGGAATGGAATTATTAGAAAGTTACGTTTGATTTTCTGTAACACGTCAACGTTATAAAACTTCGACTTTCAATATGGCTAAAGTTTGAATATCGTGGGAATATGTATATGTTTACAATATGCGCGGGTATAGTTTTGGAGGCCTGTGGCGGCCATGTTGTTTGACACAATAAAGTAAATGGAACTTTATAGAGATTCTCACCCTAAATTGAAGCTTAACGAAAAGAGGTGTTACTTAGTGAAATTCCTATATTTTTTAAACTTTTAGGAGACATTTAATAAGTACTTATAATTTAAACGCTTTAACATTTCATAAGGAGGCTTTCTTTGGAAAACAACTAGTTTATAGTAACGCCAAAAGAGAAAACTTACCCGATATAATATTTTTGTGAACTTAATTCCATTTAAGTTTACTCCCACATACCAAATTTAATGGAAATAAGTTCATATACGGACTAAGTTTCAAGTAGGGCTACCAAACGTAAGGATTTAGACTGATGCGTCACGTTTTTTACACCTCTTTCAGGCTGGTGCTTTGTCAGGCTTTTTCGTTCTTTTGAATACTATTTATAAGGTTTAGTTTTTCAGTGCGAGATTTAAACCCGAGGTAACTCGTCAAATTTGGTGAGTTAACTCAGGATTAACTAATCAGATCTTTTTGATGTTATATTCACCGAAAAACTGCTTCCTCTGTTTACTGTGGCTTAATTTACTCTTAGAGTTAGCTAACTCTGGTGAGTTACCACTAAAAATACTTCTTCTTCTTCCTTTATTTTAAAAATAGTTTGTAAAGGGTTATTCAGTTTTTTTTAACATTTCGTCTTGAAATTAGATTTAGAAAATTAGAACACACACGACATGCCGAATCGTCACCGTTGCGATGTTTGGAATCTTGAAGAAGATGCAATGATTTCGACTAAAATTTTGTTCAGGAATGGAGCCCATTTCAGGCTTAATGGCTATTTCTATGATGGAATCATCGGTTCGTAATTCTTTAAAAATGAGGCCGGCTAGATCGTTACTATAAATGGCGCCCGTTATCGTGCACATGCGGTAACGAATTATTTGCTGCCTGAAATTGAAGCGCCTTATCTGGATCGCGAAGGAAATAAAAATGAAATTAAATGTCGTAAAACATGTCTATGATTTTGTGAAATTAATGGTTCGTCAAATGTTTCGTTCAGTAAATTAATTGTATCGTGCGCTATGTGGCATGTGGCGCCACCACTGACGCGATGGACGCCCTTCTGAAACCTTTAATGCCTCCCGATTGAGGTATGAAAAAATTAGTAATCATGTCTCTGTAGCGCTCGCCGTTGACCATAATCATTGTTGAAGACATACATATGAAGCAAAAGTGTGCTTCATCATTGAGCACCATAAAATGCACGTAATGCCCGAATTGAACCATATGTTTTCAAAATAAATTGCAACGATTGGCTAACTTTTCTCCGGCGTACCTCCGTTTGAAACTAAATGATCTCAAAAAATTGCTTTCAAGTATTTGAGAACACGAAGTATTAGATTCAGAGCGATCGATTTCTATGCTAAAAAGACGAAAGACGCTAAGCTTAGCTTTGTCTTTTTTAAAAATTATTATGACATTGCGCATTACAGTACATTAAGTAAAAAAGCTTTTAAAAAATAATTAATAGTAAAACTTGACTTGATAACTCATTTTATTTTGTTGTAAATTCTTACCATCTACCTACTTTCAGTCTATGTATGTAAAGGTGTTTAAGAGACTTACCTGTAAATAGAAATAGAGAAAAAAAAAATAATTATTTTATATGTAAATTATTTATATTTGGATATTGTATACCTATATGAAATGTATTTTAATAAATATTTAAAATTAAAATGTCTCGATGGCATACCTAGGTCCAAAATTCTTCTATGTATGTTCTTTTAGTTCAAAAATGAAAAGAGAGAAAATTAAAGTCTAGACTTTGAGGCCAATGATCAAGTAGTTATGATGTTATTTTTTTTTTGGAATTTTAGGTTTTGGAAAGCATTCGTCCCATCCAGTCTGGTAATTTCGGCGAGATGAACCAGGCCGGATATTCGCTTTAAAACTATCTATTCTTTCATTTCTTTCTTGAGCTTGTCACTGTTTTTTTTTTTTGAGATTCTATAGCCTCACAAATAACGAAGTTGTTGAAAAGTTTAAATTTAGAGCAATACAAATCTGGTATTCATGGACATCACAGATCTGCCAAACTGTATATTGATGGCATTAAATGTCAAACTACTGCAAAACTTTTGACACAGTACCTAAATCATGAACTAACTTTGAAAAAACACCGAATTACTATTCTAACTTTCGTGCGTTTGAGCTATGCTGTGTTTTGGGTCCAGTAGAGAGATATTTGTACAATCCCTATCAAAATAATAAATATTAAACAAATAAAATCAGAGTATTAAACCCTCCAAACAAGTGCACCCCAAGGTTGTATTTAAGGGCCTGTATTGTTGTGCAGAATCATGATCACCGCGCCGATTTTGATACCATAACTCGTATGAACCTATGGTTGAGGCATGGGTTTGTGGAACAACAATCTAAAGCCTCGAGTTAGACAACTAAAAGCCGAATTTCGTCTCAGAGCCGTTTCGTCATGATTAGAAATGAGATCAAGTCTTTGATCTTCAGTTCGGAAAGTTCGTCAAGGTATCCTAAAACGTGCTAGGGAAGAGCATTTACAGAGGAAGTGAACTGGTGTTTACTTTTCCTGCTGGTTCGCACAGCTACGACAATGGTTGTTGTACGAAATACCCAGTTTCGCCGAATGCTCTCTTATTGGCTAGTGCCCGGCTGCCCGGTTCATGTTGCAACGACCCTGACAATGTCTTACCTTGGTTTGCAAATTAGATCTTTTATTCAAGATTTATTATAGCCGGGCCACATTTTTCTAGATATAACAGAGTTGCTTAGACTGCTTAACCTACGATTCGATTCGGTGAGAAATATTGAAAGTATATTCTCCATCATAACTCGAGAGGAATGTAAAATTTTTCCGCAAGTGAGCCATGAAGGTCTGATCCTTGCCTTGCTGGTTCGTCTGCCCGCTCATTTCCCTCAATGCCACAGTGGACCGGTACCCAGATAAGAGTGGCACTAAGATTGATGTTCAGGCTTGGGAGCTCATCCCGGCATTGCTAGACCAATGAGGAGGATGATCTAGCCGCAGCAATGGTGTTAACAGCCGCCTGACCGTCTGTCACAATTGCAGTATTATTATTATGGCATTGTTTGAGTATTTTGCACGCTTTCCTTATAGCCATCAATTCTTCCTGAAAAACGCTAGCATTATCGGGAATTCGAAAAGATTTGGATATATTTAAGGACTCGTAGAAGATTCCTGAACCAACAACACACTCCATCTTTGAGCCGTCAGTGTAGATAGTTGGAATTTTAACTTTAAAATTCTAAACTGCATTGCCACTGTGTAGTGCAAAAGCTGATGTTGCTTTGTATTAAGGATAGAAAATGAATATTTCAAATATATTCAAATATTTATACAAATCATCTTTAAAAAAAAAAAAACAGTATAATTTAGTTTAAAAAGAAATGAAGGATACTTTAAACTCACTGCACAGTCAACATTCCCAACCAGTACCTAAAATAAAAACCAGATAACAATAAACACAACCGAAGGTCAAACAAAAAATCTAAAAAAGACTTAACAAAAATAAGTCAAAAAACAATTCAAAGGTATGTTGATCTACAACGACAAGTAAAATACCTACCTACACTGAAGCTTTTTTTTTTTTAATATTCCTGCTAGATGATGGGAAATGAAAATCAATTTTCCAAGGAAACACAACTTTTACATCAAAGCCGTGAAAGTCGGGAGAAGAGAGACATACCATGAGAAAGGACTCAGAGTAAAGCGGCAGAAACATCTCCTTCTGTTATGTTGAGTCTTGAATGAAGAGAGAGAGAAAAAAAAAAAAAAAAACAACATTGCTCTACTTCGTTTCGCCGCTTCTGTTGTGAAGCTGCTGATGCTTTATCATGTAGGTCGACGGACCTCTTTACGCTTCGTTGAATAGATGATGATGCTCTTTTGGTGGTAGCTGTTGTGGTCCTTTATTTCTGTTCTCCATTCTGACACCACCTTCCCTTACCCTCGTCGTCGTCCTTTGACAGTAATCTGTTGTATCCTTGGAAACGGGCGAGTGGGTGGATTGGTGGAGCGGGGACAGATTGCTTTGGCAAGGCGTTCTACTCGTACAATGGATGATGGCGACGGATAAAGTTGTATATTTATGTGTGGGATGAAACCAGAAAGGAAGTCCTCGGGTTATGTCTGTTATCCAATTCAAGTTTTGTGAACCTTTTTTTTGTTGCTTCTTTTTTCTCCTTGCTGGAGCTGAATCTGAATCTGGAGCCAAAACGACGATGAATGGTTGGGAAAGAACGAAGTTAAAGCATTTGACACTTATTCGTATCGGTCCTTGTCCCACTGGAAGCCGGAGGATGTCGATTTGATGATGATGCGCTTGGTAGTTTTATTCGTCGCCTTCGCTTTTGTCGCCGCCGCCGTCGCAGTCGCCTGACTTTTATATTGTAGTCTTTTGCATTGCGATATGTATGTGGGAGTGTGTATAGTATGTCAGGATGTCCTTTGGCGCAAGGCGTGATGAGGTGGGGGCGGGGGAGGAGTTAGGAAAAGATTAAACGTATCTAATGGGACTATCATAAAAGAATGTAAAAACATTTCTCGCTTCTTCCTGACACATCCCCTGGCGCGGCGCGGCGGCTTCTTTTTCTGCTCGAGCCGGCCGTCTTCCGTTTGTATGTCCTTAAAGCTGTTTTTTTTTTTTTGATTATTTTTACTTTTTTTTTTCGTTCTTGTGTTATATGGAGTCTATGGAATCCTTAGTAAATGGATAATTCTTCTTTTTGTTTCTGAAGCCCCCTTACAAGTCAATGGAGATTAAATAAATGTTTTTGCTTTGTGTTTGAGCGGAGGGGGAGTGTTATTCGACTCAGTTGGTTTTTGGGGCATTTTTTTTTTTTTTTTTGGCATTTCTTGGAAGTTTTCGTCTTTGTGTTACGGATTGGGATTAATGATTTGCTTTTAGAGTTTTCTTTGTATATTTTTATGTCTTGTTGGGTGAATTTTCGTAATTTTTTGTTGTTGTTCTATGGGTATAAATACTTAGGCACTTCTTTGGCTATTGTGTGTCAATATAGATGGAGGATGGATTTTTTGGAAAGTTGGATGCTTTTTGTTGTTGTTTAATGTTTAGCTAACCGTATTGAATTTTTGATTGAATAATTGTGGTGCTGTTGTTGTAGTTTTTAAAAGGCAAATAGAAGAACAATTTGGGACGGTATATTGAATATTATAAATACAAAACAAAGCATTGGCTTATAACATCAATTAGCAGTTGATTGATTATTATCAATACTAAGAGACAGCACCAATATCACCAACAAAGTTCTGTTTTTAAATTGATTGGTCTTAAAAGTCTTGTATATATTTTTTTTCATTTTACATTACTACTTCGAAAAACTTGACCTTATGGATTAATTCTGAGCTCGGATTCGAATTAAACAATTAAACGCATCAAAAACGTTTGGGACACAGGTTAGATTAGGTAAGAAGGGACAAGGCAAAAGGCATCACGTCTTTTGTATCTTAATGGATATTCTTTGCTGCGGAGAATAAAAGTTAGATTAGATCAGAATTAAAGCATTCCCTGTACTAACTACATTAGCCTGATGTGCTGATGAGCATTATCATCCTAGTAGGTAGCTGGGATATTTCAGGATACCAATCAGTAAAGGGACAGTTGAAGCCTTCTAAGCTCGAGTAGATTTCTCGAATTCTATGTTAACCACATATCGTAGGTTGCTTAAAGAAAACCCTGGTGCATTGTAATCTTTACTTCCTGCAGTTGTAGGTTTAGATACATCACGATGTCCTGTCAAACCCATCAAACGGTGACTTGAGTTCTCTGGACTCGTTGGTACAGCGAGTGACCAGTTTAAACTTCTAACAATTGAGAAAATGGACTTAATTGCCACCTGGCTGACGATGAAGATATTTTTTTTTCTATTATTGGCTAGTTCAGATTTGTGGCAAGATCCTATGAATATATAGCCACACAAACTGCAAGGGTTGTCTTAAGATACCGAACCCTACATCATCGTTTGTCTGAATACTTGGAACACTTGTAACTAGAACCATAATTCCATAGTCAGCAGCTGAACCATTAGTTCGACTTCATTGTCTTTTAAATTGATCCAGCAATGTTGAAATGAGCTCACAAGCCTTACCCTTAAGGTCGCTTTCATCTGTTTTCCGGACGGAGAGAGCTGTTGGAAGCCCAAACCTGACGAATCGATTCATGTGCGTCTTTGAGTCAGCCATTTCTTTTAACCTATCTTCCAACAATTCTCACACCTGTTTCTCCTATAAGTAACTTGAGTCTCCTCGATAGAATTTAGAATAGATATGTGATAAAATGTTTTATGACTCTTCAATTTGTTTCCTAACAAAAGTTCCAACCCAATAATTACACTTTTAGGAATGCTCATCACTTTGGCCTTGAATCCAATGTAAACCCTATATAAAGTACATCGGTATCTTCGATTTAATCCTTTCATGTCTTTCCAACGCTCGCACTTTCTTAGTCATTTTATGAGTAGTAAGGGTTACCCTTGAGCCTTGTAAAATCATCCCTTCCAACACTATTTAATCCATAACAAAAATCACACCCCTGCAACCTGTACATGTATTACAAGTGTCATTAACCAATCTCCCTGTATTATATTAAAGGTTTCCGAACCCTACTAACATGATATATATCACACCGACATCATCATCACTATCGTTCTGTGTCTGACTATACCTAAAGACCAACTTATTCTCGGCCCTTACAACATACAAAAAACATGTATATACAAAACAAAAATGGAAAAAGTAAGCAAAAAAAACACGAGTACCATGATTCCAACAAATATCTACTACAAAGATACGTTCCAGTGCACAGAGTGACTGCCTGTAATGATAAAGCAAAAACCATTCAATTTATTTTTTTGAATACTATTTTTTTTTTTTTTTTGTTGGGCGACATTTTTCAAACACAATATTTTTTTTATAAGTACTCCTACATGATCTTCTCTTTCCCCACCTCTAGCACAATTGTTTTAACGAATTGATTTTCCAGTGAAAAAATTCTATAGAAAAACAATGTGTTACAAGAAATCAAAAAAAAAAAGAAGATTCTCTTGCCTCTGGGTGTGGTAAAAGTAAATAGCACGAACGAAAATGACCAACACAAATAGTAAAGAGAATTTAAAAAAAAAAAAAAAAAAAAAAAAAAAAAAAATTTAAGCAAAGGACAAAAAGGAGTCTTGGACAAAAACTCATACAAAAATTGTGTAGTCCCGATAAAGCAACAGAAATTATTATACTGCTGCTTTTTTTCTAGTTTTGCTTTGTTGACAGTAGAAAGGGTTTTTTTTGTTGTTGCAAAAGGTTGTCTCGTGTACTTTTGCGCAGACTTCAAACACAGACACATAACGACTGAACGACGAAGCGACACCGACGCCGACGTAACGATGGGTTTCAGGGAGAGGAGGTTGAATACAACCCCATAAATTTATGTATTTTGCAACTAAGTGATGGTAGTGGCATAGCGTGGTAATAAAGCATAGCGACGAAAACACTTTGGTGAGGCATATTATAGAACAAGGATTCAATTGAAAATTGGCTACTTATCACATTGTTTATGAGCCTTCAGCGAGCGAAGAAAGGACTATACAGATACACGCTGTCTTTTCAACATAATGACAACAACTTTGGAGAATGAGGACAACAGAAGGTATCATGATGATGGTGAGTATTTTTTGGAGAAGGTCTTTCGCCTTAATGTTGCTCTTTTGTTCAAATAGAGAAATAAAAAAAAACAAACAAACAGAAAAAAAAAGAAATCTAAAGGCTCGCCTCTAGTTAAATATTCTTGAATGGAAAGATGATTTTGACGGCATATCTATGCATTTAATAGAGTGTAGATAATAAAAGAAAGAAGGTAAGTTGATAGGGGTTGATAGGGGAAAATGACAAAGGAACTTATTTAA
This sequence comes from Leucozona laternaria, assembly GCA_932273885.2. Classification (NCBI taxonomy): domain Eukaryota; kingdom Metazoa; phylum Arthropoda; class Insecta; order Diptera; family Syrphidae; genus Leucozona; species Leucozona laternaria. The sequence continues at coordinate 36,220,849 of OW026366.1, forward strand.
TTGGGTTTATTCATCATAAATTTGATGTTTTTTTTTTTGTGTAGTACTTAATAAATCGATATGACAAGGGATGTTAAATTATGAATTTTACATTTATAATAGCATTTTGCTAGAAACAAAAAAAAAATTCACGTTGGGCGCCATTTTATGAAGTATTTTTTCTTGAATTTTGAAATGTACAAGCTTTTACGGAGAATTCATATTCATAGCAACAAGACTTTGGTTTCAAACAAAACTTTATCTAAAAAAAAAAAAATTAATCCACGTTGGGCGCCATTTGATGAATATTTTTTTTTCTTGATTTTTTTTAAATATCAGTACAAGCTCTCACGGAGAATTCATATTCACAGCAACAAGACGTTGGCTTCAAACTAAAGTATCTAAGAAATAAAATTTTATTATTATTTTTGTTCACGTTGGACGCCATTCAAAGAAATAAGTTAGGTTCAAATTTGATAATTCGTGATTTTTATATTGATTTTTTTTTGGATTTTTCTTCAAAATTAGAAAACAGAACTTTTAAAGAGTGATGATTGGCAAAAGCTCTCACAAGTCGGTTCAGTAACTTGCATTTGTCAACGATATTGGTATTTAAAAAAAAAAAATAGTTAGTTCATGAAAAAGGCTGAATTTCAACCCAGATCAAACCATTACGCCCAAGGGGTAGAACTATATAATGTACATACACATATTTTGACATAATTAGAGGAATTTATCGGGCTTTCACCTGGGCGTTTTAGAGAATAAAGACAGAAGGGCCTAAAATGGATCTACTTAAAATAGAGGGCAAAATGAAATATATGCTTTCAACATCCAGCACCGAGATATCGTATAGAAAGTCAGTGTACACTTCGAGGTAGTAAGGGACTTTGCCTTCCTCGGCTCCACTATCATTTCATGAATATGGCTAAGAATCACTATCCTATTGATTGAAGCTTCTTCGGATTAAGTATCTGCATTATTATCTTGACCTTAATGGATGGACTTTTATCAGAGGCAGATAATCATATCCTTGATCTTGGCAGCTGGACCAAGATTTACGTTCTGAGTATTGAGTAAGTGCAAAGTTAGTTAACACATGAAGCTGTTTTTTTTTTTTAGTTGAAGATTAACTTGAAGTTGAAATCGCCAATTCCACAAAGACGCACAAAGATTTCGATAGTTTTTCGGTCCGTTTAATGCAGCATCTTTTAGAAATATCTGTATATTTTATGCAGATTTAAGTCAGACAATAAACTGAGTTTACTTTTCGTTAACATGTTATCTAAATTGACTGAAAAACAAGTTTCATAATTGAACTCAAGTTTAACCTTGAATTTAGGATAGCCTCGCATTGAAAAATCGGCCCTTAAAATGTCGAAAGATTTATCTTTACTTCCACGTTAACAAACTCAATGGGAAAAGCTTTTGCGATTAAAGCTCATTATAAACATCTATTTCTTGAATGAATCTTCGTTTCAGACTCAAATAAAAATATTTCATAGAAGAAGTTCTAAACCCAGTTCAACAGTGCACATTTACCCGAAGAAGGGACAATGATGTCTACCATTTTGGCCGCTTACATAAGTTTCAGTTAAGCAGACAAAGGAATTGGGCATTGGTAATTAAAAAAAAAAATAATCTGTACCCAAACTTAACTACTTTTATTTACTAAATCTAAACAAACCACAATTATAAGTGGCAACCAGATCAAACGATTAGGATATCCAATTAAACAAATTTACTGCTGGTTAGTTTTTCACACAAATATAAGACTTAGTTATATACATCTTTTGCCGAAATTCCATATCTAAGCCGGAATATTTTCATCCTTAACATTCCAAATTCACCAACGATGTCATTCCTTAATCTGTCTGGCGTTCAGACCTTTCAACCTCGGTCCATAATCCAAACTCATCACTTTATCATTTCTTCACTAAAGTAACCAAACACCACTTCGACGACAACACGATGAAAATAAATTATCCTTCTTATACTATAAGATTTTATGAGAAAATTATATTTCCATCATCCCTTAACCATATACATAGCTCGCAATATCATCATCGTTGTTCCTCTTCAGTCTTCACACTTCACTCCTCCACTACCATCCCATATCACCCCATCACCACCATCTCATCGTCATCGTCGCCATCGCCGTGCGTCGTCGTCATCGTCGGTAACTTCTGTTTCCTCTTTCCAAAGTTTTGATTGTATCTCGAACTTAAAACCTAAACACTGTCAACATGACCTCAATCTGGTGATATAGCGCACGTTGTCGTCGAAAGGAGGAGGAAGAAAATTCACTTGCTTACTTCTTGACCCCGTTGCTAACGACTTTTACTCGTATAAACAATTCCCCTCAGAGAAACAAGGGATTAACCATGGCGAGATTGTACTGTCGACAAAGAAACGACCGAAGGAAGCGACGGACGGCGACGTATGTTGGTTATAAATAGTAGGGTAAATTAAAATTAAGAGGAAGTATCGTAAAATCAAATATTTGTGTTCAACACTAAGTGGCCAACACGCTTTATGCCACAGAAGAAAACTTTCCCTCCTAAATAACTTCAATTTTATTTCAAACGAAGCTGGGAATCGAAAGAGGAAGAGAACCTATATATATTTTGTATCTCTCTCTTTCTCTCTCTCTCAAAATATTCTTAACTAAGAACTGAAAATAGATATCCGAAACAAAAGAACAAATAGGGACATAGAAAGCAACTCCCTCTGTCGGCATTATAAATGGAGTCCCCCATTTTTTTTTATAGAAAAAGTGATTCCAACCATTTCTGCCATCAGAAATCATTGGGGCGATTAAGTAGTTTTCATGGATAAACTTTTTTTTTCTTTTTTTTAGGATTATTTTTTCTAGGAGAAATGATGTCACCCTATTCGTTTTTTCTCCCTGTCCTCATACTCATATCCGAGAGGAAATTGACTGGAACACGAAATTTCAACTTCAATACGAGCGTGGGGGGGGAGGTGGGTAGGATACAGGAATATAGAACACAGCAGATGTAAAGTTGAGCTGTCATATCGTTGTATAAGAAATGTCTGTCTGTTGTTTAATGTGCTTTTAGAATAAAGTATGTACAGTATGTAAATTAGGGTGGTTCTTATTTGATTTTTTGCTGAAAATCAAAATCGACGACAGCCGAATGACTGTGAAGTTTCAAGCATTCCTGTGTGCGTCTCTCTAGTCGATAGGATTAGTTGAGACCTGGAGAAGTCAAATTCCAACGAGTTGGATGGGAGGAATTAAATCATGACACTCTTTGAGGATTTCTTAATACCTCCAAAGAAGCAGTACTCCTTAAACAAAATTTTGTTACGTGGAAATGGCTTGAATCGAACCCAGATCTCCAGCGTGATAGTCCAAACGCACTTCCATTACGCCAAAGGATACTTTTCTTACTAATGGTCGATTTCATCAAGCCCTTCTAACTATTTAACAGGCTTTTAATTCTTAAAATTACGTTTGTTCCATAATGAATACATCATTTAAAAATTTAAAAGCCTGTTAAATAGTTGTGAAACCGAATATAAGACACCCCTTAAAAGAGTTATAAATATTACACAAAAGTATCTATTCCTTTTTTCAATTATGAAAAATTATTAACCTGCTAGAAAAATGTTTATTCTGCATTAATTCAAGCCAATTTAAGGGTGTACCGAATTTATTTTTTGCTAAGAACCACCTTAATGTACATAACACACACAATATTGATTCAAACATCGATTTTCAAATACGAATAATGTTTTTAAGCCGAATAAGTCTTAAGTATCACTCTTGTTGGAGCGGAGGCAATAAGAGAGTGCGAGGAGGGTATTATTTTGTTGGTTTTAAGGTGAAGCTTGTAAAGAAAAATCTGTTGTTATAAAGAAAAGGGATTAAGCCTATACTTTTCCAGGAGTGATTAAATTTAAGGTGGTATTGCAAATAAAACAAAAAATAAAAATGAAAAAAAAAAATAAAAATAAAAAAATAAAAAAAATAAAAAAAAAATAAAAAAAAATAAAAAATAAAAAAACAACAACAATAACAATAACAATAACAATAACAATTGAAATGTTTTGTAACCCGTAACCTCAGAAAATATGAGTATATTGCGTTGATTGATATTTGTAAATAAAAATTAGCTTAAAACACTGACATAAAAGTGAAGAAAATAAAATAAATCCATTTATTGAAATAAATGGTTAATAATCTAAGATCATGGCGGACAAACTTTTAAAATTAGTTTTTTGATTGTTAAACAAACCACTTGACAAAAAATTTCTTTTCCACAAAAATTCAAATTGATTCCGTTTGCCATTTATGCGTTTGAACAATATGAGTCAAACTTTGATGAAACAAATTTGTTGAATGTTAAGGTTTTGGGAATCGGAGTTTCGTCAAATAGATTATTAGCTTTTATTTGAAAATCGGTTTTTCACTTAGGGTTTAAAAATTCGTTGTTGTTTCTTAAGACAGCACAGTTTTTTTTTGTCTAGTGTATCGAAAGAATGTGGAGGAGAAGATTCAATGACGAGCCTAACAGCGACCTGGTGAAAAAGTTGAAAATACAGCAGCTGAGATGGCTGAAACTGGAACGCGTTGAGCATATGGTAAACGACGCACCAGCCCGACAAGTCCTCGAATCCACCTCTAATGGTCTGCGCAGCGGGGGAAACTCCCACTTTAGGTGACGCGCACATGTGGAGAAGGAACTCAACCAACTTGATGTCCGTAACTGGGGGGGGTAACTAGCTAGAGACCGAGATTGCTGGAAGGGCACGTTGGTTGAGGCCGTAGTCCATCATGTGCCTATTTTGTAACTATCACATCGATAAACTCAGTGGAGATACGATGAAAATTGAAACAAATCGTATGATTTTTGTTTCATTTTTCATCGTTTCTCGACTATTTTTAGCCATGCGAGAATTATAGAACGTAGGCACTGGACTGTAAGCGGCACCTAAAGCAAAGTAATAAAGTACACTCTCCTGAACAGCAATGTTCCCGTTACTGTTACCGCAAACAAAAGCAGCACCTATTTTGCATTTGGATTCTTTGTTAGGAGCAGACTCAATCATTTCTACCTCAATACAATTCGCATCAAGGTCAAATTTGCCAGCCCCTTAATCGCCCTTGCCCCACAGAGGAGAAAGATGTCGGCCCCAAATACATGTTTCACGATCTTCTGGACAAGAGTTAGCTATAATGTTCAAAATTGTATTTTCCGTTCCGGAAAGTACAACCAGCACGATACCACCCGCGATATATAGGGCTCAGAATGATCGACTTTGATGCGAGGCCAGACATTGTGGTACCTAGTAGGTAGTTTCCACATTTTAACATTGATAACGGGACATGGACATCTGGCCAATCAACTTTCAAGAAAGCAATTTCTCTTGAATCAGTTGTGTCAAACGTAACGGGTGGGGGGCGGAGGTGGTTGGAACATTGAGTCGGGCATTGTTGTACCCACTATACTGATATATCCAGACCACAGCCTAATGGCTGATATCCAGACCACAGCCAATATAGGAAATATTTCGACGTCAGACGGTAACAATCCCAAGAGATCGCCACGTCTTTTTTCTACCAAAAAAAAACTAATTTCCTCTTGCGAAGTCCTATGCCGCAAGCATTGATTCTTCATAACCAGTGGCAATATTGCCAAGAATACATCAAAGATGCCGAACCTGACGTGCTGGGGTTTACACGCCCACCATAACTAGTTTGACGATAAGTCCCGGCAAGCACATTCAATCCAACAACAGGCATACACGGATCAGAGGTGTTCGAGGGGAACTACGAGCAGAAGAGGATAATCACCGGCTTTTCAGAAAGAACAAAAAAAAAAAAAAATATGAGAAGCCCGCGTTTGAGGAACTGGAGGGATGATGTCATAGCAAGATTGAAAATCGGAAGTTTTAACAAGAGTTAAAAAGATCCTCGCTCGAGGACCCGAAGCATGCCAGGGGAACATCGAAGTAGAATCGCAGTCGATGCTGAAGATATGGAAACTGTATAACGGCAGCGGCGGCGCGGCGGAGCAGCGCAGCGATAACGAATCGAATTACGCTACCAGGAAGGTTGTACCACTAAAACTAGACAATTCCGTCCACCCTGGCTCTGCGAACCGGAGCCAGCTACATCTAAACTTAAGTTCAATTAAGCAGCTTGAGCTGTTGGCTTTGCTGCCGAGCTTGTCAAAACAATCTGGAGTATACATACTAACCTAACAAACTCATGTGGAAAATATTGTCGTAGGAAAGCATAATCGATAAGTGGAACCTGAGAAGACGATCCTAACCAACTTGGCTTGCAAAACTAATGATAGCTACGAGGGACCGAGCTGGCTGGAAAAACTTGTTGGTTGAGGCCCGAGTCTAGACCAGACTCTCGCGGAACTTTAAGTAAAGAAGTAGTTATATCAGTTTAGAACTAAGGACTTACAACTTTCAATCATACCTGTGTGCGTTTTAAAACCAATTAAATTTACGTTTACCCCAGGAAGGGAGGGGACCTACAATTGTCTCTGAATCCGTACGGCTAAGGTGCGAGGCACTTATTCATGACAAAATACAATCTTGAAACTGAGAAAATATTTTTTTTTGTTGGTGGAAGAGCCTGGGAATTGAACCCTCCAGCATGACAATCCTATGCACTAACTATTACCCCACGGACTAAAATCGTCGTATAAATAAATCGATTATACAAATTTACTACCGCCCTACTCCCCGATTTCATTTCGATGCTCTCCTGTCCAATATCACTGTTATATGTCATTCTTCCACTGTCAAGCACACAACACACACAATAATTATTTGGGGTCCGTGTTTTTGTGAAGTTGTTCATCCTTGAAACATAAAATTTCATAAACTTTTTGATTACGTTTTTTATTTTTTTTTTTGCCAAGTTGCCGTTTATAGCACATACATATTCTATTGGAAGGCAACCGATATCACCCAGTAAACCGGTATTCCTTATGGTTGAAACACAGCAAAACCATCGTGAACAACAAAACTCCCACACAAGGGGATATTCTATGGAATTTTGTTATCGTTGCTATCATCATCATCATCATACTGCCGCTGCTGTTGTTGTCAGTGGGTTTCTCATCTCAACCTCCTCCTTGATCCTTTGGCATGTCCTTTAATATTTGCACAGCAGAGTGTTTGGTTTATTTGGTACTCAATTTTGCCACACTGGCAAACGACGACGACTACGACGATGACGACCATGCTCTCCTTTTTGATTATCCTTCTTTTGTAAATGCAGGCGGGACAATGTTCTGTATCAGAATGGAAAGGTAAGGTAAGGAGTTTACAACTTGCAGACGATGTTTAATGCTACCATCACGACAACGAGGATGACACAAGGATTGCTCTGACGTTCGGTGCGCATGAGATGCTCTCAAATTATAAGTATAGAAGTAGAATGGGTAGCAAGCATTTCGGAACAGGGATAAAAGATGGATGAATGGTAGATAGATACGTTTCGTTTATGTCAAGGGATATGAAATTTAACATCCTTAACCATCGTATAGCACCTTTTGATCCTTGTGCACTCTCGTTTCTGTGGATAGAGAGGCAGGCAGGTATTTTCGTTTTTAAGTTTTTTTTTTTTTATTTGTGTCCCAAAAGTGTTTTTTTTTTTTTTGTTTTGTATTCTGTTCTCCTTTCTCTTTTCGTCCTGCAGCAGAATGATGATGATGATAGTCGAACGGACGACTCCAGGACTATGTTGGTTTGGTTTTATTTCGTTATCCCCATGGGAGCCGAACATTCTTCTAAAGGGGATACTTTAGCATGACAACGACGAATGTAAGGACAGAAAGATAGAGTACGTAGGAGGAAAAAAAAAGAAGGATGAGGAATTTTATCAGAGAGAGAGAGAGAGAGAGAGGGAGTATGAGAGGTTTACCGATATTATAAGGATTTTATGATCGGATTATAGTGTGCAGATGATTTTTCGGATGAGGTAAAGAGGCATGAGGCGAGAAAAGGCCAAAAAGGATACACACATTGCTCTCAACACAAAACATACGTGGACTGTTTCAATAAAATATACCCAAGTTACCCACATGGACAAGGATACACGTTCCTTCTTTTTTTTTTTGCCTTTTATAGATTGGGTGTGTGGTGGCTGTTTGCTGTTGGTGTTGTGTTAAATTGAGAATCGGGGTCCCCTCATGGAGAAAATAAAGTGCTTAACTATTTGGGTTTTTCTTAAAGTCAATTTTACAGGCTCAAGTAGTTGGTAAGGGAACAACAGAGCAAGCAATACCCTACCCATTTCCATCAACCTGCGTGAATATATATATGCACTTCTAGTAAAGGCTATATTTATTGGAGTTGTACCTTAATTTTGTTAGGTAGGAGGGTAGGTATAGGATAGTAAATTTTTGTCGCTCGGAAGGGGGATTAAACGTGCAAATCGTGTCTTTTTCTCTTCGTCATTTTTCGTCTATGGAGACGAGTGCACGAACACAAATACGGGTATCGTCCTGCTTTGGGATTTTCCGGGTTTTTTTTTTCTTCCATCTCGATTTTTACTTCAGTTTACCTCTTCCTGGTTGAGTTTTCCCAGAGGAAGATGCTTTGTTTGAAGGATACCTACAGCTTGTGTGTATGAATATATGTATATTGTTTATATCCATATATGTAGACAGTGATGATGAATAAAACAAGCAACAGAACATGGTTCAAGTCCTGTTTGCCATAGCTGGTTGTTCTTCTCGTCTTCTTCATCATCTTCATCATCATTGCTGGCAATGAACAATCTATAGATGTATCTTTCCTTGTTTAGGGATTGGGATTTCTTTCCAGCAACTCAATAACAAAAGGTTTCAAAGGATCTCAGCAGAAACAGCAGCAGCAGCAGCAGCAGCAGCAGCAGGGTTTGGTATACCTACACCTATATGGATAATAATAGAAGGCAAAAACGACAACAACAAAAACAGCAAACGGGATTGTATAGTGAATGAGTTTGCGGATATTTGTTTTCCTCCTCTCGTCCTTGCTCTTCAATTTTATGAGTTCTATTTCTGCTGGGTGTTTCTCATTTTTTTTTTTTTTTTTTTTATTCCCTTCTGGCACGGATATCGATGAAACCAGGATGGGAGATTATACACAGAAGTTTATTGACAGGTATAAGAGCACCACTCAATGTGGAACGAAATGCTTGCCTAAGCAGACATAAAAACCCAAATTCGATAAGAAAAGAGAAGAGAAGCAGATTTGAGGAGGGAACGAGATTTAGGATCAAGTAAGGACTGCTTTTATACCTTTATACACCATCACAAGAGAAAGAGGTGGAGTAAGGGATGCTGATACGGAGAGGTTTCTGCTTCGTGTACTTAAAATGAAGACATATGAGACTGTATGTTAAAGGCAATTGGGAATTAATTCAACACAAGCGATGACGACGCTGGCGACGACAACGACGAAGGACGACACGATGCTGATGTGGTGAGGGAAAAGGACAATAGTCTCGTTTCCAGGTGAGTGCTGCTATGGCAAGCATATGGTGCGGTTTTTATGTAATTTTAAGGGATGTGTTGTTATTCGTTACGAAGGTTTTTTTTTTTTTTTTTTGATCGACCTTTTGGAATTTATTTTTTTGTATATTTGCTTGTAGTTATACCTATACTACATACATAAGTGTACAGTTCGTATGTATGGTCGTCCAAGTCTATGGGCATAGGTTTAATGGATTTCATCAGGGCCATTAGTAATTATTTGAGGCATTTTGTATATTTCTCTGGTGTGGATAGGTTTTTTTTTTTTTTTTGGATAAAGGGGGTGAGGGGTTGGGTAAAAAGGATATAACTAGGAGTGTTTGTTTATGTTGCTATACATTGTTTTTTGTTAGGTATAGGTAGGTGAGTTTACATCTCGTGCTGCTTGATGGTTTCGATCGATTTGATTGAGATCGGTGTTGGGAGAATAGAAAAGGTATTTTATATATAACAATAGGTAGATACAGGTAGATAAATTAATTCATTTGTGAGATTTATCATTATGTGAATTATGCCAATCAAAAAGGATTTGATGTCGTAAATTGATTGATTGAGGTCAGAAGGTGACGAATAAATGTTGAAATATTAAGAATATTTGTTTTCCTATTATTTGTTGGTTTGTTGTGTCTGCACTAAAGAGGTATTAACTACCCTTAAAATAATTAAACAGTGCCTGTATTGGAAACATTAGAAAGAATTCAATAGGAGATACCGACGCGTTTCAGTTTTGAATAAACAAATAAGCAAAGTAATGTGGTCCACAGTCGTGTTGTTGAATATCTGTCACTTGACAGTATGTCCAGCAAAGTTTTCTTTTTCAGGGACACTGCCTTTGGCAAGGAAGTGACGAATTCTTCATAAAAGTGCCTCATATCCTAGTTGTTCTTTTCGGATTCCGAAGAAAATTGTAGGTTCACTCCTACCCTCCTACCCTCCTTTGTTGTTGCAAACTAACAACACGCACAAAGGAATGGTTGAAAGGTTGAGAGTCGCAGCGCCGCTGCGCCACGCCGTCCTGTTGAAACCACATTTAGTTGGTGTCCATATCATGCAATTTAGGTCAAAAGAACTTGGTAATCATCGACCTATAGCGCTCGCTGACGGTGATGTTCTGGCCAACGTCGTTCTCAAAGAAATATGGACCGATGACGCCGCCAATCCAAAATCCACACCAAACAGTGACTTTTTTTCAGGATGCATTGGCCGCTCTTGAATCTCGTGTGGATTGGTAACTTTCCAAAATCGACAATTTTGTTTGTTGACGTACACATTCACACAGAAATAGGCCTCATCGCTGAAGATGACCGCAAATGGGCGAAGCGCGCGGAAAGTTGCCCGAACAAAATACCCCCTTTGATAAAACAATTTTATCATTTGCACGTGTTGTCGAACGCTATATCCGTTAATGGTGATTTGGCAAAACAGACTGAACAAATGACAGTTAATTTGACAGATTTAGCTTCAACAATATGGCCGCTATCAACTGTCAAAGTTCGGAAGTTCCTATTGGAAGACTCTTTATTTCTATTACAGTTATAGAGCTTTTATTTTTGAAGTTCTGTTCTAAATTCTATCCGAGAGGGTGGAGTTTTTGATTCTCACATTAAAAAAGACTGTCAAGATCCGAGTTTAATAAGCTTATCATCGCTGCCGTTCAAGTTCCACATTTGAAGGACATTGATGTAAACCGGTGAAATAGTATAAAAAGCCGAGGATACCTGCTGTTGCTGTAGTTAGTAAAACAATTTAATGGATTAGAAGTTTCAGACAAGATATCACTGATCAATACAAGAAAGAGAGTCGGTGAAAAAATGGAGCCTTGGGGCAATCTAGCATTTATTTGGTGAATTTAAGACTTGAAACCATTCAATACAACATGAATTGAGTCGGCCGGCAGGTAGTTTTTAATCTAATAAAGAAGAGAATCATCGATACCAAAAGCACGAATTTTTGCTAAGAGAGCAAACTCTATCGAATCTTTTGAAATATTGAGCGCAATTATATTACTGTCTTGGCTTTATACTGGGTTGGCTTTATATCATCGGAAACTTACTTCTTTCAATTCTTTAATCGGAACTTCACCAACAGGTTGTTCGTCATCATGGCTTCTGAACACAGGTAATTCGTCGCACCGTGGAAAGGTTTGAGCGTGAGTACATTCTTTGGGATCTTACGCCATCAACCAGACGGAGATAAGTGCGTAATGAAGAAAACATAGCCGCAGGCGCCGTAGCGGCCAGTATCGAAGAAGACCCAGAAATGTCGATTCGGCGCCAATCAGCTGAATTGGGCGTCACCAGAGAGTCAATCCGGCTTATTTTGCGGTTGCATGTGGGCCAACATCCGTATAAGATTGTGCTGATGCTTGAACTGAAGCCGGGCGCTGGAAATGTTGGCCGGAGATCCGGATTTTGGCCTTAAAATCATCATCAACAAGCTAAGTTGCCGTTATTGGAGCGAATACAATCCGCAATTGTTCGACCAAGCATCAATGCATTCATAAAGATTAACTGTTTGGTGCGGTTTATAGCATATATAGACCGAGTCATCAAAAATTGGAACAAATGCTTGACGGAAGTCATTTTAATAATGGGTTATTCCATACATAATGGTATAAATGTAGCTTCAAAATAAAGCCAAAATCAGTTTTATATTTCACACCGTTGTAGTTTTAATTAAGTTTCTATTCTTACAGATCTTATCTGGTCACCCTATATTTTAACTTTAGAGGGTCATTTACGTTGAGACAAGGTTGCAAGGACGACCCCACAGTAGTAGATCCCAGTTTTCGTAAAAACTTTCAACTGACACCATACACGTCGTTAATTGCACGGTTCTATGTTAGGCAAATGAATTTTTTCGCGCGGTGTGTGGCACGTAATGTCCCATGAGTTTCTCGAATTGAATCATGATTTTAAAATAAATTTGAACAATTGACTCTATTCATGATGAATTGCCGAATCAAACAAACCTCAAAACAACCGAGAACTGTCAAATCGACTATCGAAGAGAACAGTGTTGCCAATTTAAAGTTCTCCTCCTCCCAAAAAAAACCCTTTATATTGATTCTGCAGTCTGTTCACCTGATTATGTAAAATTATTAAATTCTGTAATGTTAAAGACGTAGCTCTGCTCAGAACAGAGTCGTGCTATTTGGATCTTTGGGTAATATTTTCTTTTAAGCGAATTATTTCAATTTTTAAAAAAGAACCTCTAAATGCATAGCCAACCAATGAGATGAAATGAGGTTCCACAAACCATAAGATTAAATTAGAATAAGAAATAAATTAGAACCACAACAAATAATGTGTAATACCTGTAGGTACTTACATTTGTACGAATTATGGTGATTAAAGTAACCACGTGTACAATTATACACACTATTTAAATGTACATATATCAAATCTTTTGAATAACCGACATAAAAAAAACATTAAATAATAACAATGGCAGTAATATTTTGTTTGGGGATTTGTCATGAACAAAAAGAAAAATTCAGCAAACTATAAAAAAAAAAATAATAAAATAAAGAAACCAACTATAGTCGCATGTTGCATATATTTTTCACTTTGTCCACTTCTACTAAATCTGTATTTTATTCAGATAGTTATGGTTCTGTGTTCTGTGTTCTAACGTCAAACAAAGGATTTTAGTTTGAACAAGAACTTTGAAAGCTATGATAGCACACAAAAAAAAAAACTTTTTTAGGTCCTTGTTAAAATACTAAAAAAGCCTGAACTTATGTGTTTTATCGTAATAAATAACCATAAGTCTAACAACTAACACAAGAGCCGACAGAGGCTTTTTAAAAACACTTTTAAAACTAATTTCCCTGAATTAGCAATACAAAATATTTCCTTTTTTTTTTTTTTTTTTTTTTTTTTTTTTAAATGTGTCATTTTCGACAAAAAAATAAAACCGTTGTTGGTTGGTCTGAGCTTACTTTTTTTTTAAGAAAACATTTTTAAGTTTAACAAAAGTATTGTTTCCCACATATTTAATAACGGTTGATTTGACTACTTTTGAATAAGGGATGACTTGGAGGAGAACTTACTGTTTATAGCTTATTGGTTGAGTCTCAGAACTATTAATAGAACTTTAATAGACATTGTGAAACAAGTTCCAAGTTTTAAACTTCGCATCAGAAGTTCAAACTTCAAACTTGTCCGTGGAAAATTCTCGATTTCTATTGCGGAAAAAAAACAAACAAATTGACAAGATGTTTTAGTAATTTTTCCGCTTTTGAACGCACATAGTTACGAGTTATTGTGGAAAAGTGTGGAACCCACATATATACGTATTAAGGTTTGAGCCACCTCGCCTTTATTCGAACACTTCAATTATCTTTTTGATTGAATAACATGTCAACCATACCTTAATTGTCAGCCAAACACAAAATGCCTGCCAAAGCACTTTACCAATATACATATCTTCCCTTCTTTCCGGCGAACCGCCCTTAATTAAACATCACCCCAACATTACAAAATACCTCATCAGACTACAGCACGAAGATCAATTAAATAAACTTTCTGCTGCTCGACCCTATTGCCTAAACGCTTTGTTTCCTAATCGACAAACATTAGCCGCCTGACTGTACCATATATATATATAAATATCTACAGAACTGATATCTAAAATTTTTATAACCGTATTCCTATGTCCATAAACATGCCACATACGCATTTAAAAAAAAAAAAAAATATCCACACACACAGGAAGAAGAACAACAACGAACATAAACACACGCTAAGCAAATAGCAAAAGCAAAAGGAATTAATTTATTTACACAATAAAATTCTGTGTGTCCGTCGCGTCGTTATCGTTGGCGTTGTCGTTTTCGTTGTCGTTGTCGTTGTCGCTGTCGTTGTCGTTGTAGTTGACGTTGTCGTCCAACCAACGCAACGCCAGAAGCATGACCGGAATATTTATTCACTTCATTCATGCCTTCTCTTCCAACTCCTCCCCGGCCTTCTTCAGCGATGAAAAACCTCTAATAGGCTGCTCGATATACCTAAAGGTGGAAACATGAACGAAAAAAAAAAAAAAAATAGAAACAACAACAAAAACATCAAAAATTACAAAAATCAACCCTCAAAACCTCGAGGCCGCACTAAAAACAATTTTATTAGATCCACACGGCGTATTACCGTTAAATCACCAATTACTCCAAATATAGCCACCCGATTGTGTTGTGTTGTATTTTCCTAGGGGAAAAGGGAACGTGGCGTTTATAAGGGGCAATCAACCAACATCAGTTACCGCACCACAAGAAAGAACAGGTCATGGGGTGTCGTGAATAATTGACGACTTGAAACGAGTTCACGCCATCAGACATTAAACTCATACCCCCGGCGCTTTTGTAGTCTATTACAATCTAGCTTTTGTGCCCTCTACCGCTCCACCCTCTTTTTTCAAGTCCGTATCAAGTCAATGGCAGTCAGTCAGTCGTTCGTCAGTCAACAGTTTCTATTGTCACCCGCACCCTACTATAATACTCCTCGATTCTTCCTTAGCCGCTGGAAAACTTCCGACGGCATTATTATTTCCGACTTAAACAATTATTTTCAAGCGAGGGGGGTAGTTATAAGGAATGGCATAACATTACATCACCCTCCCTCAATGCCGGCAGGGCCATAAATACCCAGGGTGTCTTCCGGAGCACAACCATCACTTTTTGAAAAAGTTCGTTGCTCACTTCTGTTCGTCGAGTAACGAGGGAAGAAATGAGATGGTGGAACTCGCATGGAACACCATACCATTCCCGATTCCGACCCGGCATTTCCGATGGCAGCAGCAACGGACGACAGTCGGTTAATTTTGCGAGAGTCTCCTTTAATTCTTCCTTTTCATGCCACCATCACATTATGCCCCGCACACACTTCACTTAGAGTTCACAACTGCTGCAGACCCGTCCATGGCCAGGGGGGCGTCAAAAAGTTCTTTTGCACACGCGAAAACAATGTTGTGGCCATTCTATGTATAAGGAATGGGGAGCAGGGAGTTTCCAACAAATTCTACCTTCACATTAACCTCCTTCTCCTCTGGGCATGGTGATGGTGTGTGCTTACACAAACGACTACCGCCGACAAACAGTCACGTCAGACGACAAGCTCCATGCACCCGTCACTCTTCTTTCTACCGCACCACCACCCTTCCAAATGGGTATAGTGGTTGTTACCTCAGCAGCGCCCCCCAAGTGCTGAAAAACTTCCCTATCGTGCACAGCATTTTAAGTGATGCCTCTGGTTTTGTATTTTCTCTTTATGTGCGCGCCCTGTTGTTGTTAATTTGCTGCTGCCGCTGTTGCCTCTGATGCCACCTACCATCATACCACACCACCACCCTCTCTCTGCCACAACCCCGTCGCCACACCCTTATCGGGAAAACCAACAAGCAGTACAATACCATCGTCGTCATCATCATCATCATCATAGAATTGCCACCACCAGCCCGAGTATTACCTACCAACAACGCAGACATCAAATGCCGGCGAAACCTAGGTATTCGTCTTTCACACAGTGGGGTAGATCTAGTGTAGAATGGAGTTTCGTCATTTTTGTTTGGATTTTCTAGACAGATATCCATTTGGCCTAGGTTCGAACGAAACTAATTACTGACCTGAGAACGGTTTAAGGGTTGCCGGTTATGTGTCAAATGGGTATAATTGTTTATCACGAAAAATGATTTAGTTATATATTTAGTTAAATAAGTTTTGTCAAATATAGGCATTTAATTTGTTAACTCTTTGACGTCTGGATTATTCATTTTACATTTATACATTTATACAAATAAAAAAATATGTTGTTGCAACTTCAATTGGCAACACTGTTTTCTTTGACAGCCCAGCCGATTTGACAGTTTTCGGTTGTTTTAAAGTTAGATTCACTGAAAAAATGAGATATGTATTTGTCAGAAAAGTTACAGATAATGTATTTTCTTAAAATACATATTCTACCATACAAAATGTTTGCCACGCCCACTTTTTTCTTTTATGGCCCGCTTATTAATAAATTGTTGTTTTTCGGAATAATTTCTATAAGAAAATAAAAATATAGTTGTCATAATAACGTGAAGAATAAATAACTCATGCAAAATTTTTGCCACGCCCACTTATAAGGGGCGGTATTGATGAACGATCTGTTAATGCTGAGAAAATGGACAAAAAAATATTTTAAAAAAATATGATGGAAATGTCTTTGTTTGAAATTCATCGATACTAAATATATATATATATATATATATATATATATATATATATATTTATATATATATATGGTCCAATGTAGGCTATTTCTTAGGAAAATATTAAAATAAAAACAATATACATATGTAGGAAATGTCTTTTCTAACAATTCGTTCAATACGAAAAGACTAATTTTTCTGTTGTCAAAAACTCAATTCATCATATTTGCCTTACTGTCGAATGTAAATTTCTGACTAAAATTAAGGAATCATTTGATGTACCAGTATTTTATTTCGATTATAAACGCGCAAAATTTGAAGAAATTAATAGTTTTTTGTGTTCTATTCCATGGGATGAAATTTTAATTAATTTAAGTCTTAAAAATTGCATTTGAAAAATTTGCAATGTATTTAGATGAAGCTTTTGAGATGTAGATATATTCCGAAAAAATTTGTTAAGTCCACTTCTAATCCGCCTTGGTTTAACAGACAACAATCAAATCTGAAAAATTGGAAAAATAAAAGTATAAGGTTCACAAAAAAAAAGGTGTTTTTTTTAGACGTGTGGTTTTCAATCTGGCAATACTTTTTCGGAGTTGGTCTTTATGACAGCTGTCACTTGATTTATGCTCAGTTTGGTTTGCCATTTCATAATGAATAGACTTACTCCTGCACAACGTTTGCAAATCGTGCAAATCTATTACCAAAATAATGGTTCGGTTCGCGCGACATATCGCGCACTGCGTCCAATATTCGATGAAGCTCATTTTTGGTTGAATAGGTACGTTAATAAGAAAAAATTGTGGTATTTGGAGTGATCATAATCCACAAAATATTGTTGAGACGCCGTTACATCCTCAAAAAGTCACTGTTTAGTGTGCTCTATAAGCAGAGGGAATCATTATTCCATATTTCTTCAAAAATGAAGCAGGCCATAATGGTACAGTCAATGGGGAACGCTATAGAGCCATGATTAATGAGTTTTTTCGTCCCTGAATTATAGGATGTTGATGTGGACGACCTTCGGTTCCAACAAGACGGCGCTACATGCCGTACAGCTAACGAAACAATCAATTTATTGAAGGAACATTTTGGTGAACGCATTATCTCGCTTCGTGGGCCTGGGGCGTGGCCTCCAAGATCGTGCGATTTAACACCACTGGACTATGTTTTGTGGGGTTATGTGAAGTCGCTTGTCTACGCAGATAAGCCCGAGACAATTTACGCCTTCGAAGAGAATATTCGGCGCGTTATTGCTGACATACGGCCCCAATTGCTGCGAAAAGTGGTCAAAAATTGTGTCTCTCGGCTGGAATTTATTCGACCCAGCAGCGGCGGCCACTTGCCCGAAATCATTTTTAAAACATAATGGCAAACCTTTATCTTTATAATAAAGCTAAATTCTTGGCCATAACATTAAATTATATGCGTTTTATTTCTTCTTGAAAACCACACGTCTAAAAAAACACCCTTTATAAATATTTCCAATTCATAAGTCGGGATTGAAGCAAAATGTTACCTTACTATAGGCCAAGCTGCAAATTATCAGTGATCCCAAAAATTTTGGAACTGCTTGTTTGTAATAAATTAAATTTTTCAGTTAAAGATATAATATCTGATTTCCAACATGGATTCGTATCCGGTAGATCTACCTATACTAACCTCTCAATTTTATGCCAATCATTCCTCTACGGGTTTAAGAATAGTTATCAGACTGACTGATATAGTTAACCTTAGTATATTAATTTCAAAGCTTTCAAAACTAGGCTTACATTCTAGCTTTTTAAACTGAATCTCTGCTTATTTAAAGCATCAATTTGTTCAATTGGGAAAACATAACCCTAAAATGATAGATGTTAATTCAGGTGTACCACAAGGTGGTCATATTGGTCCCTTGTTATTTGTCTTTTTTATAAATGACATTCCAGTTAGTTTTAAACATTCGAAGTATCTTATGTACGCTGATGATGTAAAAATATTCCGGCTTACAAAATTTTCCACCACTTCCACCGATGGGAGAATTCTCCGAACGGATACGACCATAGGGCTGATAAAACCATCACTTTAATACAGTACCTACCCAGAATAATCATCGTTTTGACGATAGGTTCCTTATAGAGAGAAAGAGACAGAGAGTAATTGTCAAAACGGTGATCGTACAGTCCACCGATCAGTTATTTGATCTTATACTTGATCTGGGTCCAGCACACGCTATGGCGTTTCTCAGCGATAATTTTGGTTCACTAATTTTCACAAACCGAGTAACCGATAGTAATGTGCAACAGATACCTAATGAGCTGCCCGAAGCAACAAATTCCCGAATTCGTACCGTACCCCCCAGTAGAGATGAGATATGTACCGCAATTAAAGCACTTAAGACCAACAAAGCGGTAGGACTCGATGGCATTCCCGCAGAGCTTTTACAAGCGGCGCCAACGAAATCGAGCGAACTCCTGCAACCACTCATACAGGCGGCCTGGGTCGCCGAAGGTTTCCCCGACGAGTGGAAAAAGGGAATGATCGTCAAGCTCCCAAAAAAAGGAGACCTAACAAAGTGCGAAAACTGTAGGGGGATTTGCGTTTTACCTACTGTTGCCAAAATAGTAGCAAAGATTGTCCTGGAACGCATAAAAGAACATCTTGAAGCGACACTCGATGCCGAACAAGCAGGATTCCGTGCTGGATCCTCATGTATTGATCATATCAACACCTTGAGGATCATAATTGAGCAGTGCGCTGAATATTGGTCACCACTTCACCTGCTGTTCATCTATTTTGAGAAGGCTTTCGACAGCGTTAACAGAGAATTTATCTGGTGTGCTTTACGCAGGAGGGGTATCCCAGATAAATTAATTGCTATTATTAAAGCAACTTATGAAGGTTCCAAATGTCACGTTGTGCACGAAGGTAGGTTGTCAGAAGAGTTTGAAGTTCAAAGCGGAGTCAGACAGGGCTGCATACTGTCGCCAATATTGTTTTTGTTGGTGATAAGCGATGTCCTACGCGCAGCCTTGACAGGAAACGGAGGAATTCGATGGACTCTGACATCCTACCAAAAGCATCTTGATTATGCGGACGACGTATGTTTGCTCTCTCATAGGATCATGGATCTCCATCAAATGGCAACAAGGGTGGAGAGAGAAGCAGAAATCGTGGGGCTAAACATCAACATCGCAAAACAAAAATGATGAGCCTCGGAACCCAGACATCCTTTCTTATAAATATCTCCCAGCAGCCGGTAGAGAAGGTTCAGAACTTCCAATATCTTGGAAGTATCATCTCTACCGAAGGCGGTACCGAACAAGACATCAGCAGCCGTATCGGGAAAGCAAAGGCTGCTTTCGGTATGTTAAAAAATATATGGAGGAATAACTCTCTCAGTTTGAGGACCAAGCTACGACTGCTCCGCTCCAATGTAGAATCCGTACTGCTTTATGGATGCAGCACCTGGAAGGTTACAGCAGCTGTCACTAAGAAGCTGCAAACGTTCGTTAATAGATGTCTACGAAACATACTTAGGATTTTCTGGCCCAATCGTATTTCCAACGAAGAGCTCCTTAGGAGAACGGGCCAGGAACCTATCGACTCTATTATACGACGTCGAAAGTGGCAGTGGATTGGACATACGCTTCGAAAAGGCAACGACTGTATTGCAACGCAAGCAATGCAGTGGAATCCGCTCACACAAGAAGGACGAAGAGCTGGGCGGCCGAGAAGCACATGGCGTAGAACAGTCGAGGAGGAATCAGCGCAACTAGGCAAGAGTTGGAGGGAGCTGAAACACATCTCTGGAAACCGCACACGATGGCGCGTAGGCGTAGTCGAGGCCCTATGCCCCACTAGGGGTCCCCCACGGACTTAACAGGTCTGAGGACCTAAGTAAGTAAGTAATTTTCACAAGCCCGTGTCACGCCAAGAGCTCTGGGCGTTCAATTGAAGTCACAACACCCGTAAAAATTGCAATAAAATCACGACATCGGGTTGGCCGCTCAGGAATTTAAAATGCACGAGATAATAGAATGCAAAGGCGGGCGCATCATAAGGCTCAGTGGTTTCGATTTTGTGTTGTCATTTGGGTACGAAAAGCGATTCGCAAGATGGGTGCGGGCGAGTTGGGTCATAATTAACCACAAAATTCAATTGTGTGACTAATTGAGTGTATCGTGTTGGGTTCAAGTATTGTTTAAGAGATTTTGAGAGGAGCATCCATCACAAAGCACCCCAGAGACCAAGTAGTTAATAATTGGAACAAAACGAATTCATTGGATGAATCAACGTCGAAGAAGGCCAAGGTGGGTTTTTCCGCCATCAATGTCATGGTTATACCTTCAAAAGGGAAAAATCTACTTCAATTAATTTTATTACAAATTATTGGACCGTTTTATCGAAAGTTTCAAAACAAAATCGATATCTCTAAGGATTTCTAACACCGTATTCAATTTGCGATGCGACCCCACTGTAATGCTTTTTGTATGAACATTTTCGAGGGGGTTGCAAAAGTCACCCCTTGTCTTATATAAAATACGTCCAGTCCCGTTTACAATATTTTCCATTTTCATTTGCTTAGACATTTCGTGTTGTAGATAGGTATGCGGTTTTGGTGTGCCATGAGAATTACCGTGGTGTGGCGCAACAACAAAACAAGAACAACAAGACCATCAGCGTTTTGCTTTTTTTCTTTTCTTTTTTTTTTGTGTTCCTTTGTTTCGGTTACACAATTTCAAACGACACAACAGGATTTATGGGGAAAGGAGGGGTAGGAGGCTAGGGGGGTAGGGGGGTGCGGGTTCGAGATGATTATGCAGTAAATAAGTAAATGTCATTTAGGTTCTGGCGCAGCAACAAAAATAGCAAGGAACGACGTATAATAATACGTAGAAACAACAATCAACCAAAAACCCCCTTATAAATAAATATACGTTTACGTTACCTACAACACAAAATATTAGCAGTCACGCAAGACATTTCACCGCTAAATGAGTGCGTAATTAACAGAGAGTGAACAAGACACATAACGTGAAATCATCACACGGGCCGGGTCGGGCCGGGTGAAAGCGGGCATAAGCCGGATGGGCGGTAAGGGCTGATTGGTTGGTTATACATCGCTGTTCTATGGGAGGGTTGATATGTATGTATATGGTGAAGCGTTGTGTTTGTGGTTAAATTGGGTTGACTTGCAGCCCCTTGCCTCTGGTGTGTTATACAATTCCATGACTGTCGACTTTGAATTCGCTTCGAACACGATTTCATTTTCATTCCCTGGGGATTGGGGAGCTGCTCTGGAAATAGCGAATGATGTGCTGGCAATGGCAAAGGGTTCGGGGAAAGGTCGGTCGGTCGGTCGGTCGGTCGCTTGGTTGGTTTAAATGAATTCTACTTGTGCTGCTGCTGTTAGCGGTTGAATATAAAATTGGTTTTTGTATTTCCATATCCTTGCCTGTATTATGATGCTAGTTTTGAAGTGGGGTCCTCGAGGGGGTTAGCACAAGCCATATGAACTCTTCGCTGCAATATAAATCCCACTACCCCCTCCCCCAATCTCTGTGCGTCCATTGGGTCGTGTGCTTTAGTATTTCGTTTTTGGAATGCGATTGCGGTGGATCATGTTCGGTGTGAATTACTTGTATTAGGTGAAGCTAGTTGCGGTAGTTTGCTTGTTGTTGGTTAAAGTGTACCAATAATCAAACCCCTTTTCCATCCTGCCTGACTGCTGCTGCTGCTGCTGCTGCTCTCATTGTCTGACACTCATCCAGAATCTGTATGCTCCTACTGGTTGTAGCGGTAAAAGAGTGGTATATAGGTGGCGCTGCTGTCTGCAGAACAATATAATGGTGTGGCAGAATATATGTAGTATGACAACCATTTTGAAAGATTTTCAAACTCAGTGTCGAGCATCCGGCTCTGGAGAGGAGGACATTTTTGATTAATTAGTTGTGGTAGGTAGAATTATTCTGGGGGGCTAAGAAAGGTAGACATTGGTCGTGGGAGGGTGAATGATGTAATATCAAGTTTTCAACAATCAGAAGGCAGTCATAAGTTTCTTGTGGTGATGGGGCAATTGAATCCACGACGACGCGACGGACGCATTGAATGTTTCCTGTCTCTGAATATATGAAAGTGACTGATTTTGAAGGAACAGAGCCTTAAGGTTGATGAATAACATTATTTGTAACATGAGTAGGTATGTTTTATTCCTCGAGCAAACGTTACAATGGAGTGCATTTGATTAGCGATTTAAGGTAAGGGCTGTGAGGAAGGGGGGGGGGGGGGGGGATGGTGGTGTGTGGCTACGGTGACTTGAATTACTTTGACGAAAGAACACCGGTAAATTAATTATTGTGGAAGACTATTCCCATCTAACGACTCGCAATTCACATTCGATTTGTGACAAAATGTATTCATGTTACCTGTCGTTTCACATTGCACTCACTCCACCGACTCTTTTTGACGTCTCAGTACTTTATTGCACTCCCTCTTCATTTTAAAAACAAATCTAAAAAGTCCTGCCATATGAAATGAGAGTGAGAAAAAATGTTGAAAAGTCAAAATTAGTTAGCGAAGTGAGTGCAATGTCAAGACCGTCAAACGATGAGTAAATAAGTGGTGCGATTTTACATGGAATACATACAAATTGAATTACATACAAACCCTCAACAATTTTTTCGTCCGTATTGTTTATCAGTACGAATTCAGCGGACGTACCATTTTCTGCTGAGCCCGAAAGGCTAGCCCTAAAGGCCTGAGGCCACAGAAGTTTTAGCAACTTTATTTAGGCACTTTATTATGACAAAAGATGCTCTTGGTGGACTAAACTCTTGCGCGCAAGAAGCAGTACCCCTGAGCATTCGAACCCAGAACTCCTGCGTGATAGTTCAACGTACTAATCATTATGCCAACGGGTACTAAATGATGAAGATGGTTCTGTCGTTCTATGGCCATCTAAGGTGAAGAACAATATATACTTTGGGGCCTGCGGATTAACTGAGGTTTGAGGTTTAATTGTGGCCCACTGTTCAACTACACCCTCAAACCTCGTTGAAACTCAGTTAATCCGCTGAAATCGGTGAGTTCAAATCCTGAAAGAAGGCCGAAAGACTTTTGTACAAATAGCTCTTAGCTATTTAGAATTTGCATGCAATTCTTGATCTCTTTCGTTTTAATATAACCCAAATAGGAATCATTGAGATTTTGATAATGAATTCACCACAATTTACCTATCACAGATATAAAACAAACTTCACCGAAACTATTGCCAACTCGGGCAGCTTTAAGACGTGCCAATGCAGCTGGACGGATAAAACTGCGGTGGTATCTATCTGGTTAAGGTTCCAATATTATCTAAACTCTGTAATACCATCACGGATACAAGGTGAACACCATAATTCCTATCAAGTATATAATTCGGAAAGATTTAAGTTATTCCTAGCTGTTTATAGAAAAACATTAAAACACAACAAAAGGCAAAGAGATTTTACTCAACCAATCGAGCTTCTTTCCCAAAGACCAAAAGAGGATAAAATCGTCGGTAGATATGTACATTTGTACGTAGATATCCAACTCGTTCATATCGTACTCTATTTTTGTGGTATTCAATGGGTCCCTAAAGAATGAATAAAGTATAGAAGCATTTAAGGGATTCATGGAAATTGCATGGTTACTGAAAAACGAGGGGCCTGGTTAAACTGGGACAAGCGGAAGTTTGTTTTCCACCGTTTTCAGTCGCAAACATAAAGGAGTGCACTTTTTCTGTAGATGTCTACTGTTTACACGCATGCTGGACCGTCACCGTACAGCAGACTTTTTGGTTAAGATAAACAGTTTCTACGTGCAGTCGTATTCCCTCCCGGAAATCGATTTTAGGATGGGAAGATTCAGGCGTTAACAACTTCGGGAATCTTGGAGATATTTGAAAAATTCTTCCTTTTCTATCTCCCAGTCAGCAGTCTGCTGGTAATATTGGGTCGTTCTGGACATTTTAAAACGTTAAATTTGTCAGATTCCGCATGATGATTCCCAACATGCCACCCGTACAAAATATTTCTGTTGCAAGAACTAACTACACCTTACCGGCCCTTAAGAATTTGAAGAAAAGTGTCGGACTATAACCTTGAATTTGGCACGTTATTCCAGTAGAATCTGTAGTACCACCTGGAGTGCGTTGGAATATCACGCCACGCTGGAGGTCTAGGTTGTATTCCAGCTTATTCAACCTAATTGTTGTTTTTTTTTCAGGGGTAATTCCTCTTGCGAGAGTGACAAATCCTCCTGTCTCTCATCTTAGCGTTACAATCCAGCCGTTTTACGTGTAGAAAGGAAGGTGTAGAGTGTAAGTCAATATGCCACGGTCTCAAAGCTTTAGAACTAGAGCATGTCTCAACTAGATGGAGATTTAACATGTTCCATTTTTTCCTACGACTGTTATTTTTGTTGAGAAGAGTAATCCTTCCAATTTATTATGACCTATTATTTCATTCGAATGTCTGCCTGGGTTGGCACGGTAGTAGGCCATCCCGATAACCCAATTTGCAAACACATTTTCGATGGTTGCATGGCATAATGGTTAGCGCGTAGGACTGTCATACCGGAATTCCGGGTTCGACTCCCAGCCTCGTCCATCTTAATCAAAAACACAAAAAAGGGGCTGCTGCCCCTTGCGAGGATTGTAGGCTGTAGGGTCCATCCATTCCTGCAAAAAAAAAAAAAACAACACGCACACATGAATGGTTGAGAGTTGTAAGTCACTAGGCCTTGGCTCTCCGAGAGCTGTAGCGCCACCAAATTTACAAACAAAACGCTCTGAATACCACTACATGCTGCAATATTCTTGGTTGCGCACACATGACGAACAAGGAAATATGTTCAGTTATCAATCACCAACCTAGTTGCACCAACTTTTTTCACAATTGCAGTTGGTGGATTATTTAAACAGAAATTTCTATTCAAAATTCGCAGTGATTCGGCAACACAGCACCCTTTGGAAGTAACTTTGTTATATTAACCAACGGTTTGCAAGCGTAAATCGATCCATTTCGTAACGCGGAAATATTATCTTGTGTTTCTGCCAGTTTTGTGGGAGTAAAAGATCTGAAGTGTCAAAATAACATAAGAAGACTCACCCGGTATATAGGTATATTGGCGTAAGGAGATTTGTTTCCGATACAAAACTCAGGAACAATGAAATTGGGACAAAAGTATTTGGGACGAAAGTAATTGGGACAGAGTAATTGGAACATTTGCAACAGAAGCAATTAGGACCAACGTAATTGGAACAGAAGTTATTCGAACTAAAGTAATTATAACAAAAGTAATTGGGACTAAGGTATTTGAGACTAAGGTATTTGGGACTAAGGTATTTGGGACTTAAGTATTTGGGACTAAGGTATTCGCGACAAAAATGTCTCGGCCCTACATAGGTCACCCGTTTAGAACTTATGTCCCTTTGGATAAATGATTCAGTATATGCTAGTCCAAATCACAAAACGAAGTTGTGTTCAAATGTCGATGCCAAATAACAATATGAGTAAGGATTTGAGACGATGCATTCACTTTTACAATAAAGCTCTAAGCAATTGTACAATCGGATCTTTTTGAATCATCCAGAGAATTTTTTTTGAACCACCTACATTCGCAATGAACGGCAGAAAAGAAATCAATTAACACACAAAAACACTTAGAGCCGTTTGCTCATACGAAACTTAAGGATTCATGTTCAACCTAAACGATTATTTTCTACTTTTTCCTCAGCGTAAACTGTCACATAAGCTCTTATATTGAACTTGAATATTAAAGTTTCGTTTCAGCAAACGGGCCTTAATTCCGAACAGATGAAAAGCGATGGAATGGAAAGCTTTCACTTAGGGTCAAACGAGAATTAAATTATAATTGAAGAAAGAAAATTTAAACGAGAGAAATTTGAGAATAGCTGGAGTGATCTGCCGAGTTGAGACTCATTGCCATTAAAACTTCCAATTTATTTTCATTTACCATCAACCATACTTTCCTCTTAAATACAAAGGGAATGAAAGAAACGAACAACTCTTATATTTTTTTATGGAAGCAAATAAAAGAATTTATTATCAATATCAACAAAAACCTATTATCTTAAAGCCAATAAAAAGCCATTAAACAAAAACAATACACATTCTCGAACCCAACTGAAACGAGTGCAAATCATCATCCTGTTTGTGGTACCTACTATAGTCAAAAAATAAATATAAAAAAAAAAAAAAAATTATACCAGGACGAGGAAACGGCAAATAGCACACAGCAGCGTGACGCTCCTGTCACATTGACAATGTGTTTACTAAATAAAATATAACACTGGAATCAAGCACAGGCATCAGGGAGCACAGGATACACGAGAAAAACAAAAATTTAAAAAGAAAGAACCCAAAACAAAAATAATGTAAAATACCAAAACAACTTTCCGTATACGAGTATATATATGTATGTACGTGTACATACTCGGCCCAGCTCCAATAAGCCTCCATCTAGTCCCCTCGTGTTCTTCCACCCATTCATTCCATCATCCATTATTTTTATCGGTCTTGTTTTTTTTTTTGTTCGATTTTTGGTATGTGCTGTGTTTTTCATATGAGGGCCATGATGTCTGGGATTACATCCACCTCTATCCACAAGCATTCACCTCCTGTATCATCATGCCCCACTTGTTCGTCGTTCTTCATCGTGTATTAGTGAATTGGGAATATGTCCCGTCATCCGCGCGTACGATTTACTTTTTTTTTTTTTTTTTTTTTTTTTTTGGTCGTGGCTACCTTTGTTCTGCGCTCTCTTCCATCGAGATTTGCATAGAATTTTATTTATGACATGCGATGCACAGCACAGCACAGAGCACAAGGTGTGCATGAATTTCGATGATGACAACGACGAAGAAGAGGAAGTTGAGCTGGAAGGTCCTGGAGCGTGTTCCATGAGCTGCAGAGACAAGGGGTCCTCGAAAATAGTGAACAAAAAAAAAAAATAAAAAAAATTTCCAAAACCCCTAAGGTGGTAGTGGAAGGAAAAACACACCGCAAAAAACAGATTTTTTTTTCATACTTTTCTGCTAGGAGGTGGAAAGGGATGGAGGGAGCCTAGAGTGTCCGGGACTGACTTCGAACCGGGTACGTGGGAGGAATATAAAACGAATTTACTCCGTGAGTTGTTTTTTATGATTTGGGTCGGTTCGGCGCTGCTGCTGGTATCAGCATCGGCATCGGTTTGTGTTTTGTTTAACGCTATAGTGTTTGCTGGTGCTGCTTGCCACACAGCACAGCACAAGCCAGCATCACATATGCCAATTTATTGTTTTTTTTTTTTCTAATTTTTTTTTTATTTTTTTTTTGCCAACATGTGGAGAGAAAGGAAGTACATCCATGTACATTTTTTTTTCTCTTCTTTTTTTTTTTTTTGTTGCATGAATATGAAACGAAGGACTAAATTGGGTTGGGCTTTGACATATAGGCCGGGAAGTGAAAGCAAATCGAGTTCGGGTCTGGGTTGATTGTGGGTGGGTGGTATGATGTGGAGTGGATGTCCTTCTTTGGCAGAGAAACGAATATTGTTTGTAAAGTGGACGGAGATTTCAGAGAAATAGGAAGCTGTTTGGGATAAACTCAAAACTCATGTTGGATTGGATGATTTATGGGATTTTGAATGGTGTAACAAATTATAAATTATAGTTAATTCGACAGCAAAGCAAAATTAATATACATAAATGTACACAGCAAGGATTAGTTTTCAATTACTTGTTTTTGTTTTAGTTTTCTTCAGATTTTAAATCAAAATTAAAAAAAAAAAATAAAAAAAACGACCTGGAGATTAAAATCAATTACAAAATTATGATGGCAGTAGTGATAAAGCGGGAAGATAAAAAAATTTCTTGGTCTATAAATTTTATGTCGTAATCAACACTGCTACAAAGGGTATTTTATACCCTCTGAACTGTATTAAATACAGAGGTATTAGTCTCTTTAGCATGGCTTATACAAGATATTTTCTGCCGTATTGTGTGAACGCCCGAAGCACTTTGTCAACAACAAGATAGGTACTTACCAGTGGAGCTTTAGGTCAGAAAAGTCCACCATCGACCAAATATTTTCACTAGCTATTGCAGATCACGTTCGAGCACAGGAACTTCGAATTGACACCCAACACCTTTTCTTAGATTTTAAGTCTGTGTGTGACAGCATCTGTACAAAGACAAGCCCTATAGAGCAATGTCTAGTTTTGGAATCCCTGCCAAACTCTTTGGTTTGCAGGATGACCATGGAAATCGCAAGCTACTTCATCAAGGTCAAAACTCTTGCGTCAACACTAGAGGCACAATCTTTAAAAGATCCGGTCACATAGGACGACAATATTAGCCGTGTTCCTCAGGAGTGGTGAACTATTCATGATGATAATCTAGTTCTACCAACTACCGGCGCTCTCTGTGCGAGTAGATGAGTTTTGTAAAGAAATCAATTTTATGCGTTCCATTGAAAGTGGTCACCTCAAAAGGAGCACAGTTATTGACATATTCGGGAGAATAAAGCGTGATGTCAGTGGCAATTTTTTGAGTATTGAGAAGGAAGTGAAAAAGATGGATATAACGGTCAATAACCAAGTAAACAAGAAATGACTCCCAACACTGACTTCTTGGACAGAACGTTACCATAGACAGCTTTAACTTTGAGTTAGTCAAGATCTTGGCCTACCTCTACCTATTAACGTAATCATAGGTGAATGAGAATGATTTAGGCTGTTTTGAGAGGGAAAATACTCCGGTTGATTATTGTTGATCCCGCTTTACAGCGACACCGACCTAGCCAAAGACACTAATGCTCCAATCCTTAAATTCACCCCATATGTAACGGCATTAACAAACTCGGCGAAGTCAGGACAGGTATCTTGGAACTGAGCTGGATGGAAAAAGCTTATTGGTTAAGGCACTCGTCCACACCGGACTAAGCAACGCTACCATACTTAAGTATCTAAGTATTTCTATGCCAAATATACAAAGTTCGTCTATATATCCTTTTGAGAAGCTTTTTAGCGTGGCCTTTAACAGAAAGGTTGGATTTTTTCTTCAATGACTTTGATGATTGATAGTCAATAATAATCAAGTCAATTGAACTTGGCCTTAATTGAATTCAGCTGTATAACAACGAACTGTACGCCATCAACCCCTCAAAGCAAGGTACACTCCGGTAGGCTGGTCACCTAGCTTATATGGATGAAAGGATGTCCGAAGCCTTCTGGCGTGCAATTAGATGTCTTCACGGTTCGCAATCACGATTGATGTATAGAAATTTTTTCTTATAATATCATTTTCTTAGACATGGCACAGTGGCTCGATGTGCGATGTTCCTATAAGCTTTAGAAACTAAGAAATCGTATAGTACACATAGAGAGTGGTTGTCGTGGCATAATGATTAGTGCTTTTGACTGTCGTGCCTAAGGTTTGGTGATCGACTATTTCACCTAAAAAACAAGTATCTGCCTCTTTTAAAAAAGTATATCCCCCAAGAGCAGGAGGTTCCTATCTTTTTTCATAAAAAGTGCCTCTCATTTGTAAGCCGTTCGGATTCAGCAGACAATTTTTGGTTCCTTCCATTCCTGCCGACTAACAAACACCACACAGAAATGGTTAAGAGTTGTACGTCCACCAGATGTCGCGCCACCAAATGTATTTATTTCAAATCGTATAAAAAAAGATTATGTCCATCTATCCATCATTTCTTCTACTTCTACTATAAGCCAATTATTTAAAAAAAAAAATGAATACGACTTAGTACTTACGAATAGCCGCAATTTGGTATCAAGTTTGAACTTACCTGCAAAAAAAAAAGAAAATAAAATGATTAGGAAAAATTAAATTTCCACATATATAAAGTGTATTAAATCAATAAAGGCAATTTCCAAAGTTGTATCCTTTTCTGAGGAATTCATGATTCACCCTTTGAGTCCCAATAGCTTTTTCTTTCTGCCCTTTCTTTATCCATCTAGCGGGGCGAACAGCTCGGCTGGTTTTCATGTTTTAAGGAGAATATCAATACTTAAGGAAGGATACCGATCGATGAAAGACAAGTATTAAATCCCAGCTGATTAATGCAAGTTCGTATCTAGTAAAATCTAAAAACCAGTAAATCTACATGCATATGGATTTATCATAGCTTCGTGAGAAAATGCAAAAAAACTTCCTAACCGACAAAATTATGTCCGACGAATTCGTCCTTTTAGTTCAAATAGTTTTTTTTAGTTATTTATCTACTATTTTCTCATGTTAATATGGTTAAATTGGTACACCTCATCTCAGAAGCCAAAACCCACATGAAAATTAAAACAAAAAGTTCGACTTTTACTCAAAACTTCTCCGCTCCCTCTCCGTACATTTTTAAGTCCACAAAAATAAACCACAAACCAATCGTAAATCTCATTCCAATTTTTGTATTCAAAAACATACAACAAATCATACCCTTGTCCCCTGTGCCTTTCTCAACCCCACCACAGATATAAATAGCAGCAAAACTAGCAAACATAGCACACAAGAGTATACAGGAGCTGTAGCAGCAGCAGCAGCAGTAGCAGTAGGTATAGCAAAGTAAACAAAAATTATTTATTCAATAACCAAGCCATACCGAACGCAGAAGTTCAGTTCAGCAGCAGAAGCAGCAATGGCACACAGAGTAAGAACCCTTCTCAATGTCCTATTATAAATTCACATACCTACCTTCACCTAAACCTCAATCGACAACATCATCCTTCCCTATTTTGCCTGTCTCTCACTTTCTACTGCACCAATTTTACTGATATTATCACTAACCTCTCTCTCTTTGCATGAAGCTCTACAAAATTATATCTATAGCAATGTAAACCTCATTCATCATCATAACTATCCGTTGAGATTATTTATTTTCCCACAGAATACTTAACACGACCACCTTTTGGTTTTGCACCAAACGATGTCCTTATTATAAATTAACCAGTGATATTTTTTTATTTAATAGATATTTGTTCTATGCAAAGCTCAAAAAAGCTCAAAAAGTTCGCGCATGACTATGAGTTTGTTCTCTTAAATAAACAAATTTGAATGAAAGCTAAAACCAAAAGGATAACAACCATGCTGCTCTTGAAAATAGAGGCAGTTGCGAAACTGAAAACTAGAGCATAAAAGAAGCCAAAGAGAATTATTCCAACAAAAAGAATATGAGAAGAGAATAAAGATTTCACTAAAAAGAGATAAAAGTGAAATAAAGAGAAAAATCCAAAGAAGTAAGAGAAACAGACAAAAGATTAAATGGGGAAGTGAACTGAAGAAATCCTTGCAATGAAAGGTACAGGAAAAGTACACATGAAAGAAAAGGATAGCATATTTGTTTTCTGAGAGAAAAGCTTAACGAAGTTGAAAATAGTTTAAGTTTGATTTGCGGTAGAGAATTAACCACTGCCACCTAATGACTTAACGTAACAAAAACCATTAAAAAAAAAATACCAACAATGAAGAGCTTTTATACATGATATCAATTTCCTGCCATGACAATGAAATCCAACTATACCAACTCATATAATGGGATACTTTCCGGGGTTGGTTATGAGGGAGGTGGACGAGCTGAATGTTGTTGTTTTGTTTTTCTGTTCGTTTTTGTGTGTTTGTAAGAGTAGTAAAGTCTATGGCTTTTACTGTAACCACTTTCGCGTTATTATTATCATCATTACTGTTCCACCACTCCACTCCCACTTGAACAACTCAGCAAAACGACTACACAATACGACAATAATGGTGTCGTCAAGGATCAAATAGGATGGAGTGGGGTGTGGTGCGGTGCGGTGGGGTGGGGTGGGATGTACAAAATGAAGGTAGTAGATAAAGGTGGAAGAACGATGAGAAACGACGATGGTGACAGGCACAAGGGTGGATATTAATTTGTTCATTCCCAACAGGCAGGCAGGCAGGCAGCAAGGAGCGGCTTTTACCATAAAATCATTTTCCACTCGGTAAGGGACCTCTCGATTGATTTTTATTTTCTTCATTCCGATAATCCCCCTTTGCCCTTGCAACCACACGCCCCAAAAACCCCCTTAAATCCCCTTCGGATTTTATGTTCTTGTGGTTTGAACCTTGGCTTGGTTATCCTCCGAACGAACAGCTTATCCTTATCATTACCCCCATACCTTATGGTTATTTTTTTTTTTTTTTTACTTTCTTTCTTTTTGTAAAATACTTGGAAATTCTGTATTTTTTTGGGTTGAGGAGAAGGATCTAATCGAGTTCTTTGTATAGGTATGTATATAGGTCTCTTTTTGCTACGAAACCACTTTGGTTGTATATTTTGTTTCCTTCAATGGACAGCAGAGACGTGGTGGTGCAAGTAGGCAGGCAGTAAGGCAGCATGACGAAGGATGGAAAAAGGAAAATTTCGTATTCAGGAAATGTCTTACGATAACTTATTTGAGAGGAAATTATACTTGCACCCCGGATTGTCGTCGTCTCTGCCGCGCCGCACCGCGCCGCGCCGTCAACGACGGTTCGCTGTAGGGACTCAAGCTAAGACAACTTCGGAATGTAACATAAAACATGTCCGTGTTCACCCAACGATTTTTATGCAGACAACAACTGGATACGATTTCGTATACATCTTACCTCTACCCTTTGCAAAGGAACAAGAGTTGTTTCTGGTTTTATGTAAAGGACTTTTCTGGTGGATTGAATTGTTTGAGTGGTAAATATTATTCACGTCGTTGTCGCAGGAAATTGCTGTTGTTTTTTTTTTTATATTTCCTGATGAATGATGATGATATCTTATTTGGGTTAGAGAATTCCATCAGTCTGGTTTGTGCGTTTTTGTTCGCAAAGTCAATCTAAAGCTGCCCATACACTAGCGGAACAAATGTGCACGTTCGACACCATTTGAATTATCAGCAAGTCAGGAAACCACGAGCCACGAGTAGCTTCCAGCTACTAAATAGCTCGATCGTGTATGTTCAGCTTTAGAGCCAGTTTTTCAGTGTTGAGTTAAACCAGAGTTATTTAATCCTGAAAACAAATTCAACCCGAGTTAGTTCAGAGGCAGTTTTTCAGTGGAATATTAACTTAAAGTTGTCATGCTTCTTTTTTCTATAGCTGAGGTAATTCAGCGGACCCAGGGTCAGGCCGAAGAAAGCAAGGAAAACTCGGTTTTTTTTGAAGAGTTCAGAATTCCAACTATTCGTCAACTTCATTTGACTTTCGAGTCTATCACTCTAGTTTTTCTTAAAATAATCTAACAGGGTATTTCATGTAATTATACAAAAGGTTTGCCTAAATAAGTAACACGGTACTACATGTAATTGGCCTTAGTCGAAACTAAAGGCACAAATAACTAAAGTGGGATAGAGTCCCGGCCCTGGTCGAAACCAAAGGGGCAAATACTACGGTGGGATAGAGTCCCCGGTTGGGGTCGAAAACCAAAGGCGCAAATACTACGGTGGGATAGAGTCCCCGGTCGGGGTCGAAAACCGAAGGCGCAAATACTACGGTTGGGGTCGAAACCAAAGCCACAAATACTTAGAATACCTAACAATGGGATAGAGTCCCCGCCCCAGTCGAAACTGACGGCACAAAATAATTTCACAGCCCGAAAGCCAAAAACTTCAAAACTGCTATCTAGTGCACCACGCACTTAGCAGTGTTTCTTGGTACTTCTCTTTTCGTACTCGAGAATGGTACGTACAACACTGGTAAAGGCAGAAGACGAATTTCAGTACAAATTGCACCGTCACTTTTCATCTCTGTGTTAACTCGGGTTTAACTAGGATGATCTCGTGCTTCAAAACTGGGCCTAAGGGGACCAAAGATATGACGAAGGGTGATAGAAATTGTATTCAAATGGTTTTCATTCGAATTGCTTCAATTTGTGTTGGTTCATGGCTGCTGTCCGAACAAACAAAACAAAAACTTTCCACAAAACACCAGAGGTCTAACGATCGCAGCCTCTTCCACCAGCCAGGAAGGGACAAATTCTCCAAGAGTATTTCTTATCATTAAAAATTGCCCCTTAGGTATCTTAGAAGTTCGTATTCGGCTCCAATCCTGCTGATTACTTATACGCACACACGAATGTTCGAAAGTTGAAAGTTACTAGGTTCTGGCTCTTCAAAAGTATCACGTTTCAATCATGCCCATTATAAAAACAGCAGCATTTTACTTCCGGGAGTCAGAATTGTATCGTACTTGAGTCTACCAAACTAATGTATTGTCTTCTATACGGTGCAAATATTAAAATAAAATATTTTAATCGTGAATGTGGGAGTTAGTTTTACCCCCACCGGGAAATTGTTTCAGGAGAAACAGTCTAATTAATAACGCATTCCAAACACTGCTTCTTTAAGCTAAAAAGGCAATTGAATAGCATAGCCCACTATCGAGCGACTAAAGTTTGACTTACCATCTTCCCTGTTCTATGAAGAGCCATGGACTGTATCAAAGGTGTATGAGGATGCTTTGGATAGTTTTTAGAAAAGAATTGTAGGGGCGAGTTTTGGTTCAGTCTGAATATATTATACAGAATGAAAGTTCAACTACTTTGATGGCTGAATTATTTATCAATGTTCCCGTCAGGAATGTCTACTGTCTCCCAAGGGGCCTTAATTTGCTTTGCGTGTGAAAATAAAACTGAAGGCAGCTAGCTAAAAACTGGCTGAAGAAGCTTGTTAGTTCCGATCCAGGTTCACCGCCGCCGACAGAAGATCCACCTTAAATAATGCATAAGGGCTTCAGTCTCCCAGAACCCATGCACTCGTTTGAAGGGAAGGGAACGACGCGAAGCACGTGTACAAAAATACTTACAAGAAAAAAATAAGGATTATGTCAAGAATTTGCCAGCGGTGTAAATCTATAGCATAAGCCTTGTCTGTCATCGTTGTCTCAAGTCTGAATTTTAATCCACTTCTGATTTTTTGCAAACACATGAGTTCACCCTTAAGTTACATCGAGAGCAAAACAAAATATTCGTAGGTTTTTTTTTTTTTTTGCTGCTCTCTTTTCACACTTTCCCAAAAAGTTTTGTCGTCATGGTGAACTTCTGTATTTTTATGCTGTGTGGGTTGTTGCAGAGGTATAATAATGCTCGAGGAGTCGCTGCTCTTGATGGTTTTTATCGTTGTGTCCTTGCGCTGGTTTTTTGTGTTATTCTGTTTCTGTTCCTGGGATTGTGATGTTGAGATGGATCTGCTGGTTGAAGTGAAGTGAATTGAATTCGTTGGTTCGTTCATTTGCGAGAGTAAATAGGCACATGTTTTTTTTTTTTTTTTTGTTTGCTTGTTTCAGGAGTTTTTTTTTTTTTGTTTATGTTCGCTCTTCTGTTCCGATTTTCATATGGGAATGAGTTTGGTAGAACAATAACATGTGTGCGGGTGGTGGGATTTGTGTGAAGTGTGGCTCATTTGGATATACATACATATGTATGCAGGAGTAGGTATAGGTATGATATTTATGTATAAACACATGTGGGTGTGTCGGTGAGGTCGTTCGGGGGTTATTATGCGAAGAACAATTTAAATTCATTTATTAATGACAGGTGCGAGTGAGAAGTGGCTGAGTGGTTGATTTAAGTGGATTAAGGACTGGGTTCGATATTATATTTGAATTGACATCAAGTGAGACCTAAGGGGGCGCGGATTGTTTTTCCTTTTTTTTTTTTTTTTTTTTTTAGTTGCTGTTGTGAATGGCACTTTAAATCGTGATTGGCAACGCTTTTTATGACTTTTGTGGTTGAACAAATTGCTAAGGGAGTCATGAACTCAGTCGATATGCAGGTAAATATTTATTTGATAAAGGATTATACAATTTGACCGCACGCAATAATCATTTTGTTTTCAAAACATTGGACTTATTTTTTTTATTTGGGAGTCTTAATGAGAGAATTAACGAAATAGCACTTTGGAATTGATTCCGGAAATTAGTTAGTCAATGATAAAGCGTGTTTTTTTTAGAGGTATAGAACTTTAAGTTGGCAACACTATTTTAATTGGCAGCCATTTTGTCAGCTGTCAAGTGATTTATTTTTAGTTTGGTTTGGCATTTCAACGTGAATAGACTGACGCCGGAACAACGCTTCCAAATTGTGCTCGAATGGGCCCAAAAAAAGATTGCCGTTGATCCCAATTTTCATAAGCGAATTTTGTTTAGCGATGAAGCTCACTTTTGGTTGAATGGATACGTCAATAAACAAATCTGCCGTATTTGGTGTGATGATAATCCTCAAGTGTATGTTGAGACACCGTTACATCCACAAAAACTATGACTATTTGGTGTGCTTTATGGTTTGGTGGAATAATTGGTCTGTACTTTTTTAAAAACGATGCTGGCCAGAACGTTACAGACAATGGTGACCGCTATAGATCTATGATTACTGACTTTTTCGTTCATCAATAGAACAACCATGATCTGCAGGAGCTGTGGTTCAACACGACGGCACAACATTTCACACAGCTCGTGCCACAATTGATTTATTGAAGGAAATGTTTGGTAACCGCATAGTTTCACGTTACGGACCCGTGAATTGGCCTCCAAGATCGTGCGATTTAGCGCCGCTTGACTATTTTTTGTGGGGACATGTGAAGTCGCTAGTCTAGGCCGATAAGCCCAAAACGATTTTATATTTGGAGGAAGAGTGGAGTTGGGTGGGGTTGTGACTTGTTGGGATTACAACTAAGAGGGACAGCTGAGGCCTTTTAAGCTCAGATAAGTAAGTTTTTTTTTTTTTTTTTCTTTGAAACGCCCGGTAATAACTTCCTCAAAGTCCGACAAATGTCGGCAGTGTTGACCATCTGCCGCCTACGGCTTTGAAGAAACTGTGCCGTAAATTCTGTTCTTTTCTTGATTCATAGTTGCATACGTACCCCAGCATTCAGTTTGACCCGGCCAGTTCGTCTGCCGTTTCGTTTCCGTATGTCACGGTGTCCTGTGAATACTGAATTATATTAACTGACTGTGGCAACAGTTTTGACTTTGACACGATTGAGAAAATGGCTTTTATTGCCGTCTGGCCGTCTGTGATGATATCAATGTTTCCATTGACAAATTCGCGTGTGGCACGATGATTCGCGGCCTCAAATTCCAAACTAATTCCGCTTTGAAGAGACTGCAAA
This sequence comes from Leucozona laternaria, assembly GCA_932273885.2. NCBI lineage: Eukaryota > Metazoa > Arthropoda > Insecta > Diptera > Syrphidae > Leucozona > Leucozona laternaria. The sequence continues at coordinate 36,258,636 of OW026366.1, forward strand.
AATTCAGTTCCTCTAAGAGTATGTATTTCTTGTCATCAATAAGTGTATTTCACCTAAGGCGTTCGTATTCAGCAGAAAATTGAAGGCCCTTCCATTCCTCAAAACAGCTAACACGCATACAGGAATGGTTGAAAGTTGTGAACTTATGGGCTCTGGCTCTACACAAGTTGTCGCATCGCTCCACCAACTTATTTATTAATACAACTAGGTACAACTCTGGAACATTCACTTTCTTATAACAGAAAGGTCAATTTGACATATCCTGATACAAATGCTTCTTCGTTCTTATTTGTCAAGCGAAAGAACTATTAGCAGAAACCAAGTTAATAGCCAAGTCTCCCACCACCATCTCCCTTGGGAATAAGGGGCATCCTACAACAATGCTTATAGCAACACACTAAATAATGGATATTAACCGGTTCGTTGGGCAAAGAAAAAGGTGCGCACCTTCTTCTAGAAAGAAATCCTTCAATCTTGAAATTCCGGCAAATAATAATCGGTCGATAATTCTTCTCATTCCAAATTGAAAATCAATTTTCGCCTTCTTCCTGAATTAATTTGAAACGAATCCATTATTTTGATACACAAAACCCGGTGTTTCACTAAATGTAGGTACGTACATTTGAAACAATTAAGAAAAGGAAGCAGTAAAAGGAACAAGAAATGGGAGGAAAAAAAAAAGAACTTATTTTTCCTACCGTTGCGTTGGCCTTCGAAAATCTCACTTAGAGTCGTCTCCAAGCCCCTTGAACTTAATAACACTCCCTTTCGACTGAAACATTCATTAAATCACTCACCCACTCGTTTAATTCTGTTAATTTAGTCCTTGGAAACAAAACCCAACCCCCAACCCCGAAAAACTCCCTCACAAAATGGCATACCATACCATAGCTCAAATCACCAACAACAACACAAAAAACAAATCCCCCCCCCCCGCCGCAAAAAAAACCAAGCTGTTTTTCCCACATTTATCGCCAGAGAAACACAGTTCCACTTCCTCGTTCAGTTCAGCACTCCATCCATCCAGTCGGAACCCACTCCCGTCGTAGTCATTTTATTCACTCTGCTGAATCCTCCTTCTTGTGTGTGCTCATTTTCAAATCAGAAATTCTGACAGTGTAACCGAACTTCAGGATCCCACATCTATCCTTCCGAAGCCATTAACAGTGAGGTAGTGGTGGTGGTTCTCGTTTGATGGCACCGAAGGCGAAGGGGATGGATTTGCAGAAGTTGGTAATCCGGCGAACACAACGGATGCGAAAGCAAAGTGACTTGGTGTACCCTTGAAGCTCTTCAAACCATCAGGAGCGGAGGGAGGGAAGGAGATTTTGGTACATTCGTTCGTTCGTTGGGTGGTTAATTTTTTTTGTTCTCATTTTATTGCTCGCTATTTCTTTTTTTCCGCCATCCCTTCGCATCATCATCATCCGCATCCGAATGTTCCACGTTCACAACAGTAATAGAGGATATCAACCCTCAACGGCGTTTCATCGCCATTGATTCCGATTAAAATGACGACGTTGTCGGGCTCTGGCTCGGGATCAGGACTCGGGTCGGTACGGTAGGGTGTGATGGGAATCCGTATCTATCTATCTATCTATATGTTTTCATCAGTGAGAGTGTGTGTGTGGGTGTTCTTTTGTATTCGGTTTCATGGAGTATTCCCTCTTTCCTGACACGAGGAGATAGGCAGGTAGGTATGATTATTAGGACAAAAGGTCGGAAGGGATGGCGATGATCCTTTCTGTATTTAAGTTGCCAAACGAAGTATCTCCAAATTGGAATGGAGAACAAAAGCAATAAAGTTGCAAAAGCGACCGAGAGGGGGAGATACGAGTTTCAGGTCCTCTTCCGGATGTTGATGATGATGATGGTTGTGTAATGAGAAGTGATGCGGGGGTAGGGGGGGAAGGGAGAAGAGAGTTTCATGAGAACTGAATGAATTAACTCGAGACTTATCGGAAGAGCTGGAGGCGTGAGTGGTAACTTTTTGATGTGGAATACATAGTTTCCAGAGATTCTAGAAAGAGCGGCCTAAATTTGAATCTATGAGTATGATTCTACAACAAAAGTGTTCCTTTCCCAATGACCATTTCAATTTCGATTCCTAATTAATCTAGTGACAACTTCCTGGCGGCTTTTTCGGCTGCTTCCTGATGCGCCCTCGTCTCGTCTCGTTCATCTGCTATTGCTTCAACATTAATGTCTGTGTGTACCTACAACCACCACCAATGTGATGTAAAAAAAAAAAAAAAATCCTTTGTATCTCATGTACAACGAATTGTGTGGTAGATTTTGGTCTCTCCACGTGGAGTCGTCGTCGGTTGGTTGCTTCGTCATACTCATAGTCAGTCTTCGTAGAACATAATGGCGAAGAGGGTAAGGGAAAAGCGATCAGAGATTATTCCTTCTTTTTTTTTTTTTTTTTTTTTTTTTTTTTTGATTTTAAGGGAAGATACAGCTTTAGTGGGAATTTGTTTGTGTCTATCGCATTGGGGTGATGTTTTTTTTTGTTTGTTCTGCTTTCATTTTTGTATGTGTTATACCTATTTCTTGTTTTGTTGGTTTTCTTGTGTGTGTTTCGGTGCAATTTCTGGGGCTCTTTTTGAGAGAGAGAAGATTTTCTTTGATTGGCGTAATATGTTTGAAGAACTCTGAATGGAATCCTTAGAATGGTACTTGGATTTGAGTTTTTAGGTTAGATAGGGTAGGTAGGTAGGTAGGTATATTGTATGATGAAGTATTTGAAGCAAGTACATATCGTTTATTTAAATGAGACAATTAGAAGGGGATTAATTTGAAAACGAGAAGGATTCTTTTCAGGGTAGGTAGGTATATGGTACCACACAAGAAAAAAAATATAAATAAATGTTTAAAAAAAAAAAAGGTAAGACTAAACAGATCCGAGTCGATTGTGTTTTATGTCATTGGAAACAGAAATACCTATTTAAGAATACCTATTTAGATAGACATCTCTAGACGCACAAATATGTGTTACATATAGAGTTCCAGATGAAATAATCAAAGAATAAAACTGAAGAGCTGAATTATGAGTCATGGAGAGAGAATCAACCATAGAATGAAAGAGCAATAATATGTAGGTATACAATGTACCTATCTACTTAGGTCAACAATACTAACAGGCTTTGGGGAAACTCAGACTTATTAAATTCTTTCTTGTCACAGGTACCTATACCTAAAGAATCTTTCTTTGAACCCGAAAACATGGTAGGAGGATTGCTGTTGACACTCTCGTGTAGGCGTCAACTCTACTCTGTAGGCGTCAGCTTGAGTAACTAATGTAAGTATATAATAAAGGGTTTTCCAATAAGAGGTGTTAGTTTGAATAGCCCGCTATTTCGGTAGCTGTCACTTTTGAAGCTGTCATTTTTTGACATTTGGCAAGTAGAAACTACGCCATTAATAAAAATGGAACGATACACGCTTCAACAACGCATTGAAATTATTAAAATTCACTATAAAAATGGTGAAAATTTGGCAGAGACGGTTCATAAAACTAAAACATTTTTGGGTCGTCGAGCTGTTGGGACAAGTTAGTGATGTGAAGAATAAAACCCGTGCACGTCGCTCAAGAACAACTGAGAATATTGCTGTTGTAGCCCAAAGTGTTGAAGAAAACCCGGGTTTGTCAATACCTCGTCGTTCTTTGGAATTAGGTATTCCACAAACGTCATTACACCGTATTTTGCATAAAGACTTGGGTCTTAAGGCTTATAAAGTTCAGTTAACACAAGAACTCAAGCCGGCTGATCATCAACAACGTCGTGTCTTTGCTGATTGGGTCCTTGAAATGCATGAAAATGATCCGGAATATCATCGAAATATCATCTTGACTGATGAGGCCCATTTCCACCTCGGAGGCTACGTCAACAAGCAAAACTGTCGCATCTGGGGCTCGGAAAACCCAAGAGTTATTGTTGAAAAGCCTCTCCATCCTCAACGCGTGACTGTTTGGTTCGGTTTATGGTCCGGCGGGGTCATTGGACCTTACCTTTTCGAAACTGAGGCTGGAGCAACAGTTACGGTCAATGGATTGCGCTATCGAGAGATGATTAATGATTTTTTATGGCCGGAATTGGATGGTATTGATCTGGACAACGTTTACTTTCAACAAGACGGCGCTACGTGCCACACAAGCAATGAAACTATCGATCTTTTACGGGAAAAGTTTCCGGACCGTGTTATCTCTCGAAGAGGTGATCACAATTGGCCACCGAAATCTTGTGATTTAACACCTTGCGACTTCTTCCTTTGGGGTCACGTGAAAGATAAGGTCTACGCCAACAGCCCAGCGTCGATTCAATACCTCAAAGATGGAATTCGTGAGGCTATCGAGGACATAGGGCAGCCACTTTGCGATTTGGTTATGGAAAATTTCATGAAAAGGATATGGTCCTGTAAGCGTGGTCGTGGCGGCCATTTGGCTGATGTTGTGTTCCATTATTAACGGCATACCTTCCTCTTTATAATGAAATAAACATCCGTTCATTTATCTCAAAAAATGCCATTTTTATTTGAATATCAAAATAACACCTCTTATTGGAAAACCCTTTACTTTAAGCCTTAACAGAATAGACTTTAGCCAAGAAAATTTATATTTATGCATGTGTAGATACTTATTAATGTGTTGTAAATAAAAAAAAAAATTTCTATGACGCCAAAAATTTAAATACATATAGGGGCATATTCATAGTCACTTTTAAACTCCAGTTTATCCTAGACTGGGGTTTAATCAATGTTATTTAGATAGGATAAACCAAGGTCTAAGATAAACTGGAGTTTAAGAGTGACTATGAATATGCCCCATAATGTTTAACTTGTAAGTAGATACAACTTACATGTTCCTAACAGTTTTAAAAACTCATCAGCGTAAGTGTGAGTAAAGGTCTTAAAAGCAGGCTATGCCTAAGGGAATAATGGATTATTCTATGAGAGCAATCGCGCGGTTGTCCGTGAGGGGTAACTATAGATACGCTGTAATGAATTGGTTTCTTTTTTTTTTCTTGGAATCAAAAAATATGCAATATTATACGAGTAGGTACATTAAGACCGCAGTTATAAGGAAACCGTGTCAAAAAAAAATTCAAATATTTAATGAAAAATCTTTCACTGTGTTAATAAAAATGTCTATTGCTGGCAAGCACTAATTGGCTTTAGGACATTATGGGAGCGCTCATGAAGTGCAAACAACTACTAACTCTTGTTTCCTTCGGTATTGCACTCACTCATGAAGAACTTGATATATTAAATGGCTTATTGCTAAACAATTTGCCGTTCCTCAATTTTGACAATTGGCATTTTTCTTTTTGAACTCAGCGCAGATCACGAAAATGTCAAACAAAAATTCTGTTTTTTTTTACCTGAGACATATCAGAGTATAAAAAGTGTGTTTCTTTTTTGCATCGAAATTAGCTCAGAGCTTGCTCAATTAGCTCAGAATAAAATGACCGAGCAAATCGAGCGAAATGCTGAGCGAAGCCAACTTCACAAATAATTAAAAATTAAAAATGGATTCCCTATGAAATGACCGTTCAGTGCTGTGTTTCATAATTAAATCTGAGGACTCCGATTATAATCTGCTCAGAGCTCTGCTCTGATCGCTCATCCTTTGCTCAGAGCCAAAAAAGGAAAACGCCAAATATCAATTACGTCGTGCGATGTTTTATTCCGTTTTTTTTTCGATTTTATTTGCCCAATTTATATTCTTCCTCCCTCGGAAAGGAGTTTTAACTTGTTATATTGTATAGAGTAGGTACTGCTTTATGATTTGTTTAACTTATTTTTCTTTAAAAAATTGATGTTTGTCATTTCTATCTAAAACTAAAAAAAAACGGCTTCAAATTGTCTATTACCCTTAAGTCTTCACTATAAAACATTTATAAATTAATTTGCAAATTAGTTACATAAATAAATTGTCGTTAATTAGTCGTGATAATTTCAATTTTGTCGTGCGATGTTTTCTATGTTTTTTTTTGTATTTATTTATTTTTTGTTAAATTAGTATTTTCTTTCTATTTTGTTTGATTTTTCGCTAAATTTATATGAATTTAGTAAATTGTTGAAGGGTGGTTTTCTTAATTTATGAATTTAACAAAATTAACAAAAACAAAACATAGAAACAGGTTTTTGCTTAATTCATATGAATTTTGGGAAAAAAAATATAGAACACATGAGTTTAGCAACAAAAAAAAAACTAAAACAACATAGAAAACATCGCAAGACAAAATTGAAGCTACCACTAATAAAGACCGCAAAATTATTAAGCAATAAACTGCTCAATATTACAAGTTTTAATCCCTTTTTGAGGAAGTGCTTCGCTAACTCGAAATCAATTTATCAAGGTGCAGCAAAAAAAAAAAAAAACATAGAAACGACAAATTCGGAAATCATTTTTCGATTGGCGATTGTTGCATCCTCAACTTGAGACTCATATATTTTTTTCCTTTATACAATATTTTAATGAGACAATTTTTGTCTTTTGTTCGCAATGAAATGTGAAGAATTTGATGAAATTCTTTTTTTATTTTTTAAAATGTAGGTATACAAGAAAAGTTAAACTAAATGTTAAAGCCAAGCTTTTGCAGAGAGAGCTCATATAAGTTTTGAGGGATTAACTTGAGTTAACGCATGAAACGCAGATTTCAGTCTACCCCACTTCAGTACTTTCAAATATAACAAAATTAGAGTAGCAGTTGCAGGATTCTCAAGAAGTGGGTGTGGCAATAGGCGGACTTTTAAAAAATTACACATACCATACTATCTTAAGATGCTTAATAAGAAGAAAACTCAGATATATGTATGTACATAAAAACTATCAACTACAAGTTGACATTCTTTAAGTTCAAGAGGTAAGCGAAAAAAACTCAAATATAATAAAAATGGACGTGGCAGTGGTCGGATTATACTAAAACCACTATTAAACCTTCCCTCTGGCGTCTGCTTACATATAATAAATTCTGAAAATGTCTGTAAAATCGATTCGGTAATTACAAGAAGTATTGAAAATGCTCTCGTAAGAGCACGTCAGGTTGAAGCTAATGAAGGGCACTATTTGAGTTTGGTGAAGTGGTTACATTTGATTCACATTATTTGGGTAATTTTATGATGCAGCTTTCCGAAAATCCTATACGCGACGCTATCGAAAATGAGACAAACAAGTTTTAAAAAGATTTGAATGGCAAGACAACGAGCCGTCCCCTGACTATTCTTCAGAATCCATGTCTGCACATAATGTGTAAACATTTTTATGTTTGTACTACATAAAAAATAGAAAAGCTTATAATGGGTGATTTTTTAAGAGGTTTAGAACTTTAAAAAAAAAAAAAACACAAAAAAATCGAAAAAATGAATGAAATATTTATTTGAATCGATAGTTTGAACCTTGCAATTTAATGTTTAAAGATAATTTCATGCAAATGTTGACCGCGGCTGCGTCTCAGGTAGCCCATCCGCTCAGTCCAATTTTGGCATACTCTTTCACACATATCGGGCGGTATCTCACGAATGAATGCATGGATGTTGACTTCCAGTGCGTCAATCGAAGCGGGCTTGTCCCTATAGACATTAGCCTTGACATACCCCCACAAAAAATAATCTAATGGTGTCAAATCGCACGATCTAGGCGGCCAATTGACCGGCCCGAAACGTGAAATTAACTGTTCACCAAACTCGCCTCGCAATTGCGCCATTGTTTCGCGTGCTGTGTGGCATGTGGCACCGTCTTGTTGAAACCACATATCATGCAAGTCAAGAACTTCCATTTCGGGCAAAAAAAAGTTTGTTATCATCGCTCGGTAGCGATTCGCATCATCTTTGAAGAAATATGGCCCAATAATGCCGCCGGCCCATAAACCGCACCAAACAGTGGCTTTTTCGGGATGCATTGGTAGCTGTTGCAATGCTTCTGGCTGATCTTCACTCCAAATGCGGCAATTTTGCTTATTTACGTACCCATTCAACCAAAAATGAGCCTCATCGCTGAACACAAGCAGCGCGCGATGAACATTTCGAACCGAGCACGAATTTTGATAGTAAAATTCAATAATTTGCAAGCGTTGTTCATTTGTAAGACGATCCATGGTTAAATTACAAACCAAACTGAAGCTGCTCGACAGTGACACAAGGTACTAAACACACGTCAGCTGTCAAAACCAGTGTTGCCAAAACCAAACCAGCTAAAAAATCACCCGTTATTATTCAACTTTTTTTCCTAAAATAAAAATACTAGTTTCCCATTTCAGTATCTTTTTTTAAGTTAAACTATTAAACTTTTGCTTTTACTAAGCTTATTTCCTTGTCGAAAATACGGGTACTAACCACTAAAAACCTTTTTTGGGGTTGAAATTGTTCTGACCTTTAACAAAAGAAAAAAACAAGCAATACACACACACACAAAAGTCGAAATATTAAAAGGGGCTTCAAAACAATATTCCCAACTCCATTAGCAACCACAACTAAATGTGTTTGTGGTTTGCCTAAAACTTCTTGTCTCAGTTCAAAGCGCTGCTGCTGCCTGGTTTTGGTTTTGGTTCTGGTCCTAATGGTGGATGTGGGTTTATGGAAGATTTTCCATACATATAACAATCACAAAACCACCAACTAAACATCGAAAGAGATTGAGAGCGACCCAAGAAACCGACCGGGTCGTCTTGTGGTTCTTTTGAATAAACCACAAATCATCATCATTCACCACCATCACCACTACCACCACTACCACCGACCACACCATTAACCATCACTTAAACTAACACAGGGCAATGATTTTTGGTATAAAATATTTTCACACAGGGAGCTCCATCTATGGTTGAGTGATTGTACTTCATTTGGAAAATGGTTCCCCCCCCCCCCAATGGACGTGTCGTCATCATTATAGTCAACCATCGGCGGCTTAAGTTGGTTGCACATTTTATACCTTATACCCAGAATGAAGTGAACAGCAGCCCAATTAAAATTTTGCGGACCACTACCATAAAGTGGGGTCTTTCTCTTCGAGACAATTATCTGGAATTCCATAGCATATTTTTGCAGGTACATATGTATGGATGTATGTAGGTATGTACCTACTCGTTTTTGTTAGGGAAGTGTTATTGCCCCCCCAACAGTATTCTTAATCCTTTTAAACATCTATGCCGGCAACGGTAGTTAACACCCTTAGTGAACGAGAGGACAAACAAAAACTTCCAAGGAACATACCAACAACCTTGCAGCAACCACCACCACCACCACCACCAACTACTCCAAAACCGACAACGACGACCAACAATGCCGCTCGCTCTCCTTTAATCCCGTAATTAGAGCCGAAGAAAATAAATTCCTTACGACCGGATCCACAGAAAACTAAAACAAAACCCCAAGTCCCACGAACTCCTCAATCACCATCGCCATCATCATCACCACCGCCATTCTACACAACTGCCACTGCCACTACGCCCACGGCTCTTTTTGCCAGCAAAAAGCCAAGGATGTAATGAAAACCGTTCCGGTTTCGACTCTTCACATAGCTCCTCTTTTGTCCTTTGCGGAACAACACTGCTGCTCCTGCTCGCTGCCATTTAAAATAGCGCAAACAAATCCGAGCAATCAGCACATTTACGCCAACAGAAAGCCTTGCAACAACCACTGGTGCAGGGGAGCGAGGAGCCATTTGTTCTGTTCGTTCTAAGTTTTCCACTTCTACTATGGTTGAGGAAGGTACTATTTGCGGAGGTGGGTGGTGTGATAAGGACTGTAAGGAAAAAACAAAAACGGAAGGCCCAGAGGAAACTCATAGTGAACTTCTAACAAAGTCACTATGCTCGAGTCTGGCACTGTAGGATCGTTGGTTTGGTTTGGTTAGGTTTCTTTTTATTTTTTTTAGTGCAGAGAAGCACTGTAAACCGCACAAATATTCATACAATGCTCAGAAAGGTTTTTGCAAAACACACATAAAACACTGCAAGAAATCTTTGAAGTTATTATTAAGTCGTTGATATCTATAACGAAAGCAAAACTCGAGGTAGGAAGAACGAGTAATCCACAGTTAGTTAGGATCACTTTGCTGTAATTAAGCATATCACATGCGGACATTCAACGAGAGAAGTGTATAGAGCACTTCAAATCACGGAGGAATTGTGCTGCTGGGGAACATTCATCAAATCATCAATCAAGTGTGTGTGGGAGGAAACATGCTCCATGGCTCGACTATCGGCTCCATACCAATGCATCATGAACAAAAAAGGGGATGCATTATCTTGGAAGAACTATCGGGGTTTATCCCTGCTAAACGTCGAACGAAAAGCCCCTTCCAACGTAATGAGGAAGCATCTTAGACCGTTCAGCAACACTTTAATCGGCAAGTACCAGAGTGCATTCCGATCCGACAGATCAACCAACGATCAAAACTTCATACCCAAGGCCAACAAAATTTCAAATCAAAACCTCAGACCTATATGATGGTGAAACTGATTAAGCTACGTCGCGTCGCGTGGCGACCTGTCGAACTTCTACCAACAAACAAACAAACATCTAAGCCCTACGAATTGACTCTCAAAAGAGCTAACTCCCACTAACCGAAATGAACTAATTGACATCAAATTTGACAGTGGGATTTACCTAAATCACAAATTTTGGAGTGAGTTCAGTTGGGACTATATTCATAATGAACCAAGGGACGAGGTTTATTTTGATTTTGGGTGTTGTTAATTTTACGTTTGGATTTAGTTCCTTAAAAAAATGGGAATTCGCTCATATGAACCAAGTCCCAATTTTTGGAGCGAGTTAGTTCATTGAGAGTTAACTCTTTTGGGAATTAGTTCGTGGGACCTAACACCTATCAACCGCTTAAGACAAATCGTACAGAAGTATTTAGTTAGGGAGTTTCATCTACTTCGGAGGTAAATTAACTTCACGAATGACAACCCCAGTGAAGATCCAGCAAAGAGTTACTCTCGGTAAAACAAATGGGTTCCAAACTCCAAAAACTCAAAAAAAAAAAAAAAAAAAAAAAAAAAAAAAAAAACAAAGCCCTCATACTTTCACAGTCCTGCTTTACGGCACCAAATGTTGTATGATAAGCAGAAAGGGAGAGCTGATACCAGCCTCTTCAAGAGAAAAATTCTTCGAAGATTATTTGATCGTGTGCGAGCTCGACCTCTTCGATTGATGCAGCTAAAAAAAAACTCAGAACAAGTCGACTGCATTGAATTGGGTCCGTCGAGCAAATGTGCAACAATGTTGCAGCCAAGTCTTCAATTCCCAGCCAACAGTTTCGAGGCAACAAGGATGACCGAACCTGCAGCAGAAAGCTCGGTCGAGATGACTGGATGCAACATGCTCGGGATTGTTGCGGATGGAAAGCTGCGAAATCTGAGGTTGGTTGGGAGCCAATTTGGTTTTGGTAAGAAGTAATAGTCTGTGGAATCTTCAGGTTAATTTTACCATTTTTGGGAGTTTTTACTATTTAAAGTATCTAAAACTGTCTTAGTTAGAACTGTCACCTCAAAGGACTTGTGTACATCGTCGCAGGGTTCCCTAGCGAAAAAAATAATGTCAGCATTTGTTTTTAAATTTAATTAAATTTCTTTCAGTGTAGATAGAGACTATGAAATTTTCGCCAAAAACCAGTGGATGGAATTTTCGTCCCTACCACGACAACCCCAAGAGTAAAAGTTCCTTTGTCAAACTCATCCGAAACCATATTACCCCAAAAGCTCCAACCCCAATTCTAAACCTAACCCTTCTAACAGCATCCATATACCCAGTATCCCAACCGAACCAAACACTACCACTGCCACTGCCACCACCATCACCGCCACTAGCTTATCCCTCTTTCAATCTACCCTCCTCGCATACCCAATTCCAACCACCCTCTCAATTTGAATGCATTTAGTCAGTTGGGTTTGAGTTGGTTTGGTTTTGGGTTTGGGTTTGGGTAGTAGTTCTCGTCGTTGTCGTCGTATAGAGTCCTTGGCGGGTTAGTTGTGGCTTTTATCTGGAGTTCAAAGCAGAACCAGTGGTGTCGGCAGGATAGGTAGTGGTGGTGGTATAGTGATGATGGTATTGCGACGGCGACGTTGGAAGGGCTTCACAATGTGGTTTCCTTCGTTCCTCGGTTGGCTGACTATTACCATGTCCAACCACAGAGCCAAGCAAAAGAACCACTTTACTACTTCGTCGTTCTTCTACTATAAACAAAACCACACCGCCCCACCCGACCCAATCCGACCCAACCCAACCCGACCGCCACTGCCACTACTGCTACTGCCGTCCCAGTTCTCGTCGACCAATTCGATCCACTTTTAACCGCAATTTCTCTTCTTTCGATAGAGCTGGAAGGTCTTCGTCCTATTTTCCGTGCCAGATGTGGCGGATAAGGAGGAGGCATGTACTTTTAGTTATACTGCGAACGACGACGCACTGGACTGGAATTAAGCTCTTTTACACACACAGAAATTATGAGATTTTTGGTAATTTCAAGAGTTGCGAGTGTGTGTTGGAAAAGGAAAGAATTAACGTGTCGGCCTGACTTTTTGCCGTGACCATTATTGAGGAAGGACGGAGAAGTTAATTGAAATGAAAACGTTGTAAGCTACCAAAGACGGTCGGATGCGGTTTAGTCTGATGGTGGAGTGTTGGGGGTGTTGGCAAGGAATAAATGACTCCCATGGGCCCTGATGTGGTGGCGGGGGACGGGAGGGGGGGGGGCGAATGACAACATCAGAAGCTTACGAAGGAAGGTGTGAAAGTTAATTTTGTTTTTGTATTGTTAAAAGGCATATTGTTTAGAAGATTCCAGCTTGAAGATGTACAAATCTATATCTATAACAGAAATAGACTTACATAAATGTATATAAGCTATAGGCTCACGACAGCGCCAGTGGGGCAAATATGTCTTTAATATTCACCACTGGAGGTTAATTAGGAATTCATGTGGACAATATGATAAGAGACGAAGTGATAATATCTTGTTTTTAAGCCTGACAAATGAGAAATGTTACTTATTCACGTAGTAACCTTCTACCGTTCTTCGCAGCGTGTGAGTCGTGGCAAAAGCTGTTTGATAGCCATTTCAAAGAATTCTACAAAAATTTCCTTCTTCAATAATCCTCATCTCATCGTCTCATTTTAGCCCATCGGATTCGGAAGAAAAATTTTAAATTCCTTTTGCGACTAAACAACAGTGGAGAATGGTTCACCTTAACACAGTCGATATGAGTGCACTTAAAAACTGATAACTTTGGTTCTAATAATCGGATTATCAATATTTAGGCTTTGAATTGAAGGTAAAATGTCACGCTAAAATTTTTTATACAAATTATCGAGGAAATGCACAAAAATTCATACTAAAAACGTCGGTAATTAAATTTTTTGTTTGTTATGACATAATTTCATACAAAAAAGAGAAGAAAAACCCACAATCGACAAGTACCTACAAGAACAAAAAAAAACCGAACAGAAATATCAACCAAGAAGAACATAATGAATAATTGGGAGCGATAAAATATTCAGTAATGGGGGTGGACGCACGGAGGAGGTGACGAGTCAGTCTAATTGTGAACACTGTCACACGGTCGACTCTAAAAAAAAAAAATTATTACAATTTAAAAAGTATAATTATGTAGGTATTGAAAATTTAGAAACCAATAACTTCTGTTTTAATAGTCAGATCTGTAAAGTTGACGTTTTAAAATAAAGGTAAAATGTCAAGCTACACGTAGAATTAAGTCTGCGTAGCAATTGACACATGCAAATTAGCGATATTTATAACTTAAGTTACTTGAAAGTTAAGGTATTTAAATTAAATCAAAACATCAAGTAACATTATAGAGTTAATTCAGCGAAGCTACTCAGACGTGCAAATCACCTAGTTATCCAATAATAATTAAGTGAAAGATCATGGGAACACAGAAAAAATATTACATACACAAAAAAAAAATAAAATTTGAAGTTATGTCACATAATATTCCATTCTTAAATAAATAACATTTTGAAATTATTGCAAACATTAACTTAGTTAACAGCTAAATACATTTTTTGTTTTAAACAAATATATAAAAATCTTTTATAGTCGCTTACAATAACAACAAACACATCACACATAAAACACACAAACACGTAGGTATGTATTTATAACAAATTGTTGCTTTAATTCTTCAAACAATTTCAATAGAATTTTGTTTGTACAGCTTTGGTTGAATTTATTGAAAGAAAACTAAATACCTAATGAAAACAAAAAAAAAAAAACAACAATAATTATTTTTATTTCATCTGACGTTAACTTTATACATTGTTGTTTTATCTCGAAAATAACAATTCTGTATTTGCTCATTAAAAAATGAGTATTTTTTTGGAAATGTATGTCAAATATGGTGTTGGGTTAATATTTATATAAAAGCAGGGACTTTGACTGTTGATTAACTGATAAGTTTTTTTTTTTTACTTAGAATATGTGGCTTATTTAAATTATCTGGTTTTAGTGAATTCGTTTTTTCTTTTTTTTTATTAATTAAATAATGAATCACAAAACAAGAGGAGAAATAGGTACATATATATGCTGTCATCAAGAAAGGACACTCAAAACCGACGGTGCGCGTCTTGATGGATAGAACGTTACGCTGTCCAGCGGTATACCTTTTAGTTAAATAGGGTTTTTGTCTACCTAGGATTCGTTATACGCACCCAGGCGACGATATTAGTGATGAGATCAGACAAAGAAGAACACTTGGCAATCCCCGCTTCGAAGGCAATCGAGTAGTAAAGCCTTCCCCCGAGGGACTTTAACCAACTTCGCGAATGAAATTGGAGACAGCTAGCTACAGCAATCGAGCTGATTGTTAAATTACCTTAAAACCATAGACAGACGCTAAAAGTTTTCCACGAAAAAAGATCCGCGATTCTAGTCAAAATCCGCAAAAAAAAAACCGATCCTCCAACAATATTTTTTGAGCGCCTACATATTTGAACACTCCTACAAACATCTTCAGGAGGTAAAAGGAGGAGGTAAGGAGATAAAACTGTGTTTTAGCAAAAAAACAAATAATTAAATCAAAACAAAATTTCGAAGGAAAACAGTGGTTAGCATTAATAACCACCGTGACTATAGGAATAAATATGAAAAATAACAATGTCTAAGAATATTATTATAATTTTTTGTATTAAAAGCAGTTATATAAATTTTTTTGAAAATCATTCCCATGGTTGTTTAAGAAGAATTCAGAACTGCCACTGTTTTTTAAGTGTTGCAATTGCAAATACTGCTCCAATAAATTTTTGTTGGTTGATCGTGGCTGTTTTATAGAAGGATAATGTAAAATAACTATTGGTTTGTTTTATTTTTATTAGTCTACCGTCAATTCGAGTGACTTATGTGAGCCTAGTTGGGTTACTTTGGCTTTTGAATGGAATCTCTTTTTCAGTTTAGTGTTTAAATAAAGGGTGTTTTTTTAGACGTGTGGTTTTTAATCTGGCAATACTTTTTCGGAGTTGGTCTTTTTGACAGCTGTCACTTGCTTTATGCTCAGTTTGGTTTGAATAGACTTACTCCTGAACAACGTTTGCAAATCGTGCAAATTTATTACCAAAATAATGTTTCGGTTCGCGCGACGCATCGCGCCCTGCGTCCAATATTCGATGAAGCTCATTTTTGGTTGTTGAGGTACGTTAATAAATAATTTGGAGTGATCATAATCCACAAGCCATTGTTGAGACGCCGGCCGTTACATCCTCAAAAAGTCACTGTTTAGTGTGCTCTATGGGCAGAGGGAATCATTATTCCATATTTCTTCAAAAATGAAGCCGGCCATAATGGTACAGTCAATGGGGAACGCTGTAGAGCCATGATTAATGACTTTTTCGTGCTTGAATTGGAGGATGTTGATGTGGACAACCTCTGGTTCCAACAAGACGAAACAATCAATTTATTGAAGGAAACTTTTGGTGAGCCCATTATCTCGCGTCGTCGTGGGTCAGTGGCTGGAATTTATTCAAGCCAGTCGCGGCGGCCACTTGCCCGAAATCATTTTTAAAACATAATGGCAAACCTTTATCTTTAAAAAAAGCTAAATTCTTGGCCATAGCATTAAATTATATTTGTTTTATTTCTTCTTGAAAACCACACGTCTAAAAAAACACCCTTTATGAAGGAGTTGCCTAATCTTTTTCAGACTTTATTTTAAATATGTATAATTGAATGAATACTAGCTTTATTTAAATATAATTATAGATAAAACATACAAAAATAGATACATGCCAATTTATAACAGTTAAGTTATAACAGTTTTTCGCCATTAAATGTGGGCGTGCGATAACGCGCTTCGCGAGAATTGAAAAAAAAAATCTGGGTTCCCACCGGCGGAGGGCCCTGGCCATGCGGGGCCGCAAAATCAGCAATTTTATATCCCTAAACTGTTATAATTGGCATGTCTAGAGTCACTTTCTAAAAAAAATAGCAATTCAAAAGATTCAAAGATTTCAACACGTTGCAGGAATACCACTGTAAAATGCCTTTGGCTCCGATATATGCAAATCGAATTCCCTTGATTCTAGCTTTCTAACAATTTTATAAACAATTTATTTCTTTTTTTTTTATAAAAAATCGCAAATGATGGGGTGACTTTGGCATGCTATTTGGGTGACATAAGCTAGGTGGTCTAAGTCACCCTCCTTATTTTTTTAGTTTTATTCTGTTTGGTAAAAATCTTTGTATTTCCTATTTTAGGTAATTAAGACCAACAAAACTATTTAAAAATGCCGCAGACATATACAACAAAATAAGGGCCACGAAAAGCCTTTTAAGAACTACACAATAACACACATTTGTTTTCAAATCCGTGAAGGAAAAATATCATTGAACAAGGCTGCAAAAGAATACAAAATTTCAAGGTCTACGCTCCAAAACAAATCGAAAAAACCTTCACACAAAAACACATCAGAAATCACCTGAAAATATCACCAACTACGATGAAACCAATTATACCGACGATCCAGGGCCCGAAAAGTAATTTTTCGAGAGGTGTTAAATACCCGGAGCAAGTCATGGCGCATTCCAAAACTTCAATCTCGCTTATGTTCTGTGGCACAGCTACTGCAACATTGCTGGCTCTATACGTTGCGTATAAGGCTAAGAACGTTAATAACAACTGGATTTAAGGGTGGGCCCCAACAACATCTCATGGATGGTTTGACAGCAAAGTGTTCTCGGATTGGTTTCAAACAATCTATATTCCACACGACCGAATCCTAACAGATCCTAAAGTTACCATCGGTGACAATCTTGCCAGCCATTTCTCCGAAGTTGTCATCAAAGTAGCTGAAGAAATTGATATAAAGTTTGTTTGTCTTCCCGCAAATGGCACTCATATAGCACAACCATTAGACGTAGCCTTCTTTCGACCTTTAAAAGTAAAATGGCGTAAAATCTTAACGCCGGCGTATAAGCTAGCAAACCCAAGAAATAAAATAGTTCCAAAAGAAGTTAAACTCAGTTTAAGCGGTGTGAAGTTCGTTGCGTACGCCGACGACATCGTGATAATGGCATCAGGTAAATTTATACCTACACTGTGTGAGCTTTTACAAACATCTCTTGACAAGCTCAGTAATTGGGCCAGTAATTGCGGACTAAATGTCAACCCACTTAAGACAGAACTAGTTTTGTTAACAAGAAAACATGTTATTCCGAACATAGATCCTCCCACCATAAATGGGACTCCGCTCCAGATCACTGATACGGCAAAATATCTTGGTTTGGTAATAGACCGTAAGTTAAATTGGAAAGAAAATATTAAAGAACGAAAGAGGAAAGCCTCAGAAGCATTCTATACCTGCAGTCGAATTTTTGGAAAAAGATGGGGTCCCAGCCCCAGAACCATTCATTGGATGTACACAGCCATAATAAGGCCGTACGCATGTCTGGTTTGGTGGCCAGCCCTAGAAAAGGCAACTAATCTAAAAACTATAACAAAAATTCAAAGACTCGCATGTATTGGAACTACTAGTGCCATGAAAACTACTCCTACCGCAGCCTTGGAAACGTTTCTTTCACTAGCCCCACTTGATTTATTTACGAAGGAAGTGGCGGCCATCAGTGCTCTAAGACTAAACCAATGTAATAACTGGGTAGGAGGCCATTTTAGGCACAAAACTATAATGACTTTCATGGACAAAGACATTCAAACGGACTATACTGCACCGCACATTGATTTCAACCCAGTGGCCGTAACAGATGTACCCTCAAGGGATCTCTGGGCGGCCAACCAGGTCATAAACACTAATGGTTCCAAGATGGTTGATGGGGTAGAAATGAGTTAAAACTACTCAATGCATCAAATACAGTTACCCTTCGATGAGTCCCAGGACATCGTGACATATATGGAAACGAAATGGCGGATAGTTTAAAAAAAATATCACAGCTTTCATTTTTCATGGGTGAGATTGACTTGATGTTTATGGTTTGCGAGAAAATGAAGTGAACACCCATTTTAAATTTTTTTTAAAATACAACTGCTTAATTGTTTTGTTTCAGACTTATCACACTAAGGCCCAGTTTTTCAGTGGTGAGTTAAACCGGAGTAAGTAAACTCAAGAAGGAAGTTAAATCACAGTTAACTGAGGAAGCAGTTTTTTGGTGGATAATAAATGCGTAACGACAAAACAAACTCAGTGGATAAAACACCAAAAGCATATCTGTTCAGTTAATCCTGAGTTAACTCACCAAATGTTATGAGTTAACTGGGGTTTAACTATAATCTCCATCTGAAAAACTATACCCTATAGAGTGAGTCAAGTAGGTGAGAGGGTTGAAATCTTCTTAAAAAAAATAATAAAAATATGTAATTGCAAAAGCTATTCACATTTAAAAATGAAAAACATCCCAAAGTCACCCGGGTTCACGGTAGTCTTTATGCCCTGGAACCATTCGTGCTCCACGAAGAACCAGTTCAACTCTTCTTGCCATACGTTCGACCAATTAGTCCTTGGAAAATACTTCCAACGAAAGTTTTCGTCAGTTTCAAGGAATCTAAACCTTACTAGAAGTCCCTTGTAAGTCAAGTTGAAACTAACAATAGGCCACTTATAAACAAAACTACTATTGTAAAGGTGGTTACCACAACTAACCACCAAATAAATTCTGTAATATTTCCGAAAATAAATATTATGGTGAACGTGATTTTACTCGGAATACATAAAGCATTCACAACATGCTCAAATAGTATTAGAAAACTTACTTTTTGCTTACAACTTTATATAAAACTATCACCAAAAATGGTTGTAGCTAGATTTTAAACTTCAAATTACTTGGTAGCTGTATATGTAGATTAATCTTCCACCATTCAATGTTTTTTTTACACATAAGACTGATATATTCCTTGAAATTTTAAGATCAAATCGATAGATGACACAGGTACACCATACAAAAAATTGACAACAGGTGGTTAGCTTAACTAACCACCTAACATGAAAAACTTTAAGAAATTTAATTTGAACTTAAAAAGTTTATAAAATATTTTTTTTTTTACTTTAGAAACAGCTTCCCTAAATTTAAAGAAAAACAAATTAAAAAAAAAAACATTATTTTCCACATGCATGTAATCAAATAAACCTACCTTTCCTATCAACCTTGAGTAATTTGATAATTTTACAGCGCTCCAAAAAAAATTTAATTTTCATCTTTCATATCTCACTGACATGACATCACGCGTCACATTATTATTTCGACGCGCCAAGAAGACCCTTAAAAATAAACACCACGTCTTTACTCCTCATAAAATAATTTGCTTATTATTTACAAATATACAAATATAATCGCCTCGAGGGAGACAAATGTGGAGGGAAAATAGAAAGTGATGCAGGATAAGTAAATAATTTTGAAATGTTAGTTATTGACACAGCAGGGCAAGTAAGTGTGTGAGTGTGTCAGTGTTGACTATGAGTGGTGTGGTGTGCTGTTAAATTGAAAGAGAGAGATAGAGAGAGATGGATCGCTATTAAGCGTTATGTTTGCCTAAAATAGATAGGTGACAAAGCGGGAGACAGGCAGGGGATGAAGACGTGAACAGCCACCTAACATAACGAATGTTATCAAATATTTGCTCAGTAATAGAGAGTTAGGATAGAAGGTGAATGAGAGATGGTTTGTTAATATAGGGAGGGGACCTTCAAAACCTCAACTTGCTTTAAGAATTTTGTAGGTGAAGACAAATTTATTTAAATAGATTTTTTTAGACAAACTAAACGTACCGCTGAATTAAATCACATTATTAGGAGGCACGACTTTAGAAACATGCCAATTTATAACAGTTATAACAATTTGTTCGCCATTAAAAGTGGGCGGGCGTTAACGAGCTTCGCGCGACTTACTTTGGGTGCCTCAAGTATACCCACCGGTGGAGGGCCCTGGCCCTGTGGGGTCGCATAAACAGTACCTACTTTATAAACCAAAACTGTTATAATTGGCATGTCTCGAGATACTTCCTATTGGAAGATTTAGCATAAGGTAAGTGCCTCACTAGTCAACTAATGATTCCAAAAATAATTCAACAAAATGAATTTAAATCTCTTTAGGTTGGGTGGTTAGTATAGTTTACCACCTTTTGATAGTTTTGTGTAGCCGCGCCATCTAACGATTTTATTTAATACTTAAATGAATGGCAATTCTATGTGAAAAAAAAAATAAGTAAAAGGGACGCATAATTCGAGATGTGCCAAGTAATTTGAAATTTAAAATCCTGCAAATACCATATTTTGTGAGCGTGATGGACAAACGATGGACAAGCGACCCTGATATTTCAATTCTATTAAGATCGACTTTTTTTTAAAAAAGACTCTGATAATAAAGCCCTTTAGTTAGCATAAAAGGCATAGTTAAATTAATATGGTAGAATTTTCGACAAAATTGTAGTTGTTTTAACAAGATGTCATGTTGTTTCAAAATGAAATTCTAGTAAATCTGACCATAGCGTTGATGTTTACCAAAATTTTGTTAAATTCAATTCAACTGCATAGTCTTTTATCTTGAAGTCTCATATATATGTAGCATTTTAACCTTATTAATTTAACCTGATATTGGTTTAAATAAACAATGTTTCTGTTTTTTTGAACATATAATTCTTTTAATTTGGAAGCAGTGTTAATGCAAACACTATTTATTTCCGGCTTCTCCAGTACGAAATCATCTTAGATTCAAAGATAATCCCGAGTTAAAAGTTTTTCTCTCAATTAAGATCTGGAGTTAACCTTACAATTTTGGTAAGTTAAATCTGGGATTAACTGAACAAACATTATATAAAGTTCTGATATCTCAGACACGTGAACTAGTGTGTCCCCTTTGTCCACGACTCTTTTCCAAATTTAATAAGGGCGAAAGGAAAATCAGATATTTTTTGTCCTTGGCACTCATGAAAAATCCGGGAATCGCTTAAGGGCATGTTCGGAAAATAAAAAAAAAAAAATTGAATTATTTAAACAACATTATAGCTAAGATTTAAATCATGTTGACCGGAAGGGTCTTTAGAAAATAAAAAAAAATTCCATGAAGTCTTCCAGCATTTAAGGCACAAGATAAGTAGAGATAAAAATCAACCAAACGCTTAACTCGCTCCACCAATCCCCTTAAAAAGGCTGCTTTACTTCTATGCCGGGATTCTATCCATAACTTCACATATCTATATACAGTATACACTCATACATCACCTAAATAAAACAACTATTTATGAGTTAACAAAAATAGTGCCAAATTCGAAGCGGAATTTCAGTAGACATTAACTTGATAATCACGCGCAGTTCTCTTACTTCATTTCCCGAAATCCTTAATCAAAACTGCTCATGTATTTTATTTTTATTTAAATTTCTCAAGAGCTTATTGAAGCTGAAAAATCATCACTTCATCAATTTATTACCACACCATTTAGATTCGTGAAAACCAACCGAAAAATATACAAACTCATTTCCATTGCTATGCATGCCGCCGCTGCCGCCGCCCGCCACGCCACGCCACTCCGTTGCATTTTATGATGCTTCGTAAGCCCCAAGTCCTACCGCAAATGCACTCTGGGTACACAAAAACATCCTGCTGCATTCCCCAACAACAGTTCCTTCTCCCTGTCTCTTCTAAGTCAACAAAAAAAAAAATGATCTAAAAAATAAAAAAAAAATATTTCTTGGCCATAAAATGTATCTTCTTTTCGGATGATGGTTGTAGATTGTAGAGGCACATCTCGAAGAGGAGGAAGCATCACCATCATTATCTTTCCCTCATCACTATAACATCATTGCATATTGCGAGCTTAGCTAGAAATAACATCGTCATCATGGAGGTCGTTTGTTTGGCTTTATGGTTGCTCCGAAGCTGCCATTCGAAAGTGTATTTTTACATTTTATTTATGGTAGAAAAAAAATCAACACTGAGAAAAATAACTAATCAAAGAGCGGGAAGAATATTGTGATACTTTTGCATAGTTCATTTAAAACAAAAACAAAAAGTTTGTGTAACCTCGATGTAGATGAAGACCGCGAATTAGGTGGCGTGAAAAATGGAGACAGTTAACTATAGGGACCGAGTTGGCTGAAAAAAGCTTGTTGATCGAGGACCCGGTCGACTCCTGACTGTAGAACCACCTTAAAGAAAGTCAACATTCTACAAATCATAAAATGATGATTCCAAGTGAGTTAACCCGAAGATAACGCCAATTTTTATGGACTTAAGGTTCGCTCTTAAATAACAGAATAAATAAAAATTAAATGTAAAAATTCAAAAAATTAATTGGCGCCCCAACCTTACACCTTACACCTGAAATTTACAGGCTTCTATCTTTTTTAAATATCCCAAACTTTAGTATTTGAAAAAAAATTGTTATAAATGTTGCCCTTAACAATTTTTTTTTAATTGAGTTCACTAATGAAATTCAAGATGGCGGTAACCCATTGTGGAGAAAAATGAGGGGTCATACTCTCTACCTACTGTTAAAATTTTTAATAGACCCTAATTTAAAGAAAACCTCAGTGTATCTTTTCACAAGATTGCAATACCCACCTGGAAAAATGGCAAGTTTTTGACAAGTTTATTCAAGGCCCTGCGAAGTTTTCGGTACGGAAAATCTAGACGAAGAAAAATTGTTAAATTATTTATCAGATCTTTGTCAGTACAAACTTGTTGGGTAAGTTTGTCTATCCCATGAGAAACACCCCGTATCTGTATATTACAAAAATTGGAGTGCAAAACAGGGGCCAAATTACGGCATCAGTGACTGATCGAGTGAGTGCCATCAGTGATCGAATGAACGAGTAAAACCTATGGGGATGATGACTCCATAACGTGAGCGGTAATGCCAAACACGCATAATTCAGTCACGTATTACTCGATAACTGATGCGGTAATTCGGCCCCAGGTATTTTTGACCATTGACGAATTTACTGGTAATATTTTCTCATAGAAGAATAGAAGAAAAATATTGTCGCTTTTGTAGAGAATATTATGATCTATAAATTGTGGATAAAATATTTTTCCACAACTTCACCATTAAGGTCATGTTTTCCGAGAGAGATTTAAGTTAAACCCGATTTAACTCATCAAATTTGGTGAGTTAACTCAGTATTAACTGAGCAGATGCTGTTGATGTTTTATTCATCTAGTTTGTTAAGTCGTTCCGCATACTTTCTCTACCGAAAAACTGCTTCCTCGGTTCAAAGTGGGTTAATTTACTTTTAGAGTTAGCTAACTCTGGTTTAATTCACCACTGAAAAACTGGGTCTTAAAATGAAACATTAAAAAACCGGTATTTTTAACGTTAGACTAAATCTTCAAAATTACCAATCTTCCAGGGTTCTGGGGTGATTATTGAAAGGAAGTGACTCTAGACACGCAATTTATAACAGTTTGGTTTATAAAAGTTCTGTTTATGCACCCTTGCACGGCCAGGACCTTCCGGTGAATGGAACATCTTGAAATTCTAAGAACACCTGTGAGATTGTTCAATGGCTTCTGGACTTTTGACGGTCCTCAGCGGTACACTTCTTATCGGGGAATCATTTTCTGTCTCCTTAAATGTATTTACCCACGAAAGAAACCGATCTCGATCAGGAAGTCGCCGCCGCCGCGCTGAATTGCAAACCATAAGTGGAAGCACATTGCA
Source organism: Leucozona laternaria (assembly GCA_932273885.2). Taxonomy (NCBI): domain Eukaryota; kingdom Metazoa; phylum Arthropoda; class Insecta; order Diptera; family Syrphidae; genus Leucozona; species Leucozona laternaria. The sequence goes on from OW026366.1 coordinate 36,282,758, forward strand.
TGGCGAGGATAGAGCTAGATTTCGCAAACTATATTTCGACTCAAAAAGCACCGCCGCTCAACGAAGTACTCCATTGTGTAAACCCAAATTTTCAATGTTGTCTTATACGGATTACAGTTTCATTCCAATTTTAAACCAATATGTGTGCCTGCCGCCCTCCAATCTGTTTTATATGGTTGACATGAATTTATTCAAAATGGGACGTATTATTGCGTCCCACAATTGAAAAGGGGTAATTTTATTTCTCTGCGTCCGATTTATCTGTGATTCTAGGTAACCTAACGTAACACTAATTTATTAGATTAAACAAAATATAATGCTTTCATTTAAAATGGGAAAAGGCATCAAACATAATTCATAGACCGCGGGATCTAAAATTATGGATTGCGATTGGTATTTCCCACATTTTTGTTCACAAACCTTTTGGCACCAGTGTATCCTGCATGACAAATTAATGTGCCACACAACGGTTTTAAGAATGTTTCACACCAAAAAAACAAAAAAAAAAATACACACACAATGGACGGAGACACACCAAACTCATTGCAGCCAACATAAAACAGTCTTAGCTCTCAGCCTCCACAAGAGCAGGCAGCCATCATCAGACTATGTAAATACGAAAATGTTAACTTTGTGTTTATTTTGTTTCACTTAAGTGTTCAAGTGTTCATGGGTGTCCTCGCCTGGGAGAGGAGCACCAGTACTTTCGAGACTAAAGGGGGACACATCCGAAAGTAGTATCTCTGCCTCCTCCGCCTGGACCCTGGAGGGTAGGACTTTCCTCGTTTCGAACACAAGCGATGTCACCTAATTGCTTGCATAGGCGCCGCGCAACCGCTGCCGCCGCCACTGCACCGCGCCGTACAGTTGTGTGTGTTTATGTTTACATGAGCTCGTGAACGTAAATTGACGCAAATTGAAGTTTATTGCAACGTCAAAATGTTATACTCTTTTTGTTGTTGTTGCTGTACTTGCAGTATTTTTCATCTCCCACGGATGCTGCGCGTCTGGTTGGGTTGATGTTTGCTTATTAAATCTCCACGATCAGTTGTACTGCAAGCAATCTACTTCAACTCCATCACAGTTGCGGATCCAGTCAACATCACGAAGAGAGTATTTATAGAAAAGAAAGAGGGAGACTGATTGATTGATTGATTTATTGCGATAGACGATCGTTAAGTTCGAGTTCGTTTCAGAGTTGACATTTTGTTTCTTTTATTTATTTATTTTTTGCCAACAGACTTAAATTATGCAAAGTGATGCATAAAATCAAAACCATGGGGTATTGAGTTGAAAAAGAAAAATATATAAACATTATGTTAATTTTTAAGAAGGTATAGGTACATCTAGATATCATAAATTGAATTGAGTATCGCACGAAGTTTTTTCTAGACAGAAATGTCAGAAACCGTGCCAACCGTTGATTAATTGGAACTAACGCAATCTTAGTGGTAATATGTAATTGAGCCTTTGAATGGAAAAATGGCGAATTATATGTGCTCCCTGATAGTGGATAGGAATTTTGCTATTGCTATAGTAGTGCTAAGTCGTCCGCGTAAGCTACTACTTTGACCCCACTGTATTTAAGCTTGTTCAGTATGACATTCAAGACAAGATGGCATTTTCAACACCAAGATCTACAAGGGCACTCTTTACTGCTGCATTCTGTACGATATTGAAGGCTCCTTCAATGTCTAAAAAGGTAGCTATACTCTGTCCAACAAAAATAGGCAGAACACGTCTTATGGGAAAGCTTTTTCAAAATCAGTAGCGTGTCATATTTTTGCACCATATTAAATTGAAATAACTCCTCCACAAAGAGTGTTGTTTGCCCGCCCGTGAATTTCCAATAGCATGTGACACAGACCCAACGTCCTATTCAAGGCACATCTGAGTGTGCACTGAATTGCTGTGGCCAATGGCGATTGGCTGCTGCTTGATGTACATTCAGAGTAACCCGTGTCCATTTGGTAATTCGTTCAGATTTTTTTTTCCTTGAGTTTCTGTTAAGGTGCTTTTGATTTTCGAGCTTTAAGGAAAAGCTTTTAACGATGAGTGTAATCGTGTACACTACGACAACCCTGTGAAAGCTTTAATGAATGACAGATTAATGCAATCCACTGTAGCCAGAATGAAAGGCACACCTCCTATCTTGCCTACACTGCCAATTTTTGTTGGACAGAGTATAGTGTGTATTCTTTGTTTTTTTTTTAGATTTTTCTACTGTCGAAACATCACTGTGAAGAGCTTTTCCCTTTAGTGTAAGCAATGTAACCATGCTGCAATGGAAATAAAACATCCTTCGGAAGCGTGCAACTAATACGGCTATCTATTAGTCTTTCGGATGTTTTTAACATTAAAGAAGTGAGAACTATCGGCCTAAAGTCTTTGAAGTTTATATGACTGGGTTAACCAGCTTTAGAGATAAAGATAACTTTTACTTTACGTCACGATTTTGGGATATAACCCTATTTCAAAACGTTCTCAAATATCTTCTTTAATAGTGGTATCAGATAATTGACACATTCTTGTGACATTTTAGAAAGATACCATCCAGTCCCGGGGATTTATAAGGAGAGAATGAACCGATGGCCCATTTTTTTTATTTTGTTCATGTGTAAAACTCGTTCTTGGCCTGACCCGTAACATTAATATGTCGCACCCGTCACAATTTCACAATTAAATTGTTGGCTAGTTTTTTATGGCTTTGTTTCACATAAGAAAACGGAAACTAAAGATCAACTTTCAGACAAATATTTTAAAAACGAACGAGACATAGCCTTCGCACGCATTATTTTACACCACCATTTTACGACCCATTTGCAAATTATCAGTTTTCCAAGGTCACATCCGTAACGCAACTGAAATGTATCCTGTAACTTAACTAAATATTTTATAATTAAAGGACATCTACATTTGTCATGGTTTAGAATACTATGCAATGTTTTTATAAAATCATGAGTTTACAGTGTCACATCGGTAACAGTGGAAACACACGACTGTAAAAGTTGTTGATCTAAAAATAAACAAAAAATATTTGTAGACTCACGTAACGTTCAAATTGCTATTTTAGATCAAAACAAATCTTTACACACTCATGGACTTCAGATTTTCGATAAAAAGCTATATATAGCGTGTATGTTGGGGCGTGTCGTTTGGGCGGGTTATTTATTATTACAAGCCATCACCATAAATTTCGTAAGTTTCGGGGAAATCTGAAAAACTGAATTGTTTGTCCTTTTAAGTACAGAAATTTATTTTTTAACCGCACTACACGAATGTGAAATGCTTTGCCTAGCAGCTCTACACCCGTCCCCTCAAATAATTCAACCGTAATAATCAAGCTTCTGAGAATTTCCATCAGTTTACCCTTGAGCCTCATTTCGGACGTTCTGCTAAGTGCGGAGATTTTTCCTTTAGTCACACTACACGAATGTGGAATGCTTTGCCTACACCCGTCCCCTCAAACAATTCAACCGTGAAAATGACGCTTCTGGGAATGCCCACCAGCTTACCCTTGCGCTCTATTTCGGAAGTTGAGAACAGAGATTCTCTCTTTAGCCGGACTCGACGAATGGTTTGCCTAGCTCTCCCCCCCCCCCCCCCCCCTCAGACCTCGCAAACAAGTAAACCGTTATACTGACGGTTCGGGAAATGCCCAGATTTACCTTGAGCCTGATTTGGGACGTTACGTCAAGTGCACAGACTTTTTCTGCAGCCACTGTGTTGATCATTTGAGAACCCGTGCATCATACAAACTCGAGGTTTTAGGTTTAGCGGCGTCGACTGTACCTACATCTTAAACCAATCTCCATCTAAATGGCTCAGCATTAATCAGATCACGATGTGTATATAAATGTAGAGGCAATATTTATGATTGCATTAAGAAAATCACTGTAGCACCGGTAGCTGATGCATAGCGGAAATGCCTCAACTCCATTTCTTATCATCATGAGTTTCATTCGAAGAAAAAAAAATAAAACTAAATAAAAAAAAAAACTCATATCTTGATATGATGATGAAGGCTCTGTCGTTTTCCTTCAATCATCTTAATTACAAAATGTCTACTTCTTCAGAGGCCCAGCTCTTGCACAAGAAACAAGAAATAATTCAAACAAAACAAAAAAAAAAAAAATAAGGAAAGACTCACACAAGATCAATTATTGCCCGCAGCAGTTTACCAACTTCAACCTCACGAAAGAATATTAAAAAAAAATATATATATATGTACATATATTATAATTTGCTTGTAATAATAATTTATTTTTGTGTGTTTATTTCATTGTTCAGTGTCCATTTACACACTCAAGCACACACAAACAATGCAGCGCTGCGGCTGGAGCTGAGCTGGTCCATTCACATCATCAGCTTCACAGTTCAAAGCATTTCCACATGGTAACTCCACAAGTACATCAGATTGCAGTTATTGTAAAATATACACTCCGCATCACTCGATTAAGAGTACATAAATAAACAAATAAAAGTATCAACTAGGTACATTGAATTATTTTCAGGAGGAAATGCTCAGAATCAGTTCTAAAATGTTCTAAAATATAAGGTCAAGAAGAAATTCGTTATAAGTTTCAATTTGAGCCGTTAGTATCCCGAATTATTACCTTTTCTTATATGATAGCATTGCTTCATATATGTTAGAATAGCATTACATAAGGTGGTTTCGCATTAAAACCACTGGGACAGGAGAGAGAATATTTGTAGTTGGTGGTTTCATGATGTAACCACCATCTCAATCGCGATAGAAAGGTCTACAAAAATAAAAAAAAACAACTTCAATCCTTCAACACAGACCGTATTACTTCAATTCGATTTTTGACATATATTTATGTTTTTTTTGTTTTCTTCTTTCTTTGTTAAACTTTAAATTCATCCATTACACCTCTGAGTACCTGCAATTTGCGATACCGTCATCATCAACGTGTTTTGCTTTCACGCAATTTACTATGATTTTTTTTTTGTTCATCATAGTTTTTTTTTCATCTTAATTTTTCTTCAACGTCCGCCTTTTGTGTTCGTCTCAATGTGAATTGTGTGTGAATAAGATTAATTGCACACCTTCTGGAAGAAATATTATAAAAAAAAATAAAAAACATGGCAGTGCGGGGAGTAAGTTGCAGAGAGAATCATTTCAAAACGGAACGGGGAGGCAAAGGCAAACAGAAAATTCCGCTCCAAACCATTACTCACAAAAACTAAAAAAAAAGGTGGGACAACACACCGAAAAGGAAAAAAAAGAAAAAAAAAATCGTGCACAACACAAAACCGCAGTTATGAGAAATGAGCCTCCAGAGAGTCAGGCTAAAGCTTCACTCTCGAAACACAAACTCCACATGGAACATCTGCATTCACATCATCCACACAGAGTTCAATTCGAGTCGACTATGCACCTTTTTTACATTGTTTTTTTTTTTTTTTCTTTTTTGATAATTATCATCTCGGGCAGCACTCATTTATTATTCCCCCCACGTTCGCATTTCATTTGTCAGAAGAAGGAAATCCGCACACGAACAAAACCCGCATTCTCTTCGTATCTGCGAATCGTTCTCTTGTGTCGGATTGGTGCTGGTCGTGGTGGTTGTTGCTGCTGCTGCTATTGCTGGTGGCAGCGGCGTCACATTTTGCCGGCGCGTAATTTACGCCAGTTAATGAGTGAATGAGCTTCGACCGAGCACCGATGTACTTCGTGTTGCGCCCCACTTGGTTTTTTTTTGTTATTGGTATATTTTCTTCGAGCTGCTGCTATACACCTCGTCTTCGAGTTTAACACTTAATGCAACCAACCAACCATGCTAAGCAAGCACACGGTCGATGTCTAGGAGATGGATGTTTAGGAAAGCGCGGCGGCCGGCCGGTGGGATGAGGGAGGAGGAAGGAGGGGTTGTTTGAAGCGCGAAGGCGCTCTGGAATAATTAATAGCTTTTATCCTCGGGCAAACATTTTTGCAAGTCAAATGCTCGCTAATATGTGAATTTTTCGTTGAATGCTTATGGCGCATACTACACACACAACCAGTGGGAACGTTTATTTGTTTTTTTTATGTTTTTTCCGTTTTTTTTTCTTGGTCTTTAAATCGACCGACACACAAACTCAAAAAACATGAATGACTTTTTTAGATGGACAAAATATTTGAGGGTGCTTGAAAGAAGACTATAGGAAGTTATTTGAAACGTTTTGAACTTTGAGATAAATTGATTTGTTTGGTCTTGATTTAATAAATAGTAAATTTAAGGAATATTTAAGGTGGAGCAAAAACTGCTTGAAAGAAGCGTTTAAGAAGAGCTTGAGCTGGTTTAAAACGAGACTTTCTTAGAGTTGCAGAAGGGTCTTAGGATATACAACCGACAAGAGGGAATAGAAAAGGACTTACCAGCCGAGGAGGGGATGAGTTGATAGGGTGCATGCTCGATGACTGGCCCTATGAACTATCTACAAAAACTTCGATCCTATGACTTGTAAGGTCGTATGGGGCATAACTTATGCCAAACGTTTAGCTCGACAGAAGGATTAAAGAACAAATCTTCCCTCTGAAACAAATTCTGGAAAAGATCAACAAATTTCAAGTCAAGACTCACCATTTTTTAAGCATAAAGGTATAATAAAAGCTCTTTAAGGCGGTGACCGAACTACAGCTGTGTGGCGTGCCTTAGAAAACACGCAATGCAATGTACAATTTATTTTTTTCTAAACTGCAGACTTATTCCATCTAAACTTAGGGAAAAGCTTTTCCGAACTACTTAAAACCTGAACAGGGTTTTGCCAAGGTTATGTTCATCGTGTTATTTTGTTCAATCTCATTTTGGAGCAGATAGTGTCCTAACAGGGAAGGCACTATATTCAAAGATAATACTAGTTGTGTATGCGATATCTTCCGCTGCTTCTAATGTGCCATAACAGAGCCCTTTAAAGCGATTGAAGAACATGCCAAACTTGTTCGCCTTGAAGTAAACGAGGGGAATCATGCTATCAACAAACAAACATGTGTCCACCGCCTACAGGACAAAACGTCATTATTGATAGCATCAACTATAGAGGTAGTTAAGGAGTTCATATACTTCAACGAATGACACCTCAGAGGAGACCTGGGGAAGAAATAATTAATTAAACCGCTCCTAACTCGATATGGGGAAACAAATGTGTTCAAAATTCCTTGCGCGAAAGATGAAATGCAGGCTCTACAAAAACCCTTCTGCACAGCCGGCGAGACTGTTGGACGATATTCAGATATTGAAATCTAATAGGTTCCTTCGAAGAAAAAGTTCTTCATCGAATATTTGTATTTGTGAGCAAGGTCGGCGAATGGAAGAGAAGATACAACCGCGAATTCTATGAGCTTTCCAGAAATGTGGACTTACTTCAAAAAGTCAAAACACGTCTACTACATTGGCTCGCTCGATGGGCAAGAATTCACCAGTGAATCATCTTCGAATCCCAGGTTCCAGGGGACAAAACCGAACCTCCTCCGGTTTAAAGAACAAGGGATCGCGGGTGAAACAGCTCTATGGATGACTGGAAGCAGCATGTTCGGGAGCGTAAAGGTTGACAGCTGCCGTTTCTCAGATAAAGTCTCTTCACGGGAGCCCGTCAAATCAAAAAGAAATAACTTCTTTACATACCTAATTCAGATTCAAATAAAAAAACTTTCCAAAGTTGCCTGATTTCAGTGTGGGAGAAACTGTTACCAATTTTTCTTGAATGTAGGTTTCAGTTACCACTGCTAAGCACCGTTTTCGTTCAATCTAAGACTTTGCTCGGTTTTCCATTAATATTATGTATTGGGACAATTTGAGCTGTTAATTTAAGCGTCCCGAGTTTTTGTAGAGATAAAATCTTTAAAAGAAATTATCAAAAGGATCTTCCATGTCTTAGGTTTCAGAGAAAGACACAGAACAGAGGCGAACTTTTGACAGCATGCATACGTAGGTATATATCCAGAGGACAGGAAGATCGAAGCTCATTGGGACAAAGTTGATTCTATGGGGCTGCTTCCCGGAAAGTGTATAAGGTGAATGCGACCATTAGAGAATAGGTCACTTCTATCTTCGTAACGATACTACGTAATGGCGATCGGAGAACTAAGGTTTCAACGAATTTAATGAAGAACACTTGGCAAACGCTATCATTGCCAACCGAAACAGACCAAGTGATGCCCTATTAATTTAGTATGTTGAGCTCTAGTATATTTTCGATTCACCAAGAGAGAAGAAGTCCGAAAGATTCAACAACATTGTACATACTACAACATCTAACTCGGCCAGCAAATGACATCTACATATCTTTCGAAAAAAAAATGGTGAAGATCAGCTCCAATCCGGCGAATCTTCATTCGATAAGCGCCTGTCTGGTTGATTTGGAGAAGGTTTCTGACACCGTATGATCTGGAAGCTGATCACACTAGATATAAGTAAACCACTGTTATATGAAGGCTTTATGACATTATCAAAGGTAGCAAGTTTGTTGTTTAAAGTCGCAATGTGTATTTGATATTAAGAACGGTCTTCAGCCGAAATCAGAAAACTCGCCGAATCTATTCAGCATTTACACCAGCGATTTGATAGTTAGTCTAACTTTCGCCATTGTGTATACCGACGTTCTAAGCGCGTACAGAACAGCTTCAAATATTAAGGTCATCAGAATTCTTTTTGAGAGTGACTTTGACAGGATTCAGCGACAATGCGATGATTCGAAGTTGAAAATCAACTTTCGGGAATCAAAAACTTTATTGTTTAGGACTCCGGTGCACAGAGTCTTAAGGGATACGAAAAATAACTAGGCCCAGAACTTGTAAAACTAACCGATTGAACGATGATCGTTTTGACTAAACCTGTTTCTATCGCATCTATAGGGATGTCAAACCGATGACCGTTACCAACCGACCGATCAATTTGGTCTTACGCATCTGGTCCCTGGTAAAGCTAGGGATCGTACGGTTACATCGCCAGAAATTTACAAGTAGTAAAATACCTTAGCATGTAGTTAGACCAGTCTGCCGCTTTGACAGGAGCTAGGGCAGCTTTTGCATTGAAGAAGCAGATGCCAACATGATAGCGGTTCTATCTAGCCGATGATTATTGCCTATAGAGCTGGCCAATGTGGTTCAACGTTGCCCCATATCCAATGGAAGAGATTCTCCTCGTCTTTAAGAAGCAGTGTCTTAGAAGCTGATGCCTTGGACTAAAAACAACGATAGTATTTTAACCAGGTTCTTTACAACCAACAAGGCCAACATAAACACATTAAATAGATAAATTATAGAACTTCGACGATAAGTAACCGAATTTATGACATGAAATCGTTAAATTTCAAGCTAGCTCTTCTTCTGGATCCTGACATTTCAAGACTCTTCTCTCTAGATAATATCTTAAGGGCATTCCTATTAGATTTTGAAGTGTAATTTTTAACCATAGAAGTCCAACATAAATGAACTTCAGAACAATCAGAACTCATCCCTTATCCCAACTAACTTGCATAAAATAAAATTTCTTTTAATCTATAATGAGTTGTTGAGTAATTAATGACAAATTAATTTCCCCAACTGTTGTCTCGGTTATGATAATAAGATTCATAGACAAAAGCCCAATCTTCTTGGTATCGTATCGGAATCAATCAAATCAATGTTGCATCGAGCGACTTCATCTTCATCTGCACGCTACTCAAATAAATTCTCAGAACTTTCATGTTTTATCCTCTTTATTCTCAGATCTCCTTCCAATCTTAAAATCCCAAGAATCCCACAGGAGTGAGGAAACAATAAAAAAAAAAGAAAATTGAAAACAACAATATCCGACGAAGACGACTAAACCCGCCCTCCATACCACTCTAACCCAAAAGGAGCAACAATAAATTGTAAAAAAAAAAAAAGAAGTATTACCCTCATCCGCACTACACGAGCCCTCAATTTGTTGCTTAAGAGCCCTGAACAATGACGATAAGGAGGGTGAAGGGAGTTATAGCGTAATTTAATAAACGATAACCCCCTTTAGTTCTACACACTTGATGAGTGTTCCAGTTTACCAAGCCCCAGTGCCCGTTTCTTGGAAATTGGATCGACAACGTACGACCGGCTGCGATGCCACCACCACACCGCCCCCGCCTTACCAAACAAAAAAACCAACTCAAACTTATAGCCATAAGACCTAATAATGATGATATAGGGGCGCAGAGCAATAATGATTACTTTGCTAGATTAATGCTCATGAACAGAACGATAAAGTGACAAGGGGTAAAGACTACACAATAAAAAAAAATTGAAGATGGAAGATGGAAGATGCGGTGAGGTAATATCAACTTCTCTAAGAAAACAAAAAATTCGCGAAGCGTGTAGGTTCCTAAGAAATATTGGTGGCGAGCCACCATGATTAGTACTACAACATTTTTATATTCGAATGCCTTACGAACAGGGTCGAACTTACACCACCAATCAAATCAGGCGCAACCTTTGAATCCACAATAATTATTTTATGAGATTCTCTGTCGATATATGAATTATATGTTTCACGGGCCTTTCGCTTTTCATATGGTTTTGGTGGCCATTTAGTAATAAGCCCTCTTTCGGTTTTTTGGGGCCCCGAAATCAGGGCTCCTAAAATTGGACTCTTTTTTAAGACAGCGCTGATACATGTATTGTATTTTAATGCAAACAAAACTGTCTACAAATTTGCAGGTCTCAGTCTTTGGACTTGTGACTTTCAAGTAAAAATAAGTGCGGCCCTGGTTAAGACGATGACTTCGACGGCTTAAACATCGGTTTATACAATCGCGATTCATGAGATTAAAAACCGCACAATTTGGCCGGACGTCGTCGTCGGCATCGTTGCTGTGCGGCAGCTGTAAACCACATCCAAGTCGTATTGCCGTTGTTGTTATTCTGGGGATCGCAGTTTGCAATAGTGACAGTGGCGCGGCGCCCATAATCACGGTTGAGAGGAGATTCATGTGCAACAGCGACGGAGGCGAAGGCGAAGACGAAGACGAGGATGGAGTTCAGATATCAGTAAGTATACTCAAGTGCCGCGCGGTGCATCTAGAAGTAAGTTGAGTATCTTGTGTCTTGTCCCGCTCATGGCCCTCCTCTGTGAGATCTTGTTAATTGCCATCTTGTGGTGATGGTGTACCTACTCCGTGTGTTGTTGCTGCTGCTGCTGTCTGATGCCACAGTTGCACAGCTTAGCAATGGGTCGTTGTGTTGCGCTTGTTCTGTCGCACTAAACGTGTTGCCTGCAGCGGTTGTAGTCATTTTATGTGGTATGCCAAGACTGTGGTGCAAGACTGACTCGCAAAACTCACTGCCACGTCTATAGGTTCATTTGTATATACGTAGACTGGTGGCCGTGCGCTGCATGTGGAGCGGAAAAGTCGCGACAGCGAACCAGGGACAAGTTGTAACACCTTGTCAAACCAATTAAAAAACCACTACCGTTTGTTTTCCCCTTCTTTGAATGGTTTGGGTTCCCTTTTACGTTTTATATTCATGTTTTTTTTTTTTTTTGTGTTGTATTATTTGCTTTTTTTATCGCATTAGGAATGTTTTTTTTTTCTGTCGTTTTACGATCGTGTATATTGTAGTCTTTGGTTGGTTTATGACTTTTTTTGTTTTTTACGTTAAAAAACGAGCACAGAAAATAAAATGAATTTAAAAGATAACACCCCTTTTTCAGTTTTTGCTTCTCTTATCGGTGTTTTTTTTTTATTATTATTTATTTTTAAAATTGTAATCTCTTTTTCTTTTTTTTTTGTATTTCTTTCTCCAGTTCTGAAGTGTTTCTGACCTTTTGACTGACATACATGCCAACACGTAATTAATGTTATTTGGAAAGAGTTATTTGAATTTGGTATGCTTATTTTGTGGTTTTGTTAGGGTCGTGTTGATGGTTTGTGACATCACATTTGATAAGATTATGCGTCTTATACGATTGTGCGTAGAATGTTAAAAGCTTACCCTAATATGTATCCAATTTATATTTTATAAAGAATCTGCATAAAATTCGGCTGTTTCTTTAAAATTAAAAAAAAAAAGGAATTTTTTGCTGATTTTTCATGAATTTCAGGGTTTTTTTTTACAACTATGTTATTACTACAAAATTTAATGAAATTCACCACACATAAATGTAGGTACCACAGATTAGCCATATGAAGCTGAGAATGTATTACATTTTTGTATTTGTAATTTCTTCCCGCGTCGATGAATAGATGTGAATTGCAACAACAATTTAAACGGTGTCTGAAGATCCCTACTGTCTATGTGTGAGGTTTTTATACACACATTCTCATTTTGTATCTGATAACTGCCAGTTCAAGCTTGTAGGCAAATTAAAATGGCTGCCGGGGATTCTCATCTTCATGTGGCTAATCTGTGGTAGGTACAATGACGTATGTAGTGAAATTTACCACCTTATGTGGTAAAATTCATAATCAAGTAAATATATATTTCATTTTTTACCTCTGTTGTTTGCAAAACTTTCTAATGGTTATTACTAAGAATGCATTGAAATTCAAGACACGAACATTGAAATGCACGAGCAGTAAGCGTAGTGAAATTTACAACGTTATGTCGTAAAATTCAATATATTATTTTTAACCCCTGTAATTTGCGGATATTCTTAAGGTTATTACAACGAATGCAGTGAAATGCAGCACACAAACAATAAAATGTTGAATCCCTGTGTCGTAAAATTTACGACGCTGTGTCGTAAATGAGTATTACGAATAAGTATAATTTGACCTTTGATAGAAGATGCAAATATTCTCGTTCTAATTACAACGAACACAGTAAAATTTACCACTCACGTTCTCCGTTTTATTCTTACATATGAACATACAAAAACCTAATTAATTTTTTTTTAATTTAGCGACTTATTATAATGGAGTAATCCATTTCATGATTCCGAAAATATACATAGCTCTGTTATTTTGACAGCTGTCAAACTAGACTGTCATTCAACTTTTGATTTGTTCAATTTAAGGTTTGCCATTATTGATCATTTATGTGTCGATTGGAATTGCACAACTATCAGTTGATCTTTCAAACAAAATCTACTTCACTGATGAAGTAAATTTTTCTTATCTAAGGGTCTGAAAATATACAAGGGAAGCCATTGCATCCGCAAAAAGCGAAAAGTGTTTGGTGTGCGTTGTGGTCTGGTGGTGTCGTACTTTTTTTTTATACAAAAACGATAACAAAGTGACTGCTACCATCTGCTCATCACCGAATGGTTTCAGCAGGAAATTAAAGATTCCGATTAGCGCAATAAATATGTGGTTTTAACAAGACGGCCGGCGGCCGCGGCGGCGTCACAAGCCACACAACATGACTAATTTTGGTTTTATTGCGCAAATGGTTTTCCCGCCGCGTATAATCTCGAGATTTGATGATGTCAATTGACCGCTGGAATCATGCGGTTAGACCCCACGCCGGCCGCCCAAATACCAGCCCGCGAAATATGCCAAAAAGTCATCGAAAATTAATCCAAAAGTATTTCATCGTGCAATGACTTTTTCATGAAATTTGAAAATTAAAGTGTCAAATCATTTAAGTTTTTTTAAAACCTCTTACCTTTTTTTTATTTAAAAAAAAAATAAAAAGCCCTTTTCATCAAGATTGACACTTACCTAGAAAGAAAAAAAAATACATGATTAAAAACGAGTTTAATTTATATAAATTTTAATTATAATATAGAATATGTAGATTTACTAGCACTGTATAACATATAAGGTCATTGTTACGCTGGCTATAATTTTCAAATTAGTTCACAATAATAAGATAAGTTTGAACTTCAAAGATTTCCTTCGAGAATTGATTTGATTTGTTTTAAGTACATTTCTATATTTTTATAGTTTTTATATAAAATGAAAGGACAGATTTCTGTAATAAGACATAACCATACAAACATGCTGTACACACAGGCTGCGAATCATATTCCAACAACTAAGTTTGGATATTCGTTGGAATGAAACAATCAATTCAAATAAAGATGTTTTTGTTTTTTGAGGCGGAGAATTTTAAATTGGCAACACTGTTTTCTGTGACAGCCGATTTGACAGTTCGTGGTTGTTTTGAGGTTAGTTTGTTTGGGCAATAAATTCATCATGAATAGGCTTTTAAAAAAAACATGTTTCAATTCGAAAAACATACCTATGGTATCTGACAAGTTGAGATATATGTAGGTACATATGTAGGAGTAAGTTACAAAATTTGATAAGAAATATTTTCTGTAGAACAATACATAAATGCCATTATGTATGGAATAGCACGAAATTCAAATGGCGGCCTCGACTATGAGTCAGTGTAGAAGGGTACTGCTTCATCGTTGTTTGATGGGATGATATCTTCGTCTAGGGTCTCCATAGGTACCTTGGTTCGGGATGTCATTGTTGGGTGGTCATCCTACTCATCAATTGATTAGGATGGTTGGTGAAGGGATTACCTTCGCTTCACAGTAGAGTTGCTCGTTCTTGAAATATTAACGCCATTGACGATCGAAATGAAGCCCGGTGCAGATCTTCAGGATTTTCCTCTCAAATATTTGAAGTTCCTTAATAGCTGTTTTGGAAATGGTGAACCAAAAACCAAACTGGGAAGCTGTATCCTCAGCTGTAGCCTCAGGGATGGCTGGTAGATTAGAACTTTAGTCTGCTCAGCTGTCTTTTTTTTCATCAGCGAGTATAAATGATGGAAGGCAAAGTTGACTTTTATGAGGATAGTCCGTAAATGCTGGTTGAATTTCAGCATTTCGTTGAAATTGATGCCCAGGTACTTGGCGCTGGCTGTGTTTGCCTGGTATTTGGTTCGGTCTGGAAGTTTAAGAGTGATACTTCTACAGTTTCCAGCTGAGCGATCGCATCTGCATCCTGGTCTCCTGAAGCAGACAAGTTCCGATTTAGATGAGTTGATCCGGATATCACATTTGTTGTAAAGCTCAAGTAGATTGCGAATGTGGGCCTCGAATTTTCCAACAGTTGTCTCTGGTGATAAGGATGTGTGGTATGTAAGTGAGTTTTCAGCGAAGAAAAGTTTGTGACATTCGTTTGAGGTGGGCTGGTCAAAGCTCATTATGCTGAAAGGAAATGGTTCAAGCTCCAGCTCTGATGCTTTTCCCTATTGATGTGTAGTTCTCCAGTTGCACGAAAGGAAAGTCTAATAAGCCTATCCAGACACTGTCGAATTCTTTTCCAAAATCCAAGAAGCATCCGACGGTAACTCGATGGCTGTCATGCTGAAACTTCATGAGCGGATGGAGTGTAGAATGCCTTCTCGAAAGCCGCCGAACTGCATGTCAGGGATTATGGTGTTTTCGCTGCAAAACTTCTTCAGTTTTCTGAATATCAGTTCTTCCAAGAGCTTACTCAAGTTGCTGAGGAGGGATATCAGCCTGTATATGGAGACTGTGTTCCTGGCAACTTTTTTTCGTAGTTTTTTTATTTCTGGAGGAAATAGCTGTTGTTGAGGTTAATAGCTAAGAAGATCATAACTGTTTGTGGAAGCCTCTTGATGATAAAGTTAGATATCCCATCTGGTCCAGCTGACTTTTTAGGCTTGCAGTTGGATATTATCTCGCCTGTCTTTTCTGGAGTGCTCAGGTTAAGACTGTCAACTGGGTCACTCGCGGGATTAATGCCGCTGAACGTAGTTATATCCAAGTTAGACACCAGGGTTTTGTTGGATAGATTCCTGAACTTTATCATAGTAGAATGGAGCGGCTGATGGGTTGAGGTTGAAGTTTCTTTTATAACATTCAGCAAATGCTTGCCTGATTCGTTTTTGCTTCTCCATTGTTTGTGACAATCGTTTCTGGCATTGGTGTTTTATTCCCAATCAGTCTGTTGATATTTTTTAAGGCGTCAGTTCCAGGTTTGATTGACTGCAGTTGAATGGAATTCAGCCATATTATATTGATACACTAAAGTTCGATCAAAATTGTCTGGTAGTTGCTGTTGTATGTGTTCAAATCACACTGGTGAATCCTTTGATAATGTTTCCTTAGCCGCTTTGTATGAGTGTATGCTGTATAGGTCTTTTAACGTCTTGGAGTGTTTTTTGCTAGTCCAGTGCGCTAGTTGCACCTAGTTCCAAACAATCGATGGCTGCGTCAATTTAAGTGTTCTGCAGGTTCCTGTTTTGAGATGGAAATACTAGGCGTTCACAACGTCTCTTCGAAGTTTATCTACATCCAGCTTGATGAAGTTGGTGAAATTTTAGGATGGCTGTGTTTGAAGGAGGATGGGTTGTTGGAGTTTGATGCTGAGCTGAACCACTTCGTTATCCGAGTCGCAGGGTACTATTGATCAGATGTAGTTGCTAATTTCTGGAGGAATATGAATTAGATTAAAAGAAGAAAGAAAGAAATCTAGTGTTGATGGTGTTCTGGGATAGGTTGGTTTGGCTTGCGAAACAACCCCCAAAGAATGTTGGCCGTTGTTGGTATGCAGCCAGTCTGCATTTGTCTTGCCCTCGGTTTAGACAGTGGTATCCAGTCACAGGTGATGCCTTGCATTGAAATCACCACCGATGGGTCCAGGTCATTTTGAATACTTCTCATGCGTTGCATTTGAAATAGACGCTGATGACGGTGAGGGTCTCATCTTTCCTAGTTTAATCCTAACATCAGTTGCCTCGCTGATCAGTAGATCTTCAATGATATGGTTACACTGGTGTTGGGCGAAATGCTGTTCCTCACGTATACACCTGTACGTCTTCGGCCCTCATCATTGTCCTTCCCGAATGTTTTGAAACCGACTATGTTGATGTTGTTGCGTTTGATAACGTTGCCCTAACTGATGTGGATTGCGTCCGCTCCAGTAACGGCAATTTAGCTTGTTGACATAACCGCTGATGATGATGATTTTTTGGCCAAAATCCGGATCTCCGGCCAACATTTCCGGCACGTTGTCTACGTTCGTCCGGCTTCAATTCTTACGTCAGCAAAATCTTATACGGATGTAGGCCCAGACCCAACCGCAAAATAGGACCTTTGACTCTCTGGCGTTGCCCAATTGTGCCGATCGGCACGGGATCGACATTTCTGGGTCTTCTTCGATACTGGTCGCTACTGCGCGCGGCTATGATTTCTTCATTACCCATCAATTTCTGTCTATTGAGTGGCTTCAGGTTCAAAAGAGTGTGTATACTCAAACAATGTACGAATTGCTCAATCGAGTTAATACTGACCATTTTAAGAAATAAATAAGAATATTCGGGAAACACATATGTACATAATCTACATAGATACAAATCTAGGTATATAAATCTACACTTCCCTCATTCCGCAAAGGGAACTGATCGATTTCCGACACGTGAACATTGGTCACCTATATTTAGTAAGTAGGTATGTTATGTACTGATCTGTATAAAGTTATACATATGGCTTCATTCATGATTCGAAATGAAAGGAGAATACATATACACCATGTCCGGTGGCACATCTAAAGTACGTCTCCTCTTTTCTTTAAATAGGATGGGTGATTTTATTTACCAAGTCTTCTGGGCATTAACAATAGCATCTATAGCTATATAACTTTATAGCAAAAGTATAAACAAAAAAAAAATAAGTCAAATAAGGATTTTAAGTCTCTCCTGCTTTTCTTCTTTTTCAAAAAAACCAACTCATGCAATGGTTTTTTCTAACCAAACAACGAAACTTTGTCAACATTATAGAAAAGATAGAAGACATACAAAAAAAAAAAAACAAAAAATAGAAGTAGGTGGGTAGGTAAATACCACTCAAGCGTATGGTGCTGAAGAACATACACTGCCAAAACAAACAAAAACCTAGAATATTGTTCAAATAGATACAAACGCGCTTGTAAACATTTCAAGAGAATAACACAAAAAAAAAAAAACAACAACAACAACAACAAAAAATATAGGAAGAGACAACACAAAACTCTTCCGAAGCTAGAGAGCTTTAGATATGAGTTTTGGTTCATTCGTACATACTCGTATAGGTTTACCCTCTACCCAGCCATGGCATGGTATGGTGCCTTTTATGAATTTTTGTTGTATGAACAGGAGTTATCTTTAGCAAACAACTTAACCTATATGAAGCACCAACAAAAGTTGCCATATCTCAACCCCCAACAAAAATTAATCCTCTGTCAACAAATGGTTAGATAAACAACAACAACATACATACTTTACAAAACGCCTTCTTTTTTTCTCTAGAAATTAAACCCATCTCGCGTCAGGGCGTTTGACAAGAGATAAGTAAAATTTTGAATGATAGTAGGTATGATGTTTCTATGCGGAGGATAATATGAAAACATCGATACGAGTTGGCATAAGGGTTATGTTTATGCCGAATATTCTGCTTCCTTTGTTGTTGAGTTTATTTTAAAGCACTACTTAATATATTTAAATTAGAATGGCCGAACTTGATTTTTGAGATCTAATGACCTGAATGTATCCCAGAATTGATGGGGATTAAGTCTTATACGCACCTTGGTGGGTTCCTGTTTCAGAAAATAGGTGTTTTAAACTCAACCATATAATGAGGACAAAAGGGTCTAAACTGTTGCAAAGCTGGTATCAGAAAAGTAGGAAAAACTGCTATCTATGCTACGGCGACTGTTATAACCTTAATAGAAAGAAGCATGTGGATTCGCCGTTGCGAATTTCAGGTCAACAAGATTAACTACATTGCGTTCGACACTCATTTAATACCATAGAAGTCGAAAAGTTCGAAGGGGCCAACCTTGAATTGGACCATTACCTCATTGTAAATAAGTGCCAGCTGCTAATATCCCGACCTCGGGAAAGACGGGGAAATACTGTCACGAAGTTCGAAGACTGAAATCGTTAGAAATCGCTAGAACCTTTTCCGATAGTCTTTCATAACTTTTTAATAAGTTCTACCTATATAACATACTTTGCCATGAAACCATTAGAAATACCGCCTCTGAGATGCTGGGTTTAGAAGACCACCTCTACAAAAACGCTGGCAAGCTGGTTTGGTGACGAGTGCCAACAGAGCACATGCAGTTAGAAAAGAAGCATACTAAGCGACGCTATACAGAGCTGCTCTAGAGTTTTACGATCACAGGGGAAGAAGGAACACCGGCTTTTTAGAAGGAAGAAGAGGGAGCATTAAAAGCTTGCGATCGATAAATTAAAAAGACTCTTAGCAGGAGTGAGAAAGATTCGCCAAAAGGTAAATGGAGCCCCTTAAGGATAAAGCGCCCGAACCGAAGTCTGGAAGGATGATTGACGGAACATCGTAGTAAAATAGTAGTCGTTCGTGAGGATATGACCAAAAAACATACTTGCTAGGGCTGGCCATAAGGCCTTGGGCACGTTCAATCAAAAAATCTGAAAATTCTTTTATGTAATAAAAGTATTAATTTGTTCGTGATGAAAATTAATCATCATAAATCAACCACTAACCAGAGCGAAAATCATTAAGTTCAACTTCTATGTATAGTACTTCAACATTTCCCCCACCACTATTACTTTATTCTGAATTTTCAGATAAGAATTTTTGGCTGAAAATTCAGATGAAACGTAAGCAAACGTAACTAAAAGTCATCTAACTTTTTATGGCAGCTGGCCAATCAGAAGCTCCAAAAATTCAGATGTAAAACGTAATGAGTTGAACGCGGCCATTCAGTTTCTGATTTAATTAAACGAGCTAGAGAGCTGAGAGTCTTATTGCGAAGCTGTTCAAAGCGGTAGCCTATGACTTAGGTTAGGAGTATCCTACAGCTTAACGAAAGTATATCCAATAAGTGTGACCTCAGCATTGTTTGCCCGATCTTCAAGAAATGAGACCATCTGAACTTCACGAACTTCAATGTTTGAAAGGCATCAATCGTTCATCAAGTAACTGATAGACCCACCGTTGACCAAATATTCACATTACGGCAGATTTTACAAAAAAAAACAACCAGGAACTTAAAATCCATAGCCGACACCTTTTCATTAATTTCAAGACCGCTTATGACAATATGTATAGACAAGCGTTATATAGAGCAATGTCTTCTTTTGACATCCCTGTCACGCTTTCATCAAGAATTGCACCTAATACCGACGAAGCTACGCAAGACGACGTGACATCTTGAACAAAACGTTAGCTTGATGTAGTTAGAGACATTGACTACCTAGGTTCCGCTATAAACTCAGACAACTAGGTACCTATAAGTTTAAATGAAGAACAATTCTGATCAATGGATGATTGTTCGGGCTAAGAAGGCAACTTATACTATGTTTCCACCCACCACTAAACCGAGATTTGATAAGATTAGCCATAATCTTCTTCAAATCTCGAAGATTTACCATACAAATTTATTTCGTAAATCTAGAAGATTTCAAATAAATCTTGTTAAATCTTCATAGGGCAAATAGTTTTACGAACCAATTTATGTCGCGCTGAACGCATTCATTGGAAAATCCAACCTTTCCTGCTTCTTTTGCCAAACACGAAACTTTCTGTCTCACTTCAACTTCATACGAAAAAATGAAACAACATTTGCATTTTGAGAGGTACTGTCAAAATTAATCTATTTTTTAATCTTTTTGTGTGGTGGAAACACTACATAGATTTATTTAATCTAAATTGAGATAAACCTTCGGTGGAAACATAGTATTAAGTATGTTCCTTTATAAGAGAGTAAAGATGTCGCTTCTCCTATATGGTGGCACACGCATGGATTTTGTCAAATTTGGATAAGACCGCTTAAGGGTTTAGAGGAAAATTCTGCGGGTGATTCTTGGTTTCGTCTCCATAAACCGGGGCTCGAGGAAAAGATACAACAATCAAGTGTATGAGTTGTACAAAAGCGAACGAAGTAAGAACAAAAACTAACGAATTAGGGGTCCGCGTCATTTAGAGCCAATGGAAACCAATAATTTAGCCTTAGAAATATTAGAAGTAGCAGTAGAGGAAGAGGTGCAGGGACTCTGATAGCGCACGCAAGTGGAAAAAGACCTCACGCAATTTGGCTTGCAAAACTGCAACCACATATAGCATAGCTGCATAAGCTTGTCGTTTCTGGCCCAGGTCCACGCCGGGGTGTAGCACCATCATCTAACTAAGTAAGCAGGTGCCAAAATCTTTTCAGCTTACACTGCCTAATTAATTAATTAATTTTCGAATAAAAAAGTGGTTCACCAACCTCGCGTGTACCAATATACCTACCTATGTATACATTAAAACTGAAGTATGTGCCTACATACCTATACCTACCCAAAAAGGATTTCTGAGCCAAATGTTAACCTTATTAAGATAAACCTGGTAGGTACCTATACCTACCTACCTAAGTAGGTAATAGGTTCCTACTCATAGTGTGTACAGGTACCTAATCAGTACTCATATTTAATTAATCTCGAGATCAATTTTTTTACAGATCTCTACCAATACATTAACTTTTCTTTTTACGATTAGTAGAACTTTCCTACATAACTACTACCTACCTGCCTTCAAAGCTTTGCTGGCCTACCAGCTATACCACTAATATCCCAAGTAAAAATTGTGAACTGAGTAGGTATAACTACTCAATTAACCTATTGCATACCAATCTACCTATCTATGTATATTCTACCTATTTCCAATTCCTAAGTATTCAAGCAAAACATTAATGACAGATACCTACTTACTTAACTAAACCGCCAAAACTGTAATACCCATAACAACACAGTGCAAAGTTAATTGCTTCTCTTTATTTTTCAAACCCATTCATCAACCCATCAGAGGCCGAGACACAGACCAAGACCGAGAGGAGAGATACATGAAACAGAGGGTGACGTACCCGACGGACTCTCGACTAAACGCCAACGACGACGACGACGACACAAGCTCACTAATAAATCAAGCAAAAAAAAAAAAAAAAAAAAAAAACAACCAAACCAAACCATCTCTGGGGGAGTAATTTGAAAATCCATCATAATTTTCTAGATAAAAGATTATTACACGAGGAAAAGATATGCAACCAAGCAAAGCTGAGCACACCAAATATAACATCAACAACAACAAAATAAATGATAAAAAAAAACAAACCTATCAAAAAGGAGACCGAAAAAAAAATAACACATTGTGTGTGTTCGTCCCTCGTATTACCACAGATAAATAGATACGAAAGTTATGGAGAAACAGATAGATATAACCAACCATGCTTATTCATTATTACCGGTTGCAAATACACAACAACTAACAGTCAGTCGTCGCAACCGCCATCTCACCACACTTCACCATTGCTCCCCATGTCTTGCTGCTCTTGCTCCACAATACGATACACCAGAGACTCTTCTACTTCTACTACTAGAACCCCGTCTCTGTCACTTTACTCCCTCCTACACTTAAGTAGTTATATTCGTAAAACGAAAGAAGCAAAAAAAATAAAAGTTAAACCAAACGAAGCGAAGATGGCTGAAGAAGGGGCAAACACACAAAAAAAAGCAAAAAAAAAAAGGAAACGAGAGCTCGCTAGGGTCTAAAACCCCAACGAGCCAGGGAACAAATAGACACACAACACAACATACATTCAACCGTGGAAGATACAACAGCAACACACGCCAGAGATAGCAGCACGATGATATGATGGTGTACATAACTGTGTATAGCAAGCAGCACATGCAAGCCAAAAACCATCCAACAATTCAACCAACCATCTAAACCGACAACCCCGCCCTCTTCGCTTCAACAATGCCTCTGCCCAACCGTCATTGACGAAGTCTCGTAGCCTGCTTTTACGACGCACGGTGAACGACGACGACGACGATCCCTTTTGCACACTCTCCCTCTCTGTTACGTTCAGTCATTTAGGCTGACAGACAGTACAGCAGGCAAACTGTCTGACAGTTGGGCTGCTCGACCAAACAATCGCTCTCGTCTCGATGTCGGTCGTTCAGTCGAATTAGAACTGTTTATTGACCACAGTCACACTCCACGTGGAGTGTATGCCACAGCCCTGGTATGTTAGCCATTATAGCCGAACAGAATTTCATTAAAAATGAACAAGCAAAGGCGAAGAATGAAATGTGGAGATGGAGAGCAAGAGGATAGGGTATGAGAGTATAGTCGTCGAGTCAACGGCGTAGTTGGACGAACGATGAAGTGAGGCGTCGGTATGGTATGGTGTGGTGTGGGGAAGAACTCACTCTACTATCGCCTTGCCGTTGCCGTAAGCCGTAGCCGTTGCTGTTGCCGCCACTGCTGCTGCTTTGCTTCGGTTTCGCTTCATCGTTGAAGTCGTTGTCGATGTCGTTTCGTTTACGTCTCTTGCGGTGTTTGAGAGGGCGGTTGCGGGTGCGGGTGGCAGTCGGAGGTTTTGATAAAGGGTTGGGGCTTCAGGGGGTGATGGTTTCGTGAAGCAAGACTTTGGACGGAATGAGCTAAGTTGAAACGAAAGTTCTGCGGGGAGGAAAATGTTTGATTTTGTTGATGCAGAATGAGAGATATGGCAATGGCATGGGGGCTGGTGAAAGAAGACGACGAAGACTAGGACTAGCACGAGGACGACGGTGACGGTGACGGCGACGCGACGGTTGGGGTTTGGGGTTGTTGGTTGGTTTGGTTTTGTTGGATTGGCCGTTGTTATAACACAGCCAGTGCCAAAGCCAGCAGCAGCAGCCAGGCAGCTCAACTATATAGCAGTGCGGTGGTGGTAACGTAGATGACGACGATGACAGGGCTGATGGTTGGAACTTGGTTTTGCCTTGCTTGATGGGCGATATGGTGATGTGATGGCGGCAGAACTAGCAGCAGCAGCAGCAACCCAGCCAGCCAGCCAGCCAGCCAGCAACGCAACGGTGGCGGGATAATGTAGTCTTATCTCACTCAATTTAATGAATTTCAAATGTTTTTTATTTCACTTTACGTTTAAAAAGCAATATATTAAAGTTTTTGGGTTATTTTTCTTCTTTTCCTGTTTTTAATAAATTTTTTTTCTTCTCATCTTATAAGACACGCACAGCGGGACCAATTCAAATTTTGCGCAAAGGGAATTTGGGATACGAAAATGCAAAAGGAGAAAAAAGGGATTTTCAGATTTTGCCTTTATTTATATTATTTTTTTTTTTTGTGTTTGTTAATGCGTCTGGCTGATTTGAATTTTATTTTTTTTTTTATTTTCGAACAAAAGAATAAAAAAACCCAACGTACCTACATTCGGAAGACAAAAAAAAACTTGAGGAAATGAAAAGAGCAAAAGGGGAAATACCTACACCTATACCTATAGACTGCAACAGCAGCAGCTGTCAAGTGTGAAAATATAAGTTATTTGCAACCAGGGAGTAGGTAGGTATAGGTATGCACAAAATCTCTAGGGGCATTTTTAAAAATATGCACCTTCATACATAGGTATGTAAATCTGGGAATATTTAAAAAAAAAAAAAAGAAACCTTTTGAGGTAGGTTGTCACGTACATAGATATACCTACATAATGATTTTTTTTTTTACTGATTTGCAAGATTTATGGAAAAATTTCTCGTTTTCTTTTTAAAACTGAATAGCGAGACCCAGAAAATATTTCCAGTTTTTGAAAGAGAAAATGGAAATATCTAGGTCTTAAGAGTACCAACCCAACTACACGCTCTAGTATTCGTATTAATAAGGTCTCCGATATTTTAGAAACCTAATGGATTAATGTGCATTTGTACTCCATGGCCTAATGGTAAGTACACTGGACTATCAAGCCGAAGGTCTGGGTTCGAATCCAACCTAGGTATTCCTTTTTCAGGGGAACTACTTTTTGTGATGAAGTGTTAAATCCTCCCAGATTGACCGAGTTCAACAGATCAAATTTTAGATCTGAATACTTCAGATTTCTGAATATTTCAAGCTTCTGATTGGCTAGTGTAGTAAAAAGTGAGATGTCTTTTGGTATCATCCGACAACTGGCCAATCAGAAATCGGAATTTTCAGATGTAAAACTTGATGTGTTGAATCCTGTCGATTTGGGTGGATTTGTCGTCACTTCCTAATAAGAAGTAGTTCCCCAATTCTGATTCACGTCATCTTCGCGAGAGCTAACCCTACCCTCAAAGTTCGCTGTGTGGCACGTAGCACCGTTCTGTTGGAACCACATGTCTTTCACATTCAATTTGGCCCAAAATAAATTGGTTATCATCGATCCGTTGGAAATGACATCGTCGATTTCGAAGGAGTACTCTTACGGACAGCCCAACGATGGTCGATGATATTTTTTGTAGATCTTGCATTTCTTTGACGTACGGGTCAGTTTGTTCACTGAATTATTTGACTCTAATTCGGCCACCAAACGTTGAATAAGTTTCCACCAAAGTCGTAGATACAAATTCTTTTACAACCTCATTTTCCCCTGGTTTAAGCAGAGCGTTTTCTATGAATATTTCCATTGATTGAATAATTCAAACTGTTTGTATGATAAAACTTAGGTACCTATATGTATCTCATTTGTCCCTCCATCTTAGTCGTATGTAAAGCACAACCGTCTAAACCGTAAAATGGGCGCAACACACGCACCGTTGGCACAAGAGATTTTAATATTAAAGTTTTATAATTTGGACATGCTACGGAATCGTGTTCCTTTCCACATTGATTTCGCATCAGTGACTGCATAATAATTAACATATTTGACAGACGCTGCCAAAACAACATGGCCGCCACAAACTGTCAAAATCAACCCGTGCCTACTGGAAAACTCTTTATAACCTGGAACGATACACATCCAACATTTGTCAAACCACAAACAATCTATGAAAATAACGGGCCTTCTCATTGTACACTGCAACATTAATGAGGAAATACCGGATCAAATAGGATAAGGTAATTGCAATGTAAATACTTGTCTACCGAAAACACAACCCAGATAGGTACCTGACACGTCACCAAATAGAAGAAAGAGAATAAGTATCTTCTTTGAAAATACTCCAGTTCTCAAAGGAACATATTTTCCAGAAAGAGTTGCAGGATGAGCAATCTCATCTAGATGGACACACTAGATCTCATTAATGCAAGCTAAATGTTTATAATTATTTAGATATGTTTCTCATTGACCGCCAAAAGTAAGTACCTACCTACCTACCTACCATCAAGATTGCAGAACAAATCCCCTCTGATAGCAGCAAATGAGCAAATGTCATGAAACAACATGTTTGATGTCCCTTGTCACCATTTCCGGGCGATCAACCTACATAAACATAACAAAAACAAAAACTCTTCTCCTTAAAAAAAAAAACTCACTTAAAATCAAATTGAACCATAAAATGTTCTTTTGTTTTCTCGTCGTTATTTAAAACCTTATTAGAGACAACCAAATATTGTTGATCTTATTTGCTTAAGAACTCCTAGATCCTAGTCGTCTTCTTCTTCGTATCTTTTATATAGTTTTCTAATTACGGTGACACGACATTTCACTCGGTCGATTAAATTACTCTATAGTCCGTATCGCCTTGCTGCCCTAACTCCCTCCTACGCAACCATCCATCGGCCATCCCGCCGCACCTCGTATCAATCCTAAATCCTCCTTCTTCTCCTCCTCCTCATTTTCTTCGCTGCTAAGCATGTGTAATTTAATATTTCCGTTCTCAACGACTCCGTTGGACGATTCGTTTTAATTGAATACAAAGTTGGGTTCTCGAAATAGCTATCTACATCCACGTCAAACCGAAATTAAAAAAGATTAGATACTTTTCCCTTAAAAAAAAAAAAACAGCAATCCAACCACCACAAACAACAACACAAAATTAGAGAAATAGAACAACGAACGAACCAAGGAAAACCATAAACAGCAAGAACAACAACACCAACACTAACAAAAAGGAATCAGCCGAGGGACTTTTTCTACGAAATACAAGATTATTCGCTCCCTCCTTGGCTATGATGCTGATGATTATAGAGAAGGGAATTCGTATCAACAACACACAAGATGAACAAAAAAAAAATAAAAAAAAAAGAAGTCGACAATTTTTGGGCAAAAAAAAAAAACAGATTCAAAAGGATACGGCAGGCCGGCGCGGCGCGGCAACACAACGGGGCAATAAAGGCGGCAGGCAATTTCGAACAAAAGAAAAAAGAAATGAAGAAAAGGACCGAATTAGTAAAAACAGGTCCCGAGTCTCCAGTTTAAACGATCGAACACATGCGGGACGGGTGAAGAGTAAGACAAAAAAGGGACGAAGACAAAATCGAATCTTCTCTGCTGTCATCTGCTGTTTTGGTCATTGTCTTTCTCTTATTCGTGGAACACAGATTTTATGGCAGACTCACAATAAAAATCTGCACAAGGTAAATAGAGATAGGTATACCTATACCTAGGTAGATAAAGTATGTCATGCAGTGAGAATGGTTACCACTTAGGTAGTTTATAAACAAAGTTTATAATAATTTGATTAACTTATCGAGGGAGGATTGACTTCAGCAGGAACTCCCGTGAGGTGTGTTTTCAGCCTAAATGGGTTTTAAACGTGCTTTGCAGAAATCACAATACACAAGTGGTTTTTTTTATGTGTAAACATCTATGCCGGCGGCGGTAGAGTTAAATAAAAACGTGGACTTTCCTCTGTGTGACGTTAAGAGGTCACACTTAACGATGTAGCACGTTACGTTACGAAAATCTGCACAGTAGGGTATTGGGTACGTTCAGTGACAAAAATTAAAAGATCCCCTTGAAGCAAACTACCTAGTCCGTTTTAGATCCGTGCACGTTGTCAACAACGTATGGACGACTTCGCATACGGATCTAAATATGGATCATCAAAACTGCCCTTGGACAAAAATTGATGTTTACCCATATTAACCGTGAGTCCCTGCACTCACATAATTTTTTTTTTTTTTTTTGAAAATAAATACAAATATGTAGCTTTTTGTGGAGCATACAAAAAGCTTCTTCCAGGCAGCTTGTAGCTAGCGATCCCTAGCTAACTGTTTCCTCTTACACTTGTTTGTGCCACAGTCGCTTTCTTTATCTACTGCCCCGTCGCGTCACTCGGTGGTGCACTCAGGGCTTTTAGAGTCCGGAGCATTTGTGTAAATTCGCTCTTAATGACCCAGCCTGAGGTCTTATAGTTCCGTACAGTTCATTGTTGTATCTTCTCCTTCACTCTCGGTTTATGGATACGGGAAAAAGAATTACCCGTGGAATATGCCTCTTAAAACAGCCTTAAGCATTCTCGCATCCACCTTTGACAAGGTTATAAATAGAAAAGGGAACAAAAATCACTTAGGAAACTTTCCTTTCAAAACAGCCTTAATCGTAATCATCTACCTTTGACAAAGTTCATGTTTGTGCACCAAAAAGCAGAACCGGGAAAATGGCTACCTGTTAGTAACACAGGGACACTGCAGTATCTACAGAGGGGGTTTTGGGAATCAACTGTCAGCCCAAGACAGCGGCGATTAGTACGGCAAGAGTTCATCTGCTTTTGACCTCTCAGTGCTGTGGTCGATGCCTGAGTTTATAGCGAAGCCTATGTAGACAAAGTTCCTAAATACCTCCAAATTATAAAGGGTTCGGTTGGTTCGATCCCTATGGTGGGCATGTAGAAAGTTTTTCATAATAAAATTGGATTAAAGCTCAGCACCACTAATAAGAGGAGACTGATGATAGGCGGCTTGGTACCCCTTGAAACAGCTGTATCTCTAGCCAAAATAAACGAATTATAAATTAATTCGTAAACAAACGTGGTAGCACCTTTAAGAATGGTCAAGTCTAATAAACTGACATTCTAGTATGAATAGTACAATAAATAATAATATAAATGGTGTTTTTTTTAGAGGTAGGTCTAGAACTTGTAAGTTGGCAACACTATTTTAACTGGCAGCCATTTTGTTAGCTGTCAAGTGATTTATTTTTAGTTTGGTTTGGCATTTCAACATTAATTGACTGACGCCTGAACAACGCTTCCAAAATGTGCCCAAATGGGCCCAAAACAAGATTGCCGTTGATCCCAATTTTCATAAGCGATGAAGCTCACTTTTTTGTTGAATGGATACGTCAATAAACAAAACTGTCGTATTTGGAGTGATCTGATGATAATCCTCAAGTGTATGTTGAGACACCGTTACATCCACAAAACTATGACTGTTTGCTGTGCTTTATGGTTTGGTGAAATAATTGGTCCGTACTTTTTTAAAAACGATGCTGGCCAGAACGTTACAGTCAATTGTGACCGCTATAGAGCCATGATTACTGACTTTTTCGTTCATCAATTGAACAACCATTATGTGCAGGAGCTGTGGTTTCAACAAGATGGCGCAATATGTCACACAGCTCGTGCCACAATTGACTTATTGAAAGAAGCGTTTGGTAACCGAAGAGTTTCACGTTACGGACCCGTGAATTGGCCTCCAAGATCGTGCGTTTTAACGCCGCTTGACTATTTTCTGTGGGGATATGTGAAGTAGAGGTTCGGGTGAACAATGCAGAGGTTACATTCTTCCGGCAGATGAGCTGCTGCATATCTACTCCCAACCAATTCATCGCCTGCCACTTTGAGCAGTTCAGGAGCAAGACCGCCCGTTCCAGGAGTTTTATTGAATTTAAGTTTGCCGTGGTCAAGTTGTAGGAATTGTTGGTTTTTGTGCGTCGTCTCGAGTCGTCTAAGTTATACAATCTGTCTGACAGCGGAATAAAAAATTTCTTTTCCTTATATCTACCTAAAGTGTTGCTGGGCAGAAAAAAAAGTTGTAAAATCAAGTAGAGGATTTGTGTGTCAGCAAGTGTGACTAATAGGCATGTACCAGTACCTATCTATAGTACCCCCATGTTTCGATAAGGGAATTAAATTGCTCACACAATTTTCAACAAAAACAAAATTTATCAAAATTTCAGTTGTGAAATTTATTTCGCTTTTGAAAGTTTTTTTTTTTTTTTCTATACGCAGTTTCTTTTCCATTGGCAACCGCAAAAATAAGCCGAAGAGAATTCAACGAGTGGATTCTCAGACCAAACGGAACAGCGAGGACCAGATAAACAAATCGACCATTCAATCTCGATGGTATAATTTATTTTCAAGCTGCTCTTGTTGTTGTTGTTGTTTTTGCTGCTGCATCGCTTCATGTGGTTCTTTTTTTACATTTTCAGTTTATTGCTGCTTTTTTCGCAAAACAAAAGAAATCTCAAGTTCGTTAAAAAACACCAGCAACACAACAGAAAGCTGTGGAGCAGGGCAGGAGAAGAAACAAAACAAAAAAAAAATAAAAAAACAAAAAGAATAAAAAAAAATATTCGATGCTAAAAATAAGAGCAAACACGAGGCTCTGGGTTTCGGAGATGAAGGCAAAGACAACCATAGACGGCGACAACGCTCGAGGAGAATACGAGGAAATTCTATAACAAAGATGCTTCTTTTTGGGTATACCTTTATCTACATACATATACACACATATATGTAGTACGTGTATCTTTTTCGAGTTGTGGCGCGGCTAAATGGCTGAGTGACTGAATGTCGGGACGATCTGACATTTTGGGTCGACCGACAACGACGAACCGAATCGAAAAACACAGACTCTGCCCGCTGCGCTGCCATACCATGCCACAAATAAGTTGGTTGGTTTTTTTTTTTTTTTTTTTTTTTTTTTGTGGACTCAAGTCGAGTGTGTCGACGAAATGTCGAAATGGATTGCAGAAATAGTAGAAGAAAGCAAAATTTTTTGTTGTTGTTCTGTTAAGTGGCTCATGGGTTGAGGTAGGAGTTGTTAAGATACAATTGAACTGTGTAGCTATATAGATAGGTAGGTAGGTTGCAAAAAAAAAAAAAAATAACATAATCGAAGAAAATGTTCCGAGCAAAGGGAACACTTAAGAAGTTTAGAATTTTTTTGTGACCATGATGATGAGGATGATGATGATGAGGACCACACCTCAATAACAGTGTGCAAAAAGGACATGGCTTTTTTTTATTGAGAGTTTATTGGGTATATGTATCTAAGCATTTTTGTTCTTTGATTTTTTGTTGGTTAGTTTTGTTGATACCAGGAATGGCAAAATATTTAATTCAATCTTTGCCAACCAAGACTACGAGTCATTGGAATACTAAGAATAAGAATGAGGGTTCGAATTCCGAGAAATGGTTGCTGCAATGGGTTTAAATTTATAAATCATAAATATATGGAATGAGAATGACAAATAGTTTTTTTTTAATGTTTTCTTTGAAACTGTTAAAAGTTGAAAGAGTCAAGCCTTTTTAGTCCATGTAGCTTTTCAAGTAGAAAATGGGATTAGGTTGAAAGATTCTAGTCTTACAAGCTTTTTAAGTAATAAATGGGAGTAGGTATACTCAATTTGGAAGGTTTCAACGGCGAGTTTTCATGCAGCGTACCTAAAGTTATTTCGCCCACGTCAGATATTTACTTCAAACGTAACCGAAAAAGTTTGAAATTAAGAAAATTATAAATAGGAAGGTACGTAGAAATGGCGGTCAATGAGCAGACTAGCTCGCTGACCCAATTAGCGCCGTTTTGGTACCATAACTCGTTTGAACCTATAGATAAGGAATGGGTTTGTGAGAATACCCTATGGTTGAACAACCATACTAAAGCCCCGAGTATCAGAGCCATTTCGTCGGGTTTAGAAAAGAGATCAGGTTTGGAAAGTTCGTCAAGGTTATCAAAGAAAGCCTTTCCAAGTGATTGTTTCCTTAAACGGCCTAGGGCAGGGCATTTATGCTTGCTTTTCCTGCTGGTTCGCAAAACTACTACAATGGGTGTTGTAAGAAATACGTAGTTTCGCCGCATGTTCTCCTATTGGCCAGTGCCCGGTTCATGTTGCAACGACCCTGGCGACGTTTTGCCTTGGTCTGCGGATTAGATTTTTTTTTCGGGTTTTATTATAGGTGGGCCACATCTTTCTAGATATAACACAGTTGCTTAGACTGCTCCACCTACGATTGAACTCGGTGAGAAAAGTTGAAAGATGTTGCCCATCATAACTTCGAGAGGAATGTAAACTCTTTCCGCAAGTGAGCCATGAAGGGCTTATCCTTGCCTAGCTAGTTCGTCTGCCCGTTCATATCCCTCAATGCCACAGTGACCCGGTACCCAAATAAGGGTGGCACTTAGATTGACGTTCAGGCTTGCGAGGTCATCCCGGAATTGCTGGACCAATTTGGACGATGATGTAGCCGCAGCAATGGCCTTGACAGCCGCCTGACTATCTGTCAGAATTGCAGTATGTATTTCGATTTTGATTTGGGTTTGCTTTGAGTAATTTTGCATATGCTTCCCTTATAGCCAGTAATTCTGAATGAAAAACGCTAGCATACTCAGGAAGTCAAACAAATTTGGAGATATTTAAGGACTCACGAGAAGATTCCTGAGCCCACACCACACTCCATCTTTGAGCCGTCAGTGTAGATAGTTGTGTCCTAGTCTCTCGTCACGCGTCATCCTTCCAATACTCTCTAGATGGAATTTAATATAACTTTAAAATCCCCACTGATGCTCTGAGTAGGGGTGCAGTAGTCGGTAAGAAACAATAACAGCAATTCGATTTTTTTTAGTCTTATCGCGCTGCAAGATACCTGATAAAACTGATATTGAATGTGTAAATCGAGTGGTTAAATGTGCAGATAAACGCTTAAAGCATCCGTTGGGCAAGATCTTAAAGCCCCTGTGGTTCCAACACTAGCTGTTCTTTGAATCTTAGAGCGGGCCACCATACAATCGATCCAAATGAAAGGATCGTTCGTACTTCTGCTGTATACGTCCATAAGATCATCGTTGACCCACTTTTTATCAAAAGGTTTTGCTACAGACATAGAAGGCTATGCAGGCCTTCTTAACCTCTTCTTCAATATTTAAGTTCCAGTTTAATTTAGGGTCGAGAACTACGCCCAGATATTTTGCACTGGATGAAACCGACAGAGTTTGGCTATTGAGTCTAGGTAGAGTGAAAGGGGCTATTTTAGTTTTGGTAATAAAAAGCATCAATCAGTACTCATAGCTGCTTCGAAAGATTTTACCTTTGTCTCTAGGTCTGAAGAAAATTGTAGTAAAAAGATTATTTCCTAACTATTTTCATCATAGTCACTATCACTGCAATAAATGCTCGACATAAATTTTGTGGGTGGCTATTAACTGCCTTGAGATAGTGTTTATAACACCCATCATGCATAGGGCTAACGGCAGCAAACTATAGAAAGTGAAGAAAGGCTGGCCACTAGGAAAATTAAGAACCATTCCAAGATGGAAACTATAACAACCATTCTGAATGAATTTTAGAATGTTCCTTAGTGGCATCGAACAGTTCGTCGAAAAAAATAATAGTCTCCGAGGACTGCTTTTCTTGTCTGGTAGTTAGACTGGAATTTTTCAAAAGAAAGTGAGATGTTTTCCGTGTTTTCATCCGGACAGTCTCTTAATAAGTCAGATCTGCTGATGCCCATTATCTTCATGTGGGTTCCCATTGGGTTGTGACTCGTAGGTATTCCTACCAAGACGGGCACTAGAAGCCTTCTAGTTTCTTCTTTCCTATAGAGATCCGATTTTATTCCCCGAAAACCGACAACAAGTGTCAATTGTTGACCATATGTCACTAGCAGCCTTGAGGAAGCTCTGCTTCATTGGCATTAAGTAGCTAGGATTCGCTACTTGGCTCAATTCAAGTGATGGCCAGTTTTTGACGAGTTTGTCTGTCATTTTATTTCTGTGTATATATCACGGTGTTGTGGGATTCCACGAGGGGTAACCGAGTTGAGTTGCGTTGAGTGTTCTTAACTCGTTGCGGTAGTGATCCATCAGAATTTTGAGTTTGTGGCTGATTGAGAAGATGGGATTGATTGCAGCGTGGCTGTCTATAGCGATATGAAAAACTCCTATTGACAAGTTCACAAGTGGATTGATATTTTGAGGGCGCAAAAAGTGCAAGCACTTCCACTTGGAAGACAGTACACAAACATTTCTATCAAAAGTTAAAACAATTTACCCAGGGATACAAAGCCGGAACTCCTGAAATTCATGGCCGGATATTTCCATGAAGGGGTCATCCCACTATAGTTTTAAATGCCCCAGCCTAGCTCTGATTAGAAAAATAGACCTCGGAACACCTAAGACTTCATTCAGAGTTGAGAATGGTTCAGGAAGACACCCCATATCTTTTTTCCACTTTATCCCCTACGTAATCCTTTCATTCTACCAAGGAGATCATATAAAATACAAAGTTAAATAAGTTTGGGTGGTATGACAGTGCGTGGAGAACCTAGGCCTAGAGGCTTACAATTCTCAACCAATCCTGAGTGTGCATGTTGATAGTTTGCAGAAAAATGGGAGGAATATACACATTTCTGCCGAATCCCAACGGCTAAGATGAGAATCACTTTACCATGACAGGTTGTACTCTTGGAGAATTTGTCACTTTCTCGTAGTATCTCTAAACAATAAAAATAAAAAATCCTTTCCTAGGTGGAATAGGCTGAAATTCAGTCCAAAACTGGTAACATTATGTATAGGGACACAACTAGGAGATCCTATACAATAAATTTATCATCCTGGCGGAGCTGATTTAAGTGACAGAAACATGGACCTTGCCTAGTAGGTTCATACGAATCATTGGAATTTGAAGGTGGCGTTTCAAAGAAAGCCCTACGAGCAGTACAGTGACGATACCGACCTGATGAAAACAGAACAGGTGCGATGACGCACCTGAATGATTCAAATTGATAATTGGTGCAGAGTATAACGACTCTTTACGTGTCACGTGATAATTCGAAAACTACCTTAACCAACTTTAGAGTTCCAGGGCATCCAGCTCACCCAACCACCAAGACGCCATACTACCCAACCGCCTTAGCTTACCATTCCTCATTGGGAAACTATTTTATAGAAAGTATGGGCAATCTAGTGACTTTTAGGGCGTCAACCATCACCAACCTTTTGGGTAGGTTAATTTTCTCAGACCGGTTTTTATTTCAATTTCAACATTTAAAAAACCCGTGTATCTCTTTTATAATAATTTTAATTTCAATATCACTTTATCTATAATTTTTAATTGTTATTAAATTACCCACATAATTTCCCACAGCGTAGCTTAATGATCGTTCGCACAAGTCATTTCATTTTGTTTACAAAATTGACTTATTAATTTTAAAATATCGCTGAATATTTCATTTTATTTAAATTCTCTGGCTATTTGTTACTTTACTTAACAATTCGAACGAGAATATCAATTTAAATTTGTGCTTCTAAAAATAAAAATAGAACAAATTCCCAGAGAGTGTATAATAACTTGATCAATGAAATGAAAAAAAAAAAAAAAAAAAAAACTATATATACTTCAGAAAGAAGATTGTGAAAATCATTTATAATTGGCTACGTACTCTAACGATTTCATCGTGTGGAACAAGTTCAACGTCTTGTCGTCATTGTTCCACCTCACCAACATTATCACTGTTCCACTGGCAGAAACAACTCGTACCTACCAACATACCTACCTACTTAAAAAGCTCAATGATTTTGTGTCGCCCCCTCTCGCGCTGCTATGATGCGATGGCAATCTCTTGAAATGATTGTATTTTATTTTCATAATCAGGCGCAAACATTTTAAAATCAGAGCGTATTTATGCTACCCACCACCATCACCACCATCATCATCATCAGCATCTTCATTGCTCAGCACATAGTTAGAGTTCTTCATCATGGTACAATTATTGTTGCTTCTGTTAATTAAATCATCGTATTCGTGATGTTGACCGTGGTACAGTGGGGCTGAATAGAATATAAGATGGCGGAATGACTAATTGACTAATCTTTATTATTTTTTCGACGAAAACTCCTTTACCCCAGGGAAACAATAGAAATGTGAAAATGCTGCAGCGTTAAATAAAACAGCATGTGAGAGTATCGATCCGGGAGACGGAAGGTGAAGAAGGTCTTGCTGAAGGGGATCAAAGAGTCTCGCAATCGAAACAGCATCCAGAAGTTGTATTAAATGAAAACTGGCTGCTGGTTCTAAAACCGGAACGCAGAATCTATGAAACAACGAACCTAACCTAGTCACCGAAGCACAGGGAATAGTTGAGTATGTAGGTAGCATTTCCACCAGTTGCTAAATGACCACCATGCTGAGCAAATGATAGGTAAAGACAAGAACCAATCTCCAGTCAATTAAGACACAGTCCCACCACTCAGTATATTGAAGAGCTTGCTCTAGATATAGAAAAGTTTAAGCACAACTTGTTCGCTGGTTCTGATGGAATACCAGGGGAGCTGTTCAAATATACGGATGGGATGTGTTATTGAGGCCAATGCATCAATTCATCGACCAAGTATCGGTGGGTAAAAGGAAGAATGACCGATAACTGGACAATTAGCTTCATGTGCCACATCTACGCATCACTTCAGCTTAGGACATAGACTTATCAAAACTCGTAAGACGGCTCCACCGCAGCATTCTTTTGAATTTGAAAAAAAAAGAAAAAATTTAAAATGCTGGTATTTTTGCATTAAAAAAAAATCACACTTTAAATATATACTGCCCCACTGTGAGTCGTATTCAATGTTATTTTGCTCCGAATTTATTTCGGATTTTCTTATGAAAACGAAAAAAAAAAATTAAAATATATTTATATATGAAATATCTCATCTAATTGACGGACGACAGGGTGCGGTGGTGGTGCTGGTGGCGGGCGCGGTGTGGCTGGCTGTCACGCCTTTGTGCATGCAGGTACCAGTATATATATATATCTGTTTTGTGACTCCTCTTTCCGATTCCGAACACGAACTCGAAAGATTCGAGAATGCTTGTTAAATGAATTTAATTGTCACCACCAATCGAGTGTCATCGATCAAAAAAAAAAAAAAAAAAAAAAAAATGATAATACTTTATACGTTTGCACAATATTTATGAGTAATTAAATTCATGTCAGGTGTTGTTAAAAGTCGTGAGTGTGCTGTTTCTGGTCGTGTCCCCTGCTTCTGTTCGAGCATCACGGGGGATAGAATGCAGCAGCCTCAAAATGAAAATGTGTTTTGATCCATCGCACAATTTGGTCAAGTAACAAAAAAAAAAAAAAAAAAATAAATAAATAATAATAAGAAAACCCGACAAAAGATTGTCGTTTGTGCTATGTTATGTGTTCATATGCCGCCTGTCATGTCATCATCACTAGGTTTTATGTGCCAAAATGCAAAAGAATTGGTTATACACTTATAGTATTTAGTCCTTCAATAATACAATTGAGTTAACGGATACTTTTTTGATGAGCACGAGAAAAAAACATTTTAGTTTAGACAATACGGCTATTTTTAGAGCTAGCGAATTATAAATTAGACTGAACACTGTACTGAAAGTCGTTGGATGGCTTTACGAAATCTGTTAAAAATATATAGGCGAATATTCATAGACATTGTTTAAGCCGTTGCTAAGAAAAACCTTAAGCCTCATCACGTTAAATGAAAACGATCAGGCGATATCGTTTCCACCTTTCCTATCTCTATCATATCAGTGAAGAAAAATAGAGATAGCTATCTGCAAAACGATATCGTTCGATCGTTTTCATTTTACGTGATGAGGCCCCGGGGTTTTTCCTATCTTAATAACATTGAATAAACCCCAGTCTAAGATAAACTAGAGTTTAAAATCGACTATGAATATGCCCCATAATGTTCGACTTTCAATTTGTTTAAGGTTAAAACGTAATAGAATAGGGTAAATCACATACATTATAAATTATTATATTCATTCTTTGTTTTACTTAAACTTTAACTTAAAACAACACTAAACTTATCCCCAGTTACATTTAAATGCATTTAGGCCATCTAAAACTTTCGGTATGATAAATTAAAGCACAAAAGCTTCTTAATAGATTTTTTAGACAAACTGCAGTTTGCGAACCATCCCTGTATTTTATCCTCCGCAACTAGAGCAAGTGAGATAGCAATAAGAGAAATGTCAAATACATCAAATAAATATGGGCTGTGCTGCATTTATATACAACTCGAACCGAACTTCAGTTCGATTTAAGTATCAAAAAAAACAATGGGAAACAAAATTTTATATAAATTTGGAGGAATTTTTGTTTGAGTTTCAGTTTTTTAATTATTCGTATTTATTTCCATCGGATTATAACTAAAATTGTTTTCCAGCAGTTTCACAGTTGTTTCAGTATATCAATAGAGTTTTGTCAATAACAGAATTAATGCCTTTTACCTGTCTATTAGGTTAGGTTCAGGGGCCAAATTACGGCTTCAGTGACTGAGTGAGTGCCATCAGTAATCGAATGAACGAGTAAAATAAAATAAAAAAATATAAAAAGCAATAGTTCTTTCATTTTTCCTTCAGATTTCGCATCCATTACACAGTCAGTCGGCTGTCCATCTGTCGAATGAAATTCCGTTCGATTGCTGATGAGAAAATGTCAGATTATGGTACTTGATTGCTCGATAACGTGAGCAGTAATGCCAAACTCACATAATTCAGTCCCAGTTTTGTCAGTGCGAGATAATCTTAGTCTCGGGGTTAAACGGGAGTAAACTCGCTAAACATATTTTTGTCAGTCAATTTTGATCCCGAGTTAACTCAAGAAATTCGATGAGTTGACTCTGGATTAGCTGGAAAGGTATTTCTGAAAGATGTGTGTCAAAAATCTATTCAAATTGAGGTGCGACACTATGGAAAGGGTGATTTTCATAGTGCCGCCATCTCGAATTCGATAGCGAAACATTGATTTCTGTACTGTCGCACTTCGATTTCGATAGATTTTTGACAACTAGGAGTTAAATTTAATACTCCATTGAAAAGCTACATTTAAATTAACTCGGGATTAAAGTATTTTAAGGATTAACTATCTCTGATTTAACTCGGAGTTAACCCATGCAATGAAAATCTGGACCTTACGGTTTTTTTTTATTTGTGTTTTTGTTAAAATTTTGCTTTTAAAAATAAACTGGAGAAAAATGGAACTTTAGTTTATTGGCATTTTTGAATTCAAAGTGTGCAAAGTTTGATTTGCAGATGACAATTGACAAATGATGTCAAAATCCATAGAGTGCGTTCAGGAAAAAATATAGTTGTACAGGGTGTTTTTTTTTAGACGTATGGTTTTCAATCTGGCAATACTTTTATCGGAGTTGGTATTTTTGACAGCTGTCACTTGATTTATGCTCAGTTTGGTTTGTCATTTCATAATGAATAGACTTACTCCTGAACAACGTTTGCAAATCGTACAAAATGGGCTCGAAACGAGATCGTTGTTGACCCCGATTTTCACAAGAAAATTTAGTTCAGCGATGAAGCTCATTTTTGGTTGAATGGGTACGTTAATAAGTAAAATTGCCGTATTTGGAGTTGTCATAATCCACAAGCCATTGTTAAGACGCCGTTACATCCTCAAGAAGTCATTGGTTCCAACAAGACGGCGCTACATGCCATACAGCCAACGAAACAATCAATTTATTGAAGGAAACTTTTGGTGAGCGTCATGGGCCTGTGGCGTGGCCTCGAAGATTGTGCGATTTAACACCGCTGGACTATTTTTTGTGGGGTTTTGTGAAGTCGCTTGTCTAGGCAGATAAGCCCGAGACGATTGACGCCTTGGAAGAGAATTTTCGGCGCGTTATTGCTGACATACGGCCCCAATTGCTGGTCGAAAATTGCGCCTCTCGGCTGGAATTTATTCAAGCCAGCCGCGGCGGCCACTTGCCTGAAATCATTTTTAAAACATAATGGCAAACCCTTATTTTTATAATAAAACTTAGTTTTTGGCAATAACATTAAATTATATTCGTTTTATTTCTTCTTGAAAACCACACGTCTAAAAAAAAAACCCTTTACTAGATGTCTTGTTCGTTCATTCAGTGGGTTAAAGCACGTTTGCATTATAAATTAAGGTTCATGAAATATTGATGGACGTTTACGTAATTATTTTCAAGAATTTATATTAAATAAAGAATAGATTATGAACAAGTTTCAACTACACATTTGTATGTTTTTGTATAAAAAAAAAATACATAATGAACATCGTCTTCAAATTCAGAACTGTTCATTATTGTAATAAACGGATGGTCACGGTAATATGCCTCGGAATGAAATAAAAACCGTGATATATTACTCTTTTTACTCCAGACCAAAATTTTATTTTAAAATGTGCCATGTTAATTTATCCTGGCTCGCACGCACGCGTAACAATGCTACTGGTTAATTAAACACTGAGTAATGAACATTAAATAGACTAGTTAGTTAATTTAACAGTATATCAAGTTAATTTATATTTTTTGTTGTTGTTTTAAAAAGTTTAGGTACCTACTGAGTTAAGGTAGTGTAAAGCTTCATGAGTGTATGTAGATTTTTCAAGTAATTTGAGTTGATTTGACACGTCGCCGTCGCCGACGTTAAAATCTTGTATATTCTTAAATATTTAACATGGTCATCTATATTGAAAAATAACTACATGATAACTGGTTAGTATACCTGTTTAATTTTACATGATTATTTTCTTTTTTATGATGTAAGTAAGACCTCTTAGATAGCTTTGTTTTATTGCGAATATCCCACATGAGTATATATCGTTGTTGATAGTCGTATGTCAACAATTTCCCTCGTTGGGATTTTATTTTATTTGTAAACAATGTTTGGACTTCTAAGATTCGAAAAAAGTTCCATAAGTGAAAATAATACCAATTTTTTGTGTCTTACAATAATCAAATCAAAAAGAAAATCACCATCAATCCAATTACCGGATCCGGCGGCGGGAGTTATACTTAATGTTGCCATATTCACGACCACAGAATCTTATTATCTAAGTCGACCAATTCGCGGTGTAATTTTTTTTTTTTAATTTTATAGGCAAGTGTCTTAAAAATAATTAAAAGGTTCCTGACCTGGCCGGGAATTCTGTGAAATTTGGAAATGTTTTTTTCTGAAAATTCCTAAAAATGTAACATAAGTCTTTTTATCAACTACGATATGATGTTTTCAAATATCTTACCAGCATTCATATTTTTGGAATCGCAATTAAATTTGTTTAGGTAGATATACCTATTTAACTATTTCTTCATAGGTACCTATGTAAAGGGTGATTTTTTAGCTGGTTTGGTTTTGGCAACACTGGTTTTGACAGCTGACGTGTGTTTAGTACCTTGTGTCACTGTCAAACAGCTTCAGTTTGGTTTGCAATTTAACCATGGATCGTCTTACAAATGAACAACGCTTGCAAATTATTGAATTTTACTATCAAAATTCGTGCTCGGTTCGAAATGTTCATCGCGCGCTGCTTGTGTTCAGCGATGAGGCTCATTTTTGGTTGAATGGGTACGTAAATAAGCAAAATTGCCGCATTTGGAGTGAAGATCAGCCAGAAGCATTGCAACAGCTACCAATGCATCCCGAAAAAGCCACTGTTTGGTGCGGTTTATGGGCCGGCGGCATTATTGGGCCTATTTCTTCAAAGATGATGCGAATCGCAGCGTTACTGTCAATGGTGAACGCTACCGAGCGATGATAACAAACTTTTTTTTGCCCGAAATGGAAGTTCTTGACTTGCATGATATGTGGTTTCAACAAGACGGTGCCACATGCCACACAGCACGCGAAACAATGGCGCAATTGCGAGGCGAGTTTGGTGAACAGTTAATTTCACGTTTCGGGCCGGTCAATTGGCCGCCTAGATCGTGCGATTTGACACCATTAGATTATTTTTTGTGGGGGTATGTCAAGGCTAATGTCTATAGGGACAAGCCCGCTTCGATTGACGCACTGGAAGCCAACATCCATGCATTCATTCGTGAGATACCGGCCGATATGTGTGAAAGAGTATGCCAAAATTGGACTCAGCGGATGGGCTACCTGAGACGCAGCCACGGTCAACATTTGCATGAAATTATCTTTAAACATTAAATTGCAAGGTTCAAACTATCGATTCAAATAAATATTTCATTCATTTTTTCGAATTTTTTGTGTTTTTTTTTTTAAAAAAGTTTTAAACCTCTTAAAAAATCACCCATTACGTACATACCTACCTAAAAAGTTTTTGTCTTTATGTCTCACCGCGCTGTTTAATTACCTATTGCCTGATAAAAGGTTTCGCAGAATAAACCTGTTAATACTCACCTATCACATTTCTTTGAAATTTAAAACAAAAAACCCAATTCTTGTACAACTTTTGGGTGAAAATCAAAATTCAACTTCAAACCACAATCAATAAAAAAAAAAAACCATCAATCAAATGACATGATAACAAAAACTTGATTGATTGAAAATGAGATCAATATACTTCGGTAGGTAGGTACCTATAAAACATTACAAACAAAAAAAGATTAAATATCTTATCTAATTTTAAATATTAAAATCCAAAAATAGATAAAATATTATTATTTATTATAAAATATGCATCAATCTTTCTATAGTCTAATTTTCACTTTCAAGAGCAATAAACAACAAAAAGAAAAAAAAAAAAAAAAACAACAACAACATCTAACGACAACAACCAGCAAACAGCAAATACCTAAATGACAATTGGATTTGAAATTAAATAAAGCTAAACGACATAACAAGAAAATGTTTTACCGCCACGTTGTGCCGTCCGTCGCTCTTCGTTGCGTCGATCATTGGTAGGTAGGTAGTTGGTCGACGAAGGCGACGCGACGGTCGGTTCGGTCGTCGTTGTTGGTGTTGATAGCGCGACTAAACACATCTCCGACCAGTGTTCAACAATACCGAAGCCGAAAGACAACCCAACCGAGACTCCACGTGGAGTGTTGTGTTGTGTTGTGTTCTTCCAAAGAAGATCGAATGACGAAGATATAAAAGAATAATAAAAACAAAAAAAAAAAAACAAAAATTCCCCGCATTCAAAGAATATAATACCTACCGACGACCGACCTCTACCTAAAATGATTCCTGAACAAAAATAATATAATCAGAAAATAAAGGTAAGCAAGTTCAGGAGGTACAGGTAGGAAGATTACTTTACAAAAACTGACAAAAAAAAAAATTTATAAAATTCACAATGGTCATTGAGGAAGTTGACATTAGTTTTACAGGCCGCAAATTGTCTACCTAGTAAAGGGTGTTTTTTTCGCTTTGAATAATTGCAACTAAATACATTTTGTCTACTAAATTTAATTTGTAAATTAACTATTTTAAAGTAAATTCCTACCCGATGTCATATTGGGGGCTATCGCGAACAGAATTTCCCTGGAAATGTTTCCCTTCTTGGAAAATTAAGAAAGTGAACAACGGTCGAAAGTTTCCATCGGAATTTAATGGAATCGGGAATTAATTTTCCAGGGGAGTTTTTCTAGTGTAGGTAGTAGAAAAGTATTAGCGTTTCAAATTTTCGAAGTAGGGAAATATTCCCAGGGAAATTTTATTCCCGATAGCCCCCACTATATATATATATATGTATATTAAAAGCAAGAATGAAAAAAAACACCCTTTTATTAAACATTTCTTTAAATTGATATTTATTATTATTCAATCGTCTATAATATATGCACAAAAAGTTAACTCTCAACTCGTATTAATTTCTGTCAAGCGTCATGCTCCTCAAATGCCCAAACAATTCATTAAAACGTAAATTAACTTTACTCTAAATGTCTTTATAACACAAACTGAAATGCATCATTGAACTATTATACTACGCAATTTCGCACATGCTTAACTAAAGCTAGTTAGCACACTCTATGGTATAGAAATGTAGCGCCCTCACTTCATATCTACATACATATACATACATATATGTACCGTCATCGTTTCTTGCCCCTGTAAATACAATCAATTATAAGTTGATCCTCTTGCCGAACCTCTCTGACAGTTAAAAAATTCAACAGTAACAACAACAACAACAAAAGACCACTTTAAGAAATTATCTCAACGACAACAACTTGAGTACACTGCCGCCGCCGCCACCGCCGGTGCTGCTTGCCGCCATGCCAATTCACTCCCCCCTCTTCCTCCCCCTCCACCACCTTTCGAAACAACCTCTACAGTTGATTATTTATAAAGCCGAGCAGAGTACATTGCAGACCACTACTAGAAGAAAAGCAGTAATAGTCAGGGAGGCAGCGTTGCAAATAATATTTGCATCAATGGCAAAACCTGAAAAAAGGTCTTTGTGTGTGTGTAAGTAAAATAGTCCAAGCCATATTTAAATGACAAAGACAAATTACATACTTCTACGCTTTCAAAGTCATTGACGATTTTGAAAAAAAAATAATTTTTTAAAATATGTTTATCTATGGCTGAAATATTACTGATACTAGCTGACTTTGCATTATATTTCACTTAGTGTGGGACTCGTATATGTCCGGCGGTTGTTAACACTCCATTATTAAATATACATCATTGGAAGGTGTGGCATATGTATGTAGTTATGTATGATATGGTTTATTATACGGAAGTGACTCCAGACATGCCAATTATAACAGTTTTGGTTTATAAAAGTACTGTTTATGCGGTCCCGCAGGGCCAGCGCCCTCCGCCGCGCCGGTGGCATACTTCAGGCACCCAGAGTTTTTTTTATCAAGTAGCGCGAAGCGCGTTAACGCACGTGTTATAAATTGGCATGTCTCTAGTCTCGTCCTTATTATTAAACAGGGATCATACGTCATACCCTCATACCTCATACATGACAAAACTTTTATATTATCTGCAATCTTAACCTATTTCTTAAAATGCAACTCTACGAACAAGATTATAAACTTTTCTGTAAAAGGCAACTGCCACGATCGTTGCCGCCGTTCCTGGTGTCTCAAGTCTCGACTCTATATACCCAATTGAACAATTACACTACACACTCATGCTCGATCGCTCCATTTTTGGTTTATATCGACACTGCACAATACAGTCAATTTGTTTAAATTTTTTTTTTTTGTTTTTTTTTAATTTCGCATTTTGTAAGTTTTGTTTGTTTTAACCTAGAGTGTGCTTTTAATTTAACTGTTGAAATCTAATTTTATTAATCAATAGTTATCGATTAGGTGGGTCATATTATGTACATTTACACACACTCATTTATATAAATATATAAAGCAATCAAACATACCTATCACTTGATAGATAAGGCGAATTTATATGAATTTTTTTTTTGTACGCTGAGTGCGTT
Source organism: Leucozona laternaria (assembly GCA_932273885.2). Lineage (NCBI taxonomy): Eukaryota > Metazoa > Arthropoda > Insecta > Diptera > Syrphidae > Leucozona > Leucozona laternaria. Next base: position 36,327,711 of record OW026366.1, read on the forward strand.
TGATTTGACATTTGATTGTCAAATGAAAACAAAATGGCATTTTACCCAGTCAAGCTGTGAGGTTGATAAAAATTGAGTGGCGCGCAAAGAACCTACCACTCGAAATGAAAGTAAAAATGTTTTGCAACTTATCAAATAAAATTTATAAGTAGGTTAGGTATGTGTTGTGGATGTGCATCTACATAATATTATGTACAATTGTACATACACAATCTTTATAAATAAAAAGAAAAAAATATACTGACTGTTTATAAGAATATAATTATTTTGGTTTGGTTTGAATTAGAAATTGTTTGATTTTATTTAAAAAAAAACAAAGGATTGTGAATTGTTTCATCAGCGAAGAAGAATATTTTCAGAAATCATCTGACGGCTGTGACACTGATAATCATGATTTTATAAATTATTCACAGAATATTCTAAATGAATACTAAACTAAATTGTATAGTTTACATCATAGCGCATGATGTACTTAAAATAATTTTGTCATAAATTTATAAGTTTACGACAAATGCACGACAATTAATGACATGTTTCTTTTTTTTAGTTCATTTTACATTTTTTTGAGGGTTGGTAATACTAATTTGACTGTCCAGATAGCATTACCAAGTGTTATTTGGAAAAAAAAGATAAACTTGACATCATAATTTAGAAAAAAATTAAATTAAATTAAATTTAATTAATTAATTAAATCTGTCAGTTGCCACAAAGTGATGGCTGTCACTTAAGACGTTGACAGATTCATAAATTTCCCTATTGAACGATCATGGATTTGGCAATATAGATATTTCTATGGAGGCCTGTTTGGGAACGTGAAATTTCTTGCAAATTTGCACATATTTCCACAAATAGTCACAAATTCCTGTTACTTAACTAAAAATATAGTTGTAACGAGAGAGAAAATAATTTCCCCTCCATAACGTGCGAATTTCTGTTATATAAATGTATGTGCACTAAAAGAGAGAACTGTCAAAACACCAGCATCTTTCGTTTTAAATTTTGAATTGTGGTATCAGATGATGGGAAATGTATAATTTAACTATTTTTTTTGTTTTTTAATTAATCCCAAGTCGTTAACAAAACCTGTATTGTGGATGTGAGTAGTGGAATTTTGACGTTTTGTACACAAAAGTGGCACAATAGGTTTGTTTACTTTTTTGGTAAGTTTTCCATTTTTGAGAAATTCCCTCTCACTAAGGTGTTTCCATAGGTTTTACACATTTTACTGACAAAAAAAAAAAAGATACCAAACAGACCCAATACCACATCTTAGAGGAAATATAGAGAGATCAATGATCGTTCATCGATCTTCTCAAGCGATCTCGACAACCTGGTGATTTTCGAATTGGTGATACAGACACTCAGAGCAAAAAAAAAAATATAATTTTGCCATCATGGGACGTCGGGCGCTTTTAAGGTTATATAGCCAAGGTTTGACGACTATTCATTCACCAAAAACAAAGAGGCCGAGAAGGTTGCTAAGCGTGGTGCCTTCTGTGGGCTAAGAAAAGAGCAATAACAGCGGAGGACAAGAAAGTTCTCAGCTGTCAAAATCGCATCTCATTCAGATTCAGTTCTTTCTGCACAAGTCAATAGAGAGCAACTACAAAAGGAGTCAACGATGATGCCGATTGTATGTTATGCTCCCAACAGCATTTTTGTAAAGTTTCTGCGTTTCAATCCCAACCCTACAGCTGCGCGGGCATTTATAATACATAATTGCAAAGCATAAAATCTTCATATATTGTATATATGGAATACATTTACATTTTTTTTTAAATATTAAATAAAGCATTTTTGTTTTTAATTGGCAACACTGTTTTAGTTGACAGTAATTTTGAGAGCCGCATACATTTGATAGCCGACAGATAAATTGTAGCAAGTACATATATTTTGCCGATGAACCACGAACCCAGCTGCTCGATTAATTGGTCAAAATCCGACTGCTAGGGGCCTATTTCAGAACTTCTATAAGAGCAGTTTCTTTCAGTTGTAGAACAGCAATCTAGGCCCCCGATTGTGCTCTATTCGACACAGACCCGGCGCGCATGTACCCAAAATCATTAGCATTATTTTCACCTGTATGTATAAACAGTCTTCAAAACATTCAAGCTCTCATAAATATTACAGAAATAATATTTATTTTTTACTGATAATCGCTTTACACTTTGTTAACAGATATTAACAGAAAAAAAAAATTGACAAACAAACAGTGGTACAACCCTTTGACCACCTTTTTCTCAGGTTTTCACAAACGCACCTATGTAGGTATATACATACCTACATGCCTAAAATTGATAAGACTATTTTTTTAATAAATAAGAATGCCTTCATTACACTATCAAAGTACACCAATTGAGAAATTGAAAAATAAATTCAAAAAAATCTATGGCTAAACACTTATCATCATGGTGAAACATCGCAAACACATCAAGATTTAGGCAATAGTCAAAACAATAGACTTCCGTTGCCTGTTTTTAACGCTTTATTTATGCAAACAAATTTAACATGAATTCCAAAAGAGAATAAATAAAATAAAACAAACAAAGCTAAACAAAATAATTAAAAATAAAAATTCAATAAACAGAAACAGGTTAACTAAGATGGTAAATAACAATCTATCTGTCACATTCCTATTGACATGACACTTAATAACTAAATAGATTGTCTCGTGTGTGTGTCTACTATATAATAAACATTAAACACAACAACACAACCGCCTCTGCTTCGCCTTTGTGTCACATAAAAAAAAAAAAAAAAAAAAAAAAAACTCACATTTATATTTTTTTTTTTATTTGCCGCCCGGTTGGCTTCGTCTTTTATCGCCGCTACTCTGCTCCTACTCTCGTCTGTTTTCTTTTTGGTATGTTCACCCCAAGAAAAAATTTGACAAATTCTGTTTTCATATTTTGTTTTTTTTTTTTTTGCTTTGATGGATATAATTTACAAATGAGGTGAATACTAATGGCATTTTTTTGCTAATAACAAGTGCTTATGGTAAATTTAATACTCATTAACATTTTCGTCGTGAATATTTTTAGCACCTCAGGAAATTTTTGGATCATGTTATTTAAAAAAAAAATTCAATTTTATAAAATATGTATAAATTTTATAATCTCCAATCAACGGTTATAATGGTTAGTTTATAATATTTTGTATTAGTTTTTGATTTCACAGAATGATCTCTCAATGAAAACCATTCACATTGAGAAGGCCATAATGAAAAATTAAGAAGTTCTATCGTGATTGGAGACCAGTTGGATTTCTGTAGGAATCTTCAACAGTCCTTATGAACGTCTCAACGTGAAAGTCAAGAAAATTTTTTAACTTCAGTTATTTTTTTTTTTTAAACAAACTGGTTATTGTAGTGATAGTAAATTGGCATTGTGAACTAAGCCATTAAAAAAGAAAAAAATCGAAAGTGTAAGCGCGGCATTAATTTGTTGATGCTCCAGATTGTACAGAGTGTGGAAATGTCGAATTTTATCAATTCTACAATTTACTGTGCGTCCGAAGTTGAGCTCAAGGCTAAATTGATGGGAATCCCTGGCTTGACGTGTGTTATGACAAAACCATTGTTTGTAAAAATAAAAGCGATAAAAAAAGGGAAAAGCGAGGAAACATTTCGAAACACACATTTACGAGTTTCTACGGTTTCATTGATAGAAAGATTAGTTTTGAATCCCATCAAGTGTATGCATGGAAGTTTGTGATTTACCTACCTGTGGTTATAAGATTTGTGTACAATCGGTGATTCATTTAGATATAATATTTTTAAGTATGGATTAATGGAAGATAACCCCCTTCGACTGTATCAAACTTTTATGGTATTTTTGTTCAGTATTGTTTGACATTTCATTATGGAAAGACTTAGCCCGTCACATTTTGGTATTTTGGTCCATGGAAAGCTTGAAGAGATCCACTGTTTTCAACTACAATGTGGAACAGCGATGAGGCCTTAATGTCTAGGTCAATAAACAAAATTGCAGTCTTTGGGTTGAAGAGCAAACCGAATTGGATAAAGGGCTATCATTACATCCAGACAAAACATAAGTTTTATCTTCGAAATGAAGCCGACCACAAGGTTACTGTGAACCGGTGATGAGTCACCTATAATATAACCAAATCAGAACAAGTACAACCTTTTTTGCGACTTCCTCAACACTTTGCAGCGATTCAAGTGCGTAAGTTTCAATTTAGCGAAAGAAGGCAGCATTGGGTTTTTTTAAAGTTATTAAGTTATGAGGTTATCATAATAAGCTGATCTTTTTGTCCCACATCCGAAGAGTCTGGAAACAAATATGAGAAAATAAGAGGGCGACAAATTATTAACTCATGTTGCTTACAGTATATTAGCCACATAATCTGGGTACACCAAGAATTTGGGCCGCAACTCAAGCGAAACTCACCTCCACTTGCCCCTCTAGTCTTAACACTGCTTCTTTCACAGGGACTAATTGAAAACATCATTTCAAGCAATAAATTTACCTCGGGGGAAAACGGTGTTTCAGGGCTTTTGGAAAATAATTTGCACTAAATGGTCTAGAAACCCGAAAATATATGTCGTCCCCTATGTTTCAAGTCATAAAGGATTAAATTCCAGCGAAAGATGGCCTCGATGTTAATGTATTGAGAAAACTCTGAACAATTAGGAAAATTAAGCTCTGGTGGTAAACCGGCGGCGGAGGTAAAGTGGCGGTGGTAAACTGACGGAGGTAAACAGTCCTGCTTCGGATTTCTCATATAGGTACCATTCATTTCGCTCCTTCATAAAGTAAGCAAGCGAATCAAAATATCCAAATTTTGCTGAGGAATCCTGTTCATATAACTTAGATTGCTGAGTTCCCTGAGATCTCATTTTCCTAATATTACGCTTGATTGTCATTTAAGCAAAGCGCAATGTATCCTACATTTAACCAAAATGTTCATCCACCGATTTGTAGCTGGTACGAAGAATACACATCCAGAGTACGCCTAGAGTGCGGTTGTCTATTGAAAATAACCGCAGTTCTCACAAGAAATAATCCTTTATTTAATAACTGATACCGTAGGTAGGGATATTAAATAAACCGAATGATCGACTTAAATACGATAAACCGACTCCAACTTAAACGAGACATTTTCGTGTCGTTGAGGTACGGTTTAAATAGTTTTAGCTAATATTCAACATTTTATTGTTTGTTCAGTCTAGCGGTGTATCCATTTTCTGTTGCCACTTTAGAATTTTATTTTACATTCAAAAATATTCTATTTTCCAAGATGGAAAATGGCTTTGTTGGCAAAGATGCGGTTTTATTGTCATCATCATCCTCGTCGTCAAGCGACAAAGATGAAGAGATAGGCCTGAGAGAAGTGCGAATTTGGCGTTCATATCGAACAATGCAACGTGCGAAGATCGAGTACCATCCAAGTGCAACAATTGGCAGTCATACAAAAAATTATCGCAGTGTTTGCCATCTTGCATAATATATGTATAGATATGGGAGACTTAGGCGTCAACGGTATACCATTGCCGAAGTTACTACCGGGAACAAAATGGACATGTTGCTTCTCACCATCCAAATGTTCGATTCAAGATCCGTTCATTGCTGAAAGCGGGAAAGAACAAAAAAATAGAGAGAAAAGACAAATACAAGAATATACAACTTACTGGTACTGGTCACTGCCAAGGCATTGAAAATTCGGGCGATTTCCTCCCACCAGCGTATGTGACCGTACGGTGTTATAGTATTGACATCGCTGGCCATCATAAGGTCACACAACAAATTAGTTTTAAATTAAGTAAAGCGCTTGGCCTGAGCTGAATTCTCTTTATATTTTTATTCTTTTGGTGGCACTTTCTGTATTTGCGCAATTTTAGATTTTTTGTTCATTTTGATTCAACACTGAAACTTGAAAAGATCGATAAATAAATCAGCAAACAGTTGCTCAAAACCCAAAAAAAAAAAAACCTTTTTTAGTTTTTTCATACTTGCGATGCTATCCGACGTTCGGTTTAAATCACAAATTTAAGCCGACGTAAACCGAATGTCATTTTTTGCTTAAACGGTGTGAATATTACCAATTTAAACTAGATTTTGTCGTTGAAATTCTATCGGTTTACTTCGGTTAAATGTAGTCGGTTTAAGGACTTTTAAATCGAGTTTTAAATGGCGTGAATGTTACGGCGGTAAATAACATTAATCGAAATTCACAACCATCAGTGTGAACTTCATGTTCTCCCTTTCCAAGAATCCCTTGTAACCATTTGTGTTTTATCAGAAACAGTTTTAATTTATCAAACCCATCCCTAATTTAACCGACTTCTATGGTACCTAGAATCAAATTTTCCAAATATTATGTACCAACAATGCCACATTCCCAATTCAATGAATTTGAAAAAAAAAAAAAAAAAACATTGACAAATTAAAGGTAAGTGAGGTTATAAGTATACATATATAGGTTCAGCATTAAATCAATGCAGGTAGAGATAGGATGATCATAGGGGCTCTACAACAAGGACGACGAAGGAGAGAGGGAAAGGAATAGAGAGATGGAAAGAATTTATATAATCATAAAACTGCCACAACAATAAGTACCTACCTACGTTGCCGGGTGCTGCTTTCTACTTTGCTCGTTGAATGTGATGCATATGTCTCAAGAGCCACCCCTTGAAATTGATAATAATGCTCGTAGCACAGGAAGAGAAGCAGAAAAAAAAGGTCTGCAGACATCTGGTTCGATTTCAAACTAGTTTTATTTTTCAATATCCACTTATATTTTATATATCTACCAGCAGCTCATCATTGAAATACACACAAGAAATAAGAGATATCTATTTATGTGACACTGAGAGGGATAGCGCTAGCGCATGCAAAAAAAAAATATATATAAAAAAAAAAAACACTTTTAAGTGGAGAGGAACATTTAATGGGATTCAATGAGTGTGCTTGCCTGTCTATACTAAGAGGACATCCGCTTCGTCACTACTTATACTTATCTGCGCTACACTGATCGATGTCATCTGAAAGATAATTGCCGTTGAGAGGCGACAAAAAAATTTAAAAGAATGAATACATACCTATATCTACCTATTTTTTTTTTTTTTTTCAAGTTGATTCTTAGTTTGATTGATTTTTCACATCTCTGCCAATGTACACACAAGGTGTTGGATGTTCTTATAAAGTGACAGATTGTCACGATCAGGGGTGCACGCCATCGTCACTGTGAGATGGGATTAATTATTGTGGAATTTCTTATTAAAACAAAAATACAATGAAAGAGTTGCACATGTACAGTGTAGACGAGCGTTTTGATTTTCAATGGAAATTGAAATGAGTGTCCAGTAGAGGGTGGGAGCTTAAGTAATTTCGAAAGGCGAACTATAGATAAATTAATCTTTTTTTTTTAATTACGAAATAATGCTGTTATGATAGAATGAAAGTAATGCAAAAACCAAGAACTGAGCACCACCATCTGTGTGTATGTTCAAATATAAGCTCATTGTATCTGAGTGCCTCTTGTTGCAATGGAAGTATTGTAATTGTATAGGGTTTTTCAATAAGAGCGCTACAAATAAAACAGAAACGGTTTTGGATATAAATGAAATTCTTTATTCCTGTGAAAGTGCGTTCGATGCCATTATGTATGGAACTCGATTTCTTTTGCATGGCCACCACGGGCACGCTTGCAGAAGTCCAGACGCTGAACCCAATTTTCGACGGTTTTCAAGCATAAATCGGCCGATACTGCTGCAATTTCACGTTCGATATTCGTACGAAGTTCATCAATCGTATCTGACTTGTTGGCATAGACCATAGACTTGACGTAGCCCCACAGGAAATAGTCTAACGGCGTCAAATCGCACGACCGAGGCGGCCAAGCGACTGGACCATTTCGTGAGATAACACGTTCTCCAAACTTGGTTTCCAATCAATGGATTGTGACATTCGCTGTGTGGCTTGTGGCGCCGTCCTGTTGGAACCACATGTCCTCCAAGGCCATATCATCCAATTGGGGCCAAAAATATTCGGTTATCATTGAACGGTAGCGATCCCCATTAACAGTAACGTGTCGGTCTTGATCATCACGGAAGAAGTACGGCCCAATGACGCCGCCGGCCCATAAACCACACCAAACCGTAATTTTTTCGGGATGCAATGATGACTCATGGAGTACGTGTGGATGTGGATTGCTGCCTGACCAATACCGCATATTTTGTTTATTGACGAAGCCATTCAGCCAGAAATGAGCCTCATCGCTGAAGATGATTTTTCGATTTTTAGCGCTCTTAACGTTGAGGCCACTGACTCCGAATTTCGGTAGTAAATTTCAATAATTTCGACTCGTTGTTGGCTAGTATATCTTTCCATCATAAAATGGCAAACCTTACTAAAGAGAAATGTCAAAAGAGCGGCAAGAAATATGGCGTCGTTTGCTGTCCCTGTTGCTCTACTTTTGTAGCGTCCCTGTTGAAAAACCCTTTAATTGTAATTCATTTATTAGTTTTAAAAGCTTTTAATTCTATTTACAATTAATTCAGTCTTAAATTAAGTTGTTTTTTTAGAAGCATGGTAATTTTTGATTTAAATATATTTACATAAATTAGATAAAGCTTTCACGTCACTGGGAAGAATATTGAACAGCTGAAGACCTTTGAAGAGTAGGTTGTTTTGAGTTTGTGTTCTTCTGTACAAGGGAAGACGGAAGTCACCGAGATTTTAACCAGAGGACAAAAACCTACGTAACCTACTCTAACTCCCACAACTTCTAATAATACAAATATGGAACTATTGTTGAAACAATATGAAATGAGTTAAATTGGAAAGTGAAAAGCTCTAATAAAACAAAAACTACGGGACACAAATTGTTGAAGATATATTCCTGAACAAAATTAAGCAGTAAATATGAGGATGCAAAATTGGTTAGTTAAAGCTTAACTAAATTCAAGACTTTTTGCAAAAAGTGGAAAAGTGAACCAATAAAACATGCACTAGAGATATCTGTTTGCAAAAAAGCGTACGAAAATTGTGTTGGAACTGTCAATTCAGATTGATTTGACAGATCAGACACAATTTTTTCGCACACAGACATGTCTAGAGGATGTTTTTCTTTTTTTTTTTTTGTACTTTTTGCTCTTTTTTGGAAAAAATGTTGAATGAGGTTAAACCTTTAATTGTTCTTGAGTCGAAGAGTATTTGAATTCAACCCCGAGGAAGGCCGTCAATTGGAAGAGGACGTACTTGGCGTACGGAATTGGAGACAGCTAGTTAGGGGCCGTGCTGGCTAGAAGATGCTTGTTGGTTTAGGCCCTGGTCTATTTCGGACTGTAGCGCTACCTTAAGTAGGTAAGTCGTTCTTGAGTACCAAAAAGAAAATGCCTCAGATGCGTGGGTTGTGCTTAATGCTTATATTATAACACACGAGCCTCCAAATGTATATGCGTCCAATAATTGTGCGTGCGTCTTGTACTTCAAAATGAGTATGATTTTGTTCAAATGGATACTAGCTTGTACCCGCTCATCTCACTGCGCTACTTCCCAGAAACAAGTTTTTTTTTTGATTTTTGTAATTTAGTTCAGGGTTCTAAGATCTCTGTCAAATTGAGAGAGAAATTTCTTTTAGCAACGTCAACTAGTTAATTAATATTTTTACTTGTTGACTGTGGGTGGAAAAACCAAAGCAATTTATCTACGGACTGAAGAGCAATTTAGCTAGCAAGAGAAACCACTGTATTATTGAATTTTCTCAGCCAAATGATGTTCTAGGAATCCAATTTTTTGTACAGGGTGGGCCAAATGTATGTGAATGTAACCAGCACTGAAATACTCTTAACATTTTATTTCTGGATCATCAGAGTTGAGATGATAAAATTGAAGAATCCGCTGACTCTTCAAAGGGGGAATGTATCGCGGCAGCAGTCACCCCTTACCATATACCTCAGAATGTTGTAATGTCCGACAGTGGAACGATGCAGTATATTCCTATGAGTGAGGATCTACATATACAGGGTGATTCGCATAAAGTGTGACAAAAAGCTAGAGCGTGTAGGTTAGATCGAGACAAGAAAAAAAATCGTATGTCCTCGTATGTATGTCTATTCCAACCCGTTAAGCCGGGAATGGCACTTTTCTAAAAAAAAAAATGACTTAAAACAGAAAAAAATTATTAAAAAAACATCGGTTACACTTAAAACGCCATGAAATACCTTTTTGTAAGCCCAGAAATCTTTCTTTTCTTTTATTGTGTTTTTAAATAAAGTTGTTTTAGAGAATAGTTTTTGAAAAATTAATTTTCAAACTCAAAATTTTTATCTGAGACGGTAGTGCCGATACGCTTAAAAGTATACACTTAGACTTTTCCATGTTTAATATCAGACGGTTCATTTCTAGCCAATTATTTATTTCAGTATTATTATCATTAAGATTATCAATACATTTTTTTACATCAGGACCAGAAATGCCCAAGAGATCATCATCCGCAAAAAGCTTGAGCCATCAATGTTTGAATACTTTTTCCATGTCATTTATATGAACTAGAAACATCAATATACCGAGAAGGGTCCCCTGGGGAATCCCTATGTTAACTGGGAGCGATTCCGATATTTGTTCATTGACTGTAGTTCGTTGGCTTTTACCTACAAGAAGGCTTCGAAACCATTCAAGTTCATTTTCTCTTACACCAACTTTTAACAATTTTAGCAATAAGATGGCAGTAATAACGGTTTCAAATGCACGTTTTAAGTCTATAAAGACAACTATTATCACATTTTGTTGGTCAATTTCAAACTTCCACTTGTTGACTGCAAAGTATACACAATTTTCATAGGAATGTTTAGCTCGAAAGCCTGACTGGTTTCCACATAAAATATTATTACTAGACACTTGTTCTTGAAGCTGCATAACAATTTTGTCTAACAATTTTTTCGTAAATTGGGACTATATCGATGGGCGGTAGTGTTTGCATAGTTTAGCATCATGAATTTACCCAGTTGGAAAAATCAGTGATTCTTTCCACGTTACTGGAAAAATCCCGGAGGCTAGGGATGCATTTATAACTCTTAACAGTCCCGAACCCACTATATTAATCGAATCCTTTAGCATTTTCATAAAGTTAAAATCATCTCCATAAAAGATTAAAGCTAAATATCGTATGGGTAGATAATACATACGCACATTATAGTGGTCAGAATTACATCATTATTTAACATAAAAATTTAATCATGACACTTCACAAGCTTTTGTTAGGACCTTAATTTTATTTTTTTTTCTACAGAGGTACCTATCTTTTATTATGTTTTGTTAGAATTTTGAAATATTAGTTGCGTAAGTAAAATTGAAAAATGTTTATTTTACACATAAAATTTTACTGAAGTGCTAATCTAATCTTTTTGTAGATAGGTATGTAGGTGGGTACCTAACTTAAATTGGCCTCGGTATCAATTAACAGGTGGGATTATACAAACAAATATTCCTTTTAATTTTTTTTTGTTTGTTTGTTTACTACTCGGAATTAAAATAGACAAAAATGTATCATATTTCATGCATGTTGATTAAAAATTAAAGCTTTCATCACGCGCTTCAAATTATCACTACATATGTACATATGTAAATACATATCGCTAATTTGCTACAATACGGGCTTAACTCAACATTTTTTGTTTTGAGATAAATGCATACATACATAACTATGTATGTACATGTTGGTGGGTACGACTTTTTTCGAGAAAACAATGTTGCAGTCCAAAAAATAAGACGCTTGTACATATATGTGAAATTAAGAAGGTATACCTATTATTTTACGATGAATTATACAAAATGTTTCAGCTATTTGGGACAGATGAAGTTACGAAACGAAGGGAATCGCTTTATTGAATATTTCTGTCCTCGTTTAGTTGCCTGCATACTTTCCTTAGAGGATATAATATAATATGGAGTGCTTGTTTATATCCTCAATGCATTGTAGTGTCTGAAGCCTTGATAGGGGGCACTGTTTCACTTTCAGTCAGATAAAGTCTTAGAGGATATCCTACAGCTGCTATCAATTGGAAGTCATAATTTGCTTATTTTCTCTCTAAATTGTTCTACTTTCAAGTAATTCTTGAAATTAATTAGTGTTTGTTTATTATTTTAAAGATATTGAAATGTTCTTTTTTAGTTTTTTGCTCCAATGTGCAGAATACTGAGTGCCTTTAACTTACCGAAACTTGTACAGCGACACCTATGAAAGCTTCGCATTCGAATAAAAACAAGCACTCCATGTTAAATGTATATCCTCTAAGATACCTACTTTCATTGTTTGAAATTAGTTTCGACAATTACGATCTTAGCCGCGTTTTCTTGAGAATTTTATACACAGGATAGTAAAAGCTTTACAACAAAACGATGGGGGAACAAATTGGGTTATAAATCCTTTTTTGTACGTGGATTCCATTGTTCCAAAGTATGTATCGAAAGTCACATTTGACTGGAGAAAAAACGTAAAGTAATCGGCAGCCATTTATTGTTGTTCCATTGCGTGTTTAATTTTAACTGGATAGCTTTGGCTGCCTCAACAAAACACGGCTCTTGTAAAGGTCTAGTCTTGTTTTGTCGCATTATGGATCAGGAAACACTGACGCTAGGAAGTTCGTATGACGACAAAAGTTCATCGCTTTTTAAACATTCGCTGTTGACATCGTTTTTGCCGCCGACCACCAATGTTAGCTTTTTGTGCCTATCATTTTTTTTATTGCTACATTGAACTGGATATAGGTAGGTATCAGAGGTTAAAATGAGCGTGTTCGAATCAGTTCGAACAAAATCCAATTTTTTTTTATGATCGTTCATACTCGATCGTTCCGCCTCTATACTCGTAAGTCATTTTATCCACGAGTAAAAGTACTCATAAGTTAAGTCAAACAAATTGGTCGAACTCATGAGTATCGGTTTCAGTTGCCTTCTTTATCCATAACCAAAATTACTCATGAACAATTGCAACAATTGGGGTTTGGGAGGCCCTTTCGAATATAAAAGGAGTGAAACTTTCCGAAAGTCCAATGCAAACATAAGCTTTTTATTACATTAAGCCAGTTCTGGCAATTTATGTGGTTTCCCTTTCGACCAAAAAATTCGAAGAATTTTGTATCTGAGACAAGTTTTTCCCTTCTTTGGCTGAATTCGATTCATTAGAAATCGATTTTTAGCAATATTTTTAAACGCACCCGCACACACATTAAAGAATAGTGACATTTATGTAAAAATGTTTGTTTGAGTTAGAAATTATTTCGCACTTTGCAGTGCTGTTTACTTTTGATAAGAAGGTGATAAAAAATTAACACACACACAATTACAAATCGTCCTTTTCCCAGTAAAGAGTTAAGATTAGACAACCAAAAAGCTCAAAGAGTTCATTTGAACAGTGTTGTGTGGCTGAATGTAGGGGTACTTACCTCGCTTATACAATTTGTTCTTTTTCACGCTATATGTACATACAATGTGCCTTTTTTTTGCACCTTTTTCATCACCGAGTAGGTAGGTTTAATTTTTTGAACATATAGGTAAAAAGGAATAATAAATAATGGATTTAAAAAAAATACATAGGTATGTACTTACTACCTACAGCCTACGTCATAACCACTAATTATAACAAAGAATTTCGTCAGTTAGCTAGTATGTTCAAGACACAACACTGCGTCGGCGTATTCACAGGCAGCATTAAATATTAATACCAATTTCTGATATGCCGTCGGCGAATTTGAAATTTTGGCACTGGCATGATATAGGTGCTTATATTTTCGTGCTAGGTATAATTTTGAGAAGATAATTATCCCAAATAACTGTTATAAACATTAACATCAACAACTTAAGTGTGCTACCACAACATTATTAGATTGGAATTCTAGCTACTATTACTTCTCGGTGACCAACATCAGACTGCTTTTTATATTGTTTAGTCTTTAGCATGTTCGTATTAATTACTATACAGGTACTTGAAACCAAGATGAAGCTTTGAACAAGTTCAGAACTTAATTGTTGCAAATTATTTAAAAAAATAAAATTAACTTTAATTTTTATTGATAAACTTACCCCAGCTGATGGATGACGAACCGGTGCCGGATACATATCCCTGCCGATGTTTTGTTTCTTTCTTATTCAAAAAACAATAAAACAAAAGACTTGCTCTTCAAGTCTACCAGAAATGTAAGTTATCTAGAACTAGTTAATCCACACACAAATTAATCCAAGTGTGGTGTAGTAAGTATTATACCAACAAACACAATAAAACTTTTATTTCGTTATATGGTTTCCACACTGTAAATTATTTGATGTTGTAATAACGGTTAGCCGATATTTTTTTCTTTTCTCTTTGAAACACACACAATCTATAATACTATAATGAACGACGTGACGCGTCGATAAGCCTTTTCCTTGCACTCACTCGTTGAACAAACAACAGATGAAAGCAGCAGGCGACTACGCAAAGCCCTTGATGCAAAAAAACACGATAATTACTCATAAATCGCAGGGCAAAATGTATAGACAAAATTCAACCAACGAAAAAAACACTTAAAACAAACCGATGTTGGCGAAAAGACGATGGGTAAGAGGGGTGGCGGGTTGACAAAAAAAAAAAAACCGAAAGGCGAAAGCAAAGAGGACGAAGACGGCGGCGATGAAGCTCCTTCAAAAACCACTTAATCCACTTGTAACACACAAACGCGATTCAATAAGTTACACACATGCACACACACACACACTCTTATACACACTGGGTGCGCATTGACAAACCGAAATAATATAGGCGTCTAATGACAGGCCAACAATTTTTGTTTTCCTCTTTCCCTTCACAACGCTACAAATGTTTTCGAGCAACCGAAAAGTAATAATTTTTATAATTTTCACTTGAACTTTTTTTTTTGGTTTTGTTTTAATTTCTACATCTCTCTCACGTTTACTGTAAATAAGCAGTAACGGGCCGGCAAGAAAGTGACAGAATATGAAAGCGTTATTTTATTTCGGCGTGTAAACATAGCGAAATGCGCAATTAATTGCGGCAAAAAACCATGGATGCCTAGGGTGACAGTAGTCGTCCCGAGTTTTGGAGCCACCTTTCGATAATCACTTCAATTATTAACTTTAAATTTTAATCCACACACAGGCGACACGACAGAGATTATGGTTGCGGGGGCAATTCCAACGAATTTGACTTCTACCGACCACTAACGGCAATTTAGTTTTTTTGTTTTTATTGCTCGTGTAATTCTAAGTTTTTTTTTTATTTCTCACAGAAATCCAAAGGGTGTGACACGGGTTAAGTAAACACTATCGCAGAAAAAAAAAACTAATCAGCGACTGTAGCCGAAACAACGAATCGGTAATAAAATCCCAATTATGACGAAAAAAAAACGAAATTCCGCTTTGTTGCTCCGCGTTGCGGTAAACTTAACAGACTGACGTTTGTTTGGAAAGCACGGCCTGCCTCAATGAGAGAAAAACGAACGAATACTGAAAACAAAAGTAGATAGCGCAAAAAAAAACAAAAAATTGTGCGATCTTTGTCTGTCACTTTGTAAATGAAAGAGACAAGTAGAATAATTAACGGCAGACAAAAAAGAAAGGAAGTACTTTTGAAACTCGGTTTTGCTCCTCTCGCACACAAATATGGCTGACAATTATTTTATTGCATTGACTGTCAATTCGGCCATTTTGAAGAATTTATTGCACGTTTTTTTTGTTCAGGAAAGAATTCACTATCACTATTCAAATAATTTTTATTATTGTAACGAAATGTTATTAGTTTGCACTGAAAAATATTCTGTTTTTGCTGATAAATGTTGTTGAAGTTTTTAATTTATTTAAGATATTTTGAAGAAGGGAACTTTCAATAACAAACACGATTGAAGCTTGGTGCTATTTCTGTAAAGTTGCTATGTCGCTGTGGCGAACGAAACCAAACCAAACGATTTGTTTGTTTTTCTCCATCGAGCGAATGGACAGTAAAAATGTGAAATCACTTCTCTCTTTCTAATGCAAATGATTGCCGTGCCACCTCTGGGTAGATGGATGAACTATTTGGTAGTTGAGTTCGGAAAAGTAACTTAGAAGCGAATTTCTTTTATACAGGGTGATTCGAATAAGTTCTACACATTATAGAGTTTAAAGTTGTATTATGTGAATTGAGTACACAAAAATAAACAAAAGGCGTGTTTTTTGTAGAAGCATAAAAATAGCAATTTGCATGTCAAACACAACAACAAATTTGGTTAGTTATAAAGCCATCAAAATTCTTACTTGTAAAAAAATCAGAGATAAAAACAGTGCTCTCAAAATCTGATCCGCTCTGAAATTTATTAAAAAATAATTTTTATATGAAGGTTTTATAATACAAATTCTATATACTAATGAAATACATCAGTCAAGTAGAAGACTTAGCAGTATTTAATTGGACTTGTTGAATTATTGATTCAAAATAGCTTTTAACGGCCTTTAGTCCATAAAAATTGACAAAACACAAACAAATGTTAATAAATGAAGAATGACGTTAGTAATTTGGAAAATAGTTCAAATTTAAAATAGTCTTATAACATAACTATGGCACACCAAACCCTTTAAAATGAACGTAATTTCGTAGCCAACGATTAAGCTACGATTAGATGGTCAACGAAAATGGTCAACGCGTTGACTCTCTGACGTCAAAATGACGTCAAATTCCGTCCCAAAGTTGTGTTGTCGTGTGATCGTTAACGCAGAATACTGTCCATGCGTTGACACCGATGTTGACATTGTTTTTAGCTTCAATGCATTGACTTTTTTCGTTGAACGTGTAATCACCCTGAGCAAATGTTAGGACACATTAAGCCGGAAACAGATATGTGTTGTCCGGTGATGTGTTGCTTTTTAACGTGTGATGTGTTGGGTTGAAATCTATAAAATACATTGGAATGACAGCGACACACTACTCCCCAACACACCACACGAGAGTAGTGTGGTTCCGGCGTTAGGCCTGTTTTTTTGCAAGTCCATATGAATTTGTCGAAAAAACGACATTGGGGAACGTCACCAGCAACAGCGCCCGCCATTATTGTATAACCAATGTATTTAAATGTTTCAACACACACTAGACCAGCTCCAGCAACGTCAACAGCGCCGTTTGGCCTTAATTGTAAATTTGCTGTTGCTGGTCTATTGCTGACAACTTAAATACTGCGATATTCAGAGGCACCGCACTACAAAAAATTATAAACTGCATACATTTCTGGTGGCTGGTGCTGGTGGCAATGCATTTCAAAAATATTTGCTGGCCATCAGCGTGCTGTTTGCTGTTGACGGCGCTGGTGCTGGTGCTGTTGCTGGTTTAATCTGTTCCACTTTTCTTCCGTACAAATTGCCAGCACTGTGCACTCTATGACATTTTTTGATCAGCTTTTTAACAAAAAAAATAAAAATATACGCCGGTGTTCACATTGGACTCACTCTGCGCTTCTCATATTGACATTTCTTTGTTTTATCTCACTCCACTTCCTGATGAAAAAGAGATAGTCTAGTGAGGCAGGATTTCTTCAAAAAAATCTAAAAATTCTGCCTCACTTTCTTATATAGTGAGGTGGAGTGAGATAAAAGAAATAAATGTCAAAATGAGTCGCGCGGAATGAGTCCAATGTGAACACCCACGACGTCATTTTTTCTACCAATTTCCCCGGCGTTTGCAAAAAAAACACGGCTATCGTCTTTCCCGAAAAAAATTGTGATAATTTTTTTTCCAGGTATAGTTCACAGTTCGATGAAAATATTTGTCAGCAGAAAATTTTTGGCAAAAATCACTCCCATAAGAATTGTATGTAGTTTTTTTTCGTTTTAGAACTGTATACTTAGCTTAAAGCAAAGAAAACTCATAGGAAAGAAAGGTTAATAATCAATTAATTGTGACAGGCACAAATTCATATATATTTACCTTTTGCTTTCCTCCGCCATTTTTTTTTTCAAATTCGAAAATTGAATTGTTCAACCAGCATTTAAAAACGTCAATTTTGACGTCTCTGAATAAATTATCGATAACATATGGAATATATGATTTTGGCATCACCGTTTTTATCGCGACTTATAGTGGTGCCATAGCTTTCATTGAAAACCATCATTGAAAATTTTATTGACTAATTTTGACACGTTTAGAAAGTGGAATCAGTAATTATTTTGATGCAAAAATAAAGCTGATGGCTTGCATTATTATTTTAGTGAAAAAAAATTAATTCGGGCTCAAACTTTGCCATAAAATGAGGATTAATTTTTTAATGATCATTGGTAAGGTAGTTCAACCATTAAAATAAAAAAAAAATGTGTGAGTGCCGGGACTCACGGTTAATATGTGTAAACATCAACGTGCGCGGATCCAAAACGGACTTGTTTTTGCTTGAAGGGGATCTTAAGATTTTTTTTCACTGAACGCACCCATCCTAGTATGCAGATCGTAACGCCCTTTACAAAAAAAAAAAATTAAATTTTTTTCGGATTTATAGAGGTTTTTTAATCCATGACCATTATAGACATCCTTCAATGGAATTTTAAAGTGTTGTGCTTGACAGACGGATAGCCAAAAAACAGTATTTTGACGTCTGGTAGTTGTTTTTTGTTGGTATATGAATTTTAGCTTAAGTATATGTTGTTCCCTCTTTTATTTCGTTGTTCATAATTTAAATTATTAAAGTTTGATAACCATTTTTGCATTTTTCTGTAGTATTTATTCTAAATGTATTTTGATTTTTTTTCAATCCATTTTGTTTGAAAGATCAACCAAAGTTGAACGACCCACTTGCAAGCAACTTGCTTGGCAAGTGGAGGCCGCCTACTTAACAGCCAGTACACAGACATACGAATTTGGCAGGCAATGTATGAACCCGACTTGCTAGCCAGTACTTGCCTGTTTGGCCTCAGGGTTATTGAGATTTGTAAAATATTTCAACTGTTTTGTTTTTTGTATATAAGCATCATGCCTCTTTCACATAATGCGACTAGAAAACTTTTTCTCGTTATAAAATCGTTCTCCAATTCACAATACGGGGAGCGTTTTTAAGACAAAATTACATTTTTGGTAAAAAAAAACAATAAAATATTAACGAAATAACATGCAACCACTAGATTTACCAATAACTTTATTTGTTAAATACCCTTGATCATGTCTTCCTTGAAAAATCTGGGAATTACTTAGGAAAAAACTAAAAAGGTCATGACGTTGAGTCTTTTTTCAATTTTTCGAACTCACTGATGATGATGTCACGTTGACATTGCTTGAAATTGGTTTGACAACTACAACGAGTTCTCGTCACGTTCACGTCTCGTTTCCTCGGCGTATTGTGAAACAGGCTTCAGAGACCAAAAGGCATAATCCCACAGATAAATCTTGACTGATTCAATCACAGATTAGCCATATGAAGATGAGAATGTTTCGTACGTTTCACCCTCCAAAACCCATTTGTTTACATTGTTGTATTTGTAATTTCTTCCCGCGTCGATGAATAGATGTGAATTGCAACAACAATTTAACCAGGTGTGTGACGATCCCTACTGTCTATGTGTGAGGTTTTTAAACACACATTCTCATTTTTTATCTGATAACTGCCAGTTCAAGCTTGTAGGCAAATTAAAATGGCTGCCGGGGATTCTCATCTTCATGTGGGGTGTGTTTCTTTATTTTTTCCGGATAAAGAATAGAAAAGACGGAAAAGGCAAAATATCTACCCAGAATATCCAGAATAGAATAAATAAGGAAACAGATCTTAATTGAAAGAATATCCAACTATCAGCTGTTTGTTTTCATCTCAAAAAATCATTTTGCGATTATTTCTTTGTTTTGCAAATTGTAAATTAATTTTTCGCGCACGCATAAGCATCATGAAAATACAAAAATAATAATGGCAGAGGCAGACGGCAGACAAAATAACAAAACCTAATTGTAACCAATGAAAAAAATGAAATGTATCTGTCAAAGTAGAGAATATTCCACTTACACTAGCTCTTGACTAGGAACAGAAAGATCGCATTCCAATAATTCTAGAACGAATAAAGAAACAACAAAAAAGTATATCCGGAATATAGAATAAAGAAACGCAAAAGCGGTGTTCCTGATATTCCGAATATTCGGAATAAATAAAGAAACACACCCGTGGCTAATCTGTGGATTCAATACTTGATGGAATTAATCACCCTGTATCGTTGTTTCTCCTTCGCTCAAAAATTCACTTTTGTGAAAAAAAACGAAATGAATAAATGAATTTCAAAAAAATTCATCTGCCCTGCGCACAAACACTGCCACACCAAACGCACACGTACAACAAATAAAAATAAACGGATATTCTTTTATTTCTATAATTACCTACCCACACAAACAAATTAGTTCACCCAAAACAATTTCGCTTCGGGCGTAAATGAACTAACGATGAATTTTTCTGTCATTAAATTTCCTGTATAGTGATGAGATTTTATTGTCGATAGCTTCGATTGTAGATTAATAAAAAATCTAAACGAAGAAAAATATAAAAAAGAAAACATAGGTATAGCAAATTGAATTCGGAAGATGACAAACAAAAGTAATAATTAACAAAGTTTTTATGAAAATATTTTTGGAAATTTAGATAAATTTTTTAATGAAAATGTAGAAATGTAATAGAACTACATATTATTATATTTGTTAAATTTTGTATCGTTTCTCCACCAATTTTATCCATGGGACAGATACAGAACGAGTTGGTTACATCTATTAACTTTCAAACTCCTATTTGTATTTGCCTCGCACTCGCACGTATTTAAATTTGCAAATTTCCACAAGTTCGTCTTCATATCTTCGTTATAGCATTACATATAATTTGCAATTATGATATCTCTGCATTTTGGTCTTCTCTCTCTATTCAACAAATGTGAACTTTATATCTTACATCCCTTTTTTGCATAACTCGTATGAAGATCAATGTAAATCCAGCATTACTCGCTTTTCGACTGCCTTCGAAAAAGACAAGCCAGTTGACGAGCGAGCAGTTGGCGAGTTGTTTGAGTTTCTGTCGACCGATTTCATAAAGCCCTTTTAACTATTTAACAGGCTTTTAATCTCAAAATGACGTTTCTTCCATACAAAATACATTATTTAAAAATTTAAAAGCTTCTTAAAAATTTGTCAAACTAAACATTAGTCTTTAAAAAAAAAAATAAGCGAATTGCTATTTGAATTTGTTGACGTGAAGAGGTGGAACAAAATGCCAAAAGTCACACAGAATGTGTGTTGGTGTCTGTAACACATTCTGTTTTACAAGGATTCTTGTAAAACAGCTTGAAGGTATCTGTATCTCACTAACTTGTGTAAAAAATTAATGCTGCATCTCACGAGTGACAAAATGCTATATTATTTCTTTTTATAGCTGTAGTGCCGGAATAAACACGACTGTGGAAGCTAAAATATGGCTGAAATAAAATCATTCTTCACTCATGTACTAACACTCATGTACAAGAATGACAAATTGACAGTTTTTTGTCAGTAAACTGCCAAAAGAATGATTTTTTTCCATTCTTTAACCAATTTTTTGACAGTGAACTTGCAGTCAGTTGTATAAATCCAGCATAATCACAAAAAGCAATCATACGGCATAAAAATCAACAATAAATAAAAGTTGTTCGAAAACAAATTTCAAAATCACCCATCACTAGCAATAGCAACACAGACACACCCTGTTTCTCAGTGACCTCAGCAAACCTGGTTCATTTTTGTTACTCATCCAAGCTGCTGTCTACTGCATTCAATTCATTTCAGTTGCTTTGAATTCGCCGATCTGTCAAAATCGCTTAAAAAAAAAATTACGATTGCGGAGAGAACGGATGTGAGAACAAAAAATAAGAAAAAAAAAATAATTAAAATTAATTTCCTTTGGTTTAGTAATAAAAAAAA
Source organism: Leucozona laternaria (assembly GCA_932273885.2). Classification (NCBI taxonomy): domain Eukaryota; kingdom Metazoa; phylum Arthropoda; class Insecta; order Diptera; family Syrphidae; genus Leucozona; species Leucozona laternaria. The sequence goes on from OW026366.1 coordinate 36,349,596, forward strand.
ATTAAGAAATAAGAAATATAAAAGAAATAATCGTTGAAAAAAAGAAACATTTTTTTGTTAAAAAATAAAAAGGAAAATAACGAGATTTTATAACGTCAATTTTTTTTGTCGTCTGGGTTTTTCCTGCGATTGTTCTTTTGTTGTTCTGCTGGTGCTGCTGCTCCCCAAACGCGCACCAACCAGCCAAAAAACCTCCTTCAATCAATTTAGGTCGCCTCGTGGCGTCGCGCAATGAATATCTGTACAAATTATAAGAAAAATCAAAAGAACACAAATTAAAATCTTATCGTTGGAAATTTTAAGTACCTAATAAAAAAAAAAACACGCGTAACCCGTCTGAAATTTAATCGTGACACCAAAGACCGAACGAATCTCGATAATTTTTCTTTATTTTGTTAGATTTTCTTCTCACTACCGTCGACGGAAGGAAATAGTCGCAACCATAACCAAGAAACAGAAAGGCTCACTAGGAATAGCAAGCAATTTCCAAAAGAAAGAATCTAAATAAAGCAGGAATAGATTCTCTCGTCGTTTCCAAGAGAACTCGCAATCTAAGTAACGAGGAGCTCCACGGGAAACATTGAAACAGCTTCTTGTTGTTGCATCGTTTTGTCGTCATCGTCGTTTATCGTTAGATAATAAATTAAAAAAAAAAAAGAAGCAAAGGAAAGAAAAGTGCAATAAATTTAATTAATTCAGTTGTTTATGTGTCTTGTTGTTGTTTGCCAAAATCAATGCAAGGAATGCATCTGAATATGATTGTTTTTAATTCTGCAAGGGATAACAATTTGTCACTCTTGAAGGTGAGTTATATTTTTAATGTTTATAATTTTCAATTTATTCTTTTTGACGATTTTTCGATCGATATCCATATTATCCTATCCATGTCATGTATGATTTCGGGTCAAAAACGTAATAAAAAAAACTTACCTATACCTACCTACCTACCTAGGACTGAAATCACTATTTTTCTCTGAGGTAGGTATATACACATACCTACAGTTTGTATAATAAAGTGTTGTTTGCAATGGACCTAGTTCACATGATTCTATGACCTTTCCTGTTCCCAGGTATCTATCTATCTATCCATGTTTCTTAATGCTATTCTCTTGGTTGTTTGTTTTTTTTTTTTTAATTCTGGGAAAAATTAAAATGAGACCGAGACCGAGACCGAGTTTAATCAGGAAGACGTGATTTTAATTTCTGCACTCAAAATATATCATTTGATGACGGTTTTGGTTGTAACAAAAATGAAACTTTTACGAGTTTATTTTAGGATGTCATTGAGTTTTTATATATTATCGATTTTAAACTTGAATAATAACCTGGTTTTAAGTTGTTTTTAATGTTGTTTAGTTTATCATCACTGGAACACAAGACAAAACAACACAAGTTCAAGTTGTGTAAGATATTATGTTTCTTGAGGGTTGATGATAAGGTTAACCTTTGATTTTTCTCTGATATCAATAAACCTCTTGAGAGAAAAAGAAACAAAGGGAATCTTTGAATTTATTTTTCTTGACGAGGTTTTGATACAAAAAAATGGGTACACTGGCAGGTGGGTAGGTAGTCTGACCTTTATGCTCACACGAATCATAAATGTACATGAAAAGCTTAGGAGATGGGTGTGTTTTCTTTATTCCTTTTTATAGGAACGCACTTGCAATTTTTCGTCACGTCGAATACAAAATTGGTAAGATAATTGGTTTTACGTGCCCTCATTCACATTTAAACTAATGTTTGCAGCTGAAATCGAAAGTGAATTCCTTAGTTGAAAAGTGTAAAGGAATTTCCTCTAAAAAAAAAATCAGTGAATCGATAGAATCAAACAGGAATTGGTGTAAAAACATTTATATCGTCGAATCCAGTTATCTGGGTTATCATTGTAATATTTTTGTTTATCTTTAAATAATGCGTCACAAATACAAATCGCACGGTCAGTCTTTCTGCATTGAAGATAGGTATATGCGACCTTGACGCGTGCCATGTAGGAAAATAAAAATTCATTGGAAAAAGCTAAAATTCGGTTTTAAGGCTCTCCCAAACCAACGCGAATATTTCAGAACGACGACGAAACTTTCGCCTGTCTTAATTTATTTACATGGATATTAATGGGAGCACCCACACTGGCGCGATGCGAATCTTCGAACAATATTCAGTCGTCGCATATTCGCGACTTTATTGTTTATCTATTTTGACCTTGAAAATATTGTTTAGTCAAATAAGCAAAAAAAAAAAAATCAATACACTTGAAATGTGTCTCAACAAATTATTGTATACCACAGATACCCTCGATCCTGACATCGTACACCACTTTACAATCAAAGCGTGATAAACTATGCAAAAAAGCAAATGAAACAACCTTCATCCCAGGAAGAATAAATGATTATGGATTTATTGCCTGGATATTATGTCTACAGGATGATGAAAAAATCCTTTTATTGCGAAGTACCCTTACCTACTGCAAACTTTTAATCACTGCCCCGAGAACTGGCGGGTGGTGTTTATTGGCCATGTTTTTTTTTTTAAATAATGTTAGCGCGGCTGTTTCACTGAATGGATATCGCAAGCGAAAGATGTTGATGTGACTTTTTGGTGCTATGTACGAAGACAAGATTTATTTTCAGCAGGACGAGCTGCGCCAAATGCCATACAGCTGGTTAATTGCTCTATTACGTAAAATTCGAGTGTAATATCGTGTGATTTAACACCATTTAGCTTTTATTATGAGGTTAGATCAAGGATAAAGCCAAAGCCAATAATGCCTCACCAATGATTTCATAAGTAATATTGAATAAAGTTGAGCACCTGGTAAAAACTCTGCTTTTTAGAGCAGATGCTCCATTTGCAACAAGACTAGTGGGTGCCGATCAAGCGAAACTGAGAAAGTTATTCTTGTCAAATCGTCGTTTGCAGTTGATTTCTTGCTAAAAAAAGTCAATTTTTTCATCGGAAATATTTGTTTGTAGTAAACCATTGATAGAAACTGTCTTTAGGTTACAAATTCTGGAAAAGAAGACAAGTTTATTTCTGTGAGTGTTGACCCTATTCGTAACGAATCTGTTCAGCTCATTAGTTTATTGAGATCATTTTGTGTAAGTTCTCCTTCAAAACTTTAACAAGATTTTTCCGCATTTCGATTTATGACCTTCGAAACCTCAACTGCCTAATTAGAACGCTTCCCTCATATGGCAATATAGATGTCAACCGATTAAGGAATCACTCTGTAACTCCCGGCTTCTTAGCATGTCAGTCTTTTGTTCCACAAATAGTTAAAAAAAAAAAAAAAGACACCGCCTTGTGGCATTCCTCTACTGACAGAGATGTTCTTGCAGAAAAACAACTCAGTTTTGAGCTGATAATCCGACTTACCTTTGATACAAATTAACTACCCAGACCTGTAAAACCAATCTGAATTGTATATTCTCTACTGGTGTACCTCCTGTGAAAATGGCGTCAAAACACGATAATACCTGCATTTATTTAGTGTGTTTTTCATGGCAACATCCATAGACCAAGTTCTTCGTCTGACAACTTCCTTCAAATCTCCGTCAACATATTTTATTTATGTAAATATTTGTCCGAAACGCATCATTTTTCGAGTTATTTATTTATTTAATGATTATTATATTTGAAACTTTTGATATGTATGTATATATGTATGTATGTATATTTAATCAAAACCCAGTTGCCATGGGAGTGATGCGAAACAAAGTTGTTTTTGTTGATATTATTGATTCTTTTGATAGACATAATGCCGTCTTGGATAACAAATACACATATCTAGTTTCAATGTAGTTCTGGATTGTCCTGTTCTGCACGAATCTTGTTATCGTTAATTAGCTTAAGTTTAGGGAATTTTATCTAGCAATTTAAATAATAGAACTTGTTTTTGTATTCTTGTTTCTTTTGTCTATCAATATATAATGTACATAAACGTAGCATATTTTAAAGTTGCTTCGGGCGTCTACCCTGTGAGGATGAGATAACTTTTTATGTTTTTTTTTTGTTTCATTTTAGTTTGATTTATGAATTGGTGACAAGGTGTATGCAGCACACAAATTTTGTACCCAGTTTATAATAAATTGTCTAGAATTAGAATTGGATAAATCTGTTAAAAACGTTATTATAAATCTTGATGTAGCCATTAAAAAAAAAACGCTACCAATGATATGAATCTGAACGGCACTTTACCAAATTTAAAAAATTCCGCTTTTATTATACACATTAGATGATTATTTTTCATATTAAGATTTTTGTATTCAATGATTTAATTTTTTGTTCTCTTAAATAATTTTCTCATAAATAAAAATAAAAAGCATAAATTGAATAACTAAGGTCTAATTTTTCAGTGCGAGGTTAAAGTTAAACCCGAGTTAACTCAGGTTTAACTGAAAATATGAGTTTGATGTTTTATCCACCGAGTTTATTTAGTTGTCCCGTATACATTCTGCACCGCAAAACTGCTTCCACAGTTCACTGTGCGTTCATTTATTTCTAGAGGAAGCCAACTCTGGTTTAACTCACCACTGAAAAGCTGCGCCTTAGAAAACTCTGATTTACAGACTAACATCGTAGACATTATGTATGTACATATGTACATAATTAACTAAGGTGGTTAAAAGTTAGTTTGAATTAATAGGCGCCTATGAAATAGCTTTAGCTGCAAGCTTATATACTTGGCTGGTAGCCCATTCTTAAATTATTCTTATCGTTGTTTCATTCAAAATTATGACCTAGCTTTGTTAGATATCAATAATGCACTTAAACATCAAAATAACACAATACAATATTTATCTCCTTTAAGCAACAAATTATTATTCATTTGTTAATGCATTTGATACATGGGTTATCAATTTAATGAATTTTGAAGACATGGCTTTGTCGTCAACACTTGTTAGTATATTAAATGCAACTTACTCTAGATCGTTTGGTGGTTGAAGAAACTGGATCAATCATCGATATTTTATTTCCACATCCTAAATTAAAAAGAATTTCATTCAAATCGACCAGGAAGTGGTAAAATTATTAATTTCACGACAAATTGCAAATTTGTTTAAGTAACTTAAAAAAAATCAATGGTTTGGTTCATTAAAGTAAAAAGATAATTTTGTGCCATCATAGGCGCGAATGTAGCGCAATCTAGATATCTAATTTTTGGCCATTTCATCTAGCAGTTGGGACATACATACATACATATATGGTCAATTATAATTTAGAAGCGAAATACTGGATTTACACAACTGACAAAATGCCATTATTTCTACTTAATTCTATCCATTTCATTCCATTCCAGACATGTCATTAGAAATAGGGTTTGTTTTTTACTTTGCCAGTTTTAGCACAATTCTGACAATACAAATTGTCATAAAAAATATTTTATTTTCTTAAAATGTGAAACCCAATTCTATAAATGGTCTAAGATCTGTCAGTATTTTTGTTATAAAAAAACTGACGAGAGCAAGTGACGTTTAGTTTGGACATTACGCTTATATATCTAGCATATTGGCATTTTTTTGACTTTTTAGGTTTGTTCGTTGAGCCTTGAAGTCACCCTGGGGTAGCGTTTTTTGGAAAACCTGAGTAACCCCGGTGTAAAAAATCTGTGTTTTTTTTAAACCTAGGCCGTGAACACACCCTGATTTAGACCTAGGTTTTTTGCTGTGGCGAGTTGAGGTAACGAATAAAGTGACATGAGTTGTGTGTTGTGAAGCATTTGTTTTATTTTGTTGATTGTCTTGCTGCAGGTTATTTTTTATTTTTGAAAAAGTAATTGAAAAAATACACAAATTTAAATGAATAGAAATAGAAAATGGAAACGTTAGAAGTAGCTTGTATTCATTTTTAAGACATATTTTAAACAAAATTTAAATTTTATTATCTAAAGCTTAGTACCTACTGAGTTCGAGTGGAAATGACATTTCCATATAAAACTGACGGTTAGTTCACAGCGATGAAATTCTCAACGAGAAGTGTGTACGCAAATGTGAAAGTGTAACATGAACCGGTTCTTAATCAATCTCACACCATAATTTTCATTTCTTCGCGCAAAACCTCTAGGAAAATCTAATGAGATGTGGAAAAGTGTGACATTTGTCAATTAATTTAAAAAAAATTCTGAAAAATAAAAAAGAGATGCCTTAAAAATTATTCTGGGATGAAACCATGGTCTCCTTTGGTGAATTTATTGCAACCAACAGGCTGAAAACAACAAAGCACGGGATCAAAACAATCTTCATTGGCCTTTTTTTGAGGCTCTTTCAAATAATAACTATTCATCAATCAATCATTTTCTCTTTTCATTCAAAGTGAGTATTAAAAATTACTAATTGGGTATCGAAAATATACGTGGAGAAAATTTATTATGTTTTCATAATCATCATTCACTTGTATTTTGAAGCTGTTTTATTTTTCATTTCACAAAGATGTGAGTACTTTTTTTCTTGATTTAAATGTCAACCGTCCTCGGACGTTTTTGAGAACCGAAAAAGTAATTTTTTTGACAATTCTTGGTATTGTCAAGAAAACCTGGGTCAACCCTGTGTAAAGTTCAACGAACGAAGCTTTTGTGTTAATATATCTGTTTGGTAACTAGAAACGTCGCGTCGTAAGACGTAGCACAATTTGCTGTCAAATCAAATACAAGTAGCCAAAAGTACAAAGACATAGATTGATTGGCCGCATTCGGGCAACTATCCAAAGCTATCCGGATAGGTTAGTGTTGTTGTAATACCTTGTTGAAAAACATCTGATGTCAGCTGATGCAACAACAACTCAAGCTATCTGAAAACTTTTGGGATAGGTGGATAACCTATCGGATATTTGCCCGAAAGCGGAAAATTATAATAGTCTTAGTGTATTATTGCTTACTGTGGTAGTTTGAAGTCTCCCGGCTAAAGTAATTACACATCAAATTTTGCGTTACAATTCGTGAAAATTAAATTCAGGGAGAGTAAAACATTATTTTTTCAATTTTAGCTTTAGTTTTAAAAAAACATTATTAAGGCTTAACTACATTAGGCGTTTTCCTTTGGAGATGGCAAAGTACTTTCACATACTTTGCTAGCCATTTTTAATGGAACGCACGAAATTAGTTTTCGTACAAATCTCATCTATTCGCGAAGGGAGCATGAGTAGATGAAGGTACTAGATTTTAGTTTTCATCTACTCACAAGTACTTCGCCACCTCCAAAGGAAAACGACTATTGAAGCAAAAAGAGCAAAAGTGATCAACAAAAACATGTGCTAGAGATGCCTTTGTGCAAAAAAATCTTACGAAAATTGTGTTTGATCTGTCATTTCAGATTGACTTCATAGATCAAACCCAATTTTCACAGAATATGTTTTTGTTCTTCACTTTTCTACTTTTTGCTTGAATATATGTAGGTAAGTCTTTATTCTGAAATCCTCATTTAAAGCCATGGGAGTGCATACATAAGAGTGAATACATAATTTTATTTGGACTTCCATTGCCGGTACAAATAAAAAAAAACGCCTAGTATTCAAAATCAGTGTAAAATCATTTCCCAAAATGTAACTTTACTTCCATGACTATAGCAATCGACCACACTTAACTTAAAAGGTCGATAGATTACCTCTAATCATTTGCAGTGTGAGTCACATTCTGGTTGACCAACCAATTAAGCACCATCGCTTCGTCACAAAAACCGATTGAACTGAAAATACGATAAGTAGCTAGCTTTGCGATGTGATTGAACTTTACAAGTAAAATGTTTGCTATACGCATTTTTTTTTTATTTTGTAACATTGACTAAACTAACCACAGTTGTTTATTACAATTATTAAATAAATTGGAAGCTATAATTTTTTATTATAATTGAGTTGTTTTTTTTGTTTGCCTTATCTTGTTTCAAATGCAAGAACCACAAAACAACCCAGAAGACTTTTTGTTTTGTTTAATAATTTTTTTTTAAACCACAAAAATTAATTTTTTTTTTGCTTTTGAATATTTATTTGCTAGAAATATGTAGGTACTTTAACTAATTCTGACCATGAACCAAATCTATCATTGTTTAGAGTTCTGATTGTGCTGTCTAGTCTGTCGTGTACATGCTATTTTATTTAAAATATTCAATTTTTTTTTTTAAAACTTAACCCAATTCCAATCTGTCAATGATATTGAAATGTTTGTTTTATTTTTGTGAAAAATGGTCGGTTCAAAAATTCAAAACAAATGTACGATGTTATTTTAGGCAGTCAGTGGGTGGTTTTGTCCAACTAGAAACTTAAGTAATGATGATGAATTTTGAGTATCGGATTTGTTAATGACATTTTCTTACAGTTTTCAGATTAGCCACGTTTATAAATAAAAGATATTAAGCCAGTTCAATACAGTATTCAACCCGAACGTTTCGCTACAAATAACATTGAGCGTGGTCACCGGGAAATGCCTTATGCCATTACGTTGAGCACACCATACACGATTCAACTAAGTTGTCAAGTTAGTCGGTTGGTGTGCTTGTCATTGTTTTGACGGTTGACGATTGAGTTGAACATAATCAAAAGATTTACAAGAGGGCCGATGTTAAGTTCAACCTCATTTCAAGCTTCATTCACTTGATGTTGTATTATTTTTCATCCAACATCCCTGTTTTTTGTATTCCCTCATCGTCTCGTGGCAGAAAATTGTTATATAGGAATATATAGTGAGACTACTTTTGCTCATATCATAAGTATTATTAAGTCGCTTGAGACGGAGGGTCTCATATTGTATTTACAATAAAACAATTCTAACTTACAGACTAATTAAAATACTAAAAATACGCCAAGGAGTATATGTTTATATGTGTACATACAGTTTTCATGGCGTAGAGCGAATACGCTCTATGTTTTCACCAAAAACACTCTATATGAAGATACCAATCTTTCGTACGTATCACCCTCCAAAACCCATTTGTTTACATTGTTGTTTTTGTAATTTCGTTTTGTGTCCATGAATAGATGTGAATTGCAACAACAATTTAACGGGGTGGGATTGTTCTGTTTTCCCAGAACAACCATTTTGTATGTGCAAATAACGCAGCCATCTTTAAAAAAAATTTCAACTCACCAGTTTTTCAACATGAAAATGGCGGATGTTAGGTGGGATATCGGGATGTGTTGAAAAAAACACCAATTTAATGGTGCTAAGTCTGCTATTAAACTACGAATTTCACGTGATGAAACTTTTTTTAATTTTTCTTTGGAAATTCATCCTGTAAGTAGTTCGCTGTTACACAATGATTTTTAAATCTTTGGCATTTAACAGAAAAGTCTATAATAAAATAAATAACGTGATAAGTTAGAATTTATACATTGAAATTTCGGTCATCGATAGTTTTCTATTGGTTTCGCATATACATAGCATAAAGGCTGTCCCAAACCAACGCGAAACATTAGCGCGAATATGCGACGACTGAATAATGTTCGAAGATTCGCATCGCGCCAGTGTGGGTACTCCCATTAATCTCCATGTAAATAAATTAAGACAGGCTAAAGTTTCGTCGTCGTTCTGAAGTATTCGCTTTGGTTTTGGAGAGCCTTAATGCTCTTAAAAGCCGTGTTTTTTTGTTGCAAGCCCGGAGGGATTTGGTTAAAAAGAAATGATATTGGGGACTATCTATCGACGCCATCACAGAAAACAATGGAGTTTCCATAAAAACTATTGATTAGAAGTACATATGCAATTCACGCCGTTAGAACAGTTTACCCCCGAAAATGATGTGCTCTTAGCTATGCCTGGAGGGGATTAGTTGTTGTTGCGTTTAACATGTAAATTCCTTAGCCCCGACGCGACATAGTTTTTTTTCGATCAATTTCCTCTAGGTTTGCAAAAAGGACGAGACTAGAGACATGCCAATTTATAACAGTTATAACAATTTTTGGCCATTAAAAGCGGGCGTACGTTTACGCGTTTCGCACTACTTAAAAAAAACTTTAGGTGCTTGAATTATGCCCACCGGCGGAGGACCCTGGCTCTGCGGGGCCGCATAAACAGTAATTTTATAAACAAAATCTGTTATAATTGGCATGTCTAGTCACTTCCTGCAAAAAAACACGCCTAAAGTCTTACAACAGTTGCGTTGATTCGCTGATTTCTCATTCGTTTTTTTTTTTGTCATGTTCACAGTCTGTTTCAATAATTCGAGAGCGAAATACAATACCAAACAATCGTAGAAAGAAAACAAATAATGACAAAAGACAATCGAATATACTTAAATTGATTATAAATTTTCACGTTCAATTTGTTTCCACAAACTTATCCTTATAAGGTTGGGTTAGCACTTGATAACTCGTTGCTCTTTTTATTATACTTTTTGAACATACCCATTGAAACTCGTAAATAACCGACATTTTGGTGGTGAATGTACGCTTACTGCATGTGTGTGCAAATAAAGCGTGGTGGATGTACGCTTACTGCATATGTGTGCGTGTTTCTCCTGAATTTCCCCTATATGAGCTTGTAGGCAAACTCGGATGACAGCCGAGATTGGTATCTTCATATAGAGTGTTTTTGGTTTTCACATTATTTCACAAAAAGAAGAGAAATTCTTTTAGATCGAGAAGGCTCTTTACTTTACAGTTAAGTTTGTTTACAGTACGATTTCTGTTAAGAAAGACATTTTCGATTACTTATTTTACATAAATTCACATGTTTAGGTTGCATTAATGAAACGAATGTAATGACGATGATAGGCAGTGAACATAGAATTGATAATATACAAAAATTTAGGTAGTATACATTAATAAAATGGATATACATAACTGTTGATGGCAATAGAGAAAAGAACAGTTGTTAAGACTTTGAGGAGATATGTATAATTTTTACTAAAATAAAAAAAATAACAGTTGCACTGGGAATGAAAAAAACAGTAGAAATTGACGATTTATTTTGGTTGTAAGTCCACGCTGCAGGTTCATGTGTGAGCTGGCGGGTTTCTTATAATGAAGCACTTGTTGGCTGCAGTAGTTGGCCAAACCAGAGGCTGATTGGGCTAGGTTGCTAGGCTGTAGGTGAGTCGCCTGGAGGTCAATGGTGCTGTTGCTAAGCAGAGACTGGGTTCTGCTTGGTTGTCCGTTTTAACGGGAACGGCTGAAACGGTATAAGTTCTGGCAGAGATGCCTGGAACTGGACTGTTGCTGGAGATACATTCTCCTGTTACCCAGAAAGGAGCCCCCTACCACAAGGGTCCCAACTAGGAAGTGTAAAATTAATTGTTATAAAACAATTTATCTTTTTTTTTTTTTAAATAAACTGTATAAGCACGGCTGTGCATGGCACAACCGTCCACGTTGCCGGCCCAAATCACACTCATGTACAATTGTACATAACTTTAAGTATGACAATTTTAAATATGTTAGCGTGGGAGGTCATGCATGGATTTTTGAAAGAATGATCACTTTTAATGTACGTAACTATGTATGCAGCTTAGCCGAAGTTAACATTTTTGGTTAAATGACTTTTTGTATACACACATCTCTATAGCCACGAATTGTTTCAAACAAAAATTGAACGGTTGAGATTCACGTCCGAATGAAAACATTGTTGCTATTGAACGTACTCAATATAAATATGTACCCATATCGTAACGTAGTATACGTTTAAAACGTAGAGTTTTTCCCGTTCCTCTTTCAATAGACCAGCACGCTCTCCTCATCTGACCTTAGAAGCCCTAACTAATAACCGAAATTCGGTCATAATGCTCGAAAAAGTGCACGAAAACCTCGAAAAGGGCTTCAGCAGTCTATGAACTCTCGAGCAATATAAACGAAAACATATAAACTAAAATTCCAATGTTGTACAATACCTAAAGAAAAAATTCAAAAAAAATGCTCTCATTGAATTGAACTGAGTTAGATTCCAATTCAAAACCAAAACGTCTGCCGCGCTCTACCCTGTAAAACTGAACTGAACATGTTTATAGTCTTGAGACGTCACCTGAATTCATTAACATTTGAAATAATTTTTAATTTTATTCAGACGCAAACCCTTTAATACTCATATGTGTATATTGATAAGCAAAAATGGACTGTTTCTATTGTTATGGGTGTGACACTGATACTCATCATAAATTATTCACTCAATCTAAATGAATAAATTAAAATTTGACAAAACTTTAGTAGTTTAGTAGTAAATTCAAAAAAAATTAGTTATAGGATCCATTTTAATCCATTTTAACTGTTACGGGTGTTGCAAAATATTGCATAAAGACTTTGTCTCATTCTTTTTTTTACATATCTACCTTAACTTTGAGTTGCAGTATCTACCATCAGTAAGTAAATGAGAACCAAAAGTATGAAAAACTTTCTAAATTTTAAGTTTGAAAATGTTACTTATGTGACAAATTAATGTTACGATTGTGACTAAGTATGTTTTTATTAAAAAAACAAACTACACAAAGGAAATTCTAATAGAAATTGATTACTTTGACTTAAAAGTGATATAATTTATCACTCCAATGTATTTCTTCTACCCATTGATTGAGTCGATTTAGAAGGATAGTTGTAAATATCTTGTATAGTGTCTATAAAAGACAGACTAGCGGCGGTAGTTGGATACATCATTAGGTTTCCCTTTCATGAAAAGAGGAAACATTATTGATTTTTTTAAAAGAGTCGGGAATGGTTGCTGTACTAAAGATGTGGATTTGTTTGATTAAATTTGGTGAAGAATGAATTTGTAGAATTCGACGGGAATGCCATGGCAGGGGCTTTGTTATCATATGCAGATGCAATAGCTGATTGAACTTCATCCATTTTAATGTCTTCATCAAGCAAAGGTATATGGATATCTGGTCTTAGGGTATAGTCGAATAATATTTCTGCTGGCGATGTTTGATTAAGTAGGTTTTGGAAGTGTGTTCTAAACTCAAATAAAGTTATATTTGACAGCCTATTGTAAGTGCTAGCGCGCATTATTTTAACGAGTTTCCACCAATCGCTTGTTGTCTTCACTAATGCAAGTTCACCTGAGATTTTCGAGTAGTAATTGGGTTGTTTCAGTTTGCATACGGCTTTGTATCTTTTGTTCGACTCTATGTAGTATTTTCTGTAAACGTCAATTTTATGTAAACGTCAATTTTATGTTTTCTGTACATTTTAAAATTTTTCAATACTTTCTTCCTAGCATAAAAAATAAGCTGTATGGAACCATGACCATGGTTTTGCTACGAATTTTGGGTTAGAACGATTGATTTCCCCATTAGCGCTGCATACACATTCCTTAACTGGCTGAACACAATAGAAGCGCGTTCGAATGCGCATTTGTACCTGTGAAAGTTAAAATACATAAAATCTCGTTTAAGTGAATGCGATGGAAACGCAACCGAGAGCGCGATTCTGGGAGTTAAATAAGTTTTAATAGTCACGCGCGAGCGTACGCGCGTCTATTGTGTTCAGCCAGTAATTGCAAGACAAAGATCTTCTCCAAAGTTGGTACTTGCAATTTGTTTAGGTAGGCATTGTTCTAGCCTGCATGCGTATGTGGTTTTTCAATCATCGCGCTACTTAAGTCTTGGTAAAAGATTCATACAATCATTTACCGTTGTGACTTCCTGTGAGAGTTACTATGAAGGGGATATGGCCGAAAAAGTTTCACATCCGAACTACCGAAGACAGTCTGCTACTCAGAAATATAAATTCCCTGTGTCCATAACCTTTTCCGTTCAAAATGAACGCACCAATTTCTTCTGAGAATTCTACAAACGCATTTGAGTGTCGATCACAACAATTATCCTTCGAGGTTCTGATTGTTGAAACTTTTGATTGACTACTGATAAATAACCAATTAACACAGAAAATGGCTTTTCTGGTGGAGCAAAATATTTATTTAAAAAAAAAATAAGTAACAGCAAATTGATTTAATTATATTTCCGCTTTGGAAATAAAATACTGAAGCTGTTTTAATAATTTATTCCAATTTTTTTTTTCAATTAAATGTGATATTTTATATTTTTATTAGTTGAGGGTCAATACAGTATAAATTCGAATGGAATCGCCCTTATATACCACTTTCAAAAACAACAGCTCAACTATTATAGGTTTGCTAAGATAAATTAATTGAATTAAAATCGAGATAAGTTTTCTTTTTAACAAGGTCATAACAACAGGAAAGTATTTTTTTTAGATTTGTGTAGTATGTATACGTATCAATATTTTACTGTTTTTTGTTCACAGATTATTTACTGATCTATCAATGTTGTGAGACCTACGCATTTGATTCAAAAATCACAAAACTTCTGTAACCGTGTATTGCAGCTGTCTGCAACTTAATGCTCGATCCAGCGCAACGCGGACTCCGGACCAGTTTGCTAACAGTGGGTTAAATGTGTACGAGTGCCTACCATGACTTTCAAAGGTTCTAATTAAATAGCTATAATGTAGCGATTCCCATGCAATTATGGATTCCTGGATAATAATGGTGGTTAACATGCACATTCGTTGATTTACCAGTTTCACTAATCCTTGACTGGAGATGGTTAGATGTAAACAAACTGGCCCTCGATCCTTTACGCTGACAGTCGCAATGTGCGCGAACAGTTCTAAACCCAGCAGTGTGTTTTCTCTACCGGTGAACGCACCCAATCTCCCAGCATTTTCAAAAATTCTGATTATAGGTTCATATTTGGTCGGAGTTTTTTTACATGCGAATATAGGTACTATATGTACGACGGTGACCATATTTCTGGGAGCAAAACTGGGGACAAAATGTGAAATTTTTTAAAATGTATAAAATATTAGCCGTTTTATTAAGGAACAATACAATAGATTATAATGTCACATAACAAAATTAAAACTAAAAAAAAAAAACAACTTAAAACTTAACATTTTGAAAATAATCCAGTGTTCTTTAAGAAAGCAAATACACCTTTAAATAATATAAGTTAAATGTACCAACATTATGAAAAGCTACAAAAAACATAACACTTCGAAATGCACACTAAGTCAAGTTTACAATGTACAATTTTGTTTTCTTTTCCTTTAATACTTCTAAGCAGAAAGAATTTCTTTTACAATTTTGTGGTTTTCTTTTAAATAATTTTTAAGTTCATGTCAGCTTTAATTGTAATTATATTTAACAATTAACATGGCTTTTGGAGTTTTTACATTTAGCTAGGATTTTTCGCTAATCCAAATATTATTCATTTTTGAAAAAATCCTTTCTGTGCGAGCATTAGAACCTGGCAAACACAAGCGGAACTCTACAATTTGCAAAAGGTTTGCAAAAAAATGCTTTTATCTGAGAAATGCCAAAAAAATGTCTACCCATTTTTCAACTACTCCGTACTACTCCGTCCATTATCTAATAATATAGAAATTAAAAAAAAAAAACAAAAACATCAGAAAATGTCCAACTACCCGGGACAGGCTATATAAATACGGGACAATCCCGGGAAACCCGAGACGGCTGGTCACCCTAACTACATGGCAAGTTATAAATTCGTACAAAAAATCGAACTCCAGATTTTGATCAAACTTGACATTACGATGATAGCGAAGACGAAAAAAGTGGGTCTCACAAAAACGTCCGTCTGTCTGTCTGTCTATCTGTCTGTCTGTCTGCCTGTCTGTCTGTCGGTTCGACTACACGTAAGGGTCGATTTTCTTTAAACTTGGTACCTAGCTTTTTTTGGACATTCCCCCCACCCGTTTTTTTCTCTTTTTTTTTAGGACCAAAACTAACAGTAGCTGTCATACAAAATTTCTTGGCCAAAAAGGAAAAACTTATTTTTCTCAAAACCAGTACTTCCGATATTTTTTTTGAGAACTCAATAAATTTAAATAGTTATGAGTTGCAGTTTAATAAAAAAAATGATTCCGAAAAATGGTTATTAATGGTACCTCCCAAAGAACCATTTTTTTGATTTTCGCTTTTCTCGAAAACGGTTAAACTGATTCTGATCAATTTTTTTATAAAGAATTATTGACACATTTTTAATAAAATTGTGTACCAAAATGTTCAAAAAAATATTTTTTGGATTTTTAAAAAAAGTTTTAATTTTTTTTTTTTGAAAACTCAATATTTCAAAAATGACTTTGTCGATTTTTATTAAACTTGGTAAATAGTAGTTTTTTAACTTTATCTAGAAGATTTTGGACAAAAATTATTCTGATACCCAAAAATAACGGTGCCTCCCATACAAATGTTTTAAAACCTTTAAGAAAAATATTTTTTTTTTCTCAAAAACAAACTCCTACGATTTTGATAAAGTTTTTTATGTGTTTAAATTAGTACGGTCTACCATTTAAAATTTTTTTAATTTTATATTTAACATTTATTAACAGTTCCTCTCATAGAACGGTTTCTTTGATTTTCGAGTATCTCAATATCTGATCAACCGAATAAAATTAAATTTAATATACACAAGCTTGTAACAAATATAAATAAAAGTGCGTAGCAAAATGGTTTAAAAAATAATTTTTGGATTCAAAAAAAAAATTATTTTTTGAAAATTCAATATTTCGAAAAAGGTTAGCAGATTTTTTTTTAAAGTTCAATTTTTAACTTAAAATTAACAAATAAAGGGTCCGCCAAATAACTTCTTTTTTTTTTTTTGAAAATGGCGCAAAACATCGAGTGTACCTTCGGCTGTGTGGCACGTAGCGCCGTCCTGTTGAAACCAAATGTTGCCAATATCCTCCTCTTCAATATTTATGAACAAAAATTCGTTCAACATGACCCGATAACGATCGCCATTGACTGTAACGGCCACTCCTTTCTCATTTTCGAAAAATGGCCCAATTATGCCTCTGGACCAAAATCCGCACCAAACAGTGACTCGTTTTGGGTGTATCGGCTTTTCAATGTATGCGTGCGGGTTTTCTGTGCCCCAAATGCGACAATTTTTCTTGTTTACTACCCGCCAAGATCAAAATGAGCTTCATCTGAAAAGATGATTTTTTTGGCAAAATCGGCATCTTCTCTAAGTCGATCGCAGGCCCACCTAGCGAAGCGTATACACAACCATATTCGTTCAGCGGAAGGATAAAACTAATTATCTGTCAAATCAGACATGAGCTAAGTGTTACCATTCACGAAATAAGAACTAGAACTAATAAAAAGTTAGATGGCGGACCCTTTACTTAAAATTTGCGTACCAATTTTTTTTTCTCCAAAAAATTTTATATATCTATTTTATATATCTATTAAATAATTAATTACTTTTAAAACCGCTCCTACGATTTTCAAATTTTTTTTCCTCAAAAATTAAAATTTATATAAGAAATCAGATGGTGTAAATCAGTCGTGCATATTTTTTTTAACGTTAATGGGCGTTGCTGGCGCATTGAACAAAGCAAGACATCTTCGAGTTTGGCAATTTGCTATGCCTATGGACGGAAAAACGTAGATACTTCTAAATTCTAATCATGAAATTGCTATTTGATTATTGTGCACAAATAAACTTTGCTATCTTGGCTACAAAACATACCTAAAAAAATATAAATAGCCTAAATATTTATAGGTATATGTGTATAATTTTATTTGAATGACTAAAAAGCTGAATTTAATAACAATTGAGTAAACTTCAAGAGAAGTTAAACCAAAAATACATAATTATCATATAAATGTTGTAATCTAAAAACCAATACATATTATATTGTGTATATCCATTTCCGTCTTTTTAAAAGCTATTTTCTTAGCACAGAGCTCATAATTATAACAAAGTATTTTAGTTTTGTATCAAAGTTCGTCTAGAAATTATATACACATTTATGCAGGCGTTTTATCAGTCTGACCTTGGAAATGATAGAGTATTGATATGAAGTTTAAACATTTAAACAAACGCAAAATCAACGATTTTGGGCAAACCTCTATAAATAGTACTTAGATAAGAAATAAGAAAAACTGAGTGAATAACTAATATAAACATACAATTGTACATATTAATTGTATTCTGATATAAAGTTTAAAAATTTAATAAATAGTGTAGGCACGTTTAATTACATTTTATTATTTAACCATACGTATATACATGCATCTATCGACAAATTAATAATTCAATTACACGCGTGAGACACGCGCAGTTTTTAATTTTAATTTTTAAATCGTATCGTTTCAAGGTCACTCTGTAAAATATTCATATCAACTTTATTTTGTTTTTCTATCCTAAAATTTATTCAACGTTATTGACCTAGCAACATTTAACAGGGTGTCTAGGAAAAGTTATATGAATACACATACACATACACATAATTGAAACAAAATTTCATATACAGGAAGTTTGAAAAAATATAAATTAATATGGTTGTTTATGCATTACATTTGTTTAATATTATTACTAACCCATATTTATGCATTAATTAATTTGTTTTTGCAATGAGTCGATATGAAAAGCACTTCCAAACTCAGTCAGACAAGCTTGGTGTTACCACTTCCCTTCCTATGTAGATTGAATGGAGTCTATTGATAGGTTCATTCATTTATTTGCGGCGCCTGTTATCTTTTATGAAATGATATCGGACGATTGTGGGATAAACGTATGTATGTATGTGGTATGTAGATAATGTATGTCTGTATGTTTTGCTTGTGAAGCTTTTATAGATGGTGTTTTTTTTTTTCTTTTTATGTGAACTATCTTTAGGCGCAAGTGAATTCTTTTGAAATGGGACTGGAACATTGATTAGAATAGGTGCGTTCGCGTACTTGTCCAAAACTACCCAAAAATACTTGATTCTTGACCAATCCTGTTCGCATACTTCTATTTCGTGTCATTTTGGGCAGAAGAGAGTGCTCGCGAGAGAGAAAACTATTTCCCTTTCTTGCCAATTTTTACCCTAGAAATTTCTTCGGGCAGAAACTGGTAAGTTCTGTGTTGTGTCAAACGCCAGTGAAAGAACAACAACAAAAATACAAAATGGCTGTTGTTAACATTTTTATTAGGTTTTAATTTTATTTGTCGGAAGTGAATTTTGTTTTTTAATTAAAAAAATAACTCAACAAATTTGTTTTAAAGAACAAAATCAAATCAAAACGCGTATGTGTATTGTGAAGTGCTTTTTGTAAAAAAAAATTATTCTAGTGTAATTTAAATGAGTGTTTTTTTTAATTTAATTTTACTTAAATTACGATATTTTAAAAACTGAATGAAATTTCTTTCACGTCTGTATATTTTTGTGTATAATAAAATTCTATAAAGAATGTAGAATAACAATAAAAATTCCAATTTTTGTCGTATTGATTACGTTTTCTGTTTTGGTCTTTTGTTTACTTTTTGTTGACGTTTAAAAAGTGCAAACATTTTTTGTTCAAAGCGTTCGTGTACTTTTGGGCAGTTTCACTACCTTCCCCCTGAGAGAATTTCATCCCCTCTCCATGGAATTTGATAGATTGCCATTTTTAGTGCAGAAAGTAACCGAACAAACCTAATAATCTGTCAAATTTAATAGCTTCACTGACGCTACACATATTTGAAGTAAACAAAATAGGTCTGTTTGGTAATGTGAAATTTCTTGCGAATTTGCACAAATTTTCACAAATCCTGTTTGTTAACTCGAAAAAGTTGCAACGAGAGAGCAAATAATTTCCCCTCCATTGGATAATACCCGCGTTCCATTGGGTCATGCAAGGTACTTTTTAATACTTCCCAGTAGATGATGAATGGAATGCTTTCATTTTGCCAACAGTAAAATCTAACCTCAATATCAATTTAATTTTGGTTCTTTGTTTTCTTATTTTACTTTAAAATAATAAAAATGTCAACAACAATAATCTATTACGTAATTTCTTTTGATTGGTGATGTCTTTTTCTTGTTTGGAAACATTCTGTTACTAAATTAATGAACTATTTTGAACTACTTCGACCCCAGTAGATACTGGAGCCCAAAGAAACACACCTAACATATGAATTTGTGCTGCATAAATTTTCGTATACAAGAATAGTACAAAGTGTCAAAAAACCCAGCTGTTAGAATTTTTTGCTTTTAATTTGAAATTGTGGTGTCTGATATGTAAAAATTAAATATCTAAATAATAGATAACTTGGGAAATGTAATTGTTTAAGTCATTATTTTTTAAATTAAACGCTAATTGTTAACATAATCGGACTTTTGGCATGTGAACGTTGATGTGAGGAGTAAAATTCTGACGTTTTGTACACAACAGTGGTTCAATGAGTTTGTTAACTTTCTTGTAAGTTTCTTCATTTTTGAGAAATTCGTTCTCTCTTTAGTATTTTGACCTAATATAAAACACATCATAGAGTAAACAAAACGACAAAAAGCTTTCCGATTTGTCAAATGTAGATTTCTCTCGGTATACTACAGATTGCCTTGGTTTGTTTAGAATCTAAATTGCTCGTGTAAGTTTTTCTTTTTATTAACGCGGAAAAATAAAAACAATTTGTTTCTTTGAAACTTTTATACCGATAACTATATTTTAAATTACTTCAATTTCAACTCAACAATCTTACAACAAAAATAACTTCACTTTACGACGACGACGGGAGCAAACTAGGACCCACCAGCACACAAGGAAATAAATATTGAATTGAATAGCGAATAAATTATTTACGGCCGGGGCGCGGCGCACAGTGGTGCGAGAGCGGAAAAAAGTCTTTTGAAAAAGTCATATCTATCCTTTTAAAGTTTATGTTTAAGTACTCTTAGATAACCCGAGCGTATGATTTAAAAGTATTTTTTAACATATATATTGTACGCTCGGATTTACAAGCCCTCAAAGTTGAAAAATAATTTTACTCAAATCGCGAACCGTATTTTCAACAAATTTTGAGATGTTTTTTTCCGAAGTTCCTGTAGATAAATTCTCTAGCTTCTTAAATAATTTAATTGGTCTATTTTCGATTATCTAAAAATAAAAAAAAATATTGATTATTTATAAAAGATACCTTCTATAAGTAGCCTGAAGCTTTAGTACTAAGAAAAAATGCTTTTTTTTAAAACTTTTTGATTTAAAAAAACAGCTCCAAAAGATACCAAGAAAGTAAGTATGCCACCATATGCTCCATACATTCATGTTAAAGCACAGAAAAAATCAGCTGCAGATACGTGCAGATGTGGAAGTTATGCTCAAAAATGTTTCACTTAATCGGATTTCAAAAAACTCCGTCTTGACGGTGGTGTTTACCAAAAAGTTTGATTACTTCGGTATTAATAGTCAGAATGAACTAGTTAAGCCTATTATTTTAAGAAAAAATGTCAAACTTTATTTTAAAAATAAAACAAAATTAATACATTGACCCAGAGCTGAGAATTTCGATTTTTGCGAAACCATTTATTTCTGCCTGGAAAATTTTTCAACTTTCAACTCAATTTTCTTGAAATCAACACAAGAAAAATAATATAGTTTTATGAAATTTTGAATTATATGATAGAGCTTAATACAAAATAAAGAAAAGGATTAGGGATAATCTTTTATTTTTTTTTAATTTTTCGCTAAAAGTAGGGCAGGTAAAAATAAAAAAGGTGTTCTTTTTAAAGTTTTATTGCTTTGTTTTTGTTCTGTATTGAATTTTTTATTACCTCTAAGTATTAGTAATGGCTTATTAGAATAAAATCTCTTACTTTAATCTATATATATAAAATATATATAAATCCAACCATGACTTCAGAAATCACTGGAGTTAGGGAATCCCTAATTTGGCGGTTTGCTGTTATCCTTGAAGTAATAACGTCGAATGAAAAATTAGATTTCAAAAAATATGCACCTTACACGTGGGAAACTGCTGAACTGTTTGTTGAGAAATATAAATGGTACAATATGCCAGCAACCTTACATAAGGTTTTCATCCATGGAGAAGAAATAATTAAAAGCTGTGCATTTCCTGTTGGATCGCTCTCCGAGGAATCCCAAGAATGCCGAAATAAGGATTATAAAGCCTACCGCAGGTTTCATTCGAGAAAATGCAGCCGAATTGCGACGAATGAAGATGTGATGCATCATATACTCATATCCTCAGATCCAATAATAAAAGGTTTAAGGCCACAGGCAAAAAAGAAAATACTTCCAATCAGCGCAGACGCAAAAAACCTCATTCTAGCATTATAAAATTACTACTTCATAATTGTTTTTTATTTATTTTTTTTTATGTATTTATCTATTTATTTATTTAATTTTATAATATACATAGTTAATAATAATATTTTATTCAAAATAAAAAGTTAAGATGTTACTAAAAAAAACTTTTATTTAAATATAACATCAAAACCCTCAAATTTTATAGAAATGTCAATAACTTTTTTTCTAACAATTTTTTCTTGACCAAATTTCGACCAAGCATGTATAAAACTAATCTTAACATGTTTGTCAAATTTCATTAAAATTCGTTTAATAGTTCAGATTTTACAGACTTTTTTCCGCTCTCCCATACAAACATCAAAACACTCAAATTTTAGAAAAAAAGTCAATAACTTTTTTACTAATGATTTTTTCTAAGCCAAATTTTGACAAAATGTGTATAAGACTAATTTAAAAATGCGAATCAAATTTCATCTTAATCCGTTAAACAGTTCAGATGTTACAGATTTTTTTTCCGCTCTTCCATACAAACTTCAAATCCCTCAAATTTTAGAAAAATATCAATAACTTTGTTTCTAATTATTTTTTTTCAACCAAATTTTGACAAAATATATATAACACTAATATAAACATGTTTGCCAAATTTCATTTAAATCCGTTGAACCGTTCAGATAAAACAGACTTTTTTCCGCTCTCCCATACAAACCGAACCACTGTGCGGCGTACGCCGCTCACTGAATTAAAATTGTATGGATTCGTTCAAGGAATAGATTGGAAGTGTTTAGAAAAAGAGGCGTTCAACGATTTCTTATTTGATTTGAAAAATGTTTCCTGGCTGAGCACAACAGACAAGTGTTATGACGCGCGTCTTTAAGCTGGCCATACACGATCGAGCCATTTGGCTCGGGCCCAATATGCCTCGTGGATTTCCGACTTACCAGAAATAGAAAATCCAAATGGCATGACCGAGAACAATCGCACTATTATCTATTATAACAAATTACAAAATGAAAGTTAACATGACTTGACAAAAATTGGAAATTTGACAAACATGACAATACAAATTTAATTTGGCATAAATAATTTTGACAGCTCATCTTGACATTTAGTTTGTAAGGGTGGGTGATGTTTTAAGGCTGCAAAAATGAAAAGTCGTATATTCGCGAAACAAAACAGCTGATTCGTTCATAGTCCCTTTTCACACAAAGAAACAATTTCTTCTAAAATCGCGTATACCTTTCACACAAGGAAACAAAATCGGAAGAGGTTTTTTTTTGTAGTTTCATTATAAGTTCTCTTTTGGTCGAACGCACACTACGTTAAGTGTGACAAGGAATGTCAAAAAATCTCTTCGTTAGGTTAGGTTAGGTTACGTTACGTTACGTTAGGTAAC
This sequence comes from Leucozona laternaria, assembly GCA_932273885.2. Taxonomy (NCBI): domain Eukaryota; kingdom Metazoa; phylum Arthropoda; class Insecta; order Diptera; family Syrphidae; genus Leucozona; species Leucozona laternaria. The sequence goes on from OW026366.1 coordinate 36,372,962, forward strand.
GTAAAGTTAGGTAAGGTAAGGTTAGGTAACGTAACGCAACGTTAGGTTTGGTGTACTAAATATCTTGAATTAAACTGCGCTAAATTGTATTCAAAACCCAATGGAAACTTTAATGGAACCATACACCCTGTGTCCTATGCCATTACACTTGGTAAGCCTAGGTATCTAGTTTTTTTTTTGTTGTTGTATCGGCATTAAAAATCAATAAACATTCATCGAAAAACTATTTAAATAAATTATAATGTCTAACCAGTTTTCACATCCGATTGCTAATCAGTAAAATAGAATAGATTTCTTTTTATCAAAATATACAAACATATGGATATACGATGTATGTATATATGTACGTGTATCGTCTATAAATTGATGTATTATCTTTTATTTTGTATATTTCTTTATTTATTTGTCTTATGAGTTTATGAGTGTCGGAATAAATAAGATTTCAATAAATTCATAAATATCAATCAATTAAAATGAATCGCAATATACTATTTCTTTTCAATTTTTTAATCAAAAGTATTAGATTATTTTTTAATTTGTTGTGTATGACAGTTAAGAAAACAAAATCGATTTACTCTCTACCAACTGTCAAAACACAATTCCAAACAAACAGAACCATGAAATATAGATTGATTCATCAATCCATCACTTTGACGGCTTCCTCTATTAAATTAGTGAATTTTCAAGTCAATGTTTTTTTCGTTTTATTCGATAAGAGGTTGATATAAATCGCGTTGATGATTTTGAAGGTTTTAAATGAAACAACAACAAACACTTGAGTGTGACACCGTTAAAGTTTTCTCAAATTGAAATTATAGCTATTTTACATAGAAACCATCTACCCGAAATTGATTTATTCGAAGCCCTCAATTATTAATATGATGGTGCGAAATGTTTGCAGACTACACTACGCGTATGTGTTATCAAACAATACAATCCGCTTAACGTTGGTTATTCACTAACGAAATTATATTCAAAATGAAAATGAAGGTTGAAGCAAAATAAAACAACAGGGCACATCAGTGCTTGTGCATTTTGCTCCGTCTTTATCATGTCAATCCATTAAAAAGATTGAGTTTCATTGATTTTTACTAGCCAGTAATTACTTAAAAAAAATATAAATAAATACAAAAAAAAAAAAATAAATGTCAAATGTTAATACTTCAATTTTCTGCGCAACTATTGTATGCTTCATCATTTGAGGAGCATACAAATCATCAGAAGGGGCAACGAACCACAACAAATACCACCTCCCTCTTCTAAGTTGCACGCAAGAAGTATTCGTAGCTGAATTTTACCATTACAACCATGGTAACCCAAAAAGTCAAACATGAATCCAAGAAAAATTGAAAGAAAAAAAAAAAACTGAAACAAAATTGCCCAAACGGCTTTGTGGAGGTTGGCACTTTAACGTGCTTGTTCTTTATGTTTTTTTTTTTTTTTTTTGAAATTTTGTTTTTGTAGTAGTTGATTTGGACTGAACTCTGCTGCGAAGACCTTAACCGCGGATGGCCTTTTCGTTTACGAGTAACTTTTTCTTTCATCTGTATGGTGGATAAATTGCCAGAAACCTTGGCCTCGATGGTTAGAGCGACTCACAGATTTTTTTTATGATGTACAGGTTATCCACAATTAAAGGGTTTTTTTTTTGGGTTGATGAAAGTTAAATAATAAAAAAAAAATTATGTAGGTATCCCTATATTTTTTGTTTGTGAAGATAAGAAGGAGGGGTCGCAATTTCGTAATAGAAATGCATTGGGTATATGATTGCGCATTGTGGATACGACTGCAATCTTTATCAGAAAGTAATGGAATATTGTTGTGAATCCTACATTCAGCGCCAAAATAAGCTGCACATACGATTTATTTTTCTTCGGTAGTGATTTTACTAATTTTACTTTAGAAAATTATTCTTTGCAAAATCATTAAAGGGCTTAAGTAAACAAATTAAATAAATTTGATGGAGTGAGTCAACCAATCTTAACGGCCATGGTTACAGGTACTTTTCGTGACAAGAACTATCTGGAAAACCGACAAGTTTTTTCCAAGTTTAGTCAAGGCCCAGAACAGTTTTTAGGAGGGAGAATCTAAACGAGGAACATTTGTCAATTATTCGTAACTTGTAATGCCTTGCTGGTAAAAACTTTTTGGGCAAGTTTTTTTTATCTCAAATGGAATGAAAAATTAAAGTATAAAGTTATTCACTTCTATGTTGGGAATAAGCCCATTCTTAAGTGTATCGGACGGGTAAGCGGAAAGTTGCTGGTTCGAATCCTAAATAAATCCAACATTTTCTTTTTTATTTTGAGGCAATTGCACATCCAGTTTCGATAGTCAACCTTGCTAGTCAACTTTCTAGGGCCTCATTAAAAACTAGATTGCTAAACCGGACAGGCCTACTACTATTAAAAAGAACTATTCTTCCTATAAACAGGTTAAAATTAAACAAATCATCGAACTGATCATATTACCCCGAAACATCAAGATTAAGTAAAATCCAGTTATGTCTAGCTGTCCAAATCATGATGATGGTTAAAGAACCAAACCTTTCGAGGAATCGCTCTACCTCGACTAGATAGTCACTTACCCAGGTAGCTCTCGACTTGTGAATAGCAGTGCCCACATAAGCTTACCTACAATGGGCGAACAACAGCTTTGAACCATAAACGATTGTAAAACCAGACAGCATTACACCACCCAAACTCCAAACGATCACAGACATGATTCTGCCAATTCTGGAGGTGCTTTTCAATAGCTGTTTAAACTTACTCCATATTCCTATGTCATAAAGAGAGGTTCAGGTTGTATTTATACTATAAGTTTCCAAATGTTTCCATGTACCTAATCCCGAAAGATCTCAGTCTATCATCATTCCTTCTTTAAACTTTTAGAAGACGAATTAATATCCAATCCATCTAAGAACAAGCATTGATACGAGATTCTGTCGCTAAACATGCTTCCTGATGCTAAGGGAAATCGGTACACACGGCTCTACACAAACTTTTCCCAACCATCAAATATTCCCTCCCCCATACAGAGGTACACTATGGTTCCTAGATATAAAAGGCGCTTTAAACAACGTCGTCACATCGCATCGCGGCACTGGTCATCTTTGAAAGTCGATGGTTAGCTTGGTGAATTGATTAATCAAATGCTGACTAGCAGGATTATTAATTTAAAATTGGGCTGCTTTTCTGCAAGAAGATCAGTCAGTAGAAATACGCTACAAGGCGGTGTTTTTTTTGTCCTTCTTTGGAACTTCGTATAGGTAGTGAATGAGCTGCTGTCATGCCTGGAAGCGGAGGGCTACAGAGTGATTGCGTTTGCGTATGAGCAACGTCATCAGAAAAGCATCCTAACACCTTGAAAAAGCTCTTACATAAGTTGGTTGTAAACCTTCCTGAAACAGATCTTGTCTTCATCTCAAGGAAATATAAAATGCTCCATTTTAGTCGAACTACTACTTCCGAAGCACTGGACCAATTTTCATTTTGTTCCTCTTGATATATTTGGCAAACATTCCTTACGGAAATGGCACAGCAGTTTAATAGTCACATCTGTTGAAAAATTAATGATATTCCAGGAAATTTCAAAGCTGACTAACTCGCCAAAAGTGGAACAACACTACCTTATTTTACCAAATAGAGGTATACCCATGGCTGCAAGCAAACTTATGCTGAAGCAAGATGCTATAGAGAGAACAATCCTAAGATGGAACAACTTCACCAATTTTCTGGTGACAAAACAGATTTTGGAAATGCTGGATTTGAAGCGCTCCAAGAGTTTAATATCTCTAAGGAGATTGTACATCGGCTCCGTAATAGGTAACATAACTTGACACTGTATATGTATATTAGGCAAGCACTCAACGAGGCTTGGAGTATGATCAATCAATTTCTGCAGAAGTTTTATGGACGAGAAAGAGTAAGAATCGATGCTTCATCTTCTCTGTTAATGTCCTGCTCTATGGCTTTATCCCAAAGACGTAGACGTAGAGATCTTGTAGATTTCTACTATTGGTTTTCCAATAAGGACTTGAAAACTTTTTTTTTATAAATAAAACGCAAACCCTTTGAGATATTTCGAAAATTTATTATTTGTTTGCAGTACAATCAAAACATTTATGTATATGGGTTTGGGACGTGGTTTATTAGCTCTATTTACGACTCTGGCTTGTTGCACTAGACCAATGATTTAACGTAATCCCAAAAAAAAAAGTCTGGAAGGAATAAATTACACGTTCTAGGAGGCCAATCGACAAGACCACTTCTCGATATAGCACGTTCTTCTGCAAACCACAGCATACAGCTATTTTTTGTGGATGAAGTGTTGTTTCTTGAAGCACAAAAGTGCTTTCACCTCACCAATAACGCATAAATTCTATTTGTTGACGAAGCCGTTAAGCCCAAAATGTGCTTCATCAAAAATTGGCATTAACGCTCTTAGGTTTATTTTTTTTCAGTGCGAGATTAAAGTTTAACCCGAGTTAACTCAGGATTATCTGAACAGTTACTTTCGATGTTTTATCCACCTAGTTTGTTTAGTCGTTCCGCATGCTTTCTCCATCGAAAAACTGCTTCCTCAGTTTACTGTGGGTTAATTTATGTACTTCTAGAGTTAGTTTACTCTGGTTTAACTCACGACTGAAAAACTGGATCTTAAAGTTGTCGTCACCGTAATAAATTTAAATTATTGGTTAAAATTTTTCGTTCGTGAGCTTTACCATTTTAAAAATATTGTTATTACTTAATATTTTGACATTGACAGTTTGGTCTATAGTTTAAGGGTGCATTCACAGTGAAAGTCCCAATTGGAAAACCCATTACAATGATGCTATTAATCTGGTTAATATTAATATCGGGTTTTTCAATAAGAGCGCTACAAAAGTTTTTTTAAATAAAACAAAAACGGTTTTGGATATCAATGAAATTCTTTATTCCTGTGAAAGTACGTTCAATGCCATTATGTATGGAACTCGATTTCTTTTGCATGGCCACCACGGGCACGCTTGCAGAAGTCCAGACGCTGAACCCAATTTTCGACGATTTTCAAGCATAAATCGGCCGATACTGCTGCAATATCACGTTTGATATTCGTACGAAGTTCATCAATCGTCGCTGGCTTGTTGGCATATACCATAGACTTGACGTAGCCCCACAGGAAATAGTCTTACGGCGTCAAATCGCACGACCGAGGCGGCCAAGCGAATGGACCATTTCGTGAGATAACACGTTCTCCAAACTTGGTTTCCAATAAATTGATTGACACTCGCTGTGTGGCTTGTGGCGCCGTCTTGTTGGAACCACATGTCCTCCAAGTCCATATCATCCAAGTGGGGCCAAAAATATTCGGTTATCATTGAAAGGTAGCGATCCCCATTCACAGTAACGTGCCGGTCTTGATCATTACGGAAGAAGTACGGCCCAATGACGCCGCCGGCCCATAAACCACACCAAACCGTAATTTTTTCGGGATGCAATGATGACTCATGGAGTACGTGTGGATGTGGATTGCTGCCTGACCAATACCGCATATTTTGTTTATTGACGAAGCCATTTAGCCAGAAATGAGCCTCATCGCTGAAGATGATTTTTCGATTTTTAGCACTCTTAACGTTGAGGCCACTGACTCCGAATTTCGGTAGTAAATTTTAATAATTTCGACTCGTTGTTGGCTCGAATATCTTTCCATCATGAAACCTTACTGAAGAGAAATGTGAAATGAAAAGAACGGCAAGAAATATGGCGTCGTTTGTTGTCCCTGTTGCTCTACTTTTGTAGCGTCCCTGTTGAAAAAACCTTTATAAGTACCTTACACGGGGTCTCCACCTGAAATATTTCATAGATTACCATCTGTCACTTTTGATAGAAAGATAGATGGATAGTTATTCTATGCTTGCTCATAGAATACTATCCATAGCTTTATATGAGTCGAGCAATATGTGGCAAGAAATTTTTTATAGAATACTATAAGTAGCCTCCATGAGCAATTTTCATAGCATGCAATATAGTATTCTATGAAATATTTCTCGTGGAGTCACCATGTTATGTCGAACGCTTTGTAAGGAACTCCTAGTGGCTCAACGAGCAGTAAGTAAATTTCCTATTCTTATGCTATCAAAATGGATAAAGTCTTGGTCTGAACGAGATTGGTTGATTTTGCTGACGCTGAGTGTATTTTCCCTGCTAATGTATACAATGGTACATTTGATGCAATTAATTTACAATTTGCAATCGAATTATATAATAAATAACAGTTCGAAAGCATAAAGCGGCGGTCAATTGTTGCATATTGGCAAAACACTTGGATAACGTGGTTCAAAATGTTTCGCATCTAAAAAAAAAAAACTTTCCATAGGAACTATAGCAGTAGCTCAGCCGAGCTACTGAATTTGTTTTGTTTACCTACTTATACTTGATTTGAGCCCCAAGAACAAGTACTTGTGATTGTGATATAGGTATTTTTTCAATGAGAAGAAAATTGTTTAAACACTAGCAGTTGTATTTATTAGATTTTTTTAGAACACGCTTAGACAGTTGTCCAGCTATAGTCATTGGCTAATTAATTTAGCCATCTCCCTATTTATAAACGGATTCCATAAGTTGTCTAACTGTCCAGGGTTGTTATCGAAATACGTCCTCATAATTATATTCTCTGACATATCTGTCATGTGTCAATCTGGAATGAACTAATGAATTTGAGTGAACTTTGTAAAACAGCTGTTTCAACTATTACAAACATTTTCAATTCAAGCATCCACATCAAAAATATAAATGCAAAATCAATCAAAGAGAAAAAGGTCTGAGAATTGGGATAACCGTGATAAGGTATGACGTGTGAAATAAAACGAATTTATCATGTTATTATTGCTAAACAAAAATCAAGTGCATTTTTAATTTTGAATTTTTTTTTTAGTTTTTAAAATCCAAACAATAAGAACAACTGTCAATCAAATGTCACTGGGTACGTTCAACACACATTACTTTAATTTCAGATTGACGTTATAGACATTGAATGTTCCCACTTTAGAATAGGTTTAGAACACCAATTTCGGTGTCTAAGATGAACAAATGAAAATGTTTATAAATAAGATTTTTGAGTTGGATGGTGTGCTTAAGTTAGCAAATAAATACCACTGTTAATGTATGAATATTACTAGTCAATAATAATCAAGCACTAATGTCGACTATTAGCTACAGAATACTACCAATAAACAATTTAACCTTTTCGCTTGACTTTCTTGACTCTACTTCAATTCCTGTCAAAGCCGCTGTACAAAAATCAAAACACAAATGGAAAAAACCGTAGAAGGAACAGTCATTTCAGTCAGTATTTCTTAACCCTCGTAAGTATTGCCGTATTCTTTTTTAATGCAGTACTCATTTATTAGATAGGTACGTAATTAAACTATAAAAAAATAATTTTCCGTTGAGGTTTTTCACTTCGATGTTTTTCAACTTGTCGATTCAATACATGTTCGCAAACTATTTGTAAGCTTCTTCTCAAAAGTTCAGTTCATTTAAAATTACTTTTCATGAGAAAAAGTAAGTTGGTTGCAAATGTCAAATAATCTATAGTTGGATCGAAAAAGCATACCTTATTTTGTTTTCTTTGGGGAAATTAATGTTTTCTGGTGTCAGATAAATTTAAACTCATTATGATGTGTTCATTTCCAATGCGTCGTACGTCGTATTCTTTTTACAAGAAGTTTGAAAAAAAATTTACTTTTTAAATAATACAATTCAAAGGAATAAGTTTATTAAAAAATGTATTAGCTAACTTGTTTGTTAATGCAAATTTACCAAAACAAACAAACAAAAGTTGGAGGTTATGGTGAAACTTATTTGTTTAAAATGAAATATTTTAATAATCATTTGAATATCTCATTAAAACAAGTGTTAATATTTTGTTATGTAGTATGGATACTTTATAGAACATTTCGTTTTCGTTTCAATAAAAAATCTGACGTAATTTTATCACCAATCAAAATCGAAACAAAAATAAGAAAGTAAGAAGACAGGGTACTTAATAAATAGTTACAGTGGTGTGAAAAACATTTCGGATTTTTGTTTTAAACTGCATTGATTTTTGGTTTGTGATATAAAAAATGAAAAAATCAAATGTTTGCAGTTTTTTCCCATTTTTATTGAACAATTTTATTATTTGAAACAAAAACCATGGATTTTTATCCATCAAAACAAAAAAAATTCAAAAAATTAAAGTTAATTCATTTATTTTAATGTGACAAACTAACCGGATTTTATTTTTTTGCAATTACCTTTTATTATTTATTTAATTTTTGTGCAGTAACCCCTGTTTTTTTTATCACAACTCGGCATTGACTGGATTAAATTCTCGAAAACAGAAGCAGGAATATTCTCCCATTCATTTTTCAAAGCTGCAAAAAGAGAAGTTGTTGACGTGTGCTTTATTTTCCCAACCCGCCTTTTTAAAATGGCCCACAAGTTTTCTATTGGGCTTAAATCGGGTGATTGAGATGGCCATTCTAAGACACGAATATTTTTATTTGCAAACCACTCTTTTAGCAGCTTTAAAGGATGTTTGGGGTCATTATCCTGCTGAAAACCCCAACGCAGAGGCATTTCTTCCTCTGCGTATGGAAGCATTACTGACTCCAAAATGTCCCTATATTGGAAACGGTCCATAATTCCTGTGATGTGGTGTATAGGACCGCAGTCTGCTCCTGAAAAACACCCTCAAACCATCACCGAAGCTCCACCGTGCTTAACTGTAGCTAGTACATTTGCAGGCTTTAATCGCATACCTTTTGAGCGCCTCACTGTCCTTGCACCATCGGAGTAAAATAAGTTGAATTTTCTGAAAAGCACACTCCTTCATTTGCTTAAAGACCGGTTAAGATGTTTTTCAACCCTGGGTTAAATGTTTTAATTAGGAATTTTAAGTCTTTCCCAAATACCTTTTACGGATTGCCTTTTTTTACGATGTTTAGCAGTAAGAAAAGGTTTTTTTAGCTGGTCGAAGTGCAATAAGACCGAAATCTCTTAAACGCTTCCTGACCGTACTTGGCCCTATGGGTAGATTAAGTTCATCACAAATTGTCTTCGAAGTCGCAAAAGGGTCTTTAAGCACGAAATTCTAAAATCCGCCTATCAGTTTTAATTGTTGTTTTGCGAGGGCGTCCACCAAAATGATCTGCTTCTATTGATTTTCCATTTTTAAATTTTGTAATGATGTTGCAAGCCGTTGACGTTGGAATTTTTAAGATCTCAGCGATTACTTTTTGTTTTATACCGGCTTGGAACTTTTCTATTATTTCGTATGGAATCGCGTTGCCATAAATTTCAACTTACACAGCTCTCAACTTGTAAAAACGTTTTAATCTACGGCTTGAGTCAAAAGACTCGAAAAAAAACGAGACTCGCAATCTTCTTGAAATCCGGTTAGTTTTGCACAGGCATGTTACTGAGTAACTTTATAAAATATGTTTTTTTTTATTGTTCTTGTCATCGTAGCATAAAATTTATAAGGTTATTATTAACTTGTCTCATACTCTTTACAAATTATTAAAAAACTTATGGAAAGTTGTTAGTTTTCTGCTTGGTATTAAGAAAATCATTACTATGAAAAAAAAAACCGGAATGTTTTTGGCAGCACTGTACGTACCATTAAATACTACTACAGGCAACACTTGCATTGAAATGCCACTTCATGTGTGTATAGTGTACGACTTAAACAAGGATTTCCATGTATTTAATTAACAGTTTTGGTTTACAAAATTACTGTTAATGCGGCCCGCAGGGCCAGGGCCACGGCCCTCCACAGGTGGGCAGGCACCCAGAGATTTTTTTTTCAAGTCGCGAGAAGCGCGTTAACGCACACCTACTTTTAATGGCGAAAAACTGTTATAACTGTTATCAATTGGCATGTCTCTTTTCTTGAATAAGTTTGTTAGTTAGTTTAAGAAATTACTAAATTTAATTGTAAGTAAGGGCCATTTTGTTTTTGTTAAAATTGAGCTTGGGAATGAAATGGATTTTGGATGCAATAACCTCCATGGATATTTCAGAATCATCGTGACTGAGGAAATTTATACATCAGTATCATTTTATATGAATATATTCAAAACCATTCTCTCGAAACAATTATTTTATTAAGTACATATACCTACATACAATTAGAGTTTTATCGGTCTTTATTATTATTTTTTTTTTGTTATCAAACAATACCAGTCAGTATATTGAAACTGTGTTTAGCCATAATGCTTTTAGCTGTATAAGTATAAATAAATTATATTGTACAATAATTCTTGGTATGTATGTACATATTTTCATTGTGCTTGTTGATATAATTTAAACTTGTTTTATTTGCTAGATTAAGAATCACAATGTTAAAGTTGTATTTGCTTGTAAAACTTTACTACTGCCATTTAGTTATAATATAATAGAAGTGCAAATTCTATCTTTGTTTACTTTCCTATTGCTGATGCGAGTTGCGAACTATTTAGTCTTGCTTTAATTTTTGTTTAAGGCTGGTAATCAAGTTATTTGAAAAAACTTAATAAATGGTGTTTTTCTTTAGATACGGAGAACTGTTTGACTGTGTTCACATTGGACTGACTTGGAAAATCCAACTTATTTTGTTCAGAAACAAACTACATAATGTGAACACATCCGACTTACTTTGACGTATGTTTCCGATTGAAAAAAATTGGATTCTGTAGGATTTAAATGCCAAAGATAAATCAAAGACAGAGAAAACAGATGTCACAAACGTCAAAAAAATCCACTGATTTTTAAAAATATTAAAAAAATACTACCTTTCCTGGCCATCTGGAGTGAGCAAAAGCACAGACGTCAAAAAAAAAAAAACGGAAAACTGATATGAAACACCCACAAATGTTTTTAATGTCCATGAAATGGGCTTTATTTGACAGATAATCTTATGAGCATGTGCGTCATCTGGAGGTCAAGTTTTCACACACTCTTCGCAGTAAATCAGGGTGTATTTCGGCAATAACGTGTCGATGCTCGATTGTTGGCTTCCAAGTGCTCAATTGTATTTGATTTATCGGAGTCTCCAACATGCGACTTTACCCCTCGCCTCCGCAAGCAATTTTAATTTCCTGCCTCATTTCAGAAATAATTATGTTATGACATTCATATTTCTGCGTTCAGTGGTGAAATTATATCATGAAATCTTATTTGCAATCATACCACCAAAGAAAGAACAGTGTCTGTGAATATAGAGATAAATAAAATACACACCACCTGGAACTTCAACTCAAACCCTTGACCCTTAATGTAAAAGTGGAAAACAGTACAGATGTCAGTACAATTCAAATAGACGTAAAATTATTTCTGCATTGATTGCCACAGAGATTTTTGGAAACAATTCTGATATCAGTTATTTTCTATAAAAAGTCTGATCTTCATTGGAAATTTGCCTTGCGCATTCCCGATTTTATAAAATTAATTATTGCTTGGGTTACATATCCCCAGAGAAAATAGTCCAATGACGTCAAATCGCACAAACGATGTGACCAGTTCAGAGGTTCATTTCGTGATATTAATCGTTCGTCAAACGTTTCTTTTAGTAAATTAATTGTATCGCGCGCTGTGTGGCATGTGGCGCCGCGTCGTGCTGGCTGTCATGAAACTATATGTGTACAACATTAATGCCTTCAAAATTTGAGACACGAAAAAGTTAGTAATCATGCCTCTGTGCCGTTCACCATTGGCTGCACCGTTCTGACCATAATTATTTTTGAAGTACCAATGATTTCATCGGCCCATAAATCGCACCAAACGGTGACTTTTTCTGGATGTAAAAGTGTTTCGATAGTATCTTGTGGATTTAAATCTAACCAATTATGGCAAATCTGCTTCTTTACATAGCTATTTAATCAAAAGTGTACTTCATCACCGAGCACCATAAAATATATGTACGTAATGCCCGATGGGTTTCTTCAATTGAAGCATGTTTTTCAAAATAAATTTTAACAATTTGCAAGCGTTGCTGACAGTGAATGGTCTAAACCAAACTAACCTCAAAACAACCGAGAACTGTCAAATCGGTTGCCACAAAAAAAAGTGTTGCCAATTTAATGACAAGGCTATTACATAGTTCTTTTATGCCCCATCTAAAGGGTTTTCCAATAAGAGGTGTTATTTTGAATAGCCAGCTATGTCGGTAGCTGTCACTTTTGAAGCTGTCATTTTTTGACATATGACAAGTAGAAACTACGCCATTAATAGAAATGGAACGATACACGCTTCAACAACACATTGAAATTATTAAAATTCACTATAAAAATGGTGAAAATTTGGCAGAGACGGTTCGTAAAACTAAAACATTTTTGGGTCGTCGTGAAGCACCTTGTCGGACCGCAATACAGAAATTGGTGGAAAAATTCGAGCTGTTGGGACAAGTTAGTGATGTGAAGAATAATTGTAGCCCAAAGTGTTGAAGAAAACCCAGGTTTGTCCATTCCTCGTCGTTCTTTGGAATTAGGCATTCCACAAACGTCATTACACCGTATTTTTCATAAAGACTTGGGCCTTAAGGCTTATAAAGTTCAGTTAACACAAGAACTCAAGCCGGCTGATCATCAACAACGTCGTGTCTTTGCTGATTGGGTCCTTGAAATGCATGAAAATGATCCGGAATTTCATCGAAAAATCATCTTGACTGATGAGGCCCATTTCCACCTCGGAGGCTACGTCAACAAGCAAAACTGTCGCATCTGGGGCTCGAAAAACCCAAGAGTTATTGTTGAAAAGCCTCTCCATCCTCAAAGCGTGACTGTTTGGTGCGGTTTATGGTCCGGCGGGGTCATTGGACCTTACTTTTTCGAAAATGAGGCTGGAGCAACAGTTACGGTCAATGGATTGCGCTATCGAGAGATGATTAATGATTTTTTATGGCCAGAATTGGATGGTATTGATGTGGACAACGTTTACTTTCAACAAGACGGCGCTACGTGCCACACAAGCAATGAAACCATCGAACTTTTCCGGAAAAAGTTTCCGGACCGTGTTATCTCTCGAAGAGGCGATCACAATTGGCCACCGAGATCTTGTGATTTAACACCTTGCGACTTCTTCCTTTGGGGCCACGTGAAAGATAAGGTCTACGCCAACAGCCCAGCGTCGATTCAAGACCTCAAAGATGGAATTCGTGAGGCTATCGAGGACATAGGGCAGCCACTTTGCGATTTGGTTATGGAAAATTTCATCAAAAGGATATGGTCCTGTAAGCGTGGTCGTGGCGGCCATTTGGCTGATGTTGTGTTCCATTATTAACGGCATACCTTCCTCGTTATAATGAAATAAACATCCGATCATTTATCTCAAAAAATGCCATTTTTCTTTGAATATCAAAATAACACCTCTTATTGGAAAACCCTTTACTCTCAAGCTCAAGGGTAAACTGATGGACATTCCCAGAACACTGAGTATTATGGTTGAATTGTTTGAGGGGATTGGGGTAAAGCTAAGCAAACCATTCCACATTCGTGTAGTGCGGCAAAAGAAAGAATCTACTTGACTCTACGTACCAAATTGAACTCAAGGGTAAACTAATGGGCATTCATTGGAGCGTGAGTATTATTGTTAAATTGTTTCAGGGTGAAATGCAAATGGCTACTTAAATGAAGTACTGTTTATAAAAGTAGCGTTAAAAAAGTAGTTTTGAAGTTTTTAACAGTTTTCAGTTCTTTTTTCATCAGAATCTTTTTCTAAATAAGCAAACATAAGGTCTGTTCCTGGTCTGTTAATTTTTAGTCCGAACGTGTGGCCGTAAAAAGAATTATTATTTTTCCAAATAAGAGCTCTCACTTGAAGGTAGAAAGATTTCCTCATCTGTGAATTTCAGTTTAAGCAGTTCAAGATTTTTTTTTTAGGAGCTGTTTCAAATGTAAGTTTATCCCTTTCGTTATCACAATTACATTTGGAACGAATTTTTATTTTTCTGTTTGTTTTTTTTTTTTTTTTTTTTTTTTTGTACAGTAATTTTATTTTGTTTCATTGCAATTCATCATTTTACTAATTAATGTGTTGCTTTGTCAAATCGGTATCGTTTTATTTATCACACTCTTTTTTTTTTGATAAGAAACACATTAAGGTTTAATTATTAAAAAAAATGTATTTTATTCAACAAACAGTGGTTCATGTTTCTGTTCATCAAATTTATATGTTTCTATATTGTTAAATATTTATGTAAAGGTATATAATCTGTTTTTGCTTTTTCCACAAATGTACAACGCAACGCAATTTTTCCAACGGATTTCGGTAGTTTTTAACAATTTCAACAAAATAAAATAATTCAAAACTGAATGCATAAAAAATATTTGACAAAGCAGTGAATGTATTAGAGAACTTTGCGACTTTTATGGGATGACATCGTTTTTGGTCAGTGTAAACTAAACGACTGCAACGACCATTAAGGAAAAAAAAGACTTTTGGAAAAAAAAAACTTTGGAAACTTAAACAATCAAAATGACATAATATGGGTGCGTTCAGAACTTGATTTTTTAAAATTTTTAACATTACTCTACTACATTTGCTCGTTCGCTCAACCGTTGACGGAGGAAGCGATTTGGCCCCAGGATTTGGCAGACAGTAAGGAGGATCTAACTTCTTTTGAAAAAATTTGACTTTTTATACATTTTACCGTTAAACCGTTTTTACATATCATGTGAACAAAGCAACTACTACGAGCTGTCGTGCCACCAAATTAATTTATTTATACCACTAACCTGACTTGAAGGCCTGAATAATTGCAGGAAAAATTCATGCCTCATCTAATGATGCTGATAAACTTTTTTCGAAGTGAAAATGCTTCCTTAACTTCGCTAACCTTCCATATAGAATCACCAAAACTAATCAAAGCACTGTCATCACGCTATATTTGTTATATTCCTCAAAGCAATAAACGTTCACTATGTCAAAAATTAATATCGAATGGTGAATAGTACGTTTTATGCATAGAATGAACCTTCGTGTGAATAGAATTTGTTTATTGACAGCTCGTTGCTCTTTACAAAATTCTATAAACTGAAGCGTGTTAGAGAGTAACACGCTCCCCATGACAAGGAAAATATGAATTTAATTTTACTGGAAATAAACTGACAAAGCAAAACAAAGATCCAGGAATTCCATTTTATGCATTTGTCAACGAATGCAATAACTCCATATACAGATAAGCCAGGGTCTTCCACTCAGAGGTCAACAAATTCAATCAAGACATTTACAATAACTGCGAATTCTTCAATAGTTAATACAGTGTAGTAGTAGTAGTTGTAGTTGACATAAATGGAAAAAACAAGTATCCATCGAGTTCGAATGTAGTATTTCATCCATTTTTTTTGTTGTGTGTATAGTTGTTGTTCTGTATTCTCCTCTTAACTTCGTATATTAAATGAAATCGAAACCATAGAATAACAATGTGAATTTATTACTTAGGTACTACTGGCTGACATCGTCTTGATCTGAGTTATACTATATAGTTTGTTTATTTGCTATACGTACTTATATTTTTGCTTGGGAACAAAGCACGAAGTGACGCACGAAGATGATCATCGACTCAACAATGAGGAAGCTATGAGGACTGCGAGGCGAGAACACCAAGATTGTGGTGGGTTCTGGGAAGTGTTTCTGAAAATATAATAGTTGTCGATGTTGTCGATGCGATTGTAGCGCTTTTACGGATATTTCTTGCTCATCGATTCTAGATTGTTAATCGGACAAATTTTCATGGTCGACTTGAAGCTCCACATAAGTGATTTTATGAGTAAACAGGGTGTTGATATTAAATTTTTGCGGAAATCGTTTCGAACGTTGAAAAAAAAAAAATTGATCAAGATTTTTTATTGAAAAAGTATAAATGTTGAATTTCGTACGACAGAATCACAAGTGCATTGACACCAAAATCTTTCTTCTTCTATAGGCCAGTGATCTGCAATAATACAAATCTTGTGAGATTAGGTAAGCTTGACATGGGGGTCAAATAATAAAAAAATAATATCATTTCACTTAACACTTAACGTAAATACATAGTAGACGCTTTATGCGATTCTCGAAGCCATTAAGACAGATAGCTGTCAAAGTGTGTATACTAAAAAGTACTAAATAATTAATCCTGTCACTTAGCTGTCATTGTTGAGTTTTATTTTTCTCTGAAATTTATTGCTATTAATGTCCACGTATTCAATTATCACGTATTCGATTAATTATTATTTGTGTTATTAATAATAGGATGTTTTTTTTAGACGTGTGGTTTTCAAGCAAAAATAAAACGCATATTATTTAATGTTATGGCAAAGAATTTAGCTTTTTTTTATAAAGGGTTTGCCATTATGTTTTAAAAATGATTTCGGGCAAGTGGCCGCCGCTGCTGGCTCGAATAAATTCCAGCCGAATAAATTGCACGCGATGGCGGATGGACTCATTTGGGTCTTCTTCGATACTCCGCTCCACAGCAGCAATAGCGCCTTCGGTGCGCACTGTACGGCGCCGGCGTATCTGAGGATGCGCATTATCCACTAGAGTAAACGTGGTGCGAAACCGATCCAAGGTTGCTCGAATTACCGACTCTGCAAGGCGATTATGTCGACCGAATATTGGACGCAGCGTGCGATGCGTCGCGTGAACCGAACCATTATTTTGGTAATAAATTTGCACGATTTGCAAACGTTGTTCAGGAGTAAGTCTATTAATTATGAAATGGCAAATCAAACTGAGCATTAATCAAGTGACAGCTGTCAAAAAGACCAACTCCGAAAAAAGTAATGCCAAATTGGAAACCACACGTCTTAAAAAACACCATTTACATAGGTGTAGGTGCTATGTTACACAGTTACACAAAGTTATTATATTTGATAAATTATTCCCTTTTTTGAAGAAAAAATATGTCTCAAATGTAACGCAACCTTTAAGTCTAATTTTCGACCAATTACAATTTTTAAGCATTGTGCACAAATGATCTGTCAAATCTATTGTCAACATAAATAGTTTGACTGATTTAAAAAAAAAAACACATTTCACAAATGAAATTATTTTCATTTTTAATATGGAAGGCCCATGTATGCCATTATGTATGGAATATGACATCCTTCAATTGTCCGCTGCGGCTTTGCAGGGTGGGACGGATCGGAGAAGACTGCCGCATATATATCCGGGAGAATTTGAGCGATGACCTCGATTATGTTGACTTCGAGGGCAACAGTCGGAGTCGATTGCTGATTATTATGGCATCTGCGACTTCAGAAAACCACGAAAGAAAAAGTCTAACGGGGTTAAATCGCGCACGATCTCGGTGGACAATTCATGCCACTTCCGCGAGAAATAAGAGATAGCCCTATCCTCAAATCGATCATGCAGAATGTCCATTGGAGCATTCGCTGTGAGGCACGTAGCACGTGGTGCCACGCAGTTTTGTTGGAACCACATGTCGTTCACATTCATATCATCCAATTATTTGGACCAAGAGAAATTGGTTATCATCGATCGGTAACGCTATTCGTTGACGGTAATGGCAATGATATCGCGTTTTCGAAGAAGTAAGGACTGTTTTCGGTAGATCTTGCGTTTCGTTGCCGTACGGATGTTGGCTGAGTGCTCACTAAATCGGTCGACTCAAATTTGTCCACCAAACGTTGATTAGGTAGTCAACTGGAAAAGATAACCATGTAGACCGTTAACTAGGCGCAACACGCGCATCATTGCCACATGAGAATTCGATAAATCTTATCAATGCTAATGTCACATCAGTGACTGAATAATAAACAAGAGATTTGACAGACGCCGCCAAAACAATATGACCTCCACAGACTGTCAACATTTACTTTTCCCTATTAGAAACCCTTTGTTTCAAGTCATCTATAAAATCAAATGTCAAATTTCCTATCAAAAGAAACAATGTTACCAACTTAAAAACTAAACCTCTATACATAAGAAACACCATTTACCATTAATTTCATCTTAGAAAAAGAAACAAATTGAAGAATCTATTCCAGGTTATCTGTCAAATCATCTGTCAAATTTAGTATCAAAATATAAAAAGTGTTACCAATTTAAAAAGCTTCGAAAGCAATCGATATGGTTACCTTACGAAGCCTTTAACTTGAGCTCTAACTTGTCATTTTTTCAAGTGGGAGCTTGGAGAAAAAGTATTTGATGCTCTTTCGCTGTCTATTAAAAAAAAAAGAAATAAAATCCCACTCAAAAAATCAACTGAATATACAATTTGAGGCGAATAAGCTCTATTATGTGTAGAATAAATTTCTGAGAAAGGCAAAACTGTCAAATTCATTAAATCTATGTGATGTTGATGTATGATCTGAGAAACAGGCCTATGATCCGTACAGTAGAAAATATTGTCCGACACTTGCTTACCCCATTTTAAATTAATAAAGAACTAGATAATAGATGTATTTTTATTTTATAATTGATTTAACCCCCCTTAACAATTTATCAGCTTCTCAAACGGTGATTTCGTTCTGAAAGAAATTTTAAAGTTCAACATTGCAAAAGTTATTTTACAGTGTTTTAATTATTAAGTATGTTGTATTTTAATTAAAAAAAAAAAAAAATATTTTACAAAAAAAGATAATTTGGTTTAACCTCTTCTTATTTTCTTTTCTTTTCAGGTAAGCAACTTAAGCAGTTAACACTTATTTAACGGAAATATTTTCTAGCTTAATGATTATTGAAGATCGGTCCTAACGAAAAGTTAGTACCTGAGAACTTCTTCAGATTACTAGTACCGGATCCAAACACACTTAAGCGGAACAAGGACGTAATACGTCTAAAACTAATTCAGATTTTCATACTATTTAGGCATTTCAGATACTATTTTGATATTTATTTTGATTGAAAGATATTTTATTTTAATTTCGAGTGGATTATGTCTATTTTAACAAAAGAAAGGGCTAATATCCTTTGTAAGATAACTGTATCTCCTGATAGAAAATTTATCAAATTTTTCACTCGAATGTGACTTCCACAATTTTCTTGTCTTAATTTACGCAGTTAATAGCAAAATGGTCGTTGAGTTGTTGCTACATAGTGAATGGGAAGATGCAGTGTTAAGTTGCAGTTGGAATTATATTTAAGTAAAGGTGGGGTCCGTACGAAGTCTGCTTGCAAACAAGTATCTTAAATTGCCACCACCAAAATTTTAATTCATTTCCTGCACATATAATACCATTACAGATAACGTATACCTATAAAAAAAGAAAAATCCACCAAATCAATACAAAACTGATTTATTATAGCAATTTAAAAAAAAAAAAAAAAACAACCAAGAAACTGTCGATACTGATCAACAAATTCTTTGAAGAAAGTTAATGAAATTTCTCAGATTCAGGTATTAGCGGCACTAGACTGCCGATTTAAAAGTCCTAGCTAATACCGAGTCCTAAATAGTACTCGGTACCAACTTGACAGAACTAGGGCTTAGTACTTATGTTAAGAAACCATTTGGTACCGATTTGAGTACTAACAACTGGTATAATAACCGGGTACTAGCTGATTTTGAGGAGTCAGCTATTACCGAGTCCTAAATAATACTCGGTATCAAATTGACAAGACTAGGGCCTAGAACTTGTGTGATGAAATGAATTAATACCGATTGCAGTACTAATTTTAGGACTAGTACCGGTATTAGCATTTGGACTCTGAAGAAATTAGCCGTAAGGCCTTCGTCACACGGAACGTCTCGTCATAGACGTGTATTATGAATGTTATAGGCTTGTGAGATTGTGTGAAAGTCGCGTTAGTTTTAATATTCCAGATAGTCCTCGCAGTACACAAGCTGCATATTGCCTGGTTAGCGTAACAGAGACAGTAGCCAGGAGTACAGATTTAATTATCTATTCAACGTTCGGTGAAATGTGAGGTACATTGCAGACATTTGTGAAATTGATTGGAAATCAGTCTTTTGTTTCTACGAAGACACTTCTTGTGCAGAAGGCCTTATGCCTGGCAACTATACGCCTGACAACAGCACATATGTACGCACCTATTACCCTTTGTGCTCGTTTAAAATTAATGTTAGCGACACAAATGCTGCATATAAGCCGCAAATAAGCGTAGTACGCTTTTCTGACGAAACGTTTTGTTTGCAGAAGTCCTAAGATAAATCTTACGATTCCTCATTATATTCTTTATAATTTATTTATATGGGTAAATGTAATAAAATTTTAAGTAAACTATTAACTACTATGCCCAGTTTGCCAGTCGAAGTAAGTGGCACTTAATTGGCCAATTTGGAAGACTAAGGTCAAGTTTCATTTAACTTACATGAATAACTGACACTTAAATACCAAAATTGGCCCCATAAGTGGCACTTAATCATACTGTCAAACTGGGCCTAAAGTGGCAATATGGGAAATTTTACTACCACTTATTCTGGCAAGTGTGAAATGTAAAAAAGCATCTGCTTATTCCGACAAGCGTCAATTTGTCTATGCCTGGAAGTTCTAGAGTTACATCGCACAGAGAGTCGATAATATAACCAGAATGTTGTTTGCCGGTATAACCTGAGCGTTATAACTTGTAAGTGACGCATGGCATCCAAGACACGTTTTGAAATTAACTCAATTTGGTTATTTTTTAATTTAAATAAAACAAAATAATGTATATACATATAAATTACTCAGTTATATTATTGTTTTTAGCATTCAATGTTTTTCGTTTTTCAGTTTTTTTTTTTTAAGTGCTGCTTCTTTGTCTGTTTATGGCCATGTAAGATCACTTTCCCAAATTTAAATGTCAGAATAAATTTGAAGTAAAAAAAAAAATCAAAAAAATTATCGAATTAAAAACAATCTGTATTTCGATACAAATAGAAGACTAAAGATGTTAAAAGTCAAAATTAGAATCGAGTCAATTACCCCGCGTATTCCTGTCACATTATTATTAATTAAAACTACCAGCGCACATGTGGTGGCGGGAGGTTACGATGACATATGTCTGCAAAAAAAAAAAAAAACAGTCAACGAATATTAACTACGTACAATACCCTTTAATTAAAGTTCTATTACTTTCATAACAGGTGCTTAATTGATTAAATGTTAAAAGTCATATTTTCTAGACTTTTCCTTGTTTTTATTTGAATACATAATGATGCAATTCTTGTAATTTATTACAGATTTGTTTGTTTGTTTAAATTAAGTTTATATTTACTTAAGGGGCATGTATTGGTTTCGTGGAAACTAAAATTTCGATTTTAAATCAATCTTAACATCACAATATCTATTGAAGATATACACAAA
The DNA here is from genome assembly GCA_932273885.2 of Leucozona laternaria. Lineage (NCBI taxonomy): Eukaryota > Metazoa > Arthropoda > Insecta > Diptera > Syrphidae > Leucozona > Leucozona laternaria. Next base: position 36,394,218 of record OW026366.1, read on the forward strand.
AGTCGTAGCCACCAGTGAATCTGCCCGTCTATGCGTCCATCTGTACATCAAGCTATAGAGCCCAAAAGAATGGAAGCAGGGGCTTTAAATTAAACTTATTTTGAAATTTTTGTTTAAGCCCATCTGAACGGGTTGCTTTCATACAACGATTTTTTGTTTTTTTATTTCCAAATATTCACAAAAACGGATCTAACGATTTTGATTAAATTTTGCGCTTATATTTAACACAATTTGAATATTTCAAGCTATTAGGGCCATTTGCTGTTCAACATAAGAGCTTATGTGACAGTTTACGCTGAGGAAAAAGTAGAACATAAGCGCTGTAAGTTGAACATAAATATTTGTGTTTCGTATCAGCAAACGGCTCTTAGTGAATGGAATTAAATTTCGTGTTTATACATAATGGGGCATATTCATAGTCACTTTTAAACTCCAGTTTATCTTAGACTGGGGTTTATTCAATGTGATTAAGATAGGATAAACCCAGGTCACGACGATTTTAACCAAGAAGCACCTCCAGCCCTTCCGGTCGCTAGCTAATCTTTTGTAGTTCCGCACATAAGTTTGATGTTTTCCACTTTGGCGCGCCCCTCAAGCTGAATCATTCCTCTGCTGCACGCCTGGAAGAATTGCAAGTTTAGATAAAGTTTTTTTCAGTCGGGAAAAACTAGACGAGGAATATTTATGTGAAAAACTTGTGAGGACCTTGCTAACAAAAACTTATTCTGCAAGTTTTGCTTGCCCTCAAAAATACAAAAACATTCAAACTACCAGCTCGCCTTTGGCGAGGTATTGTTTAAACCATTTATAAAACCCCCTCTAGCACATGTTCCTTGCACTCCTTGGCAATTGTTTGAAGACCCTTTTAACAAAAATGCAAAGATGTGACACCTTCCGGACCAAACTATTCATAAAGTAGGAAGACATTTAGACAGCTGTTTTCACTTGATTTGATGACGTTTTCATTGGTAAAAATCTTCTTATATCGCGTGATACTACAAAAGTCATTTGCTTCTTTCCATTAATTTGTATTCAGTTGAAGAGCTTTTTGATCAACGTCGCGTCGATAGGATGATCCTTGCGAATCAGTCTAAAAATGGATCGTTTCGGCAGTCCTTGCTATAACCCCACTTCTTGGCCTGTCCTCCACTCATCGAATTGTTATAAAAGAAGATGAGCCGAATCGAAAAACAATTTATATACTTTCTAGCAGATGACAGGCCTGTGGCAGACCAAGCCTACACTGGAAGAATGGCATACATCCCTCACACACGCCACAATAGATCTACCATGTCGACGAAGCTGTATGGACATTCACACGCCAATACGTCGACGTATAATTTAATGTCAAAACCAGCTGTCAAATCGAATAGTTGTCAAGTCTATATTATTTCTAGTAAATTTACTATTTCAGAATAAACCCACACACACTTTTCTGGGCAATTTTTCATTTTTTGTTTTAGTATTTAACATCCTTTAATAAACTATCACACGAATTTAAAAATAACGGAATGGAAAACACAACAAAACATAATAAAAAGCTGAATCGGCGAACTAGTTCGTTCCTTCTTGCACACCACGTCGGCATACTACTTCGAACTACAGTGGCAACACACTTTCGTTTCACACGGCCAAAAAACCTTGCCGACACTACAAATCGATGCAGTAGTTCGTGACGTGTGAGAGGGGTAATAGATGAGGAGGAGGCCAGCATCTGACCCCAGTTTTAGTGCTAAATATAATGTAAAATCAAAAAATCATTGAATTATATTTCCAGGCAATGATCGGCCATTTTGTAACAAACAAAAACTGTTTGATTTTATAGCTCAAATATATTTTGACGTTTCGATTGTTCGCATTACCGCACCGGTATGTTGTAAAAAAGAGTTCTACCACGAAAATTAAAATTCTCTAGGCTAAGCTGGACTCTTGTTGTTGCATTAAGCATATAAATTGTTTAGACTCCCTCTCCACACTATTCGTGTTTGAAAAAATCCCAATACCTAATGAAGCGAAGAGCATGCAGTTAACTGGAAAGTACTTTATTATCTTTATTTCCACTAAAAACGTAAAATTCCCATCTTCACACACTTGAATTGCTCACTTTGTTCCTTTCCACCTAACAATGTACCACGCACACGGTCCGCTTCGAACACTCTTCTCGAATTTCGAATTTCGAATTCGATTCTTCAACGTATTTCCATTCGTTTAATTTCCGGATGAGTGTCTCATATCATTCCTCAGTTCAGTGTTTCCAGTCGGTTAGCTTATTTTTATTATTGATGATATGCAACAGCACAAGCTAAACGATATATACAATGTAGACAATGGCGAAAAAGTAGCGCGCTTGGGCAATCGAATTACCTTCTCGACATGTGAAATGGCACAGCAACATTTTTTAACGCATTTTCAAATTGATTGCCGGTTTTGTTCTACAACGCATAATAATTTTGTATGTTTTCTCGGAAGCAGCTTGAGCTATAGAACCTGCTTGACTGTTAAATTAAAAATAGTTTATGCACGAAGCACGAACGTGAGGTCGCGAATGAGAGTATTCAAGCTATTTCGCATACAAATTGCATTAGATGATTGATAAATTATTATTATTATTTTTATTCCACGATAACAAAGGTTATCGCATTTTTATTAAGCATCGGCAGTTTATTTGCATTGAGTTGGTTTGCGTTTTGTTTTTGTTTGCTTTCTTTTTCGTTTATATTGACAAATAGTCTGTGGTGTCTGGCTGGCAAAGTGTGGCGGATGCGATAAGATATTTACTTTAATGATGCATCACAGTCTTTACAAGTCGGAAGTGTTTGATTGATTGAGAACATTGAAGTCTAAGGTGAGGTTTTCATTTTTTAATTGGATGTAATTATTGAAGATGTGATGTTTTTAATTAATTGCCAAAGAATTGATGGTAAATTATTATATTTTGCTCTCACTTTTATGTATGTACCTACCTTTACATAAACTATCTGGATTTTCATAAAGCATGACAGTTTGTTTATTTTTTTTGGGCTTTTGATTGATGCAGACTGATACGATATTTTCGAAACTTATGGCTTTATCGATTAGTAGTCCGGATGAAAAATTTGATACGTGTGAATACTTGATACTGTGAACGCTTCTGGAAGGATTCTAAAAATAAAGCCAGAAGACAATTTCTCTTCTTTTCAGAATAACAACTGCGTCAGTGATAACAATAATAAAAATTTACTATACCTACAGGGTCTTTTAAACGAAGCATTAAGTTATTTTAAAAGCTTCGAATTTACGGCACTTTAAATTCCCGCCTGGAAAAATAATCCAGTTTTTCACGAGGACCTACAAACAGTTACATAGATAATGACAACAAGTTTTTACTAGCAAGGGCTTCACGATTATTTTAGATGTTTTCTTCGTCTAGATTTTCCCTTCTGCAATCTTTCCAGGGTACTTGACTAAACTTGACAAAAACTTGCCATTTTTTTCAGGTTGATTTTGTGAAATTGTTTCATTAGCTCAGATCTTTCGACAATACGACATGGATTTCATTGAATTCATGTCTTTACCTATTTGATTGGTTCTGATAATGTTACTGCTTTTCCAGGACAACTCGAAAGCGTTTAGCGATGGTACCTACATGTAAAGGGTGGTTAAATTTTAAGGGTCGATGTTGATTTTGTATGAAACACAAATTATTTAGGAAATTATTGTCATTTCTTTTTATTATGATAATATTGGTGTGGTTCAATTATGTATGGAACAAAATATCAGCCAAATGGCCGCCGCGACTTCGGCGGCACACCTCCATCCGATTGTCCAAATTTTCGATGACGCTGAGGCATAATTGAGGTTCTATGCCGTTAATTTGCCGAAGTATCTCATCCTTTAGCTCTTGAATTGTTGCTGGCTTATCGACGTACACCTTTTCTTTCAAATTACCCCAAAGAAAGAAGTCCAACGGTGTCAAATCACATGATGTAATCTTGGCGGCCAATTGACATCGCCACCACGTGAGATAACACGGCTATTGAATTTGTCAAGCAAAAGAGCCATTGTTTCGTTAGCTGTGTGGCAAGTGGCACCGTCCTGTTGAAATCACATATTGTCCACATCCATATCTTCCAATTCGGGCCATAAAAAGTTCGTTATCATCTCACGATAGCGAACACCATTCACAGTAACTGCCTGACCGGCCTCATTTTGGAAAAAATACGGCCCGATGATGCCGCCAGCCCATAAACCGCACCAAACAGTCACTCTTTGTGGGTGCATTTTTTTTCGACAATCACTCTTGGATTACCATTCGCCCAAATGCGGCAATTCTGCTTATTGACGAATCCACTGAGGTGAAAATGTGCCTCATCACTGAAGATGATTTTCTTCGAAAATTGATCATCCACTGTTGCCATTTCTTGCCACCATTCTGACCATTGACGACGCGTTGCTCAGTTGTGTATCTTTCCATGGTTCAAATTGAGTTAGTCTGAAATTGAGAAATGTCAAATGAAATGCAGAAATCGGCCCTTAAAATTTAACCACCCTTTATGTACCATTGTTCCAAGTAACGATCTGATAGTATAGATAAATTTGTGGCGTGACAGTTTCCCGAGAACCAGGGCCCTAATGACCTACAATAACTCCTTCCTGTGTGCGTGTAGTTAATCGACAGGAATGGAGTAATGATACAAAAACATTTTATTCACAGCAAGTACAGTCGAAGTCGAAGTTTTATTAACATTTGTTCGATCTTCGGTGACGTTTCAACTTAAGCCAAATTCTGACAGTCGAATAATTCACCCCTGCCCACTTCGTCACTTACAATTTCGACTTTCACGTAAATTTTTCTGCTGATGCATGGAACCTTTTTGACTGGAGGAAGATAGTTTCAAATAATGGACTTCTAAAAAGTATTGAATAGGGTTAGAGGAATAGTCACCATACATTTCCTCCCCTGAGGCCAAATGACAAAAATCCAGAACTTCTTCAAAACGTACCGCTTATATTAAAGCCGCCGAACAAAGGCTTTCTTATCCTTATGCTACCATGAGTGCTTCTACCAAGGGACTACCCTCCTTCCTTCACGTAATTCTCAGTATCGATATCGACGAATTGTCGGAACTGTAATAAGCGAAGAAATGAAAAATCCTTCAAGAGTATCTCTTGTCATTAAAAAGTGGCTCTCGTCATAGCTGTTTCGATTCGGCAGAGAATTGTAGATCCCCTCCATTCCTGCTGACTAACAACGCGCACGCAAAAATGGTTAAGAGTTGTAAGTCACTAGGCCCTAATTCTTCACGATCTTTGACGCGACCAAAATTAATTTTTAACACTGATACTGGACTGATTCAACCAGCAGCTGTAAAGAAAATGATCTATAGATGGCAGATTGCATTCGGTTTTGACTTAGATTGCTTTTAAACGACGCAATTTCTTCTTGCGTTCTTTATATGCACGTAGGCGAGGAACATACATATGTATGTGGTGGCCGGGGAAGACAAAATTGCTGAGGTTGAACAAATTGCAGAGTTATCGCTCATTCTTCTTTGTGCTTTTCCTTATTGTTCGAGGGTGTTTTATTTTCATTCGCCGATAACTTCGCTTATTTAAGTGGAGTAAAGAGTGCAGAGAGATAATATTTTTTCACTTGCAATGGCGCAGTGGATGTAGTGCTTGACTGCTAACTTAGAGGTGTGGGTCGAGCCCCACTCCCAATTATAACGGGTGATTTTTAAGCTGGTTTGGTTTTGGCAACACTGGTTTTGACAGCTGACGTGTGTTTAGTACCTTGTGTCACTGTCAAACAGCTTCAGTTTGGTTTGCAATTTAACCATGGATCGTCTTACAAATGAACAACGCTTGCAAATTATTGAATTTTACTATCAAAATTCGTGCTCGGTTCGAAATGTTCATCGCGCGCTGCTTGTGTTCAGCGATGAGGCTCATTTTTGGTTGAATGGGTACGTAAATAAGCAAAATTGCCGCATTTGGAGTGAAGATCAGCCAGAAGCATTGCAACAGCTACCAATGCATCCCGAAAAAGCCACTGTTTGGTGCGGTTTATGGGCCGGCGGCATTAATGGACCTATTTCTTCAAAGATGATGCGAATCGCAGCGTTACTGTCAATGGCGAACGCTACCGAGCGATGATAACAAACTTTTTTTTGCCCGAAATGGAAGTTCTTGACTTGCATGATATGTGGTTTCAACAAGACGGTGCCACATGCCACACAGCAAGCGAAACAATGGCGCAATTGCGAGGCGAGTTTGGTGAACAGTTAATTTCACGTTTCGGGCCGGTCAATTGGCCGCCTAGATCGTGCGATTTGACACCATTAGATTATTTTTTGTGGGGGTATGTCAAGGCTAATGTCTATAGGGACAAGCCCGCTTCGATTGACGCACTGGAAGCCAACATCCATGCATTCATTCGTGAGATACCGGCCGATATGTGTGAAAGAGTATGCCAAAATTGGACTCAGCGGATGGGCTACCTGAGACGCAGCCGCGGTCAACATTTGCATGAAATTATCTTTAAACATTAAATTGCAAGGTTCAAACTATCGATTCAAATAAATATTTCATTCATTTTTTCGAATTTTTTATGTTTTTTTTTAAAAAAAGTTCTAAACCTCTTAAAAAATCACCCGTTACAACTGGACGCCACCCGTGGAATTCCAAGAGACAATCAATACCTTATTTCTCAGTCCAATGTCCCAAGAAAAATTCTTTCCTATCCCTCTATTCCTTCTAACCAGTGTCGTGCAATTCAGGTTGCATTTAAAAGAGATTTAACGTAGTTAAAATTATTATTATTATTATTTGCAATTAGAAGGAAACCAAAAGAGAAACGAAGATTTAAAACCTCTCTCGGCGTGTAAAAGCAGTCTTATGGCTGAAACAGACGTGCAGCTTTTCGCATGCAGCGAAATTGAATTACCACAGGTTCTTATGAGAGCCAAATCACTCCAGGGCTGCATGCAGCACATCGCTGCACGATGTCTCTATTTCTAAATTCGCTACGCAGCTTCATTGCAGCCACAACAAGAAACAAAAATATCTCAAATAATCTCTGTCTGGCATTACTGAAATTGACGGTGCCTGTCATTCTTAAAAAAATACTCATGTGTTTTGTTTTGATTTTTATTATGGAAGAAAAGTTAGTAGAGAGTTGGTAAAAGAATGAAAACTCTGCAATGATCCTAATTTGTTTTTAAAGTGTTATTTAGACAAGATCCATTTTTAAAAGTCAGTAAAATTGACTTTTTTCGCGCAAATAATCTTGTGTTTGTCTCTATAAAAAAATATTGAAATTTTGACTGTTTCGATTTTTTTTTTGACAGAACTATGAATCAAAAATGTCAAAGAGTATGCACATGTGTTCTGTATGAAGCGCTGCATGCATCGATGCGTGCAGAGACGCTGCACATCTGTTTCAGCCATTAGCAATCAAGTAGAGTGCTGCCAACCTAACGAAAAAAGGTTTTTGAAAAATCATCAGGGTGGGCTCTAAATTACAAATTCTGAGAATATAATATAAATTGTTTGATTTGTTTTCTTCACTTGGATCTGCCGCTGACGAACGTGAATGCGTGTTACGGATTATTAGATGTTCACACGTCCGGTCGTTCGTCAGTTCAGGTTAAATTTAGGACAGACATACATAGGTAGCAATTTAAATAAAATACAAATTTAATAGCTCAATTGTGAAAGAATGCACTTTTCTCTCAAAGTGAAGAATGTGAAGGCGTTTGACTTTTGCAACACATCATGATGTGTAGGAGCTAGAAGGATCTGCTAATACCCTACATAACCGTATAAAGCTTTTATCTTGCTTTTTATTTATCTCCTATATTTTAGTTGTTTAGTTGCACACTCTCAAATAAAATCTTCGATTTTCAAAGGCAAAATATCCCAAAAGACTCATTAGACTTAAATGTAAACATTTCTTCTCGAAGAATAAAAAAAAAAAACAAAACTGTGTCAATAACTCAATATATGTACTCAAATGCAATTTCGAAATAACTCCCCCTGAGAATTCTCATTTTTGTTTTATTTAGGGAAGTGAATGTACACAAATATAACATACATACGTTCATCGTACAATAAAAATATGTTGTTTTGTAATCGTCCTTCCGATCATCCTCAGCCCCGCGTTTCTTTCTTCTCTATTTTTATAACATTTTTCAACTAAAGAATTGCTCATTATTTTGTTGTTGATTTTTGTTTTCAAGTTGCCGGGGCTATAGTTACACTCCTGGTTAAGATGCGCACTAAGGAACACCCAAAAAAAAGTTGGTTCTCTTTTCGACGAAAAAAATCATAGCTGGCCAAATGCCAAATTCTATTTTCTGATTTTTTCTCATAGAAAAAATAAAAACCAGGAAAATCAGATTAAAAAAAAAAAAAAAACCGAGGGGATTGGCAAACTATAAGAAAAAATATCATTGTCGTGTTCTGTATAGTCTGTGAACTGTAATGGTGGTATTTTATACAAAGCTGATTCTGGCCTTTGTCAGTTCAAGGGGACCTTAACTGAACGACTACGACCACCACGACGACGACAGCAAGAACAAGCTAAAATAGTCTATATAGCTACAAAGATATTTTTACGCTTAGAAATAAAGAAAATACAATGAATTTTCAAAAAAAAAAAAATAAACAACCAAAAAAAAAGAACAGATGACATAGAATAATTGAAACATTGTGAATTCACCTCAATGGAAATATATAATTTATTTCTTTTCCCATAATCAAAATAGAAATATTGATGTCCTCATTTGAAAATTTTTAGATTTTGATAAGTTTTTAAATATTTTTGTTATTTAAACAAAAAAAAAAACAATAATAAAGTATTAATTTTTTTGTATATTCATGTTGTCAAAGCAAAGTGTGGGGAGTATATGTAAGTTAGTTGAATGGAAAATGATCTCGATAAATGTTATTCTTTTTTTGAACTATAGTTTGATTATTATTGAAGTGACAGTGGAATTTTTCTTTGTTTTCAACTAAATGAAAAGAACTTTATGGGAGTATGAACATAGTCTTAACACCCACTTACACAGGCTATGAAATAACAAAACAAAAAAAAAAACGGTATGGGAATGTGTTTAAGTGGAATATTTTTACTTTAGTTTGATTATATCGTGCGTAGATACTATTTATAGAAGTACTAAAGGTTTAAATATTGTGTTAGAAGATTTTCAACACTCACAGTCTGATTTACTGTTATGTGGCATATATAAATATATGTGAAGGTTGATTTTTTAGAGGCAGAGAACTTTAAATTGGCAACACTGTTTTCTCTGACATTCAATTTGACAGTTCTCGGTTGTTTTAAGGTTAGGATTAGTTTGGTTTGGCAGTTCAACATGATGAATAGACCCACGACGGAGTAATGTTTGCGAATTGTTTAAATTTATTTTTTAAAAAAACATGGTTCAATTCGAGAAAATCATCGGGCATTAAGTGCATTATACGGTGTTCAAAATGAAGCACACTTTTGGTTGAATGGCTATGGCAATAAAAAGATTTTCCGCATTTGGAGCGATGAATATCAGCAAGCTATTGTCGAAATACCAATACATACAGAAAGAGTCTCCATTTGGCCGTCTCTTTTGAGGTAAATTTTAACTACTTTTTCGCACATTTCGGGCGGTATCTCGGCCATTATACTTGAGTAATGTTGGTTTTTAATGCGTCTAGAGTTCGGGTTATTCGCGTAAACACGGTCTTTGGCGTAACCCGACACGTTCAATTGCTGCGAACGCCGGAAAATCGATAAATTCGGATCATCAGCAACACTTGCAGTTGCAGCAGCAATATTTTTGACTGAGCGTGCATTACGATGATGCACAGGCCTAACGACATCAGTAACGCTTCCACTCTCTTCAAATTTCTTCGCAATTTTACCGATTGCTTGCGTAGTCGGTCGATTATGACGACCATAAAAAGTGGCTACGTTTGAATCACCACTTTTTTAGTAAGTTTTAATAATTTTAACGCGTTGTTTGATTGTTAAGCGATCCCTTTTCATAAATGGCAAACATTCAACTAATATTATATGACACTTGATATGACAGCTGAGTTTGGCAGGTGTCAAATGCCAGCGCTACCAACTTGAAATCACGAAATAGGTAAGGAGTTCTAAAGAAGAACTGAATTTGCAAAAAAAAATTGGCGCTCGGAGGTCAAAAACGAATAGCGAGAATGAGTCAGTTGATGAGATCTATGCGAGGTAGCAAAACTAATTTTGTCAAAACAGTAGATCAAGCTCCGAAGTTTAAGATAATTTTCAAATGGCATATCCAGCAATAAAGAAGCAAACTCAGATAATCTGTCGTATCTTCGTATCCCAACGACATAACGAACGGTACCTACTATAAAAGGCCACATTAAGTTTACGTTTGTTTACATAATTTCGCACCCATATATCAAAAAGGCAAAGTAGTAAACCTGTTTTTGCTGGTGTAAAAGACTGGGTTTCCCACCTGTTACGATTTTATAGACGTCTTTTGAAGCACCGCGGTTCATTTTTTTTTTCAAAATTTCTTCGCTCCAATCGACGCGAGCCTTTTTTTGAGCGATTGTTAAATTATGCTGTATCGAACTTTCTATGAACTATTGCTCAAGCATGCCTCAATCTCACGGTATTTCACATGGCGATTTTGCAATATCAGTTCATGCACATCATCGATTTTTTCTGGCACAAAAAACAATTTCGGGCGACCTTCATGATATTCGTCGTGTAGCTAACTACGACCGCGATTGCATTCGGAAAACCAGCGAAACACTGTGGATTGACTTGGTCCCTCTTTACCAAAAGTTGAAGCGAGTTGATCGGCACACTGTTGTTGGTTTAATCCACGTCGAAAATCATAGGAAAACCATTGCACGAAAATGTTCACGATACAATTCCATTTTTTGACCAAGATTAATGTTTCAAATAAGTGTAAATAGCACAAATAGCACCCGCTCTGAATACGAATACCTTTAAAAATGTCAAACTTTACCATGACAATGTCAAATTTGTCATATTCAAACTCGTGTTGCTCAATGCTCACGTAGCAACCTCCGCATATCGCACACAATGCCAGTATTTGCTTTCAAAAATAGATAACAATATTCACTTGTCACAAAGTGGTGATTTTGACGTTTGTGAATAAACGAGAGAGAGATATATTGCTATTTGTTAAAGACCTCTATAGTCTTGATCAAATCAGATAATCAGATTCAATTATTATCATTATTTGCCATCTGCAAAATATTCACTTAACACGTTGTGTCTTAAAGATCTATATACTTTCAGTCGTATTTATTAGATTTTTTTAGAACACGCTTAGACAGTTGTCCAGCTAGTCATTGGCTAAATATTTAAGCCATCTCCCTATTTATAAACGGATTCCATAAGTTGTCTAACTGTCCAGGGTTGTTATCGAAATACGTCCTCATATATTCCCTGACATACCTGTAATATGTCAATCTGGAATGAACTAATGAATTTGAGTGAACTTTGTAGAACAGCTGTTTCAGCTGTTACAAACATTTTCAATTCAAGCATCCAAATCAAAAGTAAAAATGCAAAATCAATCAAAGAGAAAAGGGTCTGAGAATTGGGATAACCATGATAAAGTATGAGGTGTGAAATTAAACGAATATCATGTTAATATTGTTAAAAAAATCAATTGCAGCAAAAGACATTTTTAATTCGGAAATTTTTTGTTCAGTTTTTAAAATCCAAACAATAAGAACAAATGTCATCCAAATGTCATTGGGTACGTTCAACACACATTACTTTTATTTCGAATTGACTTTGTAGACATTGAAAGTTCCCCCTTTAGAATAGGTTTATAACACCAATTTCGGTGTCTAAGATGAACAAATGAAAATGTTTATAAATAAGAATTTTTGAGTTGGATGGTGTGCTAAACTTAGCAAAGCTTTAGAATGCGATTATAAATACCACTGTTTGCGTATAGATGTCTTTGTTAATTTTCCTAAAACAACTTAAAAACAACCGACGAAAAACTATAATTTGTTGTGAAATCTCATATATACACCATAATTAGAGTAACTTAACTGGTGTGTTTGATGATGCTCTAGTTTAAGAAGTAAAGGTTCGAGAGTATAAAAGAAAGAAAGAAAAGTATACCGTGTACGAAACAAAAAAAATAATCCCTTTGTTCGTTAAAGAAATATGTTTGCAATAATTCTGTACGTCTTGTTTTCTTATACACTTTATACAGGCAATACAGTGGGCTACTTGGTATGTCTACGTATATGTCCCCATTTCATTCTTCTTCCATCTTTTTTTTGTTTTTAACTTTAAATCATGTCAGGAGAGGAGTATGCATTTCGTCTATCCTTGGAAACAAATGTTGTTTTTCATGTCCAATACTACAGAGGTTATTTCGTTTAGACCATTAAGCAATTAGGGGAAAATTGTATTCCGTTTCGAATCTTATTCTTCCTTAAAAAAGGGTACAAAAAAATCATTTTGAAGTATGTCAAAATGAAATACATCAACAAATATTTTATATGTTAACGTACAGTACTGTGGGGGAAATTATTAAGCAAGAGAATACAGAAATTCCACTCCGTCTAAACGTGACTATTTGACAGCAAAACCAACGTGTAAACTAACTACAATTTGTTCGTTGACCCTCGTGCGGACACTCCTATTGACTTTCTAAGTCCTATAAAGTGAGCGAACAAATGGACGTGCAGAAAAAAAACGCTCGTGTTTCATGAGCCTTGTAAAGAAATCTCTTAGTTTTACTATAAATCTCATATAACAATGTTTTAAAATGAAGTTTCCATCGATAACAAATATGTAATTCACGCCCGTAACAGCCCGAAGGGTATTAGTTCTTGCATTTAAATTGTAAATAGCTTATCCCCGAACGTCGTTTTTTTCGACCAATTTCTTTCGGGCATTGCAAAAAAACATGCCTTCTGTTCTCATATATTCCCATCAAACAAACTAATCCGTTTTGGATCCGTGCACGCAGTCAACAACACGTATGGACGACTTCGGATACGGATCCAAATATTGATCCTCCAAACTGCGTTTTTCGGAAACAAACTGAAAAAAAGTATGTCTTCGCTACGCCACTAACAAAAATGACCTGCAAAAAAAGGTGTGGGGAAAAGAAAAACAAAATGCTTGTAGACACAAACACTTCTAGTAAGTGTGCGTGGGATACTACGTTTTGAAATGATCCAAGAAAGACCGACAAAGTTGGGTCAGTGAATTTGCTTCAAAGATTAACTGACAGATACCTGTCAATTTCTAATGAATGAATGAATTTTAGTGAACTTTTGAATACGTTCAGGGAATATTAAATTAATTAAAAAAAAAACTAGTCAATTAGGAAGAAGAAACTCACCTTATCTTGTTCATTGAACTTAAAAAAAAAAGGTCTAGATAACGAATTTTGGTGTTGAATTGATGAAAAATGTTTATAAATAAAGTTTTTGAGTTCGCCTACTTTTAAAAGCGACACACACACACTAGACACCACATGCTGCCCTCGATTGTGCCAGTGCTGTCGAACACAGATTATATGTAGACTATGAAACTTTTCTAAAGAAGGCTCCCAAATAAAAAATAAAAAAAAAAAATAAAAAAACTATGAAATAATATTTTAAAATCTTTCCAAAAGAAAAAAACACCCCTTTAACTTTTGTCATTTCAGTCTTTTTGTATACATACATTCCGACGAACCACTGCTTCAATTCTGATTTTTGTGGCGTAAAAAAGGCAACATTTTGGTTTAATAAAAATATCTCGAAAGTTATCAGCTTTTTGGATTAATTTGTGAAGACACAAGTCACATAAGACACAAGTTGTTGCTTATAAAATTTTAAACAAACAAATTCTGATACTTTTTTGAGAAAAAAAAAAGAACAAAAATTACCGGCAAAACAAAGGTCCACACCAAAATTCAGATTTTTCGGAATTTTTTTCGGAGTCAATGTTAAATTTTACTGGCTTTATTTTTTCTTTATGAGGTGCTATATTATTGAAAATAAAGGGTTTTCCAATAAGAGGTGTTATTTTGATATTCAAAGAAAAATGGCATTTTTTGAGATAAATGATCGGATGTTTATTTCATTATAAAGAAGAAGATATGCCGTTAATAATAAACACAACATAAGCCAAATGGCCGCCACGACCACGCTTACAGGACCATATCCTTTTCATGAAATTTTCCATAACCAAATCGCAAGTGTCCTATGTCCTCGATAGCCTCACGAATTCCATCTTTGAGGTCTTGAATCGACGCTGGGCTGTTGGCGTAGACCTTATCTTTCACGTGGCCCCAAAGGAAGAAGTCGCAAGGTGTTAAATCACAAGATCTCGGTGGCCAATTGTCATCACCTCTTCGAGAGATAACACGGTCCGGAAACTTTTCCTGTAAAAGATCGATGGTTTCATTGCTTGTGTGGCACGTAGCGCCGTCTTGTTGAAAGTAAACGTTGTCCAGATCAATACCATCCAATTCCGGCCATAAAAAATCATTAATCATCTCTCGATAGAGCAATCCATTGAACGTAACTGTTGCTCCAGCCTCATTTTCGAAAAAGTAAGGTCCAATGACCCCGCCGGACCATAAACCGCACCAAACAGTCACGCGTTGAGGATGGAGAGGCTTTTCAACAATAACTCTTCGGTTTTCCGAGCCCCAGATGCGACAGTTTTGCTTGTTGACGTAGCCTCCGAGGTGGAAATGGGCCTCATCAGTCAAGATGATTTTTCGATGAAATTCCGGATCATTTTCATGCATTTCAAGGACCCAATCAGCAAAGACACGACGTTGTTGATGATCAGCCGGCTTGAGTTCTTGTGTTAACTGAACGTTATAAGCCTTAAGACCCAAGTCTTTATGAAAAATACGGTGTAATGACGTTTGTGGAATGCCTAATTCCAAAGAACGACGAGGAATGGACAAACCTGGGTTTTCTTCAACACTTTGGGCTACAACAGCAATATTCTCAGTTGTTCTTGAGCGACGTGCACGGGTTTTATTCTTCACATCACTAACTTGTCCCAACAGCTCGAATTTGTCCACCAATTTCTGTATTGCGGTCCGACAAGGTGCTTCACGACGACCCAAAAATGTTTTAGTTTTACGAACCGTCTCTGCCAAATTTTCACCATTTTTATAGTGAATTTTAATAATTTCAATGGGTTGTTGAAGCGTGTATCGTTCCATTTTTATTAATGGCGTAGTTTCTACTTGTCAAATGTCAAAAAATGACAGCTTCAAAAGTGACAGCTACTGAAATAGCGGGCTATTCAAAATAACACCTCTTATTGGAAAGCCCTTTAGTTATGCTATAATCAGATTTCCACTGAAAAAACTATACAATTTGATAGATATATTTAATTTTATTCTTAACATTTTTTTTGCACATCACTGTGATATGTGGAAATCATTTATAGTTTTTTTTTTTTTTTTCTTTTGTTTGATATTTGCATTGCAGATAAACTCTCTGTCGAGCAATTGTGTGTGCTTTACTCTGACTAAGATGGTCAATTATTGCGGAAACAAACATATAAGCTCCAAGCATACACAAGTAAAGTTAACGACCTTGTGCATTTTTTTTTTCCACATCACTTGTAAATGTACAGAGCTTGTGAATGCTATGTATTAAGCACTCCTTGTTTGTATTATTTATTCTCATAGCTTGTCACATCAGTTATATATCCAACTGAAAAAGTATTACAGTTTTTGTTAAACGCTTAAAAATAATAATGAATGCAACAAATGGATCAGTTTTAGTTTATATGGATGTTATTTTTCACCCTGGATCCGTTTCCTTATTTGATTTTTTGGTAAGATGCCTATCATACTATTTTGTTTTATGGATTTTATTGACTGTCAGTTGGGTTAGGTCAAATTGCACATATATACATATATAGGGTCCACTCAGCACTTTTCTTTTTTTATTTCTTATATCTACTGACTAAATTTCCAAATTATTTAAACGTACGAATATGTATGTTCAATGAAAATGGTCTAGAATTTAAAAGAGTTGTATAAACCATAAAATTTAATAAATTTAAAATAAAACCTTAAGGCTCTGATTCGAAAGTACGTGAATTTATTTTTTTTTGCAAATTTGTTGAAAATTAATCTTTATAAAACTTCGCCAAAGTTATGTTATTCATGCGACGAGGCTCGCCAGCCGCTTAACGCCGTTTTGCGGTTCCTCAAAATAAATGGATTTTTCTCTTCGAAGACTCATAAGTTTGTATCAGGCTTGGCTCTAAGATAAAATAAAAAGTGGTGCTACAGTCGGCAGTGGACCTGGGCCTCAACCAACTAGCTTCTCCAGCCAGCTTGATTCCTATCTAGCTGTGTTCAGTTTCGCACACCAATTTAGTTGAGGTCTACTTCGACTTGCACGAGCTACCGGAGTGCGCAGTCGTAGTCTTCCTCTACTGCGCCTGTGTTCGCCTTCTCTGGGGGTGGACTCAAAGAGTTTCCAGGCTGGAATATTGGCATTGGCATCCATGTCTATCCGCTGACATGACTCTAGTTTCTTGGCTATAAGTCCTTGTCGCTGTACAACATGTACAGATCGCTGCTGTATATTCTCCACTTACCGAACACTTTATGTGATCATTCCTTAGCTATACCTACTTTCCTTGATAGAGTGATAGAGACCGCCTCGTCATATAACCTGAATCACTGTACTCTTTATTGTTCCTGTTTATAGTATATTACCGCAGATAGATTGGAATTTTTTGACGACTTCATAACAAACTTTCTGAACTGAAGATCAAAAACTTTCTTTCCTCAACGTTTCGGTAACTCCTGTATCACGTTCTCCGTCAAATTCCATAGACTGTCCAGTGGCCGGATTAACAAACAAGTGGATTATATCCCCTTCGGTATCAGTCAACAAGCTTCAAGTATGTTACAGGTGCAGTGCGAGGTGTACGACCCGCCTCCTACTGATAGTACAAAGTACAAACCATGCATCATACAGATACCATAACCCACCCCTTGAATTTTATAATCCAAGAAAGATGTTTTAGTCACAATGGATGTGGCAATGAAACAATCTTAAAAAAAATATGTTAGGGCTTCAAGCCGTTGAAAAGACCGTTTGATACAAAACTTTATATTTTTGTTGAGAAATTTGCAATAGAATGTTAATTCAACCACCTCTAAGATTTTTTATGCTTTTCAATCGGTGTTGTTTAGTGCTGAGTTAAAACAGAGTTAGTTAATCCTGCAAATAAATTAAACCCGAGTATAAATTCAGAAGCAATTTTTAAGTGCAGTATTAACTTAAATTCATAGTAGTTGTCAAAAGCCTCTCGAAGTTGAAGTGCAACACTTAGGGCCAGTTTCGCAGTCGACACTTACCGGAATAAGTGGCACTTAAGTTTCCCATATTAGGACTTTAGGCTAAATTTCATAGCCAGCGTAAGTCACCAACATCGGAAACTTAAGTGCCACTTATTCATATACGTGTGCACTGTGATATTGCGTCTTAATCTTTCACATCGCCCACTTAAGTATCACTTTTCTGACTGTCAAACTCGCCCTTAAGAAATCAAAGTTTCGCTATCGAAATGGAGATAGCGCCACTATGAACACAGTCCTTTGCATATAGTGTCGTACCTCGATTTTAATAGTTTTTTGACACGCATCTACCAGAAATATCTGTTCAGTTCATCCAAAGTTTACTAGCCAAATATGTTGAGTTAACTCGCCATCTAAATTGACTGAAAAACAGATTTCAGGTTATAACTCGGGCTTAATCCCAAGAAACTAGGATGACCTCGTACTATAAAACTTAGCAGTGACGTCTTTTGTTTGCGTTAAATAAAAGCTTACCTCGAAAAAGGCTAGAAGATTATCAAAAAATCAAGGTCATCATTGAATTCCTCCTGGGAAGCTACTACAAGAATAACCTTGGCCGTTCCGTTGAATTTGGGCATCCTGTATATTAATATAACGACTATCTGATCCACCGCGGCTTCGTACGCGTAAACAAATCTCAGATTCTCAAACAAAATTATAAAAAAAAATATAAATAAATATTTGAACAACTTTTTATATCCGAGTGCCACTTTTATGGTTTTACCCCACGTCAACTTATAAATGGCTAAAATTTTAAAACTAAACATAAACAAACATTAAAACTTTTCAAATAGAAATAATTTTTGTATCGGATAGGTATATATCACTTTTATTGTGTTTACCCCAACTTACCCTATTAACACCTTAGTGCGTAAAAATAGATATGTAGTTTTGGTTGATCCTCGTAGTTCAACCTTTACAAACAACGAATTTTGTAAATCAATACATATTATGTATGAACATAACGTATGTAGCCAGCATTTTTTTGCTATAACCCCACTTTACCCTATAAAAAGTTAAATGTAGATTAGTGTAATATTTTGAGTGATATTGAAGTCCAACCCTTTTTGAATTTTTAACGCAGACAAATTTCTTTTAAAACAGATACCCCTTTTTATTTTTACCCCCCTTTACCCTATTAATAACTAAATTTGAAAAATAAATAGCTAAACTTTTGAACAAATTTGAGCCCTAAAACCATGCTCTTTGTATAACCTGTCAACCACAAAAAATTTTTTTCAAAATCGGACATGTGGTTTCTGAAATAATCCCGGACGAGGAAACAAACCGTAGAAAGCTTTTTGACGTTCCTTTTAAAGTCTCTTGGTTGAACACACACTACGTGGAGTGTGAAAATGTATGTCAAAAAAAATATGTTTAAATGGTTGATCGGGCGATTTTCATCTCTCTCCCCTCGCCCTTCTCTCCTAAAAACTGACAGTTGCTGGAATCAAAAGTTTCTTGGTGTGAAAGGGGTCTTACATATTTCCTCGTCGTCGCGCATAGCATAACGTGTTAATAATTGTGAAACGTTTTCATTTAAATTTTACAAGGTGTACGTACATGACCGACACGTTAGCCTTTTATTTTGTAATTAAATATTATCTATTAACTAAAGATCTTTTAAAGGGTGTTTAAAAAAACTATTAATGCAATTATTATAGAATGAGTAAAAAAAATCAACATTAAGGCTCTCCCAAACCAACGCGAATACTTCGGAACGACGACGAAACTTTCGCCTGTCTTAATTTATTTACATGGAGATTAATGGGAGCACCCACACTGGCGCGATACGAATCTTCGAACATTATTCAGTCGTCGCATATTCGCGCGAATATTTCGCTTTGGTTTGGGAGAGCCTTTATGTTCTAAATACCCGAGCAGTATAGAATAGGTCACAATCTTCAGCTAGGTGTGCATGAACTTATAAACCATATTCAAGGTCTCTTATGATAATATAAACGTTGCCATTTAAATTGAACTCAAGTTCAAGTTATTGCTTCTTCCTCTTTTTTGTTTATTACAAATGAGTATGTATGAACATTGTACATGAATGAAATATGAATACCTTGCCGGCTTGAGTCCTTTGTTTTACGAGTTGCGTATACCTACATGTATTGTAATTTTCTAGAAGTGAAGCCATGGAACAGCTGAAATAAGTTCTTTGTTTGAACAAAATGTATTGTTTTGTCAAAAAAAAAAACAGCAACAAAAAATAAAAGATACGGATTTTCGCAGGCATTTCCTAGTAGGTACCTAATTAAGAACCTTACCTCTATATAAATTGATCTTTTTGATCACACACTCTCTTTAAAAAAAAAAATAAAAATGTTGTCCTCAGAATATTATTGAAATCAAAACACAAACATTTTTCTCAGGAATTTTGTGTTGGTACACTTCTGAGAACACTAATTCTCTTAGATCTCAGAAACATAAATTCATTGTAGAATTACTAAATAAATAAAATTGAACTAAAAATAAATATATTTAAAAATAGATTGCCATTTTCTTTTTAGTATATTTATCTATGCAACTAGCAAACCCCAGCCCTTGCCAATTTTTTTTTAATATGTCGTAATTAATGGAACAATTACAGTAAATTTAATAATTATTTCAATTAACTTTAAAATATTTGATATTTTATTCTCTTAATTAGATACATTTATTATGTTTTGGATTATTGAAAGCTTATTTACAAAACCCGCTTGGAAAAACAATCTAGGTGTTAATGAGCCCCTAGGAAGTTTTGTGTAGGGTTTTGCAATTGGCGAGGGTAGATTTTAGCGGGCTGTGATGGCCGTGTTGTTTATGTGACAGCTGTCAAATCTGTTGTTTATTATTAAGTTAGTGATGCCAAATCACCATTTGTAAGTTACACGATTGAATAGCACTTTTAAATAATTATAAAACTTTGATATCAAAATCATTTGTTTCAACGATACGTGGGTTGCCCCCATTTCACGGTTTACATGGTTGTCCTTCCAAAGTTTGGTGGCCAAATTTGAGTTGAGCGATCAGTGAACAATCAGCCCTTGCGTTGACGAAACTATCGAAATTGGCTAGGCTCTCGCCAGTTATGGACCCTTTTGCCTCGAGACAAAACAAAAATTGGTGAATTTGCGATTTGATCGTGGGGCCTTAAACTTATCAGTCCGATACGACGCCCGCTAACCCCTAAGCATATTCCCAATACAAAATTAATAAGTTTATACATACTTTAATTTTATATGATAATGGTTATAAAGTTTTTGGTTTTTGTTGTATACGGGGTAATTTTTCGAGGAGATAAGAACACTCGCCTAAATTTTTTTTATTATTAAGGGCCTCACGAGTATTTGACATGTTTTCGTAGTCTACATTTCCCCGCTTAAAACTTTCCAGGGGCCTTGACTTAACTTGGCAAAAACTTGCAATAATTTTTCAAAGCGATAAATGTCAGCTTTCTAGTTTAGTGTCTTTGAATAACAATAGTTGTGTTTTCTTAAAAAAATATGTGACACCGACACAAAAGTCTTTCGGGTCGATGAGATGATGGTTCAAAAATATTTAGAGGCTTCCATACAACTACATAGATAGGTAGAAATAGCGGCCTAGTGCATTCTAGATCCGTGACCCAATTAGCGCTGGAGTGCGCGCGCCGTTTTGATACCATAACTCGTATTGACCTGTGGGTTGAGAGTGGCTTTATTGCAGGGGTTTGCGGATATACCCCCTTACGGGTCTGAAAGGAACATACCCTTAGACACCCTTTGGAATTTAAGTCGAAGTTAAATCTAGAGCCACATCGTCGCGTTGAGGAAAGCGATCAAATCTTTGATCTTTATCTCAGAAAGTTCGTTTAGGTCTTCAAGAAAAGCCTTTCCAAATCAATGCGCCATCTATCTGGTTAGAACAGGGCATACTCACATACTTTAGGTGGCGCTCCAACACGGGCTCAACCAACAAGCTTCTTGCAGCCAGCTCTGCGACAAGCTATACTGTAAACAGTTTCGCACGTCAAAGGTGATCCCATGCGTGGCCTTGAAATCGATGAAAAGCTGGTGGATGTCGATTTTTAGTTTTTTTTTTTTCCAACATCTGCCGTTATATGTATGTATATTTGATCGATGGTAGAATTTATTGTCCCAAAGCCAGGCACTGGTATGGACCAATGAGGTTGTTGAAGACCGGCTTCAGGCATTCACATAATACGGCAGAATAGATCTTATAGGCAATGTTAAGGAAACTGATGCCTCTGTAGTTGTTGCAGTTTAGAGGGTCTCTATTTTTGAAATTCGGGCAACAATTCATCAGACATGCTTTCTCCCGACCATATTTTGCGATATGAGTTGGTGCATACTCATAATCCTAACCAAGTCATCGCTTGCCGCTTTTAACAGCTCGGTAGCTGCAGCAGTGTAATTGGACTTAAGTTTAAATATGGCTATCTTCACTTTGTAGGCAAGCGGATGTGGTGGATGGGCGAAATTGTCATATAGGCTAAATGGTAAAATCTGCCTGACAGCAGGATTCAATATATCATCTCCGTCATACAGTTTGCAATAACGATTTTTCCATATTTTGCGCGTCTACTGAAATTCTACTACGATGTTTTATTGATCGGCCTTTCAGAATTTGGCTTGGGGCTAGTATCTAAACTTGAAAGGATCTTTGGACCTTGTTGATAAAACTTCCGAACTTTGTCCTTCTGATAAGCCAGTCATCCTCCCTCCTCTTCTGCGTACGTAGAGCTTGCGATGAGCTCTGGTCCTTCTATGCAGCACCACCGTTTTGTATAAATCTTGTTTAGCTGCATGTGCTTGCCGGCATTCATCGTCAAACCAGGGGTTTCTTTTGGGTGGTCGTGTAAAACCCAGCAGCTTCTTGGAAATTTTGCCACTGGTTGTCAATTCCTATGATGCTTGCAAAATAGGTATCCTTAAGAGGTTATTAGAGACTCGATCGGGAAATGACTTAGCGATCTCCTGCGATTACAGTCGTCCGAAGTCGTACTTCCTCACAGTATTTTCCTATTTTTGCATGGGTCGGGATATTCGCAGCCGTACCTTGGCTACAACGAGTCAATGTTGACCCATCGAAACGTTGGGACGTCCATTTAAACGTTAGGAAGTCCATGATAAAATGGATGAGTGTCTTGTGCCAATCGCAATGCGGCTAATCTGGTTGATGGTTAATTGATCTGGATTAGTCGTGGGAACTGCGTTTTAACTACCACAATGTATTGCTCCTTATTTAAGTAATCAGGCATACTTACCAAAATAAATGACACCTAAAACTTTCATATTGGCACTTTAAGCACAGTGTTATAGTCTGGTTGATTAGTAAGTGGCCAATATGGAAGACTTAAGGGCCAGTTTCACAGTCGACACTAACCGGAATAAGTATCACTTAAGCTTCCCATATGAGGAATTTAAGCAACATTTCATAGCCAGCGTAAGTTGAACTTAAGTCACCAACATCGGAGACTTAAGTGCCACTTATTCAGGTAACAGTGCGCTGTGATATTGGGAATTAATCTTTCACATTCCCCACTTAAGTGTCACTTTTCCAACTGAAACTGGCCCTAAGTGTCATATGTCATTTATTCAGGTAAGTGTGCGATATTGCACCCTAATCTTCTATATTGTCCACTTAAGTGTCACTTTTTTTGGCTGTGAAACTGGGTCAGAAAAGTGGCACATAAGTGAGCAATGTTAAAGATTAAGCCGCAATATCACAGTGCACACTTCCCTGGATAAATGGAATTTAAGTCTCCGATGTTGGTGACTTAAGTTACACTTACGCTGGCTATGAAACTTAGCCTAAATTCCTAATATATGATATTAAAGTGCTATTTATTCTTTTAATTGTTGACTGTGAAACTGGCCCTTAGCCTAAATTCCTAATATATAAAATTAAAGTGCTACTTATTCTGTTAAGTGTCGACTGTGAAACTGGCCCTAAGTCTTCCACATTGCCCACTTAAATGTCAATTGCTTTGAATGTGAAACAGGGCCTTAATCCACCTGAATGAAAAATTTTATTTTTATTCTTTTTTTTTCGCTTAAGAGAAACTAAACGAACGACTCACGATTTATGGTTGATACCTTCAGAAACTATTAAAAATATTTTCCTTCAGCTGTAATATGGGTAAATTTCTAAAATCATAATGAACAAACTCAACATCAATGTAAGAAGTTAGAAGAAGTTAAAAAGGTTACTCATTTAAAGATGTGCTTGCTTTAAAATGAAAATAATTGAAAACAAAATAAAAATAAAACAAAATGAATGTCCTTGTGAAATAAACTGAATTTGGCCTTGAGCGTCTAATGAAGTGTATTGATTTTTTTTTTTGTTCCGGAAGTAAAACGAGATATGTTTCCTTTGATGTTGCAAATAAAATTTCTTTTGCAAAGGTGTGTTGCATCTGTGTCCCTCTTGGTTGTTCGTAATAAAATGCATACATCATCTATACAGTTACCTAAGTCAGCTGCACACAAATCTACGAGTATTTTGAGAAGGATTATTTAAAGGCTTTTGATGTTTTGAGCATGAAAAAGCTCGAGGATATGCAGGTAAAGAAATATGATGATGACTTTTAGATAATAGCTAAAGATGAATAGGAAGTTATGAATGGCTTGAAGATCTTAAAATCTACTTATTATCAAAGAATAATCATCACGCAACTGGTATTGTTGGATTAAACTGAGAATTGAAGTTTAGGTCAACTCAAGGTCATACAGAATTTGCTTGCCAGGGTGAGTTCAGATTTTTCTAAAAATCTTTTTTGGGCGACTCGACTGTAGGGTTACTTCAGGGTTCAGTGAACAAACCTAATGTCAGGGCAAATTACTGTGTAAGCTTTGGAGTAGTATAAGAACGGTGACAAACTTAAAAGCGTCCATTTTAACTCATCGATTTGGGCAGGTTAACTGATATTCAACAATGTTTTAAGCATGTAATTGCATATTATCACTTACTTGAACCATCATTGAACATCAGTTAATCCGCCGAAATCAGTGAGTTAAAATTGCTGAACCACGGATCACTATTTAAATCACGTTTGTAGAACTGGTCCAAACAGACTTAGGACCAGTGTTTTAGTGCGAGATTAAAGTTAAACCCGAGTTAACTCATCAAATCTGGTGAGTTAATTTAGGATTAACTGAACAGATGCTTTAATGTTTTATCCACCGAATTTGTTTAGTCGTTCCCGTATGAATTCTCCACCGAATTTATTAAGTCGTTACGTATGCCTTCTCCACAAAAAAAAAACTGCTTCCTAAGTTAACTGTGAGTTTATTTAATTCTAGAGATGGCTAACTCTGGTTTAACTCAGCACTGAAAAACTGGGCCTTTATGTCCGTCCATGGGCTTTAGGTGTCGAACGGCAGGGAGCAGTACGGCGACGGGCCGTGTTTGCCACCGCCGCATGCGGACATCAGGCCTGTTGGCACTTTAACCCGTACATAATGTCCACAAAATATTTCATGAAATTTAAAATTATATGAAATCGATTTCAGCAGTTTTTTCTTACCTTCTCTGTGGCAATCAATGCAGAAATAATTTGACGTCTACTTCATTCAGAATTGGACTGCTCTCAACCCTTCATATATGGGTAGAAGAGATGAGTCAAAATTCTGGGGGTCTATTTCACGGAACATACGTTTTGTGTGGTAAGATGTAACCTTTCAAGAGTTGTTGCCATTTTAAAAGAAAAATCTTATATAATATTAATTGACATCCAAACAAAATCGATATTCTAAAATAACAGTACCGCATCGGTTAATTGACATTTTACACTCAATATACCTACATACGGCCTGGTAATAGAAGTAAGCAATATTATTGGCTGGAAAATAAAAAAAAAAAAAACTATATATATGTGTATATGTATTGTATATGACAACTCGCTTTGATATTCGAACTTATTTTAAGATTGTCAAACTCGTCAGTTAAATTATAAAGGGTTTTCCAATAGGGACGGACCGATGTTGACAGTCTGAGGCGGCCATGTTGTTTCGGCGGCCGGCGTTTGACAAATCTTTTCTTTATTAATCAGTCACTAATGTCAAATCACCATGGCAAGATACGCGATTGAACATCACCTCCAAATGATAAAACTTTAATAGCAAAATCTTTTTTAGTAACGATGCGCCCGTTGCGCCTTTTTATGATTTACATGGTTGTCCTTCACAGTCGACTCTTCAATGTTTGGTGGCGAAATTTGAGTCGAAAGAATCAGTCAATAATCACGTATGTCCGTAAACATTTATGAATAGATTAAGACACCAAAATGTCGTTTTCGTTTGGATGTTCGGAGTACTCTTTTTGCACTCCTTTTTCACTCCTAACTACTCCAAAAGTCTTCGATTGGCTGTTCCGAGTAATGTTTTCGGAATGTTCTTCTGTTTCCAATTTTATATTCGAGTAGACGAGGAACACACACAAACATACATATTAAGTTTTTCGTTGGATTAATTGTCAAAAGTGATAAATACATGAAGAAGCCATTTTGTTAAATGTGGGCTTTGGTTAGTGTGTGTGTAAATTTAGGAAAGTTGGTGTTTTTATATTCGATTGGAATTAAAAAGGAGTAAAATATACCGAAAATCCAATCGAAAACGACATTAATTTACCAATGTCCTTGACAGATAAATAGCAATTTGCCAACCATCCCTGCATTTTATTCTCTGCTTTTAAAACTGAACGAAAAAAAAAATTTCCATCAGTGCAGGTGACATAGAAATAAGAGATTATTGATCTTTTTTCCTTCAAATAAAATAAAAAAGTTTAAATTTAATATCAACGAATTGAAACTTTGCTGAAAATTTAAACTAATGATTTTTCATTTCGATGATTTATTGGCTCCGAATTTTGACATTTCGATTATATGAGTAATTTTTTAGTCGTCGACAGCTGTGAACTGTCAAAAAACATTAACATGTCAAATGAGTGGCTGAGGTTGCATTCGAATTTTTTTATTTGGGTTTGTATTTCACTCTACATTTATGTATGTGTAAACTAGGCTTTACGACGAAATATCATATGTTTGTTGTTTTTCAAGCAAAGTTTTCATGTAGGTAGAATCAGTGGTTGTGCAAATATGTGTTCATAAAACCGATCTTTTAAAATTATATCCGAAAGCACAGCTAAAACGATAACTAAATTTTATATGCAAGATCTACGGACAAATTTTAAAAGAAGAAATAAACAAATTGCGGCAGTGTATGATGAAAGTTAGCCAATAAGTCAAATAAACAACAGAATGCCATTGAACTATTTACATATATATGTATAGGTATACAATAAATGTATATTTCCATTTTGTTCTTCCCCGAAAAAAAAAGAAAACAAACAAACCTATGTGTCAATCATTAAAAATCATCGTTGATGTGTCAGTGTCAACTCTTCTGTGGTAATATTTATATGCCAAAGAAAAGACTGTCTATCCATTCTCCAAAGCAGAGTTTATTGAACTATGTGCCTATCTATAATATACTGTTCAACTGATGATACACGCAACGTTACCGCTGCTCGGCGCAGTGCTCTCATCGTTATTTTTGACAGCAGCTCTACTATAATTAAATGTCAAGTGAGTTTGTTTGTTTCTTTTATGCAAATTATTAAATTAAATCAGTAAAAAAAAAATAAAAAAACTTGGTCTGATTCTGATTATTGAATTAAATAGATTAATAAAATATTTGATCAATCTTTTTACTTCAACAGCGCCCTCTATAAACACACAAACAATAAAAAAAAAAAATAATAAAGTATGCGGAAACAGAAATGTGTTTCAATGTCAAAGCATGATGTGAATTGTAATAAACTTTGTAGATTGTATTAGATGACAGTTGGTCTTGGTTTAGTTGTTTTTGTTGTTTAGTTGATGCGAGAGATTTTATACGTATCTGTCAATGCTATTCCGCTCCAACTGTTTTTTTTTTTTTGTATTTTTTCAACACGTTATGTGGCGTTTAAAGCAGCAAACTTAATTAAAAGAATACGTACCAAGAAAATGTTACCTAGGATTGTATTTCACCAATACACTCATCATTGTTATTGCCACCTTATTTTTAATGGGGGTTGTATTATGCGATGAACAAGTGAAGCAACACGTGCATTTATGATTGTAAAGAAGTTCGGAAAAACTAAAGCTCGCAACAATAGGGAAGGAAATTAAATTGCCTTTTGATGAATAAGTTTTGATGAAGACGAATAAGTGATTTTGTACGATTACATATGGTAAGGGGTTCAAATGGAGAGAATATGAAATGAATGAAAGGACCTTTGTATGTCTTATGAAAACTTAACTTGATCTTACGTAACCCATCGACCATAGAAACGAGTTATAAGCTACCTGCTAGCTGATATATTGTATTTTTGATGTGTAAACATCTATGCTGGCGGTAGAGTGAAAAAAAACGTGAACGTTCGTGTGCAACGTTACGGTGTGCAATGTTACGATATGCATACCAGGATGGGTGCGTTCAGTGAAAAAAATCTTAAGATCCCCTTCAAGCAAAAACAAGTCCGTTTTGGATCCGCGCACGTTGATGTTTACACATATTAACCGCGAGTCCCGGCACTCACACAATTTTTATTGTAATTTGTATAACAGTAACTCATAGTATTGAAAAGTTCTAGTTTCCATGAAAACGAACGAATGTGCTAGAGAAGTGATGGATGATGCCAACCCTGGTTAAAGAAATGTTTCCATTCAATGTACAATACAAACTATAAATTTGAATGAAGTGACATTATGCGATTGACTTAAATAAATTGAAAAAGGAATTTTATTTGATGCAACAAAATTTCTCGAACATATCTCCTCGAAAATTCGGTTTCAATTGAGGAAACCAGCAAGAAACCGTAATTTAGTATTTTGTACTTGTCCTTGTAAAAAAAAAAAAAAACAAAACAAATGTTCAACGCGTTTACTTTGCAAAGTTGTCAAATCGTGTGATCGTCAACAAAGAACGCTACAAACACGTTGACGGTTACGTTGAGTCTGTGAACCGTTGAATTTCGCGTTGACTCTCGGGACTCGCTTTGCCACGATTTTTAGGGTGAACGCGTGGATTATTTTCGTTGATCGTGTAACTACCCTGTCAACGTATTGAAGACATGTGTGCGTACTGCTTGTCAGCAGCGTGTCGAGTGGTTTCAAAGTTGATACAACTGAATTTCTTGTCGCGTCATCGTAGCCTGCGGGGACGTTGTTGATCTATGAAGTTGATTGACGCGAAATTTAAATTTTACTCTGTGACGATCTTCACCCTTGGTTTATTTTAAAATTCAGTAGATTTATTTTCTGTTTGTTTGGACATTTATTGTTCTAATTTTTCTCATTTTGTCTCATTTTTCAAATTTATTTTGACGTAAATTTGATATTTATGAATTTTGCAAATAAAAAGTCATCCTTCTTCTTCTTTTTTTTTTTAAATTTGAACCGCCACCTCAAATAAGTTAAATTACCTTTTTTGCAAAGCGAGAAATAAAATAAATTATATATCTTTTTTTGTTGGTTATTTTATTATATTGATATCGATAGGGTTTGACAATTGATGGCATGACAGATAGAAGAGGAACTAAATTTGCGGTATTTTGTTCCTTTTTCCGAAGCAAATTAATAAATCTCTTTCTTTTTTTTGGTCCATCGAAATCGTAACCATCCTTCGGTGAAATTTGACAGTTTGAAGGTTGAAGAAGAGTTATATTTCGGTCTTTTTTACCCAAATGTCACTCAAGAGCTCTTAAATCGCGTTTTTCCGAAGTAAGCAGTAAATTCTCAAATCTTTCGAATTTTCTAGATTCTTTTTTATCCATCGCCATCATAACCATCCATCTATGGAATTTGACAGTTAATATCTTGACAGATAGAGGAAGAACTTTAATTTGATATATGTATACTTGTATAGTGTATTTCGTTCGAAATGTCATCGTAAATCACTCAAACCTGCCATCATCAACTTGATCAACCTGTACGCATGTAGTCAAGTCGTATGATCGTCAACGTTCTACGTGTAAACCCCTTGACACCTAAATCGCGACGACAAACACTGCACGTCAAAGTGCTTTGGGCCAACATTAACTGACTAGCGTTATTCGTGTGATCGTTAATATTGTATGAGTGGACACGGTGAATATTGACGGTGATGTGCGTTGACAACATGTTGGTGTCATCAGAGATTCAACGCGTTGACCATTTATTTTTTGATCGTCTAATCGTGATTGAAATTATTTTCTGCTAAAATTAAATTTGGGTTCTTTAAAAAGTTTGCATAAAATGTTCATTTTAATTTTTTTTGGCTGGTATATGAATAAAATAGCTGCTCCATATAAGATGCGGCACAGGTGCTAATGGCAATGCAAGTATATTTCAGAATCATTTTATTCAAAACAAATTGAATCTTTCCTTTGAAACGCATAGCATTTAAGCAGGTGCTATGTTTTATTCAAAGCACGCATTGTCTATACTACTATAGATTAAAAATGGCTTGGAGATTTTTTTCTAACATTTAATTATTTACATAGGTTCAAATTATCAGAATAAACATTGCAGAAATGACAGTTATTATATTTTCCAAAGCATTATTTTACACTATACCTGTCAACTAGTTTTTATCTGTGTCTACGTTCTGCAACTCTCGCAAAGATAAAATCAGTCGAGAAACGCTGAAAATTGAAAAAAAAAAAAATTAATAAGGGTTTTGTTCCATTTTTTAACGTTTCTTGGCCGATTTTATCCATGTGAAAGCACAGAACTGGTATATTTACTGTCTGTCAACCTTATATGTCATCGATTTGTCAAACAAACTGAATTAAATAAAAAATTGTTCCTCGCCAGCAATTCTTTGTTGGTATTTATTATTCCACGTTTAATTTCAAATTTGTTCTCGAATTAACAGTACATATGTGCCTATATTGACGTCATAAGAAAAACTAGCAAACCTCATTTGCCATATTGATAACAATTTGTATTTGTATGCACTGACTATAGCATCAAATTAAACTGAAAGAAAAATCTACGATAGTGTATATGTGTAGTGTCTGTTAATTACAATCCGTTAAGCTCAAAGTCAAATATAATTATATATAAGGTACTCGTATGTACATACCGGCTTATCACTTAACAAACATACGTAGGTATAGTCCGTTATGACATGTTTTGTTAAGATTTTATTTGCGAATATTCAGTATACTGAAGGGGAAGATAGAGATTCGAAAAAGAATGATGTGAGTGCCGGGACTTACGGTTAATATGTGTGTAAACATCAATGTTTCTCCAAGCGCAGTTTTGAGGATCTATATTTGGATGTGCGAAGTCGTCCATACGTTGTTGACTAGGTGCACGGATCCAAAACGGACTAGTTTGCTTGAAGGGGATCTTCAGATTTTTGTCACTGAATGCACCCAATATCCTACTATGCAGATTTTTTTCGTAACGTTACGTGTTACATCGTAAAGTGTGACCTCGTATAATGTCGCACAGAGGAAAGTCCACGTTTTTATTTCACTCTACAACCGGCATAGATGTTTACACATCAATAAATCATTAAAAAAAGGGTTCCTGATGATGTACATATATATCGTAGGCCTCATAAGAATAAGAAGACCTAATAACTTCAGCTTATGCTGAAAACTACTTGAATTCCGTACAACTCTAATCTCTCACAAAACTCTAACTACTCAACTTTTCAAAGCTCGTAACTTCAATATATTATTATTATTCTTTTCTCTGGCAGATGTCGCAATACAAAAAATAAACTCCGTAAGACATTTTCGTCTATTTTGTAAAATTAGTAATGTGAGTTAAGAGGTGAGATGAGGCCTATGATATCTGCTTAAACAATGAATGGTTCTTTTTCCAAATTAGAAAAGTCACATAGCATTTCACTTTAATGAGGGTCATTTGAAAAACTTCCGGCTTCATTGGCAAGGAGTAATAATAGAATTTAACCTTTTCTACGAAAGAGGCTTTGACAAAAATATTCTTTATTACTAATTTAACGGGCTTCAGACCAGTGAAGGCTCTTCATTTTCTACAATCCATCGAGCACGCTGCTTCCAGTAATACAGACCAAGAGCTGTATCACCCACGATGATTTTTTCTTCAAACCGAATGTTCGTTTTTCGTCGTCGCCTCGAACCTGAGGACTGGAGTCCGATGAAGGTCCGTCAAGCTGGGTCCGCCACAACAGAAATTCAAAATTCTAATGATGCAGGAATTTAGTTCCATTTATGTGCTAATTTAGTACCGCAATCCCGATCTGGAACTAAAATCCCCTCTATCTCAAACCTGTGACGGACCCAGCTTGACGTCAAGCTAGGACCGCCACACCTCCAAACACAAAATTTCAATAAACTAATGATGAGGGAATTTAGTTCCGATTTTGGTGCTCCTAATTGGCGGAACTCCCAATTAAATACTCTTCGATTTGACCTTGAAATTAAGTGTTGAAAATACAATACCGTGGAGACTTTCCATACTTGACCTACAAAAATTAAAAAAAAACTAATTACCGAAAAATTCCCATTCGAATACACGACCCTTTCATAATTAAGGAAATGTATTCATACCATACCATATAATTTAGAAAATAAATTTCCTTAATTATTAAAGGTTTGTGTATTCGGTTGTTTTTAGTAATTAATATATTTTTATTTTTTTAAGGTCAAGTATGGAAAGTCTCCACGATATTGTATTTTTAACACTAAATTTCAAGGTAAAATCGTGGAGTATTTAACTTGGAGTTTCGGAAATTAGGAGCACTAAAATCGGAACTAAATTCCTTCATCATTAGGTTTTTGAAATTCTGTTGTGGCGGTTCTAGCTTGACGTCAAGCTGGGTCCGCCACAATTAGAGGGGTTAGTTTAGGAGTCACAAAAACTAAACCAGTGGGAGTAGAAAAGCCAAACTGGTTATTTTTTCTAATTAACTCGTATAGAAAGTCTCCCCGAGTTTTTATGTTCGGCACTTAATTTCAAGGTCAAATCGTGGAGAATTTAATTTGGAGTTTCGAAAAGTAGGAGCACTAAAATCGGAACTAAATTCCCTCATCATTAGTTTTTTGCATTTTTGTGTTTGGAGTTGTGGCAGTCCTAGCTTGACGTCAAGCTGGGTCCGCCACAGGTTTGAGATAGAGGGGATTTTAGTTTCAGATCGGGATTGCGGTACTTAATTAGCACTTAAATGGAACTTAATTCCTGCATCATTGGAATTTTGAATTTCTGTTGTGTCGGACCCAGCTTGACGGACCTGTCCGAAGAGCATTGTTGTCTATTCGCTGATTCTTGGCGAACCAATGTATTTGACGTGTTTTGGCATTTTGGAATACATCTACAGCTTAGTACAGCTAAAAGAGTTCCGGATATCTTTTAGTTCCGTCCTCACCAAATATCCGTCGAAGCATATTTCTTCGAAAGAGTCCAGTTCCAGTTCGCCTGTTCTGCTTATTTCCGACAATCTGCGCCGCGCGCTGGCCGTAGAGCAGTTCTAGCAATCAGTATAGTATGAAGTTTTTATAGAGCGTGCACGTCGTAATGTGCGTAAAAAATGTATATCCCATAACTTATGCTCTTGTTAATATCATATTTCTGTCAAAATTATTATCATTTTTCAATTGTTTCTGTTGTGTTTGTTGTGTGTTATGTCCACCTCTTGTATGACCATTTAGGTCATCTAGAACAATTGCTATGAGTTTCCGCATATTTTCCTTGGAAAACCTTTATTTCTTCCTAAAATCCTCCTCACTAAGCACTTGCATTGGATTATATCTGGTTTTGTATGTTTTTCGTTTTCTTGTCGTTGATGACTGAATGTCCAATAATTGCTATAAGACATTATTATTTTTATTCAAAATTAAATTTGCAATCTTCACTTATATTTTTTTTTAATTTCAGAATAAATTTGATACACCTGGTTGTTATTCCTTGGCTAAACTCTTCGCTATTCCATGTTTATTAATTTGGCTGCATATATTTTAGTAGTCGGTTATCGGTTGTCGGTGTACATTTATCACACTGTTTTTAAGATACAAATATTCTGTTCGTTTACTTGCTCAAAACTTATAATTTCTTGTCCAAGTCTAGTCCCAAGTCGTTCGAGTTGTCAAAAAGTTTATATAAAGGGTGTTTTTTTTTAGACGTGTGGTTTTCAAGAACAAATAAAACGCATATAATTTAATGTTATGGCCAAGAATTTAACTTTATTATAAAGATAAGGGTTTGCCAATATGTTTTAAAAATGATTTCGGGCAAGTGACAAATAAATTCCACCAATTTTCGACCAATTTTTGCAGCAATTGTAGCCGTATGTCAACAATAACGCTCCGAATATTCTCTTCCATGGCGTCAATCGTCTCGGGCTTATCTGCGTAGATAAGCGACTTCAAATAACCCCACAAACAATAGTCCAGCGGTGTTAAATCCCACGATCTTGGAGGCCTCCCTCAGGCCCACGCCACAAGATAATGCGCTTACCAAAAGTTTCCTTCAATAAATTGATTGTTTCGTCTTGTTGGAACCAAAGGTTGTCCACATAAACATCCTCCAATTCAAGCACGAAAAAGTCATTAATCATGGCTCTATAGCGTTCCCCATTGACTGTAACATTATGGCCGACTTTATTATTGAAGAAACAGTGCCTTTTGAGGATGTAACGGCGCGGGTCTCAACAATGGATTCTGGATTATGATCACTCCAAATACGAAAATTTTCAACCAAAAATGGGCTTCGTCGCTGAACAAAATTTTCTTGAGCTGCGCCTCGCGAACCGAACCATTATTTTGGTAATAAATTTGCACGATTTGCAAACGTTGTTCAGGAGTAAGTCTATTCATTATGAAATAACAAACCAAACTGAGCATAAATCAAGTGACAGCTGTCAAAAAGACCAACTCCGAAAAAAGTATTGTCCAATTGAAAACCACACGTCAAAAAAAAAAAACACCCTGTACAAAAAAACTAGTAATTTGGTAGTTTTGGGAAGTAAACGAACAGAGCAGTCATTACTCCGAGAATGTCATTTCGATTCATCCAAATCTTAGCCATTTCTGAATTTTTGTTCAAACAATACGGAAACGGATCTTAAATATACACTCATTATTGTCATCGGACAAACGATATTTGAAATAAAACCACGGAGAAATCTATTGCTCAGCAAGCACGTAAAACCCAGTCATGTCATGTGTTTTAATTTTGTTTGTATTCCCTGTATGTGTTGTTCTAGGGGACTTATCTTTTTTATTGCTCATTTTACGTAATCGATTTTTTATTTTGTGTCATGTTATCAGCATCATGCTTCATGCTAGAAAAATAAAAAGTAAAACAAATCGCTATAAGTGTGTTGACATTTTTGCTTCATTTCCTCAGTGTGTGCCGTTTGGTTTTTATCAGCCATTTGCTTTTTTTTGTACCGTTAACTGTGTATGTCGGTTAATTGTCACTTTTGTCTGGTTGTGTCACATTGATGGGTGTATAGAAGATTACAAAAAATCATGCAGCCGGAGGGCACTGGCTTTAGTGTAGTTTAATTTTAAGTGAGTCACTTAACGAAGTGAATGTCTTCTGTGTCATTACTATTGAGAGTTCATGGACGTAATTAAAAAAAAAAAAACAAGCAGAAAGAGTATTGTCATCATTAAAGAAATATAATGATATATCAAGTACTGGGGATAATTTGTTAAAGCCACACATAAATGAATTGCACTGTATTATAAAGTAATGGGAACAGTAACCTAGTGAGTTAATTAAAAATATCACGCAGTGCCAATTAATATTCAGTCTGTCATTAAATACTATTGACAGAAGGTGATATAGTTATATGTAGATAAAACCACTTAAAATGTTTAAAATTCTTGAAATTAATGTAATCAAAAACAAAAAAAATATCTAAATCATTGCCTGAAAGCATTTACTTTACTACAAAGTACAAACTTTTGATACGGAATCAAACGTCATGTTATGTTAATAAATAACTGATTTATTTGTTAATTTTCTAAGCCAATTCATATTATACAATACATAAGTATATGTACGATCTCATGTTATGCTCGTTTTCCGTGTAGATATACAATGGAAAGTTGTGTATTTTAAAGTATGTAAGTACCAAGGTGGTGGAAAAGCAAATTAACAAGTCACAGAAGAACATTTTATGTTCGTATGCTTTTCCGCAATAAAATGATACCTACTATTAAGGGCAAGGCTCCGTAATCGGTCATTATTATCTGTTTCATTCCTTAATATCGGACAAAGTAGATATTTCCCAAAAATTAAAAATGAAAGAAATAAAATCCAAGGCGAAAATAAATAAATAACTCACACGAATGTCTAAAAGCCACTGAATTGTTGGTTGTGGGTTTGTGATAAACTCAAGAAGTTTTAAGCTCTCGAAATAATTATAAGCGAGCGACAAATCACAATCTGCTTCAAATAGAAATTTAAAAACTCTGCACTGATCTGTTCCCACAAGAAAAATGACTCAACCAATTAAGCATTGTCCAGTATAATGTTCTTGCGGAGGCGTATGGCATGTGCCCGAAGTATACGATGTCAAAATTTGTTGTGGTGACTTCAACGCCAAAATCGGAAAGGGGGGCATCTTTGGTTCGATAGTCAGAGAACACAGCCTGCATGACAACACTTTCTGGTAACGGACTAAGGCTGATAGACTTTGCCGCAGCAAAGGATGTCAGCATAGCAAGCACTCGATTCTAACACTTCTATACACAGAAGGGGACCTGGCGGTCTCCCGATCAGAGAAACGTCATCCGAGTTTTGCAGGAATGTCGTATCTCGACATTTCTGACAAACTCGTCCGTTTGTACCGGATGACACTAGATAAATCTCGCTGATACGTCTTAGTCGACAAGAACACCATCCAACCGTTTGATGTCGAGAAATGTATATTGCAACCTATTTAACATCGGCTTTTCAGGAATTTTACGCAACAACAGAGGTGCAATCCTTCAAAAATCCGTTCAACTAATTACTTTTGCTTATGCTACTAGCTTTCTTTTTTCGTTCCGAACAGAGTCTGAACTGTCAAAAAAAAATGTTTTTGTTCCTTTTCTTGCTCAGTGCGTACAGAGCCTTAAAGTTGTGTTTCGTTCAGAGAATGATCAGAGCTTGTTCAGATCCCGAACTAGGAGCTCAGAAAAAAATCGCCTGAGCATTCTGAGTAAAAAGCCAAACGTCATGTGCGAAAAGAGGAAAAAAAAAGAAATCATATTAAAGTGGCGGATGAAGCGGTCGGCACCGGCGCAGAAAGTAAGTTTTATTAGTAAACCGCGTAGGAACATTTTATTTTTGAATGTATAAGAACTTATTTCAGTGTTCAAATGGACCAAGCCATCCATTTTATCTTAATTTTTGTAACTTGAACTTTCCTTCTTTTTTGCTTTGTGGAGTTTGACAGCTATAAATTGACAAATGTCATTTGTTGACAGCTTGTATGTCAAATGTATTTTAAAAATATTTTTGAGCGCTCAGAACACGTTGTGTTCAGAGTATGTTCAGAGCTTGTTCAACATGCTCGAGCTTTCTTCTGAACGAAAAAAGAAAAACGCCTATTATGGGAAGAACTAAGAGCCGTTTGCTCATACGAAACATAAATATTTATGTACTACTTAAACGCTTATGTTCTACTTTCTCTTCAGCGTAAACTGTCACATAATTTCTTATGTAGAACATAAACTCTTAATTTTCGATTCAGCAAATGGGCCTAAATGTGTTGATGTGACTATTACAGCCCGACGAGTCTTGAAGTAACTGCAGATGAGTAGATAGGGACCGAACTGGCTGGAAGGGCTAGCGCCGCATCTATAGTATAAAAGTATACGAGCTACAGCTCCACTATTGTTTTCAGCGAGTCATTCATCATTTGTTTAAATGAAAAAACCGAACAAAAGATAATTAAAATTAAAGATCAGCAAGTGCATTGTTTCTTCTGCATCACACAAACATTTTGCTTTTTCTTGTATTTATTGATGATCCTATATAAAAGAAGGAAGATATGGTAATTACAATCAGGACAAAAAAAATTGTGTGAGTGCCGGGACTCACGGTTAATAAGTGTAAACATCAACGTGCGCGGATCCAAAACGGACTTGTTTTTGCTTGAAGGGGATCTTAAGATTTTTTTCACTGAACGCACCAATCCTAGTATGCAGATCGTAACGTTGCACACCGTAACGTTGCACGACGTAACGTTGCACAATAACGTTCACGTTTTTTTTCACTCTACCGCCAGCATAGATGTTTACACATCAATAAACCCAGGCTATAAACAGAAAAAGAATCACACATGAATGCGATCAAATTAAAATAAAATTACATCGATTGAAATAAATTACAAAAACGAGAATGATTTTCCGATTTTTTTTTTTTTTGAAAATGTGCCAATTAAAATCACGTCAAGTTAACGTGTTGTTTTCCTATATACCTAATCTAGTAAACAATTCATTCAAATGCTTTATAGTTTGCCATTGAGATTGGGGCTTGGGAGAGATAATTGAAAAAATTAAAAGTGAAATCTAAATTGTTTAAATGGGCTTCATGCAGATCTTTGAATAAGTGTTTATTCTGCGTGACAATATTGGAATAAACAAATACATACATATATCTGCTGCGTGAAATCTATATAAATAAAAATGTAAATGTTGGTTTGTTCCTAATCGCTAATCTCTCAAAGTTCATGACCGATTGCTTTGAAATTTTGACACCCCATTGCATTCGAATACGCGCGTGTTTATATAAACTTTTTTTTAGAAAAAAAAAAACAGCGGGGTATGTTGTGCATAAAAACAACACCCGCTATACAGCAATACAGGAACTTTATTTATCAGAAAAATTTCTCAATTTATTGTCAAAAAATTGAGGAAATAAAATATAAAACTTTTGCTTGAAATTTTCAGAATTTTCAAAAATTTCAGAATTCAATTCAAATATTCTATAGGTACATATCTATAATTACGTAGGTATAACTATCCGTTTAAAATTCAATGTTTTTTCAGGACAATGTTTTTGCATGTGCATAAGGAAAGAGTACCTACTGTATGTATACTTACTTGCAGAACTATAGAATCTAAAATGACATCTAAATCTCAATTTGAGATAGAATTTTTATTTCACATCAAGGTCGAAGTCGAAGAGTTTGAAGCTAAGCGCAAACCCAAGCGAGGGCGGTCACGATCACGATAATATTTATCGCGCGATAAATATGTTAAAAAACGTTAAACATTGAAGTTTAGACACAAGAAACCGAATCTTATTATATCATCATCATCGTCGGCTCGACAACCGGGGTCCGGTCCTGGCCTCCTTCAACAAGTGTCTCCACCCATCCCGGTCTCGAGCCGCCGCCATCCAGTTGCGCACCCCAAGGCTTCGGGCGTCCTGGTCTACGCCATCTCTCCAGCGCAAGCATGTTCTACCACGCTGTCGTCTACCATAGAATGTACCACAAAGAACTTTCCGAGCAGGTTCCTCTTTGCTCATGCGACCTAGGTGCCCTGCCCACCGGAGTCTACCGAGCTTAATTTTTGTCACGATATCCGCTTCAAGGTAGATTGCGTACAATTCATGAATCGGAATCGTCCTTCCTCACATATGGGGCCAACAATTCTCCTTAAGAATTTTCTCTCGAACGCGGCTAAAAGGTCGGAGTGCCTATTGCTAAGCACCCAAGTCTCGGATCCATATGTGAGTACTGGCAGAACCATGGTCCTGTAGAGCAGCAGTTTTGAAGTTATGGTGAGATTTCTGGATTTGAAGAGCTTTGACAGACTATAGTAGGCTCTGTTGGATTTGAGAAGCCGCCCGCGTATTTCTTCTTCTATATTGTTATCGGCTGCTACTATTGACCCAAGGTATTTAAAGGATTACACCACTTCAAATTCGTGCTCCGCTACCTTGATTGTTTGACCAACTGTTTTTCTCGCATTCGAAGCCACCATGTACTTTGTTTTACCTTCACTAATGTGCAGCCCCAGATTTTGTGCCGCCTGCTCGATCTGGATGAAGGAATCATGTACAGCTTGTTCGGTTCTTCCGATGATGTCGATGTCGTCTGCGTAAGCCAGTATCTTGCTGGACCTGTTGACGATGGTCCCTCTTGTTGCCGTGCCAGAGTCACGGATTGCTTTCGCCAACGCCAGGTTGAAGAGGAGGCAGGCCAAACCATCCCCTTGTCGGAGTCCTCCGGTAGGGTTGCGATCCAATCATATAGCCCTTTACCAGATCCACTAATACCTACTAGGTACATGTCAGTGCTTAAAGGTTTGCACCAGTTATAGAGTTGGTGATTGTCCGAAAAGTTAATAACGAGTTTGCTGATTGATAGGGACTAGGTTTTGGTCTGTGCCCTCGATCTCAAGGGAATGTTAAGCTCACACTGTGTGCTAGGCAGTTCCATTGGGGTTGAGAGCCGTCCGTATAACCTATCACTAGATTTACTTGTGGTTGGGCTTTTTCAAAGTCAAGGCAAACCTACCTAGGTTTTTGTCAGAACTTTAAGTCCTTCACCAATTATGTATTAAGTGGTTGTCCGGAGAGTTAGTGACGATATTTGTATATGAATTTTGTATTTGTAGTGTTTTACCTAACTTCTTAGGCCAGCAATAGTCAATCGGAAATCGGCCCGAACCGGAGTCGATAGCGATACAGTCCACGACTACCGATTCACCGAACCCCGGTAGACCATCGCTAGTCCTTACACTTCCAATGCAAGAGCTATGATGAAGTTATTGTTTGAACTATTAAATCCATCTGGTGCTGTTCAGAAAAGAGATAAAATCGTTTATCCTTTTGTTCGACAGCACGGTTAGGTTATCGAGAAAAGAGCTTCCAAATGCCAGGAAGCGAGACCTGGCCAGGGCTGGGCAGTTACAGAGAAAGTATTCCATGGTTTCTTTCTCTAGAGCGTTCTTGCAGCTACGGCAGGAACTATTAAAAGGTATCTTTAGCTTAGCCGCACGTTCTCCTATTGGCCAATGTCCAGTGATGATTGCAACGATCCTGGCCGTGTCTGTATTTCGCTTTATTAAATCACTTGATCTGTTTTTGTCATAAGAAGCCATATCTTCCTAGATATCTTGCAGTTTGACAGACCGTGCCACCTTTTTATTGATTCAGATAGGAAATGTTCATATATTCTGCCCTTCACGAATCCCAGTGGAAGGTCGATTTCTTCTGCCTGAGAGACGAGAAGGGCTGATCCCTGCCTGACAAGCTCATCTGCTTGCTCATGGCTTGGATGTCACTATGG
Source organism: Leucozona laternaria (assembly GCA_932273885.2). Classification (NCBI taxonomy): domain Eukaryota; kingdom Metazoa; phylum Arthropoda; class Insecta; order Diptera; family Syrphidae; genus Leucozona; species Leucozona laternaria. Next base: position 36,434,836 of record OW026366.1, read on the forward strand.
CCTGGGACTCATATGAGTGAGATTTAAGTGCTTTCACTAAAGCCTGCGAAGTCAACTCTGCATTGATTTACCAACTTTGAGGTTACCAAGCAGCTATTAATTGCTTTGATTGCAGCCATGGCTGTCTATACAGATGGCCACATTGTGGATATTTTGGTTAGATAATTGTTTTTTGTTTGAGTATCCTGCAGGCTTCTTTAATAGCTAGTACCTCTGCCTGAAATACGCCCCAACTCCAACATTCAATTTTGAGCCGTCGCTTCAAAAATTGTGAAGATTGTGGTGTCATACTCATTTGTCACCGAATCATTATTCCACTCGTCTCTAGTGGGAAAAATCACATTGAACCTTTTTTCGAAGTTGATAGAGAATATAAAGAATATTTAATTTGATTTTTCAGCGGAAAGCACTAAAATCGGGTCTTTCTGCAGCGAAAAATAAAATTTAAAAATTTTTGAACATTCAAAGTTTTTTTTTCAATCCATCGTGTTCCAATGCAATTCGATTTAACCTACAAAGTTTTTGGGCTAGTTATGGAATATAATATATCTCAAACTAGCATCAACTTCATCCTAAAACCTTTTTTTTTTTTACAAAAATAGTCAGCAATAACTAACCCTTCACGCATTTCGAACAACTACGTGCCAACTGAGCCGTGTATTTCATTTTCCTTTTTTTCACGTACTTATACCTACATTGTTTCTTTTATCTAACAATCAAAATTATGTATGAATGTATGTATGTAAATATATGAAATGCTTAACAATGCTTTTTTCTTTTTTTGTTTGCAGGTAAGATGATCTAGTAAACGCACCCACAATGACAACTTATTGTACATCACCGTCACCGTTGAACCTCAACTTCCCAACATATCTATACATATACATACAATCGTAAATATTTCCAACTATCAGTATTGACACCTTTCAAGGTCGCTTGTGAGCTTGGGACAGAGCAATTGAATTTTATGGTCTTTTGCTGTCATTACACGATTGCATGGCAAGCTGCTGTCTTTCTGTCACTTTTGCTCTTTCTTTCTTCTTTCCGCGACATACAATTTTATTTGCCTTTGCAAAGCTATTTTCAGTTTAGGTTCAAACGCGGGTATGTTTCTCAAGTTCATTTATTGTTGTTGTTGAATTAGTGTTGCGCCACTGCCACTATACCATTGGTGGCGACGCAATGACTGTCACTGTGTCACATGTTTTTAAGTTTGTGGCTAAAACTAAAATAATTACCATGATGGAAGTTCGCCGCCACCATTGCCGGAAATGGAAGGAGGAATATGCAATTCATATTATGGCAAATTGTAATGCGGATCAATAAGTATATACGTGATACACCTAACATACCTGAGCTTCATGTTGTAACAATTGTTTATTATTGAGCGTTTTGTCAAACCCTATACCCAACCCATCAGTGACCGCTAATTTTGTTTTTTTCTTTTTCGGCGTATTCTTTAAATATAATGAACAAAATTATTTTGGATGAATGCTAGAGCTACAAAGTTAACCAAACTACCGCATACATTGGCGATAGTAAACGCCACCGGCTTCGTTGTGTGTGTGTGTGTGTGTGTGTGTCTGTGTTGGAATGGAAGATATGCTACTGGCTACTATATGTGTGGCTTAATGCACCTTATACACTTTCTACACAACAACGAAAATTCGATTTTTTTTTTGTTTTTTTTTTTTTAATTTAGGGCTTTGGTCAAGGTCAAGTTGAATGGCAAGGCGAGGCAGTTATGGACAGAAGTTTATAGCTATTTAGTGTTTTGTTTATATTTGCTTGAGCGATGATTCGGAAGTCGATAAACGAGTTTAACACCGTATAAAAGCAATAATAAAATGGTAACTTATTTAATATTAAACAAAACCTATAAATAGTCCGGAAATATTACAATTGAATGAATTATCGTTTATATTTTTTTTTTAATTAATTTAAAGAAAAATTTGAAGGTATTGACCTCTAACGAATTAATTGCTAACCAACATAATAATATTGTCTGGTGGAATAAAAATATTCGAAGTTGGATATAGACTCTATTGTGGACTAGTCACAGTTCATGTTTTTAATTATGCAATTTAAAACTGTAGTAGTAACCCTTGTTGTAATGGTTAGTGCATTGGGACTTAAGTGATCGTCGTTTTTACGATTGCTCTATAGATAGGATAGAGACAGCTATCGACAGCTATCGTGAAAGCGGCAATCGAAAAATTGATAATCAACTATCATTTAGCCGATTCCACCCCTGGACTATCACTTCGATCGATTGAATGGTTTGGGTATGAAATCCCGCATCACAAAATCCCGTATCACAAAAACCCGCAGCACAAAATCGGGCAGGATCTACTACAGTGAGACAGCGCATACAATTTTTCTTTGCCATAGGAATTGGTGCCGCGATTGTATGAGGATCACGAAGAACGAAGTTTCCTACTATTTTGCTGGGATTATGGTCTGTTGTCCGGATCTGGTCGGTCAACGGCAGTAGGTCTGACGGGGGAGTTTCTGGAGGTGGGTCTGGAACTGGGACATAGGTTCTGGCCCTAGACCTGGGAAATACGTTCTGGTCTTGGGTCTGGAACTGGGGTGGAGGTCCTCGATCTGGGACAAAGCTTCTGGAGGTGGATCTGGAAACGGGACAACAGTTCTGGAGGTGGCTCTGGGTTAAAGTGACAAATCTTCCAAGTGTATCTCTTGTCATGATAAGGCCCCTCTAATGTAAGCTTTTTGGAGTCGACAGAAAATTGTAGGTAACCTCGTTTCCTGCTCTATCACTCACTCGGTGAGCTCTAGAGTTCTCCACGAGCTGTCTCGCCACCAAATTTATTGATTCATTTACTATTCCACCGAAGCATCAATTATTGAAAAACGTTTATATGGTGATGCTTCAAGTACTTTACTAACATGGGGGGCTGCCGGCCAGTGGAGGCCCCTGAGACCTCTGCGATCCCGAACACGCTGCTTCTAGACATCTACGTTAAGCACTTTTGGCATCCACAATGGCTTGATATTTAAACCAAAGCAGAAGTACGATCTTCATTGTCTCCTCGAACCTGGGGGTTGGGATTTGAAGACACTTTATTGCCTGGAGTCTTGTTGTTCAACCACTCGACGTGGCCGAGAAAATGAAGTCGAAGTTTTATTTTTTCAGAACCCTGGCAAATCCTGAAAATCCCTACTGATTTCAGGTCTCTGTCATCCAGACTGTTGACGACACCAATAAATCACTCTATTGAATTCCTCCACTATCATAATATTCTTATGAGTTCTTCTTAGAATTCTGACGATTCATTCAGTTAGACATTTCTGCATAATATGGGTGGACGCCACTAGTATAGCTGGCCGGCGGTGGCTACTACCACTTGGAGCTAGAATAATCCCAAAAGTTGGTGTGTAGTTACTGTTGCGGTGTATGGATAAAAATAAATTGGTTGGAGAGAAAAAGTGTGCAAGTAAAATGTGAGGAAAGAGGAGTATGCGAGGCTGGGGTACTCTTATAATTCCCCATTGCCTTGAGAATTACCTTTAAACAGAAAATGAGTTGAAATAAGCTGCTATGCAGAATTCACGTTTAAATTCGTGTGTTTTATTTTTTGCAAAGAAACTTGCGAATGTAATTCCATGTGAGTTCCTAGCCCAATAGCGTTTTTAGGTAACGGACACACTTGGAATTTCGTTTGCACGATTACTTTGTGGCGAAATATGGAGCACATGAGTTTTAATATTAAATAACGCACATGATACCAAAACCACTTCGCTCTGAGAGAATTTCATCTCCATCCATCAGAAAGAACACAATGGAACCTATTTTTCGAAACAAACAAAAAAGCTGACGCTTTGACACTTCTTATGTCAAATTCCTTACAACCAAAAAAATCGATTCTTTTTAGAAAAAATCGATTTCAATTTAAAAATTTATTTTTTTCGTGCCCAATGGAACACTTTTTCAAATTGATTTATTTTTGTCATTGTATTGGTTGTCTTGACGCATATTTTCCCGAATAATTTATTTTATTTGTTTTCGTGATTTTAAATCATATTTATTAAAATAAACGGTGTTCAGAAAAAAACAATTCGACTGTTAACAGTCAAATATTTCTCCTTCAAAAGTCCCATAGCAAGGCAATAAAAAAAAGCTACAATTTATCTTCTTTGAAGACTTGTAGCGACTATATAATTCGCAGTTGCTCTTTGTAGTTCGAATTATATGGAATCTCGATTTATTCGGGAAAATATGCGTCAAGACAAGGTGTAATGGTCATCTTCTGATGAGCCCAGACATTACATCGGGGCGAAACGCATATATGAACACTTTTATGCTGGTTTTATTTGTTTTCGTGATTTTAAATCATATTTATTAGAACGGTGAAGGTTCGGTATTGAAAGGTCCTGCTTCGTAGTTCACTCTCAACTTTAAGATGACTTCACATTACACATGGTTATTGTTTATGGTAATCACTCTCTGAGCATCGACAAACAACAACTGTCAGCGGAGAGCACTAAAACCGTTGTTTCAATAAAATGACACCGTACCAAATTCCAAAGGAACTTAATGGTTTGACTGACAGGGACCGAATTAAAATATCCAGTTAGAACTGTCAACGAACTTGCAACCCTTATGAAACTCCATCTTTCCATCGAGTAAAACTTACAAAAAGTTCAATCTTAATTTTATACTGAACGAACCTCAAATGAATGTCACTATGAGATAGCCGGCGAATTAAATATCTTGAGTTTTTAGAATATTTATGTAGTTGCAGTTGTTGTCAGTGGATATCACTAAAATCGCAGTTTCAAGCGATTGACACCATCAATCGTCTATGGAATTGGACGCTGTGATTTTTAATGAATGTTAACTTCGTGCAAGTACAAAAGTAGCTGATAACTCTGCAATTTATTCAATCTCAGCTATTTTGTATATCCCAGCCACCTACGTTCCTCGCCTACGTGCCTAAAAATTGCAAGAAGAAATTGAATCGTTTAAAAGCAGTATAATGTAAACGTAGAATTTAAGTTCAGATTTGTATCACTGAACGCACCCGATATCCTACCATACCTACAGCCATTGACCTACCATACCTACAGTCAATTGTCAATCCCTACAGCTGACTATTATTATTTTTGTTTTGATTTTGTTTCCTTTTTAATTACTAGTGTCGCGTCCATTTTGTTCGGGGAATAATTAAAAATTAAAGAAAAAAATATAAAAATACAAGTGTTAAAATGATTAAATCGTCGGTCGCGCTAAAAACAATTTGCTTTCGTCGTTGGCAAAAACAATATAAATGAGTGGTCGCGATAAAGTGTAATCTAATTGTCGATCGCGTTAAAATCAATTTGTTTTGGTCGGGGCAAATCAGATTTCGTAACGTAACGTGGTACAACGTAAAGTGCACGACGTAACGTTGCACACGAACGTTCACGTTTTTTTTTCACTCTACCGCCAGCATAGATGTTTACACATCAAAAAACAGGCTCTTGTTAACATATTATTACCTCTGTTCGTTTACTTCCCCAAACTAATAGTACAAACAATATTGCATTTAAAAATTTTTAAAAACATTTTTTTATAAACGAAAAAAAAATCAAACAAAAAATCATTTTTTTTAATGCTTTTAACTCTTCTAATATTTTCTCTCCAAATATATACATCATGCATCTTCAAGTGGGGTCACACACAGTATTTAACCACAAGAGCAAGTTCGTGCGATCAAGTCGTGCATATGTTTTTTTAAAATTCATTGGAATAGATCAAACTTTATTTCGATGTCACACTCGTACTCATCTTCATCGTGCTCACAATTACTGAATATTCCCTTCAAATGCGGTTGTTTTCTTGTAGTGGTTGACTCTGTTTCGATTGAACGATTAAGACACAACATTGACATCCATTTCTTGATGAATAATCTCGGAATTTAATTTTCCAGGTTCGGTAAGTTGAAATAGCTAAATAAAGGGTCCGCCATCTAACGTTTTTTTTTCAACTAGTGCTTATTTCGTGAATGGTAATACTTAGCCCATGTCTGATTTGACAGTTTTATCCTTCCGCTGAACGAATATGGTTGTGTATACGCTGCGCTAAGTGGGCCTGAGATCGACTTAGAGAAGATGCCGATTTTGCCAAAAAAATCATCTTTTCAGATGAAGCTCATTTTGATCTTGGCGGGTAGTAAAAAAACCCGCACCCATACATTGAAAAGCCGATACACCCAAAACGAGTCACTGTTTGGTGCGGGTTTTGGTCTAGAGGCATAATTGGGCCATTTTTCGAAAATGAGCAAGGAGTGGCGGTTACAGTCAATGGCGATCGTTATCGGGCCATGTTGAACGAATTTTTGTTCACAAAAATTGAAGAGGAAGGTATTGGCAACATTTGGTTTCAACAGGACGGCGCTACGTGCCACACAGCCGAAGCTACACTCGATGTTTTGCGCCATTTTCAAAAAAAAAAAGAAGTTATTTGGCGGACCCTTTAAATACTTGTTCTCAGTCTCGATGCACAAATTTCCAATTATGTTTGTTTTCAAGAGATTATTAGCACTTTATGCATCTTTCAACATCCGCAGGATGAATCGTGCAAGCAAGCAGATGTGCTAATAATATTGTCAACTCTAAAATGACAGTATTGGTCAGTATCAGCCAGATACTGAACAATATTTTGAGAGTCAATATGGCCACGATATTATTCTGGTAAAACTCATTAAACTGGAGATGAAGCGCTGGAAAAAGTACATCTGCTGCAATTAATTCATGCAATTTTTTAACAACTGAGGGGTCATCGTAAGAATTTAAAAAAGCCTCAATAGCAGGCAAAAGTTTTTCGCTTTCACACTGAAATCGTTGCTGTAAAGACACGACCAGTTTATCGCCAACATTTTTAAGGAAATCATCGGTTGTACAACCATCGATTTCGCAAGATGACCTTGACCGTATTTCTTTGATCAACTCGATATTATGCAGGAACTTGTAACCGTCAGTAATCACAATTTTGTTTTTTTATCTTACTAACGAAACCGGATGGAATTGGCACTCTCTTGCAATTTTCAAGAGATATATAAGAACATTTTCCACATCAACGGACATCGGTATTATCTAGGGTTAATGAATTTGCCTGAATTTTTTTTTTTTAAATCTTTGAAAAATTAATAAAATATCAACTTAAAAAGCAATAATAAATATGTAAATTTTCAATATTAGTAATAATATCCTCTTGACTGCGCATCAGTATTTCTCTGAAAATCTAATGCAATGGCTTGCCAATATTATTATTTTTTTATTAGTATAGTATTTCTTCAGAGTATGGGTAATGCAACAAAAGATAAATAAGGCTAATTATAGGGTGCAGTGCAAAATAGTAATTACCAGTAACATGATTTAGAATTACCAATTTCAAATAGTAATTACCAGAAAACATAACAATTACCACTTAAAACAGTCCCTGGTTTAGGTACACATCAAAAACATGTGCGAAAAGGCCTAGTTTTTAACTTCAAGATTGATTTGGAAAATATAGTAAGCTCAATAAAACAAAAAACTGTAAGTTTGAGTAGGTTTTCTTCAAAATCTAGTGTTCTTCCGAAAAAAAAAAACTCAACGGAAGATGTCATTGTTTTTTTTTATGTTGAGTTTTTTTTTTATGTTGAGTTCAGAAACTGCAGTTGGATCACCCTGTACCTTGAAATATGCCTGAACTCAATTGTATTTAATTAATATAATAATTGTAACTTTCAAAGACAGAAACTCACTTATTGCACTGTTTGTACTACAATTAATACCGTAATACGAGTGCGACTATATTTGAAATGCTTAGCTGCTGGCAGTCATATGATGATAGAATTGGCAATTTTGTGCAGTCTAGCCCAGCAACACAATCAACGCTTATTTAAGTCATTTGGCAACCCAATGACAATTAGTATTATAAACGCGAGAAGAATTTCAACTTAAATTGAAATTTCTTTCTTAAGTTGTAAACAAGCTTTGTGTATATACAAGGTGCCGCAAAATTAATCACTCTATAGGAAGATACCTATAAACATTTTTGCAAATGGCGTCGTAAGTCAATCATATTTGACATTTGCGAGCAAGACAGCTGCACTGCTGCAGTATACAAACAGACCAGCAATGGAGTGCTATACTCCACTGTCAAGCCATTCTCAATCTCAACAACGAAGAAGACGATTTTGTGTCGAAAATCATCATAAGCCACGGAGGCGCATTTCCACTTAAGCGCTTACGTCAATAAGCAAAATCTTAGTTTCTGGGGCACTGAAAAGCCGCGTGTGATGCACGAAGAGCCATTACATCCACTCAAAGCCAATAAATGGTGCGGCGTTCACACGGGAGGAGTGTTGGGGCCGTATTTTTTTGAGGACGCCATCGGCAATACGGTCACTGTTACTGGGAACGTTACTGGGCCATAAACGACTTCTTACTGCCGAAATTTCGGTATTGGTGAACATGAGGTTTCAACAAGACGGTGCAACCGTACACACAGCACGAGCCACAATGCATATTGTGAAGGAATCGTTTCCTGGTCGCGTTATCTCCCGTTTTGGTGATTTGGCATGGCCTGCAAGAACGCCCGATTTAACTATCCCAGACTTTTTTCCTTGGAGCTTCTGGAAGTCGCGGGTTTATCCCAACAAGCCTCAGACAATCGCAGCTCTTAAGGAGAATATTCGACAGGAATGCGAACAGTTATCACAGGAAATCTTGCGGAAAGGCATGGAAAATGCGATAAAACGGGCACAAATTTGTATCAACACTGGCGGCAGCCATTTGACGGATATCATCTTTTCCGCTTAACAGAACAAATTGTTGAGGTCCGAATAAAGATTTCCATGGCTCAAAATCATTTTTTTTTTTATTTTAATAAAAAAAGTAATTCAAAAACAAAATTGGATTATTAATTTTGCGCCACCTTGTAATATAAAAATAAATATAACATTATAGCAGGGTTCAGAAAATTTTAAAAGAATTCTATCCGGTTTGATGAATGAATGATTTTCTGGGAAACTAGTAAAGTGTACTAAGAGTTTCAGAAAATTGTGTGTATTTTTTTACTTTTGTCACGAGTCTAAAATATAGCTATAATTTAATCCTGATAACTTGTCAGTTGGCCAAGTTATTGTGATTTAGATATTAGATGAAAAATATTTTAAGCGAGAGGGTGACTCGTATTATTTTTCTTTTATGTTGATATCGATTGGTACTACTGACCCGGCCCGGTCGATATGAACTAAGGAATTTATCTTCGGTGAGTTGGATCATCCGATTAAATCGCCGTTGGTTGAGTGGTGCATAATATGTTTGAGCTTCTAGGAAATTAGTTTAAACTTGATTTCTATATCGGAGTGCAGCTTTGAAGAAATTTCTAAAGAGCAGTCCAGTCTCTTCCATTTAAAAAGCAAAGAACTTCTTCGGCTGAGAAAAGGTACTTTCCAAGTTAATCTAATTTTTAATCTTTTTGTGTGGTGTAAACATAATTATTTAATCTAAATTGCACATACGTGCCCAGTACTTGAACCTACCATCGGGTTGGGAAATAGTACATTTAAAAAAAAAAAATTAATATTCCAACATTTGCCCACATACAAGTACAAGTACCGGTACTGGTACTTACAATTTTTAAGTAAAGGGTTTTCCAATAAGAGGTGTTATTTTGAATAGCCCGCTATTTCGGTAGTTGTCACATTTGAAGCTGTCATTTTTTGACATTTGACAAGTAGAAACTACGCCATTAATAAAAATGGAAAGATACACGCTTCAACAACGCATTGAAATTATTAAAATTCACTATAAAAATGGTGAAAATTTGGCAGAGACGGTTCGTAAAACTAAAACATTTTTGGGTCGTCGTGAAGCACCTTGTCGGACCGCAATACAGAAATTGGTGGACAAATTCGAGCTGTTGGGACAAGTTAGTGATGTGAAGAATAAAACCCGTGCACGTCGCTCAAGAACAACTGAGAACATTGCTGTTGTAGCCCAAAGTGTTGAAGAAAACCCAGGTTTGTCCATTCCTCGTCGTTCTTTGGAATTAGGCATTCCACAAACGTCATTACACCGTATTTTGCATAAAGACTTGGGTCTTAAGGCTTATAAAGTTCAGTTAACACAAGAACTCAAGCCGGCTGATCATCAACAACGTCGTGTCTTTGCTGATTGGGTCCTTGAAATGCATGAAAATGATCCGGAATTTCATCGAAAAATCATCTTGACTGATGAGGCCCATTTCCACCTCGGAGGCTACGTCAACAAGCAAAACTGTCGCATCTGGGGCTCGGAAAACCCAAGAGTTATTGTTGAAAAGCCTCTCCATCCTCAACGCGTGACTGTTTGGTGCGGTTTATGGTCCGGCGGGGTCATTGGACCTTACTTTTTCGAAAATGAGGCTGGAGCAACAGTTACGGTCAATGGATTGCGCTATCGAGAGATGATTAATGATTTTTTATGGCCGGAATTGGATGGTATTGATCTGGACAACGTTTACTTTCAACAAGACGGCGCTACGTGCCACACAAGCAATGAAACCATCGATCTTTTACGGGAAAAGTTTCCGGACCGTGTTATCTCTCGAAGAGGTGATCACAATTGGCCACCGAGATCTTGTGATTTAACACCTTGCGACTTCTTCCTTTGGGGCCACGTGAAAGGTAAGGTCTACGCCAACAGCCCAGCGTCGATTCAAGAACTCAAAGATGAAATTCGTGAGGCTATCGAGGACATAGGCCAGCCACTTTGCGATTTGGTTATGGAAAATTTCATGAAAAGGATATGGTCCTGTAAGCGTGGTCGTGGCGGCCATTTGGCTGATGTTGTGTTCCATTATTAACGGCATACCTTCCTCTTTATAATGAAATAAACATCCGATCATTTATCTCAAAAAATGCCATTTTTCTTTGAATATCAAAATAACACCTCTTATTGGAAAACCCTTTACAAAGTACTAAGATTTACCAATAGAGTGTAGCCTTTGCAATATGTACACCAGAGAAAGTACACTGCATTTTATAGGAGTTTGCCCAATACTTAAAAAATACTATACCTGAGTAAAGCTTTCCAGCCCTATCACAGAATCCACCGTAATCGAAAATTTTCTACGAATGGAAAAATATCGATCACAGATTCCATTCGTAGCACATTCATAGTGAAAAATCTCCTACGAATTTCGAAATTTGTGGAATTTCATAACATTGAATCCGAATGAAACGAAAATTAGGTCATCCTTCTCTACGATACTTTATTCCATTCGTAGTCAGAGTGAAATTGGTTAATAACTCTGAAAATAAGGTATTTTTCAAGAAAAACAAATAAATAATTTAATAAAGTTGTAGATTTGATTGTTCAAACTCCTAATCCAGCTCCTCCAAACATATTTGTAAACTGGTTTATGCACTCTATATTTTATCAAAACTTGAAAAATAAAAATAAAATGAAGGCTCACATGCATATGCAATGGAGCGGATGCAATATTAAAGCATAAATAATTGCACATATGAATAAATTTGCTTGTAAAACTATGTAAAATAAAGTTAATCTAATAAACTATTTATAAGTAGAACAATTGTTAGCCAAGAACAGTGAGCCATAATTTGTTTCTTTACAGTGATGGTACACGTAAAAAAAAATTCCTAACTCGTAGGGAATTTTCGCAAATGACACTGTTGGAAAAAATATCATTATATAGCGTTCTGTTTTTAAGTATTAGTTTCTTGACTTTTCTACTTTATTCTTTCTACGGAAATTAATATGTTTTTTTTTTAACTTTCTTAATTCATAAATAAAACCAAGGTAAATTTGTGAAGAAATGTGTAAATGACAAACCTTCAAATAATTTTTTTATAACGTTATCACTTTATAATCACCCTTATTCCGTAAGGCGTTTTCCGAAATCGACAGTAAAACGACATGGCTCCAGAAGCGATAATTCACGTTTATGTAAAACTAAAACTTAACAGTTCTCTTCTTTCTTTACCCTTCTAACCATTAAAAGGGTTTTCGTTTTACTAAAATTCCAATTGACAATTCTAGAGCCGTGTCGTTTTACTAAACCGTCTTACGGAATAAGGGTGAATATAAAGGGCTGGGTATAGCGATCATATAAAAAATTCTTTGGATAATTTATTTATGTTCCTAATGAAAATTCTTTTTCCGTACAAAATTTTCATCAGGAAAATTAATAAAAGCTTTTTTAAGAAAAAATATTTTCCCAAAGGGAAATTTTGTTTGCGAAAAAATTATTTCAAGTTTATATTTTTCAAATTGTAAGTTAGCTCATTAAATTATCCAAAAGAAATATTTTCCTGATCGCAACCCGCCTAACCTTAGAAAACTGAATTCACAAAAATATTCACAAATTTTCAAAAATTCTCTTCTTAACGTGTGTTCATTTCGTTAGTGTAGGTTGTAGGAAAAAAAAATGGGATATTTCCAAATGGCGCACGTAATTTTTTTCATTCGATTTCTACCATCACTGTTTTTACTACTCTCAATGATTTGACGTAAGACATCTGATTTCGAAATGAGGCAATGCTTTTTCGATTCCATTCGGATTCTGTGAAGACAATTTTTCGGAGATTTATTACGAGGGATTCTGTAATAGAGCTGGACATCTAACTCTTTATGACAGCTGGCCAATCAGAAGCTCCAAAAATTCTGAATTCTGAAAATTCAAATATGCGTTGAACGCGCACAATGTTTCGAGCTGTTGATAAATCCTCTTTGAATTTTGTTTATAATTTTGTGTATACACTATACGTTATGTATCTAAATTAACTACTTTTAAAGCTTTGCTAACCATTAATTTTTCTTCCGATTTTCAGAGCTGTTTTGAAGGACGTTCCTCCGAAGAGATCGCAACATTAGTTTCCAGCAAAATGGGTGGCGCAACTCCTTTAGTTATAGCATGTCGTCACGGGCATTACGATATTGTAGAATATTTATTAAACAAATGCTATGCGGATGTTGAACAAGTCGGTTCAGTTACCTTCGATGGGGAAACGATAGAGGATGCTCCGCCATTATGGTGTGCGGCGGCCGCCGGTCACATAGGAATAGTTAAGTTATTAGTAAGACGTAGTGCTAATGTAAACAGTACGACGAGAACAAATTCCACACCTCTGAGGGCGGCTTGTTTTGACGGCCACTTTGATATTGTTAAGTATCTAGTAAATAATGGTGCAGGTCAGTTTTTCATATTTAATTTTTTTACCGAACTATATTTTTCAATTTTTATTTTTCATATTAGATTTTGAAGTAGCGAATAGACACGGTCACACATGCCTCATGATCGCCTGCTACAAAGGACACTTCAAAATTGCCCAATACCTTCTGTCGCTCAACGCCAACGTGAATCGATGCAGCGTTAAAGGTAACACTGCCCTGCACGACTGCGCCGAATCTGGTTCTTTAGAAATTCTGCAACTTCTACTAAAACATGGCGCCACAATGGACGTAGATTTTTACGGCATGACACCACTATTAGCAGCCAGCGTGACGGGTCACCTGCCCATCGTTGAGCATCTTATAAGCTTGCCAACTGTTAAACGTGAAGATCGAATCAATGCTCTCGAATTATTAGGAGCCACCTACGTAGATAAGAAACGTGATATGTCGAGTGCGCTGTCGCTGTGGCGTCGTGCTATGGAGGATCGAAATATTCAACCGAAAATACCAAAGATAGTCAGTGAACCGATAGCTGCCTACGAATATGCCACCGAAGTTACAAATATTGACGCACTGGATGAATTAGTTATGGATCCAGATGAGATGAGAATGCAAGCACTGGTGATTCGACAGCGAATACTCGGACCAACACATCCAGATACTAGTTATTATATTAGATTTAGGTAAGCCCTAAAGTCAGTTGGCTGGAAAACTTATAGAAGCCTCCTAAATAAATACGCATAACCTCTTTTAAACTTTATAGCTAAAATTTGTGCTTGTGTTCTTAATTTTTATTTCCGTACTTCCAGAGGAGCACACTACGCTGACGCAGGCCGATTTGATCGATGCATTGAACTTTGGACGTATGCTCTTACAATGCAACAAAAAATCTTGCAACCGCTGAGTCCTATGACACAATCATCATTGCTCTCGTTTGCTGAGTTATTTAGTTTTATGTTAGTCGAAGCCGGACGTGCGTTGCCACGCGGGCGTGTGGTACCACCAATCGAAGCTCATGATATGCTGATGATATTCAATAAGGCTGTATTAGAAGTAGAACGAGGTAATTTTAATGTTCTTTAATTTTTTTTTCCATTCAATTAGAATTCTTTAAATTGAACTTATAGGTTTTTATTTGCATTGCAGGGCAACTTATGTACCATGAACAAGTAAAACAATCATCAACAATGCCATCAATGGAAAGCGATCCGAATGCCTTGAGTCGTGCACTTGTGAGTGCACTTCACATTGGTTGTCTGTTGGCACGTCTAGTCGATGATGAAAAATTTAGTCCGAAAATGAAGCGAGAAATTCTGAGCGCTCTTTATAAGTTAAATAGTCTGAAGGTTGTAGTGCGTTCGGGGAGGACGGCTCTTCATTATGCCTGCTATCGGGAGGGTACACTTGTTGGGAGATATCCAGCTTGTCAGTTTCCATCGCCTGCTCTAGCGAAAGCATTACTTAAAGTCGGAGCAGATCCGAATGCTAAAGATGTTGCGGGCAATACACCACTGCATTTGGCAGCAACTGCACAAGAAAAAACACGAATTTTGGTGGCTCAGACGTTATTAGACCATGGTGCACATTTGGTGAGTAAACTCAATTTTTTTGATATTACGTATTTATTTTAGAATAATATCAATACATCTCTTAAGTTGAAGTTCCTTTCTGAACCAATATGTTAATATATGATGTTTGTATTACAAAATTTCATCCTCATCGAATGCCTAGATTCTTAGCCTTGATTTTAGCTTCAGTTCAGAGTCACTTGAATTAAAGGCCAATCTAACAATAAAACTTCTTCTGCTTGCCTTACTTTCATGTTTATTTAGTTCCCTTCATATTACCAAAACGACCACATAATTTTAACACTACTTCCAGTTTGGCATAAGATGAGTTTATTTCAAAATAAACTTATAATTGAGCAAAATCTCTTTCAACTTTCAAATTCAAAGCGCTACAAACTCGTATGAACATAGAGATTTTAGACACATTGACTTTTCTGGATTAGAGTTAAGTGCCAAAAATATTGATTGGGGAAAAATTTACTTCTTACTCTCTGGCGATGATAAAATCGAATTTCCTAACAATAATATCGTTAGTCTGTTTAATAGATATGTTCCAATAAAATCTAGAATAGATAAGCAGGGTGAACGTCCCTGGTTTACCAATGAAATTCGTAGACTAATATTCAAACGGGATCAGATCTTCTAGGTATGGAAACGATATCGATTGGAAACTCAACATAATATGTTTCGAAGATTGCGAAATCAATTGGTCCACAAAATTCGTACCACGAAAATTCTAATGTAGGTATAAAAGAAAATTAAGCCCTACTATGAATGGTCGTCAGCCAGCTTTGGAGGAATTTGAAGGAGATGGGCTTAGGGGAAAAAAAAAACAAAACTGTGACATAATATTGATGTGGATTCATTAAATCATGACTTCGTTACATTACCGTTTCGAACACTTTATCGTAACTCCCATTCCTTATCTGATACTGATCTAGTTGAAAGTGTTGTAACTGTTAAATCCAATGCCAAAAGCAGTCGTAAACGAAAACGAGTATCGTTTTTAAAAAACGACTATCGTAAATCGTAATCGCAAAGTAACGGGCCCTAGTTTCCGCAAAAAGCATAGTTGTACCACCGTCATCATTATCATTAACAATGTTGAAGATATCAGACTTGCCTTTGATGAAGACCATGTCACGTTCCTTTTGTCTTCTTAACTTTTCCTAAGCATTCGACACTGTTGACCACGCTAACCTGTATTACAAACTCTCATCATTTTTTGGTTAATCATCTTCTGCAGTCTTTTTTTGTAGTCATGCTATCTTCGTGATAGAAAGCAAGCAGTTTCATTTGGTATCTAACACTATTTCGAGTTTCCTTCCTACTACTAGAGTAATCCCTCGGTTCGATCTTAGGGCCGCTTCTTTTCTCCCTTTATATAAATGAACTTTCCACAGAGATTACTAGTTCCTCCATTCAAATGCTTGCTGACGATGTTCAACTATATAAAAGTTCTCCCCTTTAACATTGCCCATATACAAATAATAAGGACCTAGAACAAATTTCCCATTGGTCAACAAGCAATGGTCTGTTCTTAAATCCCCTGAAGTCCAAATGCATTATCATTAGAAGAAAATCCTTGAACCTAAGTTATTTCCCAAGCTCAAACTTGAATAACTCGGTAATTTCTTTTGTTTCAACTGCAAGAAATCTTGGTAGGTTATTAAATATAAGACTGTCTTGGGATATGCACATCAATTCAGCAGTCGGTAAGGTCTATGGAGTACTTCGTAAGTTATAGCCATCGCAGTACTACGCCCCTCTTAAAACACGTATGCTTTTGGCTTAAACGCTAGTATTACCAATACTTACATTTGGGTGCAAATTTTGTTTGTAATTGTGATGCTGTCAGCAGCAGAAGACATAATGTTGCTTTCAACAACACCGCGCGTTATATATTCGGGTTGCGAAGATTAGTTCGTGTTTCAAGTTTCTCAATACAAATATATAACATTTCCCTTGATCACCTCATGCGTTTTCGAACCCTGATATTATTGTTAAATATAATCCAGACACGGCAACCCTGCAGTTTATTCAACAGGATACAGTTTGGTTCTTCTAGCAGATCTCAACAACTTACTCATCCTCGTTATACTTGTCTCATTTCTGAGCGACAGGTTTTTGTTAATGCTATCCGGTTGTGGAACTCTCTTCCAAGATACTTAAAGAGAGTGAGTGGCGAAACACAGTTTCGTAGAGAACAACATACTTTTTATCAAAATCAATTCTGACTTTCTTTTAGCTGTAATGCAATCTTTTTGTATTTTCTAAGAAATTTAGATATAATATAAAAACATTGCCTTTAATCGGTGCTACAAAAATGTTAAAGTAGTTTTCTTCATATAGCATTATTGTAATATTTAGCTTTACACTAATTTATAAAAAGGATTTTATTGAATTAAATAAACTAAACTGGATCCATTGAGCACCGAGTGCGATGATGCGGCTCGCGCGTATTATCACCCCTTCTAACCTAACCTAAACCTATATGTATTTCTGTAGTAGTGATGTAGTCTGATTTTTACATGATAACTGTTTTATTTCTTTTATCAGCAAACGCTGAACTATTATTTTATTTTTATGTTTTTTAATATTTTTTTTGTTATTTCAAAAATTTTTAGAATAACAAAAATTAGCTTAATGAGCCTCTTTGGTAATATTAGAAATGTTTCTCTTTAAAGTCGTTATGTTATTTGCAATTTTCATAGTAGTCATGAATATGTGTCTGTCAATCGAATTGTCAATCAAAGATCCCCGAAGGGAATTATTTTATTCCTCCGAAAATTGTACTGCCATTGTAAATTTTTCTGCGGAATAAATTCTCGCGAACAAAAAACACAATGAAATGGCAGCCAATAAATTTCGAATGAAATATTTAAGCATCATTTAAGTTCAGAATTTTCGAAGGGGAGAAACATTCCCAGAGACATTTCATTCACAAGTCACAACACAAATCAGAAATTATTTATTTTTATTAATTTTTATTAATTTTTATTCTCTATCTTTTCAGGACACCAAAAACGCCCACGGAGAGACATTTGAATCCCTGCTGCAAAACCAGAAAATTCATGAAATTGTCAATCCCGTCAAGTATACAACACTAAAATGTCTTGCGGCCAAAACAATACAAAAACATCGAATAAAATATGATAAGCAAGTTCCCGAATCCCTAAACAAATTCATAGAATCGCATTAAGTTAAGTAAGGATCCTGAGAGAAGAAGAATTTATCAACAACAGCAACAAACAAAAAATTAACAATCAGTTATTTTTTGACCGAGCTCTAGTATTTATGAAAGGCAGCAGCAGCAGTAGCTGGGCGGCGGCGGTGGCATATGGAAGCAAAGCGTGGTTCGTGATTTGTCTCAATAGTTTTCATATTGCAAATGAAAAAATAATTCTTTGAAAACAAAAACACATATTGTATATCTGTCCTACCTGTTTGAAGATGTAAAAGCAGGAAAGGAAAAGAATATTATTTATTGAGCAACAAAGTAGTTTTTTTTTTGAAAAAAAAAAACAAACAAAGTGAAAGAGATACAAACTCTACGATTAATGTTTTTATTTTGTTTTTTTTTTTTGCTCTTCAAATATTTTTTTTTAAGTTTTCGGAGGGCCTTGTTAAAAAGCAAGACTTGTATATTTAGTTTTTAATTTTGTTTATTAGTTTTTTTTTCAAATTACTTTTTTGTCTTTTCTATTTTAAGTCAAACATTAAGATCATTTTTGTTTGTTTATTTATAATTTTTTTTTTCAAGTTTTAAGCTGGAATTTTTTTCTTAAGTTAGAGAGAATACACTGACTCGAAATAGTGCGCTGAAAATTTTGTCTTGAAAGGTATTTGTTTCTCTAAGTGGTACGCATGGATCGAAACAATTCGTTAATCTATCCAATAGTTTCGGAAGATAAGTATTTTTCTGTGCAACTGTTTCATTAAGTTATAAATATGTACTCGCTGTGAAATCAATTCGACTACGATAGAGAAGTTTTCTACTGATTGAGATGGCTAATTAATAATTTATTTTAAATAAACAAAAAAGATTCCATTAGTTTTCACGCTGCAGTGGAAATGTGTCATTTGATCAATGTCCGAAACCGAAACTAATGATAACATCCATTGTTTCCTTTAAAGTGTATATAAAACGCATTTGATAAAAAAAAAACCATAACAGACCTGATAGATTTTTTGATGATGAAGAATGTAATTTAAGCCAAACGCTAGCTATAAATCAAGAACAAAATATTTCTCAATCGAACCTCTAACAGAAGATTTATGTGGGCCTGGGGCTTTTGCCTGAATATGATGACATACATTCTTCAATAGTTATGCATTTATTAACTACTTATATATAACCCTTAGATCGAGATATGCATTCCCTCTTCATCCCTTCAATATTCACAATTAAGGTAAAACAAATCAGAATGTGAACCCACGCGTTAGAACTCGAGGTTTTTACCAAACTCGTTACAGTGCACGCGTTTGTTCGTTAGTTCAGAACCATTTTTCCAAACTAATTGAATTCTTTCTAAGGGAGTGTTTATGTAGGAGCTTGAATAAACGATTGTAGCATCTATTCGGGCATCTAAGCTGGGGCATATATAGATTGTTGTTGTTCGATGCTCGAATTGATGCTAAAACCGATTATCGAAGCTCCAACATAAACAGTTCTTAAACTTTCGTAAGACTTTACAGTTCACAATGACAACAATGGGAACACTCAAACGTATTCACTGTTTTGTAACCATTAGCTTTTTTAGGAACATTTATAACAAATATGTCAGAAAATATGTATTCGTTCGGTTACGCGTGGTCTTCCATAAGCCTTCTGATTCCTTCAGAATGACAGTCCTTCTTCTTAAACAAGGGAAAACTGCCACTGAGTTTGATTTTAAATACAAAATCAGAAGACTTCTGGGTGACGATCGCACAAAAACGACATTCAAAAATTTAAAAGCTTTTAGTTAGATTTGCAAAAAAAAATTACATAATTCGAAATACTTTGTGTTTTGTAATAATTTTATGCTTGGGTTTTTGTTCGATTTGAAATTTTGACTCAGGGAAATTAACGGAGCTAGTTTTGAATGCATTTTCTTTTGGTATCTTCATTTAAACACTTTTTTTCCATAAGTTTTCTCAGAGCTATTTTTTTCGAAATACACAACTCTTCAATGACACTTCAAGACAGAAAGCTTATTTTAATTATAAAAAGTCCTTAAAGTTTATAAAAAAACTTTCTAAATTCAGATCTAATTAAGTAGAAAAATTGAGAGTACAGTTGATTTCACCTACCAACAAAAGATCATATCTTTCAAGAGCTAATAGATTCCATTTCTGCTTAAAAATGAACAAAGAACGATGGAGTTCATAAAAATGTAAAACCAAACGTATACCTACATAAATAGTACTGTGTTTTTTTTTTTTTTAATTTTGTTCTGCAGTGATACAGTTATTTTATATTTTTTGAACTCGGGGAACGTTTCAAAGAAAAATCTTATTTTAGTGGATGATATGTGCCTAGATTGAGAATGACTTAAACGATCGGTCGATTAAACGATCATCCTTTCGAAGATTGCTCTATCTTCCCCCTTAGATGTGGTAGAGACATCGTCGAATAGTTGAATCGACCCATCGTTTTAAACTCACACAATTTATGGCGCACTGTCCTCGATCGATCCTTCAAGCAGAAATTTTCAACTTATTTTCGATATTCGACTGCACCCAACATGTGACACCACTCGATTTATTGTTCTTTCTAATTTAAACAGGAAAAAAGGCCACTTATGTTTTTTTCTCTTTGTAAATTATAATTACTATTATATTTTAGTGCGCTTAGTTAAAACAAATCATTATTTCTTCCTTTATACATATACATAAATTAATTTTTTTTTTTTTTAGTCCAAATGTTTATTTTGTTTATTTTTTTTTATTTTATTTTATATTTTCAAATAAATTTATATATTTTTTCATAATAGAAAACAAAGCCTATCTTATTTTGTAAATAAATTTAACAAAATTAGAAACAACTCAAGTTGATGTATTGTTGTTTCATTCTAACTTTCAATGCAAGTTAATGGAGCATACACTGTTAATAGATATACAAAACCCCCTTTCATTAACCTTTATTATTAATTCTTGACTTGGGTCAAATAATGAATTCCTTAATTGTGCAAACAATCTTGGCTTACAAATTATAATATTACATATTTATAGTCAAATGGAAATAAAAATGATCAATAACATACTTATAGGCGCTAATAAAAACTCTGGACATAATATGGCTTCGCTGGCGTTGTGCTCAGTATAACTGTGCAAGATTCTTATCAGCTCTCATTCTGGAAAAAGTTTTTCAAAAAAAAAAAAAAAAAAAAAAATGAGCCTAGCACTACTAAAGATCGGGTTGGTCCCTGTATAATGCCAAAAATTCAGTTAGTAAAAACTTGATGATTAGCGCGCAATAAGTTTGTTGTTGATGTTTCATTACAAACTTTTGTTTAGTTTTTCTTTTCTGCAGAAAACATCCAGTGCTTTAAACAAAAAATATTTAACCATAAGGATACGATTTTATAAAATTTTAAACAAAAAACATAAGTTAGACAAAAACTTGAAAATATTTCTTTAATTTAATTGCTTTTGAAATGAAAATGAAATAATATTTAAATAATAAAACAAAACAAATGTATTAACTAATCATTTATTAAATTACCATAAATATAATAATAATTTAGCCTAACACAGCAGATTCCAATATACATACATCAAAATGATGAAAATTATAAAAAAAAGAACGAATAGAAAAAATTAAAAAAAAAAAGAAGAAAATACACAAAACAAGGAACACATCTCTCATGAGCATATATATTAAATAAATGTACGACTTATCGCATATAGGATTATATTTTCTTATTTAGTAATGTAAGTATACAAAAAATGTGAGCATAAAAATATGAACGAAAAAAAAAAAAAAATAAGTAATTATAAACAAACAATAGAAAAAATAAAATATACAAAAATCGTATTTAGAATGAAATACTAATTAGTATTTCATTATAATATATGATGGAAATAAAAATTATAAAAATATAAATATGAGTTGATGTTTTATTTAAGATTAAATCTTCGATTTATATCGGTATTAGTCGTACAAAGGTAAGTCGACAGAATGTCGGATTCATGTAAAGAAGATAGGTGTGCTTCTGAAAAGTATAGGATTTAAGTTTGGACGAGACCAGATTAATGTTAATTTATAACAGTTATAACAGTTTAGCGCCAGGAAAGGCAGGATTTTTAATTTTTTTTTTTTTTGAATTTTTGAACCACAACAACAACAACTTAAAGGTGCTACCACCAATTGTTTACGAATTAATTTATAATTAGTTTATTTGGCTAGAGATACAGCTGTTTCAAGGGGTGCCAAGCCGCCTATCATCAGTCTCCTCTTAGTAGTGGTGCTGAGCTTTAATCCAATTTTATTATGAAAAACTTTCTACATGCCCACCATATGGATCGAACCCATGATATCAGATTTGCTCAGTCTTAGAAGCCGTATGCATTATGCATTCCGCCGCTTGAGACCAACGACGTCACAGATCGAAAATGGGTTGTTATTGTTTATCAAATGCAAATTAATTTGTTACTGTCTCAAAATTATTTTTTAAAAAAAACTTTATTTTATTCCGACGACTACGATTCTCTGATTCAGATCTTAATCAGAACTAGACTAAACACATTTATCATTCTTAAAGCTAACTTAATATAAATCCCATTGGAGATGATGTCAGCATGCAAAAGAATACAGGAATATCATATTTCTGTCTGGGACATCGGACGTCAAATTTCGATTGATTTGTTTATCAATTTGTTTCCGGCGAGGCCGGTGACAATTTTCATGATCGTATCATGTGTTAACTCCCTTCTTTCTTTAAGAAGTTTCCTCCGGAACTTCTCCTCTGACTATGGCCATAATTTTGTTTACTGTTAGGTGTATTATTTCATTTTCTGTGAGTTTTGGTATTCTTGTTCGTTTTGAATATTGTACTAAAAGTATTACTATGAGTATTATAAATAGAAATAAACCTGTAGTAGATATAAAGGGATTATTGCCGAATTCCGTTTTTATAGTTTGTAGTAGGTTTATGTTTTCAAACCTTAGTTTTTCATTTAGTGGCTCGTAATAGTTTTCTATTTCATATTTATTGATCGTATGAGTCTTAAGGTAGCTTTGTATAATTTTAGTGGGGTTCTCATAGATATTTCCATCTATATTGGTGAAGTTCTCGAAATTGATTAAATATACTCCGTCGAGGGTCACATTGTCGACTGTGTGCTTTCCTGATGCTAGAATAATGCCATCTTTTATTACCTCTAAGCCTATATTTTTCTCTTTTATTTTATTACATTTTGTTTTTTGGTCGTTAAGCAACTCAGATAAACAACTGTGGTTATTATTAATTTTACAATATGTGTGCTCTAGTTCTTTCTTACATTTTTTTACATTTGAAAATTTAGAATAACATTTTAATATCTCTTTATCTAAAATTAATTTACCGTCTTGTTGACTGATAGCTCTGGCTTCATATAATTTACATTTATTATAGATCATAGGATACTTAATATATATAACAATTATTTCTCCTTTTTGTTGAATTTTAAATTCTGATATATCTATCAGATCACTTATAGTGAATGTTTTCATGGTTTCATGATTTATAATTTCTTTAATATCTCTTATATTAAATATGGCTGGGTTAAGAATTTTCATTTTAGCTAACGTTTAAGTATTTTTCATGTTCTGTAATTAAAAAATAATCATCTTACATTTTTCAGTAACCCACTCGTCTTTAATAGTGTGCGTGACCGTGCTGACTGCTTCAAACAATTTTGTATTAGTAACAAAGTTTTTATTGTTATTAGTTATTAGATCGTTAATTTTATTTTCAATAATCAATTCGTCGTTATGATCAGGTGAACCAGCTATCCACTTCCAGATGGTGCCTAATGTTTCTATAGCTCGTTTGGAGCGTGTGATCGTTAGTTGATCCAACAATGTTTCTATCATAATTAAGTTATTATCATGCCTAGTTTCTCTAGGTGTATCAGTGTATGCTTCTTCTTGATCTAATCTAATTCTTTCACGTGTATCGTCAAGAAATTTTTTTATTTTTGTGAGGTTAGTCACATGAAAAATATTTGAAGTGTTTTCATAAATAAATGCTTCACTGTCTTCTATTAACACATAGTTTTCTCTTGTGTAATCAATAACTTCGGCGTTTGCCTGGACTTCAAGTATGAGTAGTACGAGTTTGATGTCCATTGTCTAAAATTTAAAGTTTGAGGTTATCCTTGTGGACAATTCTATTATTTCGTAGCTTTATTTTATTTCCTAGATCCTGTACTACAGTTCTTTTCTTAAACTTTGGTTGTAACTTGTTACGTACTCCTGTTATTTTCTGGTAGACTATGTCATCTGGTTCTAGGTTTTTTGTTTTTCTTTTCTTATTATGTGTGTCAAGCATTTTATCTTGAGCTATAGCTAGTTTAACGGGAACGTCTTCATGAAAGATTTTGTTATATAGAATTTCTATTGGTTTCTTCTGCGTATAAGAGTGAATGGTTTTATTGTATTCTTTCGCAGCTCTTATATAAATTTCTATCGCATCAAGCAATTTATGTTCTTGTTTCAAACATCTAGCTATTTCTTGTAGAGTGCTATGGACTCTCTCTATTTGTCCGTTCGTTGTACTATGGTACTGCGGAGGTAAATGCTGCGTCTTGGTCACAAATTATATTTTTGCATTCGGGGAAAATCTGTAAGATTTCTAAGACTTTATTTGGCATATCTTGACGGTTGTCAATATTTTTGATGGTCAAAAATTTGGAGTATGCATCAATGCATGTTAAGAATTGTAATTTTTCTGCAAACATAACGTCTATGTGTACAGTCTCTCCCTCTTTCAAAGGAATTGGCGCCTCGCCAATTGGATGTAAGTGGGGGTTTCTATTATACTTGTTTGTATTGCAAACTTCGCAATTTTTTCAAATTGTAAAAATTCGGTTTGCATGTTTGGCCAATAATACTTTTCTATAATTTGTTTCATATTTTCCCGAACAATTCTGTGTGCCCTGTTATGAGTTTGCTCTATTATAGAGGTTTGATCATCCTTATTTGGTGATATCATTAGCAAAGTATTTGGTTCTTACGAATTTGTTTTTAAAATTGGTTTTTAGTATACTCTTGATTTCGTATACTACTTTTGGAGTAGTAAATAATGCTACAATACCTTCTTTAAGGTATTCTTTAAATATAGGGATTACATCTTCGGAATTAGCATATGTAATAAGATGTCTTTTTTTGTTAGGGAAAGGAGTTAATTGGTCATGAATCGTTTCAAGACCTTTGTTTATGATTATCTGTTGGTTATACATGTTCACTTTTTCTATATTATTAACACTTTCTAATTCTTTGAGATTATTTTTTTTATTTTTCTTTTTCCACATTTATTCTTAAATAAATTTTTCTTACTTAAATTAATATCCGTTGATAATTATAAAAATTCTCCTTGATGTTTTCTGGATCTGTTGTCCTTTGAATATATCTGCTTCTTCTTCTTCTTCTGGTTAGTTTGCACTTTCCAATTTGTTTATTTGTTGAATTCTCCTTTAGAAACTTTGTGTTTTAGAACTTTTGTCCAATTACCTGCTTCTTTTGGTTTTTTACACTTTCTCCTTTCTTTGAAGGATAATTGGCCGTTTATTTGGCAAAAATAGCACTTTCACTGATTTTTCTTTTTTATTAAATATATTTTTTTTCAAATCCTATGTGAATGGCCGATCGCAAAAATTAACACTTTACTTTATTTTTTCAAGTTAAGCTAAAACGCGATCCCGGTTGAGCCCCCAATTAATTTGTTACTGTCTCAAAATTATTTTTTAAAAAAAAACTTTATTTTATTCCGACGACTACGATCTCTGATTCGGATCTCAATCAGAACTCAATCAGAACTAAACTAAATACATTTATAATTCTTAAAGCTAACTTAATATAAACCCCATTGGGGATGATGTCAACATGCAAAAGAATACAGGAATATCATATTTCTGTCTGGGACATCGGACGTCAAATTTCGATTGATTTGTTTATCAATTTGCTTCCGGCGAGGCCGGTGATAATTTTCATGATCGTATCATGTGTTAACTTGCAATATTTGGAGAACTATTCATTGCAGAAGATTTTGGTTTTTAGATACGGATAGAGTGTAAAAAAACCTTTATTTTGATGTAAAACTCGATTTGATTCGCGAACATTTGAGAGAAATCAATTTTTTGACTTTTTCATTAGGGTGGGGTACATCAATTTTTTGTAAAATCATTTTTGCTTTGAAATGCAATATTTTGAGAACTATTCATTGCAGAAGATTTTGGTTTTTAGATACGGATAGAGTGTAAAAAGACCTTTATTTTGATGTAACACTCGATGGGATTCGAGAACATTTGAGAAAAATCATTATTTTGACTTTTTTCTTAGGGTGGGGTACGTCAATTTTTTGTAAAATCATTTTTGCTTTGAAATGCAATATTTTGAGAACTATTCATTGCAGAAGATTTTGGTTTTTAGATACGGATAGAGTGTAAGAAGATATTTATTTTTATGTTACACTCGATGGGATTCGAGAACATTTGAGAAAAATCATTTTTTTGACTTTTTTCTTAGGGTGGGGTACATCAATTTTTTGTAAAATCATTTTTGCTTTGAAATGCAATATTTTGAGAACTATTCATTGCAGAAGATTTTGGATAGAGTGTAAAAAGACCTTTATTTTGATGTAACACTCGATGGGATTCGAGAACATTTGAGAAAAATCATTATTTTGACTTTTTTCTTAGGGTGGGGTACATCAATTTTTTGTAAAATCATTTTTGCTTTGAAATGCAATATTTTAAGAACTATTCATTGCAGAAGATTTTGGTTTTTAGATACGGATAGAGTGTAAAAAGACCTTAATTTTGATGTAACACTCGATGGGATTCGAGAACATTTGAGAAAAATCATTTTTTTGACTTTTTTCTTAGGGTGGGGTACATCAATTTTTTGTAAAATCATTTTTGCTTTGAAATGCAATATTTTGAGAAATATTCATTGCAGAAGATTTTGGTTTTTAGATACGGATAGAGTGTAAAAAGACCTTTATTTTGATGTAACACTCGATGGGATTCGAGAACATTTGAGAAAAATCATTTTTTTGACTTTTTTCTTAGGGTGGGGTACATCAATTTTTTGTAAAATCATTTTTGCTTTGAAATGCAATATTTTGAGAACTATTCATTGCAGAAGATTTTGGTTTTTAGATATGGATAGAGTGTAAGAAGATATTTATTTTTATGTAACACTCCATGGGATTCGAGAACATTTGAGCAAAATCATTTTTTTGACTTTTTTCTTAGGGTGGGGTACATCAATTTTTTGTAAAATCATTTTTGCTTTGAAATGCAATATTTTGAGAAATATTCATTGCAGAAGATTTTGGTTTTTAGATACGGATAGAGTGTAAAAAGACCTTTATTTTGATGTAACACTCGATGGGATTCGAGAACATTTGAGAAAAATCATTTTTTTGACTTTTTTCTTAGGGTGGGGTACATCAATTTTTTGTAAAATCATTTTTGCTTTGAAATGCAATATTTTGAGAACTATTCATTGCAGAAGATTTTGGTTTTTAGATATGGATAGAGTGTAAGAAGATATTTATTTTTATGTAACACTCCATGGGATTCGAGAACATTTGAGCAAAATCATTTTTTTGACTTTTTTCTTAGGGTGGGGTACATCAATTTTTTGTAAAATCATTTTTGCTTTGAAATGCAATATTTTGAGAACTATTCATTGCAGAAGATTTTGGTTTTTAGATATGGATAGAGTGTAAGAAGATATTTATTTTTATGTAACACTTGATGGGATTCGAGAACATTTGAGAAAAATCATTTCTTTGACTTTTTTCTTAGGGTGGGGTACATCAATTTTTTGTAAAATCATTTTTGCTTTGAAATGCAATATTTTGAGAACTATTCATTGCAGAAGATTTTGGTTTTTAGATACGGATAGAGTGTAAAAAGACCTTTATTTTGATGTAACACTCGATGGGATTCGAGAACATTTGAGAAAAATCAATTTTTTGACTTTTTTCTTAGGGTGGGGTACATCAATTTTTTGTAAAATCATTTTTGCTTTGAAATGCAATATTTTGAGAACTATTCATTGCAGAAGATTTTGGGTTTTAGATACGGATAGAGTGTAAAAAGACCTTTAGTTTGATGTAACACTCGATGGGATTCGAGAACATTTGAGAAAAATCAATTTTTTTACTTTTTTCTTAGGGTGGGGTACGTCAATTTTTTGTAAAATCATTTTTGCTTTGAAATGCAATATTTTGAGAACTATTCATTGCAGCAGATTTTGGTTTTTAGATACGGATAGAGTGTAAAAAGACCTTTATTTTGATGTAACACTCGATGGGATTCGAGAACATTTGAGAAAAATCATTTTTTTGACTTTTTTCTTAGGGTGGGGTACGTCAATTTTTTGTAAAATCATTTTTGCTTTGAAATGCAATATTTTGAGAACTATTCATTGCAGAAGATTTTGGTTTTTAGATACGGATAGAGTGTAAAAAGACCTTTATTTTGATGTAACACTCGATGGGATTCGAGAACATTTGAGAAAAATCATTTTTTTGACTTTTTTCTTAGGGTGGGGTACGTCATTTTTTTGTAAAATCATTTTTGCTTTAAAATGCAATATTTTGAGAACTATTCATTGCAGAAGATTTTGGTTTTTAGATACGGATAGAGTGTAAAAAGACCTTTATTTTGATGTAAAACTCGATTTGATTCGAGAACATTTGAGAAAAATCATTATTTTGACTTTTTTCTTAGGGTGGGGTACGTCAATTTTTTGTAAAATCATTTTTGCTTTGAAATGCAATATTTTGAGAACTATTCATTGCTGAAGATTTTGGGTTTTAGATACGGATAGAGTGTAAAAAGACCTTTATTTTGATGTAACACTCGATGGGATTCGAGAACATTTGAGAAAAATCATTATTTTGACTTTTTTCTTGGGGTGGGGTACGTCATTTTTTTGTAAAATCATTTTTGCTTTGAAATGCAATATTTTGAGAACTATTCATTGCAGAAGATTTTGGGTTTTAGATACGGATAGAGTGTAAAAAGACCTTTATTTTGATGTAACACTCGATGGGATTCGAGAACATTTGAGAAAAATCATTTTTTTGACTTTTTTCTTAGGGTGGGGTACATCAATTGTTTGTAAAATCATTTTTGCTTTGAAATGCAATATTTTGAGAACTATTCATTGCAGAAGATTTTGGTTTTTAGATACGGATAGAGTGTAAGAAGATATTTATTTTTATGTAACACTCCATGGGATTCGAGAACATTTGAGAAAAATCATTTTTTTGACTTTTTTCTTAGGGTGGGGTACGTCAATTTTTTGTAAAATCATTTTTGCTTTGAAATGCAATATTTTGAGAACTATTCATTGCAGAAGATTTTGGTTTTTAGATACGGATAGAGTGTAAAAAGACCTTTATTTTGATGTAACACTCGATGGGATTCGAGAACATTTGAGAAAAATCATTTTTTTGACTTTTTTCTTAGGGTGGGGTACGTCATTTTTTTGTAAAATCATTTTTGCTTTAAAATGCAATATTTTGAGAACTATTCATTGCAGAAGATTTTGGGTTTTAGATACGGATAGAGTGTAAAAAGACCTTTATTTTGATGTAACACTCGATGGGATTCGAGAACATTTGAGAAAAATCATTATTTTGACTTTTTTCTTGGGGTGGGGTACGTCATTTTTTTGTAAAATCATTTTTGCTTTAAAATGCAATATTTTAAGAACTATTCATTGCAGAAGATTTTGGTTTTTAGATACGGATAGAGTGTAAAAAGACCTTTATTTTGATGTAACACTTGATTTGATTCGAAAACATTTGAGAAAAATCATTATTTTGACTTTTTTCTTAGGGTGGGGTACATCAATTTTTTGTAAAATCATTTTTGCTTTGAAATGCAATATTTTGAGAACTATTCATTGCAGAAGATTTTGGTTTTTAGATACGGATAGAGTGTAAAAAGACCTTTATTTTGATGTAACACTCGATGGGATTCGAGAACATTTGAGAAAAATCATTTTTTTGACTTTTTTCTTAGGGTGGGGTACATCAATTTTTTGTAAAATCATTTTTGCTTTGAAATGCAATATTTTGAGAACTATTCATTGCAGAAGATTTTGGTTTTTAGATACGGATAGAGTGTAAAAAGACCTTTATTTTGATGTAACACTCGATGGGATTCGAGAACATTTGAGAAAAATCATTTTTTTGACTTTTTTCTTAGGGTGGGGTACATCAATTTTTTGTAAAATCATTTTTGCTTTGAAATGCAATATTTTGAGAACTATTCATTGCAGAAGATTTTGGTTTTTAGATACGGATAGAGTGTAAAAAGACCTTTATTTTGATGTAAAACTCGATTTGATTCGAGAACATTTGAGAAAAATCATTATTTTGACTTTTTTCTTAGGGTGGGGTACGTCAATTTTTTGTAAAATCATTTTTGCTTTGAAATGCAATATTTTGAGAACTATTCATTGCAGAAGATTTTGGTTTTTAGATACGGATAGAGTGTAAAAAGACCTTTATTTTGATGTAACACTCGATGGGATTCGAGAACATTTGAGAAAAATCATTATTTTGACTTTTTTCTTGGCGTGGGGTACGTCATTTTTTTGTAAAATCATTTTTGCTTTAAATTGCAATATTTTGAGAACTATTCATTGCAGAAGATTTTGGTTTTTAGATACGGATAGAGTGTAAGAAGATATTTATTTTTATGTAACACTCGATGGGATTCGAGAACATTTGAGAAAAATCATTATTTTGACTTTTTTTTTAGGGTGGGGTACATCAATTTTTTGTAAAATCATTTTTGCTTTGAAATGCAATATTTTGAGAACTATTCATTGCTGAAGATTTTGGGTTTTAGATACGGATAGAGTGTAAAAAGACCTTTATTTTGATGTAACACTCGATGGGATTCGAGAACATTTGAGAAAAATCATTATTTTGACTTTTTTCTTGGGGTGGGGTACGTCATTTTTTTGTAAAATCATTTTTGCTTTAAAATGCAATATTTTAAGAACTATTCATTGCAGAAGATTTTGGTTTTTAGATACGGATAGAGTGTAAAAAGACCTTTATTTTGATGTAACACTTGATTTGATTCGAAAACATTTGAGAAAAATCATTATTTTGACTTTTTTCTTAGGGTGGGGTACATCAATTTTTTGTAAAATCATTTTTCCTTTGAAATGCAATATTTTGAGAACTATTCATTGCAGAAGATTTTGGTTTTTAGATACGGATAGAGTGTAAAAAGACCTTAATTTTGATGTAACACTCGATGGGATTCGACAACATTTGAGAAAAATCATTTTTTTGACTTTTTTCTTAGGGTGGGGTACATCAATTTTTTGTAAAATCATTTTTGCTTTGAAATGCAATATTTTGAGAACTATTCATTGCAGAAGATTTTGGTTTTTAGATACGGATAGAGTGTAAAAAGACCTTTATTTTGATGTAACACTCGATGGGATTCGAGAACATTTGAGAAAAATCATTTTTTTGACTTTTTTCTTAGGGTGGGGTACATCAATTTTTTGTAAAATCATTTTTGCTTTGAAATGCAATATTTTGAGAACTATTCATTGCAGAAGATTTTGGTTTTTAGATACGGATAGAGTGTAAAAAGACCTTTATTTTGATGTAAAACTCGATTTGATTCGAGAACATTTGAGAAAAATCATTATTTTGACTTTTTTCTTAGGGTGGGGTACGTCAATTTTTTGTAAAATCATTTTTGCTTTGAAATGCAATATTTTGAGAACTATTCATTGCAGAAGATTTTGGTTTTTAGATACGGATAGAGTGTAAAAAGACCTTTATTTTGATGTAACACTCGATGGGATTCGAGAACATTTGAGAAAAATCATTATTTTGACTTTTTTCTTGGCGTGGGGTACGTCATTTTTTTGTAAAATCATTTTTGCTTTACATTGCAATATTTTGAGAACTATTCATTGCAGAAGATTTTGGTTTTTAGATACGGATAGAGTGTAAGAAGATATTTATTTTTATGTAACACTCGATGGGATTCGAGAACATTTGAGAAAAATCATTATTTTGACTTTTTTTTTAGGGTGGGGTACATCAATTTTTTGTAAAATCATTTTTGCTTTCAAATGCAATATTTTGAGAACTATTCATTGCTGAAGATTTTGGGTTTTAGATACGGATAGAGTGTAAAAAGACCTTTATTTTGATGTAACACTCGATGGGATTCGAGAACATTTGAGAAAAATCATTATTTTGACTTTTTTCTTGGGGTGGGGTACGTCATTTTTTTGTAAAATCATTTTTGCTTTAAAATGCAATATTTTAAGAGCTATTCATTGCAGAAGATTTTGGTTTTTAGATACGGATAGAGTGTAAAAAGACCTTTATTTTGATGTAACACTTGATTTGATTCGAAAACATTTGAGAAAAATCATTATTTTGACTTTTTTCTTAGGGTGGGGTACATCAATTTTTTGTAAAATCATTTTTGCTTTGAAATGCAATATTTTGAGAACTATTCATTGCAGAAGATTTTGGTTTTTAGATACGGATAGAGTGTAAAAAGACCTTTATTTTGATGTAACACTCGATGGGATTCGAGAACATTTGAGAAAAATCATTATTTTGACTTTTTTCTTAGGGTGGGGTACGTCAATTTTTTGTAAAATCATTTTTGCTTTGAAATGCAATATTTTGAGAACTATTCATTGCAGAAGATTTTGGTTTTTAGATACGGATAGAGTGTAAAAAGACCTTTATTTTGATGTAACACTCGATGGGATTCGAGAACATTTGAGAAAAATCATTATTTTGACTTTTTTCTTGGCGTGGGGTACGTCATTTTTTTGTAAAATCATTTTTGCTTTACATTGCAATATTTTGAGAACTATTCATTGCAGAAGATTTTGGTTTTTAGATACGGATAGAGTGTAAGAAGATATTTATTTTTATGTAACACTCGATGGGATTCGAGAACATTTGAGAAAAATCATTATTTTGACTTTTTTTTTAGGGTGGGGTACATCAATTTTTTGTAAAATCATTTTTGCTTTCAAATGCAATATTTTGAGAACTATTCATTGCTGAAGATTTTGGGTTTTAGATACGGATAGAGTGTAAAAAGACCTTTATTTTGATGTAACACTCGATGGGATTCGAGAACATTTGAGAAAAATCATTATTTTGACTTTTTTCTTGGGGTGGGGTACGTCATTTTTTTGTAAAATCATTTTTGCTTTAAAATGCAATATTTTAAGAGCTATTCATTGCAGAAGATTTTGGTTTTTAGATACGGATAGAGTGTAAAAAGACCTTTATTTTGATGTAACACTTGATTTGATTCGAAAACATTTGAGAAAAATCATTATTTTGACTTTTTTCTTAGGGTGGGGTACATCAATTTTTTGTAAAATCATTTTTGCTTTGAAATGCAATATTTTGAGAACTATTCATTGCAGAAGATTTTGGTTTTTAGATACGGATAGAGTGTAAAAAGACCTTTATTTTGATGTAACACTCGATGGGATTCGAGAACATTTGAGAAAAATCATTTTTTTGACTTTTTTCTTAGGGTGGGGTACATCAATTTTTTGTAAAATCATTTTTGCTTTGAAATGCAATATTTTGAGAACTATTCATTGCAGAAGATTTTGGTTTTTAGATACGGATAGAGTGTAAAAAGACCTTTATTTTGATGTAACACTCGATGGGATTCGAGAACATTTGAGAAAAATCATTTTTTTGACTTTTTTCTTGGGGTGGGGTACGTCATTTTTTTGTAAAATCATTTTTGCTTTAAAATGCAATATTTTGAGAACTATTCATTGCAGAAGATTTTGGTTTTTAGATACGGATAGAGTGTAAAAAGACCTTTATTTTGATGTAACACTCGATGGGATTCGAGAACATTTGAGAAAAATCATTATTTTGACTTTTTTCTTAGGGTGGGGTACGTCAATTTTTTGTAAAATCATTTTTGCTTTGAAATGCAATATTTTGAGAACTATTCATTGCAGAAGATTTTGGTTTTTAGATACGGATAGAGTGTAAAAAGACCTTTATTTGGATGTAACACTCGATGGGATTCGAGAACATTTGAGAAAAATCAATTTTTTGACTTTTTTCTTAGGGTGGGGTACATCAATTTCTTGTAAAATCATTTTTGCTTTGAAATGCAATATTTTGAGAACTATTCATTGCAGAAGATTTTGGTTTTTAGATACGGATAGAGTGTAAGAAGATATTTATTTTTATGTAACACTCCATGGGATTCGAGAACATTTGAGAAGAATCATTTTTTTGACTTTTTTCTTAAGGTGGGGTACAACAATTTTTTGTAAAATCATTTTTGCTTTGAAATGCAATATTTTGACAACTATTCATTACAGAAGATTTTGGTTTTTAGATACGGATAGAGTGTAAGAAGATATTTATTTTTATGTAACACTCGATGGGATTCGAGAACATTTGAGAAAAATCATTATTTTGACTTTTTTCTTAGGGTGGGTTACATCAATTTTTGTAATTAATTTTTATGTAAAACTCGATGGGATTCGAGAACATTTGAGAAAAATCAATTTTTTGACTTTTTTCTTAGGGTGGGGTACATCAATTTTTTGTAAAATCATTTTTGCTTTGAAATGCAATATTTTGAGAACTATTCATTGCAGAAGATTTTGGTTTTTAGATACGGGTAGAGTGTAAGAAGACATTTATTTTTATGTAAAACTCGATGGGATTCGAGAACATTTGAGAAAAATCATTATTTTGACTTTTTTCTTGGGGTGGGGTACGTCATTTTTTTGTAAAATCATTTTTGCTTTAAAATGCAATATTTTGAGAACTATTCATTGCAGAAGATTTTGGTTTTTAGATACGGATAGAGTGTAAAAAGACCTTTATTTTGATGTAAAACTCGATTTGATTCGAGAACATTTGAGAAAAATCATTATTTTGACTTTTTTCTTAGGGTGGGGTACGTCAATTTTTTGTAAAATCATTTTTGCTTTGAAATGCAATATTTTGAGAACTATTCATTGCAGAAGATTTTGGTTTTTAGATACGGATAGAGTGTAAAAAGACCTTTATTTTGATGTAACACTCGATGGGATTCGAGAACATTTGAGAAAAATCATTTTTTTGACTTTTTTCTTAGGGTGGGGTACATCAATTTTTTGTAAAATCATTTTTGCTTTGAAATGCAATATTTTGAGAACTATTCATTGCAGAAGATTTTGGTTTTTAGATACGGATAGAGTGTAAGAAGATATTTATTTTTATGTAACACTCCATGGGATTCGAGAACATTTGAGAAAAATCATTTTTTTGACTTTTTTCTTAGGGTGGGGTACATCAATTTTTTGTAAAATCATTTTTGCTTTAAAATGCAATATTTTGAGAACTATTCATTGCAGAAGATTTTGGTTTTTAGATACGGATGGAGTGTAAAAAGACCTTTATTTTGATGTAACACTCGATGGGATTCGAGAACATTTGAGAAAAATCATTTTTTTGACTTTTTTCTTAGGGTGGGGTACATCAATTTTTTGTAAAATCATTTTTGCTTTGAAATGCAATATTTTGAGAACTATTCATTGCAGAAGATTTTGGTTTTTAGATACGGATAGAGTGTAAAAAGACCTTTATTTTGATGTAACACTCGATGGGATTCGAGAACATTTGAGAAAAATCATTATTTTGACTTTTTTCTTAGGGTGGGGTACGTCAATTTTTTGTAAAATCATTTTTGCTTTGAAATGCAATATTTTGAGAACTATTCATTGCTGAAGATTTTGGGTTTTAGATACGGATAGAGTGTAAAAAGACCTTTATTTTGATGTAACACTCGATGGGATTCGAGAACATTTGAGAAAAATCATTTTTTTGACTTTTTTCTTAGGGTGGGGTACATCAATTTTTTGTAAAATCATTTTTGCTTTGAAATGCAATATTTTGAGAACTATTCATTGCAGAAGATTTTGGTTTTTAGATACGGATAGAGTGTAAAAAGTCCTTTATTTTGATGTAACACTCGATGGGATTCGAGAACATTTGAGAAAAATCATTATTTTGACTTTTTTCTTGGGGTGGGGTACGTCATTTTTTTGTAAAATCATTTTTGATTTGAATTGCAATATTTTGAGAACTATTCATTGCAGAAGATTTTGGTTTTTAGATACGGATAGAGTGTAAGAAGATATTTATTTTTATGTAACACTCGATGGGATTCGAGAACATTTGAGAAAAATCATTATTTTGACTTTTTTTTTAGGGTGGGGTACATCAATTTTTTGTAAAATCATTTTTGCTTTGAAATGCAATATTTTGAGAACTATTCATTGCAGAAGATTTTGGTTTTTAGATACGGATAGAGTGTAAAAAGACCTTAATTTTGATGTAACACTCGATGGGATTCGAGAACATTTGAGAAAAATCATTTTTTTGACTTTTTTCTTAGGGTGGGGTACATCAATTTTTTGTAAAATCATTTTTGCTTTGAAATGCAATATTTTGAGAACTATTCATTGCAGAAGATTTTGGTTTTTAGATACGGATAGAGTGTAAAAAGACCTTTATTTTGATGTAACACTCGATGGGATTCGAGAACATTTGAGAAAAATCATTATTTTGACTTTTTTTTAGGGTGGGGTACATCAATTTTTTGTAAAATCATTTTTGCTTTGAAATGCAATATTTTGATAACTATTTATTGCAGAAGATTTTGGTTTTTAGATACGGATAGAGTGTAAAAAGACCTTTATTTTGATGTAACACTCGATGGGATTCAAGAACATTTGAGAAAAATCATTATTTTGACTTTTTTCTTGGGGTGGGGTACGTCATTTTTTTGTAAAATCATTTTTGCTTTAAAATGCAATATTTTGAGAACTATTCATTGCAGAAGATTTTGGTTTTAAGATACGGATAGAGTGTAAAAAGACCTTTATTTTGATGTAAAACTCGATTCGATTCGAGAACATTTGAGAAAAATCATTATTTTGACTTTTTTCTTAGGGTGGGGTACGTCAATTTTTTGTAAAATCATTTTTGCTTTGAAATGCAATATTTTGAGAACTATTCATTGCAGAAGATTTTGGTTTTTAGATACGGATAGAGTGTAAAAAGACCTTTATTTTGATGTAACACTCGATGGGATTCGAGAACAATTGAGAAAAATCATTTTTTTGACTTTTTTCTTAGGGTGGGGTACATCAATTTTTTGTAAAATCATTTTTGCTTTGAAATGCAATATTTTGAGAACTATTCATTGCAGAAGATTTTGATTTTTAGATACGGATAGAGTGTAAAAAGATCTTTATTTTGATGTAACACTCGATGGGATTCGAGAACATTTGAGAAAAATCATTATTTTGACTTTTTTCTTGGGGTGGGGTACGTCAGTTTTTTGTAAAATCATTTTTGCTTTAAAATGCAATATTTTGAGAACTATTCATTGCAGAAGATTTTGGTTTTTAGATACGGATAGAGTGTAAAAAGACCTTTATTTTGATGTAACACTCGATGGGATTCGAGAACATTTGAGAAAAATCATTTTTTTGACTTTTTTCTTAGGGTGGGGTACATCAATTTTTTGTAAAATCATTTTTGCTTTGTAATGCAATATTTTGAGAACTATTCATTGCAGAAGATTTTGGTTTTTAGATACGGATAGAGTGTAAAAAGACCTTTATTTTGATGTAACACTCGATGGGATTCGAGAACATTTGAGAAAAATCATTTTTTTGACTTTTTTCTTAGGGTGGGGTACATCAATTTTTTGTAAAATCATTTTTGCTTTGAAATGCAATATTTTGAGAACTATTCATTGCAGAAGATTTTGGTTTTTAGATACGGATAGAGTGTAAAAAGACCTTTATTTTGATGTAACACTCGATGGGATTCGAGAACATTTGAGAAAAATCAATTTTTTGACTTTTTTCTTAGGGTGGGGTACATCAATTTTTTGTAAAATCATTTTTGCTTTGAAATGCAATATTTTGAGAACTATTCATTGCAGAAGATTTTGGTTTTTAGATACGGATAGAGTGTAAGAAGATATTTATTTTTATGTAACACTCGATGCGATTCGAGAACATTTGAGAAAAATCATTATTTTGACTTTTTTTTAGGGTGGGGTACATTAATTTTTTGTAAAATCATTTTTGCTTTGAAATGCAATATTTTCAGAACTATTTATTGCAGAAGATTTTGGTTTTTAGATACGGTTAGAGTGTAAAAAGACCTTTATTTTGATGTAACACTCGATGGGATTCGAGAACATTTGAGAAAAATCATTTTTTTGACTTTTTTCTTAGGGTGGGGTACATCAATTTTTTGTAAAATCATTTTTGCTTTGAAATGCAATATTTTGAGAACTATTCATTGCAGAAGATTATGGTTTTTAGATACGGATAGAGTGTAAAAAGACCTTTATTTTGATGTAACACTCGATGGGATTCGAGAACATTTGAGAAAAATCATTTTTTGACTTTTTTCTTAGGGTGGGGTACATCAATTTTTTGTAAAATCATTTTTGCTTTGAAATGCAATATTTTGAGAACTATCCATTGCAGAAGATTTTGGTTTTTAGATACGGATAGAGTGTAAATAGGCCTTTATTTTGATGTAACACTCGATGGGATTCGAGAACATTTGAGAAAAATCATTTTTTTGACTTTTTTCTTAGGGTGGGGTACATCAATTTTTTGTAAAATCATTTTTGCTTTGAAATGCAATATTTTGAGAACAATTCATTGCAGAAGATTTTGGTTTTTAGATACGGATAGAGTGTAAAAAGACCTTTATTTTGATGTAACACTCGATGGGATTCGAGAACATTTGAGAAAAATCATTATTTTGACTTTTTTCTTAGGGTGGGGTACATCAATTTTTGTAAAATCATTTTTGCTTTGCAATGCAATATTTTGAGAACTATTCATTGCAGAAGATTTTGGTTTTTAGATACGGATAGAGTGTAAGAAGATATTTATTTTTATGTAACACTCGATGGGATTCGAGAACATTTGAGAAAAATCATTTTTTTGACTTTTTTCTTAGGGCGGGGTACATCAATTTTTTGTAAAATCATTTTTGCTTTGAAATGCAATATTTTGAGAACTATTCATTGCAGAAGATTTTGGTTTTTAGATACGGATAGAGTGTAAAAAGACCTTTATTTTTATGTAACACTCGATGGGATTCGACAACATTTGAGAAAAATCAATTTTTTGGCTTTTTTCTTAGGGTGGGGTACATCAATTTTTTGTAAAATCATTTTTGCTTTGAAATGCAATATTTTGAGAACTATTCATTGCAGAAGATTTTGGTTTTTAGATACGGATAGAGTGTAAAAAGACCTTTATTTTGATGTAACACTCGATGGGATTCGAGAACATTTGAGAAAAATCATTTTTTTGACTTTTTTCTTAGGGTGGGGTACATCAATTGTTTGTAAAATCATTTCTGCTTTGAAATGCAATATTTTAAGAACTATTTATTGCAGAAGATTTTGGTTTTTAGATACGGATAGAGTGTAAAAAGACCTTTATTTTGATGTAACACT
This sequence comes from Leucozona laternaria, assembly GCA_932273885.2. Lineage (NCBI taxonomy): Eukaryota > Metazoa > Arthropoda > Insecta > Diptera > Syrphidae > Leucozona > Leucozona laternaria. Next base: position 36,474,336 of record OW026366.1, read on the forward strand.
CGATGGGATTCGAGAACATTTGAGAAAAATTAATTTTTTGACTTTTTTCTTAGGGTGGGGTACGTCAATTTTTTGTAAAATCATTTTTGCTTTGAAATGCAATATTTTGAGAACTATTCATTGCAGAAGATTTTGGTTTTTAGATACGGATAGAGTGTAAAAAGACCTTTATTTTGATGTAACACTCGATGGGATTCGAGAACATTTGAGAAAAATCATTTTTTTGACTTTTTTCTTAGGGTGGGGTACATCAATTTTTTGTAAAATCATTTTTGCTTTGAAATGCAATATTTTGAGAACTATTCATTGCAGAAGATTTTGATTTTTAGATACGGATAGAGTGTAAAAAGACCTTTATTTTGATGTAACACTCGATGGGATTCGAGAACATTTGAGAAAAATCATTATTTTGACTTTTTTCTTAGGGTGGGGTACGTCAATTTTTTGTAAAATCATTTTTGCTTTGAAATGCAATATTTTGAGAACTATTCATTGCAGAAGATTTTGGTTTTTAGATACGGATAGAGTGTAAAAAGACCTTTATTTTGATGTAACACTTGATTTGATTCGAAAACATTTGAGAAAAATCATTATTTTGACATATTTCTTAGGGTGGGGTACATCAATTTTTTGTAAAATCATTTTTGCTTTGAAATGCAATATTTTGAGAACTATTCATTGCAGAAGATTTTGGTTTTTAGATACGGATAGAGTGTAAAAAGACCTTTATTTTGATGTAACACTCGATGGGATTCGAGAACATTTGAGAAAAATAATTTTTTTGACTTTTTTCTTAGGGTGGGGTACATCAATTTTTTGTAAAATCATTTTTGCTTTGAAATGCAATATTTTGAGAACTATTCATTGCAGAAGATTTTGGTTTTTAGATACGGATAGAGTGTAAAAAGACCTTTATTTTGATGTAACACTCGATGGGATTCGAGAACATTTGAGAAAAATCATTTTTTTGACTTTTTTCTTAGGGTGGGGTACATCAATTTTTTGTAAAATCATTTTTGCTTTGAAATGCAATATTTTGAGAACTATTCATTGCAGAAGATTTTGGTTTTTAGATACGGATAGAGTGTAAGAAGATATTTATTTTTATGTAACACTCCATGGGATTCGAGAACATTTGAGAAAAATCATTTTTTTCACTTTTTTCTTAGGGTGGGGTACATCAATTTTTTGTAAAATCATTTTTGCTTTGAAATGCAATATTTTGAGAACTATTCATTGCAGAAGATTTTGGTTTTTAGATACGGATAGAGTGTAAAAAGACCTTTATTTTGATGTAACACTCGATGGGATTCGAGAACAATTGAGAAAAATCATTTTTTTGACTTTTTTCTTAGGGTGGGGTACATCAATTTTTTGTAAAATCATTTTTGCTTTGAAATGCAATACTTTAAGAACTATTCATTGCAGAAGATTTTGGGTTTTAGATAGGGATAGAGTGTAAAAAGACCTTTATTTTGATGTAACACTCGATGGGATTCGAGAACATTTGAGAAAAATCATTTTTTTGACTTTTTTCTTAGGGTGGGGTACATCAATTTTTTGTAAAATCATTTTTCCTTTGAAATGCAATATTTTGAGAACTATTCATTGCAGAAGATTTTGGTTTTTAGATACGGATAGAGTGTAACAAGACCTTTATTTTGATGTAACACTCGATGGGATTCGAGAACAATTGAGAAAAATCATTTTTTTGACTTTTTTCTTAGGGTGGGGTACATCAATTTTTTGTAAAATCATTTTTGCTTTGAAATGCAATATTTTGAGAACTATTCATTGCAGAAGATTTTGGTTTTTAGATACGGATAGAGTGTAAAAAGACCTTTATTTTGATGTAACACTCGATGGGATTCGAGAACATTTGAGAAAAATCATTTTTTTGACTTTTTTCTTAGGGTGGGGTACATCAATTTTTTGTAAAATCATTTTTGCTTTGAAATGCAATATTTTGAGAACAATTCATTGCAGAAGATTTTGGTTTTTAGATACGGGTAGAGTGTAAGAAGATATTTATTTTTATGTAACACTCGATGGGATTCGAGAACATTTGAGAAAAATCATTTTTTTGACTTTTTTCTTAGGGTGGGGTACATCAATTTCTTGTAAAATCATTTTTGCTTTGAAATGCAATATTTTGAGAACTATTTATTGCAGAAGATTTTGGTTTTTAGATACAGATAGAGTGTAAGAAGATATTTATTTTTATGTAACACTCGATGGGATTCGAGAACATTTGAGAAAAATCATTTTTTTGACTTTTTTCTTAGGGTGGGGTACATCAATTTTTTGTAAAATCATTTTTGCTTTGAAATGCAATATTTTGAGAACTGTTCATTGCAGAAGATTTTGGTTTTTAGATACGGGTAGAGTGTAAGAAGATATTTATTTTTATGTAACACTCGATGGGATTCGAGAACATTTGAGAAAAATCATTTTTTGACTTTTTTCTTGGGGTGGGGTACATCAATTTTTTGTAAAATCATTTTTGCTTTGAAATGCAATATTTTGAGAACTATTCATTGCAGAAGGTTTTGGTTTTTAGATACGGATAGAGTGTAAAAAGACCTTTATTTTGATGTAACACTCGATGGGATTCGAGAACATTTGAGAAAAAACATTTTTTTGACTTGTTTCTTAGGGTGGGGTACATCATTTTTTTGTAAAATCATTTTTGCTTTGAAATGCAATATTTTGAGAACTATTCATTGCAGAAGATTTTGGTTTTTAGATACGGATAGAGTGTAAAAAGACCTTTATTTTGATGTAACACTCGATGGGATTCGAGAACATTTGAGAAAAATCAATTTTTTGACTTTTTTCTTAGGGTGGGGTACATCAATTTTTTGTAAAATCATTTTTGCTTTGAAATGCAATATTTTGAGAACTATTCATTGCAGAAGATTTTGGTTTTTAGATACGGATAGAGTGTAAGAAGATATTTATTTTTATGTAACACTCGATGGGATTCGAGAACATTTGAGAAAAATCATTTTTTTGACTTTTTTCTTAGGGTGGGGTACATCAATTTTTGTAAAATCATTTTTGCTTTGCAATGCAATATTTTGAGAACTATTCATTGCAGAAGATTTTGGTTTTTAGATACGGATAGAGTGTAAGAAGATATTTATTTTTATGTAACACTCGATGGGATTCGAGAACATTTGAGAAAAATCATTTTTTTGACTTTTTTCTTAGGGTGGGGTACATCAATTTTTTGTAAAATCATTTCTGCTTTGAAATGCAATATTTTGAGAACTATTCATTGCAGAAGATTTTGGTTTTTAGATACGGATAGAGTGTAAAAAGACCTTTATTTTGATGTAACACTCGATGGGATTCGAGAACATTTGAGAAAAATCAATTTTGTGACTTTTTTCTTAGGGTGGGGTACGTCAATTTTTTGTAAAATCATTTTTGCTTTGAAATGCAATATTTTGAGAACTATTCATTGCAGAAGATTTTGGTTTTTAGATACGGATAGAGTGTAAAAAGACCTTTATTTTGATGTAACACTCGATGGGACTCGAGAACATTTGAGAAAAATCAATTTTTTGACTTTTTTCTTAGGGTGGGGTATATCAATTTTTTGTAAAATCATTTTTGCTTTGAAATGCAATATTTTGAGAACTATTCATTGCAGAAGATTTTGATTTTTAGATACGGATAGAGTGTAAAAAGACCTTTATTTTAAGGTAACACTCGGTGGGATTCGAGAACATTTGAGAAAAATCATTTTTTTGACTTTTTTCTTAGGGTGGGGTGCATCAATTTTTTGTAAAATCATTTTTCCTTTGAAATGCAATATTTTGAGAACTATTCATTGCAGAAGATTTTGGTTTTTAGATACGGATAGAGTGTAAGAAGATATTTATTTTGATGTAACACTCGATGGGATTCGAGAACATTTGAGAAAAATCATTTTTTTGACTTTTTTCTTAGGGTGGGGTACATCAATTTTTTGTAAAATCATTTTTGCTTTGAAATGCAATATTTTGAGAACTATTCATTGCAGAAGATTTTGGTTTTTAGATACGGATAGAGTGTAAAAAGACCTTTATTTTGATGTAACACTCGATGGGATTCGAGAACATTTGAGAAAAATCATTATTTTGACTTTTTTTTTAGGGTGGGGTACGTCAATTTTTTGTAAAATCATTTTTGCTTTGAAATGCAATATTTTGAGAACTATTCATTGCAGAAGATTTTGGTTTTTAGATACGGATAGAGTGTAAGAAGATATTTATTTTGATGTAACACTCGATGGGATTCGAGAACATTTGAGAAAAATCATTTTTTTGACTTTTTTCTTAGGGTGGGGTACATCAATTTTTTGTAAAATCATTTTTGCTTTGAAATGCAATATTTTGAGAACTATTCATTGCAGAAGATTTTGGTTTTTAGATACGGATAGAGTGTAAAAAGACCTTTATTTTGATGTAACACTCGATGGGATTCGAGAACATTTGAGAAAAATCATTATTTTGACTTTTTTCTTAGGGTGGGGTACATCAATTTTTTGTTTGAACTATTCATTGCAGAAGATTTTGGTTTTTAGATAGGGATAGAGTGTAAGAAGATATTTATTTTTATGTAACACTCGATGGGATTCGAGAACATTTGAGAAAAATCATGATTTTGACTTTTTTCTTAGGGTGGGGTAAATCAATTTTTTGTAAAATCATTTTTGCTTTAAAATGCAATATTTTATGAACTATTCATTGCAGAAGATTTTGGTTTTTAGATACGGATAGAGTGTAAGAAGATATTTATTTTTATGTAACACTCGAAGGGATTCGAGAACATTTGAGAAAAATCATTTTTTTTTGACTTTTTTCTTAGGGTGGGGTACATCAATTTTTTGTTAAATCATTTTAGCTTTGAAATGCAATATTTTGAGAACTATTCATTGCAGAAGATTTTGGTTTTTAGATACGGATAGAGTGTAAGAAGATATTTATTTTGATGTAACACTCGATGGGATTCGAGAACATTTGAGAAAAATCAATTTTTTGACTTTTTTCTTAGGGTGGGGTACATCAATTTTTTGTAAAATCATTTTTGCTTTGAAATGCATTATTTTGAGAACTATTCATTGCAGAAGATTTTGGTTTTTAGATACGGATAGAGTGTAAAAAGACCTTTATTTTGATGTAACACTCGATGGGATTCGAGAACATTTGAGAAAAATCATTTTTTTGACTTTTTTCTTAGGGTGGGGTACATCAATTTTTTGTAAAATCATTTTTGCTTTGAAATGCAATATTTTGAGAACTATTCATTGCAGAAGATTTTGGTTTTTAGATACGGATAGAGTGTAAGAAGATATTTATTTTGATGTAACACTCGATGGGATTCGAGGACATTTGAGAAAAATCATTTTTTTGACTTTTTTCTTAGGGTGGGGTACATCAATTTTTTGTAAAATCATTTTTGCTTTGAAATGCAATATTTTGAGAACTATTCATTGCAGAAGATTTTGGTTTTTAGATACGGATAGAGTGTAAAAAGACCTTTATTTTGATGTAACACTCGATGGGATTCGAGAACATTTGAGAAAAATCATTTTTTTGACTTTTTTCTTAGGGTGAGGTACATCAATTTCTTGTAAAATCATTTTTGCTTTGAAATGCAATATTTTGAGAACTATTCATTGCAGAAGATTTTGGTTTTTAGATACGGATAGAGTGTAAAAAGACCTTTATTTTGATGTAACACTCGATGGGATTCGAGAAAATTTGAGAAAAAACATTTGTTTGACTTTTTTCTTAGGGTGAGGTACATCAATTTTTTGTAAAATCATTTTTGCTTTGAAATGCAATATTTTGAGAACTATTCATTGCAGAAGATTTTGGTTTTTAGATACGGATAGAGTGTAAAAAGACCTTTATTTTGATGTAACACTCGATGGGATTCGAGAACATTTGAGAAAAATCAATTTTTTGACTTTTTTCTTAGGGTGGGGTACGTCAATTTTTTGTAAAATCATTTTTGCTTTGAAATGCGTATTTTTGAGAACTATCCATTGCAGAAGATTTTGGTTTTTAGATACGGATAGAGTGTAAAAAGACCTTTATTTTGATGTAACACTCGATGGGATTCGAGAACATTTGAGAAAAATCATTTTTTTGACTTTTTTCTTAGGGTGGGGTACATCAATTTTTTGTAAAATCATTTTTGCTTTGAAATGCAATATTTTGAGAACTATTCATTGCAGAAGATTTTGGTTTTTAGATACGGATAGAGTGTAAGAAGATATTTATTTTTATGTAACACTCCATGGGATTCGAGAACATTTGAGAAAAATCATTTTTTTGACTTTTTTCTAAGGGTGGGGTACATCAATTTTTTGTAAAATCATTTTTGCTTTGAAATGCAATATTTTGAGAACTATTCATTGCAGAAGATTTTGGTTTTTAGATACGGATAGAGTGTAAAAAGACCTTTATTTTGATGTAACACTCGATGGGATTCGAGAACAATTGAGAAAAATCATTTTTTTGACTTTTTTCTTAGGGTGGGGTACATCAATTTTTTGTAAAATCATTTTTGCTTTGAAATGCAATACTTTGAGAACTATTCATTGCAGAAGATTTTGGTTTTAGATACGGATAGAGTGTAAAAAGACCTTTATTTTGATGTAACACTCGATGGGATTCGAGAACATTTGAGAAAAATCATTTTTTTGACTTTTTTCTTAGGGTGGGGTACGTCAATTTTTTGTAAAATCATTTTTGCTTTGAAATGCAATATTTTGAGAACTATTCATTGCAGAAGATTTTGGGTTTTAGATACGGATAGAGTGTAAAAAGACCTTTATTTTGATGTAACACTCGATGGGATTCGAGAACATTTGAGAAAAATCATTTTTTTGACTTTTTTCTTAGGGTGGGGTACATCAATTTTTTGTAAAATCATTTTTGCTTTGAAATGCAATATTTTGAGAACTATTCATTGCAGAAGATTTTGGTTTTTAGATACGGATAGAGTGTAAAAAGACCTTTATTTTGATGTAACACTCGATGGGATTCGAGAACATTTGAGAAAAATCATTTTTTTGACTTTTTTCTTAGGGTGGGGTACATCAATTTTTTGTAAGATTATTTTTGCTTTGAAATGCAATATTTTGAGAACTATTCATTGCAGAAGATTTTGGTTTTTAGATACGGATAGAGTGTAAAAAGACCTTTAGTTTGATGTAACACTCGATGGGATTCGAGAACATTTGAGAAAAATCATTATTTTGACTTTCTTCTTGGGGTGGGGTACATCAATTTTTTGTAAAATCATTTTTGCTTTGAAATGCAATATTTTGAGAACTATTCATTGCAGAAGATTTTGGTTTTTAGATACGGATAGAGTGTAAAAAGACCTTTATTTTGATGTAACACTCGATGGGATTCGAGAACATTTGGGAAAAATCAATTTTTTGACTTTTTTCTTAGGGTGGGGTACATCAATTTTTTGTAAAATCATTTTTGCTTTGAAATGCAATATTTTGAGAACTATTCATTGCAGAAGATTTTGGGTTTTAGATACGGATAGAGTGTAAAAAGACCTTTATTTTGATGTAACACTCGATGGGATTCGAGAACATTTGAGAAAAATCATTTTTTTGACTTTTTTCTTAGGGTGGGGTACATCAATTTTTTGTAAAATCATTTTTGCTTTGAAATGCAATATTTTGAGAACTATTCATTGCAGAAGATTTTGATTTTTAGATACGGATAGAGTGTAAAAAGAGTGTAATGTAACACTCGATGGGATTTGAGAAAAATCATTTTTTTGACTTTTTTCTTAGGGTGGGGTACATCAATTTTTTGTAAAATCATTTTTGCTTTGAAATGCAATATTTTGAGAACTATTCATTGCAGAAGATTTTGGGTTTTAGATACGGATAGAGTGTAAAAAGACCTTTATTTTGATGTAACACTCGATGGGATTCGAGAACATTTGAGAAAAATCATTTTTTTGACTTTTTTCTTAGGGTGGGGTACATCAATTTTTTGTAAAATCATTTTTGCTTTGAAATGCAATATTTTGAGAACTATTCATTGCAGAAGATTTTGGTTTTTAGATACGGATAGAGTGTAAAAACACCTTTAGTTTGATGTAACACTCGATGGGATTCGAGAACATTTGAGAAAAATCATTTTTTTGACTTTTTTCTTGGGGTGGGGTAACTCAATTTTTTGTAAAATCATTTTTGCTTTGAAATGCAATATTTTGAGAACTATTCATTGCAGAAGATTTTGGTTTTTAGATACGGATAGAGTGTAAAAAGACCTTTATTTTGATGTAACACTCGATGGGATTCGAGAACATTTGAGAAAAATCAATTTTTTGACTTTTTTCTTAGGGTGGGGTACATCAATTTTTTGTAAAATCATTTTTGCTTTGAAATGCAATATTTTAAGAACTATTCATTGCAGAAGATTTTGGTTTTTAGATACGGATAGAGTGTAAAAAGACCTTTATTTTGATGTTACACTCGATGGGATTCGAGAATATTTGAGAAAAATCATTATTTTGACTTTTTTCTTAGGGTGGGGTACATCAATTTTTTGTAAAATCATTTTTGCTTTGAAATGCAATATTTTGAGAACTATTCATTGCAGAAGATTTTGGTTTTTAGATACGGATAGAGTGTAAAAAGAGTGTAATGTAACACTCGATGGGATTCGAGAACATTTGAGAAAAATCATTTTTTTGACTTTTTTCTTAGGGTGGGGTACATCAATTTTTTGTAAAATCATTTTTGCTTTGAAATGCAATATTTTGAGAACTATTCATTGCAGAAGATTTTGGTTTTTAGATACGGATAGAGTGTAAAAAGTCCTTTATTTTGATGTAACACTCGATGGGATTCGAGAACATTTGAGAAAAATCAATTTTTTGACTTTTTTCTTAGGGTGGGGTACATCAATTTTTTGTAAAATCATTTTTGCTTTGAAATGCAATATTTTAAGAACTATTCATTGCAGAAGATTTTGGTTTTTAGATATGGATAGAGTGTAAAAAGACCTTTATTTTGATGTTACACTCGATAGGATTCGAGAATATTTGAGAAAAATCATTATTTTGACTTTTTTCTTAGGGTGGGGTACATCAATTTTTTATAAAATCATTTTTGCTTTGAAATGCAATATTTTGAGAACTATTCATTGCAGAAGATTTTGGTTTTTAGATACGGATAGAGTGTAAAAAGACCTTTATTTTGATGTAACACTCGATGGGATTCGAGAACATTTGAGAAAAATCAATTTTTTGACTTTTTTCTTAGGGTGGGGTACATCAATTTTTTGTAAAATCATTTTTGCTTTGAAATGCAATATTTTAAGAACTATTCATTGCAGAAGATTTTGGTTTTTAGATACGGATAGAGTGTAAAAAGACCTTTATTTTGATGTTACACTCGATGGGATTCGAGATTATTTGAGAAAAATCATTATTTTGACTTTTTTCTTAGGGTGGGGTACATCAATTTTTTGTAAAATCATTTTTGCTTTGAAATGCAATATTTTGAGAACTATTCATTGCAGAAAATTTTGGTTTTTAGATACGGATAGAGTGTTAAAAGAGTGTAATGTAACACTCGATGGAATTCGAGAACATTTGAGAAAAATCATTTTTTTGACTTTTTTCTTAGGGTGGGGTACATCAATTTTTTGTAAAATCATTTTTGCTTTGAAATGCAATATTTTGAGAACTATTCATTGCAGAAGATTTTGGTTTTTAGATACGGATAGAGTGTAAAAAGAGTGTAATGTAACACTCGATGGGATTCGAGAACATTTGAGAAAAATCAATTTTTTCACTTTTTTCTTAGGGTGGGGTACATCAATTTTTTGTAAAATCATTTTTGCTTTGAAATGCAATATTTTAAGAACTATTCATTGCAGAAGATTTTGGTTTTTAGATACGGATAGAGTGTAAAAAGACCTTTATTTTGATGTTACACTCGATGAGATTCGAGAATATTTGAGAAAAATCATTATTTTGACTTTTTTCTTAGGGTGGGGTACATCAATTTTTTGTAAAATCATTTTTGCTTTGAAATGCAATATTTTGAGAACTATTCATTGCAGAAGATTTTGGTTTTTAGATACGGATAGAGTGTAAAAAGAGTGTAATGTAAAACTCGATGGGATTCGAGAACATTTGAGAAAAATCATTTTTTGACTTTTTTCTTAGGGTGGGGTACATCAATTTTTTGTAAAATCATTTTTGCTTTGAAATGCAATATTTTGAGAACTATTCATTGCAGAAGATTTTGGGTTTTAGATACGGATAGAGTGTAAAAAGACCTTTATTTTGATGTAACACTCGATGGGATTCGAGAACATTTGAGAAAAATCATTTTTTTGACTTTTTTCTTAGGGTGGGGTACATCAATTTTTTGTAAAATCATTTTTGCTTTGAAATGCAATATTTTGAGAACTATTCATTGCAGAAGATTTTGGTTTTTAGATACGGATAGAGTGAAAAAAGACCTTTATTTTGATGTTACACTCGATGGGATTCGAGAATATTTGAGAAAAATCATTATTTTGACTTTTTTCTTAGGGTGGGGTACATCAATTTTTTGTAAAATCATTTTTGCTTTGAAATGCAATATTTTGAGAACTATTCATTGCAGAAGATTTTGGTTTTTAGATACGGATAGAGTGTAAAAAGAGTGTAATGTAACACTCGATGGGATTCGAGAACATTTGAGAAAAATCATTTTTTTGACTTTTTTCTTAGGGTGGGGTACATCAATTTTTTGTAAAATCATTTTTGCTTTGAAATGCAATATTTTGAGAACTATTCATTGCAGAAGATTTTGGTTTTTAGATACGGATAGAGTGTAAAAAGACCTTTATTTTGATGTTACACTCGATGGGATTCGAGAATATTTGAGAAAAATCATTATTTTGACTTTTTTCTTAGGGTGGGGTACATCAATTTTTTGTAAAATCATTTTTGCTTTGAAATGCAATATTTTGAGAACTATTCATTGCAGAAGATTTTGGTTTTTAGATACGGATAGAGTGTAAAAAGAGTGTAATGTAACACTCGATGGGATTCGAGAACATTTGAGAAAAATCAATTTTTTGACTTTTTTCTTAGGGTGGGGTACATCAATTTTTTGTAAAATCAGTTTTGCTTTGAAATGCAATATTTTGAGAACTATTCATTGCAGAAGATTTTGGTTTTTAGATACGGATAGAGTGTAAAAAGACCTTTATTTTGATGTAACACTCGATGGGATTCGAGAACAATTGAGAAAAATCATTTTTTTGACTTTTTTCTTAGGGTGGGGTACATCAATTTTTTGTAAAATCATTTTTGCTTTGAAATGCAATACTTTGAGAACTATTCATTGCAGAAGATTTTGGTTTTTAGATACGGATAGAGTGTAAGAAGACCTTTATTTTGATGTAACACTCGATGGGATTCGAGAACAATTGAGAAAAATCATTTTTTTGACTTTTTTCTTAGGGTGGGGTACATCAATTTTTTGTAAAATCATTTTTGCTTTGAAATGCAATATTTTGAGAACTATTCATTGCAGAAGATTGTGGGTTTTAGATACGGATAGAGTGTAAAAAGACCTTTATTTTGATGTAACACTCGATGGGATTCGAGAACATTTGAGAAAAATCATTTTTTTGACTTTTTTCTTAGGGTGGGGTACATCAATTTTTTGTAAAATCATTTTTGCTTTGAAATGCAATATTTTGAGAACTATTCATTGCAGAAGATTTTGGTTTTTAGATACGGATAGAGTGTAAAAAGACCTTTATTTTGATGTAACACTCGATGGGATTCGAGAACATTTGAGAAAAATCATTTTTTTGACTTTTTTCTTAGGGTGGGGTACATCAATTTTTTGTAAGATTATTTTTGCTTTGAAATGCAATATTTTGAGAACTATTCATTGCAGAAGATTTTGGTTTTTAGATACGGATAGAGTGTAAAAAGACCTTTAGTTTGATGTAACACTCGATGGGATTCGAGAACATTTGAGAAAAATCATTTTTTTGACTTTTTTCTTGGGGTGGGGTACATCAATTTTTTGTAAAATCATTTTTGCTTTGAAATGCAATATTTTGAGAACTATTCATTGCAGAAGATTTTGGTTTTTAGATACGGGTAGAGTGTAAGAAGATATTTATTTTTATGTAACACTCGATGGGATTCGAGAACATTTGAGAAAAATCATTTTTTTGACTTTTTTCTTAGGGTGGGGTACATCAATTTCTTGTAAAATCATTTTTGCTTTAAAATGCAATATTTTGAGAACTATTCATTGCAGAAGATTTTGGTTTTTAGATACAGATAGAGTGTAAGAAGATATTTATTTTTATGTAACACTCGATGGGATTCGAGAACATTTGAGAAAAATCAATTTTTTGACTTTTTTCTTAGGGTGGGGTACATCAATTTTTTGTAAAATCATTTTTGCTTTGAAATGCAATATTTTGAGAACTATTCATTGCAGAAGATTTTGGTTTTTAGATACGGATAGAGTGTAAAAAGACCTTTATTTTGATGTAACACTCGATGGGATTCGAGACCATTTCAGAAAAATCATTTTTTTTTTGACTTTTTTCTTAGGGTGGGGTACATCAATTTTTTATAAAATCATTTTTGCTTTGAAATGCAATATTTTGAGAACTATTCATTGCAGAAGATTTTGGTTTTTAGATACGGATAGAGTGTAAAAAGACCTTTATTTTGATGTAACACTCGATGGGATTCGAGAACATTTGAGAAAAATCAATTTTTTGACTTTTTTCTTAGGGTGGGGTACATCAATTTTTTGTAAAATCATTTTTGCTTTGAAATGCAATATTTTAAGAACTATTCATTGCAGAAGATTTTGGTTTTTAGATACGGATAGAGTGTAAAAAGACCTTTATTTTGATGTTACACTCGATGGGATTCGAGATTATTTGAGAAAAATCATTATTTTGACTTTTTTCTTAGGGTGGGGTACATCAATTTTTTGTAAAATCATTTTTGCTTTGAAATGCAATATTTTGAGAACTATTCATTGCAGAAAATTTTGGTTTTTAGATACGGATAGAGTGTTAAAAGAGTGTAATGTAACACTCGATGGAATTCGAGAACATTTGAGAAAAATCATTTTTTTGACTTTTTTCTTAGGGTGGGGTACATCAATTTTTTGTAAAATCATTTTTGCTTTGAAATGCAATATTTTGAGAACTATTCATTGCAGAAGATTTTGGTTTTTAGATACGGATAGAGTGTAAAAAGAGTGTAATGTAACACTCGATGGGATTCGAGAACATTTGAGAAAAATCAATTTTTTCACTTTTTTCTTAGGGTGGGGTACATCAATTTTTTGTAAAATCATTTTTGCTTTGAAATGCAATATTTTAAGAACTATTCATTGCAGAAGATTTTGGTTTTTAGATACGGATAGAGTGTAAAAAGACCTTTATTTTGATGTTACACTCGATGAGATTCGAGAATATTTGAGAAAAATCATTATTTTGACTTTTTTCTTAGGGTGGGGTACATCAATTTTTTGTAAAATCATTTTTGCTTTGAAATGCAATATTTTGAGAACTATTCATTGCAGAAGATTTTGGTTTTTAGATACGGATAGAGTGTAAAAAGAGTGTAATGTAAAACTCGATGGGATTCGAGAACATTTGAGAAAAATCATTTTTTGACTTTTTTCTTAGGGTGGGGTACATCAATTTTTTGTAAAATCATTTTTGCTTTGAAATGCAATATTTTGAGAACTATTCATTGCAGAAGATTTTGGGTTTTAGATACGGATAGAGTGTAAAAAGACCTTTATTTTGATGTAACACTCGATGGGATTCGAGAACATTTGAGAAAAATCATTTTTTTGACTTTTTTCTTAGGGTGGGGTACATCAATTTTTTGTAAAATCATTTTTGCTTTGAAATGCAATATTTTGAGAACTATTCATTGCAGAAGATTTTGGTTTTTAGATACGGATAGAGTGAAAAAAGACCTTTATTTTGATGTTACACTCGATGGGATTCGAGAATATTTGAGAAAAATCATTATTTTGACTTTTTTCTTAGGGTGGGGTACATCAATTTTTTGTAAAATCATTTTTGCTTTGAAATGCAATATTTTGAGAACTATTCATTGCAGAAGATTTTGGTTTTTAGATACGGATAGAGTGTAAAAAGAGTGTAATGTAACACTCGATGGGATTCGAGAACATTTGAGAAAAATCATTTTTTTGACTTTTTTCTTAGGGTGGGGTACATCAATTTTTTGTAAAATCATTTTTGCTTTGAAATGCAATATTTTGAGAACTATTCATTGCAGAAGATTTTGGTTTTTAGATACGGATAGAGTGTAAAAAGACCTTTATTTTGATGTTACACTCGATGGGATTCGAGAATATTTGAGAAAAATCATTATTTTGACTTTTTTCTTAGGGTGGGGTACATCAATTTTTTGTAAAATCATTTTTGCTTTGAAATGCAATATTTTGAGAACTATTCATTGCAGAAGATTTTGGTTTTTAGATACGGATAGAGTGTAAAAAGAGTGTAATGTAACACTCGATGGGATTCGAGAACATTTGAGAAAAATCAATTTTTTGACTTTTTTCTTAGGGTGGGGTACATCAATTTTTTGTAAAATCAGTTTTGCTTTGAAATGCAATATTTTGAGAACTATTCATTGCAGAAGATTTTGGTTTTTAGATACGGATAGAGTGTAAAAAGACCTTTATTTTGATGTAACACTCGATGGGATTCGAGAACAATTGAGAAAAATCATTTTTTTGACTTTTTTCTTAGGGTGGGGTACATCAATTTTTTGTAAAATCATTTTTGCTTTGAAATGCAATACTTTGAGAACTATTCATTGCAGAAGATTTTGGTTTTTAGATACGGATAGAGTGTAAGAAGACCTTTATTTTGATGTAACACTCGATGGGATTCGAGAACAATTGAGAAAAATCATTTTTTTGACTTTTTTCTTAGGGTGGGGTACATCAATTTTTTGTAAAATCATTTTTGCTTTGAAATGCAATATTTTGAGAACTATTCATTGCAGAAGATTGTGGGTTTTAGATACGGATAGAGTGTAAAAAGACCTTTATTTTGATGTAACACTCGATGGGATTCGAGAACATTTGAGAAAAATCATTTTTTTGACTTTTTTCTTAGGGTGGGGTACATCAATTTTTTGTAAAATCATTTTTGCTTTGAAATGCAATATTTTGAGAACTATTCATTGCAGAAGATTTTGGTTTTTAGATACGGATAGAGTGTAAAAAGACCTTTATTTTGATGTAACACTCGATGGGATTCGAGAACATTTGAGAAAAATCATTTTTTTGACTTTTTTCTTAGGGTGGGGTACATCAATTTTTTGTAAGATTATTTTTGCTTTGAAATGCAATATTTTGAGAACTATTCATTGCAGAAGATTTTGGTTTTTAGATACGGATAGAGTGTAAAAAGACCTTTAGTTTGATGTAACACTCGATGGGATTCGAGAACATTTGAGAAAAATCATTTTTTTGACTTTTTTCTTGGGGTGGGGTACATCAATTTTTTGTAAAATCATTTTTGCTTTGAAATGCAATGTTTTGAGAACTATTCATTGCAGAAGATTTTGGTTTTTAGATACGGGTAGAGTGTAAGAAGATATTTATTTTTATGTAACACTCGATGGGATTCGAGAACATTTGAGAAAAATCATTTTTTTGACTTTTTTCTTAGGGTGGGGTACATCAATTTCTTGTAAAATCATTTTTGCTTTAAAATGCAATATTTTGAGAACTATTCATTGCAGAAGATTTTGGTTTTTAGATACAGATAGAGTGTAAGAAGATATTTATTTTTATGTAACACTCGATGGGATTCGAGAACATTTGAGAAAAATCAATTTTTTGACTTTTTTCTTAGGGTGGGGTACATCAATTTTTTGTAAAATCATTTTTGCTTTGAAATGCAATATTTTGAGAACTATTCATTGCAGAAGATTTTGGTTTTTAGATACGGATAGAGTGTAAAAAGACCTTTATTTTGATGTAACACTCGATGGGATTCGAGACCATTTCAGAAAAATCATTTTTTTTTTTGACTTTTTTCTTAGGGTGGGGTACATCAATTTTTTGTAAAATCATTTTTGCTTTGAAATGCAATATTTTGAGAACTATTCATTGCAGAAGATTTTGATTTTTAGATACAGATAGAGTGTAAAAAGACCTTTATTTTGATGTAACACTCGATGGGATTCGAGACCATTTCAGAAAAATCATTTTTTTGACTTTTTTCTTAGGGTGGGGTACATCAATTTTTTGTAAAATCATTTTTGCTTTGAAATGCAACATTTTGAGAACTATTCATTGCAGAAGATTTTGGTTTTTAGATACGGATAGAGTGTAAAAAGACCTTTATTTTGATGTAACACTCGATGGGATTCGAGAACATTTGAGAAAAATCAATTTTTTGACTTTTTTCGTAGGGTGGGGTACATCATTTTTTTGTAAAATCATTTTTGCTTTGAAATGCAATATTTTGAGAACTATTCATTGCAGAAGATTTTGGTTTTTAGATACGGATAGAGTGTAAAAAGACCTTTATTTTGATGTAACACTCGATCTGATTCGAGAACATTTGAGAAAAATCAATTTTTTGACTTTTTTCTTAGGGTGGGGTACATCAATTTTTTGTAAAATCATTTTTGCTTTGAAATGCAATATTTTGAGAACTATTCATTGCAGAAGATTTTGGTTTTTAGATACGGATAGAGTGTAAAAAGACCTTAATTTTAATGTAACACTCGATGGGATTCGAGAACATTTGAGAAAAATCAATTTTTTGACTTTTTTCTTAGGGTGGGGTACATCAATTTTTTGTTAAATCATTTTTGCTTTGAAATGCAATATTTTGAGAACTATTCATTGCAGAAGATTTTGGTTTTTAGATACGGATAGAGTGTAAAAAGACCTTTATTTTGATGTAACACTCGATGGGATTCGAGAACATTTGAGAAAAATCATTTTTTTGACTTTTTTCTTAGGGTGGGGTACATCAATTTTTTGTAAAATCATTTTTGCTTTGAAATGCAATATTTTGAGAACTATTCATTGCAGAAGATTTTTATTTTTAGATACGGATAGAGTGTAAAAAGACCTTTATTTTGATGTAACACTCGATGGGATTCGAGAACATTTGAGAAAAATCATTTTTTTGACTTTTTTCTTAGGGTGGGGTACACCAATTTTTTGTAAAATCAGTTTTGCTTTGAAATGCAACATTTTGAGAACTATTCATTGCAGAAGATTTTGGTTTTTAGATACGGATAGAGTGTAAAAAGACCTTTATTTTGATGTAACACTCGATGGGATTCGAGAACATTTGAGAAAACTCATTTTTTTGACTTTTTTCTTAGGGTGGGGTACATCAATTTTTTGTAAAATCATTTTTGCTTTGAAATGCAATATTTTGAGAACTATTCATTGCAGAAGATTTTGGTTTTTAGATACGGGTAGAGTGTAAGAAGATATTTATTTTTATGTAACACTCGATGGGATTCGAGAACATTTGAGAAAAATCATTTTTTTGACTTTTTTCTTAGGGTGGGGTACATCAATTTCTTGTAAAATCATTTTTGCTTTGAAATGCAATATTTTGAGAACTATTCATTGCAGAAGATTTTGGTTTTTAGATACGGATAGAGTGTAAAAAGACCTTAATTTTGATGTAATACTCGACGGGATTCGAGAACATTTGAGAAAAATCATTTTTTTGACTTTTTTCTTAGGGTGGGGTACATCAATTTTTTGTAAAATCATTTTTGCTTTGAAATGCAATATTTTGAGAACTATTCATTGCAGAAGATTTTGGTTTTTAGATACGGATAGAGTGTAAAAAGATCTTTATTTTGATGTAACACTCGATGGGATTCGAGAACATTTGAGATAAATCAATTTTATGACTTTTTTCTTAGGGTGGGGTACATCAATTTTTTGTAAAATCATTTTTGCTTTGAAATGCAATATTTTGAGAACTATCCATTGCAGAAGATTTTGGTTTTTAGATACGGATAGAGTGTAAAAAGACCTTTATTTTGATGTAAGACTCGATGGGATTCAAGAACATTTGAGAAAAATCATTTTTTTTGACTTTTTCTTAGGGTGGGGTACATCAATTTTTTGTGAAATTATTTTTGCTTTGAAATGCAATATTTTGAGAACTATTCATTGCAGAAGATTTTGGTTTTTAGATACGGATAGAGTGTAAAAAGACCTTTATTTTGATGTAACACTCGATGGAATTCGAGAACATTTGAGAAAAATCAATTTTTTGACTTTTTTCTTAGGGTGGGGTACATCAATTTTTTGTAAAATCATTTTTGCTTTGAAATGCAATATTTTGAGAACTATTCATTGCAGAAGATTTTGGTTTTTAGATACGGATAAAGTGTAAAAAGATGGGATTCGAGAACATTTGAGAAAAATCATTTTTTTGACTTTTTTCTTGGGGTGGGGTACATCAATTTTTTGTAAAATCATTTTTGCTTTGAAATGCAATATTTTGAGAACTATTCATTGCAGAAGATTTTGGTTTTTAGATGCGGATAGAGTGTAAAAAGACCTTTATTTTGATGTAACACTCGATGGGATTCGAGAACATTTGAGAAAAATCAATTTTTTGACTTTTTTCTTAGGGTGGGGTACATCAATTTTTTGTAAAATCATTTTTGCTTTGAAATGCAATATTTTGAGAACTATTCATTGCAGAAGATTTTGGTTTTTAGATACGGATAGAGTGTAAAAAGACCTTTATTTTGATGTTACACTCGATGGGATTCGAGAATATTTGAGAAAAATCATTATTTTGACTTTTTTCTTAGGGTGGGGTACATCAATTTTTTGTAAAATCATTTTTGCTTTGAAATGCAATATTTTGAGAACTATTCATTGCAGAAGATTTTGGTTTTTAGATACGGATAGAGTGTAAAAAGACCTTTATTTTAATGTAACACTCGATGGGATTCGAGAACATTTGAGAAAAATCAATTTTTTGACTTTTTTCTTAGGGTGGGGTACAACAATTTTTTGTAAAATCATTTTTGCTTTGAAATGCAATATTTTGAGAACTATTCATTGCAGAAGATTTTGGTTTTTAGATACGGATAGAGTGTAAAAAGACCTTTATTTTGATGTAACACTCGATGGGATTCGAGAACATTTGAGAAAAATCATATTTTTGACTTTTTTCTTAGGGTGGGGTACATCAATTTTTTGTAAAATCATTTTTGCTTTGAAATGCAATATTTTGAGAACTATTCATTGCAGAAGATTTTGGTTTTTAGATACGGGTAGAGTGTAAGAAGATATTTATTTTTATGTAACACTCGATGGGATTCGAGAGCATTTGAGAAAAATCATTTTGTTGACTTTTTTCTTAGGGTGGGGTACATCAATTTCTTGTAAAATCATTTTTGCTTTGAAATGCAATATTTTGAGAACTATTCATTGCAGAAGATTTTGGTTTTTAGATACGGATAGAGTGTAAAAAGACCTTTATTTTAATGTAACACTCGATGGGATTCGAGAACATTTGAGAAAAATCATTTTTTTGACTTTTTTCTTGGGGTGGGGTACATCAATTTTTTGTAAAATCATTTTTGCTTTGAAATGCAATATTTTGAGAACTATTCATTGCAGAAGATTTTGGTTTTTAGATACGGATAGAGTGTAAAAAGACCTTTATTTTGATGTAACACTCGATGGGATTCGAGAACATTTGAGAAAAATCAATTTTTTGACTTTTTTCTTAGGGTGGGGTACATCAATTTTTTGTAAAATCATTTTTGCTTTGAAATGCAATATTTTGAGAACTATTCATTGCAGAAGATTTTGGTTTTTAGATACGGATAGAGTGTAAAAAGACCTTTATTTTGATGTTACACTCGATGGGATTCGAGAATATTTGAGAAAAATCATTATTTTGACTTTTTTCTTAGGGTGGGGTACATCAATTTTTTGTAAAATCATTTTTCCTTTGAAATGCAATATTTTGAGAACTATTCATTGCAGAAGATTTTGGTTTTTAGATACGGATAGAGTGTAAAAAGACCTTTATTTTAATGTAACACTCGATGGGATTCGAGAACATTTGAGAAAAATCAATTTTTTGACTTTTTTCTTAGGGTGGGGTACAACAATTTTTTGTAAAATCATTTTTGCTTTGAAATGCAATATTTTGAGAACTATTCATTGCAGAAGATTTTGGTTTTTAGATACGGATAGAGTGTAAAAAGACCTTTATTTTGATGTAACACTCGATGGGATTCGAGAACATTTGAGAAAAATCATTTTTTTGACTTTTTTCTTAGGGTGGGGTACATCAATTTTTTGTAAAATCATTTTTGCTTTGAAATGCAATATTTTGAGAACTATTCATTGCAGAAGATTTTGGTTTTTAGATACGGGTAGAGTGTAAGAAGATATTTATTTTTATGTAACACTCGATGGGATTCGAGAGCATTTGAGAAAAATCATTTTGTTGACTTTTTTCTTAGGGTGGGGTACATCAATTTCTTGTAAAATCATTTTTGCTTTGAAATGCAATATTTTGAGAACTATTCATTGCAGAAGATTTTGGTTTTTAGATACGGATTGAGTGTAAAAAGACCTTTATTATTATGTATTACTCGATGGGATTCGAGAACATTTGAGAAAAATCATTTTTTTGCCTTTTTTCTTAGGGTGGGGTACATCAATTTTTTGTAAAATCATTTTTGCTTTGAAATGCAATATTTTGAGAAGTATTCATTACAGAAGATTTTGGTTTTTAGATACGGATAGAGTGTAAAAAGACCTTTATTTTGATGTAACACTCGATGGGATTCGAGAACATTTGAGAAAAATCAATTTTTTGACTTTTTTCGTAGGGTGGGGTACATCATTTTTTTGTAAAATCATTTTTGCTTTGAAATGCAATATTTTGAGAACTATTCATTGCAGAAGATTTTGGTTTTTAGATACGGATAGAGTGTAAAAAGACCTTTATTTTGATGTAACACTCGACGGGATTCGAGAACGTTTGAGAAAAAACAATTTTTTGACTTTTTTCTTAGGGTGGGGTACATCAATTTTTTGTAAAATCATTTTTGCTTTGAAATGCAATATTTTGAGAACTATTCATTGCAGAAGATTTTGGTTTTTAGATACGGATAGAGTGTAAAAAGACCTTTATTTTGATGTAACACTCGATGGGATTCGAGAACATTTGAGAAAAATCATTTTTTTTACTTTTTTCTTAGGGTGGGGTACATCACTTTTTGTGTAAAATCATTTCTGCTTTGAAATTAAATATTTTGAGAACTATTCATTGCAGAAGATTTTGGTTTTTAGATACGGATAGAGTGTAAAAAGACCTTTATTTTGATGTAACACTCGATGGGATCCGAGAACATTTGAGAAAAATCATTATTTTGACTTTTTTCTTAGGGTGGGTGTAGCGAAGCTTTCGCACTCCACTGTACTTAATACTTTAACGTAACCTATGTATAATGTAAATAGAGAATAAGCCGCTAGTTTGTCATATCATGATCTGATCATTTATGTACAATGTAAGAACATTTAACTGATTCAAGATAAGCAGTCAGTTGTATTAAGATTGTCATCGAGTCAAGATAAAATAAAGAACTTGAACTAGTAGATATTGTCTGTTCTAATTATTTAATTTATTTCAGACTGACGTATAGACTGCTTTAAGGTACAGTCTCCTCATTTGGTGACCCCGACAACACGTTTACCCATAAAGCAAATCTATATATATTGAGGAACTATGCCTGCGAACGCAACGGTGACAACATCTGACACCACGCCACAGCAGCACCGTTTCGCCGTTCGACCACCTGTTTTCAGTGCCGATTGCCCTGCTTTGTGGTTTGCGCAACTAGAAGGCCAATTTCATCTTGCTGGCATCAACGACGAAACCACAAAATTCTTCTTTGCATCATCTCACTTAGATGCTCTTGCCGCAGCCGAGGTGCAAGATATAATACTGCACCCACCTGCTGCTACACCGTATGTGAAATTGAAGGCTGCACTCATCGAGAGGTTAACATCATCGCAGGAAACAAGACTCCATCAGCTGCTTGACAAAGAGGTTTTGGGTGACCGCAAGCCATCACAATTTTTGCGCCACCTGAAAGGCCTCGTGGATAACGTCCCCGACAATATTCTTCGGACCAAGTGGTTAAGTAGACTTCCACCAGCAGTTCAAACTATTCTCGCGACACAGCAAGACATGCCTCTGGAAAAATTATCTACGCTCGCCGACCATATAATGGAGATTTCGTCTTCCAACTATCTGGCAGCCGTTGGCAGTTCACGTGATGCTTGTGCTACACCACTGGAGCCCCGAATAATAAAACTCGAAGAGGTAATCAGTGAGCTGGTAAGTTCTGTTAAAAACTCAAATCATGAACGTCAACGTGTGCGAAGTCGGTCACGATCCCGTTCAAGGTCCCGTTCACAACCGACATCAACTAACGGCCTTTGCTGGTACCACGCCACATGGGGAAAGCTTGCGAGGAATTGCCGTAATCCATGTGGTTTTCAGGGAAACGGAGCAGAGAGTCGCTAACGGCGGTAAACGACTCTGCACTTAACTCACACCGCCTCTTCGTATCAGATAGCGCTACCAAAGTCCGCTTCCTCGTGGACACTGGCGCTGATCTTTGCGTCTATCCAAGAAATCTAACATCGGGTCGTCAAGAAGAAACTGGCTACTGTCTTTTTGCAGCAAATGGATCACAAATCAAGACTTATGGATGTATTCTGCTCGCACTTAATTTGGGCCTGCGACGAAATTTTACTTGGCGCTTCGTAGTGGCGGACATCGAAAAACCGATCATAGGCGCTGACTTCCTCTCCCATTTTGGTTTACTTCCAGATCTCAAGAACAACCGCATGCTGGATTCAACAACTGGACTTTCAGTTGCCTGCCCTTCGTGTTCCATGGCAGGCGTTTCATCAATTAAGGTGCTTCCCAACACTTCATCCTGGCTGCGCATACTAGCCGAGTTTCCAACCATCACGAAACCCGATGGAATCTGCAAACCAACCAAGCACGAAACGCAACATTACATCACGACTATGCCTGGTCCTCCGCTTAAGTGTAAGGCACGCCGTCTCGCTCCGGATCGATTAGCCATAGCAAAGCATGAGTTCGAAAAGATGTTAAAGCTTGGAATAACACGTCGTTCAACAAGCCCGTGGTCGTCACCGCTTCACTTAGTACCTAAAAAGAGTGGTGATTGGCGGCCATGCGGTGACTTTCGTCAACTCAACGCACGGACCGTGCCCGACCGCTATCCTATTCGAGTTCTCGAGGACTTCACATCAAACCTAGCTGGAAAAAAGGTGTTTTCTACCATCGATCTGGTTCGTGCCTTCAACCAGATTCCTGTAGCACCCGATGACATTTGCAAAACGGCAATCATTACATCGTTTGGCCTGTTCGAGTTCCCATTTATGACTTTTGGGCTTCGAAATGCGGCACAGACCTTTCAAAGGTTCATCGATGAGGTGACAAGGGAACTCGACTTTGTATTTCCGTACATCGACGACCTTTTGGTGGCTTCTAAGAACGATAACGAACATAGAGATCACCTCCGCATCGTCTTCAAGCGACTGTCACAATTTGGTGTTGTGGTTAACACCGCAAAATGTTTCTTTGGTCAGTCCGAGGTTAACTTTCTCGGATACCACGTGTCTGCTGAAGGAATTCGGCCTCCGCCAGACAGAGTAGAAGCCATCATTAACTTTAACCGACCAGAGACTGTCAAACAGCTGCGTGAGTTTCTTGGTATTATTAATTTTTATCGTAAATTTCAGAAAAACGCAGCCACATGTCAGTCTCCTCTTCATGAGTGTCTCCAAGGTTCCAATGTCAAAAGTTCAGACCGAATCAAATGGACCCCAGAACGAGATGCTGCTTTCACAGCGTGTAAGGAACAGCTTCGAAACGCTACACAACTTGTCTACCCAGACACAAGTTTACCTTGGGCTATTTTTACGGATGCATCCCAGAATGCTGTAGGTGCAGTGCTTCAACAGCTACGAAACGAAATTTGGGAGCCTCTCGCATTTTTCAGTCAGAAACTTCAACCATCTCTGAGAAAACGAAGCCCATACGATATGGAACTACATGCAATTTATGCTGCAATTCGAAAATTCAAGCACTTTTTGGAGGGACGCCACATAACGATCTTCACAGATCATAAACCGCTCCTGCATGCGTTTTCGCAGGATCACGACAAGGCTACACCTTGGCAGTTTCGGCGTCTTGATTTAATTGGCCAATATTCCACTGACATTAGACACGTATCCGGCAAGAATAATGTCGTCGCTGATGCCCTGTCACGTGTAGAATCAATCGCCAACGCGCGCCGTCTCGGCCAATGAAGTTGCCCAGGCCCAAGCAACTGATGAAGAAATCCAACAGCGCCTCCAAAATCCACCAACAGACTCGTTGTGTCTGCGACCTGTAAGTATACCTGAATGTAACCTGCCAATATATTGCGATGTCAACGGCCAGCTAGCACGCCCTTTCGTGCCCACAGCACTTCGCCAAAAAATATTCTTGTCTCTCCACAGTATTAGTCATCCTGGAGTAAACGCATCTATTAAGCTGGTCTCGCAGCGCTATGTTTGGCCTGGCCTTAAGAAAGACTGTCGTCAATGGTCTCGTGCTTGCCTTGCGTGCCAACGCAACAAAATTTCTCGCCATGTTGTGTCGCCAGTCAACGATTTTCCGGGCGGACGTACCCGTAGGTTCGAGCATATACACGTCGACATCATCGGACCTTATATACCATCAAGAGGATACCGATACTGCCTTACGATAATCGACCGCTTCTCACGTTTCCCCGAAGCTTTTCCGTTGGAGGACACCGGAGCTGAATGTGTGGCTCGGAAGTTATTCGCAGGTTGGATTTGCCGCTACGGTGTCCCTCTTCGGATAACCACGGACCAAGGAGTTCAATTTGAGAGTCAGCTGTTCAACGCCCTCAGTAAGCTACTCGGCAGCAAGCACATCCACACGACTACATTCCACCCCCAGTCTAATGGTATGGTGGAGCGCCTCCACCGACAGCTTAAGGCGGCGATTCGATGCCATGAAAGCCCCTCCTGGATTGACACCTTACCAATAGTATTGTTTGGTATTCGAACAGCGTGGAAAGATGACTTGAAAGCCACTCCAGCTGATATTCTTTTTGGAGAACCTCTCCGATTGCCTGGTGAGTTTCTTGTGCCATCTCCTTCTAACAGTTTATCACCCCAAGATATTGCCGAACGTCTGAGGATGCAGTTTGCGGACCTAGCACCTGTTCCTGGCTCACGTCATGGTCAAAGGAAAGTATTCATATTTAAGGAGCTCGCCACTTGCTCGCATATACTCATCCGTCTAGACGCAGCGCACAGTGCTTTCACTCCACCATATGAAGGTCCCTATCGCGTTATTTCACGACATGAAAAGTACTTCATAGTGGATATATCTGGACGACAAGCGACTATATCTATCGATCGATTAAAGCCTGCGTTTACAGTGAACAACACCATGCATAACGCAACAGACGACATCAACAGCACTGTCGTAGAGCAGTCTACCACCTCGACAACTCCAGAGACATCGCATCTTGGACCGTCTGGATACTCATCATCATCATTTCGACCAAGCACCGATTTGTCAGTAACTAATACATCAACAGCAATAAGACGCGTTAGATTTAACCTTCGTAACTAATTTTTCTTTTCCGCCGAAGGGGAGTATTGTAGCGAAGCTTTCGCACTCAACTGTACTTAATACTTTAACGTAACCTATGTATAATGTAAATAGAGAATAAGCCGCTAGTTTGTCATATCATGATCTGATCATTTATGTACAATGTAAGAACATTTAAATGATTCAAGATAAGCAGTCAGTTGTATTAAGATTGTCATCGAGTCAAGATAAAATAAAGAACTTGAACTAGTAGATATTGTCTGTTCTAATTATTTAATTTATTTCAGACTGACGTATAGACTGCTTTAAGGTACAGTCTCCTCAGTGGGGTACGTCAATTTTTTGTTAAATCATTTTTGCTTTGAAATGCAATATTTTGAGAACATTGCAGAAGATTTTGGTTTTTAGATACGGATAGAGTGTAAAAAGACCTTTATTTTGATGTAACACTCGATGAGATTCGAGAACATTTGAGAAAAATCATTTTTTTGACTTTTTTCTTAGGGTGGGGTGCATCAATTTTTTGTAAAATCATTTTTGCTTTGAAATGCAATATTTTGAGAACTATTCATTGCAGAAGATTTTGGTTTTTAGATACGGATAGAGTGTAAAAAGACCTTTATTTTGATGTAACACTCGATGGGATTCGAGAACATTTGAGAAAAATCATTTTTTTGACTTTTTTCTTAGGGTGGGGTACATCAATTTTTTGTAAAATCATTTTTGCTTTGAAATGCAATATTTTGAGAACTATTAATTGCAGAAGATTTTGGTTTTTAGATACGGATAGAGTGTAAAAAGACCTTTATTTTGATGTAACACTCGATGGGATTCGAGAACATTTGAGAAAAATCATTTTTTTGACTTTTTTCTTAGGGTGGGGTACATCAATTTTTTGTAAAATCATTTTTGCTTTGAAATGCAATATTTTGAGAACTATTCATTGCAGAAGGTTTTGGTTTTTAGATACGGGTAGAGTGTAAGAAGATATTTATTTTTATGTAACACTCGATGGGATTCGAGAACATTTGAGAAAAATCATTTTTTTGACTTTTTTCTTAGGGTGGGGTACATCAATTTTTTGTAAAATCATTTTTGCTTTGAAATGCAATATTTTGAGAACTATTCATTGCAGAAGATTTTGGTTTTTAGATACGGATAGAGTGTAAAAAGACCTTTATTTTGATGTCACACTCGATGGGATTCGAGAACATTTGAGAAAAATCATTTTTTTGACTTTTTTCTTAGGGTGGGGTACATCAATTTTTTGTAACATCATTTTTGCTTTGAAATGCAATATTTTGAGAACTATTCATTGCAGAAGATTTTGGTTTTTAGATACGGATAGAGTGTAAAAAGACCTTTATTTTGATGTAACACTCGATGGGATTCGAGAACATTTGAGAAAAATCATTTTTTTGACTTTTTTCTTAGGGTGGGGTACATCAATTTTTTGTAAAATCAGTTTTTCTTTGAAATGCAATATTTTGAGAACTATTCATTGCAGAAGATTTTGGTTTTTAGATACAGATAGAGTGTAAGAAGATATTTATTTTTATGTAACACTCGATGGGATTCGAGAACATTTGAGAAAAATCATTTTTTTGACTTTTTTCTTAGGGTGGGGTACATCAATTTTTTGTAAAATCATTTTTGCTTTGAAATGCAATATTTTGAGAACTATTCATTGCAGAAGATTTTGGTTTTTAGATACGGATAGAGTGTAAAAAGACCTTTATTTTGATGTAACACTCGATGGGATTCGAGAACATTTGAGAAAAATCATGATTTTGACTTTTTCCTAGGGTGGGGGTCGTCAATTTTTTGTAAAATCATTTGTGCTTTGGAATGTTAATTCTGGAAATTTAGAAATGTATCGCAATATAAAAAAATTGAAGATCCTATTTTTTTTACGGTAAAGAAGTTGTAATATTTAGAAAAAAATTGAATTTTTCAATATTTATACTTTTTTAACAGCGATTTTCAGCTGAACCTGGCGACCTAAAAATGACACAGCCTGAATTCTGAAAAAAATACCTTTCCAACCATGAATCGCAAGATGCAAAAATAACACCTTCAAAATATATCATTTTTTGGTCCGTAAACAAGTGGTAGGTTTGTGGCAAGCGCGTTTGGTGAACGCTTTGTATTTCTTTAACAGCGATTTACTGCTGAACCAAGCATCCTAGCGAGTTAAGAAAGGCACAACCTAAATTCTGGAAAGTGCTACCTTTTTAAAAATGTATCGCGATATAAAAAATATGCACGAGTTGATCACACGAACTAGCTCTAGTGGTTTAATACTGTGTGTAACCTCACATTGGAGATGCATGATGAACCTATATATTTAACGAGAAAATATTGAAAGAGTCATAAGATATAAGCGAATAACTAAAAAATAAGACCATTTTCACAAAAAACGTGGAATACCTAATTCTGTTATGTGATTTTTTTGAGAAAAACCTGAAAAGCCTTTCCGCTGATATAAATTTTGCCACCTTCGGTTCTCGAAATATTCGCATTAAAAATGATATTACTTTGTGATCTTCGATCCAACCTTCAAAATTGTGTTGATGGCGATATTTCCGCAACGAAGCCTCGAAATTAGTTGCGCTTTGCAGTGGTGATTAGGAAATTAACAGGCCTTTCCAGCGACGTAAAAATTTAGCAAAACTTTTTCCAAAATTTTTAACGGCCCAGCCATGCCTTAACGATTTTTGTAAAAAAAATTATTGTTAATAGCATTTTTCGAGAAACAAAATAAATCTTTATATCTATTGATTTTTGAAAAAAATGATGGACTCCTTGCATCTTTTTTTCAGCTTTTAAAAAATGTTTCCAAAACCCATCGAGCTATACATCAAAAGAAAGGTCTTTTCAAACTCTATCCGCAAAAATTAACCAAAAGTGTGTGGAAATATCTCAAAATATTTTCATCCAAAGTGATTGTTTGATTTTACTGCATTTCCGTCCAAAACATTCAAACGCGTTTGTGTTTGGATTGCGATATTTCCGTAATCGAGCCTCGAAATCGATTGCGGTTTTCAAAATTGTTTATTAAATTTTTAAGAGCTTTCCAAAATTCAAAACTAAAATACTCTTAGAGGTTTGGTTTCCGTAACCAAACCTTGTAGGAGGTTGCAAATTTACAGCCTTTTCGCCAATATAAAAAAATAATTCTCAAGTCTCTGACTGAGTTTGCACTCCTACTGCCTGCTTTTTAAATAGCTCCCGAGTTTATTAATTTCCCAGCCTTTTAAACTATCCATAAAAAGTAATTTTTGTGCGCACCATCTGAACAACCTAACTTTTGCATTATATTTTGTGAATTCTTTAAAATGTGATCGTTTTTTAAAGTTCCATTTTAAGTTATAAATAAATAAAATTAAATATAAAGTCAATACGTTTCTTTGAGTGAAGTGTTTTTATTTTTTTTTTAAATATCAATTACCATCCATCCATCAATTACCCGTTAAAGCTTTCGCTTTCTTTCTAGCCTGTTTCACAATGCGACGAGGAAACGAGACGTGAGCGTGACAAGAAACGCTGTCGTCTTTTTCTAGTTACAAAATCGTCGCCCAATTCACAATGCAGCGAGCGTTTTTACGACAAAAACTCATTTTTGTAAAAAAAAAAATCAATTAAAAATAAACAAAATAACATACAAAACAATAGATTTATCAATAACTCCATTTGTTAATACACATTTGATCATATCTTCTTTGAAAAATCTGTAAATTACTTAGCAAAAATGAAAATCGTCGTCACGTCGCGTCTTTTTTTCAATTTTTCGAATTCTTGGCGTGACGTAACGATGAGAAACGCCGCATTGTGTAATCCAGGTTTGCTTTTATTGTTTGAAATTGGTTTGACAACTACAACGAGTTCATGTCACGCTCACGTCTCGTTTCATCGCCGCATTGTGAATCAGGCTTCTCCCTGGTGAGTGCATTTTTTGGCATATGTTCTGCCAATGAAGCAAAATTGAGGCTACATAATATATTTCTCTCTGCCTTCTTTTTCATACTGCATTTCAACCACAGATTAGCCATATGAAGATGAGAATGTTTCTTACGTTTCACCCTCCAAAACCCATTTGTTTACATTGCTGTATTTGTAATTTTTTCCCGCGTCGGTGAATAGATGTGAATTACAACAACAATTTAACCAGGTGTGTGAAGATCCCTACTGTCTATGTGTGAGATTTTTGTACACACATTCTCATTTTTTATCTGATAACTGCCAGTTCAAGCTTGTAGGCAAATTAAAATGGCTGCCGGGGATTCTCATCTTCATGTGGCTAATCTGTGATTGCTAGTTTACCTTTGGTGCGTTCTTTTTCTAACTAATGGCGAATTCCTTTCAACAAAAAATTTGAATTCTTTCTAAACAGAATCGAATTTTTTCTAAACAAAATCGATTCTTTTCTGTCAAAACAAATCTTGCGTTTTTAGCAAGATTTCACACTGAATTGCACACACACTATGAAGACTTGACATTTCTAATACATCATAAATTGAAAGTCGCGGAATTTTTGGAAGACGAGTTGTTTATTTTTTGGTTGGAACGAATTCTACATAATTTAATAAAATATTCAACAATATATTCAGTCAATACAGCTATAAAAATAATTTATTGCGGGTTATTCATTATCAAACACAAATTTGACAAAAAAATAGCTTTCGCGAGTGAAAGACGTGTTAAAAACTTTCAGTGCAAGTGATGAAAACTTTTCAATTATAATTTTCTTTAAAAATATATGTGCAAATAGAAGTTCAAACAAATAAAATGCACCGTATAAGCTGGATAATATCTTTTATTTATTAATTTAATTCTTTTGGTAAAACATTTTTCCCACAACAAAAACAAACAACCTTAATAGTTTTGTGAATAATTTCTTGACGTTTTGCGTCAATTGCAGCTATAAAGTCACAAAGACAATCACACCAAAAAAAATCGATTCTTTTACGAAATACGAATTCCTTTCAATTGACAGAAAAAATTCGATTCTGTTTAGAAAAAATTCGATTTCTTTTTTGAAAGGAATTCGCCATAAAGTTAACTATGGTTGATGTGTCAAAAATAAAAGTTCGAATGCCATAGTTAAAAAAGTTACTTTGGGTAACTTTTCATTTAGGGACGATCAAGGTTATAAATATGGTTGATCTGTCAAACGAAATGTGTTGAAAAAAAAATCGAAATACATTTGGAATGAATAAAAGAGATAATATTGTGTTTGCATTAAATTTATTGCCAAAAATTATTAAAAAAAATTATTAAATTTGTTAATTAAATTTATGTATACTAATTTTTTGGACTCGAATCAATAATGTGTACATTGTTGTTTTATTCATTATGGACACAATGCACAACTTTCGTAATAAAAAATTGACCAAATCGAAAGAATAAAATGTTGACAAAAAAGGAAAATTAATCAGATAATAACAGAAAACAATTCCCAAACAAACGTCAACACTCAGCTGTCTATCTACTCATCTTTACCGACATTAATTCTAAACTACCCAAACTAGTGCTGCAACTATTGGTTCTTGTACATACTAACCGTGTACACTAAAAACAAAGAAAATTGACCAATCTATATTTTCAAAATATTTTTAAAAAAATCAGTAAAAGAAAAACAAAACTTCGTAAAATGTCTGCGTGTGCGCACTGAGGTTAAAGCGATCAAGGTCGAATACAAAGGAATTTGCGGAAAATCCTTTCACTCAGTTTGCATTGGCCTGACAAGAAATGCGATAACACATCTCAATGAATATTTAAAAATGTTCTGGTATCTTTGTGAAGAATGCCAAACCATATCCCTGTCCCATATTTTATTGGCCATCCGCTGCAACAACGATAAAATAACATCACTGATCGAAACTGTATCAACTTTGGAAGCTAAATTTGACCATGAACACCAACAAGCGAGCGTTATCATTTCCGACCATTGTGACTATATAACCAACGCAATGTCCAGCTGCACTAATGATTTGAATTCAACCATTAGGCAAACAATTATGTCATCGCCCAACAATCCTCCACTCTAACATCACCAATTACTCAGAGTCTTGGAATGGTATCCACCACACCTTTAACTATCTTCAAGAAGATTCTACAGATTCCAAAAAACAATTGAACGATATATTGGAAGAACTTAAAATCACACATTTAACCCATCACGTGTTAGCAATTCTCTACTTGACGAGTTGCAAAAAGCTGTACCCTCAATCGAAGAAACCACTAACTCAACTGACCTGACGAAACTACGGATTCAGAAACTTTTCAGCCAACCGAAGTCACTGCAGCCCAAGATGAATTAGCTGTACCCACAATTGACATCACCATTACTGACTACTCCAATAACTTAACTACGACTGATAAAATTATTGATTCTGATGCTCTTCTTATTGTTGAAACCACCAATTCATCTAGCACAGCTAATCTCAGCAATATAGATATTAGCCGTATTTTATTATTGCCGAAGATCCACATAGATCATCTCGTGAAAATAAAACAATGCGGATCTTAGTGACAACTGTGTTGTATACCTGTCTCTTTTTTCCTTACGTTTATTTATTCTTCATTTATTGGTTTTCTTTTTTCTTTGCACTATACAATTCACAATGCCTAACTATTGGCAAAGCTGAGAAGCAATAGGAAAAACTAAACTTTTGGTTCAATAAACGTGATCCCGATAGAGAGCAGGATCACGTGTTTTTGTTGCAATGCATGTATTTTGATGATCTATATGGATCATCTCTGATAATAAAAAACGGCTATTAATCCTGAAGATCCAACTATATCCAACTCTACAGTCATCAACAAGTTTAAAACATCTTGGACGCAACAAGAATGGGAAACACGTCTCAGGCGTATGAACATGCCTACTGCAAATTGGTCAACTATACTTCTTACTTGACGGAACTTGAAAGGGAAACCCGTCTCAATAAAAACTCTACCTTAACTTTTTACTTGGAAGGAGCTCCTAATAAAGCTGATATATCATGGATACAGAACTACTTTAAAAAATGATTCGGTATTTCTATTCTATTCCGCATAATCAAGCTGCAATACCCATCCCGAATCCACCACCTATTCTTTCTGTATCTCCCCACAAAACGTCAAATAAAAATGTGTGCTTTAATTTGCCTCCTCCCTCAACTCCCTCTTCTTATAATCCCTCTTCTAATTCTAAATACCCTAACTTCATTCATTCTAAAACTCTCAACCAACATTCCCCTTCCAGTAATGATATTTTCCCATCTGTCAGTAATTTTTCTACATCGGATACTTTGCTAAAAACTTCGCCATTTCTTGATAGTGTACTCTAAATCCTCCAGTGGTAAGGTTGACTAGACAATTCGCTGAACTTAATGGTGACAAAAGGTATGTACTCTCACGGCTTCAAGATCACAGATATGCAAATGTGCGCTTGTACCTTGTATATCTTCATAAGAAGAATGATTCCATCTGCGTTGATGGAGTAACCAGAACCAACATTCTGGTATCAATTCATCGGGAAGGTCTTCCAACTAACACCAGTGAGTTACTGAAAATATTTGTATTATATCATGAAACCTTTAACTTTACATACACTGACGTACAAAATGATTTATCCGCCTTTGCTTCATATGTCGATTCCAAACGGCTCTCCCAGTCTCATAAAAATCTGCGTGTAACTAATAATCCCTTTTGTTCCTAATACCTCAGTATGCAAACCCTTCAAAACCACAGTTCCTAACGATCTATTACCAAAATGTTAGGGGTCTACGCACGAAAACCTCTGCCATCTACTTAAATTGCCAAAAACTCCCTTTTGATGTCTTTGCGATTACTGAAACCAATCTCACTCCTGACTTTAATAACAGTGAACTGCTTACCTCTGATTTCAGTGCCTATCGAAAAGATGTCC
Source organism: Leucozona laternaria (assembly GCA_932273885.2). NCBI lineage: Eukaryota > Metazoa > Arthropoda > Insecta > Diptera > Syrphidae > Leucozona > Leucozona laternaria. Next base: position 36,508,035 of record OW026366.1, read on the forward strand.
CGGTTACTGATAGAAGTTTTAGCGGTGATTCCTCGAGCAACTCTTCTTCAGGTCGTGGTGTACTTCTAGCAATAAAATGCTCATTTGAATCATCGCTCTTGAACACACCTAATACTTTAAATTTTTAGATCATTTGTGTAAAAGTTCGAGTATCTAAACGTTTCCTTTATTTATTATACTGCTATATATTGTAGCTGGCGACTTTAATCTTCCCCGACTCGTATGGGAAGTCTCAGAAGACGAGACATACTATGTCTCTTGTTGATAGATTTTTGTCTTCTAATCTCGCCCAGACAAGTGGAGTTAAAAATTATCTGCAAAGGCAGTTAGATTTGGTTTTTTCAACTGATGCTCAGAATACTGTCACTATTGAAAATAATCAAATCCTCTCAAAACTTGATAATCATAATCCACCTATTTCACTTACCTTTGCCTTTGATTGCGAAAATATACTCCCTTCGCTCTCATTTCACAGAAATATAATTTCCGCAAAGCTAATTTCGACAAGCTGAACGAACTCCTTGGAAAAATAAACTTCGACTTTATCTCGAATGACTTGCCCATTGACCTCAATACAACCACTTTTTATGAACAACTAAAAAATGGCTTTTTACAATCCATTTCACTCATGCCTCAAAAGAACTTTACAACCTCTTCCTCGTGGTACAAACAAAGATCTTCGTACTCTTCGTAATAAAAGAAATAAACTATGGAACAAGTATCTTAAGTCTAAATCAAATGAAGATCTTTCAAACTTTTCATGCTTAAGTGAATCTCTGTACTCAAACCATCTTATTCAAACCTCATCTGAACTTGTCTCGAACCGAAAACACTTTTTTCATTTTATTAATTCTAAAAAAAAGTCAGACGGTTTTCCTTCAACGATGAAATACTCCAATACCTCATCCGCGGACAATCATACTATTTCCAACTTTTTCGCTGATTTCTTTGGCCAAGCATTTTCTTCAAGCAACCCCGAAATAAATCTCGACTTCTTTAGATATATGAAACCTCTTTTACATCGATTAACATATGTTAATAAAATTAACATGCTTAAGGATGATTATTCATCCGGTCCTGACGGGATTCTCCCTATTGTTCTTAAGAAGTGCGTTACAAAAATCGCACAACCACTTGCTGTTCTCTTTCAGTTATCCATTTCTCGTGGTGTGTTTCCCAAACAATGGAAAGAATCTTTCATTATCCCAATCCATAAAAAAGGATCTAAGGCCACAGTTATAGATATCATTGAAAACCATCATTGAAAACTTTAATGATTGGTTTTGAGGGACTTTAAAAACAAAATCAGTGCATATTTTGATGCCAATGTGAGGGCGATGACTTAATTATTAATTTTTGCCAAAAAAAATTTCCTTTTGGCCCAACCGTCCACATAAAATGACTTTTATTATTTCAATGAATGAACTACCTTACCAATGATCATTGAAAAATTAAACTTCAGTTTATGGCGAAGTTTGGGCCCGAATAATTTTTTTTTTTCACAAAAATTATAATTTAATCCATCTGCCTTATTTTTGTATCAAAATAATTTCGGATTTCACTTCCTAAATGTCTCAAAACCAATCATTAAAGTTTTCAATGATGGTTTTCAATGATAGCTATAACTGGGGCCTAAAAGTGAAGTCTCCAACTATAGGCCAATTGCGAAGCTTTCTTGTATTCCTAAATTATTTGAAAGTATAATTCATGACAGCTTATGTACTTCTTCATTGTAAATCACTATTTTCGAATAAACAACACGGCTTTCTCAAAAGTAGATTGACGACTTCCATATTTCTGAATTTGTATCAAATAGTATTTGTGCCATGGAATTAGGTTATGAAATTGAAAGAAAGAAGAAGAACGAAAACAATAGAAAAAAAATTATATTGTTTTTGTTTTTGTTTTAGTGGACTGTGATGAATTAAATTCAATTGGAAGTTTTTTTGCGACCTTTAGTCCAAAATGCGTTTCGCCCAGGTACGACAATTGGGCTCATCAGTTAGATGTTGTCGTACCCTTCTAAGACGCAAGATTTTAGTCGATGAATACCGACACAAATATATTTTGCAACACGGACATGATGCAAATTATATTTTTCTAGGGGAACTTGGTTAAGCTCTGACACCTATGTAGAAATGTTTGTGTGCCCGTGGTCTGGCATGTTTTAAGAAAGAAGAAAAACGAAAACAATAGAAAAAACATTATTGATGAGCCCAATTGTCGTACCTGGGCGAAACGCATTTTGGACTAAAGGTCGCAAAAAAACTTCCAATTGAGTTATGAAATTGATGCAATTGCAACCGATTTTAGCAAAGCATTTGATAAAATTTCCCACGGTATAATTATTTTCAAATTGAAATCATATGGATTTCCATCTCTGCTTATTTCTTGGGTCCAGTCTTATTTAAACGATCGGATATACATATATAGTTTTGTTTACAGCTAACACCTCCAACGCTATATACCCAACATCAGGTGTCCCGCAAAGGAGTCACCTCGGCCCTCTGCTCTTCTTGCTAAGTATTAACGACGTTGAGCTTACCTTAGTAGGATCGGACCTGGAGATTTACGCCGATGACATGCGTATCTCCAAACAGATTACATGCACGGAAGATTCTCAGTCACTACAAACGGACTTGAATAATTTCTATACCTGGTGCTGCCACAATTTCCTTGAGTTAAATGTTAGTAAATGTCAAACCATTACTTACTCCCGAAAACGCCCTACTCTACCTTAACCTTGTTACTACATAAATAATGAACAAGTTTCTGTTGTTACTTCATTCGTGATTTAGGGGTGATATGCGATAATCAGTTGAATTTCCGAGCTCATTATAATTCTATTATTAACAGAGCTAATTCAATCTTGGGATTCATTAAACGCTGGTCCAAAGAATTTTCAGATTCCTACGTCACAAAATTTCTTTATATAACTTTTGTTAGGCCTCTGCTTGAGTACGCGTCTTAGGTCTGGTCACCCTATCATCATATCCACATTCAGAGAATTGAATCCGTTCAACGCAGATTTGTTAGATTCGCTTTGAGGGGACTTGGATGACCCACTCATTCTGTCCTTTGCTCGTAGCACCGTCTTAAACTGATCAATTTGCAATCCCTCAGCAAACGTGCGTCGTGATAATGCTGACCTACTCTTTCTGCATCAGTTATTAATGGAGGTATTGACTGTATATGACTTACTTAACAAAGTTAAGTTGAATATAAATCATCGTTGTCTGAGATCAATACCACTGTTTTGTATAGCCTTTCACCGAACCGAGTATGGCCAAAACGAACCACTGACAAGAATGCTTAGAATAGCCAACCTTCGATCCATAACCTTAAAAAGGGTGTCGATGGCGATATTTCGGCAACAAAGCCTCGTAAGGGGTTGCGGTTTGCAGTGGCGAATAGCAAATTAACAGACCTTTCCAGCGACGTAAAAATTTCGCTAAGCTTTTTCCAAAAAAATTTATTGATTTTTGAAAAAAATGATGGACCCTTGCATATTTTTTTCGGTTTTTCAAAAATGTTTCCAAAACCCATCGAGCTATACATCAAAAGAAAGGTCTCTTCAAACTCTACCCGCAAAAATTGACCAAAAGTGTGTGGAAGGTCTGGTTCTCAAAATATTTTCATCAAAGTGATTGTTTGATTTTACTGCATTTCCATCCAAAACATTCAAGCGCATTTGTGTTTGGATAGCGATATTTCCGTAATCCAGCCTCGAAATCGGTTGCGGTTTTCAAAATTGTTTATTAAATTTTTAAGAGCTTTCCAAAACTCAAAACCAAAATACTCTTAGAGGTTTGGTTCTCGAAATATTCGCATCCAAATTCAAATTACTATATTTCGATGCAACCTTAAAAAGGGCTTTGGATAACGATATTTCCGTAACGAAGCCTTGTAGGAGGTTGCAATTTTCTGTTTCATATAGAAAAAAAAATTCTTTCAAGCTTTGGTTCTCGAGTTATTCAGATTCCAAATGATATTACTTTCTGTATTTCGATTACCAAACTGAGCATAAATCAATTGACAGCTATCAAAAAGACCAACATCGAAAAAAGTATTGCCATATTGAAAACCAAACGTCTAAAAAAAACACCCTTTACATGGAGATTTCTCAGTCTTTTACTCAAAATTTCGGTAAAAGTGTGAAAGTCGATGTTATTTGGTACATATACTAAGTACCTACCAAAAGGAGTATACAAAAAAATTATTTTCAATTTTTTAAACAATATTCTCAATTGTCAAATGTCAAACGAGTAACACGTCTGATTTTAAGCTGCGGCTATTTTCTTATATTAAATTTATTAATTGTCTCCAAATATTTAAACTCATTTTTAAAAAATTAAATTCAACACCAATAATTCCAAAAAATTTGTGCCTTCACTAAACACGAGGTTCTTTCATTTGACATTTTTCGACTCAAACATAACCAAAAAAAGCGCGCAATGATAGTCGATCAAAGCAATGGAGCACCCATCTCACTTTATAAAAGAACATCTCCCAAAGAATAGACACCAACAATTCTAGTCAAATTCACTTTACCATAAGAAAGGGTCAAGTTTATGCGTCTCTTTTTTGCTGCTGCTGCTGCTGTCACGCTGGATAAAATTGGCTTTGTCTCTAAAAGAGCCATCGGAGCTTTTGAATGCCTCTCAACATATGCCCTTCAAATACGAAAAGCTGCAATGAAATTAAAGCATACCAATATCTTACATTCTGTTCAGTCATTTAATGGGATCATTCGACAGACAATTTTATAAAAATAACTTCCATAGAAGATCTAACCAAATTGCAGTCAGCTTCAAACACAGATAACAACAATAACAGCAACAATCGACCATAACAACCGTGTCGTAAGCCATTATTCTTAGTTGATCAAAAATTCTCTTTTTCTTTCATTTTGTTTATAATATTTTTTTCTTTTTTTCTTATAATATTATTCTTTTTAAAAATAAATCTTATTTTTGTAATGTATTGTAACTTTAATTTAAATACATAAGTTTTATTTCCAGGAGATGCACTTCTTTGTCTATTGTTTCTGCATTTGGATGGTCTTAGAGGTACTTAATTTCCCTTATAATTTACCTTATGAGCAGTCATACTAGTGGATTTTCTTTTGGCAAATCTGATAAGAAAATGGATCTATCAAAAGTAATGCTAAATATTTTATCGTCACGTTCTGAGGGCTTGAAAGTTTGCCACTTACATAAATGTATGTAGCCTTTTATCTAAAATTGATGAATTGAGGATTCTTTTTTGTTCTAAAACAAATGATATTATCTGCATATCAGAAACTTGGTTAGACAGGAGCATGAATGATAACATGATTTTAATTGATGGTTATCGAATTTTTAGATTGGATGGTGTTGGTCGGTCGTGCTTGTGGCGTTGTCATATATATTCGTGAGGGTATTCCGGCAAGATGTTAAGATTTTCTTAACCTTTCCGTTATTCAATTTTTACTTATTGAAATTAATTTACCATATGAAAAATTATTAATAAATGGAATATATAGACATCCTAGTAGATTTCCTTACTATCAATTTGAAGCATTTATATCTAAACATTGTGCCTGCTATGAAAATATTATTTTATGCGGAGATTTAAACATAGATATGAGTGTCACCAACAGTTCCTCAATAAATTTGCAAAATTTGTTCGACTCTCAGGGTATGAATATTGTTAGTTACTTGCCAACAAGAATAACTAATCATATAGTGCTACTTGTCTTGATTTCTTTGTAGTCTCTTGTCCAGCTAAAGTTTTGTTTTTTTTTAACCAACTAAATGGTGTAGCTGATCATGACTTGATCTTTCTAATATACGATGTAAAAGTTGAGTCCACAACTACCGAAACCACTTGTTTTTTTCGTGATTTCAAAAATGTAAATGTGGATGAACTTTTGAATGAAATCTCTAACATAAATATGGTACTGTTTAGCTATTCTACATCAGTAAATTTTAAGGTGGATTTCTTAAACAATATTATTAAGTATTTGTATGATAAATATATTCCTCTGAGGAGAAACAAAACAAGCAGAAGTTGTCCTTGGCTGACGACTAACATCCAAAACCTTTTATGTGAACGAAAATTTTTGTATAATGCATTTAAAAATACTAGATCTGATCGTGATTGGGAGAGATATAAACTTTGTAGAAATCTTACGGTGATAGCAATACGTGATGCTAAAAGAGAAATGTATTTCAATTTATTAGATGCCTCTAAGAACTCTACGCGTATAATTTGGAATAACTTGAAAAAGATTGGTGCAACTAATAAATCTAAACCTTTGTGTAATGTTGATCTTGCTTTTGCCAATAGCATTAATGCCTATTTTGCCTCTCCAAGCACAACTACTCCGTCAGCCAACCCACATCGACCTTTGAACTTGAATGGGTCATTTTACTTCAATTCTGTTTCCATTGAAGATTGCTTTTCTGCACTGTTTTCAATAAAATCTAATGCATTGGCCCTTGATGAAATTTCCCCCAAATTTGTACGCCTGATTCTCCCAAGTATTATGCCGATCATATGTAATATTTACAATGACTGTCCTATTAGGTCAATATTTCCAAATGCGTGGAAGCTCGCCAAAGTTATTCCACTGCCTAAGAAAGGTTCTAGTCAAGATTTATCTAATTTTCGTCCGATTAGCATTTTGCCTTTTCTTTCTAATGTTGAATCAGTTAACTGTTTATCTTAAGTCCTTCAACTTATTATCTCCGCTTCAATCTGGTTTCCGAAAGAAACATAGCTGCGTTTCTGCAGTGTTAAAGGTTGCCGATGACATTCGATTATCTATTGATCAAGATAAAGTAATAATTTTAAACCTACTGGATTTTTCAAATGCATTTGTTTCAGTTGACCATAATATTATGCTTAATAAATTGTATTTGAAATTCGAATTTTTCTACAAGTGCGGTTATTATCAAATACAGTGGAATTAAACCAAGGAATCCCACAAGGGTCATTGTTAGGCCCAATCTTATTCAGCATGTTCATTAACGACATTATTGATGTATTTAAATATAGTTCATGTCATCTTTAAGCTGATGACCTTCAAATTTATTTATCATCCCAATTGGGACTACTTGAAGATGGTGTTTTCAGTATCAACGATGATTTAAGAAGTATTTATCAATGGACTTTGCAAAACAACTTAACGTTAAACCCTGGTAAATCTCAAAGTATAATTATTTATAAAACAAATCTGGATGATTCCTATTTTCCCAAAATTTACCTTAATAATACCGTTCTTCCTTATAAGCCCTCCGTAATGAACTTAGGATTTTTATTTAACAAAACTTTAACCTGGAATGCTCACATCAATAAAATTATTGCAGCAGTTTACGGTTGCTTAAGACGTTTGTGGAGAATATCATTTTTTATTCCGCAGAATAGTAGACTTTTGTTGGTTAAGACTTTACTTGGGCCAATTATTTCTTATGGTACACCTCTTTACGCTGGTATGGACTCTGTTACTAAACAAAAGCTTAATATAGCATTTAATGCCTGTGTACGTTTTGTTTACTCTATAAAAAAGTATGATCATGTATCTCATTTAACAAATTGTATCTTCGGCATGCCACTTATGTCACATTTCGTTACTGAGATATTCAAATTTATTTTTAACTTAATTCACCAACAGCAGCCTCTCTATCTATTCGACAAACTTCAATTTTCTTCATCCTCGCGCACTAATAATTTAAAGATCCCTAGAGCTTCCGTTATGCAAACTCGTAGGTCCTTCTTTGTCTTATCTACCAAAATATATGGAATAGTCTACCTGCTCTTTTTAAACATATTTTAAATTTTAATGAATTCACCACCTCTGTTAAAAATCACCTCCAGAAACCAGAAGTAGCTTTGCATCTCCACTCCATTTTCATTAATTAAATAGGTTTATTGAAAGAGTACTAAATAAATATAAACTGCAATTATTTAGTTTGACTTTTACGTTTATTGTAATTTTTATTGTAATTTTCAAGCCACAAAAAGACCCAGTCTTAAGGCTTTTTTGATATAAATAAAGAATTTTGAATTTACCCCGTTAAAAATAACAGCAAATATCGTTGTTTTTGTGTATTTCTTTATTAAAACTTCTTTTTGTAAAAGAATACTACTTTCTGGGTTGTAACCCACTTCACGTTATGAATGGCTAAATTTGTAAAATTATGATCCTCTAAGTCCAACACAGAAAGAATTTTTGTATTCGAAAAACCACTGTTTTATTTTTATCCTAATTCACTCCATAAATAGCATTTTTCTGAAATAACCTTTCTAACACAAACCACATTTTTTTAAATCGGATACCTCATCTTTGTGTTTACCCCACTTTACCCATTAATTTTTTTTTTGAAAAAAAATTTCCTAAAACCAACCACTAAAAATAACTTAAATATGATTTTTTTTTAAATTTTTACCCTATTTCACCCTACAAATAATACAATTTAAAATGGAATATCCTATATTTCTTAAGAAAAACTTTTAAAAGAAAAAGAATTTCTGAAATCGGACAATTTTTTACTTTCTCACCCTACAAATCTCAAAATTAAAAAAAAAGCCTTGAACCCATTTCCTAAGAATAACCTTTCAAAGGAATGCAGATTTTTTTTTTAATCAAATACGTCTTTTTCATTTTTCCAATATTTGTATAGTTCTACTTCTACTTCTTCTACTATTCGGGCGGAGATGAATCCAAAAATACTAAGATCATTAAAATTGGTCCAGCCGTACTTGTAACTAAACTGACTGTTTTCTATATGTATTACGATTAAGTTTTAAATACCTCTATGTGTTATAATCTGGTGATTAAAAGTTCCTCTTGTTTAAAATAATAACATCTGTATTTTTACTTGCGAATATAGGTACTATATGGCAAGTTACATATGTATTCGTACAAAAAAATCGAACTCGAGATTTTGATCAAACTTGACATTACGATGATAGCGAAGACGAAAAAAGTGGGTCTCGCAAAAACGTCCGTCTGTCTGTCTGTCGGTTCGACTACAGCCTAAACGGATGGGTCGATTTTCTTTAAACTTGGTACCTAGCGTTTTTTGGGCATTCTCCCTTTTTTTAGGACTAAAATTAACAGTAGCTGTCATACAAAATTTCTTGGCCAAAAAGGAAAAACTTATTTTTCTCAAATCCAGCACTACCGAATTTGTTTTTAAGAACTCAATAAATTTAAATAGTTATAAGTTGCCGTTTAATAAAAAAAATGGTTCCGAAAAATGGTTATTAATGGTATCTCCCAAAGAACCATTTTTTTTATTTTCGCATTTCTCGCTTTTCTCGCTTTTTCTTGTGTACCAAAATTTTGAAAAAAAATTTTTTTTAGATTTTTTAAAAAAGTTTGAAATTTTTTTTTTGAAAACTCAATATTTCAAAAACGCCTCTGTCGATTTTTATTAAACTTGCTAAATTGCAGTTTTTTAACTTTACCTAGAATATTTTTGACAAAAATTATTCTAATACCCAAAAATAACGGTGTTTAACATCCGTTAAGGAAAATAATTTTTTCTCAAAAACAACTACTACGATTTTGATAAAAGTTTGTTGTGTGTTAAAATTAGTACGATCTGCCATTTAAAATTTTTAAAGTTTATATTTTACGTTTATTAACAGTACCTCTCATAGAACGGTTTCATTGCGTTTCGACTATCTCAATATCTGATCAACCGAATAAAATTAGATTTTGTACACAGAAGCTTGTAACAAATATAAATAAAAGTGCGTAGCAAAATTTTCTAAAAATTTATTTTAATTCAAAATTATTTTTTGAAAATTCGATATTTCGAAAACAGGTAGCAGATTTTTTTGTAAAGTTCAATTTTTAACTGAACATTAACAAATACTTAAAATTCTGGCATACCAATTTTTTTTCTCAAAAATGTTAACGAAATTTTATACATAAAAAATTAATTATTTTTGAAACCGCTCCTACGATTTTCATATTTTTTTTCCCATAAATTAAGATTTATATACAAAATCAAATGGTGTACATGGCGCTGGGTTAAAACAGTATTTTAATCAATTTATTTCTAATTTTGTTGATTTAAAACAATTAACCAGTTTAAATAATATAATTTCCTTTTATGCATATTGCATATTTGCAACACTAGGCTATATTGTTAATTTTTGTATACTCACTTTATACCACCTGCAAATAAACTAAGTTTTGGCAAATGGATAAAATATAGACTCCCATAGATAATTTATTTCAGCTATAGAACCACAAAGTGATCGCATATAAGAGCAAGTTCGTGCGACCCAGTCGTGCATATCTTTTTTATTTTACTCGTACTTTTCCAATATTTTCAGTACAACAGCGTATTCAGAAAAACTTATAGGTAAATGTGGACTTTTGCCCCAACTTATCAAGTACTAAGTTAAAAAAAAATTTAACCGACATTTAGCAAAACAAAATTTGTATAAACAAATTTCCTTAAGTTGCCCCCATACCTTCAAGGGCCCAGGGCCCCCAAATGTCTAAAGACGCCCCTGAATGCGGCTCCAGCATTAAGGACCCGAAGCGACGATACACAGTTCCAAAACTTTTGGACAATATGCGGCTATTTAACTAAAGATATGGAATATCTTTGCTTTTAAAAGAAACTTTCCTTTCAGCATGTTATTACTTGGTCAACATCCAACCATAATAGCGAGAAATAAAAAGGCATAATTTCCAGGACAGTGTAGCTATAGCAATTAATTTATCGTTATATTACAAAAGAGACATAGACATTCAACTTTCAACATTGAATTATTTATATTAATTTTTGGGACAGTGATTATTATTTAGATTTGTGCATTCGAGATTTTTGTGAATGGTGAATTCCTTTCAACAAAGAAATCGATTTTTTTCTAAACAGAATCGAATTTTTTCTAAACAGAATCAATTTTTTCTGTCAATTGAAAGGAATTTGTATTTCGTAAAAGAATCGATTTTTTTTGTGTTACTTGACTCCGTTGCAATTGACGCAAAACGTCACGAAATTTTTCACAAAACTTTGTTGTTGTGAGAAAAATGTTTTACCAATAGAATTAAATAAATAACTATAATAATTCTATTTTAATAACAAAAGATCTTAGCCAGGCTATACCTACCACAAAAAATCGTTTAAATCCACAAAAGAGAAAAAAAAACTGAATAGGAAACACTGAACTGGTCAGCATTTCCTGACCACTTTGCTCTCATCCGAAATCGTGTAAGTATTTAAAATAAACAATAAACTTGTCCTGATGAAAATGTGCTTTAGTCAATAGGTCTTTCAAAAATTCCATCCTTGGACCTCTACTACGTAAATGTGAAGTATTTATTTGTTGAAGCCGTATGGAATCTAACCGGAGTTTGGGTCCAATCCCATGTGAAATCTTACAAGAGGACAAAACCTAATCCAACAGCCGAACGGAAAATAACTCAAAATGAGCAAAGGGTTTTATTCTTTTTACAAAAATGAAACATAGCATTTGAACTTTTTGTTGAATTGCTTTTCAGGCCTTAAATCTCTGTTTGGAAACAAGCCCATTGCAAAAAGGTTGTCAGCTAAATGATTAACCATAGTCAGAAAAGATTGGGAAATATTATCCTCCCGGGCAGGTTTGTATTGCTATATTGGCTGAATATATTGTTGAATATTTTGTTAAATTATGTAGAATTCGTTGCAACGAAAAAATAAAAACTCGTCCTCCAAAAATTCCGTGACTTTCAATTTGACGTATTAGGAATGTCAAGTCTTCATAGTGTGTGTGCAACTCAGTGTAAAATCTTGCTTAAAACCCAAGATTTGTTTTGACAGAAAAGAATCGATTTTGTTTACAAAAAAAATCTGAACAGGATCGATTCTTTTGTTGAAAGAAATTCGCCATAAGGTTTCTAGATTTTTTCGATTTTTTTTGGTTAACCCAAACAGGTAGGTATTTGTGAGTTTTTCAAATAATATAGAATTCCAAGTTCGAGCGATGCAATCTGTAATGTTCAAGCAATTTGTAATTAATTAACTTTATACCAATTAATATCATTAGAGCAAGATGCCCTCATGAAAGAATGAGAGCGAGGATTCAAAATAAATCGTTACAGTTTATATGAAGCATTGAAGTGAACAACTCGTCTTATTATTTCTGTTAACATTTATTTAATTAAACAAACAAAAAACAACACTACACAATCGTGCACTTTATTTTAAAAGGCTATAGTTTAGCTCAGACCAATCTAAAATAACCACCCTAAAAGAAATTTATTTTTTTCTAATTAAACAGTTATAGTATTCCATTTAAACTTCACGTTTTGGCAAAGTTTGTTTTATTTTTAAAAGCAAGTGCTTCAATTTATTGATAAGCACGCGTAAAGCGAGAACCGCAAAATTATTAGTGGAGCATGGATCAATATAAAAGTACATCCTTCCTTCAAACCGACGCTTTGTTATACTCCAAGTTAATTAAAAAACAAGAAATAAACTTAAAATAATAAAGCTATAAACTTGTTGCATATACATACATATATGCATATATAAAAAACAAATAGAATATATCATGGTCTACCAGACTTCACATTTCTTAACAGGATTCATCGGCGACCCTTCGGGACATTGGAAGTCTTTGGCGAAATCTTGCATATTGCTTATAGGGCCAATAACTCGGAACTCGGAAGGTGAATGAACTCCCGTTGTGATGTGCATTTTCAGAGATTCTAAATGTAATTTAAATAATTTAGTATTTTCTCTCCAAAACTAATCTCCGGTCAAAGTTACCTTTTCTATGTTTAGAGCACCAGCTTTGTCCAGCTGCTAGCCAGAACAACTGCTCAGGTTCAAAATCTAGTCCCGGTAGCTTGGGTTCTGGGCCATTTTTCTTTGCCCATTTTCTGTAGGCAAGATAGGATTCCTTAATTCCACCATTATCGGCTATGTTCTCTCCTTGAGTGTTGACTCCATTCAACTTAAATACAAAATTTAGTTTTTACTTAACAATCTTTCCACACTCACATTTATGTAGATTGCAGACTTACATTTAATCCTGAAGATCTGTCGGTATAGTTTCCATATTGTTCAATGATGCATCTGGCTTTGGCTAAGTATACCTCCTTTGTATTTTCCTGCCACCAATCGACTAAGTTACCATTTACATCGAATTGCCTCCCCTCATCATCGAAACCATGAGTTATTTCGTGTCCAATGACATAACCGATTGCACCGTAGTTTATGTATTTCGGTCGTTCGGCATGGAAATATTGTCCTTGCAGGATACCAGCGGGGAATTCTATAAAAGTCATAAGTTTAGAAATAATGAAACAAGCAACATTGTATAACATATGTATTTAATAAATTGAATAAAATAGAGACGCTGGTACGTATGTATATGTATACATATCTGAGATCTTCTGTATTCTACTTAATCAAGAAACTCATAAAGTTTTAGTTAGTTCTATTTTCGTTGCCGTTTTTCGAACATCATACCAAAGTGACTATGCAAACACCCATTTGCTGGTTTTAACATTAGCTTCGTTCGTTGAAGGTTGAACTTTACCCAGGGTTGACCCAGGTTTTCTTGACAACCCCAAGTATTGTCAAAAAACCTGGGTTTTTCGGTTCTCAAAAAACGCTAAAGGGCTGTTGACTTTTAAAGCAAAAAAAAAAAGTTCTGCTGTCCGATAATTAAAACTTAAAATTTGTTTCAAATATGTCTTAAAAATGAATAAAAACAACTTCTACGGTTGCCATTTTTTATTGCTATTTATTAGCATTAAATTAAATTTTTATATTCTTGCAATTTGTTTTCCAAAAATAAACAATAACCTGCAGCACGTGAATCCACAACAAAACATATGCATAACAACTCATGTCACTTTGGCAGTTTTTGCTCTACCTGAACTCGCCATATCAAAATACCTAGTTCTACTTCAGGGCGAGCTCAGGGCGACCCCAGGTCTCAAAAAACACAGAATTTTTTCACCACGGTGAATTCAGGTTTTTCAAAAAACGCTTTGTGGCGACCCCAGGGTGACTTCGGGGCTCAACGAACAAACCTATTGTGGCAAATGGGATTACACAATTTAGGTTTTTGAGCAATTAATCCCATAACAATATAATTTTAATCAATTAAACATTCACGAAGGTACTTATTATAAAACTTTTAGAAAAACATTGGCTCTAGTTTGTAATTAATAAAAATGATAGCTTCACAGCAATCATACCTTTAAGCTATTAATAACCGGAAACTTACGTACCTATGCTGTTTTCCAGTGCTGAATAGAAAGCATTTACAATCGCTGGATTAGCATGACGGACCCAATCAGTTTTGTTGACAGGCAGACGCAGTTTGTTGAATGATTTATCTGTTAAGAAAACGTTCATTTTGAGGAACGATTCAAAGAACTTGCTTGAGTCAATATCCAAGTTCTTGTAGTATTCGCTCAATTTAATGTCATCGACAATTTCATCGGGGTATCCAATGTGAGTAGTCATGGAGTTCAATTTTTCTAGGGCCGATTTTCTTGTTTGCTCATCCATCCAGTCAACTTGGGTAAGGATTCCAGAGTATATGCTTCTTATGTTGTCAACCATTTCTAGCGCAGTTTGTTTGGCATAATTTTTAAAGTATTTTCGAACATAGAGCGAACCAATCGATATGGCAAAACTGAAATATTAAATCAAGTTGCGTACACATATAATGTTAGATAAATGGTGTTTTTTTAGACGTGGGGTTTTCAAGAAGAAATAAAACGCATATAATTTAATGTTATGGCCAAGAATTTAGCTTTATTATAAAGATAAGGGTTTGCCATTGCCATATATATTTTAAAAATAATGCCGGGCAAGTGGCCGCCGCGGCTAGCTCGAATAAATTCCAGCTGAGAGACCCAATTTTCGACAGCTCCAATTGTTGCGCGCGATGGCGGATGGACTCATTCGGGTCTTCTTCGATACTCAGCTCCACAGCAAGCAGCAATAGCGTCTTTGGTGCGCACTGTACGGCGTCACCGAGGATGCGCATTATCCACTAGAGTAAACGTGGTGCGACACCGATCCATGGTTGCTAGAATTTATGCGATTTTGCGATTATGTCGACCGATTATTGGACGCAGCGCGCGAAGCGTCACGCGAGCCGAACCATTATTTTGTTAATAAATTTGCACGATTTGCAAACGTTGTTCAGGAGTTAGTCTATTAATTATGAAATAGCAAACCCAACTGAGCATAAATCAAGTTACAGCTGTCAAAAAGACCAACTTCAAAAAAAAGTATTGCCAGATTTAAAACCACACGTCTAAAAAAACACCCTTTATATGTAATTTATTTTGGCACAAATGGCTTTACAAAAGAAAAAAATTGTTAAGACTGACTTAACGACATAATATCACAAACAGTAGCATAATGTTTTGAAAAAAAAAAAACTTTTAAAACTTTCGAAACCTAGAATATAAAGTAAATTTATACAGGGTGGTCCAAATAAGACCTTCAGTAAACAGCTTTTGAACCAACTGGAATTTTATTAGGATACAGCTGCGATCTTTCTGCAAAATCGTGCCACGTTGTGTAACAAACAGTGCAAAACTTTCGCAAACGTCCTGGATGTCCGTAATTCTCACATCATAAACGTTCCCATATCACTCAAATTTGGTCACCACATCAGGACAAAATATCGTATCTGTTGGAACAGTTTGAACACCATAAGAAGTGTAAATTTGTTTAAGTTATTGAACGGCCATTTTCTAAAGATGACAGTTTTTGTTCGCAGTGCGATCGTGTAGTATTTCATTATTAAAGCTCTATGCGCAAACAGACGGGTTGTGGATGTCGCTTATGTGAATCAATGGAATGGCACACATCTACGCGATATGTGGATTGCGATCACGTTCCACTGCTGCGTTCAGTTACGCTACTTTTATTGAACACAGCGAGCACCATTTGCTCCCCATATCGCGTGGTAGGTATTTCAATTGAAGTTAAACCTCATATACATTGTAATTTGTGAAAACTCTTCTTCTAACGGAAGTAAGACATGCAAAGTTAATTTCTTAATTATTTTGTTTGTTATGCAAACTAAAAGTGAAGCCTTTTCCTTTTTAGTTTATAAGATTCGGTTTCTTATGTCTACAGTTTCAAAGTTTAACGTTTGCTTATGTTTTTTTTTTTTGATAAATTGCTCTTCGCACAATGTATCGAAATATCGTAGGTTTTTGATCGGATCTTTATCGGGCGATGAGCGTTATGTTGGATCGCCACCCCCTAGGGTTTTTGCATATCTTTAAATCTCCCAATCTCTATGTCTAAAACATAATAAAATATAATTCGGAACATTGGGCACGTTCAATCACAAAATCTGGAAATTCAGATCTAAATTTATGTTGTTGAACCCTGTTGTTTAATAATTATATTTGTAACTTAAAAATTCAGCGTAAATAGTTTTGGGGATGATTTTATTTAATTTAAAGTGTTTTCTGTTTCGCAGTAAATTATTTTGTCGTTTTTTTAAATCTATTTTTTGAGATATTTTACCTACAGAAAAACTATCTATCTATACACAAAAAAATTTAAATCAAAAGCAATCTTTTGATTTAAGAACTCACGTATCAATAAACAATAAAGTTCTTTTGTGTAATTAAGTATTAATTTGTTCGTGATGAAAATTAATCAACACAAATCAACCACCAACCAGAACTTCTATGTATAGAGTTCTTCCACATTTCACCCCCCCCAATCACTTTATTCTCTCGCTCTTTGGTATGTCCTATTTGGCACACCCTGTATAAACCCAAGCGAAGATAAAAATATTTAAAAATGACATATATATGACGTAACATTGTCCCCTTTCACACGAGGAAACAAGTTGCTGGAGATTTTTTTGACGTTTTCTTTTAATTTCCTTAAAAATCTCCTGTACCTTTTACACGAAGAAACAAAATCGTGGAAACTTTCTGTAGTTTCCTTTTAAAATAGCTTGGTTGAACACACTCTACACTGTGTGTGAAGAGGAATGTCAAAAAAATCTCCTCGAATCGTTGACCGGGGAGATTTCATTTTCCCCTCTTACTTCTTGCCCTTCTCACCCACAAACTGAATGTTGCTGGCAACTCAGTTTCCTCGTGTGAAAGGGGACATTGAAACGTGAATGATAAATTTTGGCATGCGTGTATTTCTTGTGCAATTCATGACAAATATATATGTATATTTTTTTTAATTTGGAAAATTTCTCATACCCTTCATCTGGAAATTCTCCTTCCGTACCCTCCTTGCTGTAAAAAGTTTTAAAAAATTATAATCAAGAAACAAGTTATAAAAGAAATGTATATGTATAATCTATGTAAAAACAAAGTCACACAAAATGTTTTTAAAAAGAATAGTTATAAATCTTATCCGACTCAATATGTTGCTCAGGTGTACCAACCACTTTAATATCAAATTTCTTAAAAATAATTATAGGTACTAAAATCGAGCTATTATCTAAAGTACCTTTATATCACACTATTAAAATATTTTAGTGTCACTAATGTAAAAAATGGAAATTTACATAAGTTTAAATTGAGTTTGCCTCGCATCCCTGCATATAAAAAAAACGGACTGTTATAATTGGCATGTCTTGAGTCACTTCCATAAAAAACAGGTTTTGTTTCCGTATGTGAGGGAGTGTATTTAAAAAGGACGAGCCTAGAGACATACCAATTTATAACAGTTATAACAGTTTTTCACCATTAATAGTGGGCGTGCGCTAACGCGCTTCGAAAAAAAAAACTACGGGTGCCTTAAGTATGTCCACCGGCGGAGGGGCCTGGTGAAGTAACTACTTTTATAAACCAAAACTGTTAGTCCCCTTTCACACGAGGAAACAAGTTGCTGGAGATTTTTTTGACGTTTTCTTTTAATTTCCTTAAAAATCTCCTGTACCTTTCACACGAAGAAACAAAATCGTGGAAACTTTCTGTATTTCCCTTTTAAAATAGCTTGGTTGAACACACTCTACTGTGTGTGTGAAGAGGAATGTCAAAAAAATCTCCTCGAATCGTTGACCGGGGAGATTTCAATTTCCCCTCTTACTTTTTGCCCTTCTCACCAACAAACTGATTGTTGCTGGCAACTCAGTTTCCTCGTGTGAAAGGGGACTTATAATTGGCATGTCTAGAGTCACTTCCTTATTTTTTATTATGCAAGTAATAGTTTACAGTATTTGCTAATCTACTAACCACTAACACATGCGCTTATGATGAGTATCTGATTGTAGGTTGCAGCTTGCTCTAAGCTTACTTCAACAAAGTATCTGAAGTATACAAAATATTCAGCTACAGTAGTTGTCAATTTCCCTCTTACTAATAGATACGCTATATACAGCAAAACGAAAAGCAGAATGAAATTCTTCGTTTATGATTTCGTTGTGAATTTTTGTATTGGGTTTTTCGTTTCCCGTCAGCAGCGCGTAAACGGAATATGCCGATTGCCCGATTTCTGGCCCAGAGTGTACACGATCGAGGATGGTATCAAATGAAAGGTGACGTGAAGCCCGATACATGAGTAAAATATTTTCAAAATCGTTCATAGGAAAGTCGAGATATTCGGGCTTGAAGTTGCCGATTGCAAAATAAGGATTTCAGATTTTGTTCCAAATAATTGTCCATAACGGTCGAAATAATTGACGTAGAAAAATGAAATTTATATAAAATGAAAGGTATTTTTCTTGTCTAATACAAAAGTTATTTTGATATATTTAACAGATTTTGAGATATTAAGTTTTAACTACTAGAAAAGACACTTTTTTCCGCTGTCTTTGCAACAACGATATTTCAACTTCAAGAATGAATATCTCGACTTTCCCATGAACGCTTTTGAAAATATTTTACTCATGTATCGGGCTTCACATCACCTTTTATTTGATACCAAACTCGTTCGTGTTCACTCTGGGCCAAAGCTCCATAGTAAAATGGGCATTCCCTTTGGGAAATTTGTCTCCAAGTTCAGGAGAAAAATTGCATTCAGCATTGTCAATGGGGTCTTCAAAATTGGATGAGTGGCGTAGATGAATTTCATATGGAATAATTCTGTCCGATTTGTAGTTCTGAAGAAAGTTTGTTGCGACCTTTCAAGTCTCGGTTTCTTAAAAATTAATTCAAATTCCTGAAATAACATAAGTCGAAACCCTTTTTTGTGCCGAAACCAGAATTTAATAACCTGAAAATTTCTGATGCGCTGAATTTGAATATGAATATTTTTTTAATACGGTAAGCTTTTCACGATTTTCCAATCTATGAGTTCAAAAAGGAAACCTTTTAGCTATATTTGGGAAAATCGTTTCTGTGATTTTTTCTCCTTTCAAAGTTAATTTTGTCATTAGGGCTAGGTGAAGATTAAAGAACGGATTGGAAAGGTTTAGAATGTGTTTTAAAGTGGATTTGATTAAAAGTTTTTCTTTTATAGAATAATATTTGGTGACGCAAAATAACCTTTGCATAATCGATCCAACAATCACGAAAAAATGTTTCTTTTTATATTTGTTTCTTCATATCGTTTAGTTTTTTATTTAACTTAAGTTTCCTCGAAATCCATTCAATTGCCTTTTTCGGGTGGAAGAAAACCGTATATACATATCATGCAATGACAACTGATTTGAATATGAATAAAATGCTATTCTTTTAGTTCCCTATTAAGTGTTTTTCTTTTTTAGTTCAAAGCAGAGCTTGAACTGTCAAACTAAAACTTGTGTTTCATCTGAGTGTGTTCAGAGTGCGTTCTATGAGCTCAGAATAAAATAACTGAGCAGACAGAGTTAAATGCTGAACGCAATCATTTGACAGCTAATGGCGAATTCCTTTCAAAAAAGAAATCGAATTTTTTCTAAACAGAATCGATTTTTTTCTGTCAATTGAAAGGATTTCGTATTTCGTAAAAGAATCGATTTTTTTTTTGGTGTGATTGTGTTTGTGTTACCTTATAGCTGCAATTGACGCAAAACGTCAAGAAATTATTCACAGAACTATTAAGGTTGTTTGTTTTTGTTGTGAGAAAAATGTTTTACCAATAGAATTAAATTCATAAATAAAAGATATTAGCCAGCTTATACGGTGCCAATTTGTTGGTGCATTTTATTTGTTTGAACTTCTATTTGCACATATATTTTTTAAAGAAAATTGTTATTGAAAAGTTTTCACTTTCACTGAAAGTTTTAAACACGTCTTTCACTCGCGAAAGCAATTTTTTGTTGTCAAATTTGTGTTTGATAATGAACGCCGCACTATAAATTATTTTTATATCTATGTATATATTGACTGAATATATTGTTGAATATTTTATTAAATTATGTAGAATTCGTTGCAACCAAAAAATAAACAACTCGTCTTTCATTTTGACGTATTAGAAATGTCAAGTCTTCATAGTGTGTGTGCAAATCAGTGTGAAATCTTCCTAAAAACGCAAGATTTGTTTTGACAGAAAGAATCGATTTTGTTTAGAAAAAATTTGATTCTGTTTAGAAAAAATTCGATTTCTTTGTTGTAAGGAATTCGCCATAAGTGTTCAGGTGTGCTTCAAAAATAGTTCAGAGTAGAACAGAGAACAGAACAAAACACGCTTCATTCAGATTCAGAACATGCTGGACATGTTTGGATTTGGACTCTGTTCAGAGCTCTATTCTGAACTAACAAAGAAAAACGCCTATTATAGTATCTATAATAATAATTTTTCGATGTACATGAAAAGTGGATTTTACAGACACAGAGATAACACCTACAACCACCAATATTCAGAAGAAAATTCCCTCTATTCGGAAATTTGAATTAACTGCCAGCGAAGTTTTGTCAATTTCATGTCCTTATTTAGATTGTAAAACACACACTATTCATTCGTAAGACCTTCCATAGCAATTAAATTTCAAAGAGTTGATGGCTTACTCCAAATCAGATTTAAGGGCGGTTTTCATCTCGGAAAACCCAGGTGACGCCAGAAAGAAAAATCCAGATTATTCTTGCTCATGTTATGTCGCCTGAAGTCCTAGTTCAAAAATAGTATTTTTTGTATGTATGCATCTCTCCATGCATTAAATTTGTACCTTTCTTTCAGAAAACAACTTACTTTCCACTGGTAATGTCAACACATTCCTTCCAGCGTGCTTCTTGTTCTTGTCGTCCAGATAGTGAGGTTGCATACTGCAACTGACGTTTCCTAAACTCCTCTGACAAAAATGAAATGGAAAACGCATGAATTCTCCACATCATATAGTTAGCAATTATACGATTTGGTGTCGTGGCCAATAATGGTCCGAGTATATCGAAGAAGCTGGGCACTGAAACATTGATAGGCTCATCGTCGTCAATTTGAAGTTCTTTTGGAAGAAGTGCATTGATATATTCTTTCCAACTGATATAAGGATACCATTTCTGGAGCTGTGCAACTGTTCTTAAATTATACAAAACCGAAAAGTTCCGACGTTTTTCGTTTGGCCAGGAAATCTATATGTGATGGTGAAATTTTTGTAAGTTAAGGTCAACAAATAATCATTTGTAATACAAAATTACGTTAGCCAAATCCATTTCAAATTGAAGAGATTCTGCGAGTTCTGCCAATGCAACATCTCTATCAGCTCCAAAGATCAAAGCTATGTCAACCATGTAGTCATAATAAGCCAAAACGAGAGTTTCATTTAAGCCCTTCACAAGGAATTCCCGACTTAAGCCTAGTGATGGTTGATCAATCTAATAAAACAAATAAATGCGTCTCAGCATCAAAATAAAGAATGTTTTGGCAGTACTCTTACATAAATTGAACGCTTGGTAGAATTCTTTAGATCAAGAAAAATCGAGAAGTCTAAAATGTAATCTATGCTGAAGCCAAGATTACGGAATTTTTTAACAGTATCCTCCCATGTCCACGAGTTATCAGAATTCCAAGATTCACCTTTAATAACTGGCCATCCACCTAAACTTTCAGAAATGTCTTTAATTGGACTAGCACCTAGCTCTTCAATCAATGCTTAATACAAACAAAAATAAATAAAATAGAAACAAATTAAAATATCGCTCAACATAAAATTTAAAATATTTGTACATTTGTTCATGCAAGCCTTGTACAACTCATTCGGAAGTTGGAAATGTTTCGGGGCACTATCGTCGCGTTCTTCTTCAATCAACGACTTAAGCTGTTCCTGTAATTTGTCATTGATTTCTGAAAACCTGCTGATGGCCGTCTTATCTTCGGGAATCACTTGTGTGCGTATGAAGTTGCCGCATGCAAATTGGTAGAAGTCATCACATGGCTCTACAGTTGGATCAAGAGCATTCAAAATAGTTGAAGCAGTGTGAATGCATTCAGGTAATAGACAGATTTCATCACGCTTAGTTGAAAATTCTACTGGTTTATCTGGAATAAGTAAGGTTTCAGAGGGATAACCAGAGCCTGTAAATTAATCAAAGATTTCCGGAAACGGCAATTTCCCGAAAACTATCCTTGAACATAATAGAATGCTGCAACTGCAGCTGCAATTGCTATCAAAAAGTGTCGTACGTGCTTTTGTGACGTGCCCACAATGCAGCTGTACGGCATTCTGACATTTGATGTTTTGATGTCATTTGTTGGGTCAGCTGCATCTTTTGTGAATTGTAATAATTTCTGCCCTTTATTAAACGACACTAAAATTTAAAATGGGCAGTGAAATTGAAGATTTTGCTTTCATTACAAGCGTAATTCACTTGTGTCAAATACGCATATTATATAAAATATTTTAATGACAAAAAAAATCATAAGTAATTGAAGAGAGCTTGAAGCTGATTTCAACCCCTTTCAATTTTGAAATGTCAAAAATGTTAAAACTTGGTAAACTCTTGCAACTGCGGCTGCAGGTCTGTTGCGCTGTGTTCGCAACATTGAAAATAGTGTATGTGTTTTAAATATTTTGACAGCTAGTCCGCCTGCAGCTCCGTCTCTTTTGTGTTCAGGCAGTAAAACCACCAACATTATACGATGTGGCATTTCACAAATAATTCATTTTTTGTATGACATACATACACATGCCATGATACAACTAAAAACGATAGCGCATTGCGCATCTCGCCAAATATTTTTCGACTCAAATTTAATAATTAAATATTAAAAATCGTTTCTTAAAAGCAATTCACTTGTTATTTGGATTCTAAACAAACATTTATATTATTAAAAGTACCAAAATGTTGGGCAATTTGTGCGTCAAGGTCGATGACGTAGACAAAATCAAAATAAAAGCAGAAAAGCGCTATCTATTTAGTTGTATCATGCAAACATACTGACCTTTAGTTATCCAGTTGGATAAAATCACTGAAACCGATCCTGTGATGAAGCCAATTATAGCGACCAATGCAAAAAAGCAGAACATTTTCAGGCACCTTTGAGTTGAATGGCGCTTCCACCCGTTCGGATTCGGATTTCTGTAAAACAAAGAAATGAAAAATATTTTTAAATTGTTGGAATGCATTTATTTTGAAGGAACGAGCTTAAGGACTATTCACATGAGAACAAAAAACGACCAACGAATGAACGAATATTCGTCCATTTTGACATTTCTTTCACATGGCTTTTTATTCGTCGCGTATGACGACCACCAAGAAAACAAAACAAAAAGGGATTTTGAGGCTAGCCGCGCGCGAACAATTTGTTCGTTTAAGTGTGGACCGTATGTGGAACGCGAATAGAGTTTGACAATTCCTAACAATCAGATTGCAATTCGCGACGACCAATTTGTTTTCTCAAATTTAAGTTATTTAAGCAGTTAAACAGCGGATTTTAGTATCTTAACATAATAATAAATTATATGTTTATAAATTGTTTTAATTCACATTTCTTCGTTCATTCGTCGGTCGTTCTCATGTGAATAGCCCTTTAACCTCTTTTCGAAGTCCATTTAAATCAATTTTAATTTTTTTTATAGAATATACTACATATTTGAAACTTAAAATGTAAGCTTTCTTTCAATAAAATTAGGTTGAGTTTTCGAAATTAAATAAAAATGAGATCTGGGAAACCTCTGCATCTGCAATCTCAGTTTCATAAACAGCCCATCAACTAACAGTCTACCATGTACAAGGCACAGAATTATCGAAAGGCTAGTTATGCAAGTCAATCATATTGATATATTTTATGTTAAATAGCTTGTTTCTCCCTTTATAAAACTAGTTCTATAGGAGTCTGTTTTAATCAAGCCTGTTTAAGGTATCCAGAAATTTGTCCTTGACAAGCGAAGAATAGAATAATAGCTTCACTAATGCTGGATTTACACGACTGAAAAATTGGCAATATTCTGGCATTTAACTGTCAAAAAAATGACAGAACAATGGAAAAATTCATTCTTTTGGCAGTATAGTGACAGAAAAATGCCAATTTGTCAGTCGTATAAATGCAGCATAAAGCATTCCGCTAAAAGTCATAACAAACGTCTTTTATATGGCTTGATTAATAAAGCCAAATAATATTTTGATGAAAATTTCGATTATTTTATTTCATAGTGTTTGAAAGTTTAGGTCTTATGCGAGTCAAATAACTTGTATACTGGAGCAATAGCATTTTTAAACAGATTATAGCTTACTTTATTTTGTATTCATAATTTATTATACCAATGATACTCAAAAAATGAGAATGTTTCGTACGTTTCACCCTCCGAAACCCATTTGTTTGCATTGTTGTTTTTTGTAATTTCATCTCGTGTCAATGGCCGAGTTCAACGCACATCTGAATTCTGAATATTCATAATTCTGAATTTTTGAAGCTCTTGATTGGCCAGCTGTCAGAAAAAGTTCTGAAAATTCAGATGACTTCTGACAGCTGGCCAATCAAGAGCTTCAAAAATTCAGAATTCTGAATATTCAGATGTGCGTTGAACTCGGCCAATGAATAGATGTGATTTGAAACATCAATTTCTAAAATGTGTAAGATTTTTACATATATTACATAATTTATGTACATTCTCATGTTTATATCTGCAAAGGACATTTCAAGCTTGTTGGTTAATTAAAAAGGCTGCCGAGGATTATCATCATCTTCTTGAATGGTGCTAACATTAAACTGTTTCTTTGAATTTGTGTACGTCTCTGTGCTTTTGCTCATCTCCAATTTATGGTTAGAAAGAGAAGGCCAGGAAAGTCAGTCATTAGTTGATCTTTTTTACGTTTTCTTTGGTACTTACTTAAATCCTACAGAATACAATTTTTTTCAGTTGCAATCATATTTATTTTATAAGATTTACATTTTGTAAGTGAAAAATTTCTAATTAATCATTCAACGAGCACCGATTTTTGTTTTGTTTAAACAACAGCTGAACGTCTATGAGTCGGATAAGTTCAAATTAGTTTGGGTCTGAACAATACAAGTTGGATGCACGTCAAACAAAGTCGGAAGATTGACTCCAATGTGAACATCGTCATTATTTTGGCAGTTTTGTGACAGATATGCTGCCAAATTACGTATGCGTTCAGGTACTAGTCCAAAACCACCCATTTCTACCATTTTTAGTCGAAGCAGGACAATTCAGTGCCGAACTTTCACCATTGGACACTTCACCACCAGATTTTCACCACCAGCCTTTTAGTGCTTGGAATTTTCGTTACAGCGGTTCCGCCACTGGGTAGTTCACTGTCGATCTTTCAACACTAGGCTTTTTTCCACTGCCTACAGACAGGTACTGAACAATGAAGTGCTTATTATCCATGTGGCCATTGTTTCCTTTGGAATAAAAATGTGGTTAGTCACAATAGAATATAGATTTGCCAGTTATGTTTTTGGCAAATCCATGTTTTTTTTGACAACTTTTGCATGGTGCAACATTTTAGAACATTTTATTCATTGCAATGTAAAGTGAAATCTTGCTAAACAAGCGAATTCTGTATTCTGTTTCAATTTTTGACGCAAATTTCAATTTGCTATGATTGACAATAAAACATGTAACAATTGCCTCCCGCCATCGCCAGTAAAAATAGTGTTAATAAACGATTTTCTATTAAATTGCATCATTTATTTTTAGTGTTCGTGTTTTATTTAACAAAAGTTGCTGTTCTGCTGAATTTCCCAAATAAAATGCAAATGATTAAATAAGCTGAAGAAGAATACGATTTGTTATTGAAAACAATATAAATGAATTCTTATTGTGAATTAACCATTTCTAATAAAATCTACACTACTTTTCCAACACGAAAACAAAATATCCAGACACGAAAAATCTGACACTTAAATAGGTGACACTCAAATATTGAGCACTAAACGGCAGCACTTAAAGATCCAACACTCAATCGGCGGTGGTGAAATGTCCATCCATCAATTTTCGGTGGCCAATGGTACCGTACCGTTTTTAGTCCAATTTAGTTTTTGTATATGAATTTTGACAGAACTTTGAACTAAAACTAGTAAAAAATGGCTGGTTTGGGAAGTTAACGAAGAGAGGTATTTCAGTCGTGTAAATCCAGCATTACTGGCTGAACAAAATAGACGCGCATTCGCACGCGCGTGATTATTAAAACTTATTTAACTCCCAGAGTCGCGTTCGCGGCTGCGTCTCCATTGTATTCACTTTAACGAAATTTCACGTATTTTAACTTTGACAGGTGCGAACGCGGGTTCGAACGCGCTTCTATTCTGTTCAGCCAGTTATGCTGGATTTACACGACTGACAAATTGGCAGTATTCTGGCATTTAACTGTCAAAAAAATGACAGAACAATGGAAAAGTTCATTCTTTTGGCAGTATAATGACAAAAAAATGCCAATTTGTCAGTCGTGTAAATCCAGCATTACTTTGAACTTTATGACAAACGTCATTGTTATGGTCGG
Source organism: Leucozona laternaria (assembly GCA_932273885.2). Lineage (NCBI taxonomy): Eukaryota > Metazoa > Arthropoda > Insecta > Diptera > Syrphidae > Leucozona > Leucozona laternaria. The sequence continues at coordinate 36,534,814 of OW026366.1, forward strand.
CTTCAGAGCAAACAAATCAACAGAGGATGCTCTTTTAAGCTTCTGTTCTGAAGTACATGAAAGTCTGAACAGGAAAAAAATTACTGCTACGATATTTTTGGACACAAGAAGGGCTATTAATACCGAAGACCATAGAATTCTTTTACTTTAATTGAAGAAAGCTGGCTTTAGAGGATTTATATTAAGATGGTTTGCTTCTTATGTTGTAGAGGAGTTTGATTAGGAGGTGTTTTTGTGGCAGCTAGTTTTCTTAGATAATGTTTCAAAAATCAATCCTCTTGAGTTTAGACCAAAGACTCTTAAATGTTATTTTATATCTCAACTCAAAGTAAAAAAATCGTGTCAAAAACAGCTTTTCGAAAACCTTAAAATTTTCGAAAATGAAAAATAAAAAATGGTTTATTATTGAAATCAAAATTATCCATTTTACAAGCACACATAAAAACAACTGTCATTTTTGAATCCAATTTAACGATCTTTACTTCGAAACTCTGAAAATTTTAATTTTAATTAAAACAAATCAATTTCCTTTTATTTTAAAAATATAAGCAACTTTTGCTGCCTGTATCAGCCGAACCCTGCAACCGGTTTCGGTTTTTTTAATTTACCAATACATATTTCCTTATGCAGTAAATAAATTAGTTTTGGAATTTAAACACACGCGAAAAATGATATTTTCAACGGATTTAAAAAAAAATTGGCCCACAGTGCGGTCACAGTGGTCACTTTCAAACTTCCCTCCAAAAATGGCCTTGCATATCTAACAAAACCAACGCAAAAGTTAAGAATATAACGGCCTCTGGATTTAATTTTTAATCTGGATGTATCTAGTGAATAATATGGCGGTTAAACTCTTTATGCAAAAACGAAGTTTCCACTACGCTTATTGCGGATTTTGATGGCGCATTTTTGTATGAAATCATATTAATTGCAATTAAAATCAGCGAAAAAATAAATTCAAAGGAAAAGACCCCCACACAAGCTCTCACACGAATGGAATATTCAAAAATTTATTTTTTATATTTTTTTTTTTTTTTTTGTAACTAATTAAGAAAATACTAGTAAAAAGTCAACAATATACGACAACCTTAATTCAAATTATTAAAATTGTATGTGTTGTAATTGCATTCTCCATTCGTAAAAAACGAACTCGATATTTTATCATATATACTTCGCATGATAGACATTTAAGAAAAGACAACAAAATTGTTCTTCAATTCTGCCCGATTGTATGTAGGTATGTATATACGTATCTGCAACAACAGCCTAAACGGTTGGCTTCTAAGTTTTAAATTTGGATATTTTGTGGAGAGTTTTTGGTAAAATGCACGATTGTGTCGCAAGTAATTATCTACCTATGCTCATAGCTCATATAATTCAAGCCGCTTAGAGTTTTGAAAATTGTATATTTAAGACCATGGATGTAATAAAAAGAAAACTGTTCAAAACCTTCATGGTTCGTTCCTTCTTTAAATAACTCAAATATATCCGAATACAGTTTCAGCTCAAAAAATAACATTTCGTCTCATTTCCTCAAACATCGTTAGACCAGTTTTATTAAAAATACATTTTGTATGTACACAATTTATTTAAAATTTTCAAAAAAAAACATGTTTCAGCCGTTTTCGAGATAAATAAGATTTATCTTAATGATGATTGTATGGAAGACATGCCATTCATTTAAATCTTAAACAAAATTGTTTACTTTCCTCAAAGGTCAAAGGGAATCATACCTTAAAACTCTCAATCCCAAATTTGAAGCAAACCGCTTCAGCGGTTAATGTGGAGTCGAGGGACAGATAGATAGAGATAATTTCAGGACCCAGTCTGTTCGCATAACCTATAATCCTATTTTTAATTCTTATAAGAATCTTCAGTTCGATTTTTTACGGATCCATTAAAGCCGTTTTTGAGAAAATTTTAAAAAAGTATTCAAAACGTCGCACTATATAACTTAACTTAACTTAACTTATATAATGCCAAATAACTTCTTTTTTTTGAAAATGGCGCAAAACATCGAGTGTAGCTTCGGCTGAGTGGCACGTAGTGCCGTCTTTTTAAAACCAAATGTTGCCAATATCCTCCTCTTCAATTTTTGTGAACAAAAATTCGTTCAACATGGCCCGATAACGATCGCCATTGAATGTAACGGCCACTCCTTGCTCATTTTCGAAAAATGGCCCAATTATGCCTCTGGACCAAAATCCGCACCAAAAAGTGACTCGTTTTGGGTGTATCGGCTTTTCAATGTATGCGTGCGGGTTTTCTGTGCCCCAAATTCGACAATTTTGCTTGTTTCCTACCCGCCAAGATCAAAATGAGCTTCATCTGAAAAGATGATTTTTTTTTGGCAAAATCGGCATCTTCTCTAAGTCGATCGCAGGCCCACATAGCAAAGCGTATACACAACCATATTCGTTCAGCGGAAGGATAAAACTAATTATCTGTCAAATCAGACATGAGCTAAGTGTTACCATTCACGAAATAAGCACTATAGTTTAGTTTTCATTTTCTTCCGATTACCTTACCAACCAACACAAAATTTTTAATATTTTTAAATCTAATATTTAGCCATCAGAGCTCACGTTTCTGAGACTCACTTTTTTGAGACTGGCTAGGCTAATTACTTAAATCGATGGGCGTCTCTGTGGTCTTGCTCACTCCAACTTCATGGTGAGAAAGAGATGGCCAGAAAAGGCAGGATTTTTTAATTTTGTTAAAAACTAGTCCATTTCTTGATTTCAAATGTATGTGATAGACCCTGTTTAGACTGGGAAGATTGAGTACGGAGACTATGGTGAGTCTCGTCGTGATTACATTAGAAACTTTGAGGTGCCTCAAAATACATTAAAACAACAACAATTTCAATGGATTACGCACATCGAAACAACAACTAACGTGACTCATGAGTCAGGTTTTTATGTTTTCTTCTTGCCGCACGAGAACCCTCCCCCACACTTCTCTTTCTCTTGCCAACAAACTGCCTTAATACCGTACTCAATCTTCCCAATCTAACCAGGGTCATATTGTACATTATTTTATTCAATCAAATTAAAAGCAAAAAATAGAATACAAATTAGGGAAGTTTTTGATCCCTAGCATGAATTTTATTTTGTTGGTATACTAGGCGTGTTTTTTTGCAAGTCCATATGGATTTGTCGAAAAAAACGACATCGGGACTTAGGACCTTCTTACTTACAATACGTTAGTCCCGATAATTATCTTGATTTAGCTAAGTCCATATAGATTTAAGTTGTTGTTGTATTTACGTGTAAAACTATTAGTTCCGATGTTGTTTTTTTCGACAAATCCATATGGACTTGCACAAAAAACACGCCTACTATCACATACTGTGCTATGACATGATTAGGCCATCGATGTTTAAGATATGTCACTTTGGTTAACTGTGTGTCAAAGTATGTGTAAATTTGCCATTAAATGGAGATTTGAAAGATCAATCGAAATAAAAAACAGACCACGAAAAAAATCATGCATTTAAAAAAATCTATTTTTTTTTTCAATTAGCTTGCTTATTTTTTAATTAATTTGTCATAAATGAGTTCTCATAATTACCAACCACTTCTGAGCTATATGAACAAGCATGTCCCTCCCACGCACACGCTTCCGTTTATTTAATTGTCGATGTGCTCGCCGCCAATAAGCGTTTAAATACGAAACTGCTATTTTATTCTTTTGTTTATTTTTTTTCGACTCGCTTTAGCAGTATATTTTCGATGACAGAATTCAATTATAAAATTTATATATTACCTATGTATTGCAAAATTATCAAATCCAGACATTGTACCCTAAGAAGCACCGAATCACTTTTTGTGGTTTATTTACATTTCAAGCTGGATAAACAAACATTGTTTATACATACAGAGATATAGCAATTATTTAAAAGAAAAATTATTAAAACTTACGTTATTACTGTCTCCATACCGCTTGTTATGCTACAACCTGTGAGATCCTAAAGATCTCTCGACATATAATTGTTGTTGATTTATTTAAAAGATTTGTTGGCCTACGAGTTGAAACAACGATTTTTCACAAAACAAACACAATTAATTCGTGTGTTCTTTCTTGAAAGCTGTTACTCTGTTAAACAAAATAAACAAAACACTCCACGGATTTTATTTAAAGTGAAGGAAAATCACACAACAAGAAATCACTTGTAGATAAAAAAATTTAAAAAAACAGGACCAACCTGTCACAATTTTTAAAAGGAAACAGGAAATCGAAAAAATGACATCTTAGTTTCCGTGTCCGATTTTTATATAAATTCTTAAAATGTGATATGGAAAGAGTTAACCGATAGCGAACGGTGTCGTTGTACGAATGAGACTTTCTTGACGTGCTTTCTAAAAATAATGCGTCCGCTGTTGTTGATTGTTAGAAGAAGTGTTGAAGAAGGTTTTCTGTTTCTTCCTCGAAAGTGTAAAGAGCTTGCGCTAGACTAAGTATAGTATAGTGTAGTTAGCTTGAAATGAAAAGGCAGACAGCACAATCCAATGTCGACCGATTGATACAGACGAACTGAAGTTCGAAATAATGCTGCCCCATGATATCATGTGGCTAAAGTTGAGATTTTTTGTGTTGTTTTTCAACTAATGCCTGTGTGTAATGCCTGGATGCAAAAGGTTTTTTGGAAATTAAAACAAAAGAATCGTATCCATTACACACATGAACTTCAAAATTTATAATATCTACAGAAGTAGCGTTGAAACAAAAACAATAGAAATGCATTGATTGAAGTCATATTAAAGGAAACTTATTTCAGATATTTTCAATTTTCTCAAAAACTAGGTTCAAAAACAAAAATAGTTTGAACAAATTCTTTTCATTTTTTTTTTCAAAATTTTGAGTTTGAAAATTAATTTAAAAAAAAAAACTATTTAAATATATACGCACCAAAAGTGCGGTACGTAATCGTCTTTAAACCAATCTTAAAAGTCCCGCCCGGGAAGAAAATGTTGTGAATTCCATAATCTGCGAGTTATTTTTGTTTCTACTATACATCACTAGATGTCCCTGCGACAAAAATAAAACATAGTTCTTAACCATAAATGTGTCGTTGCGTTTGCGTTACGTTTGGCATTTAATCAGCTGCGAGGAAACCGAACACCGAAGTGTGAAATAAAAAATATGTCTATATTTTAGTAAATAAATTTGTCGCAAGTCCAAGCGCTGTTGTTTAAACAAATTAACTTAAAATTTAAACTCAAAATAAAATGTTCTTAGTAGCAATAACAGGTGGAATAGGAACTGGTAAAAGTACAGTGACTGAAGTCTTTCGAAAAAATGGAATTCCAATAATAGATGCTGATAAAATTGCAAGGGAAAGTAAGTTTTTTTTTACGCCTTGACTATGATTAGTTTGTTGTTCTTTTTGTTACTTTATTAATTTGTATTGCTTGTTCTCAGTTGTGGAACCTGGCAAACCCGCCTGGCATCAAATTAAAGAAGCCTTTGGGGATGAGGTCGTCCTGCCAACTCGTGAGATAGATCGTGATGCTTTGGGAAAAGCTATATTCAACAGCAATGAGAAAAGAGGCTTGCTGAATAAAATTACCCACCCACGCATCCATAGGACAATTACACTAGAAGTGTTTAAACATCTCATGTCTGGTGCACAATATGTTGTACTTGATTTGCCATTACTTTTTGAGACTAATATTCTGATGGATTTCATACACAAAATAATAACCGTGACTTGGTAAGTTGCTTTCAGTGTTTGAAGGGAGGTAATTTAAGTTTAATCATTCGCATCCGGTGTTACGAATATTGAATAAACAATATGTCAAAAAATGATTATAATTAGAATAGTTTTGCACATAGGTATTATAATTTTATATCACTTATAAAGACAAGGTTAAGTAAGCCGTAAGCTTAGATTGCACTGGTCGCCAATAAAGAAGATCGGCACACTTATTAATAAATTTGGTGAAGTGAATCTAAGAAACTTTATTCTTGGCATGTACAGAGTCACTTCGATTTTGGAATGCTACTAGGGCAAGACATTTAATAAAGGGAAATTGACTGCTCATCGTGTTGTAAAATACCGGGGACTGATTTCAGAGATTTTATTTTTTTATTGATTGATTTATTATTTACGTATTTAAATATAATTTGTTCATATAAACAATCTTATAGACAAAATTTTTGTATGTTTTCCATAAATCAGAAAAGTACAAGCTTATGTGATTCATGGATTAAACTTTATCCTTAATTGTTCTACGGTCTCCGACGTGTTTCATGAAGTTGGGCAAAACAGTTTACTGCAAAATTTAATAAAATAGAACTTAACGTAGGTATACAATAAATATAGATATCGATAAGACTATTTAGATAACGAACTGCTAACTGCCTCTTGTTCTGCACTTCAAATTAGTTGAAGTCCCATGCAACCTGTGCGCTCCTCCTTAGGCAAACTCTTTCTTTCCTGTGTAGTCCTTCCGGGTTAGACTCGTACACTCTTTAAGTGTTGTTATCCATCTGAGCCGTTGAATTTTACAAGTTAATAGAACCTTTTATAAAATCTACATTACGAGATCTCCTTTTTCCACATATTCCAAGGTAACATCGAATTCTAATATGTCAGGCTTATCGTCGTATAGGTAAGAGGTTAGGTTAGGAGGGGCGTGCACAGCCCGGAGGCTTTTGCGTTCACGGGGGCCTACTGGCCCATTGTGGTCCTAAACTAATGACTCGCATAGACTGGTTCATTTGCGAACGAGCATGTGCTCTCTATATATTTTCTCATGTGTGCGATTGAGTCCTGCGCTAGATCGTCCAGTTCTCTAACAAATCTGTTTCCAAAATATCGGACGCGATTTGTTTGAAAGTAGGTACGAGAGTAACGGAATTCTGTTGGAAATATTTTTGCGACCTTTAGCACATATATAATGCATTTCGCCCAGGTACGACAGTTGGGCCCATCAGTTAGATTCTGTCGATGGTTATAGAAACAAATATATTTAGCAGCAATGATTCGCTGTAAATTATATTTTTCTAGGAGAATTGGTTAGATTACAACAACAAGAAATTATTGCCCGTAGTCTGGCTTGTGTATACGAAGAAGAAGAAAAACGATCACAACAGGAATTTTATTCATTACAGTTCAACAAAAAAATGAGGTCAAAATGAGAGTAATACTATTATTTTGTTTTGTTGTGGAACATTTAATTTACTTTCGGACTAATTAAAAAAGTGATACTAAGTGCTTATTCATTTGTTTGTTTTAATAATTCTTTTGTTTCGATCAGAGACCAGAAATAAATCTCAACCTTTTGAAAGGTTCCTTAATAATTGTTATTTGCTGTTATTTTCAATAAAAATCAACCTTTATTCTAAAAAAAAAAAATTTCAGTCACGGTCTGAGAGAAACCTTTATTTTGACTTATTTTATGTTTCGGTCAATTATTGAGATTTATCGCTGAGAGCAAAAATAAATCTCATCTGCAAATTTATTAATCAAAATGTTCGTTAGTCAGTTTAATCATCGGTGAATACTTGTCAGTAAAAATTGACTGATTTTGTGCTATACACGGCTGTTCTAATTTCCATTCAAATTCTATATCCTCACGTTTTCGAATTTTCGCTGTTCCAAATTCTGTATTCAAAAACGTTTGCGGATTCGGCAAAACGAACGGATCTAGAATAGAATAGACTTTATTGAGACTTCTTACGGACTTTTACAGAGTTTGTCTTATTCTAACTAAAGCTATGTGTTTGTACAAAAGTGGCTGTAACGTATGTCCCTCTTTTTTCGAATTACTTTATTGATAAGCCTCGTGGCAGAAAATCGTTATATAGGGATATATAGTGAGACTACTTTTGCTCATATGTATTATTGAGTCGCTTGAGACGGAGGGTCTCATATATATTTACAATAAAACTATTCTAACTTACAGACTAACTAAAATACTAAAAATACGCCAAGGAGTATATATGTTTTTATGTGTACATATAGTTTTCATGTTGTAGAGCGAAATACGCTCTATGTTTTTACATTATTTCACAAAAAGAAGGGAAATTCTTTTAGAGCGAGAGGCCCTTTACTTTACAGTTAAATTTGTTTACAGTACGATTTCTATTAAGAAAGACATTTTCTTAAAGTTGCATTAATGAGATGAATTTAATGGCGATGATAGACAGTGAACACAGAATTGATAATATAAAATACTTTAGGTAGTATACATTAATAAAATGGATATTTATAACTGTTGATGGTAACAGAGAAAAGAACAGTTGTTAACACTTTGTCAGATTTGTACAATTTTTACTAAAATAAAAAATAACAGTTGCACCGGGAATAAAAAAAAACACTAGGAACTGACGATTTATTTTGGTTGTAAGTCCACGCTGCAGGTTCATGTGTGAGCTGGCGGGTTTCTAATGATGCAGCACTTGTTGGCTGCGGTTGTTGGCCAAACCAGAGGCTGGTTGGGTTAGGTTGCTAGGCTGTAGGTTAGTCGCCTGGAGGTCAATGGTGCTGTTGCTAAGCAGATACTGGGTTCTGCTTGGTTGTCCGCTTTAACGGGAACGGATGAAACGGTATAAGTTCTGACAGAGATGCCTGGAACTGGACTGTTGCTGGAGAAACATTCTCCTGTTACCCAGAAAGGAGCCCCCCACGACAAGAGTCCCAACCAGGAAGTGTGAAATTAATTGTTAAAACAATTTATCGGTTTTGTTTAAAAAATAAACTGTACAAGCACGGCTGTGCATGGCACAACCGTCCACGTTGCCGGCGCAAATCCTTCTCACGACCGGATCTACAATCCGCCAAATTTGACGTTTTAAATTCGGTTATCTTTTTGTTGGCGGATTACAATTTCGTTTTTGACAGCTCTTGCATACATAACAACTGATTTCGATAATGTTTTGTTGATCAAGTTGGTAAAACTTAAAAGGAAATCCGACTGGAAATCGAACAATCGTTTTCAATCCGAACGTATTCAATTTTCGTTTCCGTTTTCAAATTCGACCGAATATCAGAACAGCCTTAATAGTAATAAAAAGATATCCTCGACATATTCGACATTTTCCTTTGCATTAACTCTTTTTGATTTATTTTCAGCGAAAAAGGTTAAAGGTTGACCTTTTCCATTTATTTTTTTGTATAAATCTCAACCACTGAGATATTTTAAAAAATACAAAATAGGTTTGTTCAATGACAAAATAGTTAGATTAGAACAGAACAGATTAGAGCAGAACAGCACAGCACGTCAGAACAAGTTAGAACAGGAAATCTGTTCTAAGTTGTTCTACCTAAAAAGCTAGTACAGAAAATCATGTTCGAAACTGTTCCAAAGTGTTCTAGACAGCCTCATTGAACAGCAAACCAGAACAGTTTAGAACAGAAAATTCCTCATTGAACAGCAAAAAATTGTACTTTTCTGTTCGAAACTGTTCTAAACTGTTCCGAACAGCCTCGCTGAACAAACCTAATAACTCTCAACCGATAACCTAAATTTTTTTTTTTTTTTTTAATAAATCTCAAACCGAAACCAAATTCTTGTTCAAGGAATGTAATAACGATTCAAAATAGCTTTTAACGGCCTTTAGTCAATACAAATTAGCGTTTCGTCCCGGCGATCTCACTTGGACTCATCAGTTCACTAGTGAGGGCCTTGTCAATACGCAATTTTTATTAAGTTCAGTTCAACTAACATGAATTTTTTGCCAAAAATCAAATGTGAAATATATTCAACAAGATTAAAATTCTTAATCATTGAGCTGGAAATTTTTGCCCAGGGCCAGGCTTTATTTTTATATGAAGGTTTTATAATACAAATTCTATATACTACTGAAATACATCAGCCAAGAAGAAGACTTAGCACTATTTAATTGTAATAATTCCATTTAATTGGAACTTAATAAAAATTGCGTATTGACAAGGCCCTCGCTAGTCAACTGAGATCGCCGGGACGAAACGCCAATTGGTATGGACTAAAGGCCGTTAAAAGCTATTTTGAATCAATAATTCATAAATGTTATAACTCTAAGAGAGAAACCAATTGAAAATAAAAGTTAACAGTTATTTCTGATCTCTGGTTTTGATATTTATGTATCATTTAATTCATTGACATATTTCTACTACATGCACTGGTACGTTCAGGATACCATAGATAAAATGAACTTTACGATCGTTACTTTTCTCAATCGTATATTCATTCCATCAAAAGGATACGATGATTTAGATGATACTTTGGGAAAAGTTTAATATGTACAGACAATACATTTCTTAGGACGAAGGCTCGTTAAATTGTAATTTAGGCAATCAGGATGTTTTTTTTTTTAATTTGCTTGGCTAGTTGATTAACATGCGAAGAATAAGCATTTTTTAATTGTATTTGTTCACTCCTTTCCCCTTTTACATTATAACAACTATGCCTAATATTAATACAAAAAAAATTATCTTTCACAGCGAGAGCGATCAGCAACTGGAACGCCTAAAGAAGCGAAGTAATTTTAACGAGGAAGATGCACGCAAACGTATCGCCTCTCAGATGCCGTTGGATAAAAAATGCGAAAAATCTCATTTTGTCATCGATAACTCGGGAAGCATTGAACAAACCCAAAAGGAAGCCCAGCAAATTTTAAAGCTTCTAAATGGCAGTCGACATCATTGGCGCATTCGAGCATACATACTAGGAGCATTCCTTGCCGTTATATGTTTTGTGTTATGGCTCAACCAACTATTCCACTTTTTACCATTCGATTTATTTTAAGTCAACTGTATTTAGTCATTCTTTGTTTGTGATGCAAGTTCGGTGTAATTCCGCCATTATAATACCATTTTATCTTATGTTTTATGTCATCCAAGCGGAAACGTTAAAATAAAAAGTATCCGATATGATGTATCTTTACATAAATATTATTGTACAATTTCAATGTAGCTTTTATTAATTATTGAAATTTAATTACAGCACAGTTTTCCTTTATGAATTGTTCTTCACATATTCCGCTGCCTGTTCTTTCACTTTTTCCACATTTTCCGGTGTTCCATAACGTTGCTCGAATTCCAGGTATTTTTTGAAAACAGTGCGCATTTTTTTCAAAGGGATCTTTTGTATAACAGCTCGCTCAAGTGTACGCCTGTTGATAAGAAAATGAATTATTATTTGTCGAAATATGAAAAGGAAAATAAAAAAAAAAAAAAAATGTCATAAGACTTACCTTGCAGATTCAATTTGTTCATCTTTAATTAACATATCTATAAGTTGTGACCATACATCAACACGTTTTGGATATGATGTAACGACCTGATCCAATAGCGCATGAGCGGTTTCAGGATTTTTCGAATATTTGTGTGTCAAGTTTGCAAATGCAACAATTGTATTCACATCTGAAAAAATAATAATTATGTATTTTATTTTAAAAACTTGTATTAATGAGAATTTAATTAATTTGAATAAGAGAGAGAGTTGATGTTGATTTCGTCGGCGGCAACCGACGGACGCAGGAAAAAAAATTATTAAATTGATGGCCCCCTGCGTACCGTTACAACTCATATTAAACGCTGCTTAGTAAACTCGCTTAACTCAAACTCGCTTTTTTACTTTATTTCAACTAAATGGCGTATCAAGAATAAAGTTAAAAAATTTACAGAAGTTAATACAGATTACTAAGATAAGATGAAGCACGGAGTTAAGATAAAGTAGCAGGAAAATATGTGTTATCTTGTTGCTTGAACGCCCATACTCAACGGAAAGCGAAGATTTTGATTTCATTTTGATTCATCTATCGAATTGAGAAGTAAAGCCTAGTACGCTGCTGATGCGAAATTTTTCCTTTACGATTTCGTTGTGTCATTTTTATATGGGATTTTTCGTATCGCATGCGCAGAGTACAAGGCTTAAATAATAAATAAGTTTAATTACTCTAATAAAATTGAAAATGTATTTTGTAATTTTTTTTTGTGATCAAAAATATACTCCAGAAACATGGGCACGACTGCTATTTTATAGGCGAGCCGGGCCGCTTACGAAATAAATTCAATACAATGAAATGCTCGGCTCTAATTGAACATTACTAATAAGAAATTTGGACGAAATACTAACTGCAATTAGTCCAAACTAGGACTCAGCTAAAAAATATTTAACTATTGATATACAAATTTAAATTCAAACTCACGTTCTCTATCCGGCAATACAGCTAAAGCTTTATGCATCATCTGTTGTGCGCGATCATGTATGCCCACCTTGTACAAAGCTATCGCACAACACTTCCAAATGTCCAATTTATCTTTGAACTTCTTTGTCACTGTACCAACCAATTCAATCAACTCTTGTGTTTTATTAGCTTCCGCTAAAATCTCCAACACGCGCATGTAAATTTTCAATTGATCATTACTCAACAATGATTCTTTAAGCACATCATTGAAGTTCTCCTTTGTGCCATAACGCAATTCCAAATTCAACAAAGCCACCCAAATGTTTATAAGCTCTTCGCTCTCACGAAAAGATATTCCTTTCAATGCGCGCCTCGCCACAGCTCTGGCTTTATCTATTTCCATGGCTTGCAAATGGAACACCATGTAGTTGATCCAATTTTTACTGTCATTTGGTCCGGACAATACCAGCCGATCAAATTGGTCTGTCGTCTCGGGTAAAATATCCGGATTCGCATATTTCTCTTCAATCTCTCGCAATCGGGCTTCTTCTTCACGTGCTGCTTTAAATTTTTCAGCAGGGGTTTGTTTCTTCTTCTTTTTTACTTCACTCTCACCGCATGGCTGCTCGTCATCATCGCTACTACTGTCTGCTGATTTGTTGGTGGCTAAGCTGTTTAAGTCTGTGGACCAGAAGTTTGTTGCTCCAGGGAGTGTTTCTTTGGCAACTGGTTTCTTTATCTTTTCGGTTATTGCTTGAGGCTTCGTTTTCACCTGCTGCAAAGGTGTTCGCGATTGCTCTAAAGTGCGCTTACGTGGCAGAGGAGCAGGTGCACTTGAAGAATCAACTATACTTGGAACTCGATCTTCATAGAACATAGGGAGTTTTTCTACATCGCGTTTTTTAGCCACTTTCTTCGCCTTTTTAGTGGGTGGCATATCGTCATATATCTTCTCCAGTTTTCTCTTATATTTCACCAGATAATGCCAAAGCTTCTTAGTTTCTTCCAACACAGCTATAGGATACTTCTCATGTATGAAAGACAACTTACAAAAATCACTTTCATTAACCGTATTCGTACTACTAGCTTCAAAATCATTGTAATGCAACCGTGTCGGAATATATGCCAGCGGATTCGGGCCCTTCTTAAGCGAACAAACTAATGCATTATCCAGCTTCAAGATTACCTGAGCATTGATTCCAGTTTTATTAATAAGGTTCTCGGGAATACTTTTGCTTTTTGTTACTCCGTTAACATGTTTTGAATTGCTGCTAAGGTAAACTACATTATTCAAATAGTCCACCCAAATCACAATGCATTCCACTGATGTGCCTTCTTTTGCTGGTTTTTGCTTACCTTGCAACGACTTCTTTATTAAACCCATCACTTTGTTCTTCTCCACCTCCATGAACCAATCTCCTGTATCTGCATCCGTTCCTTGATAGTTTCCTAAGACCTTTTCTCCAATGCTCAATTTAGCTATTGGATTGCCCTGTTTCTTTAATGCCTTTTTGATTTCATAAATATCAGTCAAATACTTCGCGAAGTATTCTCCGGTCTGAAATAAATTTCCATCCCAAACATCGGATAGCTTTCCCGACACTCCAATTGTCTTGGTTATTGTCTCCTTACTCAGAATTTTAACATAAATGACTTGTTCTGGAACCATAACAACACTTCCCTGCTCGACTGCCTTAAGGAGCAACATTTTTCTATGAAGCTTAACGGTTTTGTTAAAGCCTCTGATTGGAACTAAGATTTCAATAATGTCACCATCCACGTCCTTAATAAACGCTCGAATAATGTCTCCAACTTGTACATGCTTCCACTCAATTGTTCCCTTTTGAAAATAATCCAAATCCCGTATGCTAAACACATTCTTTGAAATACAACAGGCTGTAATTTCTTGTCCAATATTAAATGTTCTTAATTTAACGGCAATTAAATCGGGAAACTCTGAGAGCAAACGATCCGGTACGAGTGCCTTTAGCCTTGGACTATCCTCTTGTTTGTTTTCAACTAGAATTTCCAATCCTGAATCCATCACATGAGATACTGTTGCAATGCAAAATTCTCCAAGTTCAAATTTGTCTTCAGGCAGACCCAAAACAATGTTATCCTCTGAACGTGATGAAATGCGAAAATGCATTGTTTGCCCTTCAAAGAGTTTAGCAACGCCACTGATTTTCGAAAGATAAAGAACTCCTTTGATATCGTTGAAGAATTTCACAACGACAACATTTTGTTCGCATTTCACAATTGTGCCCATAAAAACGCTATTAAGTTTAGCATTATCGAGAGATGTAAGAATCTTACAATCTTTCGCCAAGTACTCGCTTAAATTTGTTAAGTAGGCAAAATTACGATCGGAGTTGAGAGCTAATACACGGCATTTTATTTTAGACTTCTCCGATAGTCCAGTACTTGTTGGTGAAAGAAAGATGCGTTCAATTACACCTGGAAGAAAATAAGTAAAAAAAATAATAATTAAAACAAAAATGATAATAATGTAAATACTGTTGTAAACATAATACGTATGTACATATACATATCGGAACTAAGTTTAAAATGTTATGCTATAAAGCGAAATTGAGGAATTCGAGCAAGTTAAATCAAGCAAGTTTAATCAATCTTTATACTATTTTTTGTGGCTGCTAGGTTCGGAACCCGAAGTATTGCGCACCACGCTACTAAAGCAACGTGATCAGTTCTTTATCAATGCAGATTTTATTAATGCTTTGTTTTTACTAGGGTTTACCAGTATACTGTTCTTCATTCGGTTTAATTTCTTCTGTTCCATTCTTGTTCCTCCAATGGTCAATAATTCTTTATAAATATGAGGCCCTGATTTTTTCAACTTTTTGTTTAAGTAAAATTTGTTTGTAGCGCAGGGAAATTAGACTTTCACTTCAATGCACTTCATATGCTATGGAGTGAAAAATAATGCAAAGATAACTCAAAATCGTCTAATTTGGTTGGCTTTCGAAGCTAAAGCATCAGTTCTAACAGGCAGTTCTCAAGGTTAAGGTTTTTATGGCTACATTTATGTATTAAGATTTTTGGGAAGAGCCAAAACATTTCATACTAGAGTGGTTATTGAGTCCGCCATCATTTTCAAAAATTAAAATAATATTCAAAAAGTTATTCAACTATTTTTGGCAGGTTTTGTTGGGGTAAATGCAACAGAAGAGGCGCTTAACTAATAAAAAGTTCTTCCTAGAGCACAGGTGAACTTTTACATTTATTAACTTAAAGATGAATTAACTTAAAGAGCTTGTTAATAGCTCATTTGTTAGATACAACAACAACGAAGGTGTAAATGATTAACCAAACAACCAACTAAGAACTAACAAATTCAAGGGGTCTTTGAATTTTCGGTATAGAACGCCTTATGTGTATCTACGATCCTTTTTGCTATTAACAACGAACTGAATTGAAAAACTGAATAATATAAATGCTTCTTCTATAATCGAAAAACATGCACGACTGGGTCGCACGAACTTGCTCTTATGCGCGATCCCATTGTGGTTCTATAGTCTAAAATATTAATTTGCCAAATCTTAGTTAAGTTGCAGGTGGTATTATGTGAGTATACAAAAATTAACAATATAGCCTAGTGTTGCAGATATGCAATATGCATGAAAGGAAATTATATTATTTAAACTGGTAAATTGTTTTAAATCAACAAAATTAGAAAGAAATTGATTAAAATACTTTAAATCTGTTTTAAACCAACGCGATGTACACCATCTCATTTCTTATATAAATCTTAATTTATGGGAAAAAAAATTTGAAAATTAGGAGGGGTTTTAAAAATAATTAATTTTTATAAAATTTCGTTAACATTTTTGAGAAAAAAAATTGGTACGCCAAATTTAAGTATGTATTTGTTAATTTTAAATTAAAAATTGAACTTTACAAAAATATGTGCTACCCGTTTTCGAAATATCGAATTTTCAAAAAATAATTTTGAATTTTTTTTTAAATCCAAAAATAATTTTTTAGAAATTTTGCTACGCACTTTTATTTACATATATTTGCTACAAGCTTCTGTATAAAAAATCTAATTATATTCGGTTGATTAAATACTGAGGTAGTCTAAAATCAAAGAAACCGTTCTATGAGAGGTACTGTTAATAAACGTAAAATATAAAATTTAAAAATTTTAAATGGTAGATCTTACTAATTTTTACACACAAAAAAACTTTTATCAAAATCGTAGAGTTGTTTTTGAGAAAATAAATATTTTTCTTAACGGATTTTGAACATTTGTATGGAAGGCACCGTTATTTTTGGGTATTAGAATAATTTTGAAGTGTACTTCAATGAATTGCTAAATGGTCAGCTCATTGCAGAAGTGGAGGCTCCACTATTTCAAGAAGAGTACCCTATGTTGCCGCCACCAAGCATAGAAGAGGTTGAGAAGGCTATAGGCCGGCTAAAGAAAAACAAAGCCCCGGGAGCCGATGGCATACCAGCCGAACTTTTTCAACACGGTGGGCCAGCTTTACGTCAAGCAATTCATGAGATTATAGTGCACGTGTGGGAGCATGAAGAAATTCCAGAAGACTGGCGAAAAGGTATAATTTGCCCCATACATAAGAAGGGAGATGTCACAACGTGCAGCAATTATAGAGGTATCACGTTGTTGAGTACCGCCTATAAGATACTCTCCTCTATCCTACAAGACCGGATAACCCCATACGCTAAAACCATCATCGGACAATATCAGTTCATTCCAGGCAAATCAACAACTGATCAGATCTTTACCCTTAGGCAGGCGATGGAAAAATGTCTAGAATTTAACATCCCAACATACCATCTGTTTATAGACTTTAAGGCCGCCTATGATAGCATAGCCAGGGTAGAACTTTACAAAGCCATGAGAGAATTCGGCATCCCAAATAAATTGACACGACTATGTAGGTTGACCATGACCAACGTAACAAGCCAAGTAAAAATATCCGGATTGCTATCCAAACCAATCAACATCTTTAATGGACTCCGACAAGGGGATGGTTTGGCCTGCCTCCTCTTCAACCTAGCGTTGGAGAAAGCAATCCGTGACTCTGGCACGGCAACAAGAGGGACCATCGTCAACAGGTCCAGCCAGATACTGGCTTACGCAGACGACATCGACATCATCGGAAGAACCGAGCAAGCTGTACATGATTCCTTCATCCAGAACGAGCAGGCGGCACAAAATCTGGGGCTGCACATTAGTGAAGGTAAAACAAAGTACATGGTGGCGTCGAATGCGAGAGGAACAGTTGGTCAAACAATCAAGGTAGCGGAGCACGAATTTGAAGTGGTGCAATCCTTTAAATACCTTGGGTCAATAGTAGCAGCCGATAACAATATAGAAGAAGAACTACGCGGGCGGCTTCTCAAATCCAACAGAGCCTACTATAGTCTGTCAAAGCTCTTCAAATCCAGAAATCTCACCATAACTTCAAAACTGCTGCTGTACAGGACCATGGTCCTGCCAGTACTCACATATGGATCCGAGACTTGAGTGCTTAGCAAAAGGCACTCCGACCTCTTAGCCGCGTTCGAGAGAAAAGTCTTAAGGAGAATTGTTGGCCCCATATATGAGGAAGGACGATTCCGGAGAAGGTACAATCATGAATTGTACGCAATCTACCTTGAAGCGGGTATCGTGACAAAAATTAAGCTCTGTAGACTCCGGTGGGCAGGGCACCTAGCTCGCATGAGCGAAGATGAACCTGCTCGGAAAGTTCTTTGTGGTACATTCTATGGTGGACGACAGCGTGGTAGACCATGCTTGCGCTGGAGAGATGGCGTAGACCAGGACGCCCGGAGCCTTGGGGTGCGCAACTGGATGGCGGCGGCTCGAGACCGGGATGGGTGGAGAGACTTGTTGAAGGAGGCCAGGACCGGACCCCGGTTGTCGAGCCGATTATGATGAGAATAATTTTTGTCAAAAATCTTCTAGATAAAGTTAAAAAACTGCTATTTACCAAGTTTAATAAAAATCGACAGAGTCGTTTTTGAAGTATTGAGTTTTCAAAAAGAAAAATTTAAAACTTTTTTTTTAAAATCTAAAAAATATTTTTTTTGAAAATTTTGGTACACAATATTATTAAGAATGTATCAATAATTCTTCATTAAAAAATTGATCAGAATCTTTTAAACCGTTTTCGAGAAAAGCGAAAATCAAAAAACTGGTTCTTTGGAGGTACCATTAATAACCATTTTTCGGAACCATTTTTTTTTATTAAACGGCAACTTATAACTGTTTAAATTTATTGAGTTCTCAAAAACAAATTCGGTAGCGCTGGATTTGAGAAAAATAAGTTTTTCCTTTTTGGCCAAGAAATTTTGTATGACAGCTACTGTTAATTTTGGTCCTAAAAAAAAGAGAAAAAAACGGGTGGGGGGAATGTCCAAAAAACGCTAGGTACCAAGTTTAAAGAAAATCGACCCATCCGTTAAGGCTGTAGTCGAACCGACAGACAGACGGACGATTTGCGAGACCCACTTTTTTCGTCTTTGCTATCATCGTAATGTCAAGTTTGATTAAAATCTCGAGTCGATTTTTTGTACGAATACATAACATGCCATTATAGTACCTACATTCGCAAGTAAAAAATGAACAATACGGGAATGGGTATATATATAAAAAAAATCTTCCTTTTTTAAAATAGTAATATCTAGGGATTGAGGTAAAATGTAACTCTCTCAAAAATAACAGATATTTGTTACAATAAGTATTAGTTTTCTCTTGTTTGAAAAGTAAAATAAACTAGGCAACGTAATTATTACTCAAAACTTAAAGTGGATGGACACTGGTCAAGATTAATTTCAATTGAAAAGGCGTTTTTTTATGATAACATACGTGGAGTATAGGCTGCAAAGCATTCCCTCCACCAATTTCAATTAAACAACAACTTTAGTGCGCTTCTTAACAAACAACGAATTCAGAATCAAACATTTTTTTTTTCAAAACTCCTCATTCCTGCGATACTTTAAATAGTAATGTGCAATATTTCCCTCACTTTTCAATCGACCTTACGAAATTTCACCTTGCATCGTTAAACATTTATTGTATTTATTAAATTTAATGTTAAAAGGCGCTGTTTTTCAACATTATCATTGCATTTTCATTCATTATATTTTATACCCTCACTCAAGAGAGGCTTATCGCCGCATTTTATAATGGCTAATGGTTGATGTTTTTGCAAGAAAACTTACCATTTACTTTTCCAATTTGCAATTTATAACCTCCAATCTTCGCTTCCTTCCCAATTACAGTGGCCGTCACTATGTCACCCGGGGACAAGTCATTGGCAGTGAACACCTTTTCATTGACAGCAGCCGGATCATCAGTACAAACAAAGAATCCTCCAACCAAGTCATAATCTAAAACCCGAACGCTGTGCTTTGATTTCTTTGTGTACTTATTTAACATCTGATCCATGTCAAAGTTGCCGGTATGGTTAGCTTTGATGGCCTTCATAGATATCAAGCCTTTGTACTTGTTGTCTAACACAACCACAACTCCACCGCTACCAATGTGATGAACAGCAGCACTCTTCACGATCTCTCCTTTTTGGAAAACTGTTGATGTCTCTTGAGAATCGAACAAATTCAAAGACAAATAGACAAACTTTGTCAATGGAGCAACATAGAGTATGCGAGCTTTGAGGGTCGAATTCAATTCGATATCTGTTATTGAATCCAATGCCTCTTTTAGATTGTGTTCGTTGATGTAGCCTGTGAAGGTGCCATTCATCAGTGTGCCCTGCAACCCATCCTTCAGGTGCCTTGTGACTGTGAAACTCACTATGGTAGTTGGAAGGAGGTAGTCTAAATTTGGATCAATCTGGTCTTTGATCTTCAGCTGGTTCTCCGAGAGTTCTTTGCAACGAATTGTAGTTGCCGACGACTGTTGTTTCAGATCTTCAACTTTCATGAAGATCGACTCTCCAACGGCGTGTCCTGGTTCCGATTTTTCAATAGGCAAGAAGCAACGTAAGTTCTTGATTCCAGTTTCGATAATATAACCGTGTTCTTGAACTTCTTCGACCGCACCACTAAAGACGAACCCTTTTTTTATGTTAGTGTGAACCAGATCCGAGTGAACGTCACTTGGTTTCAAGGAAAAGCTTACGTCAGTGTAGCCGTTGGCCTCTTCTTTGATTTCCATTACCTTGCCATATACCAACTGGCCAATTTTGTAAATCTCAGTGAGGGGCTTATAGTTCTCGACATTTTCGGGATCGTTAACGAACTCACTTACGTTCTTGGTGTAGGAATCGGATATGGATAGAGCTAGAACTTTTACGATTATCCTTCCAGGTAACGAGATCTTTACACAAATTTCGTCGACAGACTTAACGATTCCCAAGATTATAATGCCATCTTGCAGGGTTTGATAACTGACCAGTCCTGCAGATGCAATTTCAATGCGATCTTCTTCTTCGGTCTGCACATCTTCTAATTTTTTAGATCTCTGTTTGGGTTCGGATTTTTTCTTAAGTTGCGTTGCACCAAAAATCTATATGAAAGAACGTTGTTGAATGAGAGAAAATTAATTAAAAAGGCATCATAACTACTCACAATTTTTTCACTTTTATCTGCAGTAGCTGAAATAGCTTGTGGTACTCCACCACGCGGAAAACTTTTTTCCACAATAACCATTTTGCAACACTTTTAGTTGCGTTTTACTTTCGGAAAATTATTTCAATTCAAAATAAAAGTTCACACGTGCTAAGCAGTTTACAGGGTTGATAGAAATCACTCAAATTAGATGTCATCCACCACAAAAATACGCATAAAGTAAAACGTCAAAAAGCTGTAGCAGCATTGCCAGATTAATGAAGTATTATCTTTGAAGAAGATCGTAATTCGTTTGGTTCCCTTAACGTTTTAGTACAAATTATCAGTTACAAAAAACAAGTTTAATTTATTCTACTTTTTTTTTTGCGTTTTCTTTTAAGCGAGAAACAGATTAGCACAACAACTTCAACAGATATATATAACAAAATACATTCATTACAACAACAGCACGAGATCCTGCTCTCTATCGCGATCGATCACGTTTCATGAACCAAAAGTTAAGTTTTTGCTATTGCTTCTCAGCTTTGCAAATGGTAGTGACGTGAAATAACGCCTTCGAAATAAGGCCCGATGTGGCCTCATTTCCATTTTTATGTGGAAATAAGGCCGCACACGCCATTTGGCCTTATTTCAATTACAGCTATGAAATAAGGCCCGTCGGGCATTATTTCGTTTTTGAATAATTCCGAAGAAAATACCAAAAGTTTACTGCCTTTAAACAGTGAGGCAGGTATATTGGGGGCATATGGCATATTCTGCCCCCCCTGCCCCCTGCAACCCTCCTACTTGGCTTCACTATAGGATTTGGAGTTGGTGCGAGGTCGGTTATATGCCAAGTTTTTTTTGGATTTAAAGAAACCTCACTGTTTCAAGCAAATTGTTAGCTTGTAGTCATTTTTGAATGTGCTTGAAACAGTGAGGTTTCTTTAAATCCAAAGAAACTTTGCATATAACCAACCTCGCACCTACTCCAAATCCTATAATGAAGGCAAACAGGGGGGCAGCATGCCCCCCATACCTGCCTCACTGTTTATATGGCTTAAACTTTATTTTTTTGCCTAAATATAGAATGCATTTCAAGTTCTAATTTATTTTAGTCGAATTATAAATTTATTTCAGATGAATATAGAAGTAACATTGTTAGTTGGGCAATGATGGTCCATTGTGATCCCCTTAATATAAAAACCGGAGATGCTCCTACACTAATGACTCACATAGACTGGTTCATTTGCGAACCAGCCTGTGTTCTCTATATATTTTCTCATGTTTGCCATTGAGACCTGCGCATGATCGTCCAGTTCTCCAACAAATCTGTTTCCAAAATATCGGAGGCGATTTGTTTGGAGTTTTGGACAATGCGTGCTCGGCAGTGTTCCCAGATTGGTGGTTTTTCCCACCAAAATGGGGGGAAAAAATCTCTTTGGTGGGAATAATGGTGGGAAAAAATTGATGGTGGGATTTATGGTGGGAAAATATTTGAAATGCTTTTTTATGGGGGGAAAATATTATTTTTAACATAACCGAAACTTTTTTTTTTCTTACTAAAAATTCATAACTCAAAAAAAAAATTATTTGGCCGAACCACCAATGACACAGAAAATGTCTCAATAAGAGCGGAACAATTTTTCGTTCTTCTTTCACCACACAAAAAATAATATGTTTACAGTTCTCTGTTGCAATAGCGATCTTCTTTCTCGGCTAGCATTTGCATCTACCTAAAAACAAATAGCAGAGAGAAGAGCAGTAGGTATATATTATTATTCACACACAAGCACAACTCACAAGTTTCACAACTCACAGGAAAAAGATGGATATACTCTGGAGAGAACGAACATTTTTTGTCTCTTCTAAAGTCTGGCTCTTAGGCATCCCATTCACATGCAAATTCTTGTGAATAAATCGGCTTAAAAACTCGTCTTCATATAAGCAACTAGTAACAACAGTGGACATTCCCTTATTGCTCAATGGCAAAGGCAATGCTGGCTAAATTCAATTCAGAGAACCTCTATGTTTCGCATGACAGTAACAATGATAATTAAAACGAAGAAACTCTTGAGGCATTTACCTATGAATTTAACGTCAATAACAATTTGTAAATATGTGTATAATGTACATAAATACAAAATCATTTTACTTATTTATACTTTTAAGTTAATTTTTTAAATCAAATATTTTGAAGTCTTTTTTATTTATTTTTTTACAAAAAATATCTTTATTTTTTTTTTGTAACAAAACTAAAAATATGTGTTCCTAGCTTTTTATTGAAATAAGATTTTTTTTTATATAAAAACTGTGAAAATGTACGAAAGTACAAATTATACCTATAAGATTTGACTTAAAATACTGAATTCTTACCACGAAATCTAAGAAGTTTTTTTTTAATAAATATGAAGTGAAATTATTTTTTATTTATTTAGAAAATAGAAAAAAAATATTTTTAGAACGTGTTTTGTTTATTCGGGAGCTTTATTCTTAAAGGAGAAGTTCACATCTCACATTTATTTTTTTTTTTTTTAATATCTAGGATAGGATTGTGGCAGAGAAGTATGGTGGTTTTTTTTTTCTTCCAGTACAAAAACAGTGGGATTTTTTTTCAAATACGGTGGGATTTTAAAAATCTCATCTGGCAGCAGTGGTGCTCGGCCCATCACTTAGACGTCGAATATTAAAATGAGTACCAGCTCCACCGCAAATCCTGCGCTTTGAATGATACCCCTCCTGCTTACCTCAACCCGCTAGTATTTCGATAATCGCAATAATCGCAATTTAAAGTTGAAAAATTCCTGCTGGAAACCCTATTTCCAGGAACCCAGCAGAGTTTGATTTGATTGGTGTTGCAAATATTGTTTAGTATGCCTCGGCATTTTGCTATTGCCTTGCATCTAATAGTCTCACTGGATAATGCTTTGATGGCAGCTCGGCTGTCTACGAAAAATATGACCTCCGACGAGTTCAGTTTTTTCTTGTGAATTATTTCAGCCGCCTTTTCAATAGCGTAACTTTTATTCCATGGTGTAGTAAACTCGTGGAATAAAGGGGGAATTTGCTTTTTTTTATTGATAGCGATGAGGAACTATTAAGATACTTGTCCAAATAGGCAATAATCTAATAAATACGGCTGATTATTATTATAATTCTGTATTATGTATAATAAATAGTGAATATTATAAAATAATTTTTAAATTATTACAAGCATATACTAATACAAAAAAGACTATTTACAATTAAACACGTGTTATCTGGCATACGCTTAGGGAACATCCGTTATTTTATTTATTATTAATAATTATCTTTAACACTTCACAGCAGTACTATACAAAATTTTATCTTCATTCAAATACATGAATGTGTAACATTCAATCAGCTATCATTGTTATCCAAAGCAAATAATTCATTCACACGATCTTCGACTTTCACTCATTGCTCTAATCATAGAATACCTATACTACTCTCCCAAACCAACGCGAATACTTCCGAACATATCTATTACATGGAGATTAATGAGAGTACCCACACTGGTGCGATTCCGATTTCGGAGAGCCTCAATCAAAAATTTCTCAAGTTTTCATAAGAATCAAACTAAAAAAAAATATGTCGTTGCTACTCCATACTTACAAAGATGAACTGAAAAAAGGTGTGTTTGTAGATAAAAAGAATTTTTGTAGGTGTGCATGAAGCACTTCGGTTTGCAATGATCCATGAAAGAGTGACAAAGTTGGGTCAGTGAATTTGCTTGAAGGGAAGGAGTTAGTATAATGCTAAAAAGATAAAATAGGCATTTGCCACCTTTCAAACAGAAATTTTAAATGGGAAACCATTTTTGGGAATACTCCACTTCACTGTTTGAATAGCAGCATTTTGAAAAATAATCTTAAAACAAAACAGGATTTTTTTAAATCATTCACCTTGTTTTACCTTATCTCACCCTACATATATTAACACCTATAAATTAAAAAAAGATCTAACCCTTAACCATTTTCTAAATATAACCTTTCAAACAAAAAAAATAATTTTTAATATCGAACCTGTGGCTTCTGAGCTTCTGAGATTAGCCTGAACATACAAACAAAGCAACTTTTACGGGATCGTTTTTGTCCCAATTTCACTGACAAACGGAATCGATTTGAAGTGCATAGCAAACTGTACATACACTGGACTTTTGTATGAAATTACTTTTTTGACTCATGGTTTTCATATGTGATAGTTAATAAAACAATCTTTTTTTTCATTTTTTTTACTAAATATGTACATACATATACTTTACAAGAAAACATTATATTTTTAAATTAACGCCGACAAACGCAGACCTTCTTGTTATTGCAATAACCACCTCTGTATCGTTTTGCTAGGCAATGTGCAGCACAAGCAGTATCTTTTATATTGAAAACACTCAACAAATCACAAGTCGCCCGCTTACGCCGGATTGGCATTTTCTCTTCTACGGCTTCGAAATCAATTTCCCCAGCAGATTCCAGATCAATTGCATCAAGCGCATTAACTACAGGAATTGCAGTTGAAAGAGCGCACACAAATCCAAGAAGTACAACAATAAAAAATATGGTACGCATTTTGAAAGTATATGAAATTGTAAAATCTATTCAAATGGAAGTTTGCGAATATTTTCGAGATGAAATAGCTTGTCACTTTTATACATTCACGAAGATCATTTTCTAGCAATAAACAAAAATCACACAAGAAGGTAGTATGGACTTTCCCAGATAACGTGTAAAGCACCTTTATATTATTTGTTAAATTAATCTGGGCAAAATGTTTAGCTGGGGAACACCCTTATCACAATTCAAATATGGAACTGGGAAATAACGTATTTCAAGAATTACTCATACTTATATGCTATAGAAGCTTTATGTTTACAATTTTGTGCAAGCCTATCATGCTTTGTAATAGATAGTGTTTTTGGTTTGGGACACAGATTAGCCATATGAAGATGAGAATGTTTCGTACGTTTCACCCTCCAAAACCCATTTGTTTACATTGTTGTATTTGTAATTTTTTCCCGCGTCGATGAATAGATTTGAATTGCAACAACAATTTAACCAGGACCCATGTTCTGTAACTCAGGCGATATCTTTTCGAATCGTTAAAAAATTAAACGATTCATTCCACAATTATCGCATCTGGAAACATATGGGTTTCTGTAAGTCGATGCGATAAGTTCAATTTTCAATTTATTGTGACTGGAATTTCATTGGAAGGCGATAAGCTGAAGTGTCATATTGACATTAAAAAAAAAAAAAACAATAAAAGGAAAGTGAATTTATGTTCAAATTACAAATTGTTTTGTGAATTTTTGATTTATTTTTATTTATAAAAGAATTTGATGCTTTACTAGGTTGTGATGTGAGATGTTAATTCAAGTTATGCAGTAAAAACTTAAAAGTCAACAAAACAAAAGGCTGCTTCGGCTAAGAACATTTCAATGATGACTGTTGATAACTGCTCCAGAAGTTCAAAATCCGATTATCAGACCCACACAAATGTTAATTCTACTGCTATAAGAAGTAGCAGTAGCACATACAGTGACAAAAACACACGAACAAACATGTGAGCGTAGGCGAAAGAAGAAACTCTGCAACAAGAGCAATAAGTTTAAATATTCGATCGGTTTCTAAGTTCAAGCAAAATGCATACAAAAATAAAACTAAAAACACAAAAATAAATATCCAATTTCGTTTTCAGTATAATAAAATTTGTTTATTTCCCTCTCGTTTGCTATTCTTTTAATTAATCTATTTATTATCGCCTGCTTCTGGGTAGGTGATAAATTTTGACGTTTAAAATGAAAAATTTATCGATTCTCAAAGATACAGAAACCCATTTTATCACATTCTTCTAGTATTTGTATTCCACGTGTTCCACTCGATAAAGTTATCGTCTGTCAAAGTTATAGAAACCCGAAAGTGCGATAAAGTGAGTTTTGTTTCAATTCTCATCATTTCTCGACTATTTTTATCGATTCGATAGTTATGTCGTTTTCGTTTGGATGTACGGAGTACTCCTTTTACACTCCTTTTTCACTCCTACTACTCCAAAAGCCTTCGATTGGCTGTTCCGAGTAATGTTTTCGGAGTGTTCTTCTGTCCCCAATTTCATTTTGGAGTAGATGAGGAACACACACATACATATAAAGTTTTTCGTTGGATTACTTGTCAAAAGTGATAAATACTTGAAGAAGCCATTTTGTTAAATGGCAGCTTTGGTAGTGTGTGTGTAAATTTAGGAAAGTCAGTGTTTTCATATTCGATTGGAATTGAAAAGGAGTACAATTTACCGAAAATCCAATCGAAAACGACATTACAGAACATGGGTCCAGGTCTGTGAAGATCCCTACTGTCTATGTGTGAGATTTTTATACACACATTCTCATTTTTTATCTGATAACTGCCAGTTGCCAGTTCAAGCTTGTAGGCAAATTAAAATGGCTGTCGGGGATTCTCATCTTCATGTGGCTAATCTGTGGCTTGGGATGAGAGAGATTTTTAAGCAATGAGCAGAGTGTTACTGCGTAAGCTTGCCAGCAATGAATCTGAAATATCATTTGCCGTTATAAACCCAAACAAGCAAGAACGAAAATATATTGGGAATTCAACACATATACTCTTGGATCTCGAAGGGTTATAGGAACATCGTAAAAAAGTTCCTTCAGAGGTGTTTAATGTGTATTTTGTTCCGAACTCAAGATCGAGCTGGTGAATACTTGATGCTGATAAAATTATAATTTCTATTTCCAGGTATTATGCAATTTTATAAGATATGCGGTTGTCCGGAAGCGATTTCCGTAATATTTTGTGGGACCAAAATTCCGTGGTAGAGACGCACTTAAAATGTTGACAACTAGAATTTTTTTAATCAAACCCAGTTTTTGGTATAATATTTATGTTTTAAATCATAGCCGGAAGTGATTTGCAAAGTATCTATAATTCCCATATTTCTGTTCGCACGTCATAATAGTAACCAATATAGGAGCGTCCGCGAACAATAGGGTATCGGAGTCTGTTAGTACCCATATGGTTTAGAGAACACATGGTATTGATCACAGATTATCCATATGAAGATGAGAATGTTTCGTACGTTTCACCCTCCAAAACCCATTTGTTTACATTGTTGTATTTGTAATTTTTTCCCGCGTCGATGAATAGATTTGAATCGCAACAACAATTTAACCAGGTGTGTGAAGATCCCTACTGTCTATGCGTGAGATTTTTATACACACATTCTCATTTTTTATCTGATAACTGCCAGTTGAAGCTTGTAGGCAAATTAAAATGGCTGCCGGGGATTCTCATCTTCATGTGGCTAATCTGTGGTATTGATATTCAACGTTGATTTTTTGTTCGCACCTGAGCATCTACGTCACTTATGGGGCAAAACCGCATATAGAAAGAAAGAGAAACAAAAACGTGAAGTGAATAACTTCACTTCGTGACAATATGCGTGACAGAGATAGGATAACAATAATGTGCAATATCATACCATGTATTCTAAATACCTTTTGTGTGTACATTAACATTGGTTTGTTTGTGAATTCATGATTAGCAACGAAACTATCTAGCGGTAAAAAATTTAAGTGTTCCAATGCCAATAGTCTTATGCCGAATTCCTTTCAAAAAAGAAATCGATTTTTTTCTAAACAGAATCGAATTTTTTCTGTCAGTTGAAAGGAATTCGTATTTCGTAAAAGAATCGATTTTTTTTTGTGTCTTTGTGTTTGTGTTACTTTATAGCTGCAATTGACGCAAAACGTCAAGAAATTATTCACAAAACTATTAATGGCGAATTCCTTTCAAAAAAGAAAATGAATTTTGTTCTAAACAGAATCGAATTTTTTCTGTCAATTGAAAGGAATTCGTATTTCGTAAAAGAATCGATTTTTTTTTTGTGTGATTGTGTTTGTGACTTTATAGCTGCAATTGACGCAAAACGTCAAGAAATTATCACAAAACTATTAAGGTTGTTTGTTTTTGTTGTGAGAAAAATGTTTTACCAATCGAATTAAATTAATAAATAAAAGATATTAGCCAGCTTATACGGTGCATTTTATTTGTTTGAACTTCTATTTGCACATATATTTTTAAAGAAAATTGTTATTGAAAAGTTTTCACTTGCACTGAAAGTTTTAATCACGTCTTTCACTAGCGAAATGTATTTTTTTTACCAAATTTTTGTTTGATATTGAACAACGCACAATAAATTATTATTTGTATAGCTATATTGACTCAATATATTGTTCAATATTTTGTTAAATTACGTAGAATTCGTTTGAACCAAAAAATAAACAACTCGTCTTCAAAAATTCCGCGACTTTCAATTTGACGTATTAGAAATGTCAAATCTTCATAGTGTGTGTGCAAATCAGTGTGAAATCTTGCTAAAAACGCAAGATTTGTTTTCACAGAAAAGAATCGATTTTGTTTAGAAAAAATTCGATTCTGTTTAGAAAAAATTCGAATTTTTTGTTGAAAGGAATTCGCCATTAAAAGGCATAACAACGTTTACGACTTTTTGCTAAAAAAGTGGTAAAAGTGAAAAAAAATTGATGTTGAAAAAAAATAGGTCTGTTTGGTAACGTGAAATTTCTTGCGAATTTGCACAAATTTTCACAAAATTGCACAATTTGTTACAAATTCCTGTTTGTTAACTCGAAAAAGTTGCAACGAGAGAGCACATCGAGAGAGAAAAAAATTTCCTCTCCATTGGATAACTTACAAATTTGTGCTACATAAATTTCTGTGTGCAAGATGAGTAAAGACTGTCAAAACACCCAGCTGTTAGCAACTTTTGCTTTTAATTTGAAATTGTGGTTTCTGATATGTGAGAATTAACTTTATAAATAATAAATAACTTAGGAAATTTATAATTTATGCAATTTTTTTTTAAATTAAACGCAATTTGTTAATAAAACCAGACTTTTGGCATTGTGATTGTTGATGTGAGGAGTAAAATTCTGACGTTTTGTACACAAAAGTGGTTCAATGCGTTTGTTAACTTTATTGTAAGTTTCTCCATTTTTTAGAAATGTGTTCTCACTTTGGTATTTTGACAGGTTTTACACGTTTTGCTGAAAAAAGATACCAAACAGACCTATTATGTTTGATGTGTCATAAATATGTCATTTCAGATTCGTTTTTGTAGGCGTCTCTAGTGGCTGTTTTTGTTTTTCACATATGTCCACTTTATGCAAAAACTCTTGAATGAAGTTAATCCTTTATACTAGCCGTGTTTTTTTGCAAGCTCGGAAGGATTTGGTTGAAAAAAAAACGTCATCGGGGATAAGCGACGCCATTACAGAAACAAAACGGAGTTTCCATACAAACTATCGATAACAAGTATGCAATTCACGCCGGTAACACAGTTCTTCTCCGTGCTTAAGTTAAGCCCCGAGAATTCTCCGCGCTTAGCTGAGCCCGAATGGGATTAGTTGTTTTTACATTTAACATGTAAATTGCATGACAGGACGTCGTTTTTTTTCGACCAATTTCCTCGGGGCTTGCAATGAAACACGTCTACTGTTGCTAGTTCTCAGCACTGATTGATGGTTTGGTAATAGAACCGAAAATAAGTGGGAAATATCATCCCTAATTGTTTTTGTTATAATCATTTTCACGCACACTATTAGGTCTGTTTGGTATCTTTTTTCAGCTAAATGTGTAAAACCTGTCAAAACACCAAAGTGAGAATGAATTTCTCAAAAATGGAGAAACTTACAAGAAAGTTAACAAACGCATTGAACCACTTTTGTGTACAAAACGTCAGAATTTTACTCCTCACATCAACAATCACATGCCAAAATCCTGTAGCACAACTTATCCAATAGCAAGTTATCTAATGGAGGGGAAATTTTTTTCTCTCTCGATGTGCTCTCTCGTTGCAATTTTTTCCTTAACAAACAGGAATTTGTGACAAATTGTGCAATTTATTGTTGTCAGAACCAATAGGCGTGTTTTTTTTACAAGTCCATATGGATTTGTCGAAAAAAACGACATCGGGACCTAGGAACTTCTTATTTACACTCTTCTGGTTCATACTACTTTGTTTAAAAAAGAGTACAAGTGTAAATTTCCATAATCCGAAGAGTCTCCATCTCCATTTCATATCTACATACTCACCGAACACACCCAAACAAGAACATGCCTACGTTCAGGCTACATAATTTTGAAGTCGGCAAAAAAAGCAAAGCAACACAAAACTCGCGGCTAGCTGCCATCGCCATCCATATTCCCATTGCTATTTTTCTATGTGAAAAAATTTGTTGCATCTGGATTTTAATAAAATATCTGACTCGAAAATAAATAAAAGAAATATCATTCGGCGAGCAGAACTAAAAAAGAACAAAGTAAATTAGTGAAGGTTCCGTGGAAATTTTCGTTTTGTTTGCCAAATCAAGAGAATCTTTTTGGCGCAATCAAGAAACATGGGGGATCGTGGCGACAATGGTAAGAATAATTAGTGAATGAAAAAAGTTTGAATATTATATTTAAAAATTTTCAGCTGAATCCTTTGATGATGCGGTAGAAGAACGCGTCATTAACGAAGAGTACAAAATCTGGAAGAAAAATACTCCATTCCTCTACGATTTGGTTATGACGCACGCTCTGGAATGGCCATCGCTAACCGCCCAATGGCTCCCCGATGTAACCAAACAAGAAGGCAAAGACTACTCTGTGCATCGCTTGATTCTGGGAACTCATACTTCCGACGAACAAAATCATCTTCTCATTGCAAGTGTCCAGCTGCCAAGCGAGGATGCCCAATTCGACGGCTCGCACTATGATAATGAGAAGGGCGAGTTCGGAGGGTTTGGCTCGGTTTGTGGTAAGATCGAAATTGAAATAAAAATTAATCATGAGGGGGAAGTCAATCGCGCACGGTACATGCCACAAAATGCTTGTGTTATTGCCACTAAAACACCGTCGAGCGATGTTCTTGTCTTTGACTACACCAAACATCCAAGTAAACCTGAACCGAGTGGTGAATGTCATCCGGACCTGCGACTCCGTGGCCACCAGAAAGAGGGTTATGGGTTATCATGGAATCCAAATTTGAATGGCTACCTTTTGTCCGCCAGTGATGACCATACTATCTGCTTGTGGGACATCAATGCAACTCCCAAGGAACACCGCGTAATCGATGCTAAAAACATCTTCACCGGTCACACGGCCGTTGTAGAAGATGTCGCTTGGCATTTGCTTCACGAATCTCTGTTTGGGTCCGTTGCCGATGACCAGAAGCTTATGATCTGGGACACACGCAACAACAACACATCGAAGCCGTCACACACTGTCGATGCTCATACCGCCGAAGTCAACTGCCTCAGCTTTAACCCATATTCCGAATTTATTCTGGCCACAGGCTCCGCTGATAAGACTGTCGCTCTATGGGACTTGAGAAATCTCAAATTGAAGCTGCATTCATTCGAATCGCACAAGGATGAAATCTTCCAAGTGCAGTGGTCGCCCCATAATGAAACTATTCTCGCTTCATCGGGGACCGACAGACGCCTGCATGTTTGGGATTTATCGAAAATCGGCGAAGAACAGAGCGCAGAGGACGCTGAGGATGGACCACCAGAATTATTGTTCATCCATGGTGGACACACAGCCAAGATTTCGGACTTCTCATGGAATCCCAATGAGCCCTGGATCATATGTTCTGTATCGGAGGACAATATCATGCAAGTTTGGCAAATGGCTGAGAATGTGTACAACGACGAGGAACCAGAGATACCAGTTTCTGAATTGGAGACTCCAACAGCTTAAGCTAGAGTTGAGTTGTTCGTAGAGCAACAATTATTGTCGATTTAACGTATTTTTTATATATATTATATTCCCTACACTAGTATGTATTGTTGCGGCCCCTTAATCTGTCTGGATAAATGTTTTATTTTTTCCATATTTTTGGTACCATTTTATTTGCAAACAAAATAAACTATTATAGATGTATTTTTTTTTTTGTTGTCCAGTGCGTTATTTTCCAATGTTTAAACACTTAAAATTTAAAGATAGGAGCAGCACGTAGTTGATATATAATAACGTGAGGACAACGAAAAATAGCAACCTTTACTTCGAGTTGGGAGAAATTGTTTGAAAAAGCATGAAAGTAAGCATGCACAGTTATGGCTCATTTGAAAGCATTTACAACATATAGGATGGATCGAGCCCAAAGTGAGATGAGTTTCAAAAAAAGATAAGCTACCTGCAATCTAATGGTTCAGCTGTCTTTCAATATTAAGAATTAGCCCCCTTGACATCCGCAATAGAAGAAGTTGAGAAGGACACATTATTGACCCTTGACCATTTCCCCTTTTTTGTTTTAATTTTGTTCTGGCCCATTTCAATGTAAAAGTTCTGTTCGTTTGCGTTAAAGGCCTTGTTTTTCGCTTATTATTGTATCTCTATGGACTCAACCCATTAAAACAAAATTGTAATCTTCTTTTTAATTTTCTCAAAAACGATCTGACGCGTTTCATTTTTCACGTACTAAAAATGTTTTTTTTTACTTAAAAAAAAATCATATTCCAATTGAAGCTTTGTGAGGAAGACAGGGTTAAGTGACAATTGTAAAGTTTCGAGATAGAAGGGTTCAAAGTTAATCGATGAGAGCTTTTTTATGGTTAAGAACTAAAACTTTTTGATAAGAATAATAAATAAAGCACAACACAGACTTTCTTAAAATATAACTTTTAATTCATTTAAATAGATCAGAGGTGTTTTGTTTGTACATATTCTCCCAAAAAGTGTACTTAACCCCTTTTTGCAAACAAAAAATAAAATCCTTTTAATTGGTAAAAAAAACGAAGGGGTTAAGTGACATTTTTAATTTTTGTATTTCTTTTAGATTCTTTATTAATATTTTCCTCGGGAGAATCTGAAATGGCTTTTGTATAAAAACAGATATGCTCCTGGGGAATGAACTGCATTTGTTCCTTTAAATTTTTTTCAGTTTTCAGTTGCTTGTTTTTTTTTTTCTCGAGGAAAAAAATCTTGGGTTTTGTCGGGAATCCTTTTTGACTTTGATAATATTACTTCTTCAAATGGAGATTCTTCATTGAAGTATTCTTTATAAGAATAGGACCCATATTTGTCCATTCTTATCCATTTAACGTTGTCACGGAAGCTTATTTTTTCATTTCAAATGTTTTAAGTTGTGTTCCTGATATTTAGTTTGTCTTGAAGATTGGATAGTGATCGAAAATTATCCTCCATGTTTATCACAATTGTGTTTTTTTTTTGCTGGCACTTCTTATTATCTGCCTGTATTGTTCAGCAGTATAGACAAGTTCATGCTTCCGCAATTCCTTTTCTATCCTTCCGAAATCCCGGTCGCTATTCAGATATGTGTGACCGACTTCTGGAAATTTGTGGTCGATCCTGCGAAATACTCAAATAAAATAAGTACTTGATAAAGACATATTAAAAAAAAGTTTTTGTTTTGCCCAGGGCAAGAATCTGTCCACGTAATTAAGTGTCTTCTTGTTTTTGTATATTCGCACTGCTGAAAAAATGTGAAGAGTGCGCTCATCACCTCAGAGCTTCCTTTATCTCCTATGTCTGCGGTCCATGTCATCATATAAGACATTTGAACATCCGAAGTAATGACATGTATTCCCAAGTTATAGAACCACATCTGCCTCATGTAGAATGCCTTTGATGTTGTTAGTTTGGGCAAGGACATAGTTTGTTGCAAATCAAAAGTAATGTATACGACGTTTGGATCAGATCGAGCCTTTTCGCGGTCAATTTGCTGTCTTTCGAATGCAGCCTTGTAGCTTATTCTATGTTTTGTCGAGTTTTTGCCAGAGTCACAGCTGCTACATATATCACTTCTAGGTAGGCGGAAGGACAAGTTAAATTGAGTATTAAAAATGTTCCTATAAAAAGACTCGCTGACAAAAAATCTGGCATCCTCGCCTTCTACGGTGCAATGTTCAATGTAGAGTTTATACATTTTTGTTATATTAAGCAAAGGTGAAAGGTAAAGCTTATTTGGGTTCTTTTTCGAGAGAAGTGCGATTCTTCAGCCGGAAATTTACTTATATGCTGTGATATGAAATCCGTTATTTCGTTTGAAATTTTATTTGGTCGGCTGAAGTGTTGACCTCTTTTGTAAAAAGATGGCAAACTCACAACATTTCATCTTATTTTGAATAATATCAAGTTTTTTCGTTCCAATTTGATATAAAGAGCACATCGCAGCTTTACAAATCCTTAATGTTTTTCCATCAACGAAAATATTATATTCATATGAAAATTGTCTGCTAACTTGCATTTCATTTATTGCGACTAGTTGTCTTTCTTGTAATGCTTTTAAACAACAGAGCATTTTTGCATTTACATCAAGTAGTAGAAGGTTGATAAAATCAGCTTTCTTTGGTCGAAATGAATGTTATCTGAGCAAGAGTAGCGACAGTTTGCACTTCCACACAAGTTTGATGATATTGATTTTTTTTCTTTCACAACACCTCCTTTTGGTGTTATATCCTCCATACCTCGTTCTCTCATCAAAGTGTTAGCTCGGCGTTTCCTTTTAAGTGGATTACTTAATCGCTTTTTTGAAGACTTACCGGTGTGAATTACAGGTGTGATTGTAGTTATTGATGGGTTTGCATATTCTTCATTTGCAAATGGTCATCAAGATGTTGTAATCTCTGGTGGTGGCTGTTCTGCCTGTTCTGATGGTGGTGGGTGTTCTGGAAGTTCTGGTGGTGGCTCGTCTTCCTCTTCCTCGTCGCTCTTCGTCGTCGTCGACTTCGAGAAGTCCAGCTCACTATTATTTTCTTGAAAATCAGGCTCAATACCAATGAACAAACTTCATAAGTGCACAATCGCAAATGGTTATCGACATCGTCTCCTTATCTTGAGTATCGTGTACAGCCCTCCTTGTCCTTACGTTTATGTAAACAGAGGATTTGCTTTCTGTTAAGTTCCATATAAAATTAGCTATTTTTGGCAAAGTTAGAATTTTGATTACATACCCGCAATTTGTGCAGCATCTTTCTTTTTTTCTTCTTCATTTTGCTTGAAAAATTTGTAGATAATTTTTCCACGTTCCATGCTCTTCAAAATCACTTAAAAATTTTGCACCTTCTTCACAAAAATTATTTTAAAATAATGCACACTTAATAATAAAAGAGTTTTCTACGAAAACTATCAAAATGGTAATAACGGAACCTTACTAGAATACAAGCAAAATGATGAATTTTCTAAGAGAAACTCAAAAATCAACAACAATCGCAGCAGCTTATTCGATGCAGAGTAGTAGGAAATGTGTGCAAGAAACAAGAACAAGTGCAAAAAAATAACAAAGTAACGGCAGCACCTACTTTGTATATTCTTATTTTTAACTGACATAATATTTAAAAAAAAAAAAAAAACAGAAAAACATAAAAAAAAATAAAGAACTATAAATCTAGGTATCCTATGTAGATAGACATTTAACTCCCAGAAGTTACTCAAAGGTGGTAAATAAGCATTTCACTATCGTACGTCATTTTCCTAAGTTGCAAGAAGGGTGTAAGTAGGCATTTAACTCCTTGATGCAAACAATATATTTTTAGTTTTTATTTTTTGGTTGCAAAAAGGAGTTAAGTGATTTTACCGCCTTCTTTCACTAATTTTTTAAAAAAAGTTGTTTCGTTTAACCCTTTTGTCCCAAAAACAGAAGGGCTAAATCCGAAACTAAAGGTCGTAGAGGAACGCTGATAGTACAGAAATTTAAGTTTACATTTATCATCATCAAAAAAAACAAAAAAATCCAAAAGTGTCACCTAACCCCTTCTTCTGCTCAACGCTTCAATTGTATAAAGACGAAACAAATATATGTAGGCCCAGTTTTTCAGTGGTGAGTTAAACCAGAGTTAGTTAACGATAGAAGTAAATTCACCCACAGTTAACTGAAGGAGCGGTTTTTTGGTGGAGAATGCATACAGAACGAGTAAACAAACTTGGTGGATAAAACATCAAAAGCATCTGTTCAGTCAATCCTGAGTTAACTCACCAAATTTCATGAGTTAACTCGGGTTTAACTTTAACCTCACACTGAAAAACTGGACCTTAGTTTGTCACACGTAATCTCAGAAAGTATAATGTTAGATTATCTTTTGGTTTATTGAACTAGATTTTGTATCCACATATTCAATTAAGCTTTTTAACATATTCAATTTTTTTTAGAAAAATGAGAGTTGTAATAAATCAAAAGTTTTGCGCAAATTTTAAGCCTAAATTTTGTCTTTATTTTAAAATTATCAACTTTTTATATTTATGTACCTAGGAATTCGATTTAATCACAAACACATTCTATCTCTATTTGCTTTCAATTTCTATTCCACTCAATTGCCTTTCGTTTCACTTAATTGTTGACTGTTTTTACTTGCTTGCGATAAAAATATAGGACCTCTGGACCCATTTCACACATAGCCATCAACCGGAATCGGCCAAACAGCATGGTAAATCTTATGGGACCTTTCACACATGCCGACCGGTGCCGATGCCGGCAGCCAATCGCCGGACAATGCAATTAATGAATTCGTAAACAAAATTAAATGCGAATAATCATACATGACATTACTGTGGTTAAGTAAGAACACGAAAAAGTGGGTGGTTAAATTTCGTATTGATTGTTACTCAAAAGTTTAATACCTTTGCATTTGTATACTGAATTCATGCATAATTTGAGTACAAGCGAAACACTCGAATACAAAATGGGCATGAGTGAAAGGATGTAGATAGAGAGATAAAATATAAATTTAAAAGTAAGAAAAGAAGTGTCGCTGTGCTGTCCCTGTCCCTGTTTTGTTTTATTTTATTTTATTTTGATTTCGCTATTTTGAATTGGCTCTTACTTCCATATCACGTAGGTATTCTTTCTTCTTTTGCATATTGAGGAACTATAAGGGTAGATCGAACATGTCATTACGAATGATGATTGAGGAAAGTAGGAAGGGGGTACTAAGATTCTGTTTGTCTGTCGACCCTATACCTAATTAAATTTAAAAAAAAAAAACTGCAAAAAGCTTTCCATTTAAGAAATTGAGTTTTGCTCAAAGCAAAAGCATACCTACAATAAACTCTTTTGCCAATAATATCGTAGAAATTGCAATTATCCCTATTGAACACTGTTTTGATTCCTATGTTAATAATTATTTAAACAAATTATTCTTATAATTTTGCGAAGCAACGCGATCACGGGTGTGCTTGTTTGTAATATCTTGAAATGAAATATTATTTGGACTGTATAAGAAGTCATAGTATGCACCTGTTTTGGTGGAGCCATTAAGGCGGTGTGATAACCCAAAAAAGGCACTGAAACCAAGTTAACAATTAAAACAAAGTTTGAATTTTTTTAAGATTCAGAAGGCGACAAACTTAATTTTTGCTAATTCACGCCGGTATTACAATTTTTCTCCGTGCTTAAGTTAAGCCCCGAGAATTCTCCGCGCTTAGCTAAGCCCGAAGGGGATAAGTTGTTGTTGCATTTAACATTTAAATTGCTCAGCGCCGACGTCGTTTTTCCGACCAATTTCCTCGGGACCTGCAAAAAAACACGGCTTTTGTTATGTTAACGTTTACCCAGCAGTGTTATTATTTTTTTTTTTTTCATAACACAAGATGTGATAGTCCATCCTACAAAACTTGGGACTCGCTTTGATATGTTTGTTAATACATACAAATTTCTATCCCATTATAACTGTTTGAACTAAGTGAAACTGATCTGTATTGGGTAGTCGTATGTAATTCCATCCCAATTTTGTTTCTGAAGTGTGTTTATACTCTGTGAGATAGTGCGGATTGGCGTTAATAGATACTTAAAACTTGGGCCCAACTATATAACTCGATTCTACAATAAAAACGTTCGAATTCGTAAAA
The DNA here is from genome assembly GCA_932273885.2 of Leucozona laternaria. Lineage (NCBI taxonomy): Eukaryota > Metazoa > Arthropoda > Insecta > Diptera > Syrphidae > Leucozona > Leucozona laternaria. The sequence continues at coordinate 36,573,396 of OW026366.1, forward strand.
TCTCAACTCACTAATTCTATTGCAGGCGCTTATAAACTGAAATAGAACAGCACTAAATGCAGATTCTGTGGCAAAAAATCGGAAGCACTAACATTTGATTCTATGTTGTACATATTACCACTTATTTTAAGCATTGAAAACCACTTTCGAAAAGATTCGAAAGTGGAATAAAGTTTTTTTAATAAGACACTTTTCGGACTTACCACGATTTTAATTTTTGATCATAGAGATCGACTACCCGACGTTTCGACAGGGTTACACTTGTCGTGGTCACGGGTTTACTGATGGTTTATGGATGGGTGTTGTTTTGTCTCTCATTTCTTCTTGTGCGAAGATTGTACCGGTGTGTTGTTTGTGCTTGCAGTTGAGGAGGTACTTGCTCTAACTGCATAGATTGTTGTTGTGATTCGATGTATGCTTGAGAACATGCAAAGCTTATCACATCAGATGGCAGATTGTTTTGTTTTTGTTTTTACTATTTATTTTGTTTTTCTTCAATTTGACTATGAGAGGATCCCATGCAGAGGAAAAGATTAAAGCTTTGATCACGATTGAAGTTTTTATGTATTTTTATTTCAATAGCTTCTCGTACCAGTCTTGGCACATAACACCTTTCCGTAGCAATCGATTTTGCTTTATCGAATTTTATAAAATGATCCTCGTTATAAGCTAAATAGAATAAAGTTACATAGTATGCCCTTGTATATACTATTATTTTTGTGCCTCTCAACAAAGCTACAAGGTACACCTACTGTTTGGTAATGCAAAATTTTCCACAAAATACGAAAAAAAAAAAACAGTTTTGCGAACCTTGGTGAACATTTTAAAAACCAAACAGGTGTATTTAATGGCCTACTGTATTCGGCCAGGTATCCCTGGTATAGAGTCAGCTCTAGATATCAATAAGATGAACACGACTTATGCCAGAAAAGGAACCACGATAAACAGAAAAAAGGTATGCTCATTAGGCGTATGACATCAGAATCATCTGGTTTTGTTCGGAGAGCAAAAAGATAATTCCATTTCATTAGATTGTTTTTATTTCTTTTTTTTTTATTTGCACTGTTCTTATCACTTAAAACTTATTTGTTTAAATGCTGAATACTAAATTAAAGTCTTCATTTAAAAAAGAAAATAATAGTAGATGATTGTGGCGTCATAAAAATGCCAAGATGGCGACTTGGGTGTATGTAATGAGCATGAAAAGGAGCCAACTGCCAATTCGATATTTATTTGACGTTTACCACTTGTTTTTCTGTTTAAATTTTTAGTTTGGAGAGTGTTTAATTCAGAAAGAGCACGTGCAATCTTTTGTTTATTTAATATTTTCCCAACAGTGTCTTCCAAAATGAATAAAGGTAATACTTAATTAATTTTCATATAAATTTCAATGCAAAATCTGTATCATATCCTTAAAAGTACATATAACTAATCCGCGAATGTGTAAAAAAAATAAAACAACATGGTTGTTATCTTTCTCTTGGAATCAACAGACTACACTGTAGGAGCTTAAAATAAATACATTTTTAGTTTTTTTTTTGTTAGCAAAAGTAAATTTATAATAGGTTAAAAAGAAGTACGGTGGGCCACAGCTAATAATAATTTTCAAAGACCTGAAACATTTCATTTAATTACCCTTTATGTTTTGTACATTCCACTAGCTGAGAACAAAATATAAAAAAAAACTTGCTCGTCTACAAATTTAATTTTGATTTGATGGAAACATCTGGGCTTAGGTTTAATTAAACATGAAGAACGCAACAGCTTTTTCACATTTTATGTTACCGTTACAAATAAAAAAAGAGACATTCTCATTAGTTTACCTAAATAATTAAAGTCACATAGACCAAGAGCCGGTAGCAAATTTTGGAAGTTGAGGTAGGTAGGTATAACCAAAATTCATATGCACTTTAATTTGTGCACCACCACAGCCAATACAAGGTTTTGAACTGATTTAAAATATGGAAGTGGGCATACTTCAGTCAGGTACCCAGAGTTTTTTTTTTCAAGTCGCGCGAAGCGCGTTAACGCACGTCCACTTTTAATGGCGAAAAACTGTTATACCTGTTACAAATTGGCATGTCTACTCTCGTCCTTTAAATATGTGTAAGTTTATTGTCTTCTTATTCACAAAATTAGCCACCATCATAACTATTTTTGCCAGATCTCTTCTACCGTTTAGACACTTTGCTAAAACACTGTACATATTCACATCTAGTATTAAGGATCTTACTTTTCAATTATTATTATTTTATTATTTTATATTATTTTTCAATTGTATTCAAATCGTTTAATAAGTTGGATCAAAGATACCAAAGCCGACATAATTGTTGATTTAGGTATGTAAATTAATATTATTTTTATTGTTATGCTTTTGTTAATAATGTTTTAATTTGTTAATTTAATTATAAATTAGTTCTTTACTGCATCAACGTATGTCTTAATCGAATTATTGGAATAATTCTTATTCAACCTTCGAAGTTTCAAGCCAAACATTTTAAACTTACATATGTATGTATATATGTAGGTCCCAGATGATTCCGTTTCAGCCTTAAGCCGGCCAGACGCCATTCAAGTACATATTTTCAAATGCATTTTTCAACTGAAAACTTGAAACACTTTTTTACTTTTCAAGTATAACCATAATTATGCAGGTCACATTTCAATACGCTGCGCATATTCCCTATTACGAATTTCTTTATGCCATGGTTATATTAGAAAAAAAAAGTTTTCAAGTTGAAAAATGCGTTTGAGGATAATTTAACGTTTCATGGGGGGTTGGCAATATGTAATAAAAAGTAAGTTGACTTTTAGTAGTGTTTGACAAATAAGATAACTTTTCGATCTGATATCTATTGGATGCAGGTAGTTCTTCAAATTAGAAAAGAATAGCTACCGCCTTAAGATTGAGTGGCCAGAAAACCCTATTATGATAAGCAGGCACAATATAGTCCTATAGAGGAGTTGTATACTATGCAATCGGCGAGACACATCTAGGCACGTTAATTATATATTCCAGACCAAAAAAAATATTAAAAAACATACAAATCAACCAAGGAATGTTTATTTGTTTCAGAAATATTTATATTGGTGTCGCGTCCAGTGCACTTAAAGAGCTAATTGGGTTGCTGATGAACACAGATCAATTTTAATTTGAAACTTACAAACATACCATTATGTTAACCTAAAATAAGAACTTTATTTCTTATACTGTAATATTTTTTTTTTATAGAATTAGAAGATTCCGATTCGGACAACTTTGAAGATGAAGAGGAAGAAATCGACGAAGGGGAGACTACAAATTGCCTATTTTGTGTCAGCCAGTTTCCTTCAATAGATCTCGCTATTCAGCATCTCGAAAGCGATCATGGAATTCAATTAGGAAAACTTAAAGCCAGGTTCAACATGGACCAGTACTCTTATATAAAGGTATATTATTAATAAGTTTAACTTAAGATTTAAGTACATATTTTTCTTTTTAAGCTCATTAACTATATTCGAAGAGAAAAGCCGTCTTCAGAAGAAATTTTATCAGCCAAATCGATCATATGGAATGACGAAAAGTACCTGAAGCCAATTGAATATGAATCATGGTTAAGTTTTGGTAAGAAAAAAGTAGTTAAAATAAAAACATGATCTACAGCCGAGTCACTTTCTTTCAAAGATTTCGAAGACATTGCTGCCGATGAAAGTGTAAATCAAGCAACAGAAACAATATCAATAGAGGTTTACAAAAAAATGCAAGCAACTGTGACAGCTCTTTCCAATAAAATCAAGGAACATGAACGAGTACTCGAGCATGCTGCCGAAAGTGTATCGAAAATGCGCACTGCATATCACAGACTCGTAGATAAGGAAACTGTCGAAAAAGAAAGAAACTGTGTGTCCTCGGTGTCAGTAAAAGCAGACGAAAGTTATTTTAGCAGTTACTCACATTTTGGAATTCACCATGAAATGCTTTCAGTAAGAAAATTTAAATTACTTTACCTATTATTTTAAGATTCTAAATATGATATTAAGGATACTGTGAGAACAATCTCCTATCGAGATTCCCTTCTTAAGAACAAAGGCTTTATTAATGGCAAGACGATTATGGATTTAGGCTGTGGAACTTCTGTCTTATCGATTTTTGCATCACAGGCTGGTGCTAAACAGATCGTAGCTGTTGATAACTCGGAGGTCATCTACAATGCCATGGATATTGCAAAGTATATCTTTAAGCCCTCATAAGTAGTTTTTTTTAAACAATTGCATCTTCTTCATAGAAAAAACAAGATCTCGAATATTTCTTTTGTCAAAGGCCGCCTGGAAGATACTGCCCTACCAGTTGAGAAATTCGACGTGATAATCTCCGAGTGGATGGGATATTTCCTTCTTTTTGAAGGAATGCTGGATAGTGTAATATATGCTCGTGACAAACATCTTAATGAGGGTGGTCTTCTCATGCCCAATAGGTGTACAATGAGTATTGTTGGCTATGGCGATGAGACTCTTCACAATAGGCAAATCGAATTTTGGGATTCTGTTTATGGCCTGGATATGTCCGTCATGAAAAAAGAAGTTCTTCATGAACCTCTGATAGATGTAGTTAACTCAGAATATGTTTTAACCGAACCAAATGTTATTGCTGATCTGGATTTATCTACTGTTACTGTTAATTATTCGAATTTTTCATATAATTTCAATCTAAAATGCACGAAAGCAGGAAGGTTGACTTCGTTTGTGGGATATTTTGATACTTTTTTTGGTGGATTACCGAATCCAGTAGAATTCAGTACTTCGCCATTTGTTGAACCAACACATTGGAAACAAGTTGTATTCTTTTTAGAAAAACCGGTCGATGTTGCAGAGGGGGAAATTGTTAGTGGAACATTAGTGTGCCGAAGAAGCAAACAAAGCATGCGATCGTTGGATGTTAAAATAACTGCTTTTGGAAAGCAACAAACTTACTATTTAGATTGAGTAATGATCAATAAAAGCTGACACAAATGACGAAATGGTTGTTATATTGTTTAAATTTATTTGTATTCAATTTAATTTATGCATTCATATTAACTTAGTTTTGAAAATTCGAATCTAGGTTGCCAATAAGATATTTGTAAGTTCAAATAGAGTGGATGTATGTATGTATCGTGATCACTTTCAATAATTTTTTTCAAAATTTTTGGACTTCATCCTTTGGGTGGTATGTTGAAAATCCGTTGGAAATACCAAGGGCCAAACGCCAAATTACCGCATTAGTGACTGATCGAGTGAGTGCCATCAGTGATCGAATGAACGAGTAAGGCCTATAGGGGTGATGGCTCCATAACGCGAGCGGTAATGCCAAACTCATATTTCAGTCACGTATTACTCGATAACTGATGCAGTAATTCGGCCCACATTAAAATAATTAAAACTTCTTTTATTTTGAACTTGATGAATTCGAACTTAAAAAAGCCACGCTTTTTAATATTTTGTAGAGAACAACTACTTACATTGCTGTTTCCATTTTCAATTCCTCTCAAAATAACAGGGGAATATATCGAGGGAAAAACCATTCAATTTCGCATAAGAAACAAGTTCACGATAGGTATTTTTTCTCTCGGAATTTTTCCCTGATTTCGAAAAATGTTCGCGATACCGATTTCTCGAATGTGGGAAAAATTTCATGGGAAAAGAAGTTTCCGATAAACCCAATTATATAACTATACTGATTAAATTTTCTAGTATAAGCACAGGGAGTTCAGCACGTAAATTGGCTAGGTATCTTATTTTCAATTGAAGCTAAATAGGAACTATGCCTTTACCTACTCGATTGTATGAAATTAATTCGATTGTATCAAGTAACTTGTTAGTCACCCCTTTGGCTCTTAACAATTTTAAGTGAATGCAAAAAACAATGATTAATACATATGCATGTATAACTAGTTTACTCAATTTTTCATTCTAACATAGTTAAATTAGAAAGAAAGAAGATAATTTTATGATTTTCATTTTACAGTTTTACTGGCCCACATAAACGTGTGTGTACCGCCACGAAGTTTCACATACATTTTTGCTTAAAAAATTCGCACTATTATTCGTGATGTTTGTTTTTTTGAAACCTCATTAAAACTTTGTTGGCCAAATATTTAAAAGAAAACTTGTTCTATCAACATGTTATAGATTATTTTATGCTCTTTTATTGCATAAAAGCTGTTTTGGTTTATTTATATAAATTAAGATTTTGTAGGGATTAAGTATTTTTTTTTTTCATTTAACAGGTATATTCGATAAGAAAAAGTGTATTGAATTTTTGATTTCCATGCATCAATTTTTTATATCTTTTCTTATTGTTTTTTATTGCCACAATTAATAAATGAATTACAATGCAAACATTATTTAAAGAGCACAAGCACTCTTCGAAAAAATCGTATGAACGGTGCACCTCAATTATCTGTTCTAGTGTTGTACAAGATCCAAAAACATTAAAAGAAAATAACAGATAATTTTGTTTCTTTTCAAACCATGTCGACTAGGGGCAGCAATATAACAATGCATCCACTTTTTTGCTTCACACTCCGTGAATGTTGAGTTCGACGAATCAAATTGATCATACAAAAAAATCGACCACACCTAGATTTGGTGTACACACAAATTAAGATAATCAGCGGTTCTGTCTGAGATCTTGTCTGCTTTTATATTAGTCTCACCAAACAATTAAAAATGCCTATGATTCATTCATTATGTATATGAGATCAGGGCAATTTCAGTTATTGATCGATCAAGTCAAAGATTAGAACGTTAATCACGAGAAAAAAAGACAGCTTCATGGATGGAAAACCAAAGAATTAATTATTGCTATTTGCAAGAAAAAGTCAAAAGATATAGTACAAATAAAAGGCCAATATTTGCAGACAAGTGTATCTATTTATTTAGAACATTTAGACATATATGTCCGTTATATATTTTTCATTATTTCATTCTTTTTTTTTATAGAAAATTGAGTTTTTTTCTGGACATGGAATTCAATTCTATTACCAGACTTACAAACGATTACAGTTAAAATGTGATTTAATGCATTTTTTTGGAAATAGGTTTTAAATTTTAAACAAAAAGTAGTATCACGATATGAAAAATGTGGAAAACCAACCCCCCACATTCCTTACATCGGAGAAATGCAAACGAAAATATGTAATAAAAAAAATATAATAAAATCTCATGAGAACTCTCAGTCCATCTTACTGATTGGGACAATCATTAGGAGTTTGCTTCTTTTTGTTTCCAGCAGTCTTTTGGACGGCAACGTCTTCATCACCCTCGTCCTCCTCGTCTTCTTCCTCTTCTTCGTCGTACTCATCGCCATCGTCGTCTTCGTCATCGACAATATCACCTGTATAGTAAAGTACAGCCTTGGGAATGATGCGAGCCCTCAAGAAGTGTCCAATTTCGAAGTCTGTTGCCAGAATTCCCTGCGAGTCTTCGTCAACCTCGCTCTTATCGTCTGGAATCTCTGGTGGCTTGAAGAAGTTAAAGAAGGAATCGTTCGGGACTTGCTTAGTGATAGTCCTGACAGCACCACGCTCCTTATGCTTCTGCTTCTTGCGGATGGTCTTAACGGTGAGGTTCATGCCCTTCTCCCAGTTTATGTTGCAGCCCTTGCATTTGTAAATCTCAGGTCCTTCGAATGAGAAGGGGTATTCCTCTTCGATAGCGGCCTTTAGGAAGTATTGTTTGGTTAGGATCGGATTGGAGAAGAACTCGTTCTTGTCGAAGTGGAACTCCAGAGTGTACGAGTGCTCTTTGTCCTCTACGTATTTGATTTGGATGTCACGGAGCTTCTTCAGTAACGGCTCATCGTGTTCCTGCACCATTTCTGTAAGAATCTCGGTGTTTCGGAAGATAGTTAGCCAAAAGTTGGGAATACCCTCGACGTCCTCACTCAGTGCTGGCTTAATTTCTTTCATTTTGAGGGAAATATCCTTAACCCTTTCGGTGATTTCTAGATCTTCCGATTCTTTCCACTTGGGCGTCTGCTCTGGAGGATCCACGCTGCCGGCGACAATTTCCTTTCGTTTGTCGAACAATGGCTGATACTTTTCGTGGTACTTCTTTTCAAGGCTATAGACTTCCTCGTAGAACTGGGCTTCCAACTCAAGTTGTTCTAATTGGATATTTTTCAGTGCAACCACACGATTTTGGACTTTTTTCGGTAATGACTTTACCATTTCGTGCAAAACTTGACGACGCATTACGGCCGACATGAAATGCGGTGGATTGCATACTTGCAGTAAATTCTTATCGTCCGTATCGCTATCGTTGCCCGACTCCACTTTGGCCACAACTTTTGAAGATTCCTTCTTACTCATTTTTCCGGATTTGGGTACTTCTTCTGGAGAAATGCTTTACTTTTTCTATAAATTCAGAAAAATAAGTTCAATTAAAAATGGTGAGTGGAAAACGTGCTGCCTACTGAAGTAACCAAAAACGTAAAGACTGTCAGTTCAGTTAGGAAAGTGGAACGTAAAGTGAAAAAATTAAAACGCAGTACGAGAGGGAAGTGTTTGGAAAATTGTATTTTTTCCTTAAATAAAATGGAACAGTTCACATAAATTTAAGGCCTGCCGCCCACTAGGCAACTTTTAGTTGCTCATCCCAGAAGCTTTTAGTTGCTCCCGGTTCAATTACATTGGCTTATATGGGAGAGCGCCCAGTGGGCAACTTAGTTGCCGGCAACTTTAAGTTGCTCGGAGTTGCTGGCGGAACTTAGTTGCCGGAAACTCCGGGCAACTTTTAGTTGCTGACCCCCGCCCACTAAGCAATTTCCGAGCAACTTTCAGGAATTTTCGAAAATTTAACGTTTTTATCGAAATATTACATTGATTTTGCATTTTAGACAGGTCAAAATGAGATAGGTTTAGGTGGAGCACGTTTTTATAGAAAATTAAATACAAAAAAACACAAATATTAATTATCAAAAGTTGCTCGGAAGTTGCCTAGCGGGCGAGGTCAAGCAACTTTAGTTGCTCGGAGTTGCCGTCAACACCCAACAACTAAAAGTTGCCGGCAACTAAGTTGCCTAGTGGGCGGCAGGCCTTCGATATATGAATTCTGGTAAAAACAAGTGCTGTTTTCCGGATTCTTAAAAAAAATTGGTAAGACTGCTTTTAACTGACAGCGATTTTTAATGAAAAGTTAACTTTTAGTCCACGGAAATGGTACAAAACTTTGGCCGAACCTTGCATTTAGTACAGGATGCAATTTTTTTTTAATGTGTATGGTGGGTCAGTGTGAGTATAACATTTGGTTTTTGGTGTTGAAAGCCCCCCCATTTGGCCGCCATCTTGGTGTAAGGTCTCACATAAAAAATAAGAATACCTTTTGTATAGAAAATTAAATTCTCTACAACTTTAGTTAAGATTTTTTGCCAAAATATTGAAAATAAAAAAATGTTATAACTAAAAATAGACGAACATTTTGACGACAAATATCATTAAGGCTGTCCCAAACCAACGCGAAACATTCGCGCGAATATGCGACGACTGAATAATGTTCGAAGATTCGCATCGCACCAGTGTGGGTGCTCCCATTAATCTCCATGTAAATAAATTAAGACAGGCGGAAGTTTCGTTGTCGCGCCGAATGTTTCGCGTTGGTTTGGGAGAGCCTTTAAGGGGTATAACTTTTTTTCTATTAATTTTAGAGAAAAAAACAAAAAGCTAGAACGTGAAGGTTGGGTCGAGAGAGGAAAAAAAGTCGTATGAAAGAGGGTGGGGGCGTCTCACAGAAATAATGTTAAAACCTTTTTTAAACAAAATTTAATTTCCTGCAACTTTTTTTAAAACTTTTTACCAAAAAAAAAAAAGTTGTTATTAAAAATAGACGAACAATTGGAAGCAAAATATCATTAAGAAGGGATTATAAAAAATGCTTCTATGTTCGTCTATTTTTAACTACAACTTTTTTATTTTTATTTTTTGGTAAAAAAGACTTTTTTTTTCTCTCGACCCAACCTACGTGTTCTAGGTTTTTGTTTTTGTCATTAAAATTAATAGAAAAAAGTTATACCCCCCTAATGATATTTTTCGTCAAAATATTCGTCTATTTTCAGTTATAACTTTTTTATTTTCAATATTTTGGCAAAAAATCTTAACTAAAGTTGTAGAGAATTTAATTTTCTTTATAAAAGGTATTTGTATTTTTTATGTGAGACCTATGGTTCTCAAGATATCGCGAAAAAGCATCTTACACCACCTTTTACAAGATGGTGGCCAAATATGGGGGGCTTTAAACCTCGAAAACTAAATGGTATATTCGACCCTACACATTAAACAAAAATTGCATCTTGTACTAAATGCAAGGTCAATGTAACATTTCAATGGACTATTTGTGCAAGTGAAGAAGCATCATCTCACTGCACTCTTTCCCCCACTTGTTTACGCGAAGTTATCTCAGTGGAAGACGAATGAAAATAAAACACATTCGAACAGTAAAGAAAAACACAAAGAAGAATGAGCGATAACTCATAATATACATAACTCATAATAACATACATAACCATGTGTGTTTCTGAACAACCAACCCCGGATGGGTTACATTAGGGGTATTCATGCAATGAGATATATTTACGAACTTCGTATTTGCGCAAATATATGCTTCACTTTGCATGAACGCACCTATAAAGCAATCTTATATATCCTTATTACGTTTCCCTGCGCATATAATTTTCCATACAAATTTTGACATTTGATTTACGAGGTGATAAACTTATGCATTTAACGAGGTTTACGAGGCAAATACGACATTGCATGAATACCCCTCTATTATTTGCTGCAACTCAAATCAGATTTGTAGTCAGCACGTCACACAAGGATAGAGTAGTGTATGCATTACCGATATGCGGCTTATTGTAGTTTACGTAATATTTAATCGGCTATTCTTGAAAATTCACATGGAATAGATGGGTATGCCAACGAGAACTCAATGCTTATGACCCCTTTCACACAAGGAAACTGATGGCCTTTTCGATTGGTAATCCGGGAGAACGATTTGATACGTGTGCACCCTTCTGGAACGATTCTGAAAACAAAATCAGAAGCAAATTTCTCTTCTTTTCAGAAGAAGAACTGTCATTCTGACTCCAATCGAAAAGGCCATGAGTTTCCAGCAACTTTCAGAAACCGTCAAAAAATCTCCAATGACTTGTATCTTCGTGTGAAAAGGGACTATCCAAATCGCTTTGGATACAAATCTGAACGCGGCCAATACAAAAAATGGGGGCATTCAACGCTTTACGTTTTCCATCTGAAGTTTTGGAGCTTCTGATTGGCCAGCTGTCATATAAAGTTAGATGCCTAGTTAAATTCAGAATAAATTGATTGTGGTGGGGGAAATGTGAAAGTACTATACCCATTGACTTATTATATATGGACTGCCAGGAGCCAAATTCACGTTGACGCCACTTTAAGGCTCTCCCAAACCAACGCGAAACATTCGCGCGAATATGCGACGACTGAAAAATGTTCGAAGATTCACATCGCGCCAGTGTGGGCGCTCCTATTAATCTCCATGCAATTAAATTAAGACAGGCGAAAGTTTCGTCGTCGTTCAGAAATATTCGCGTTGGTTTGGGAGAGCCTTTAAGCTATGCGTTACAAGCGCCGAGTTCAGTCCTATCGGAAAATACAGATACTACTGTTTGACATTTGTATCGAGGATTTTTTTGAAGGATTTTTTTCCATCTGATTTCATTTTTCATTGGGTACGTTCAGCAGACACAAGGGACTACATTTATGTAGTCAAGTGCTTTCATTGAACGCAAATTTTACAAAGGAAACTAGTAAAATTGAAACTTTACTTCCAACCTTTACCTTCCGTCGATAGTGCAGATAGTATTTATAATAATATTTTTATCTGAAAAACACCTCACACAAATGAATTACGAATTTTATATTATAATTTCTTCAATACATGCATTCTGTCTTTCCGACATCCTTCACGTTGTGTGACGCTGAACGTGACTGAGATTTTTCAATTCTTGTCTAGGAGCAAATAAAATTTTCTTTCACTTAAATCGATAACCATTACCGCTGTTTGTCGATTTCATTGGTTGCTATTGTTAATTAGTTTCGCAATGATTCAACTTTGTTTTCATACTTTTTTTAATTAATAACAACAAACTAATAAACAAACATCATCGCGAAGAATTCTGAAACTGAATTGCAAAATAAAAACAAACAATAAATGTCAAACCAGTGCTAAGGGTTATTTGAAAAAAAAATCCCTTAACCAAATCCGAAAATTTCCTTTTTTTTACAAACAACTTCTTGCTTAATTTTCAAAACTGTCATGTCGAAGTTCATAAAATAAAATAAAATTAGTAGAAACTGGCAGATTTAAAAAGTAAATGAGTAGAGGTAGTATTTTGCTTTACACTTTTTGCTAAGAATATTGAATATATTTAGTAGGCGTGTTTTTTGCAAGTCCATATGGATTTGTCGAAAAAACGACATCGGGACTTCTTACTTACAGTACGTAAGTCCCGATAATTATCTGGACCTAGCTAAGTCCATATAGATTTAAGTTGTTGTTGTATTTACGTGTAAAACAATTAGTTCCGATGTTGTTTTTTCGACAAATCCACATGGACTTGCAAAAAAAACGCCTAGTACTTTTAAGTACACAGTTTAAGCGCGTTTTTATAGGGAATTCTAATCCTCTACAATTTCGGTTAAGATAAATTTTACTGATAAATTAAAAGTAAGGTTCGTTCCTTTACTCCAAATTTTTGGGCATTTTTGTACAATTTTATTGTTTTTTTATGAACTTTGACAGAACTTTGGACTGAAATGCACAAAAATCAGAATTTTAAAATAAAGGAATGAACCTATGAATAAGTTATAATTAAAAAAAATACGAACGTTTTCAAGAAAAATAAGATATCTAAAAAGCTGCTTGGAAGTTGCCTAGTGGGCGAGTCGTATTTATTAGATTTTTGACTAGTTAGGCAGTTTATAATTATTTCGAAATAGTTGGAAAATACTTTATTTGATATATACAAAAAATATTGCAATATTGCAGGTTTAGACAATAGATTCCATTGTCTTAAGGTAGCTAAAAAGTTAGAAAACTTCAGACATTAAAAATGTTTTTTATAACTTGGACGGCCGTCTAAAGTAAGACGGCGTTTATAAATACGATTGTACGAATTTTTCCTTGAAATAATGTTTTAAAAATATCTTCCTTCACTACATCTCTTGAAATGGAGAAAATAAATTTCATTGAAAAATCTTTTATTTCGAATATGACTCTAAAATCAAAGGTTTTATAAAATAAATCAAAAAAGGATTTTTTTCAGTGCTCCCCCAACACTACGCCGATTGGTGACTTCCTATGACCATAGATGGCCTTACCTTCTATGAATGAAATTTCATTCTAAGGCGAAGTATGTAACAGATGGCGCTAAAAATAGTATTTATTATTGTCGGTAGGCCCGAACTTGTCGCTGATTTCGCTTTGAGAACTGGAACCATCATCTCCGCAGGTTGTGTATGGAATTGAGAAACAACTAGCAGTCCATATATAATAAGTCAATGACTATACCCATTGACTTATTATATATGGACTGCCAGGAGCCAACTTCACGCTGACGCCACTTTAAGCTATGCGTTACAAGCGCCGAGTTCAGTCCTATCGGAAAATACAGATACTACTGTTTGAAATTTGTATCGAGGATTTTTTTGAAGGATTTTTTTCCATCTGATTTCATTTTTCATTGGGTACGTTCAGCAGACACAAGGGACTACATTTATGTAGTCAAGTGCTTTCATTGAACGCAAATTTTACAAAGGAAACTCGTTATTTTTTGAGATGTCATTAATACCAAAATTGAAACTTTACTTCCAACCTTTACCTTCCGTCGATAGTGCAGATAGTATTTATAATAATATTTTTATCTGAAAAACACCTCACACAAATGAATTACGAATTGTATATTATAATTTCTTCAATACATGCATTATGTCTTTCCGACATCCTTCACGTTGTGTGACGCTGAACGTGGCTGAGATTTTTCACTTCTTGTCTAGGAGCAAATAAAATTTTCTTTCACTTAAATACCATTACCACTGTTTGTTGATTTCATTGGTTGCTATTGTTAATTAGTTTCGCAATGATTCAACTTTGTTTTCATACTTTTTTTAATTAATAACAACAAACTAATAAACAAACATCATCGAGAAGAATTCTGAAAATGAATTGCAAAATAAAAACAAACAATAAATGTCAAACCAGTGCTAAGGGTTATTTGAAAAAAATCCCTTAACCAAATCCGAAAATTTCCTTTTTTTTACAAACAACTTCTCGCTTAATTTTCAAAACTGTTAATTCATACAAATTTTAGTCATGTCGAAGTTCATAAAATAAAATAAAATTAGTAGAAACTGGCAGATTTGAAAAGTAAATGAGTAGAGGTAGTATTTTGCTTTACACTTTTTGCTAAGAATATTGAATATATTTAGTAGGCGTGTTTTTTGCAAGTCCATATGGATTTGTCGAAAAAACGACATCGGGACTTCTTACTTACAGTACGTAAGTCCCGATAATTATCTGGACTTAGCTAAGTCCATATAGATTTAAGTTGTTGTTGTATTTACGTGTAAAACAATTAGTTCCTATGTTGTTTTTTCGACAAATCCACATGGAATTGCAAAAAAAAACGCCTAGTAGTTTTAAGTACACAGTTTAAGCGCGTTTTTATAGGGAATTCTAATCCTCTACAATTTCGGTTAAGATAAATTTTACTGATAAATTAAAAGTAAGGTTCGTTCCTTTACTCCAAATTTTTGGGCATTTCTGTACAATTTTATTGTTTTTTTATGAACTTTGACAGAACTTTGGACTGAAATGCTCAAAAATCAGAATTTTAAAATAAAGGAATGAACCTATGAATAAGTTATAATTAAAAAAAATACGAACGTTTTCAAGAAAAATAAGATATCTAAAAAGCTGCTTGGAAGTTGCCTAGTGGGCGAGTCGTATTTATTAGATTTTTGACTAGTTAGGCAGTTTATAATTATTTCGAAATAGTTGGAAAATACTTTATTTGATATATACAAAAAATATTGCAATATTGCAGGTTTAGACAATAGATTCCATTGTCTTAAGGTAGCTAAAAAGTTAGAAAACTTCAGACATTAAAAATGTTTTTTATAACTTGGACGGCCGTCTAAAGTAAGACGGCGTTTATAAATACGATTGTACGAATTTTTCCTTGAAATAATGTTTTAAAAATATCTTCCTTCACTACATCTCTTGAAATGGAGAAAATAAATTTCATTGAAAAATCTTTTATTTCGAATATGACTCTAAAATCAAAGGTTTTATAAAATAAATCAAAAAAGGATTTTTTTCAGTGCTCCCCCAACACTACGCCGATTGGTGACTTCCTATGACCATAGATGGCATTACCTTCCATGAATGAAATTTCATTTTAAGGCGAAGTATGTAACAGATGGCGCTAAAAATAGTATTTATTATTGTCGGTAGGCCCGAACTTGTCGCTGATTTCGATTTGAGAACTGGAACCATCATCTCCGCAGGTTATGTATGGAATTGACAACCAACTAGCAGTCCATATGTAATAAGTCAATGACTATACCTATATTCCTTTCGACCAAAAAACCAAATTTTGGTAGATCTGAAGTCGATTTTTCAGATCTCGATTTTTAACAAGATTGGCACAGATTTTTACACGCACTTGCACACACATCAAAGAAAAGTGACTTTTACTAGTGTTATTTTAAAAAAGGCACTCATACAATCATAAAACAAAATAAAATCACGTTTTGTGTTCGTTTTGCCAGTAAGATTTAAGATCTGACACCCAACTCTGATGTGGCTTTCGTTTCAACCAATTCAGATTTGGGTGTCAGATCTTAAATCTTACTGGTTGAAACGAAAGCCACATAATTGGGTTTGTTCGTAAGGTAATTAACGTAATTTCGTTACAAATTTGGTTGAAATTACCTCATTTCAAAATTTGAATTTTTATGGGAAATGGTCAAATGGGGTTCTTTGAATCGAATTTGGAAACTTTCAACGAAATTACCTACATACCTCATTTGCTCTTATGAAAACGTGGTATTAGTATACACAATGGGGGATATTCATAGTCACTTTTAAATTCCAGTTTATCTTAGACCTGGGTTTACTGGGTTTATCCTATCTAAATAACATTGAATAAACCCCAGTCAAAGATAAACTTGATTTTAAAAGTGACTATGAATATGCCCCAATTAGTTTTTGAAAGAAACTGTATAAAGAGGTTGATTCAAATAATATCTGACATAAAGCTGGGGCGTGTATAGTATAGGTTGAATAAGAGCCACATTTTGTTATTGCTGATGATCCATATAATTAGATCATGTCATGAACATAAAACGATACTGATCTTAGTACAACTGTGTTGTATATTTATCTCTCTTTTCCTTACGTTTGATAATTTTTCATATATTTGTTGCGTTTTCTTTACACTGTATAGTTTACACTTCCTTACAATTTGCAAAACTGAGAAGCAAGATTAAAAACTAAACTTTTGAAACGTGATCCCGATAGAGTGAAGGATCTCTTATTGTTGTAATGCATGTTTTTTGATTATCTATATTGCTCATTTCTGATAATAAAAAACGCATAAAGACGATCAAGATCAAAATCTTTTAATATTTTTAAGGAATGTAAAGGAAAAGTGTTAAATTTGCACCCGTTTATTATTATTATTTTTTTTTTGTATTTTTTAAATCCAATTCTAATTGAATTTAAACTACGCTCAGGAGACCAAGGAAATATTACTTTGGACAAGGTTAATATGGACATAGATCAAAAGTGAATAATATGGCCGTTAATAAATAGGGTGACTCGAATAATGTGCGATATGAAGTTACACGCGTTAACGTTATGTCGAGACAAAACAAACACTTAAGGGAGTCTATTTATCACCCGCTAAGGCGGGATAGGCAAGGGACATTTTCACAAAAAAATCAGTTGAATTTTATATTTGTTAATAGCAAAATTTTTACACTTAAGTGGTTGTAATCGCACAATTTACGTACATTTATAATTATAATATCTTGATATTGAAAAAAAATAATAATAATGAGCACCAGCAGTTTTGTTTATGTTTGTACTAAAAGCTATCTTACTAAGGTAATCTAACAGTAGTCGCCTCACAGTTTATAAAGGTTGCTGTTTAATCTTCCCCGGGCACCCGATTCCGCAAGCGCGAGTTTTCTCTGTGTAGGTATACAAAAATCGGTCTACACATATGAAATATTTTTGAGGTGCAATTTTTTGACAGATATCTAAGCGCTAATATTCGTGAATAAATTTGCCTATCTGTGTACACACGCTGTCTGTCAAAAAATTTGGTCGAAAATCCGTATGAATCACTTAACCCGGAGGCCACACGAGCCAGTACTGGCAAGCAAGTTGCAATACATTCACATTTTTTCACTAACACATATAAACCCAAGCAACTTGCTCGTCAACTGGCTTGCCTTTTTCGAAGCCAGTTGAGCAGCCAGTAGAGAAGCAAGTAGGGCGTTCATTTTTTACACTATAGTCAACAATCATCGTTCCTTTTATTTAAATTTCTGAATTAATTAGATTTTGTGCAAAAAATAAGTTAAAATAAATTTAGTGTGGAATTTGATTGCATTTTAAAAATGTTAAAATTCACTTTCGTACGAAACTTGACATTGCTTGACAGAATATTTGACATTTGCGAATATTTCGTTACAAATTACCAAAAAGCTCTAAAATTGCCCTTTTCAAAAATAAAATTTCAAATTATTCGGATATTTAGAGGTTTTTTAATCCATTGACATAGTAGACATCCTTTAATGGAATTTGAAAGTTTATGTCTTGATAGATATAGGACAAATTATATTTGATCCTATCGTGAATATTTCGTTCCAAATGTCAACCGATTGCCCTAAAAATGAATTTTTCCGGAGCAGAACAAAAATGGAAAAGTTTGGATTTTCAGAGGTTTTTTAATCCATTGACATCGTAGACGGAATTTGAAAGTTTGTGGCTTGACAGATAGGGGAAAAATTATATGTGATTCTATCGAGAATATTTCGTTCCAAATGTCAACCGATTGCCCTAAAAATCCATTTTTCCAGAGCGGAAAATAAAATGGAAAAAAATTCGGATTTTTAGAGGTTTTTTTATCCATTGACATCGTATACAACCTTCAATGGAATTTGAAAGTTTTGTGCTTAACAGACAGATAGCTAACAAAATGTATTTTGACATCTGTAGTTTTTTTATTTGTTACATGAATTTTAGTTAAAGTATATGTTATTCCCTCTTATGTTTCGTTGTCCATAATTTCAATTATTAAAGTTTGTTAACCATTTTTGCATTTTTCTTTAATATTCTTTCCAAATGTATTTTGATTTTTTCAATCCATTTTGTTTGAAAGATCAACCAAAATTGTTTACTATAGTAGAGAAAAAGAACGACCTACTTGCAAGCAACTTGCTTGGCAAGTGGAGTGCCAACTACGTCACAGCCAGTACACAGATACGAATTTGGCAGGCAATGTATGAACCCAACTTGCTTGCCAGTACTTGCTCGTGTGGCCTCAGGGTTAGATAGAGGATATATATAATAGGCGTGTTTTTTTGCAAGTCCCTAGGAGCTTGGTCGAAAAAAAAACGACGTCCTGTCCTGCAATTGAGATGTTAAATGCAACAACAACAAATCTTTTTCGGGCTAAGATAAGTGCGGAGAATTCTCGGGGCTTAATTTAAGCACGGAGAAAAACTGTGTTACCAGCGTGAATTGCATACTTGTTATCGATAGATTGTATGGAAACTCCATTTCGTTTCTGTAATGGCGTGTCGCTAATCGCCGATGTCGTTTTTTTCAACCAAATCTCACCGGACTTGCAAACAAAACACGGCTAATATGGAGTGCTCGTTTCTATCCCTGGTGTATTGTAGTGCCTGAAGCCTTGATAGGGGGCACTGTTGTGTTTGTTTATTATTTTAAAGATAAAGATGTGCAGAAAACTCAGTGACCGAAACTTGAACAGGTTCGCATTCGAATAAAAACAAGCACTTCATAATTATATACCCTCTAAGGATGAACCATAGGTACACACACAAACATATAAATACACACACGAAACATTCAGATTGAATATACGACGACCGCAAAGAATTTGTTCAAAGGCCGAGTTCAACGCACATCTGAATATTCAGAATTCTGAATTTTTGAAGCTCTTGATTGGCCAGCTGTCAGAAAAAGTTCTGAAAATTCAGATGACTTCTGACAGCTGGCCAATCAAGAGCTTCAAAAATTCAGAATTCTGAATATTCAGATGTGCGTTGAACTCGGCCAAAGATTCGCATCGCGCCGCCGTAGGGTGGATACTCTTTAAATATCTAACCATGTAAATTAATTTAGACAAGCGAAGTCGAAGGTTTCGTTGCGATTACGAAGTATTCGCCTTGGTTTGGGAGAGCCTTGGATATTTGAAGCGAATGTTTCACGTCGATTTGGGAGAGCCTTTAATCCCAGCTATATTTTGACACAAGAGCGCGTTGTGCGAAATATATCACAGAAAATAGCTGTTCCATAAATAAAATTTTATTCAACCGATTCAAAGAATTTGATCTCAGTATTTCAAGTGAATTTAATCAAATAAAATAGATTCTTTTCTTTGGCTGAGATAAATCATTTGTGTGCAAATATCCGTAAAATCCGTCAAAATTTAGTGCAAGAATTTATGTGCCGCATAATTATTTCGTATGCACGAAAGTTTGAAGTATAAGTTTAGGGACAGTTTAAAAAAAAATGTATTCTTAGGCTGGAGCTGCTTCTCTAAAAATCATTGTATCATTGTAATAATTGATTCTCAAAGTGGGCAATAAATGAATTAAGTTTGAACTTTCAAAAAAAAAAAAAATGATTTGCACATTAAAAAATTGCGAGCCTACACAATTTTTATTTATTTAAATTATTTTTTTGAGCGTTTTTCATATTAGATTTTATAATAAAAACCATTATATATTCATAGGTTTTCATATTTAAATTTTAGAAAAAAGGTCTGTTTTGCGTTTTTTTTTTTAAATCGCAATAGGTTTGTACTTTTATATATTTTT
Source organism: Leucozona laternaria (assembly GCA_932273885.2). Classification (NCBI taxonomy): domain Eukaryota; kingdom Metazoa; phylum Arthropoda; class Insecta; order Diptera; family Syrphidae; genus Leucozona; species Leucozona laternaria. The sequence continues at coordinate 36,593,528 of OW026366.1, forward strand.
TCTAGTGTTATATATATTTTTTTTTCTTTTGCAACTTCCATCTCTAAGTAATTTGAACATGTATGAAAAAACCCATTGCTTCTCCATGTAGGAATATTTCTACTTGCGATATATAGGTACATTATGGCAAGTTAAAGATTCGTAAAAAAATCGAACTCCAGATTTTGATCAAACTTGACATTACGATTATAGCAAAGTCGAAAAAAGGGTCTCGCAATTCTGTCCTTTATATGTATGTCTGCCCTTTATATTGGAGCCTAAACGAGTGGGTCAATTTTCTTTAAACGTTTTGCGTTTTTTTTTTGGCATTCCCCCACACTTTTTTTTTCATATTTTGTTAATCTAAAATAACGGTATCTGCCGTAAAATTTTTTTAGCAAATAATAAAAATCTCAATTTTTTGAAAAAAATGCCCACAACTAAAAAAAACAGTGATTTTTAGAATTTTTTACCATTTTATAAAAAAAAATATACGAAAAATGCAAATTTATATCCCATAGATCAGTTTTTTTTTTATTTCCTCAAAAATATATCAACTGATTTTTATCATTTTTTATGGAGAATGTTACAAAAAGTTGTAAATAAATTGTATACCAAAATCGAAAAAATGAAATTTTTTTTCTTGAGCATTAATTGATTCAAACACTTCTTGATGTATCGGGTTTATCAATAAGAGCGCTACAAAAGTTTTTTTTAAATAAAATAAAAACGATTTTGGATATCAATAAAATTCTTTATTCCTGTGAAAGTACGTTCGATGCCATTATGTATGGAACTCGATTTATTTTGCATGGCCACCACGGGCACGCTTGCAAAAGTCCAGACGCTGAACCCAATTTTCCACGGTTTTCAAGCATAAATCGGATGATACTGCTGCAATTTCACGTTCGATATTCGTACGAAGTTCATCAATTGTCACTGGCTTGTTGGCATAGACCATAGACTTGACGTAGCCTAACAGGAAATAGTCTAACGGCGTCAAATCGCACGACCGAGGCGGCCAAGCGAAGTATGGGCCCGAATTTTTGTTTTCACTTGATATAAGCCATCAGCTATATTTTTGCATTAAAATCATTACTGATTTTGCTTTCTAAACATTTCAAAATTAACAGTTACCTACAATTTTCAATTATAGTTTTCAATGAAAGCTATTGATGAAACTGAATAAGTAAGCCCATATACAAATCGGAGACCTCCTGGTCAAGGCCTCAATATCATGAAAACACAGTACATTAGGTGTCATATTCTCCATTTGATTTTAAAAGTTTAAAATTATGTTGTAGATACAAACGTACTTTGTACTAATGTATTTTATCTGTAACCTTTCGACAAAATATTTTCATTAATTTAAAATGCCTACTAAGTAATATTGGGTTAATGACTAAAAAAAACATGTCCCTTATAACGGTTTGCTCTAAATGAATCATACACTCACAGTCAGCAAAACAGCTTAAGACTTGATAAATAAAAACCACCGTCTTTTGCTTTTACAAACAGCATTATCAATAAAGTGTTTTATTTTTAACATTTCATTTTGATTATTGTTTCTTTGTTTTCATTTTTTTATATTTTGTCTACTTTCTTAGTTCCAGAGTTTGCTTATTTTGAGTTTTTTAGCCGAATAGTCGAGAACGTAATTAACACCATATGGATACTTGTACTTCTATCTATAATTTTCCATCATCATTCGTGCTCAAATCTACCATCAACTTCAAGGATGCAAAGAGTAAACATTGTAGAAAATTATCGAACGAAAATATTCGTATGTTTTACTGCCTACGTTGTACGAAGTTGCTCTTAAATCTAAGTACCTATGCTATAAATGGACTTAACTTGATGTTAATTCAGAAAAATGTAAAAACATCGATTGCATAGCCCGTTTTTTTTTAACTTTAAGGAGGTCTTTGCGGTAGCCACCCGTTTTTGACACAATAAGAGTTTGTTTAAGAGGCGTACAACTTTAAATTAAATAATTCACATAAAAACAAAATTTACGGCCATGGTAATGGCATACAAGCGCCGCAGCTTGCTCCTTGCTCTTATGTAGGGTCATAAAGGGTTTTCCAATAAGAGGTGTTATTTTGAATAGCCCGCTATTTCGGTAGCTGTCACTTTTGAAGCTGTCATTGACATTTGACAAGTAGAAACTACGCCATTAATAAAAATGGAACGATACACGCTTCAACAACGCATTGAAATTATTAAAATTCACTATAAAAATGGTGAAAATTTGGTAGTGACGGTTCGTAAAACTAAAACATTTTTGGGTCGTCGTGAAGCACCTTGTAGGACCGCAATACAGAAATTGATGGACAAATTCGAGCTGTTGGGACAAGTTAGTGATGTGAAGAATAAAACCAGTGCACGTCGCTCAAGAACAACTGAGAATATTGCTGTTGTAGCCCAAAGTGTTGAAGAAAACCCAGGTTTGTCCATTCCTCGTCATCCTTTGGAATTAGGCATTCCACAAACGTCATTACACCGTATTTTGCATAAAGACTTGGATCTTAAGGCTTATAAAGTTCAGTTAACACAAGAACTCAAGCCGGCTGATCATCAACAACGTCGTGTCTTTGCTGATTGGGTCCTTGAAATGCATGAAAATGATCCGGAATTTCATCGAAAAATCATCTTGACTGATGAGGCCCATTTCCACCTCGGAGGCTACGTCAACAAGCAAAACTGTCGCATCTGGGGCTCGGAAAACCCAAGAGTTATTGTTGAAAATCCTCTCCATCCTCAACGCGTGACTGTTTGGTGCGGCTTATGGTCCGGCGGGGTCATTGGACCTTACTTTTTCGAAAATGAGGCTGGAGCAACAGTTACGGTCAATGGATTGCGCTATCGAGAGATGATTAATGATTTTTTATGGCCGGAATTGGATGGTATTGATATGGACAACGTTTACTTTCAACAAGACGGCGCTACGTGCCACACAAGCAATGAAACCATCGATCTTTTACGGGAAAAGTTTCCGGACCGTGTTATCTCTCGAAGAGGTGATCACAATTTGCCACCGAGATCTTGTGATTTAACACCTTGCGACTTCTTCCTTTGGGGCCACGTGAAAGATAAGGTCTACGCCAACAGCCCAGCGTCGATTCAAGACCTCAAAGATGGAATTCCTTAGGCTATCGAGGACATAGGGCAGCCACTTTGCGATTTGGCTATGGAAAATTTCATGAAAAGGATATGGTCCTGTTAGCGTCGTCGTGGCGGCCATTTGGCTGATGTTGTGTTCCATTACTAACGGCATACCTTCTTCTTTATAATGAAATAAACATCCGATAATTTATCTCAAAAAATGCCATTTTCCTTTGAATATCAAAATAACACCTCTTATTGGAAAACCCTTTATATAATATATCAGCAACAGCGTTGCCACTTCGAAAACAAATTCACTAAAAAAAAAATGCAGTAGATCTGACCTTTCCGCAGTAGATTTTATATTTAAAAATACAAATACATACAAAGTTTTTCGATTTTAACAATTTTGAGAAAGTTCTTGAAAAACTAAAACTAAAAATCTAAATTAGTTTTATGAACACGTCATTCGTAAATTAAAAGTTTTAAAGCACTCCAAGAGGCCGAGTGCATCTAATAATGTCCAACAACCAGCTGAATTTCATTTCCTTACAAATAATAACACTTTCAAGAGCATTGACATTGAGCGAAGTTTGTTTTGTTAATAACTTTAACTTATGGGATGTTCCCAACAAATTGTGAATGGTTTTACTTTAGCAATTGGAGAGTAGGTATTTAAAAGAAAAGTGCAGTAATTTGATTTGTAATTTTATATCTTGCAGAAAATGCAGTAGATTTACTGCAATTGCAGCAAAGTGGCATCGCTGATCAGCAATTACAATTTGCAAGCATTGTTCTGGCGTAGTACTTCGTTTTCATTGACGGTGTTCACATTGGACTCACTCCGCGCGACTCATTTTGACATCTTTTTCTTTTTTCTCACTTTACACAACTTTTTCTCATCATGAGTTGGACTGAGATAAAACAATGAAATGTCAATATGAGCCGCGCGGAGAGAGTCCAATGTGAACACCGTCATTAGATCCAACATGTAAGTTAATTTCGCAAGTCACAGAAAAAGTGTTTTCATCTGAAATTTGCCAGTCCCATCACATTTTGAATCTGATGTACGCATATTTTTGTTGTTTCTTTTTTATTTCTGTTTTATACGTATCGAGTTTGGCATTTCAATACAAAATATTTTTAAATTGGCCTACTGTCTATGTGTGAGGTTTTTTACACATCCATTCTCATTTTGTATCTGCAAACTAACATTTCAAGCTTGTAGGTTAATTGAAATGGCTCCGAGGATACTCATCTTCATGTGAATAATCTCTGAGCCTGAAAATTGTTGGATAGGTAGAAAGCCTACCCGACTACCCCTCAAACGCGGCATTCTAATCAAACGTGCAAAACAAAATGGGTTGGGTACGATTTGTCGATTTTCAAAATATCGCTTTGAAAAAAATTTAATGGAATACATACAATTTTCGATTTAAAAAAATATCGACTAATCAAAATGACGATTCTTAAAAGTCGGTTTTCAAAATGCACACATTGTACACAAATCGTGTACAATAGATAATTGTCAACAAATAAAAATTAGAAACAGTAAATATTTTACGAAACAAAAACCACAAATTTCATATTTCTTTCATGATGGAACTAATTTTTTAAAAGAATCTGCTAAAATACCGCAATCGATTTAAATCAACTCGCACTGTCTTAATCATTGTATGCCTAGTCGTAATTCATAGAGTGCGCGCAAATAACCCGCGCAATGATTTTATACTTTTAACGGATACAACTACGACAACTAGAAAGTCTAAACGAATTTCTGCCATCGTGTTAGGTTTTACCACTTAGTATAAGTAAGAGTAATGCTGCATTTACAGACTGACAAATTGGCAGTATTCTGGCATTTAACTGTCAAAAAAAAATGACAGAACAATGGAAAAATTCATTCTTTTGGCCGTATAAGGAAAGAAAAACGACAATTTGTCAGTCGTGTAAATCCAGCATAAGTCCACTATTACACGATAAATATTTGTTTCCGACTCTTTTCGAACATAATGACTTTGAAATAGAACGAATATGAGAAAGAGAGCCATTAGTTGGCCTGTGACTCCTGTGAGTCGTGAGCCAGGGTTTTGACTAATCTTTTTGACTTTCGGCTTAACCCTTTTCGTATTTTTGATTTGGCAAGCGTATTCTTAATTAACTTGTCATCTGTAACACGATTCATTAGTTCAACCGCAATTTCTTCACCCTCACTCATATTGTTGTACATAAGCTAAATAGCTATCTCCGAGTAGTGGAATAACTTAGTTGGCAATCATTTGTATTGTTTTTAAATAAATTAATCTTATTGTAGCTCACAATATGTGACAGAAAAAAACATAAACCTTGATTTATTTTCAAAGAATATTTAATGGCGTCAAATTCAAAATTTTATCTGTTTGTTAACTTGCAACTTTTTGCTACTTTTGGCTACTTGTCAAAAATTTGTATGGGATTTGACAGCAAGTTGTGCTTAGTCGTACGACGTTTCTAGTTACCAAACAGACATATTCTTTGACGAATTATTTTGGAATAGAAGAGAACTGTCAAAAATCACTCTGGGACAAAGAATCATCGTGCAATATAGCATAAGCCTCAGGATGATTTTCAAAGAAAATTTCGAAAAAAGATTCAAGATCACAGAAGCGAACGAAAACTCTACTAAAAGTTTCAATTCACTATTATGTATGTTTACAATTTACGTTTACGTTTTACGAATCCCGTGACTACACGATGAAGTTCTTCACTCCTTTAAAATCCATATATATCTCACTAACCCAATAAAAAACCTTTTATGCTGAATCCGAGAACATTATTTGAAACTGGCACATCGGTCGATTTTGGGTGGAATCTACCCTTCTCTTTTTTACTCATGTGAAATTCAGTGAAACAGGTAGATTTTATGTGCGGAAGAAAGAGAAGAGTATATTCCACCCAACATCCACCGATGCACCAGTTTCAATTCATATTTTCGGATTTAGCATGAAACGCTTTTTATTGTGTGAGTGAGATATTTATGGATTTTAAGGGCATGACATAGGGAAGGGATGATTGAAATGAAAGAATTGTTCTTCATCTTGTAGTCACGAGTTCAGTAAAACGACCTTCAGTAAAAAGATCATGTAATCAGCAGTGTTGTTCCTCTATGTGTCAACTTTAATTCTCTACATTTCAACGTAGACAATCGCGTCAACAATGTCGACAATGTCAACAATCATGCCAATAATATAAACAATTGCGTTAACAGCTCTAAGATCACAAATGAAATCATCCAAGAAAGTCTTGCTAGAATCGATAGACGCGTGGTTGCATATTTCTAATATACATATTCTATAAAAATTAAGTTTCAAACGCACTAATTATGCCTGGTCAACCTAAAAACAAACCTTTTGAAGAGATGGCTTTTATTTTCGGGTGCGTGCCATCCGCACACTTTCTTAGAATCGTTATCAATTGAATCACTATCACCAGTTGGAACAAGGCAAACAAAACCAATAACTTCTTTATTTGACGGTTCTCAGATTTTTGAAATATGGATAAAATAAAGTTCTCGATGTTTATAAAGTCGCACGAGATACATTTTTGTTTTTATCGCTTCGTAGTACCTAGACTGATATACCGTGTGAAAAAGCTCGTATTTATTTCGTTCTTCCAATTGAAAATTTTGAAAGCAGAAGAAGGAAATGAAACCGAGATTTTTTCCCTTTTTCCAACTATACTTTTAAAAATCACCTATATTTCTGCTATCAAAATGTATTTTGTTTCTTTCTTTGAACTAATAGACGCGCCTACGTTAAGAGATGAAATTTGCATCAAAATTTCATTTTTTGAAATTGTGGGACTTATTACATTCTTCCAAGTTCCAACTGCTGATTTAATTAACAAGAGAACTTCGAACTGCTGTAGAATTATAAAATACGGTAGAACAGTAGGCCTTGAAATGCAAACAAGAGAAAAAACGAAAAGTTGAGGTTTTCCATTTCACAGATGCTGTATCCCCCCAATCTCTCGGAATCATTAGATATCAATTATGAAGCACTTCCGATTGCTGGAGAAATTGAAATTAAATAAAGTGGTTTGATTTGAAGTTCATATATAAAGTTAAAAATTGAAAACTGGAGATTTTCTATTCTATTTCATTGTGTTAATAAATTACTCAAATTACTCAAATTTTGAAAGATTTTTAAATCTTGGCCAGTGAAATTGAACCAGTGATTCAGTGGACCTACCAAATTTTAGTGAGTAATCATTAAATAGCAAATTTCTCCCATAATTTGCAGTTTTTCAATATTAGTCTATATTTTAAATATTTAAAACTAGAACTTGGTGTACATTTAGATGAAGTTATTTTTTACGACTGTCATGTTATAACACACAAATGTTCTTGTAGATAGAATACAGATTGCACATATTTTACGAATTGTCTACATTGTCGACAAACTTATGTCGACAATTGTGAATTGTCTACATGTAGACAATCATGTGGTCTACATTTATAGTCTACATGGCACAACACTGGTAATCAGGCACTATGAGAGTGCATCACTTAATTTCGTACGACCACTTGAGTTCCACTCTGAAAAATTATACTTCTACCGGCTTCAGATCGATTAATACAGGGAATTTACGTAGAGATGAACTGCTCCAAAATATCAATTGTTTTTTTTTTTATTGAAAAACCAATACTTGTCCCTTAAGAATATGATGTAGCCAGACAGTAAACAGAATACCAAAACAAATACAAACGATCTTCTTCCAGAAACGTCGGCATTTGTTATAAATGCACGACGGGAAGTTCTATACGGATTCAGTACGACTTTGAAACTCGGCCGATCAACAAATATATTTAGAAGTGTGATCACTGAAAAAGTACATAGTGCAATCAAATCCAAGTGAACTAAAGATTATTTTGTCTTCCAATTAATTTGTATCTATAGTGATCAGAAAAGTGCAAAAAAATAATTAAATAAAGCATCAAGATACGTTTTTTTTTTTTTAACTTGAATAGTGTTTAACTGATAATCACTTTCTGTGGACCAAGTTCTATAAAAAATTATCGTTCAAAGAATATAATTTCAATAATGGGGCAGTTATTCTTGTGGGCAACAATAGCGGTACTGATCTTTGCCGGACGATACGTCAGCTCGGTTCCATATTTCGAGTAAGTCTTTCACTTTATTCTTCTCACCATCAGTAGTTGTTGAAATTGTTGTTCTTCTTTTCAAAGAGAATGTCCGTGCCTACGTTTGACTTTCGTTTCTTTTTTTTTAATGATGTTTCTTGTATTTAATTATGGTAATCTGTAAGGTACATACACTCGTACATATCGGGATTGACGGTGGTGAAATGTGTGAAAAGATACTTTTTAATTAGTTTGCAGTGTTGAGAGTTGGAGTTGAAGAAGCCCAGCATTTTTAACGACAACGTTGACCTAAAAACCTACCTACCGGTCAATGTTCGCCGCAAAAGCAGTAACATCACAAACGAAAAAAAAAACAAGGAAAACAATACGTTATGCGATTAAACGCAAACAGGAAACGGGTCTAAATTTTAAATTGTGCAGATGAGCCTGGATTTAAGTAGATCTAACTGGTAGCGGACGGCAAGGTGCGGCGGCAGCTTTACATTTTTAAATTGTTTTTTTTTTTTTTTTGTATTTTGATTAAAATATTGCATGTATTCTGTTTAGAGATATTTTGATTGAGCTGAGCTCTATCAGACTTGACAGTTGAAGACTAAAAAAGAAAGTTGAAGGTGGGCTTGTAAATGTTGGAAAAAAATATTGTTGGGTGTTGCAATCTACTGAAAAAAAAAAAATTTAAAGACAATAAAGTATGAAGGCAAGTGCATGAGTAGAGAGTCCAGCTTTGGTTTCAATCATAATAGCAAAATTAAATAAGATACTGAGGTGTGGTGATTTTTTTAAATTAAGAACTACAAGATAACTAGGAAATTGAATTGTACAGGAGTTTTGGGTGTGTTTTAAAAGATTTTTTATAAAGCTAAAAGTTTTTTAAGGCCCCGCACACGAGTCTTTGGTATTACCCCTTATAATCGTTAGTGCGTCGGACTATCACGGTTCGAATCCAGACTTTTCTATCTTACTTTTGCGAAGAAGTGTAAAATCTTCCAATAGTGTTTCTTGTCATCGAAAAATGCATCTTATTTTGTGTCTAGAACGAAACGAAGCCTAGTACTGTGTGAAAAGAAAGCGGAGACTCTTTAAATAACTTGCTCGTTTCGCATCAACAGCGTACTAAGTTTTAATTTAAACTTCCGTTAGTTGAGGAATATTTTTGTTTTTAATATAGGATGATTTTTATCTCGATAATCAATATTGAACTTGTACTCAGAAACCGATTCGTTAGTCTATATAATTTTAAGTTTAATGCTTCTTTTTTGTATGTGCTTTATCAATATTCTATGTACATACATACATTATGTAAATGATGTTAATGTCCCTGAACTGGGACAAAAACTTAGATTCACAGATAAATGGAATGTACAGCGTTCTTAAAGTAGCGAATCGTGAATGGCAAAAAACATTGTTCTCCAAGGCCTGAACAAAAGAAATAATCAAAGTTAATTGTCCAGTAACGGCCTAACGAGCTAGCTCTCAAATGAGTTAACTCTTACTTAATTTGGGACTTGTTTATTAAAATTAAAACAATCGTTGAATGAACTAAGTCTCAAAATCAGAGAGAATCATTAAGTCCCAAGGGTTCGGGTAGGAACCTTAATCTTTATGAACTTAGTGCTAAGCTCGTTACAAAAAACTTACTTGATCAGTTTTTTTTGTGGTCTTACTAAACATTTACAGCCCTATTAATAAAAAAACGATTATTCCGGCTTTATTCCACGATTTTACTAAACCATGGAATAACAGTTAATCTGCAGGTTCAAATTTTACATTAATAAATCCTAAATGTTCGTGGAATAGTAAGGTGACGTTTTCGAAAAATTCCTTAAGAAAATTTACTACAATTAATAAGATGCCTACTTGGTAACTTGAAATTTTCACCAAGTTTCGCAAACGGGTTTTTTTCGTATGGGTTTTGGTAGAAAATTGTGATAACTTTTAAAAAAATAAAGCTCACGTTACCAAACACATCTTACAATTCTCTTGCTAATAATAGGCGTTTTCCTTTGGAGGTAGCGAAGTACTTGTGAGTAGATGAAAACTAAAATCTAGTACCTTCATCTACTCGTGATCTCATCGCCAGTATAGATGAGATTTGTAGGAAAACTAATTTTGTGCGTTCCATTCAAAATGGCTAGCAATGTACTTGCAAGTACTTCGCCACCTCCAAAGGAAAACGCCTAGTATCATATTTCTGTCAAAATTATTATCATTTTTAATTATTGTTTGTGTTGTGAGTTACGTCCACTTCTTGTATCCCCATTTAGGACATTCTCAACATATGCTATGAGTTTCCTCATATAATCCTTTAAAAACCTATAATTCTTCCTGTAATCCTACTCAGTAAGCATTTGCATTGGATCATATCTGGTTTTGTATATTTTTCTTTTTCTTGTCGTTGAATTGAGTTGAAATTGAATAAGATTGCAAATTTAATTTTGAATAAATAAATACTAGATTTATCGAGTTCTTAGACCAATTGCAATTATGTATAAAACAATCAGCCATCAACGACAAGAAAAAGAAAAATATACAAAACAAGATATGATCAAAATGGAAGTGCTGACGCTGAGGAGGATTTTAGAAAGAATTATAGGTTTTCCAAGGAAAATATGAGGAAATTCATAGCAATTGTTGAAGGCCACAGGAATGTATGAGAGCTCTAAGTCTCTAAAGGCCCTGTGTCTCCACGAGCTGTCGCGCCACCAGATTTGTTTTATTTTAAGTATGAATCTTAATAAATAAATTATTATGAATACAAAAAAAAATTATCAAGTTTTAAGTATTTTTGACTTTTTAACACTGTATGATATTCGAAAAATTTGAAAAATTTAGTGTAATTTTTATATGAGTTACCATCAACCAACAACTTCCATGTAAATGCAGCAAAGGGCTTAGCTAAGACTAGATTATTTCCCGGAGAAAACTGAGTTTGATAGTTTGTATAGAAACGTAAAATGTTGTTGTGTCATGGCTTCGCTAATCCTAAATCCCCGATGTGGTTTTTTTCATCAAGTTGCCTTCGAGATTGGAAAAAACACGCCTCTTATACAGGATTACCACCCTTTGAAAAATTTTCAGCAGTAGATTTGAAAAAAAAAATGCAGTAGATTCAATGTTTTTGCAGTAGATTTATATTTTCTAGCAACAAATTTTGATTGGTTAGTTATTGAAAGTTCTTGGTCCTCAGCGTCGTCGACACTTTTATTAAAAAACGCTTATTATTAAAAATCTAACCAAGAAAATGTGCCTGCCTATTACAATGTTAAAAGTTCATGCTTAAAAATATAAACTCACAAACTTCTGCTAGAACCAGCAACTTGATCAAGACATTGATTTTCCTCTTGTGCAGCCATTTTTTTTTACAAATAAACTTATATTATTTGTATCAATTTTCAGCCACTTTAAACAATTGTACCTTTTGCGTGCTGATTTAATTAAAAATTTGTCCATCCTTTTCCTTTTTCTCACAATCAAAACAAATAACAAAGTTAATGGCGAATTCCTTTCAACAAAAAATTCGAATTTTTTCTAAACAGAATCGATTTTCTTCTAACAGTCATATTTTTGACTTGTTTCAAAATTAGTTTCATAACAAAACTAGTTTTGAGGAAGTTTGGAGTACCAAGTTTTGCACGGTTTTAGAAATGTAGAGTTTTATCCAAAGTTAGTTTTTTGTTTTCGAGTTTAAGGTGTCAAAATATTTTTGAATAATACCGATTTGTGCAGCTTCAAACATCTATAAAACTAGTTCTGCAATGAAACTAGTTTTGATACAAAGCAATAATATGGCTGTAATTAAAATCGATTCTTTTCTGTCAAAACAAATCTTGCGTTTTTAGCAAGATTTCACACTGATTTGCACACACACTATGAAGACTTGACATTTCTAATACGTCATAAATTGAAAGTCGCGGAATTTTTGGAAGACGAGTTGTTTATTTTTTAGTTGGAACGAATTCTACATAATTTAATAAAATATTCAACAATATATTCAGTCAATACAGCTATAAAAATAATTTATTGTGCGTTGTTCACTATCAAACACAAATTTGACAAAAAAAAAATAGCTTTCGCGAGTGAAAGACGTGTTAAAAACTTTCAGTGCAAGTGATGAAAACTTTTCAATAATAATTTTCTTTAAAAATATATGTGTAAATAGAAGCTCAAACAAATAAAATGCACCGTATAAGCTGGCTAATATCTTTTATTTATTAATTTAATTCTATTGGTAAAACATTTTTCTCACAACAAAAACAAACAACCTTAATAGTTTTGTGATGATTTCTTGACGTTTTGCGTCAATTGCAGCTATAAAGTCACAAACACAATCACACCAAAAAAAATCGATTCTTTTACGAAATACGAATTCCTTTCAATTGACAGAAAAAATTCGATTCTGTTTAGAAAAAATTCGATTTCTTTTTTGAAAGGAATTCGCCATAAATAAATAAGAACTTTGCGTTGACATATACGCTGTGACAGCTGTCAATTGTCATCAAAACAAAGCCGAAAGCTGTAAGCATAAATTAAAGGGTGGCTTTCATGAAGAATGAGAATGACCGCATTCAATGACAGAATTGAAAAATTATTTTATGGATTATTTACTGAAAGATTTTTTTTTCGTAAAACCAAAAGTGCAGTAGATTTGATTTAAAGGCAGTATATTTATTTATCGAAAAAAGTGCAGTAGATCTTCTGCAATTGCAGCAAAGTGACAACCCTGCTCTTATAGCCTTTAAAAGTTTTTTTTAAGCAGACAAAAATTCATGATTTTTTCAAGAATTTTCTTGAGTCATTCCGTGTTGTGGTCGTTTTTAGAAGAACTACAACGCGTTGAACTTAAAGGCCATTTTTGAGATTCGTTCGTCATAATCATTCATGTATAATCTTTCGATCACAGCCCATATCCAAAGAGAAAACAGAAAAATGTCCAAATGTTTTTATATTCTCCGTATAATTACATACATGTGCAATATCAAAAGACAAATGATATGTACAAAAAAAAATAAAAACGTAAATGTCTTTCTAATTCAAGAATTTTTCTCGAAATTTGATAACAAATTTTTTTTATACAAAAAACGATGTATTAAACAAAGAACTTCATTTATTTTGGAATATCCGGTCATTAATCATCTTTGTTTTTTTAAATGTCATGCTTGTTTTAATCTTATTTCCAAGAATTCTGTTGTCTGTTCCACATATGTGTTTGTTTTAAATTCTTTAAATCACAAAAACAAAATTTTCAGTACATGACATGCATATGTACATCGGCTGTCACCTTGAAATTATTAGTTCATTTTCACAGTGTTAGTCATTCGAAGTTTCTTTTATTAAGGGACACCTTTTTCAAAAAAAAAAATAAATATCGCGTAATTATTGTTACTCTATTTGCAGAACTTGTTTCTATTTTAATTTTGTTTACCTTTGAACGGCCTTATAGTTTAGTTTTATCTTAGTTAAGCATAGTAATTGTTTCGCAAATACATTGTTAAGTAGTGTTCTAAAGAGTAGAACTAAAGATACTCATTGCTTCAATGTTTTGTGCATAAAAACTATTATACAAAACAATAAAAATATGCAGGGTGATTCGCATAAAGTATGAAAAAAAGCTAGAGCGTATAGGTTGAGTCGAGACAAGAAAAAAATGGTACTGGTGGGGTTGTTATATTCCCCCCGTTTAGCCAGGAGGGGCAACTCTCTAAAAAGGTCGACTTAAATTATTAAAAAACAACGTTTGCACTCTTAGTGCCATGCTAAACATTTTTTTAGAGCCAGAAATCTCTTCTTTTATTTTCTTTGTAAATAATGTTGTGTTTATGAATAGTTTTTGAAAAATTAATTTTTAAACTCAAAATTTTGAAAAAAAAAAAAATTTTAAAAAGGTTGTTCAAACTAATTTTGTTCAAAATTTTACGTTATAAAGTATTATTTTTGTTTTTATTTTTCAACGCTGTTATTAATTTTTAATCAAGCCCCAAAAAAAAATTGATAACAATAGAAATAAAATTCCTTTAATTTGACTACAATCCGTTGCTTAAGTTGCTCTTAAGATCCTATTTACACAACGTACATCAGGTAGTAAAATAGATCAAGTTATTTTCAATTTTCTCAAAAAGTACAAGACATTTAAGCATCCGGTTTTCTGTTTTTGACTAAAAACTTATAAAAGCATTGAATTTTAAAAATACAATTAGTACTTAAATACGTAAAATTTTTAAACAAATTAGTTTGAAATTTTTGTTTTTCATTTTTTTTTTTTCAAAATTTTTAGTTTAAAATTAATTTTTCAAAAACTAAATTTTTCAAAACAAAATAAAAGAAAAGATTTCTGGCATTACAAATGATATATAATGGCATTGTGAGTGTAATGGGTGTTTTTAAACATTTTGTTTTCTTATTTAAGCCGGCTATGGGAATCACCCGGTATATGGTCAGTTTTATGAGTGTGAAACTAGACGTAGGTCGGTAGTTAAAAGAAAGTCATAACTTAAGCTAAAATTAAATATCTAGTTGATTTGATTTAAACTACGTTGAAAAGTTACACACGTATGAGAAAATATTTTGTTTGGCCTTTGTCGTCCTCTTTATTTAAGCAGAAAAAATGAGAAATTATCTTCACAATTATAAGAGTTTTAAGAAATTTAATAAATCCTGCCCTAAGTAATTAAATAAACATCAAAGAAACTATTTTTTTAAATTCTAATACAAAAGAAAAAAATACATATATACATATGTAACAAAACGCTGTTAAATGTATGCTATTTTTGGAGAAGAAAACATGCATTTTTAAGAGATAAGCTAATAATAAAATATATGTAAATATCCAGCCAGACAGATTAGGGCGAGAAGAGCTATTTTTGAGAACTCGGGGACTAGACAAAAATATGTATGGGATGGTAATTGTCATCACATGGAGTCGGATTTCGTAGTCTATACTCATATTCCAATTCTAAAATGTGTTAAGTGTATAACGTCTACCTGCTACAGTAGTGATGCTATCTGCTACGGATGACTTCATTCAAACGAAACGGTCATTGTACCATGAATGCGCGGGTCATATTCATTCAAGTATAAATACAACTCTGACATTAACCTTGAAAATAATTCATTCTTTGGAACATTAAATGGTCGCACATGAATGTATCAAAACCAACCACTAAATAAAAAAAAATATATTCTTCAGAAGGACAGCATGGAAATAATTGTTGTACCTACTAACATTTTTGTTTCTTAATTGATAGTATGAAAGAGGTTTAACACTTTGAAATTAATAAAAAAAAAATACAAATATGTAAAAATAGCAATGGTATTGGCTAAACTGAAAACATAATTTTCTGCCATTAGTATTTTAAACTGATTTTTGGCATATGGGCGCAATCTTAAAGTTCAATTATTGTCGACCACTGAATCGAGAAGCATGGGCCATACAACTGTTTATCGAGAATTTACAATTAACAAGCTTTGTTCTAGCCACAGTACACAAATCTAATGCCGAATTCCTTTCAACAAAAGAATCGATTCTGTTCAGAATTTTTTCTAAACAAAATCGATTCTTTTCTCTCAAAACAAATCTTGCGTTTTTAGCAAGATTTCACACTGATTTGCACACACACTATGAAGACTTGACATTTATAATACGTCATAAATTGAAAGTCGCGGAATTTTTGGAAGACGAGTTGTTTAATATTGTCAATTGCAGTTGTCAAGAAACACAAACACAATCACACAAAAATAAAATCGATTCTTTTACGAAATACGAATTCCTTTCAATTGACAGAAAAAATTCGATTCTGTTTATAAAAAAATCGATTCCGTTTAGAAAAAACTCGATTTCTTGGTTGAAAGAAATCCGCCATAAGGTAATATTGCGCAGGTTGTCAAAGTTGATAGTGTCAGAAATTAAAAATGGCTGCTCAAGTACCCTCAAAAAATACACATCACATGAATAGAAACAACAACAAATATTAATATTTTGACAAGTTAAGAGGCACTCTGGATCCGCCATTTTCTCAGACGCGCAGAACTGAACTGAAAAATGAAAACTCTTATGATATTGGTGCAAAATTTAAAACAGCCTGATGTGAAGGTAATGTAAGTACGATACTAGTTAACAATTTACTAACTTTAAAGCTCTTTACTAAAATGTACTTAGTTTTAAATACTTTTTAACAAGTATCATACTAAACCTATTTTCTTACGAAACTCAAGTTGAACGCGCCCAAAACAGTGACATTTCGTGAAAAAAAGTAAGCAAAAATACCTTTTTCAATTTGCCATTGTCAAAGTGACATATTGAATTAGTATGATACTAAAAAGATAAAATAGCCATTTGGTGATTTTAACTTTAGCCGTGTTCCATTGGGCTTTGAAAAGTACTTTTTAGTACTTCCCAGTAGATGATGAATGGAATGCTTTCATTTTTCCAAAAGTAAAATCTAACCTCAATTATCAATTTAAATTCGGTTGTTTGTTTTCTTATTTTACTTTAAAATTAGAAAAATATCAACAACAATAATCTATTACGTAATTTCTTTTGATTGGTGATGTCTTTTTCTTGTTGGGAAACATTCTGTTACTAGATAAATGAACTACTTTAAACTACTTCGACCACAGAGTAGAAGTAGTTGACTGCAGCCAGAAGTACCTGTCAGTAGATACTGGAACTCAAAGGAACACACCTTTTAATAAAATGTTAAAAAAATAGTACGATTCTAACTCGTTTAAAATTTGGAAAATCCTCTTTTAACCCTGGCATCATACTAAAAATTCTTTAAGATGGTACTAAATCGTCTAAAATGTTTCGATATTACATTAAATATGTGTGTACTGTGGTTCTGGTGTAAGTCTTTAGTTACAAAAAAAAGCAAACATTTATTGATCACAAATCATGTCTTAGCTTTCTAATCTACTACTGTCACCGAAAATAGTGCTGCCAATTTGTAAACCAAAACTATATAAAAAACCCATATTACTCAAAGATAAAACTGAAATTTAAACAATTTTTATTTTTGGGTTCTGCACGTGCTGTCACACCACCAATTTTATTTATTTATTTAACCCCTACAACGTGTTAGTTCAGAGACGTTAGAAAAGAAGATGGCTAAACTTAAATAAAAACTGTGCGAGTGCCGGGACTCACGGTTAATATGTCTAAACATCAAGGTTTGTGCAAGCGCAGTTTTTAGGATCCATATTTGAATTCACCCATACGTTGTTGACTACGTGCACGGATCCAAAACGGACTAGTTCGCTTGAAGGAGATCTTAAGTCACTGAACGTACCCATTATCCAACAATCATTGACTTATTATATTTATTAAATAAGTCAATGCCAACAATGGCCACGTTCGGGTGCCAATCCGATAGGCTATCCAAGATACCTTAGTATCCGATATGTTTTCGAACGACCAAAACCAGATAGGTTATATTTGCTGTCAAAAGACAAGGCAGCTAATTAAAGGGAAAACTATTGAGTTTTTAACGCGACGATTTGTTTTTAATTTTATTGCAAATACCTTCTGAATCATCAATTAAGTATTCAGTACCATTTAATATCACACTGGTATACATTTTAACCCTTATTTGTTATTTTATTCTTTAAACAAACAAAATCAGACGCGACACCAAAAAGCGAAATAAGTAGTCGGCTGTAGGTATAATCAGCTGTGATCAGCTGTTCCCCAAATTCCCATCGGATAGTTTAGTATCGCGAAAATTTTAGGATAGCTTGGGATTTGTTTCTGACAACAGCTGATTGGTTTATCAGCTGCATTTTTCTATGCGATTACAACAACACAAACCTATCCGGATAGCTTTGGATAGTTGCCCGAACGCGCCCAATGATGCAGATTTGTGCTACATCGTAGAGTGTGACCTCTTAACGTCACACAGAGGAAAGTCCAAGTTTTTGTTTCACTTTACCGCCGACATAGATGTTTGTTTACACATGAAAAAATACGAAGAAGTAGAGTTTTTGTGCGGAGAGCTACATATGTCCGTACTATAGTACTTTCTTAAAAGTAACCTTAAACTTAGAACAGGGCTAAAGTTTTGTATAAATATTTCGTGAACTATGAAATTAAAAAAAATGTAAAGATACAAATTGTAGCTTATGCAATTCTACACAATTATTTGCAATTCATAAGACTAACATTTTTAAGAAAAAATGATTTTTTTTTTCAATTTGAGAGAAATTACATTTTTTTAAATTAATAAATTAGGTAGAAATAATTAGGTAGAAAAATAAAGAACGAATAAATTGCAATATTTAAATAACTTTACAAAAAGAAAAAATCTCGTAAAACAATAGTCACGTGATAAAAGAGTGATCATATTTACATATAAACCCCCACTTTTTTCACAGGCAGTAAGCTTAGAGGATATATAATATGGAGTGCTTGTTTTTATTCGAATGCGTACCTTTCATAGGGGTCGCTGTTTGAATTTTCGGTCTGAGTCTTCTGCACATTGGAGAAAAAAAAAAATAAAAAAGAAGATATTGAAATCTTTAAAATAATAAACAAACACTTATTAATTTGAAGAATTACTTCAAATTACAACAATTTAGAGAGAAAATAAGCAAATTATGACTTTGATAGCAGCTGTACGATATTCTAAGACTTTATCTAAACCGAAATAGCGCCCCCTATTAAGGGCCTAGGCGTTACAATGCATTAAGCCTGAACCACACTACTCTCGTGTGGTGTGTTGTGGAGTAGTGTGTCGCTGTCATTCCAATGTATTTCATAGATTTCGACACAACACATAACACGATACAAATATGGCTCTACGCATATGAAATACATTAGAGCGATAGCGACACACTACTCCCCAACACACCACACGAGAGTAGTGTGGTTCAAGCTTTAGGGATAGAAACGAGCACTTCATATTATATATCCTCTAAGGTAGTAAGTAAACATGCATACTATCATTGACATTTCTTCGGAAAGAACTGACTGCGCAGAGAAAAAATGAATTTAGCCCCTTTCACCCTACAACAGTAAACACCCATGGGCCTAATTCCGTAGTGTGAATAATTTTCCTTGAATAAACTTCCTATTCACGCTCAAAATATAAGTGAGTAAATTTGCCTATCTGTAAAAAAAAAGTGCTCCTCTCTTGCGGAATCGCATAAAATTTCATGTGCATACGGATTTTGTTCTTGCGGAATTGAGCCCTTGTTCTAATTTTTGTGTAGATACTTTTTAGGAAATGCTTAAGACAAAAAATAAATCTCTCCACCCAAATTCAACAACTTTGTCGGATTTCTTTTGAAGTGAAAGTCTTATTTCACTGGACTATTATAGGTTCTAAAGATAAACAATGTAAGTAGACAAATATTCAAACTCAAGTATTAGCCATTTTTATTCTCTTTTACTTTTGAAATAGGTTTTTGGGTGTGTTTTCAGCATTTTACGTCTCAAATGATATCTCCAACAGATAGACTACTCTTAACAACTCAATAAAACTGAATGAAGAAACTTTCATGTAAATTCATATCCATAGAGGTATGTACAATTGTACATTGTACATGGTGGGATATTTTTTTGCACTCATGTGGAACAAAAAAGTGTAGCATGGAAATGAAGAAATAGAAAAGCGTATAGTTATAGTTAGTTGTAGGTTACATATTTATCCCTCTTCTTTGGATTGCTGTTTATATTATTGTTATTAATTTGATAATTTTGTTCGTTCACCATAAAACAAATTTCACACTCTGTATTACTATATTCTTTTAAATTACATTGCTTGAAAGATTAATTTTTCTTTTTTTTTGTACGCCTGTAATATTTTGTTTTGTAATACATAGTAAATATTTAATCATCATTAGTTTGTACATATGTCTTCATATAAATTAAATCTTCTTCTTCTTCTGGTTTTGATCCGTACATCCGTTTTTTTCATAGACCTAAGGACCTTCAAACGATTTTGTATATATATGTAGGTACTTAAACACTTTAACGATAATGATTAAACTTTATTTAAAATACTTCGAAGAGAACCATTTTGGCTAAAAATACAGGCAATTAAGCGGCGAATACTCCTCTGTTTAGGTAGACCACCTAGACGATAATTAATGATGGCCAATATTTCCGTCCACCCAACCATCAAGAACAAATTTGAACAGTGATATCGCATATTTCATTTTTTGACGCAGATTTTTTTTTCGTCAATTATAATGGGTGATTTTTTAAGAGGTTTAGAACTTTTTTTAAAAAAAAAACACAATAAATTCGAAAAAATGAATGAAATATTTATTTGAATCGATAGTTTGAACCTTGCAATTTAATGTTTAAAGATAATTTCATGCAAATGTTGACCGCGGCTGCGTCTCAGGTAGCCCCTCCGCTGAGTCCAATTTTGGCATACTCTTTCACACATATCGGCCGGTATCTCACGAATGAATGCATGGATGTTGGCTTCCAGTGCGTCAATCGAAGCGGGCTTGTCCCTATAGACATTAGCCTTGACATACCCCCACAAAAAATAATCTAATGGTGTCAAATCGCACGATCTAGGCGGCCAATTGACCGGCCCGAAACGTGAAATTAACTGTTCACCAAACTCGCCTCGCAATTGCGCCATTGTTTCGCGTGCTGTGTGGCATGTGGCACCGTCTTGTTGAAACCACATATCATGCAAGTCAAGAACTTCCATTTCGGGCAAAAAAAAGTTTGTTATCATCGCTCGGTAGCGTTCACCATTGACAGTAACGCTGCGATTCGCCCAATATGGCCCAATAATGCCTCCGGCCCATAAACCGCACCAAACAGTCGCTTTTTCGGGATGCATTGGTAGCTGTTGCAATGCTTCTGGCTGATCTTCACTCCAAATGCGGCAATTTTGCTTATTTACGTACCCATTCAACCAAAAATGAGCCTCATCGCTGAACACAAGCAGCGCGCGATGAACATTTCGAACCGAGCACGAATTTTGATAGTAAAATTCAATAATTTGCAAGCGTTGTTCATTTGTAAGACGATCCATGGTTAAATTGCAAACCAAACTGAAGCTGTTTGACAGTGACACAAGGTACTAAACACACGTCAGCTGTCAAAACCAGTGTTGCCAAAACCAAACCAGCTAAAAAATCACCCGATATTTACAATCATCCTGCTTGCAAAAAATATATTTGATCAACGTCAGTCAATATTTTTGTCATCAATTCGATTGTTTTTGCTGCAGATTTGCACCGAAAATGATGTAATCGAACGTATGATTCTAACAAAATGCGTAATCGAAAATAATGCTTTTGCATACAAATTTCATTTCGGGTTTTCAAAAAGTAACTTTGATGCAAATGACGTTTTCGAAAACGTCCGACAAGACAAAACTGCTCTAGGAAATTATCCAGTCATCTATGACTTTTACTGACAGCTGGCCAATTAGGAGCTCGAAAAATTCAGAAATCTGAATAGTCTGTAGGTCAGTAATGAAATTTCTTTCGTTAATCGCGCGGAACCTTCAATTTTTCAAAATTTCTGCCCCTTCCAACTATCAAAACCCATGTGAAATATCATAATAGTCCGTATGACACTTATTTTTTATTTTCATTAAAACATTCTTAATTGTCAGCAGACCGAAAAGGAAAAAAAAGAATTTCTAGGAAAATGACAACATTTGTCTGAATTTGTTTTCGCGTGTATTTGCGAGTTTACAATCCTGGAGAGATTGACGTTTTTTTTAAACAAACTATTGATAACAAGTAATTCACGCCGCGGCCCATAATACAGTTTTTCTCCGCGTTAAGCTCATACGCGATTAGTTGTCGTTGCATTTAACTTGTAAATTCTTTAGAACTACCCCCTTTTTTTACCTCGGGGATTGGAGAAAAACACACCAATTGATTCACAAAAGTAATGCACATAAATGATTCACAAAAAGGATCCACATATGTATGTATGTTTTTTGAATTACATTTATGATCAATATTATCCCAGCAAACATTTAATTCAAAATTGAATCATAAATAAATCACAAAATTGAAGAACCTGACCGGAAAAGAATTCACTTATGATGCAATTTGAATTCTTTTACCTGGGCACTTGGACACCGATATGAATCGCTTTTGTGAATGATTTATGATCTTCATTTAAACTTAATTTAAATGAATGTATATAAGAGTCTATAAAATTATTTCTTTATCTTTTCTGAATCATAAATATGATTGCATTATGATTCATTTAAATGAAGGTATTTACTCATCATCCCTTCTCTTAAATGAACATTCACAATTAATTCACTTTATTGGAATCATTTTTGGTGAAGAAAATCTGAACCTTCAGAAAAATGTTTGCTGGGATGTTTTGAACATTTACACATTAATGAGGTTAACGCCTATGGACGCTTCACTTACACCTCTTGCTGTGGAATCATGTTCACGTAACTGAGGTTGCTAAGTGCTCTGAAATATCATTTTCCTGTCACAGTAAATGTCCACGTTCAGGATTCACTGAGATAGTTTATCTTATGTTTATATATATATAGATACCCGAGTATCCACGTATTTTTCTGAACGATCAAAACCGGCTAGTTTAAATTTGCTGCCAAAATCAAAACAGCTGACATAAAGCAACTGTATCGAAGTATTTTCCCATCAACAAACTTGTTTTTTGAATGATTGTGAAGTTTATTTGGTGCAGAAATGATGCCCATTATCTCAAATTACTTCAATACATATTTTCATTTTTACTTTTAATTATTTTTATTTCTGCAAAAAAAAACACAACTTGGCGCAAACAACAAACTCAAATCAGATTTGTATAGTCAGCTGTTCTTAACAATTCACATCGAATAGATGAGTACAAGCTTGAGATATGTTTATTCCACGAGCTGTTTTGTCGTCAGATATGATTTTCATTTTACAAGGGATTACAACAAAACAAAGCTATCTTGTGCCTACATTCTGTAACTGCCGCATCGATAAAATCAGTCAAGAAGAGATGAAAATTGTAACAAATAATAAGAGTTTCGTTCTATTTTTAAACAACGGATTGCGTTGGATACAAATTTGAACGCTGTCAATCATATCAGAAGAAAAGAAATAAAAAGTCTTTTTGACATCTAGGTGAGAAATCTTATTTATATTCAGTCAGTTTATATATCTGAAAGTTCAGAGCAAAATTTCACCCTTTTTGCTGTCAAATACTGAGGAAAGTGAACACTCTGAAATAAAAACTGCACTATTTGATTCCCCTGCTTTTTCAAAGTGACGCAAGATAAAACCTCTGTTCGTTTACTTCACAAAATTGCCAGTTTCTACCAATTTCAGTCCAAAGCTCTGTCAAAGTTCATATCAACAAAATTCAATAAGACTAATGTTTGGTTTCACAAATATTTAACAGGATTTAAAAATTTTTAAATGAAGTATTTTGTATGGAAAAAACGTCATTTTAAGATTTAAAAGCCTTTTAAATTGTTAAAAAGGCTTCATGAAATCGGTCATAAAACTGGTAAAAAGTGGATGTTTTGGAAAGTAAATGAACAGACCTAATTTGTGAGTGCTCAGAATTATAAAGAAGCTTAATAATTGCGAATTCCTATAAACAAAGAAATCGATTTTTTTCTAAACAGAATCGATTTCTTCCTAAACCGAATCGATTTTTTTCTGTCAATCGAAAGGAATTCGTAAAAGAATATAATTTTTTTTAGTGTGATTGTGTGTGTTACTAGACACCCGCAATTAATTATTTTTGTAGTTATATTGACTGAAAATATTGCTGAATATTTTGTTTAATTATGTAGAATTCGTTGCAACCGAAAAATAAACAACTCATCTTCCAAACATTCCGCGACTTTCAATTTGACGTAATAGAAATGTCAATTCTTCATCGTGCGTGTGCAAATCGTTGTGAAATCTTGCAAGATTTGTTTTGACAGAAAATAAATCGAATGTTTTGACTCAAAAAAATCCCTACATTCAATAACTTGGAAATTAACTATCTAAATAAATTGTTTAACTTAAAAGCAAATTGATAACAAAACCAGACTCATGGTGTGAGATTTTTGACGTGAGGAGTGAGATTTTGACGTTTCGTAAATAAAAGTGGTTCTATACGTTTGTTAATTTATTTTGTAAGTTTTTCCATTTCTGAGAAATTTGTTCTCAATTCGGAGTTTTAACCGATTTTACACATTTTACTGAAAAAAAGATACCAAACAGAGACCTAGTGTCGTGATAATCCAATTTTGTAATTCAAGAATTAACACAAATTGAAAAGCAAAGTTTCGTGCAAATGAAACGTTCGTTAATTATGTATGGACATACATTCAAGTGCTGTTCAGTTTTCATATTATTCGCGGAGATCGAAATTCTGTTATGTGAATTTTCAGGAATGGGGGAGTTGATCTTTGAACAAAATCAAGTTTAGCTGAAGAGAAACAGAACTAGGTGAAGCCGATGAACTCTAAAGTAATATTCTTCCGTAAAAAAAAAAAAAATTATAATCAAATCAAAACAACTTTAAATGGTTACACATAAAAATTGACGTCCAACACACCTTTAGAATATATTATTAGCAATTTTAGTCCTTAAACGAATTTCTCAAAGCCAACATCAGAATTAATTATCTGCCGAATAAGTACCGTATTTTTAAGTATTTATTATTCACAACAAAGAGCCCCCAAAAGCCACAAAAAATGACCAACATGATTATTGTTATTATACTGAATCACACTTTAGGCAGAAGTGTTCTCTCATTGAAGCTAATAAATCAATTTTAAAATGCGGTTACATTAAAAGAAGCAAACGATTCAAGGCTTTGTGTATAAATTTACTTTGTATTCAAAGTAAAGAAGCTATTAAATTGAAAAAGTATGCCTATAACACAATTTTTACTTGCTCTCTATAGGGCAAGTATTGGTTCCGTGTAAGAACAAAAATCAAGGTTTCAATCAAATCCAACTTTACGATGAAATTATGGACAAGTTAAAAAAGAGGTTTTCGTCAATTATACCATCAGGTATAATTTGGTATAGGTTTTTTTTTTAAATAATGATTTTTGTTTTAGCTCATCTAGAACGGATTTCGGGACTGTTTTTTTTAATTTTCTCGAACACGTCTCCGACGATTTGGATAAGACTTTTTACCTGTGATGAATGAAACAATTTCAAAAATACTACGGGTTTCTGGATTTACAATTTTGTTCTAATTTCAATACGGTACTTCTGATTTAAGTACAAATTTTAAAAAATATTGCATTTCAAATTTTGACTGTACATGTACATATGTTATGAATGTTCATATAAACAAAAAAAGGGATTTTTTAAGTAGGTACTTGTGACTTTTTCACACTTTCTCTTTAAAAATATTATAATATTTGAACCATTCATCTTTAAGACAAGACTTTAAATTTAAACCATAAAGCTGGCCATACACGATAAAGCCTTTTAGTTCGGCCGAGCCAAATTGCGTCGTGTGATTGAACTTGGCCAAGCCAATTGAATTTTCAGGTAGTCGAAAATCTACGAGCCAAATGGCTGGATCGCGTATGGCCAGTTTTAGAGCAAGTTCGTGCGATCTATTCGTGCATTTAATTTATAATTTTAATTTATTTACATATTTTTTGTATTAATTTTTTTCTAAAGCAAAAAATATTCTCAATTGCTTTGTTTATAGTTGAATTTATATTAATTTTGTTTGTATCATATTATAATACAGCTGTACCTAAATTCACCTAACTTTTGAAATTTCCTTTTATTTACAGCCTTGAAGATGAGATTGAACATTTTGGATCATTGGGGCGTACCGAAAGTAGCTTAGATACAGCGGATGCTTTAGGTGAGTAAAGTAATCATTATTTTCTATATATGAATTGTTGAATGGAAGAGAACACTGCAAGTGCTCGAGCCAAATTATACTTTTTGTTTTTTATTTGGTACTGAACAAAGGTGCCATGACTAATAGTTAGTTCACTGTACAATTCTTTATTGAAAAAAATATTAAGACAAACAAAGTTTTATTTTTCTGCAATGACGTTCTTCCACTCAGGCACTCACCGATTTAATTTTAACTCGTGCTATATGTATGTACATAATGTGTAGGTGCTAAAATGGCAAGTTATGCATTCGTTCAAACAAGCGAACTCGGAATGACGATGTCTGTCTGGATTCTCGGTTAATTTCAATTTTTTAGGACCGAAAATTACATTACCTACCTGTCATTCAACATTATTTATTGACGACCTTATCACGCAGCGTATCTCCGAATGTTTCTCTTCGTTGATGATATAGTTATCACCAGTGGGCTCGGGTGGTTGATAAGGTTGCTTGTCAGTTTTGTTTTTGCCACATTGCCCATGAATTTGTCCAGTGGTATGATTTCTGATGCTTCGTAGAGTCTATGGTTGCTGACGCGCAGAATTTTCCTCTCGAATAATATAACAGCCATTTTATTGACTTTTTTCAAAACTAGTTTCATAGCTAAACTATAGTTTTATAGAAGTTTATAGTCCCAAATTTAGCACGGTGGTGTTATGGATTTAGAGTTTTATCCGAAGCTAATTCTAAATATTTTTTCGAGTTTTACATAGCTGTCAAAAATTTTTTGAATAACACCGATTTGAGCACCTCCAAACATCTATAAAACTAGTTTTGTCATGAAACTAGTTTTGAAACAAGTCAATAATATGGCTGTAAGCATCTTCATGTCGGTTTTGGACATGAAAGTGACTCTAGACATGCCAATTATAACAGTTTTGGTTTACAAAAGTACTGTTTATGCGGCCCCGCAGTTCCGGGGCCCTCCGCCGGTGGGCATACTTCAGGCACCCAGAGTTTTTTTTCAAGTCGCGCAAAGCGTGTTAACCATGACCACTTTTAATGGCGAAAAACTGTTAGTTATACATTCTCGTCCTTTGGATATAGTTAATGCTCTGGCAGCTTGCAGCTGACCGTATGTTTCGCTCTCCCACGGGTCTTCTGAAGCAAGCAAACTCGGATGTGGTTGAGTTGACTTTGATGCCCTATATTTTGCAGACTTCTCACGTATTCTTCTACTTTTCGTGGAGACGTACATATATTGGCAATAACAATTTGAATGAGTTGTTCTGGCGTAAATATGATCATGTGTGAAATAGCAAAATATTCTGACTCTGAGTACAAATCGTATGTCAGCTGTCAATTCTACTGTCATATTAAGATATGAACCACGCAATTCGAATATCGCTCAAACACGCAAATGTGTGTTATTTTTAAATTTGTGACATTATTATTCTCAACATTTTATACCTTGTACTTATATTTCTCTATTTATTTTCCAAATTGCAGTTTTATTTGAATGTGTATTTTTCTTTTCAGCGGATGCTGTCATATCTGGAGATAATTCACAGCCCGGAAGCAATGCATTTTTCCCAGCAATTTTTCCATCCTACAATAATCCCTTCTTCACTAATTCCATGTTTTCACCTTTTGGAAACATTAATTTTGGAATGGAAGAAACAGCAACTGTGCCATGGTGGAGAGGGTGGGTAAAATTATTAAACAAAATTATACAAAATAATGTCCAGGTATTTTTGGTAGACGTTGCCTTTTCAAATTATCCATTTCAGGAAGTGATTCGTATGAGATTGGGTCGTGACAAAAAAATATTTGTATGGGAGCGGGGTCTATTTCCCCCCTGTTTATTCGACATAACAACTAAAAAATTTATCTTAAAATTAATATTATTTAAAAAACAAAGGAAACATTTGAAATATAATGCTACAGCTTGTCTTGAAGACAAACATTTGTTGGAGTAACAAAAATTGATCTTAATTATCTGAAATTTTGAAGCTGGTAATGCCAAGTTTTTCTTTTTCAAACAAATTTTAGCAGCAAAATCTTTAGCTCTTTAAAATGAAATATTTTCATTTTAATTAAAAAAATTTAAATCTTATGTCCTTGAGGGGTATATTTTATGCAGCAAAAAAGTTGAAGCAATTTATAAAATTCTTGGCCGGAAAAGTTTTTTTTTCTAAGTGTAGTGAATAGTTTGATAATAAATAATTATTACAAGCTGGCCCAGGTAGACAAACCTAAGCTTCGCACAAAAATTACAAAAGAAAATATTTAAGCTAATTTTTGTAATCGAATATTTCTTTATGGGTTTTAACATACTTCACGTTATGAATGGCTATATAAGTAAAAATATGATCCTATAAGTCCAACCTTTATAACTTTGTCAACACAGGGAGAATTATTGTAGTAAAAAACACTTAATTTTTTTTATCCCATTTGACTCTATAAATAACAATTTTTTTTACATAAACTTTCACAAACCAAAAGAAATTTTGAAATCAGATGCTACTTTTCATCCTATAAATGATAATTTTCTGAAAAAAATCTCTAGGGCCTTTCACTAAAAAACAACCTTTCTAAAACCAAACGATCTTATCTTAGATAAAGTTTTTTTTTATTTTTACCCTATTTCACCCTACAAATGTTGTAATTTTGAAAAAGAATATGCCTTAAACCATTTCCTAGGAAGAACCTTTCAAACAAAAAAGGAATTTCTTAAATCTGACAATTATTTTATTTTGACCCCATTTCACCCTACAAATAACAAAAGTTGAAAAAGA
Organism: Leucozona laternaria; assembly: GCA_932273885.2. Classification (NCBI taxonomy): domain Eukaryota; kingdom Metazoa; phylum Arthropoda; class Insecta; order Diptera; family Syrphidae; genus Leucozona; species Leucozona laternaria. The sequence goes on from OW026366.1 coordinate 36,622,312, forward strand.
ATATCCCAAAAGCCATTTCCTAACCGCCTACAGTGCCACCTCTGTTGAACGATAATTTAATCTAGCCTAAAAAACGAAATTTGGACATACAGCGCCACCTGTTGAGAATTTTCTTTTTCCATCGCGGAGCAATTACAAAAAAAAAAACGCAAAAGGAAGTATCCAAATTGGTCCAGTCGTTTTCAAGTTTTAAGCATTCGAACCCACCACGACCCATTTTTATATATATAGAATATTAAGAATGCTAAAAAGTAGCTCAAACAAAAAAGTGCTCGGAAAAAAACTACAGGTGTGCTGCTGTAAGAACTACTTGCATATATTAAATAGAAAACATCTGTTAAGGGTTGTATTGACATTAATGGGCACATGGAATGATGATATAATTAATTAAGCAAACAAATGAGTCAGTGTGCATCTTTTCAAAGATATGATCTCCCTCTCTCCTACGATATATGGTTTGTGTAAAATTCGTTAAGTTACGAAAAAAATAATTTTTGTTATTTACTTTTGTATTTGTTCCCAATTGTTTTTTTTTTTAATATAATTGTATTAATAAACGAATTCTATGTTTTCAGCGCCTCGCAATTTATAGTCTTGCATTTTATTTCTAATCGCATCATTGACAATAAAGAATTCAAGCTCGAGTGCAAAAGAATTAATTAATTAATAATTCAAGCCCACTGCATCAACTATTTAAGCTCATTGTGCAATTAAAGATAATGTCTATATTCCTCACAATTTCCATAAACAATGCCGCCTGTAAAGAGAAGATTATCTTAGTTGAAGCCTATTTAAAAGATCATTACCAATTAATCGTCTGTTAGCCGTTCTTATAACTAGCCTATTAACGAGCTCAATGAAGTAGATTGACTTATGTGGCTATAGGTCTATTGAACAAAAAATTACTGAGAACATCGAAATGTGTTTTTTAATAACACTTTTCGGATTTATTTACCTTTAGATAAAGATAGTTTTAATTAACTAATTTTTTTTTTAATCTGTGGGAACATCTTCAGGAAAATAAGATTTTCGTTAACGACTAAACATATTTTTACGGCAGTGACTGTTATTTTCGGTCCTTGAAACCAAGCTTTTTTCAACTCCGACCTCAGAATTGATCAATTACGTCAGGTTTTCAAGTCAAGATTTTTTTCGCTAAAATTAACGATGTCTAGAAAGTGCTAGTCTTCTTCTTTGAAATTCTTTACAATATATTTTAACCTCATGCACGACAACAGAATATGCGCTTAGAAAAAAACAACTTTTGTGTGTATGAGTAATTCAACTATATCATTTCACTCGAAACAATGGAAAACAATTTGCCCATCGTAGACCATTTAAATATTCCTGATTAAAATAATTCTCAATTTATCAAGAAGATCTGTTCGTTTGCTTCATAAAACTGCCAGTTTCTAACAATTTTAGTCCAATTTAATTTTGTTTTTTTTTTGTTTTAATTTTGTTTTATTTGACCGAAATTTGTAGGAGTTGTCAGTTTTGGAAAGTAAACGGTCTTGTGAAAAAAATGGTATACAGCTTTGTGGTCCAAAAAGTCAAAAGTAGCGGCAAAAATACAAAGTCCAATGTTTTTTTTTTAATGTTTTGTTTTTATTTCTAATAGAAATATAGCCACAGCTTCAAGGATAGTTAAAAAGTTTGGTTTATATACATAGCTTTTCAAAGTTGGGAAATTTTGTTCTAGAGTAAAAACATAACAAAAAACTGTTTTATTTTTTGCAATTATGGGATATTTAATGAAAAATCTTAATTGTCTTTAATGTAATGTGGTTGTTTTGATTGTAAGTTGGAGATTAATTTCTTTATTTCTTGCTCCATTAAAAGTTGAAAGAAATATTTAATTATTTTATGGTCTAACAAAACAAGCAGCGGAAAATATTAAGTTTTTATCAATATTCCAAAAAAGAGGTTATGATCAATGTGCATAAGGTGGCACTATACTCTGTCCAACAAAAATAGGCAGTACACGTGTTATGTGAAAGCTTTTTCAAAATCAGTAGCGTGCCATATTTTTGCACCATACTTAATTGAAATAACTCCTCCACAAAAAGTGTTTGCCCGCCCGTTAATTTCCAATAGCATCTGACATAGATCCAACGTCCTATTCAAGGCACATCTGAGTGTGCATGTTCACTGAATTGCTGTGGTCAATGGCGGTTGACTGCTGCTTGATGTACATTCAGAGTTACCCGTGTCTATTTGGTAATTCGTTCAGCTTTTTTTTCCTTGAGTTTCTGTATACGTGCTTTTGATTTTCGAACTTTGAGAAAAAGCTTTTAATGATGAGTGTTATCGTGTACGCTACGACAACCCTGTGAAAGCTTTCATGAATAACAGATTTATGCAATCCATTGTAGCCAGAATGAGAGGCAAACGTCCTATCTTGCCTACACTGCCAACGTTTGTTGGACAGAGTATAGTAAGTCTAATAAATGATGAAAATGATGATGATACCAATGTTATCTTAACTGAAAATTAAAATGTATCATTAATTAAAAAAAAGTCGTATTATGTGTTATATTTTATTTTATAAAAAAAAAAAAAAATTATTTATTAAAATTTTGGTCCGTTTACTTTTTCCTCACACTGTCACTGAAACAGTTTATAAGACATGTCAATGAGCCAGAAAATGAAAAAAAAACAACTGTTATAATACTTGCTTAAAACATCAGAAATTGGTTCGTTAAATTTATGCATCCACTGTTGTAAAACAATTTATTTTGTAACACCTTGTAAACAATTAAATAGTCAAAAACTTTTTTTTAGAAAATCTGCTAAATTTGAACTGTTTTTATAGATTTTCTTTAATTCCTTTCATTGTTAATTCCTTTTTGTAAGAAAATCTTACTTCAGCCTTTGTTTAAGTTGATTGAGAAACACCCTGTGAGTATATTTACTTAAAATTCACTATTTTTTATAGCCTTGGAAACTTCCTTTAAGAAGAACAAAAACTTGAAGCGATATCTTTATGTGTTCAAAAGTTATGATTTTTGATACCAAAAAGTTCAGTTTGGACCACAGTACACCGTGGCGTATGCGTACTTTTTTGTGTTACATTTTTTTTTAACACTTCTTACTCTCATGTATTATTTTATAATTTTAAATGGTTGGTATAAACAGGTGGCTAATGTTGCTGTATTATTATTCGTACCCTAGTTCGCAGCTGATGTGAAACGTAATGTGTGTTTGTGTCTCCGACACGACAGCGAAATTCTTAAAAAAAGCTTAGCGAAAAAATACCCATTGAAAGTGTAACCATTTGGCATCAGAGGCAACCAAAATATTGACACCGCAGCTAGAAAAAACACTTTCCTTACCACTGACATAGTTGAAATTTCAAATTCCATTCGACTAATCCAAAACACTCAAAAAAAACGCTCACAGAAAAAAGTGGGAAAATAGTCAAAAATTTTTACGTAAATACCAGGACCACTATAAACGAACTCCTTACATAAGAAACCTAACAACTACGCGTGAGGTTGGGAAAAACACTTTTCACGGGCAGGCATTACTAAAGCAAAGAGGCTCCAGACCAATAGAATTTTTGTAATGTTGAATTGTTAGTTTTGCATGCTCTTCCCAACTAACAATTTAGCTTGTTTTAGGTTCAATACAAGCTATTTTTTGGCTTGTATAATAAAAACATAAGGCCCTATACAAATCATTTTGGAGCACATTACCGAAGCTATTCAACTCCCTTAACACTTTCAATCACAAGTGCTATGCAAGTAAATAGCTTTCCATGAAAAGTGTATATATGAAAACAAAATAAAGAAAGCAATAATCTGTTTATAAATGCTATTGCTTCACTATACAAGTTAATTGACTCCTATAAGACCTTCACTTGCAGGCTGAGAAATAGCTTGCCTAGGATTTTCCATTCAGGCCTTAAACAAGCCAACTAAATTAAATTGTAAAAGAAAAATATGTCTTGGTCTCAATAAAATTTGTATTATTTTTGTTTCTGTACTTTATACAACCTTATATGGGGGGTTTGACTGCTGTTTTGTTTGTTCTGAAATGTATAGTATTTAATTTAATTAGAAAAAAACCAACTTATACTTACATCAATTTTCCGATCGAGATTTGAACTCACGTTATTCTGATTACTGGTCGAGCACTCAACCAACGACGCTAATGCACAACATAGAATAGGTTGTTCAAATTTTAATGACTTGATACTTCAATTATAAACTTTAGAATTTGGCTTATTTAGGACACAAAATTGTATTTTCTCTTTTCTAATTGAATAAACTTTCTAAGTTAACAAAAGGACGTACGTTTAAATAAATAAAATTGGTTGTACTGACTAGCTTTAAAAATTATAAGTGCTAAAATAACTAAAGAACAGAACATTTTTATTAAGATAAATACACCATACCAACTATTATTATAGTTGCAAAATCGGGACAATATTGTTAGTTTGTTATTAACAAAATACATAGGCTATACACTTGCATACGTTTGCTATTTGAAATTGCACAACTTGCATAAATAAGCTATTAACAAAATGCAAAGGCTAAACACTTGCATAGCTTTGCTATAAACAAACTGAAAATACAATTTATGCGTTTGCTTGACTAATCAAGTTATTATTATGAAAATTCATAAAGCTGTACACAATTGTTTGATTAAAAAAAAAAAGGAAATTCAAAAAGTTTAAGTCACAATTATATAAATTAATAAAAATTTGTTTTTCCGAAATTACATAAATATAACAGACTACAATCGAAATTTTCGTAAACATATTTGGCTTTATTAAAGAAGCCATATAAAAGATGTTTGTTATTACTTTCAGAAGAATGCTTTACTAAAGCTATTATTTCGCACTTCAAAAATTAATTTTGAGATATTTATACAGGCCTTAAAGAGGCATAATTAAACAGACTCGCATAGAACTATTTTTTTAATGAAAGCAAGAAACAAGCTATTTATCAAAAATATATATAAATAAATGATTGACTTGCATAAGTAAGCCTTTTGATAATTCTATGCGAGCTAAAGCTTACCAAATTCTAAAAATTGGACCTTAAACAAGGTAGATTCTTACTTGGGTTGTTACCTGTCCTGTCCTGTAACAAAGATAGTTGAAGACAACAACGATGCTGATAGTAACGAACAACATCTTGCTGAATTACTTGATCCTGACAATCTTGAATCCATTCACCACATAAAAAAAGCCACAAAGCTCCATCATAAATCAAGTGACATTTAAAAGAATTAGCATTCATAACTTTAAATTTAATGAAATAATATGTGACTCTAAGCTTAACTCAAAATTTTGAATCCGTATAAGTCATTTCTCTTTAAAGCGACTTCAAAGGGTCTTGTTCTAAAGACTTCACTATAAATAGTTTATAAATTTATTTGTAAATTTTTTAGATAAATAAATATTGAAATTTGGTTCTGAAATATAACATTCTACTAATAGTAGTATCTTCAAAGTGTATTAATTCACCAACATAAGTACCTACACTTACACTATTTTACAGTGACTTATTTCACTGAAAAACATGTGTCCCGGTTTGGAACGTAAATAATATTTCTTTTGCTCGTATACGATTATATTATAGTCTTCAATTGAGGAAATCACTTATTCTGCCTAAAGTAGATAATAAATTAACGCCGAACGTTGCAAATTTGAGCGTTAGCATCAAACATACACCCCATCGGTGCTGCCATAGTCGTATAGTCGGCTTTTCGCCATCATCAGTGACAATAAAATTGATGCCATCGCCCGCCATTGAAACTGAAAGCGACTTGTGCTACAAAATGAAAAGTGTATCTATTGTTTTAAAAATAAGAACTTATTGTATTATAGTACACTGTGCTGTTAGTTTGTTTAGATAAATAATTCATCCATCATTTTAAATGGGATCAGTTAGAAAAACAATGAAAGAGAAACCGAATGAGAAGAAAACTAAAAGGAACATTGTTTGTCAGATCATGATGAGTCTGACGTCAAAGTGCATTTTCGAGTGAAAAATGCAAAAAAAAAAAAAATAGTATATCAGCACGTAGGTTTTGTAATAATTGATTTTTTTGTACTTTTGTGAAATTCACTACATGGTTCGAACCGATTTATAGTAAGATCGAGGACACGCCCATGGAGTAATTAATTGTTGGCACACTTTGAGGGGCCAGCAACATAGTCTTATTAAGTGGCACTTAATTGGCCAAAATGGGAGACTTATTGGGTTCAAATTAATAAGGTTTCTTCATTCCAAGTGCATGTTATTAAATTAGATCGATAAAGAGTTTAAACAATTGCATGTCGGCGTGCTGGACTGCACCTTGCACAGATTTGGATTTGGATTTGGTTCCATTTGACCATTTTGAAAGTACATACATACTTGTTATGCTGAGAACATGCTAGACTTCTTGGAGAGTTTAAAAACTGCAGGTGGTATGTTTTGTTTAGTAAAATTGCAGGATCCACTGCTATTATATGCAAGGCATCCTTCCCAATATTGCTTCAGTGTTTCTTAGCCACAGCTCAAGCTATCAACAGGGTCAGTGGCGTACAAAGGGGGGGCTTAGAAAAATGAAATAATGGGTGATTTTTTAAGAGGTTTAGAACTTTTTAAAAAAAAAAAAACACAAAAAATTCGAAAAAATTAATGAAATATTTATTTGAATCGATAGTTTGAACCTTGCAATTTAATGTTTAAAGATAATTTCATGCAAATGTTGACCGCGGCCGCGTCTTAGGTAGCCCATCCGCTGAGTCCAATTTTGGCATACTCTTTCACACATATCGGTCGGTATCTCACGAATGAATGCATGGATGTTGGCTTCCAGTGCGTCAATCGAAGCGGGCTTGTCCCTATAGACATTAGCCTTGACATACCCCCACAAAAAACAATCTAATGGTGTCAAATCGCACGATCTAGGCGGCCAATTGACCGGCCCGAAACGTGAAATTAACTGTTCACCAAACTCGCCTCGCAATTGCGCCATTGTTTCGCGTGTTGTGTGGCATGTGGCACCGTCTTGTTGAAACCACATATCATGCAAGTCAAGAACTTCCATTTCGGGCAAAAAAAAGTTTGTCATCATCGCTCGGTAGCGTTCACCATTGACAGTAACGCTGCGATTCGCATCATCTTTGAAGAAATAGGCCCAATAATGCCGCCGGCCCATAAACCGCACCAAACAGTGGCTTTTTCGGGATGCATTGGTAGCTGTTGCAATGCTTCTGGCTGATCTTCACTCCAAATGCGGCAATTTTGCTTATTTACGTACCCATTCAACCAAAAATGAGCCTCATCGCTGAACACAAGCAGCGCGCGATGAACATTTCGAACCGAGCACGAATTTTGATAGTAAAATTCAATAATTTGCAAGCGTTGTTCATTTGTAAGACGATCCATGGTTAAATTGCAAACCAAACTGAAGCTGTTTGACAGTGACACAAGGTACTAAACACACGTCAGCTGTCAAAACCAGTGTTGCCAAAACCAAACCAGCCAAAAAATCACCCGTTACTATGCTAAGATATTTAAGCATATCGGAGAATAAATTTAATTATTCTTTCGTTAAAATTTTAGTGGAATTTTAGTAGTATTTAAAAGAGAACTAGGTATGGATATCGTAATGAATTCACTAGCTCCTACCACACGTAACCTTTATTTTGTTTGACATTTCATACGAATCTCAGTATTCACAGAAACTTAAAATTAATTTCATTGATTTGCAATCAGGGCAAAGACCCAAATCGATTTCAAACATTTCATTTTTCTTTATTTTTCCATTTGAAAAAAACCGATAAACGAAATGAAATGCCACCACCTGAAAAAATTGCATTCGTTAACATACTAAACCTCGACTGGAATCAGAAGTAGATTATGTTCTCAAACTCTTTTCATACCTTTTATAAAGGTAATGGGCCGGCCGTATTCATAAGCCGTATTTTATTATCGCCGATGGTCCATATAGATCATCTCATGAAAATAAAAAATACGGATCTTAGTGACAACTGTGTTGTATACCTATCTCTTTTTTCCTTGTGTTTATTTATTTTCATTTATTCGTTGTCTTGTTTCTTTACACTACAGTTCACAATTCCTAACCATATGCAAAGCAGAAACTAAACTTTTGGTTCATGAAATGCGATCCTGATAGAGGGCAGGATCTCATGTTCTTGATGTGATGCATGTATTTTGATGATATATATGGATCATCTTATAAAAATCTTCACAAAAACGGCTATTGTCATTTTAAACTATTGCTTAGTTAAACCTTAACCTTAACCTTCAATTTTAATTTAATTTAATTTTGGTCAATGGACTATTTTTGAAGTCGAATAAGTTATTAAACTTCCATTTTTATATACAGAAATGGAGTTGGAAGAACTTGTATTAATTGATCTTATTTTAACTGTAGTTAAGTAAAACATGAGTTTAGCAAACCACTATGAATACACCCCAATAAAAATTCGTATTAACAGAATTTCCTTTGAAAATTCATACTTTATTTATTTCATTGTATTAGCTGGCTTGCGCTATTTTTAATTCTAATATAAAACAAAATTATAAGATCACTTAGGGCGACTTGCACCAAAGGATAAATTTCTAAAATTGGAGATAGCTATCCTTGGATATAAAAATAAGTTTATTATTTTTGTTGTGACGTTGCACAAATGAAAAAACTAACTTGGATAAGTAACTATAGGATACTTATTTAATTACAGAAAGAGAAACATTAGAAAAAAAAACAATGAAACTTAAGTCATAAATGTCATGTTTTTTCTGATTTTTTTAAATAGTTTCATTCTCTATCGGTTTTGCGATGTCTAATTCACTATAAAAGCGTTCAAGAGCTCCAAATTTTACCACTTTGTAGATTCTCTTTTTGAGCTTAGCAATTCAGCAATTGGCCAAAGGTATTGTTGTTTTGTATATTTTGTTGTGACGTGCTTACATAATTATGTGCATACATCTGTTGAAATCTTAATAGATAAGTACAACTAAAAATAAATAACATGATTTTGGTAGAAGAAGACCTTAACAAAAGACATCAGTGACGTCCTCTTTCATTAATTATAGCAAACGAAAATTGGAACTTGTAGATATGTACATACATACATACATACATACATACATATGTAGAAAAACTTAAACATCATGAGCATAATAATAATGTTTTCTCGCTTTTTGTAATCAGTTTTGAAAGTTTTCCCTTCCTTTTAAATTAATATTGACAGTTAATAAGAGTTATCCAGAGAAATGAGACTGGATAACTATTTTAAATATTTATCTATGGATAGGTTGATAAATGTAATGGTGCAACCAGTTTTTTTTTAAATTAGATAAATTAGCTTATCTCAGGATAAATCAGTAGTTACTGCTGTCAGATAACTTTGGTGCAAGTGGACCTTAAAGAAAAAAAGAAATTCCATACATAAATATTTAAATATGAATATGATTATCCCACTACTGTTGTTTAAAACGAGTCGATAGAAGACGATTTTCATCATTTAGGAATATTTGAAAAATAAAGTTTTATTCATCGAAAACAGCAGTGGTAAGGGGTAATATATAACCCGCATTGTTCTCAAAAAAGTTTTTTTTTTTTTAATATTTAGACTATTGAAAGAAATGTGGAAGGCTGAAACCGAAGAAACTATGCCAAAAACTTGTTTAGCTTCTTTTTAGCAGTGACGTCATCAGAGCCAGAAGGATTGTTTTCCACTTTGAGACGGTGAAACGTGGCTGATTAGCGGCGGATTAGCTTTTTTGAATATTCACAAAGAAATCGATGTAATCCCTGAAGAATCAAATAGCTAATAAAAAAAAAGGAGAATGGATTTAATTTTTTCACAAAATTTTATTACTTAAATTTGTTAATTCAAACTAAAAAAAATATCAACAAGTTTTTAAAAAAATATCTTTATTTGTAAGGAAAATATATGATTAAAATTAATTAATAACTAGGGTTTTTTTCTTCATTTTTTCATTGAAATTTTACTTCTTATTCATATGAAGTGGCTAATAATAAGAAAGGCTCTCATTTTTGTGGTAGTTTTAGCCAAACCTTAAAAAATGTCTGCCATAATTGAGAGAGTCCTTATAATATTGCACATATACAAATTTTCAAAAAAGTTTTTTAAAAGTTGATTTTTTAAAAACGGGTTTGTGATTTTTTTTTTTTTAATTTTATTTAAATTGAACATTAATTAATGCTCTTAAAATTGGCTTACCAAAATTTTCAAAAATTGTAAGTTAATTAGGGATTTAAGAACCGATGCAACAACTTTAAACATTTTTTTTTTTTTCAGAAATGCTAATGATGAAATTGTCAAATCAATTTCAAAAGTTGTTAAGTGAATTTATTTATAGTTTAGTTGATTTTTCAGTGTGACTTTTGTGAATTTTTTCATGACATCCTTGCGATGTCTTGAAATGGCCCAATTTAAGCCGACAATCGGTGCCAACAACAATTTTTTTTTCTCTTATACTACGTTTTCACCGAGCACTAAATCGCGATTTAAGTGGATTTAGCATAAATCCTCTTCAAATCTCCAAGATCTACCATACAAATTGAAATCTCCTCAAAAGAAGATTTAAAATAAATCTCATTGAAATCTTCTTGCAAGAAGGAGATTTTCAAATCAAACAATCCTAATTTTTGTAGAACGCACCCTTTTAAACGTCAGTTTTTCCATTGAAATAAAAAAAAATTATAAAATATTTTTGCGCGTTGGCTGTAGGAATAAAAATGCAAGTATTTACAATGTATTTCATATATTTATAATAATATTTTGGTAAACAATACAAATTCCAGATAATGCAATAACCAAAACACACAAAAAACAACGGACAACCTAGACACTGGAGGATGGGGAGCTTCTCATTGAAGAGTGGGTCGAAAAATTGTGTTTTTTTCTGAAATTATGGATTCTCCTATACTCTAATTCTATCTAATGTTATTTTGAAGAATAAAATGGTGTGATAACAATAGATTTAGGTTACTAGACTCATTTTTAATAAATAGTTTATTCAAAATTAATTGTTTTATTGCTCAAAAATTGTTTTTTTTTCCGTTCGCTATACTTTCGCCGATTATATTTGTTTTACTCTTGTCAAATTGAGTTGACAATTGAATGGCAATTCAGACTGAAAACGTCAATTTAATCTCCTTTTTTGTGGTGAAAACACTTCAAGATTAATTTTAAATCTCCTACCTTAAATCCCGCATTATCTCTTGGTGAAAACGTAGTATTAACTTCAATCAGAATTAAGATTTATTTTGAAAATAAAATTAACAGTAAAAAATACATTAAAAAAAAAAAATAAGAAAAATGAAACAATATAGCTTACTTAACATTTGTATCAGTTAACACATCAACAATATCACCCTCACCAGATTTACCTTCATGGTAATCATCATTATCGCATTGATAAATTGTTTGGTTTAATTCGCATATCAGATGAGTGTGAAAAGTCCTTTCAGTTAATTTTTTTTACCTGCATTGAATGATGCTGTTGTTAAACGATTTCAGGGTTTTATTTTCCAACAGTTCATATAAGAAAATGTTCTATCCACTTCCACATTGCTGACAGGCAAAGTTAGTAATTATATTCCAAAATATAAGAAGTCCCCGAAAAATAATTTTTCTGAAATATTTTTCAAAATTTAAGCTAATTCTGGGCAAAATATTTTACAAATTTCAGAACTTAAAAAAAGTATCGTCTAAGATTAAAGGTTAAACCAATTTATAGCCCAATTATGATTGGGGTGTTTTATTGAAATTGTTTTCAGAAATTTGGGAAAAAGATGGCTCAATTACCAATAAATAGTCCAAAAACTGCCTATCCATGCGTTCACATATATAAGGGCGTATTCATAGTAGTCATTTTAAAACTGTTGCTAAGTTAAACGTGAGTTTAATTGAATTTTCTATGACAAATTTGTATTCCTATGAGTTAGTCCTCCAATATTTTAAGTTGAATAATTCAATATACTTATGTATTTTTATTTTAATAAACTTATAGGAGGTAATTGAGTTGAAAATAGCAGCTGTATTCTTTGATTCATTTAACATTAACCTGTAGTTTAGTAAGGGGTGTTTTTTTTAGACGTGTGGATTTCAATCTGGCAATACTTTTGTCGGAGTTGGTCTTTTTGACAGCTGTCACTAATGTAACAGTCAACGCCATGATTAATGACTTTTTCGTTCATGAGTTGGAGGATATTGATGTGGACGACTTTTGGTTTCAACAAGACTGCGCCGGCGCTTAATGCCATACAGCCAACGAAACAATCAATTTATTGAAGGAAACTTTTGGTGATTTCATTATCTCGCGTCGTGGGCCTGTGGCCTGGCCTCCAAGATCGTGCGATTTAACACCGCTGGACGTTTTTTGTGGGGTTATGTGAAGTCGCTTGTCTAAGCAGATAAGCCCGAGATGATTGACGCCTTGGAAGATAATTTTTATATTTATAGCAAAAAGTGGTCGAAAATTGGGCCTCTCGGCTGGAATTTGTTCGAGCTAGCCGCGGCGGCGGCCACTTGCCCGAAATCATTTTTAAAACTAAATTCTAAATTCTTGGCCATAACATTAAATTATATGCGTTTTATTTCTTCTTGAAAACTACACGTCTTTATATGACTATGAATACACCCCATTATGTGTGCAACAACGCGCTGTATTGTTCATTTTTATTCCCTCAAATGTTTGTGGTACTTGGAATAAAATAAAGGCTTCCATAATTAATAAATTTTTTTGTAAATCCGATGAATACCTTTATACTCAGGCGTTAAAACCACAGTGTGATCGTGCATAAAAACAAGCATGTACGACCCAGTGGTGCATTTTAGTTTTGTACGAATTGCCTATAATAAATGTGATGACTTATGATATTTTCAGTCTGTTTCAACATTTCCAACTTACCCATACTAAAATAAATACCAAAGACTACTTATATGTACGTAATTTTCACAAAACAAGTTTTTTTTTTATTATTTATTTGCAGTAAAAATGTTTGCGTTGATCGTGTAGAAAACGAAGACGACACCGATGATGATGCGGATGAAAAAGCAACAACAGACGAATTCAAGCCACAGCCGATCTTTGGAGGACTCCATTTTTCTGTCAATTCATGTGTCGAGAAGCCACACAAGCATACCTGCAAAAAAATGTGAGTAACTATGTACAATTGTACATTTACCCTATATCTGTACACGAAATCCTTAAGATAAAGCATTTTAAGTTGTTAGAAAAAAAAAAACTTGCCCCTCGAGTTATTTGTAAGAATTATTTGCTGATATATTTATAAGGTAATACCTTATATATTATTATGGTTTGATCACTTGTCACCGATTGTATTTAATATAGTCTATGATGGACATAGTTAATCCTTTTCGACTATACTTTGCATTGTTAGTTTTGATATCGCACAACATCTTCTTCATTACGTGACATTTTATATGCAAAGGGGATAGTTGACTAAATGCCAGTTCGTAAGCACACCTCGAGGAACGTGATCAAATATATGTAATTATAATATGTGTTGTACATCGAATAGTTTCCTGGTTTGAGCATAAATTTCAGTACAGCGCCAGCGTTTGGAGATGAACTTTGAATTTAGCAATGTGAACTTGTGGGTGGCCGTATAAGATAACGAAAAGTATAGCTCATCAACACAATTAAGTATATACATTCCAGGATCCACTGGAAACGTACCTTTCGTTTTAAAAGGACAAAATTTATAAGCAGTGGTTTTGAACTAAATGAGTAGTTACATTCATTTAATAAAAACTGATGGTAGCAGACAGTACAATTTATGTTTTTTGAATTAAGTTCAAAAAGCAAAAAGACCAAAAACAAAAACACCTATTTATGTATTATGTAGGTAATAACCAATTTTGTGACGGTATCAAAAACAAAAAATTGTGTGAGTGCCGGTACTCATGGATAATATGTGTAAACATCAACGTGCGCGGATCCAAAACGGGCTTATTTTTGCTTGAAGGGGATCTTAAGATTTTTTTCACTGAACGCACCCATCCTAGTATGCAGATCGTAACGTTGCACACCGTAACGTTGCACGACGTAACGTTGCACACGAACGTTCACGTTTTTTTTTCACTCTACCCTAGCATAGATGTTTACACATCAAAAAATTCTTTAGTACCTACTTTCAAAGAGGTCGATCTATTTAAAAGCTAACGGAATCTTAAAATTTGTTGGTCCCAAAAATGTTTGTTTTTTGTCTGTTTGAATGAATAAAAAAAAAATTGCGTAGAAAGAATTGTAGCATATTTATAGGCCTGTGGCCAGTGTTAAAACAAGTAAGAAAAAATAGCTAGATTGGTTTTAATTTTTAATACAAAAAGTAGCTAGAAGTCGCCTGAATGAAACGATGGACAAAATGTAAACAAAAAGAAAAGAAAATTTGAGTTACTTCACTATTATAGTTGCATTTCGTGTTTTACTCATATCATACACGATTCGTCATCAGATGAACGCTCATCGGCATTATTACTTGAACGAGTCGTAATCTCTAAAGGAAGGTTTTTGTAATACTGATGAATTGGTGGAATGTATGGCAGAAGATCAAGCATATCTTTCTTCTTTGCAGCAGTCACAGGTCTTCTTGATCTATAGAGTAGGCCTTGTTTAATGTTGCATAAGTTGGTATTGGATCGTCCTTGCTTTTTTTGTACTCAGATCAACTTCAAAAAACGGTGTGTCTGGGTTAAGGGTTTTTTTTGAATTTAAACTGCAGAGGATAATCTTCTCCAAATCTGAGGCATCTTATATTAAGCCAACTAAGGTCATAGCCACATTTTGTCTTTTTTCTGTTTGTGATGGATGCTCCCAACGCAGCAGTGCTTAACAGTTCTGTATTTTTAATTTCAGTGAATTTAAAATGAGGTGTTTTGCGTTTTGCATTTCTTATGATGTCAACCCATTGGTCTGGGCTATAAATTTGAATATAACGACGACTGGCGCTCTCAATTGTACCAAACTCTCCATCATTGGGAAGATAAGAATGCCCTGGTACCAAGAACCTGTGGTCTATAGTCTTAATTCTGTTTTTATGGTCGTCAACAAGCTTCAAGAAAGAAAGCGCAGTTTTAGGCCTAGCACCCACTAGGCAACTTAGATGCCAGCAACTTTTAGTTACTGGCAGTCGTATTTATTAGATTTTTTTAGAACA
Source organism: Leucozona laternaria (assembly GCA_932273885.2). NCBI lineage: Eukaryota > Metazoa > Arthropoda > Insecta > Diptera > Syrphidae > Leucozona > Leucozona laternaria. The sequence goes on from OW026366.1 coordinate 36,637,498, forward strand.
CGCTTAGACAGTTGTCCAGCTAGTCATTGGCTAAATATTTTAGCCATCTCCCTATTTATAAACGGATTCCATAAGTTGTCTAACTATCCAGGGTTGTTATCGAAATACGTCCTCATATATTCTCTGACATGCCTGTAATATGTCAATCGGGAATGAACTAATGAATTTGAGTGAACTTTGTAGAACAGCTGTTTCAACTATACAAACATTTTCAAGTCAAGCATCCAAAGCAAGGCTTTAGAATGGGATTATAAACACCACTGTGGGTGTAGGAGAAATTGTGGCTGGCTATGAAGTCAGGGAGGTGACTGTAAGATTACCTATCTCATCACGGCTATTGAAAGAGAAAATCGAAAGGCCAATAATAAGAAAAAAAAATCATTTACAAAGCCGTTGGTAGGACTCGCAGTAACCGCCAATCAAAGTTTGTCCCATCGCACTGATGATTTCGTAAAAGGACAGTCTTTGTGCTCCAATTATATAAATCTCTTGGGTCTTAAATATAATTTTGGCCAGTTTGTTCCCAACTGATCGTCTTAAATCAAGGATTGTTAAAACTGGTATATAGTCCCATGTACATGTAAAGGGTGTTTTTTTTTTAGACGTGTGGCTTTTAAGAAGAAATAAAACGCATAGAATTTAATGTTATGACAAAAAATTTAGCTTTATTATTAAGTTAAGGGTTTGCCATTATGTTTTAAAAATGATTTCGGGCAAGTGGCCGCCGCTGCGGCTGGCTCGAATAAACTCCAGCCGAGAGGCCCAATTTTCTACAGCTCCAATTGTTGCGCGCGATCGCGGATGGACTCATTTGGGTCTTCTTCGATACTCTGCTCCACAGCAGCAATAGCGTCTTCGGTGCGCACTGTACGGCGTCTCTGAGAAAGCGCGGACTGAACCATTATTTTGGTAAAAAATTTGAACGATTTGCAATCGTTGTTCAGGAGTAAATCTATTAGTTATAAAATGGCAAACCAAATTGAGCATAAATTAAGTGAAAGCTGTCAAAAAGACCAACTCCGAAAAAAGTATTGCTAGATTGAAAACCACACGTCTAAAAAAAAAACATCCTTTAGAACCAAATTTTTGTATCAATAATTTGTGTTGTTAATTAAGGAAATCGCTAATCAGTCCGCTTTATTTGGTTAAAGCCAATAAATTATAATCTCTGAAAATCATGGCTCAGATTCAAGCCAATATGTGAACAAACTGTCTTTTAATCAAAAATACAACCGGAAGTTGCATTTTTCCGACCATATAGCAAACTGAAAAAACTTGTTCTAAATGTTTGACGTTAAGCTACCAGTTGGAGTTCACTTTTTCAACAGCCCAAAGAGATAAAGGGTCCGCCATCTAACGTTTTTTTTTCAACTAGTGCTTATTTCGTGAATGGTAACACTTAGCTCATGTCTGATTTGACAGATAATTAGTTTTATCCTTCCGCTGAACGAATATGGTTGTGTATACGCTTCGCTAAGTGGGCCTGCGATCGACTTAGAGAAGATGCCGATTTTGCCAAAAAAATCATCTTTTCATATGAAGCTCATTTTGATCTTGGCGGGTAGTAAACAAGCAAAATTGTCGCTTTTGGGGCACAGAAAACCCGCACGCATACATTAAAAATCCGATACACCCAAAACGAGTCACTGTTTGGTGCCGATTTTGGTCCAGAGGCTTAATTGGGCCATTTTCCGAAAATGAGCAAGGAGTGGCCGCTACAGTCAATGGCGATCGTTATCGGGCCATGTTGAACGAATTTTTGCTCACAAAAATTGAAGAGGAGGATATTGGCAACATTTAGTTTTAACAGGACTGCGCTACGTGCCACACAGCCGAAGCTACACTCGATGTTTTGCGCCATTTTCAAAAAAAAAAAAGTTATTTGGCGGACCCTTTATGTAGATAATCTTACGTCCTACGGTATAGCTTCCGGGACTTATGGTAATATTCTGTCAGTGTTGAGTGTCCTATCTTGATGACAGCATAAAGCGCATTTTCATAGCTTCCGCCCTTAATACTCAAAAAAGCTCCAACGACATAACGCTGAGTTCTTCCGATTATACACCTCTAGTGCTAGCGTGATAGTTATCCAGAACAAAAACAATTCACATGGCAGCACATCGCATTGTATAAAAGCTTCTTTGACATCAAAAGTATTGTTGAGGTTTTTGCCACCCTTTGATTTGAATCGTTGGTTCTCCGTTATCATTGTGTACCTACAAACAAACTGTGCATTTTTCGGGAAGTAACGGCGCGGCCGGTGTGGCGTTTCAACAATCTCATGTGGATTATCTTCGCTCCAAATGCGTCAATTTTGTTTATCGAGGCACGGATTGAGCCAAAAATGAGCCTTATCATTGAACAACATTTTTCGATAAAACAGTCGATAAAAATGCGAGTTTGCTCAAATTTTTTAAAAACACTATTGAAGCATGTCATCAGTCACCGCGATAAAATTTGCAAATACTACAAAATAAAAATAGCACTCATGACAGTTTGTAATCTGATAATTCGTTTGACAGGTAAAACCTTCTGAAGTGAGTACTGCGGTTAAAATATTTAGTATAAAAATAAACGTCATTAGTATCAAAAATCGTCAGCCAACATTTTCAATCGTCACTTTTACTTTGGTTACCAACTACTGTCAAATAAAAAACTTAAACTCAGCATTTCCATGTTGGTTACCTGTCGTGTCAATTGCGGAGGTAAAGCAACATAAGCCGTGTTTTTTTTGCAAGTCCATATGGATTTGTCGAAAAAAACAACATCGGAACTAATAGTTTTACACGTAAATACAACAACAACTTAAATCCATATGGACTTAGCTAGGTCCAGATAATTATCGGGACTTACGTACTGTAAGTAAGAAGTTCCTAAGTCCCGATGTCGTTTTTTTCGACAAATCCATAGGGACTTGCAAAAAAACACACCTATTAGCCGTGTTTTTTTTGCAAGTCCATATGGATTTGTCGAAAAAAGTAACATCGGAACTAATAGTTTTACACATAAGATGGTGTTTAGTAAAAAAAAAGCATTAAGAATTGCGAATAAAATTTACTTCTAATGCACATGAGACTGCGAGTTGCGAAAGGTCACGAATTTTGACATTTCGTTCAGTTGAGTAGTTGCTGACAACAGCGAACAGTCATGAGACATAAACAAGTTAAATGAGGTTTGTGGAATGCGTTCTGATGTTGTGGATTGCAAATTTACTTCTGACAGTTCGCATAATTTAGAAAATATTCAAATACAAAAATTTACAATTTAAACCAATTTTACGAAATCTTGTCTCTTTAAATTTGTTGATTGGAACATCGCATGGAAAAGTTAACACAAAAAGATATGTAATTGATTTTTGGTCTAAAAAATTTGCTAAAATTTGCATTCGCGCGTGAAATAGATAATTGAAAAAAATCAATCAAAAATATGCAAAATTTTCATTAAAAAAAAGACAATAGCTGATTTTGACAGTTCTGACTTAAAAGCAGGTGCGGATAGTCCTATTCCAGGCGTATACATTTCATGAATGTCAAGATGGCAAAGCAACATTCGCCGATAGAAATGTGGTTAGGATAATTTGCCGTTAATTAGTGGTTTATTAGTTGTGATAATTTAGAATTTGTTTTCTATGTTTCTTTTATATCATGTTAGTAAAGAACCCCATTAAAAAGGGGCAACAACTTGCAGTATCCAATGGTTTATTACTTAATAATTTGTCGTTAATTAGTTCTGAATCAGTTCTTGAAATTTAATTTTTGTTGTGTTATTAGTCTTTTTGGGGGATGCTTCATTTACTTGATATCAATTCAGCAAATCAGCAGAAAACAAACATAAAAACATTGAACGACAAATTCGAGATTGTCACAATTAATTAACGGCAAATTATCTACCCAACCATATTTCTATCGGCGTATGGTGCTTCGCTAACCTGACAGTCATGAACATTTCAGCTTGAAGAACAAAAAGTTGTACTTTTCTGTTTTGCAGACGCAGTTCGGAACAACAGCATCACACAACTATTTTATTTTGCGTAAATCGCAAAATCTTAAAAGTATCGAAACATGTCTTAATGCCGAGCACGTATAGATTTTTATTTTTATGACCTTATAATTTATTCATATTCTGGGACTTTGTCAATACTCCACGGAATCATAGTTATATTTATCTAAAGCTTCTGAACTTAGCGTTTGAACATAAATTTGTATTCCATTTTGGCACTTCTTTAGGTACAGCTTGTTAATTGACCCATTTAAGTGGTGCACGCTTTTTTTATTTTTTTTTTGTTTATTTAGCTCAGTTTAAGCAGAAGAATACAAATACAAATAATGTGATATGAATTTTGATTCTGAGTTGATTTATCTCGAAAAAGGTATACATAATATATTCTTTTGGCAAAGGCATCATTATTACCAATTTGAATTCGATTTATATACTCTTTTTTTTTTATATTAATTTGAAGGGCTTTAAGAGAATATAAATCATAAAGTGATTCATATATTTGTATCAAATATAAAAACACTTGCCTTCGAAGTTTACAAGTACATTAATGTATTTAATTTGTCTACGGTCACGGAAATAACATCGAAAGTGATATAATTTGTTTGGAACGCTGCCTGAATACATAATGCAAATATTTACATGTAACACTAGAAATATAATATTCAGTAGAACTTAGCTTTTAATTGATTTGTGACATTAGATTACAAAGTACAGGGTGTCCGTCGGGCAGGTATACTACTTTGTTTTGCCGCCATTTTGGTAAACATTAGTTTTGACAGTTTATATTTGGCAGTCGTGAAGTAGACACGTGGCAAATTTATTATGGAAAAATATTCGATAAACCAACGTGTTTTAATCGTTAAAACATTTTATCAAAATCAATCATCGATTACTGTGACGATGAGAAAGTTACGTGAAATTTTCGAGAGAAACAACAAAACGCACTATTTATCGTGTAGTGAATGATTTCGAAGAAAGAGGGTCTGTAAGTGATAGGCCCAAGCATGGGCCACAACGTACTGCAAGATCGGCGGAAAACATTACTGCGCTGCTCAAAGAAGTGTTATACTTCTTTGAAAAAGAAAACGGAGTAACGGTAACTGTGAATGGGGAGCGATATCGTGATATGATTGAAAACTTTTTAACGCCACAACTGCATGCTTTGGACTTGATTAACATGTGGTATCAACAAGACGGTGCCACATCGCATACAGCTAGGAATACAATGGAATTACTCAGAGACCTCTTTCCACAACAAGTTATTTCAAGAAATGGTGATGTTGATTGGCCTCCACGGTCACCTGATTTGACTGTTCCGGACTTCTTTTTGTGCTTGAGTAACTCAAACAAAATATTCGTGATGAAATTAATGAAATACTGAAATGTGTGAGAATGTAATGAAAAATGTGCTCAAAAGGGCTCGCATTTGTGAGACTAACAGAGGCGGACATTTACCTGATATTGTATTCCATACATAATTGCCTACATTATATAAAACATTTATCAATATAAGATCCATTCTCTTTCATTTAATCAAAAATTATAAACAAACAAAGAAGTATACTTTCCTGGCGGACACCCTGTACGTATGGCAGACATTTCATCGGTTAGCTTTTGTTTTGATACACATTTGTAATATTTTCCTCCGCGTATAAAGTGTCACATATTTCTATTATAAACACAATGTATTTATATTCAAATTAAATTGCATTGAAATAATTGTTATAAATTGCCTTAATTCTTTCTTCTGTTGTCAAGTACTTTTAATAATGAAGTTTCAAGGCCAATGTGCTAAGGGGTTTAGAGGAAGCAAGATGATAGATATAGATGATGGTTTTAATATGAATTTGTGGGACAGTAGCTATCGTCATAAACAACAAATATTTTTCGTAATGCAAATACAGTCGGCTCCCTCTAAGGCTGAAAACATACTAAAGCTTCGAGCAGAGCGGTGAAGCGAGAGTTGAGCAATGCGATGAAAACTCTCATACTGAGGCGTCGCGAAACTAGACGCCTTAGTAAGAGAGCTATTATAAGAAAACATTTGTTTGTTTTCGTCGCTCTGCTGAACTCTCGCATCACTGCTCTGCTGGCAGCTCCATTATGTTTTCAGTATAAGTCGAATTTCCACGGGTTATACAAATTAGTTCGAGTTATTGGGATTTTTGGAAAAATTCGAGTTAGAAGCTAAGAATACAAAAATTAAATTAGTAAATTAATTAAATAAATAAAGTGAAGCTTCTTGCTTTTATGGCTCATTAGTTCATTATGATCTTATCAAAATATTGTTTAAACAAAATAACTTAACAAAATTGTGTGAGTACTTGGACTCACGGTTAATATGTGCAAACATCAACGTTTGTCCAATCGCAGTTTTGAGGATCCATATTTGGATCTGTATGCGAAGTCGTCCATACGTTCGTGATCACGTGCACGGATCCAAAACGGACTGGTTTGCTTGAAGACGATCTGCAGATTTTGTCGCTGAAAGTACCCAATATCCTACTATGCAGATATTCGTAACGTAACGTGCTACATCGTAAAGTGTGACCTCTTAACGTCGCACACAGGAAAGTCTACGTTTTTATTTCACTTTACCTCCGGCAAAGATGTTTACTCATACAAAATTGTCAGACTTAGAGTATGTAGAGTATGTGACTTTGAGTGCTTGATGCTTGTATAATAATACGAGTTGCGAGAGGGTGTTTTTTGTGTTTTGTTTTCTTCGACTTAGAGGAATTGAAAATAGGTCAATTATCGAAAGAATGTATTTGAGTTAGAGAGGGAGTTTCAACTTAGAGGATGGTTTTATATGGAAAATTAAGGGGAATGCCAGAATATGGCAAAAACGAGAGTTAGAAGGAATTTCGACTAAGAGGGAGTCGACTGTATATACCGAAAAAGTTTTACGATTTCAAAACTAAATCGATACCTACTATATTTTGTATTCTTGTTTTCCTTTAACGTTATATATTATTAATTTTTCAGTTATAGCACTAATGGCAAGAAAAAAACTCTCACCGTTACACGCCAGTGCTGCCAAGGTTTTGGCCGTCGTCCCAATGCTGAATATACAGAACATTGTGAAAAGATGGAAATGAAGAGCTTTGAAGATGCAGCAACTGATATGGGCGGCAACGAATTCATGCGAAGTGTTAAGAATAACGGTCTAGAGAGCATGCTCACATCCAACGTTACACTCTTCTTACCAACTAATGATGCATTCACAACATTTTCGGAACAAATGTTTGAAAACGTATGCAATATATACTTTAAGTAACATCATGGCCTACCAGTATATTGATTTTATTTTTTATTCTAGAATTTGGTGTACGTACCTATGGGCAATAGACGTCGTCGTGCTGCTGACCAATTTGGCTTCACTTCAAAGGATCTGCTATTGGGACATATGGTCAATGGCTTGAACATAATGGAAGACTTAGCCAATGAAGATCTATTGATGACAAAACTTAACAACAATACAATCCGTATAAATATCTTTAACCGACCTTTCAGCAAGAGTGGTTCATTGTACACCGCTAACTGTGTTCCCCTGACTAAAGTCAATCAGCCTGTCACAAATGGAGTCATCCACTCTGTTCATGGTGTCCTATCGCCTGTTACAAACAACGTCATGGATATCATTCGAAAACGTAGCGACATGGCTGTTTTCAAGACCGTTCTGGAAAAAACTAAGCTGAATGAGCTTTTAGAGGGTAACAGACCCGTGACTGTATTCGCTCCCACTGACAAAGCTTTCGAAAAATTGGACATGAATTTGAGGAGGAAATTGAAGGAAGGCAAGGGTTGTGCTACAAGTAAGTTTACCTTTTGATGACTGTTTTCAATGCATATAAGGCTAATCGAATTTTACTTTAAGATATCTTAAAGAGTCACATACTGGACTTCACTTTTTGCTCAGAAGTAACTTCACCGGCCAATCCAAAACCCATGGCTTACAATATCTTAGGAGAAAGTCTACGTTTCGAATTGTCTCCTAATAAGAAGACTGAATCTGAAATGGCATTAGACGATTTGATGATCAATGGATTGGTGAGAGTTGTTGAAACTGACATCATGGGAACTAATGGTGTTATTCACGTTGTTGACACCATTTTGCCAAGTGATAGTTCTCGTTCTATTAGCTCACTGATGCAAGAAAAGAACATTAGCATTTTTAAATCTCTTTTGGAAGCCGCTGGTTTGGAAACTGAATTTAACGACTACGACAATGCTACCATTTTTGCACCCATTGATAAATCCTTTGAAGATTCTGAATGGGCCAAGAAACTAGAAGAAGATCCAGACCAATTGAAAAACAGTGCTGAGCTTAAAGAGTTCCTTCGAGGCCATGTTGTTAAGCCAAAAATTAAGACCTGTGATCTTAAAGAAGACATAATGAAGACTGAAGCCGGATCAGATTTGAGAATTAATTTGTATTCGACCCATTCAATTTTCACAAATGTCATGAATCGTGCAACTGTCAACTGTGCTCGTTTGGTGCATTTCGATGATGAAAGCTGCGGTTCGGTGCTACATCAAGTAGAAAAGCAGTTGGAGAATCCTAAGAACGTAAGCAAATAATTTGTTAAAAACTATAAATCATCATTCATATATACTCTTTTTTTTAGAATCTCTACAAAATAATGGAATCTAATCCCAAATACAGTAAATTCCTTGAAGCTGTCAAAATTGCCAATTTGACAAGCCTTCTTATGGACGAATCTGATAGCTACACAGTTTTTATGCCAAAGAATGAAGTATTCAGAGAATTTGATATTGATGTCGCTAGCAATAAGACTGTTGCAGAACGTTTTGTTAAAGAACATATTGTCAACGATATTGTCTGTTGCACTGGTATCACACCAACAAATTGGCCATTTGTCCGAACAATCGAAGCCCTTAGTGGAAGTAATTTACGCATTAATCGTGATCGTCGCCCAAAAGTTGAAAATGCTATGATTATGAAATGTGATGTTTTGGCTACAAACGGCATTATTCACGAGATAAATGATGTCATTCTCTCCAAACAATTGCAGGCTCCAGTTCCAGTGAATAACAATAAATATGACATTTTAAGGGATGTATTCTTTTAAAGAAATAAATAGGCACTGATTTGATTTTATTTTTTTTCTTATTGGAATGCATTGTTTTGTAATAATTATTTGATTATTATTTCATAAAGATTTCGTGCAAGAAATTATTATTATATTTATTTTTTATATACAAAAACGATATACCAATATTATGTTAAGATAAAGAGAAGAAAAAGAAATTAAATTTAAACAAATGGCGCAGAAGATCCTCAGGTTGAAACACAACATTATTGATGCGGGAAGGAAGTTTGATTTTTCAATTTAATTTTTATTTAATTATAAATATTATAAATTTCTAACTGATTATTTTCTTTTTTTTTTTTGCTATCAGAAGTTTCTTCTTTCTATCTTGAATCAATAAATTATACATTTAAAAATATTCTGTTTGTTCTTTTCACTGAGATGTTTGATTAAAACCAAACCAATAATCAAATAACAAAGATTAAAGTTCTTTGTGTTCTATACTTTAAATTAATTCAAGAAACCAACCGCTTTTAGGCGTTATTTGAAAGTAAAGGGTTTTCCAATAAGAGGTGTTATTTTGATAGTCAAAGAAAATGGCACTTTTTGAGTAAAATGATCGGATGTTTATTTCATTATAAAGAAGAAGTTATGCCGTTTATAATGGAACACAACATCAGCCAAATGGCCGCCACGACCACGCTTACAGGACCATATCCTATTCATGAAATTTTCCATAACCAAATCGCAAAGTGGCTGCCCTATGTCCTCGATAGCCTCACGAATTCCATGTTTGAGGTCTTGAATCGACGCTGGGCTGTTGACGTAGACCTTATCTTTCACGTGGCCCCAAAGGAAGAAGTCGCAAGGTGTTAAATCACAAGATCTCGGTGGCAAATTGTGATCACCTCTTCGAGAGATAACACGGTCCGGAAACTTTTCCCGTAAAAGATCGATGGTTTCATTGCTTGTGTGGCACGTAGCGCCGTCTTGTTGAAAGTAAACGTTGTCCAGATCAATACCATCCAATTCCGGCCATAAAAAATCATTAATCATCTCTCGATAGCGCAATCCATTGACCGTAACTGTTGCTCCAGCCTCATTTTCGAAAAAGTAAGGTCCAATGACCCCGCCGGACCATAAACCGCACCAAACAGTCACGCGTTGAGGATGGAGAGGCTTTTCAACAATAACTCTTGGGTTTTCCGAGCCCCAGATGCGACAGTTTTGCTTGTTGACGTAGCCTCCGAGGTGGAAATGGGCCTCATCAGTCAAGATGATTTTTCGATGAAATTCCGGATCATTTTCATGCATTTCAAGGACCCAATCAGCAAAGACACGACCTTGTTGATGATCAGCCGGCTTGAGTTCTTGTGTTAACTGAACTTTATAAGACTTAAGACCCAAGTCTTTATGCAAAATACGGTGTAATGACGTTTGTGGAAAGCCTAATTCCAAAGAACGACGAGGAATGGACAAACCTGGGTTTTCTTCAACACTTTGGGCTACAACAGCAATATTCTCAGTTGTTCTTGAGCGACGTGCACGGGTTTTATTCTTCACATCACTAACTTGTCCCAACAGCTCGAATTTGTCCACCAATTTCTGTATTGCGGTCCGACAAGGTGCTTCACGACGACCCAAAAATGTTTTAGTTTTACGAACCGTCTCTGCCAAATTTTCACCATTTTTATAGTGAATTTTAATAATTTCAATGCGTTGTTGAAGCGTGTATCGTTCCATTTTTATTAATGGCGTAGTTTCTACTTGTCAAATGTCAAAAAATGACAGCTTCAAAAGTGACAGCTACCGAAATAGTGGGCTATTCAAAATAACACCTCTTATTGGAAAACCCTTTATTTTGAGATATACATAAATACCAAAAGTATGCAGTAGAAATTATATTCCGGACGTAGCAGATGTACATTAGGGTGGTTCTTATTTTATTTTTTTTGAAAATTAATTGCGCGACGCCCCCATAATTGGCTCCAAATAAATAAAAAAAAATGCTCCAACTTTTTCAGAATTTTATCTCTACCCCTTACTCGCCCTGTTTCAATGAGATATTCGTGTAGCAACTTGGACTATAGGGCCTGATTTTTGGATTATTCCCAAATAACCCCTTAATGGCTCAACCGATTTTTTCATAATTTTTCACATTTGTATATATAATTATTTTTAGCAATACTGCATTTCAAAATATTACAAAAAAATTTTTCTTCAATCACAAAAAAAAAACCAAAAGTAAATCCATTTGCATATACGTTTTTATATATACGTTTATAACACTCTGTTGCATACATTTTAAGGTGGCCAGCGAACCAAATTGCACCAGGTAAAGAGTTTTTTTAAATGGAAAATAATATAAAGCAAACAATAATAGAATATTTCGATTCACGTGAATGTTTCTTTCAACTTGCCTCAAATTATATATTTAAAACTTATGTCTTTTCAATGCAAATCGTAACCAGTACTTGTTTTTGAAATTGTAAGAAGGATCTTAATCGGCCCTAGCGAGGTATCCGTCGGAGAGGAAAATTCTCCGATTTCATACGAATCGGAGGATTTTGCTTCGAGGTATTTTTCCGAACAGGAAAAATGCTCCGATACCTCGCTAGGGCCGATTGTCTTAATTATATCTTTATCGAAATTTATTTGCATTGGAACAACCATTTCCTTACCGCGAATAGCATAATGCAAATGTTCACGCGAACGTTTAGCAGAATAGGGCTGAATGTTACAGAGTGATTCGCATAAGTTATGACAAAAAGCTAGAGCGTGTAGATTGGGTCGAGACATGACAAAAATCTCATAAGAGGGGGGGTGTTTTCCTATCCAGGAGGGCCAATTTTCAAAAAAAAAAATATTAAAAACAACGGTTATACTTACAATAGTATGATAAACTTTTTTGTAAAGCTTGAAATCTCTTTTTTTATTTTCTTTTTGATTAATGTTGTTTTGGTGAACAGTTTTTGAAAAATTATTTTTCAATCTCAAAATTTTGAAGAAAACAAATTTAAAAATTTTGATCAAAACTTAACGTTATTCAGTAGTATTTTTGTTTTTAATATTTAGTGCTCTTATTAGTTTTTTTTCAAACGCCAAAAATCTTTTTTTGAAAACTGAGTTTGAAAATTAATTTTTCAAAAACTAAAACAACTAAATTCAAAAAGAAAGCAATAGAAAGAAAGAGTTTTTAGTGTTTGACCTTTAAATATATAGTGAAATTTTGAAAAAAAAAACAGATTAAAAATAAGATTAATTCTACAAAAAGTATTCAGTCAAACAAGTTGATTTAAAACGCACGTTGATAAATGGAATTTTAGCTTTAAGAAAAGTTATAACGGAATATAGTGAGGGTCGCTTTTGTTTTGAATAATTTTTTTCCCATTTTAAGATTCTTTTTCATAAAATTGTTCCCCTGCCACCATACGATTCCTTTTTTTTTTGTTTTGAACCAACCCACATACTTAAGGTTTTTGAAGTATCTTATGCATACACCCTGTATATGTACCTACAAAAAAAAAATTTTGAAGAGCAAAGAGAAGCGGGACGGTTAGTGGGTACAGGTACAGGAGTTTTTTTTTACAGTTTATCATAAAGTAGTGTTATATTTGTAGCTCTATTCTTTAAAAATGTTTATTTGGAACAATTTCTCAAAATTTCAAACATTTTAATAGGAATTTTGTATGGGGGGTAATCCCCCCCCCCGTAATTATGCCAGTGGCCACTAGACTAGACGAGATGGGAGACAAGAAAAATTAGACACACACACGCGTAAAATGGTACATAGTGTCAAACCAACTATTCAGCCCATGTTTTTTTAGCCCAAATTTCGACTCCGCTCCTGAAGTGGAGTTAAGTTGGTTTATGCTCATTCCAATTTTAATTTCTTAACATCTTAATTTTAATACCTTAACCTTGAAGATCTGACCATCTCTTGGTCGTGTCGCTGACTTAACATTTCATATAACTTGACATTTTACCTTCATTTTAAGACGTAGTCAACCTTACAGGCCAGACTATTAAAAACGAAGTTATTGGTCAAAATATGGAGTGTTATTTCGATATTACACTACTTAGAGCCGATTTTTCAACCACCAATTAAACATTCAGTTAACGATCAGAAGAACAAATAGGAACACATTTTTGCTTTATCTGAAGAATAAATACTCATGCCGATTATGGAATTCGAAATTCTGGATTCGCAGTGTACTGCAATCGTTACTCCTTATTCAGTCGTCATGAAAATAAAAGAGAACACAACACTGCGAATCACCGCGAATCCATCACTGCGAATTCCATAATTGGGATGACTATCTGGGGCCTAACTCTGTAATTCGATTCGAAAGTAAAAACTGTTCGAAAGTTGTTTCCGATTCTAATTTCAAATGGCACTCTGTAAAACTTTCGAATCGAAAGGAAATGTTGCAAAGAAACTTTAGCAACTTTCGAACAAATGTTCCGAGACTCGAGCTGTTTTTTGTCAAAAATGACATTTTAAATTCAACAAAAAGTCAAATAATTCGTTTTTGATTATTTAATGTCTAATTCCTTTGACGGTGTTCACATTAGACGGTGTTCACATTGGACTCACTCCGCGCGACTCATTTTGACATCTTTTTCTTTTATCTCACTCTACACAACTATATGAGAAAGTGAGGCAGGATTTTTAATTTTTTTGAAAAAATCCTGCCTCACTAGACTCTCTCTTTCTCATCATGAGTTGGAGTGAGATAAAACAATGAAATGTCAAAATGAGTCGCGCGGAGTGAGTCCAATGTGAACACCGTCTTTCATTGTAAAGAAATCTGAATCGAAAATCGATTTTTTTTTCGTGTGATTGTGTGTGTGTTACTAGGCAGCTGCAATTTATTATTTTTGTAGTTACATATGTATATAGACTATAAAAATAATATTGTTGAATATTTTGTTTAATTATGTAGAAACCGTAGCAACAAAAAAAAATTTGCCTTCCCAAAACTCCAAGACTTTCAATTTGACGTATTCGAAATGTGAAATCTTTATATAAAATATTTTTTTATATATACATATGTATGTAATTCTAGTTTTGGCAGAAATGTTCGCCTTTCAAAAGATGCATTTACATATGTAATGATGATCTGAGAAAAAGGAAAGATCGTCTTCAATACCTACAATTAAATTTCTTGCACAAGGTGAATACCAGCACCAAATAGCTTTCAGCAAAACTTTTCCGTTTGGTAAATAGATATTGTCGATAGTTCAGCTAGTAGAGAAAAAATATGGACAGTAAAAGCATTTTTACCCATTTACCTTTTGTGTTCTTAAGGAGTTCATCGAAATCCAGTGACAAAAAAAGGAAACTTATCAGTTTCATTTTAAGAATAATAATAACAATTGATTGACATATTAATATTAAAAAACATGAAAACTACTCAGTGTTTTAAGTAGAGCTAGATTTTGAAGTTGTAAATCATATCCACACTCATAATCATTTACTGCATCGCTCCACTTTACGACACAGATATCGAATGAAATTTCAGAAATTCAATTGTATTTAGGAACGAAATTAGAGTTGTCAACTACGAAATTTCCGAATTTCGAGCAAATGTATCTAGCTAAATGAAATTCGGATTTCAATTTCGATTATTCGATTTTCGAATAATAGAGTACATATTTTCCGAATTCGAACGATTTAACTTTAGAATCGAATTACAGAGTTAGGCCCCTGATGTTTAACTAACTTTTGAAAAATTAGCCCTCAAAATATTTGATGCTAAACCTTCATAAACTTAGATCGCATAACTTTTAGGGCTCATTTGTTACACACATGTTTTTACTTGCGATATATGTAGGTACTATATGGGAAGTTATGGATTCGTACAAAAAACTGAACTCGAGATTTTGATCAAACTTTAAATTACGATGATAGAGAAGTCAAAAAAAGTGGGTCTCGCAAAAACTTCCGTCTGTCTGTCTGTCTGTCGGTTCGACTACAGCCTAAACGGATGGGTCGATTTTCTTTAAGCTTGGTACCTAGCGTTTTTTGGACATTCCCCCCACCCGTTTTTTTTTCTTTTTTTTAGGACCAAAATTAACAGTAGCTGTCATACAAAATTTCTTGGCAAAAAAGGAAAAACTTATTTTTCTCAAATCCAGCGCTACCGAATTTGTTTTTAAGAACTCAATAAATTTAAATAGTTATAAGTTGCCGTTTAATAAAAAAATGGTTCCGAAAAATGGTTATTAATGGTACCTTCCAAAGAACCATTTTTTGATTTTCGCTTTTCTCGAAAACGGTTAAACTGATTCTGATCAATTTATGAAGAAGTATTGACACTTTCATATTGTGTGCCAAAATTTTCAAAAAAATATGTTTTAGATTTTTAAAAAAAGTTTTAATATTTTTTTTTGAAAACTCAATATTTCAAAAACGACTTGGTCGATTTTTATTAAAATTGGTAAATAGCAGTTTTTTAACTTTATCTAGAAGATTTTTGACAAAAATTATTCTAATAATCAAAAATAACGGTGCCTCCCATACAAATGTTAAAAAAACCGTTAAGAAAAATATTTTGTTTCTCAAAAACGACTCCTACGATTTTCATAAAAGTTTTTTTGTGTGTTAAAATTAGTACAATCTACCATTTAAAATTTTTAAAGTTTATATTTTACGTTTATTAACAGTACCTCTCATAGAACGGTTTCTTTGATTTTCGACTATCTCAACATCTGATCAATCGAATAAAATTAGATTTTTTATACAGAAGCTTGTAATAAATATAAATAAAAGTGCGTATCAAAATTTTATAAAAAATGATTTTTGGATTTAAAAAAAAAAAAATCAAAATTATTTTTTTAAAATTCGATATTTCGAAAACTGGTAGCAGATTTTTTTGTGAAGTTCAATTTTTAACGCAACATTAATAAATGCTTTAAATTGGCGTACCAATTATTTTTCTCAAAAATGTTAACGAAATTTTATATATACAAAATTAATTATTTTTAAAACCGCTCCTACGATTTTCAAAATTTTTTTCTCATAAGTAAAGATTTATATAAGAAAGCAGATGGTTTACATCGCGTTGGGTTAAAACGGATTCAAAGTATTTTAATCAATTTCTTTCTAATTTTGTTGATTTAAAACAATTTACCAGTTTAAATAGTATAATTTTCTTTTATGCATATTGCATTATATATACCACCTGAAACTAAACTAAGATTTGGCAAATGGATAAAATATTTACTCCTATAGCTAATTTATTTCAGACTATAGAACCACAATGTGATCGCGCATAAGAGCAAGTTCGTGCGACCCAGTCGTGCATATTTTTTTGTATAAGAACTTGGCTCTTTTTTTAATTTATGTTTTTGCAAAGATTTTAATATTTTTTCTCAAGTGAAAATTTAATGCCACGACCCTTGAATATCAATGCAGAATGCAGCTATACAGCTTTATATCGTTCTATAACATTTCATATTCTATGACAAAATACCTATTGTTATACCTAAATGTTTGCCTTTGTATCCACTACAAGTCCAACCGCTCTATCAAAACGATCATTCTACACAAATCGAATTTTTTTTTCTGTAAGTGATACCAATTCTGACAATTATATAACAGTTTTGGTTTATAAAAGTACTGAAATTTTTGAAACAAATACTTTCTCATACATCATACTTTTTATTATTCACTACTCCTATTAATTTTTAATCTAACATTGGGAACCAGATGGATGGAAAATTACGAAATCTACTTTCTTTTAAGATATTTATATTTTTGGTTATACGTGAAGTTATGGAATGATTGAATCTTCTGAACCCGCGAAGCTATACCAAAGCTCTGTACTCCAAAGGAACTGTTGGCATTGGCGCCTGCCTGGCGACTGTGCATACCAAATATGGGAGTTGAAATCCTTGGAACCCACAAAGTAGGCCATCCAAGCTACTGTTGCCCAAGAAAACTGTTGATATTGGCGCCTGCTTGGCGACTGAACATACTCCAAACAGAATAAAGAGATTGCGTGAGCAGGACAGAGGGAGTTAAGATACTTTGAAACCAAGAAACGGGACCCCATGGTGCAGTTGTTTGAGAAAACTATTGACAAAGGCCCCGGCGCCGGCTTTTTTAAGAATAATTTATTTATATTTAATTATTAGCCTCAAAGTATGATTATATGTACATAAATACCTTACAAAAATCAAATAAAAAAGTAGTTTTCGTAATTTTTAATTTTCTTAAAAACTAGAGAAGATAAAACCATCTGGTTTTCAGTTTTCGATAAAAAATAAAAAGTGACAGTAAATAATAAAACTCAATTAAGTACTTATTTTCACGATTTTTAAAAAAAATTCAATTAAATAAAATCAATTTCACTTTTTTTTTAAATTTTGACTTTGAAAATAATTTTTTTCGAAAAATATTGATAAAAATAATTTGATTTAGCAATTAAATAAGAGAATGATGGATTTCTGGCTTTCAAAGCCCGTAGAGAAATGAATTGTAAGTGCTGCGGTTGTTTTTTAAATATTTTGTATTGCATTTTAAGTAGTTTTTACTTGCTCTATAGGGCAAGTATTGGCTTCGTGTAAAAAAAATATTTCGAGGTTGTAATCAAAACTAACACTACGATAATCGAGAAGTCCAAAAAAGTGGGTTTCGTCATGCCGTCCGTCGGTCTGTGCGTCTGTGCATCCACTGTAATTTGAGCCCTAAACGGGTGGTACGATTTGCATGAAATTTGGTAAAGAGCATTTTCATGTGATTCTTCTAAAGGGTGGTCCAACGAAAACGCACGATGTAAATTGTAAATGAAACAAAAAAATTTCAGAGAATTATCTTATATTTTTTATTATGATAGAAGGATCTATGACAATTATGCGTGAAACAAAATACAGGCCAAATGCTCGCCAAGGCTTCGGTGGCATACCTCTATCCGATGGTCCATATTTTCAATGAGTCTGAGATATAATTGAGGTTCAATGTCGCTAATGTGCCGAATTATCTCGTCCTTTAGCTCTTAGTTTGTTCTTGGCTTATTGAAGTACACTTTTTCTTTTAAATATCCCCAAATAAAGAAGTCCAACGGTGTCAAATCACATGTAGTGGCAGCCAATTAACATCGCCACGACGCACGTGAGATAACACGGCCATTGAATTTCTAGCGAAAGAGCCATTGTTTCGTTGGCTGTGTGGCAAAAGGCACCACCCTGTTAGAAGCACATATTGTCCAGGTTATCATCTCGCGATAGCGAACACCATTCACGGTAACTGCACATTTTCTAAGAAGTACGGCCGGATGACGCCGCCAGCCCCAAACTGTCGCTCTTTGCAGATGCGGCGGCTTTTCAACAATCACTCGTGAATTGTGCTTGTTAACAAATCCACTGAGGTGAAAGGTGAAATCATGAAGTGCACGAAATGCATTTTGATTTGAACGCCCATTTTCTTAAAAGGCTTCATCAATCTTAACGCGCTGCTTAATTGTGTACCTCTCCATGGTTGAATTTGTCAAACACTGAAACAAAGAAATGTCAAATTAAGTTGGGCAAAAAACTTGACATTAAGGTAATGTGACTCACAATTAACATCGTCCATTATGGTTGGACCACCCTTTAAAACGGGTAGTTGCCATACAAATATTTTGTTTTCTTTTTTTTTTAATTTTCTCGAAAACGGCTCTTACGTTTTTGATTGAACTTCATATCTGTAATAACGAAGTCAATTGTAAGAAAACTGCGTTTCAAGTTTTTCTCACAAAACTTAAATAACGGAATTAGGTATTCCAAGTTTTTTTGAGAACATGGACGTATTTTTGGGTTACTCAAGTATATCTTTTTGATGGTTAGATCGATTTTGTTATAATTTTGCAATCTGGTGCCTCTCAATAGTTTAAACAACATAACAATATTGCATTTAAAAATTTTGAAAAACATTCTTTTATAAACAAAAAAAATCAAACAAAAATCAATTTTTAGTGGGTACTTCTGACTCTTTTAATATTTTTTCGTAAAATATATACACAATGCATTTTCAATGTGTGGTAACACACAGTTGTTAACCACAAGAGCAAATTCGTGCGATCAAGTCGTAATAGTAAAAAATGTATGTGTTGTAGTCCTCTAAATAACCGCTATCAATTTTTACCACTTCATTTATCTTACTAGTTCCCATAAATTTCGTTTGCGAAAAATGTATTTCAAATGATTAAATTATGGAAAAGACATTTTTTCCTGATGAGTTTTTGAATTCACAAATATATTCACAAATTATCAAAAATTCTCTTAATTCTTTAGTGTAGGGAAAAAATTGGGATTTTTCCAAATGGCGCAGGTAATTTTTTTCATTTGGTGTATAACAACACTGATTTTTTATACTACTCTTAATGATTTGACGTAAGACACAGCTGATTTCAAAATTGAGAGTGTTTACGATTAATGCTTTTTTCAATTCCATTCGGATTCTGTGAAGACAATTTTTCTTGATTCGTAGCGTAGAAGTCGGAAATTTGTTACGATGGAATCTGTGATAGGGCTGATTGTGTTGATATTCCTTTCTACAAATAAGAAACTCATATTTTTAAAGACCATGTCCAAAATAGAAGTTTGAGATCAAATTAAAAAAGAATTATTAATTAATTTTTCTTGGGGCGGGCGGTTTAAGCTCAAAATCAATTACCCTGTATATCCGTCACTGAAAAATATTAATAATATAGAAGTGTTCTTCACACAAAAAAAAAAGGGCCGGTCCCCAAATCAGTAAATGACCAGCTAGGGTAGAGATCGAAATTTAAAAAAAAATCTGTAATTTTTTTGTATACATATTATTTGGAACTTTTTTAGAGGTCAAAACGAATTTTCTCAAAAATGTATTTAATATTATTTTTCAAAACGAAGGAATTTTGTTTGGAAGTCTAATCGCCCTACTCCAAAGCACCAAAATTTGCTCCTGGTGGAAAAAAATGTGTGATTGCCGGGACTCAGATTAAGATGTGTAAACTACAACGTTCGACCGAGTGCCGGGTTTTCGTTATTAAACGTACCCAAAATACATAAAACAACCATTGTGTAACACGCATAACATGCTATGCCCGGAACGATTTTAGTTTACCCTACTGGCGGCCGGCGGTATAAATGTCTACACATCAAATACTTCATATTGCAAAAATGAAGATTAAATTCCTCTGTATTTTTTTAATTTAGCTTGACAAAATATATACAAAGGTATTACAAAGTTACTTAATATTTGGGCACACTACTGGATTTTGCTCTAAGCCAATGTTATTATTTAATTGAAATTGTCGCGAATATTCACCCAAAGTTCTGTCCCATAGCATTTTTAATAGCATATTCCAATTTTATAATAACAACATCTAAAAGCTTCAGAAATAAATTTTTCCTAGCCAACCAAATGCTAACAGACATCAGCGGTTTAAAAAAATTAAAATCACCAATTGAATTCAGACACCATCTTAATCTTATAGATAATAGATACTTTCTCGGTCAGATACCAAAAACTGATAGCCCTATGGTCATATTTTACCATATCAACCAACCACATGCAGACAGCACCTTTAAAAACTACACAAAATTCATCTTGAACTTTTAAAAATGTGCTAAGCTATAATGTTCCTATGTAGGTATCATTTAAAAAAAAAAACTTTACCACAACTACAAAATTGTATTATTATGAGCTTTGTTCTTTAGAGAATGTGTGCAAAAAAAGCTTTCTATTTTTGTTTACTTTTTTTATAAAGCAAACATAACTGCCCTATAGCGATCCGCCAGCGATAAATTTTCGATTGCTATGCAGTCTTATCTTTTACACAGCTCTGTGCGCGGTACACTTGACTTCTTATTTAAGAACAGCCGCAGCTCAAGGGAACAACAGTAAATAACAAGCTTTAGTTGTGATTCTTTCTCTCCAAGTGATCGAAGTGTTTCGAGTTTTATTTATTCAATAAAAATAAAAATACAATTATGTCTCTACCAAAAACATTCATAAAGGGTTTTCATGATGAAGATCTTGTTGCACGCATGGAATATCGCCCACTTGGAAAAACTGGCTTACAAGTTTCTAAAGTGTCACTTGGTGGTGGAACTTTTAGCAACACATTATATGGGTTTGTATTAATTAGATAATTCAATGACAGATAGACAAAAATATAAATTAACTAACGGCAAACTATCTTACATCGTTCATGATACACTGAACAAAATTGTGCTTTCAAATTTAAAATACCGAATACTTTATTTTCTAATTTTAGTTTTAATTTCAACTTAATTCAAAACTGAAAGTGTTTATATATACGTACATAAGGGCGGATCTTAAAAATGTCATTTCCGGAATTTAATGTGTGTTTCAAATAGTTTTAAAAAAATCCTACAAAATATCCCTATTTTAATTTTTACGAGCTTTGCAGTTTGGCATTTAAATATCAAAGGAAATTCATCGAAATTAATAAAATACAATAAGCTTAAGGGCCGGTTTCACAATGTCTGAGTAAAGTTCTGATAAGTTACTCGCGACGCACAAATGACTTATGACCCTTATATATATATGTCGAGTAACTAATAAGAACATTACTTATATATTGTGAAACAGATCCTTATATTTTAAGGAAACAAAAATTCGTTTCATGGCTCCCTTATTAGTTCCAGTTTTAAATTAATTAAAATTGTATGTTGTACGGTAACACTATTTCCACTATGTATTGACCTTGACAAGTTTGTTTCTTTTCGATCATAAGATTCAGACTTATATTCGTGAAAAATTGATGAAAAACTCGCCAGTTAAAGAGCGGTATCGTCGTTTTAACCTAAGATTTGTTTTGTATAAAATTTCTCGTGCGTTGTGCACTTTAGTGCTTAAATTGAAAATTTAGTATAATTCATTACAAATTTAGTATAATTCATTACAAACGACGTTAAAAAGAAAAATAGTGACGTGATTAATTTTCTAACAAAAAAATAGAAAAAAGTCATAATACAAAATTTCAAATTTTTTTATTTCGCTTCTTCTGAAAAGTCCTATTTTGAGAGTTGTGACGTTATTATTCCAATCGTGCAATGTACAGAGTAGCGCATAAAAAGAATTATGGTTTAATTAATGAAAAGCTTTTTTTCTATTTTTATTTAACTTTAAACATTTAATAAAATTTTGCTTTCAGTTTGTAAATATCATAGTTGATAATGAAAAATACGTACATATTTTTTTCAAAAAATCGGCACATAAAAACACGTGCGTACTCGAGTGCTAAGTTGTACCAAAATTTCGATCGGTGAAGAACTTTCGGAAATTTAAAATTTTGAACAAACAATTTTTTAGATTTTCTATAACTCTTATTAGAATTTCACATCCTAATTTCCTCGCTTCTTCTCGAATATTGGCATTTTTGTAAGTCATTTTGTTTTAACTCGTGAACAAATTACATCCTAAACAGAAAAAAATTGTGTGAGTTCCGGGACTCACGGTTAATATGTGCAAACATCAACGTGCGCGGATCCAAAACGGACTTGTTTTTGCTTGAAGGGGATCTTAAGATTTTTTTCACTGAACGCACCCATCGTCTAGTATGCAGATCGTAACGTTGCACACCGTAACGTTGCACGACGTAACGTTGCACACGAACGTTCACGTTTTTTTTTCTCTCTACCTCCAGCATAGATATTTACACATCAAAAAGTATGACTGCCGTAAAATTTGGAGGATTTGTCACTTCCTCGAAAAGTTGGAGAAGGCTGGGGTTCCATCCGCAGTCTAACGCAATAACCTTTACGCCACGGGGTACTAGTACTGCTCGTTTACTAAAAATCCAATAGTTCAATGGATATTGTCAGTTGTTTTTTATTAAAATCTAATTTTATTTGTTAATTGTACCTTCTTCAAATATTGGCATTAAAAACCAAAATAATAACAATAGGTACTTCAGGTTTAAGGTACTAAAAACGCTTCTTTAACTACCCAAAAATATAATAGACGGTAAAGTTTCTAAAAATCATTTTTGATGTGTTAACATTTATGTCGGCGTGGTAGAGTGAAATAAAAACGTTGACTTTCCTCTGTGCGACGTTACGAGGTCACACTTTACGATGTAGCACGTTACGTAACGAAAATCAGAATAGTAGGATATTGGGTACGTTCAGTGACAAAAATCTGCAGATCCCCTTCAAGCAAACCATTCCGTTTTGGATCCGTGCATGTAGTCAAGAACGTATGGACGACTTCGGATACGGACCCTCAAAACTGCGCTTGG
This sequence comes from Leucozona laternaria, assembly GCA_932273885.2. NCBI lineage: Eukaryota > Metazoa > Arthropoda > Insecta > Diptera > Syrphidae > Leucozona > Leucozona laternaria. The sequence continues at coordinate 36,660,791 of OW026366.1, forward strand.
ACAAACGTTTATGTTTACACATATAAACCGTGAGTCCCGGAACTCAGACAACATTTAGTTTTTTTATGTTTGGACCCTAAAAAGTTAATTAAATCAATGAACTTTAATTGTTAAAGTTATGTATTTTCATGACTTTAATTTTTAATATTTTTTGTGTTTAAAATTGTTGTATGATTTAGGTGATTTTTCTTATTATATAATTTTTTGTATATACATATGTGTGTACCTGCATTAATGAATGGCTTTTCTCAATTGTTTTAATTATTTAGCAACTTTTTTTTATCGAATTTTATTTAATTTATTTAAGGGAAATTGACGTAAAAGAAGCAATCGAAACAGTTCACAAAGCTGTTAAAATTGGTATTAACTACATTGATACAGCTCCATTTTATGGTCAAGGCAAATCGGAAGAATTTCTTGGAAAAGCTATTCGCGATATTCCAAGAGAATCATATTATCTAGCAACCAAAGTTGGCCGTTATACAAGAGAGTTTGAAACTATGTTTGATTATTCAGCTAAAAAGACACGAGAAAGTGTTACCAAGAGCTTACAACTATTAGGGCTTGATTATGTGGATGTTATACAGGTAAGCTAATTTATTTTCTTTAAAATTTTTATAAATTTATGTACATATGTATGTAGATACATTATGTAAAAATTATTAAATTTTCTTTAATAGATTCATGACATTGAATTCCCGGAAACATTTGACACCGTTCTAAATGAGTGTTTGCCAGAATTGGAAAAACTTCGAGATGAAGGTAAAGTGCGTTTTATTGGTGTCTCGGCATATCCAATGGAGCCTCTGAAGCGTATTATCCAAGCAGCTCCTGGACGTTTTGATGTAAGTATATCTATAAGTATAGTTATGATGATTTATCAAAAGAATAAACTTTTTTTGCACTGTTTCTTGCACAAGGTGGCTCAAAAGTTGGACACCGTACCAACGATTTATTCCGCAAAAAAATCGAAACAATTATTTCGCGTTATTAAGATACCAAATACACTTCAACAAGAGACATAATCACTATAACTCCTAAGGAAAGGGTTTCATTTTTTTTTGCGGAATAATTCCTCGGTGGTGTTCAACTTCTTCACCTGGTTACAAATTTTGCGCCACCTTGTATATAAAGAATATTTCATCGTATTGAGGCTGTATCGGTATCTGTCCCAAACTCTTCCATTAAAAGCGGTGGCAGTCCCTTTTCTAGTATAACTGTATTGTTTGATTTGAAAGGATAAAGATGAAAAATCCATTAAATGAATTTACACCTTAAAACGTAATTTCAAAAAAAATTACAAAAAATATTATTTTTTTTGAAAATTTTTAATTACACTATTAACAAGACTTAAAAGGATCTTTTTTATAAACTGTTGACAGAAAAGTCAAAATAAACTGTTCTTTGGAAGGTATATCGTTGGGAGCCAGTTTTAGCTTTCATTGAAAACCATCATTGAAATTTGAATTTTTATAGTTTTTTTGAGGCAATGTATGTAAAATGCAAAATCAGTGTATATTTTGATGCCAATATAAAGATACTGATTTAATTCTTGCCAAACAAAATTTCGTTTTGGCCTAACCGTGCGCATAAAATGAGTTTTATTATTTCAATGATTGCACTGGCTTCCCAATGATCATTGAAAAACAACGTCATTTTATGGCAAATTAATTTTTTTTATTCACTTAAATAGTAATTCAAGCCATTGGCTTTATATTTGCATCTGATTTTATTCTCTAAACGTCTCAGAACTAACAATTAAAATGTTCAATGATGGTTTTCAACTAGCGCCCTTAACAATTTTTGGTAATTTTAAAAACCGTCAGAGCTTTTTTTTTGAGATAAATAAGCTTTTCTGTATAAGAAGTTTTAGGACAGACGAGTAGGTACCGTTATTTTTAGAACTTAACAAAATAAACTTCCCCAAGTTCGAAAAAATAGTTCCAATTCGAGGGATACAGATAAAGATAGAAAGCCAGACCAACGTAATTGCGGGGCCCACTTTCTTCGTGTTGCCTATCACCGTAATGTCAAGTTTGATACGAATCTCAAGCTGTTGTTTTTACGTGCCTAGCTAAAACTTGCCTTATAATACTACCTTTAATAATATTTCAATTACATAAATAAAAATCGAATTTCAGTCATAACGTACAGGTAGCGCAAAATGATGAATTTTCCTCTTCATTTTTTTTTTAAATTTATTTTCTTAAGGTGGTCTTGTGTTACTCTCGTTACACACTACTGGATCAATCACTCAAGGATTATCTTCCATTCTTCCTCGAGCAAAATCTTGGAGTTATTTGTGCCGCTGGACATGCACTGGGCCTCCTTACTAACAATGAACCACAACCATGGCATCCAGCTTCAGAGGAAATTAAATCTATCTGCCGGAAAGCAGCAAATATTTGCAAAGATGCCAATATCGATCTCGGCAAACTAGCCATGTACTACAGTATGCAATTGAAAGAGCCATCCACCTTCCTAACGGGAATGCAAACCAGGAAACTGCTCGATATTAATTTGAAATCATACTACGAAGGCCTAACAAAAACCGAAGAGGAAATACTCAAACGATTAAAGGAAACGTAAGTGTTGTGCTATTGCTGTTGCTATTGGATTTCCTGTGAGAGGAAGTCGGTAGTAAAAGAGCACATAAAATCGTTTCTTCTTGTTTCCCCCAAAAATAAATAAAAACAAATTTTTCTTTTCGTTTTTAAATTTTATATGTGTGATGTGATGCCCCGTACCTGGAACTGGCTACTTTTTATTTACCATCATGTTGTACCTCAACTATATATTCTCCTTCTGCGCTTTTGACTTCTTCGACTTGAATCTTTGTATCTGCCTGCAGAGTATTTACTAAATCACTGAACTGGGAGGGCATTGAACTCGAGAGGTATCGTGCTGCAATGAAGAAAATTGCAAAAAATTGATAGCGGCCCGGCATGGTGGATCGGATGGATAGTAGCGGAACCAAGCTGTATGGAAAAAAACATAAAATTATATCTAATCTACTTTGTTATTAATGAATTTTTTATCCGTTAGTTTTTTGCACATAATAAATGTACATAATACAATAAAAACTGGAATTTTTTTAAATAACCGATTAGTGTATTGTTGTGGCTAATTGCTGGTTTTCATCTTTTTCTTGCTTAAGGTGTTTGGAGGTAATGGCGATGAAAAGGAAGTGGCACGAAGATCAAGGTGGATATATTGACATGATGGTGAAGGCCACGTCTGTGGCGCTTAATGTGCAGAAAATGTTTTTATTTTTTTCCAATTTTATTGTATGTTATTTTTTTTCTCTGTAAACTAACGGAACTGTGGAAGAAAACTTGAAAACATAAATGGAAAAAAGTGCCACCAACTACATTCATATGTAACTTGAATCTTGAATGTTGGTCGCTTCGTGTCGTCGTAAATGTTATGTAATGTAGAAATTGTTGTGCGTGGTAAGTGGGATATCAATAGTTTAAGGAAGCAAAATAAAACAGTGGCATAAGAAGAAATGTAGGTTCCACAGTGGGAAATGAGTGATTTTTTCCTTATTGGAAGGGTAATTTTATAAGAAATTGTAATACCTACATAAATTTTAATGCTTTTCTAGTTGGTTAGATGGTCATAGTAATTGCTTGTTTACAATAGCCGTGTTCCTTTGGAGGTGGCGAAGCACTCACAAGTACTTTGCTAGCCATTTTCGATGGAACGCACAGAATTGATTTTTCTACAAATCTCATTTACGCACTATGAAAGCACGAGTAGTTGGTAATACGAAAGGGTCCGCCATCTTACGTTTTTTTTTCAACTAGTGCTTATTTCGTGAATGGTAACACTTAGCTCATGTCCGATTTGACAGAAAAATAGTTTTACGTTAAGTTACGTTACGAAAATCTGCATAGTAGGATATTTTGTACGTTCAGTAACTTAATATCTCCTTCAAACGAACTAGTCCGTTTTGGATCCGTGCACGTAGTCAACAACTTATGGACGACTTCGCATACGGATCCCTCAAAACTGCGCTTGGACAAAAGTTAATGTTTACACATATTAACCGTGAGCCCCGGCACTCACACAATTTTTAATGTAACGGGTGATTTTTTAAGAGGTTTAGAACTTTTTTTAAAAAAAAAACACAAAAAATTCGAAAAAATGAATGAAATATTTATTTGAATCGATAGTTTGAACCTTGCAATTTAATGTTTAAAGATAATTTCATGCAAATGTTGACCGCGGCTGCGTCTCAGGTAGCCCATCCGCTGAGTCCAATTTTGGCATACTCTTTCACACATATCGGCCGGTATCTCACGAATGAATGCATGGATGTTGGCTTCCAGTGCGTCAATCGAAGCGGGCTTGTCCCTATAGACATTAGCCTTGACATACCCCCACAAAAAATAATCTAATGGTGTCAAATCGCACGATCTAGGCGGCCAATTGACCGGCCCGAAACGTGAAATTAACTGTTCACCAAACTCGCCTCGCAATTGCGCCATTGTTTCGCGTGCTGTGTGGCATGTGGCACCGTCTTGTTGAAACCACATATCATGCAAGTCAAGAACTTCCATTTCGGGCAAAAAAAAGTTTGTTATCATCGCTCGGTAGCGTTCACCATTGACAGTAACGCTGCGATTCGCATCATCTTTGAAGAAATAGGCCCAATAATGCCGCCGGCCCATAAACCGCACCAAACAGTGGCTTTTTCGGGATGCATTGGTAGCTGTTGCAATGCTTCTGGCTGATCTTCACTCCAAATGCGGCAATTTTGCTTATTTACGTACCCATTCAACCAAAAATGAGCCTCATCGCTGAACACAAGCAGCGCGCGATGAACATTTCGAACCGAGCACGAATTTTGATAGTAAAATTCAATAATTTGCAAGCGTTGTTCATTTGTAAGACGATCCATGGTTAAATTGCAAACCAAACTGAAGCTGTTTGACAGTGACACAAGGTACTCAACACACGTCAGCTGTCAAAACCAGTGTTGCCAAAACGAAACCAGCTTAAAAATCACCCATTATTAACATCTATGCTGGCGGTAGAGTGAAAAAAAACGTGAACGTTCGTGTGCAACGTTACGTCGTGCAACGTTACGGTGTGCAACGTTACGATCTGCATACTAGGATGGGTGCGTTCAGTGAAAAAATCTTAAGATCCCCTTCAAGCAAAAACAAGTTCGTTTTGGATCCGCGCACATTGATGTTTACACATATTAACCGTGAGTCCCGGCACTCACACAATTTTTTTATGTTGCAATAAATTTTGTCACTTATTTTAATTTCATTTATTAAAATGACGTTTTTCTTTATTGAATTTTGAAACAAAAAACAGTAAAATTGCAAAATATACTCAAACAATATGATAGTTGAGATCACAGATTACCCACATTAAGAAGAGAATCTCCGGCAGCCATTTTTATCTGCCTACAAGCTTGAGCGGCTCCCGGAAATTACGCCAGAAGAAATAACGCCAGAATTTTTTTTTGGAAAAAACGCCAGAAAATGTTTTCTGCTTCAAATTGGAAAAAGAAGCAGAATTTTTTGTGGAGAATAAGCCAGAAACATTGGAAATTGTGCCAGACAGAAATGGAAAGAAAAACAGAAACCAAAATGGAAATTAGGCCAGAAAATCAATTGATATATTCTGGCCTAATTTCATAATATGAATTTGAAAAAAAGCCAGAAAATGTTTTGCATTTTAAAAGTCGCTACTTGGTCAATATTGTAGACATTTTATCACAACGGGAAAAAACAGCCCCTGACATTTACCCGCGGGGGCGGTCGCGGGCGCGGCGCGGCCATGGCGTTGCGGACGGGGCACGGCGCGGCTAGCCGGCGCGGTCGCGGGCGCGTAAACTTGCAAAGTGTCTGCTACGATTTCCCGGCAGCATGGACATTTGTAATTTTCGTTTGAATCTGCAACTGCTTGAGCTTGCAACTTTAAGTTGCACTCCGAGCATATTTTCATATGTCTGCACGGCAACAACACAACGTTTGGTGGAAGGACCTGACATATAATACATAATATTACATCCGCTTCTTTTCCGTCTTCAGGATGTTCCTCCGCTTCTTCTTCCTCGTCAGAGTAAACGTTAGTGTCAACATCATTAGAATCTAGAAAAGTGCATAGAAATTATTTTAAAAATACGATTATTAATTAGAAAACAAAAACCTTCGAAAACGTCATCGAACGACTCCATATCTGTGCATATACAGTTTTTTTCGTACACCATCCTGTTGAGAAACATGATTGGTGTTATCTTTTTGTCTGCCAAAAGTTGGCTTGCTTCTTTAATTTTCGCGCTCTTATCTTTGTATTTTTTTTTCTTAATAGAGCCTGTTGCACCACCAGTCTCTTCCATATTAAAAAAGTCCCGACTTTTAAAAAACTCCTCCTCTCGAAGAATTTTAACGAATTTAAAAAAGTTTCCCTTATGTTGTATCAATCTACCGAGGACTCCATTATATGCTTCAACAGCTGACGTCGTCCTTATATCCTTACCATAAACAGATAAATTTTCTGGCTTTTCCTGTAATATAATAAAACATATAGACAAAGCGTAATATATAATATTATTATAAACTGTATTACAAAATACAGTTTTCTGGCGTTTTTTCCTAAACATGAAAAGGAAAAAACGCCAGAAATTTTATTTCTGGCTTTTTTTCCAAATATTTTTTTTGGCCTTTTTTCCATTTCTGTAAATGGAAAAAACGCCCGAAAATTTTTAGGAAAAAATGCCTGAAATTCCGAAATTTTGCCAGAAAAATTTGGGATTTTTTCCTAGGAAAAAAGCCAGAATTTTGTATGAAGAATTTTCTGGCGTTTTTTCCAAAAAAAATTCTGGCGTAATTTCCGGGAGCCGCTTGAGCTGTCAGATATCAGATACAAAATGAGAATGTGTGTATAAAAACCTCACTCATAGACAGTAGGGAACTTCACACACCTGGTTAAATTGTTGTTGCAATTCACATCTTTTCATGGACGCGGGATGAAATTACAAATACAACAATTAAAATAAAATGGGCTTTGGAGGGTGAAACATACGAAACATTCTCATCTTCATGTGGCTAATCTGTGGTTGAAATGTGGACATTGACAGTGTTTGGTCAGAGCGCTCATAACTTAAGAGTGGTCGCGACCAGTCGCAAGTCTTATGATCGCTCATAAATATTAACTATTATTACTTGGTGAATAGGTTTATGAGCCTTTTATGTTATGAGCGTTCGGTGAATACCATAGCCTTTACTTCGACTCATTTACTTTTCGATCAAATTTGACACACAAAAACAGCTGACGTTTTGACATTCACTAGATCTACCTTAAAAGTAGGTGCAGAAAGTGTTGTACTATACTGTTCTGAAAAATTTCATGAAATAAAAAGTGACAAAATATACACCAGAACAACGGTTTTAATCATGGAACACACAATCATGTTAATATTTGTCTGTGCAGAACAGATTTATTAAACACACCCTTTTTAATTTTATGTGAACAGTGGAATAAAAGGAATATTGGTTATCGTTAAGTGCAATTCACGTAACTTTTCTCATTTACGCTGTGGCTTTTACGCAATTTATTGCTTGAGTAAGCATTTCATGCAAGGCAAATTCAAATGTCTGTATAGAAATTCAAATAATTGTGTATCACTGCTTATTTCGCGTTGCTGATGCGCAACTCAGCTGATGCAACAGCAACACCAACAACTCATCAAGAATATTCTTGATACTGGTTTGGTTTACCTTGCTTTCACCCCAAAAAATCAAAAGCAGTAGTTCGATGAAGAGTAGGTACTATAAAAAGTCAAAAAACGTCTTTACCAAAATTCAACATTGTCAGAATTTTTGAGCAGTTAAAGTCTAAGTTAAGCCGCATTTTATTGTAGCTAGTGATACATATATAGATATCATGTTGTGAACATAAAATGATACGGATCTTGGACATTCCCCCTACATGTTTTTTTTCATTTTTTTTATCACCAAAAATAACGGTACCTGTCCTACAAAATTTTACGGCAAAAAGGAAAATCTTATTTTTCTTAAAATCGGCTAAACAGATTTTTTTAGAAAGACTTCAATAAATTGAAATAGTTATATGCTGCCGTTTAGTAAAACAAATGGTTCCGAAAAATTGTTATAGTACCTCCAAAAGAACCATTTTTTTAGTTCCGATTTTCTCGAAAACGTATCAACTGGTTCTGATTAATTTTTGTATGAAGAATTATTGACATATTCTAAATTATTTCGTGTACCAAAATTTTCAAAAAGATATTTTTTTGGATTTTTAAAAAAAGTTTGAAATTTTTTTTTTGAAAATTCAATATTTCAAAAATGATTTTTTCGGTTTATATTAAACTTGAAAAAAAAGCTGTTTTTTAATATTATCTAGAAGATTTTAGAAAAAAAATATTCCTTTAACCAAAACTAAGGGTACCTCCCATTCAAATGTTTAAAAAAAATCTTTTTTTTCTCAAAAACGACTCCTACGATTTTGATAAAAAATGTTATATGTGTCGAAATTAGTAAGTTACATTGATCTATGTATAATTAACAGTACCTACCATAGAACAGTTTTTTTTTTATTTTCGACGATCACATTATGTGACTTACCAATTAAAAATAAATTGTTTGTACAGAAGCTTGTAATAAGCTTAAATAATATTGCATATCAAAACTTTCAAAAAAAATATTTTTTGGATTTTTAAAAAATATTTCAAAATTATTTTTTCGAAAATTCGATATTTCGGAAACGAGTGAAACATTTTTTTGGAAAATTCAATTTTTAACTCCACACATTAATAAGTATAATTCAAATTTGCGTACCAATTAAAACCGCTCCTACGAGTTTTAAAATTGTTTTTTTTTTATTAAATAAGGTTTATATAAGAAATCAGATAAGTAGTGTACATCGCGCTCGGTTGAAAACAGTTTCAGAAGTATTTTAATTAATATGTAATTTTATTGATTTAAAACAATTTTCCAGTTTAAACAATATAATTTCCTTGCATGCATATTGCATATGTGGAAATCGGGGCTATATTATTAATTTTTGTATACTCACATTATATAGGGTGTTTTTTTTAGACGTGTGGTTTTCAAGAAGAAATAAAATGCATATAATTTAATGTTATGGCCAAGAATTTAGCTTTATTATAAAGATAAGGGTTTGCCATTATGTTTTAAAAATGATTTTGGGTATATAGCAGCCGCGGCTGGCAAATTCCAACCGAGAGGTCCAATTTTCGACCACTTTTTGCAGCACTTGGGGCCGTATGTCAGCAACAACGCGCTGAATATTCTCTTCCAAGGCGTCAATCGTCTTGGACTTATCTGCGTAGACAAGCGACTTCACATAAAACCACAAAAAATAGTCCAGTGGTGTTAAATCACACAATCTTGGAGGCCACGCCACAGGTCCACGACGCGAGATAATGCGCTCACCAAAAGTTTCCTTCAATAAAGTGATTTTTTCGTTGACTGTATAGCATGTAGCGCCGTCTTGTTGAAATCAAAGGTCGTCCACATCAACATCCTCCTATTCAGGCACAAAAAAGTCATTAATCATAGCACTATAGCGTTCCCAATTGACTGTAACAATATGGCCGGCTTCATTTTGGAAGAAATATGGACCCTCTGCTCATAGAGCACACCAAACAGTGACTTTTTGAGGATGTAATGGCGTCTCAACAATGGCTTGTGGATAATGATCACTCCAAATACGACAATTTTGCTTTTTAACGTACCTACTCAACCAAAAATGAGCTTCATCGCTGAACAAAATTCTTGTGAAAACCGGGATCGGGCATTATGAAATGGCAAACCAAATCGACTGAATGCTGTCCAAAAAGGCCAGCTCCGAAAAAAGTATTGCCAGATTTAAAACTACACGTCTAAAAAAACACCCTGTTACTACATACCTGCAACTAAACTAAGTTTTGACAAATGGATATAATATAGGCTCCCATACCTAATTTATTTTACACTTTTGAACCACAGTGTGATCGCGCATAAGAGCAAGTTCGTGCGACCCAGTCGTGCATATTTTTCCCCAACCTTTGTTTTTTTCCATCTATTTGTTGTCTTTTTTCTTTACATTGCTTCCACTCTTCCTTGCCTGAGAAGCCTTCTGCCCGCAAGTGTATAAAAACTAAATTTTTGGTTCATGAAACGTGATAAATACAACAACAACTTAAATCCATATGGACTTAGCTAAGTCCATATAATTTTCGGGACTTATTTTAAGTCCCGACAAGAACGGTGATGCCAAAATAATATAATCTATATGTTATCGATAATTTATTCAGAGACGTCAAAATTGACGTTCTTGGATGCTGGTTGAATAATTCAATTTAAATAAATAAATATTTATTTGTGTTTGTAACAATTAATTGATTACTAACCTTTATTTCTTTTGAGTTTTCATTGCTTTTACTTATAAATTTTTATTTATGTTGATACTTTTCTCTTTTTTGCTGTATCTTATTATTTTTTTGTTATACAGCTGATCAACAAATGTCATAGAGCGCACAGTGCTGCCAATTTTTATGGAAGAAGTTCTTTAGTCCCGATGTCATTTTTTTTTCCACAAATCCATATTGACTTGCAAAAAAAAAACACGCCTATAATATCCCGAGAATGAGTTTGTCTTACAATTTTTCGAAGTGGATTAGGCCTATTGAAGAAATTAAAAAGAAAAAAACTGGTATTATAAGAAAACTGCATTTGGAGAATGTCAAAAAACGCCAGACTAAAGTTAAGCGACCTAGATGTGAAGACTGTAGTATCTATTTTGTTTTAAGCTTTCCTACCGTCTTTGGTTTTCAGCAGAAATAAAAATTCTGTGGAGTAACACTCTTTGTCGGCTTGGGGTTCACTGGACAAAATATAACATATGGTAACCCTACTTTATACATTCAATGCACCTCTATAACTCACATAACAACAACATAAGGATGAAAACACCAACCAAACCATTTTATTCTCTTATTTCAAATTGTTTTCAATTTTAATCGAAAGATGAAGAAAGATGTCATAGTGTCTACGAGAAATTTAGTAACTGATATTGTAATCGAACGTGAAATCGAACATTACAGCTCTACTCCGTATCTGTATCTACTTAATGTCTGACTCCGACCAACCAAACCAGACTAGAGACCAGACTATTCATAATTTCGTCTTCTTCTCTTCATTTAAACATTGCTTTGGATTCTTCCTATGCTTAACATTTATGGTGAACATTTTCTTTCTTTTATTTGTTCTTTCGTTTCCCACTCTTTTTTTTGATCATCTTTATATGCGACTTTGTATTGCCTCTCTACTTGTAAGCTCTGAGCTCTGACAATAAATTGTTTAGGAGGGAATCGGTTGGTCTTTTTTCTTTTTATAGGCTCAAAGCAGTCGACTAATCCGAACAGTTTTACGCGAACATCTATCGATTTGACTGCTTTTAAACTCAAGTTTTCCAATTCAATTATTAGAAAACCCAATATTAGTTTAAAATGATTAAAAATAATTATTTTCTTTTAAGTTTTTGTATTTTAAACTTTGTGGTATCTTCGCTATGTGATAAGGCCGAAAATAACGCTAAGCAAGGTAAGATCGGTAGGGGATTGTCTAGGTATAGGTATCTATACCTACCTACAAATAGGTACTTACCGGTGTGGTGTTAAGTTAAGCTTGTTCTGGTTTGAGTGAATCATGAATTGTGTAGAATTATTTGAGTGTTGTTAACCCTTTTAGTTGTAAATTAAGAGAACTCTGTTCGTAATTTATTTTGTTTACAAACATTAAGTTAACATTAAGAAAAATTGAAAATAACGAAACTGTTTAACATTTTTGGTCGTGTCAATAAATTGTGTAACTACAAGTCTGTGCACCCATTGATGGGTATACCTACATTTATGATGTACACTAAACAGAAGATTGTCTTCGTTCAATGAAAAACTTCTTAAGTCCAATTTTAGTTTTTGTTTTGCTTATTAAGGTACGAGCCTCATAAACCTATTCGCCAAGCTATAATTAGCCAATACTCATACAAATTATGAGTGAACATGACCCCTCTGAAATTATGATAACGGGCTCTACCGGAAAACTTGTTCTTAAACTCTCGAAATAAACTGTGTATAACATAAAAATATGTTCAACTTATAAACAAAAGAGCGCTCAATAATTACCGCCATTTATTTTGTGAGGGATTTTTTACTAGATAATTGAAGATATTTGGATTTAGATTAATTTGGGAAAAGAGGAATAAAAATGAAACCGAACTAAAAATTTTATTATTTGATTGAATATTGCTTAATTTATCAATTTTGTACAAAACTAACTGAGGGAGACTAGAAACAGTCCGATTATCCCCTTGTGAGGAGTCCGAAAGCTCTTTGATCATTCCTTGTGAGGATTGTTGTGACTCGATAACATTTATCGAATCCTCATAAGAAAACTCATTACAGAAAAGGTAAATTTGGTAGAAACAGCTGATTATTAAAAAACAAAGAAGAGTTTAAATTAAGACTTTAAAACTTAAAAAAAGCAAGTTTACATATAGATACTTTTTTAGCACTGAAGTGCGTAAATTAATAAGTCCCCTTTCACACGAGGAAACAAGTTGCTAGAGATTTTTTTGACGTTTTCCTTTAATTTCCTTAATAATCTCCTGTTCCTTTCACACGAAGAAACAAAATCGTGGCAACTTTCTGTAGTTTCTTTTTAAAATACCTTGGTTGAACACACTCTACTGGGTGTGTGAAGAGGAATGTCAAAAAAATCTCCTCGAATCGTTGACCGGGAAGATTTCATTTTCCCCTCTTACTTCTTGCCCTTCTCACCTACAAAATGAATGTTGCTGGCAACTCAGTTTCCTCGTGTGAAAGGGGACTAAGTTTATCTATTTTTTTTTTTCAAAATGGCAGTAAAAATAAACTTTTTAAAAATTCTGGGAATGAATCATTTGTGTATCCAATATGTTAAAATTATAATCTGTGCAGTTGTGAAAATTTAAGCAAACACACCTTTTTTTTGATTTTCGTATGAATTTTATCGAACAAGATGCACTGGAATCAAATCCACTTCCATTTTTTTCTTTTTTCTTCACTCACAAGTTTAATAAAATTGCAGATTTGTTTACAAAATACTTTGAATTTTAAATCAAAATCAAAGACAGCAAAGGTGAATTTAAAGATTGCGAACATCAAATTTATGGTCTCAGATGTACTCCCTTTCGAATGAATGAACAAAAATTGAGGGTCGCACAAACTGCTGAGTTACCTACACAGAATTTTTATAAATGCCTAATGAATTTATATACACATAAAATACTATTACTATATAGTATTATTTCGTATAAAAGCCAATTAAAACAAAAAAATTAATTTGTTTTTAATACTTGTTAAAATTTAAAAAAAAAAACAGCAATTGAACTCTTTACTAAATAGCAATATATCCCCCTCTGGTTTATTGACAAATGTCAAAATCATCACTTTGTGTGAAATTCTTGCCATTAATTATGTGATCTATACAAATATAAATAGCTAGACCTGTCAGTTTCCACAAAATGACGACTGCCAATTTTGGCGTTAAAAGATTTGTAAATTTCTCTATTTAAAAATTATCAGCCGTATCTATTAGATTTTCTTAAAACGCCTCTTAAAGGTTATTTAGTTAAGTTTGCCTAAATATTAAATTTGCCTTTAAACAACGTTACTTAAGTTCTTATCTATCAACGATTTTCTATTCGTACTTAATTAAACGACAGTAATGTAACGTAACGCAAGAAAATACACAAATCTGCGCATTAAATTTAATAAGAGAGAAAGAGAAGTCACTGGATGTATAGTCCAAAGCAAAAGAAATAAAACAACACTCCATTTTGATTTTTTTGTTTGTGTTCGTAAATATCTTTGGTTCATGTATGTAAAAGCTACAAGCCCTGCTTTTTCATATAAATATGTTAACAAACTATCGACGCAATAATTTTTACAACTCCCTAATCACAAATCTCTTTTAATTAAAACAAAAAACTGAAAACTCTACGTATGTAAATACATTTTCATGTCTCAAACAAAAACGAAAAAAAAGAATGGTTTTCAGATGTCAAAATGTATCTAGGATGGCTTTGAGTAACCTTTAAACGCAGTAAATGGCGTTTAAGTAACGTTGCTTAAATGTGAAATGGATTAGAGATACCGATTTCTTACTTAAGAGCTATTTTGAGGTATTTTAAAGTTAAGAAGGCTTTAAAATTTGTTTATAGACATAGTACAGTCATTTGGTTGATAGAGGTCAGAGGACGCTCGTACGCCGAAACTATTGATTTTAGAAAAAAAAAAGGTTGTGACATAAACTGTACGAAATTTACTATAGTTTTATTTTCTATAAATGTGTTTTTGCTGTAAAATATGTCGGAAAGGAGTTATTATCATAAAAACGCCAATTTTCTAATATGGCGGCGCGAGCGCCGAAGATACGAAGTGGCAAAGTTGAAATTCTGAAAGAGCACATCGATATCTATAAAGTTGCCAATTTTCAAACCTCCCGGAAAACTTTCCAGGTAAAATTACCAAATGACTGTACTAATATGGCTGTGTATTTAGTTTTAGAGCAATTGAAAGAATTGCAAAAAAAGACAAACACAAACGCAAAAAAACAACAAATACAAACACGAAGAAACCTCAAATGTCCCGTTTCGCATCAGCAGCGTACTAAGCTTTATTTCGCTTTATTTTGAAAATACATAATTATGTAATTATTACTGTTCAACTTTTTTTTTTTAATGTTTGGTATTTGTCCAAGAGGTTTTTTCGCGAAATAACGTTTCGCCGCGCCGTTTCATTATTTCGTGAAATATCGATAAGCCGTTGTAAATACCTACAGTTTCACCGATAAATCATTTCGCCGTTTAGTTGATTTGATCGTTAAACCATTCAATAGCATTCTTTTTTTTAGATTTACGATTTGTTATTTGTTATTTAATACATTTTGTTTTTTGAGGAGTATTTTTTTTATAAATAGGTAGGTTTATGTACATATGTACAAGGATATTTTAAGCATGGATATTTTCCTCAAAAATAAAATACCAAATCATAAAAAGCACAACAACAAAATGCCAAATACAAAATTGCCAAACTTCGAAAATCCAACCAAACAAAAGATTAAATGAAAATTGCGAAATGTTTGCAAAATCATAAAAAAAAGCAAATCGTAATTTACAAATATAATTGCTAAATGATAAAATGCTAAACAAAAAAATGCGAAACGAAAAACGGCGAAGTTAATCCCCGAAAAACGGTAATATGCCACACAGTTCTGGCAGAACATACCATACCCTGCGAAAATGTCTTTATACATTTTATATCAGCATATTCTATTTCCCTGAAAATATTAAAATTAAATTCAGAAGGTAAGCCTTTAAATAAGGCTTCACGCGTTTTTGCTTCTTTAAAGTATTTTTAAGGGACAATCCTTGGCGATTTTTGCCTAAAAATAGAAGCCTTTAAATGAGGCTCTACGCGTTTTTGCTTCTTTAAAGTATTTTTAAGGGACAATCCTTGGCGATTTTTGCCAAAAAATAATAAAATCTAGTAGTATTGCAATGCTTATTTAATAAATGTCTTTTTTTTACCGAAAATCCAAACAACGGCCTCCTTAACAGGTTTTTTCATGCAGACCTAGTGAACAGTTATGTACTTTAACATACAAAATTTTAAAGCCTTATTTATAGCTTACAAAATGTTCAACAAAAAATATCTTGCCACTCTTTAACATAAGAAATATGATATATAAAAAGGGTTCTTAGCTTGGACAAAATGTTGCATTTACAATAAGAATTATTTAGATTGTTTTTTTTTTTTAAAGAAGAACAATGAAGACATTGCGCAAAACAAGATGTTAGATGTTGACCATAGAATGCGTCTAACAAACCTATGTACATACATACATACATATGTACATATTTTATGATGTTAGTTTTCAAAATAAATACCAGCGCATAAGGTATGTAATATTTACCTTTAAACAGCTGAGAGCAAAAAACTAGCAGTGCAACGAAAAATAAGTTTATTTTGATTTTAGAAATCATTGTTGATAAAACTTTGTATGTTTTATTGAAATTTTTTTTTTTTTATAAATTGAATGATTATTTTTATTGATAATTAATGTAGTAACTATGCAAAAACAAAATATGTTCGAAAATAAAGGGAGTAAAATAATAGCAGTGCTTGTCTCATTGTGTATAATTAAGTCCAAAAAGTTCAATTTATTGTAATTTTAGTTAGTATTTCGTAGCATGACCATTATTTTTTTACACAGCTTCGCAACGCCGCCATTTGACGACCATTGAGTCGAAAACCCCCTCAAATCTTTGCAGTGATATTTATCTCTAACCCTGCTGAACTACGGTCAATATCACTTTGTTATTTTTTGGTTTGGCATTTGAGACTTCTTTTTTTATGTCCGCCCAAAGATTTTCAAAGGGATTGAGGTACGCAGACTGAGCAGGCCACTCCTAGACCTCAATCTTCTATTCCTGACACTATTGTTTAGTTATTCTGCTGGTGTGCTTTGGGTCATTATTCTGCTAAAAGACCCATTTAAGCGGCATTTTGAAGTCTGCATATGGTGGCATGATGTTCTGTAAAATTTCTACACACGAGTGTTGATTAATTATACTTTTGATCCAATATATTGGACCAACTCCATATTATGAGAAGCATCCCCATATAATGATACGAGATCCTCCGTGTTTTATCGTTTTGGTGGTGTATCTAGGATCATATTCGGTGTTACATACTGCCGAGATCCTTTACCAACATTGAGTCCAACTTTAGTCTCGTCAGTCCAAAGAATATTCCTCCATTTTTCAGGAACCCATCCCAAATGATCTCGCGCAAACTTTATTCCTTTCGCTATGGGCATTTTCTTCAGAAGTGAGGCTTTTCTTGGATTGCGAGCATTCAAGTTGTGATCCCTCAATCGTCTTCTTACAATATGAATACCGCATGGTAAATCAAGTTCACCCACAATCTGTGTAGCTGCAGCAGTAGGATGCATTCTTGAAAACCGAACAACACGATTTATGTAAGATCTCGTAAGAACTTTTTTACGCAACCGTGTTTCCACTTTCCCCGTAATTAGGTTTTTAATGAGTTGGTGCCATTGCGGTGTCCATTGTTTACCACGACCCACTACATAAGACCAAATTATTATTTTTTTAAACAAATTCGGTTGAAATATAAAGTAAAAGAATAGGGCTTACTTTTTATAACATCCAAATCATAATTGAAGGAAACACAAGACTTTAATTTGAACTTGACGATAACACTGCTATTATTTTGCTCGCTTAAAATACGGAAAGACACCAGACAAAGTGACATTTAATCAATGCACTAAGAATAAATCGTTAAACTATGACTTCAAATGGTTAACTTAATATCCATGAGCACCACACTACAGTAGAACTTAGAAAAAGTGGCTGCATTATACAGATATGACAAATTATATTTTTTAACAGATTACACTGCTTAATTTTGCTCGGCACTGTATGTGTGCACAAAGTTCAAGAACACACTTTCAAACAGATTTGTATTGAGGTTTATAAATGTCAAAAGCATTTTTTCATTCTGTACTTCAAAACTCTATATGTATATGTTTTGCTGAAAAATTTGTTTGCAAAAAACCTTGCAGGAACAGTTTTTGAAAAATCATTTTGATAATTTGAAAAATTGCGCAAATCAAAATGTTTTTTATTATTATTTATTGTACTATTCATACTAGAATGTCAGTTTATTATACTTGACCATACTTTATTCCGTCAATTTCATTGAATAGCCAAATAAACGAATTATCAATTAATTCGTAAACAAATTGGTGGTAGCACCTTTAAGTTGTTGTTGTTGTCCAAAAATTCAATACAATATTTCTTTTTTTTCGGTCAACCGAAACCTCCAGAATGGATAGTAAAAAAATTTATCTGAAAATTGATATCCGATTTATAAATTAAAATAATCCATCAAAGAAAAAAAAAACTTTAAGGGATAGTAATCAACATAATGATGTGTATTCAATAAAAACCTATCAATACAAATCGCTTGGAAAATTTGAAATAAAACTAAAGAGCGCAGTGCACTCGGGCGTATGTGTACTTTTTTATTGTACATATTGCATTTTAAATGTTTTTCTTCGAATTTCGTTTATGCACCTTGGTTATTTACTTTATGTGGTGGAAGAGATTCTTCCGTCGGATTTTTGGTCGCTTTAATTTTTGTAATGAAACAATAATGTTACATTAACTTTCCCGACGTTTCGGCAGGGGTTGCTGCCTTCTTCAGGGGAACTTTATTTATACAAAAAAAAACAATCATTACAAAGATGTATAATGACAATATGTAAACGAGAAATAAACTCACTTTTTAATAATATTATTTTAATTTGAACATTTAAATTTATAAATGACTAGCTGAACCGCCCGGCTTCGCACGGGCAGACAAACCTAAGCTTCGCATAAAATAACAAATTTTGTAATTGAATACTACTTACTGAGTTTTGACCCACTTCACGTTACGAATAGCGAAACTCGTTGAAATATGATCATCTATGTCCAACCTTTATTACTTTCCCAACGCAGGAAGAATTTTTGTAATCGAAAACCTTTTTTTTGTGTTTATTCTATTTTTATTTTATTTAAAAAAAAAAAAACCTTTCCAACACAAACAGAATTTTTGAGATCAGATGCCACTTTTCATTTTCACCCCATTTCACCCTATAAATTCTGAAGCCCTGAGGCCATCCACTAATAAACAACATTTCAATTACAAATTAAACCCGATTTTATTTTATTTTTACTCCCTAAACAAAATTTAAAAAAGAATATCCCAAAGCTTTTTGCCTTAGAAAAACCTTTTACAAAAAAGAATTTCCTAAATCGGACAATTTTTATGTTTACCCTATTTCACCCTACAATTGTCAGTTATAAACATATTGAAAAATTATATCCCGAAAGCCTTTTCCTAAGAAAAAACTTTCAAACAAAAAAGAATTTATTTTTTTAATATTTTTTAGTTAAATTTTTGAAAAAGTTGAATGTTAGATTATATATTAGAGAATAGCTAAAGCTGATTCTCATCGGCTTTGTTGGTCGTTATGATGATAAAATGAAAGATTAATTCATTCACTTTTTTCCAACGTTTCAACGGTGGTTGACGTCTTCTTCAGTGGATTTTTATTTATTAAAAAAGAAGCAATTACATAAAAGTGTAAATGTATGTAGGGCGGACATGATATACACTTACATAAACTTGAGCAATAGTCCAATAAGTACATTCAAGTTTGGGATCTACTGTTGGAAACTAAGGAGCAGTACACCGCTGAGATGTTTTCTTGTTTACGGTTCATGTTATTCCTGTTATTGATTATGCGTAGTGTTTCTAACGTGTAGCGTTTACAAGTGTATTTCTCCATTGCCAAGACCTCCACACCATCAAATCCAGTTAGTGGCCATTTTCAACGCTGTGGCAGGCCATCAGTGCCATCTTTCCCGAATTTTTTGAACGAATGTCCCACTTGTGACCCGACCAACAAAGCCAATGAGAATCGTCTTTAATTATTCTCAGATATACATCAAAAAAAATTTTATGTTTACCCCATTTCATCCTACAAATAATAAAATTATTTTCAAAATCCATTTTCTAACCGCCTACATCGCCATTTGTTGAACGGTAATTTAATTGAACTAAAAAACGAAATTTTCGCCTACAGCGCCACCTGTTGATAATTTTTCGACTTTTCTTTTTTCTTAAACCTTCGCGGTACAATTACGAACAAACCCGTAGAAGGAAGTACCCAATTTGGTGCAGTCGTTCTCTAGTTTTAAGCATCCGAACCCACCACGATTCATTTTTATATATATAGATTATTGAAAAAAACTATTGGAGGGTAGAAAATGATTGTTTCATTGCAAAAATTAAAGCGACCAAAAAAGCCGACGCACGGAAGATTCTCTTCCACCACATAAAGTAAATAACAAATTGGTCAATAAAATCATCTTGAACACCTTTTTTATTGTCAACTGAAATTTTGTTGTTTATGATTTCTTGATGGTGATGCAAACTTTATTCTCATAAATATTTCATCTGCTCTAAGTATGTCTTCTCTAGTTTATAATGGAGGTCGATTTAATTGGTGTCACTTTCTACCAAATTATTTGCATAATCCAATACTTTTTTGACTATGATTTCAGGCTTATAATCAATATTCAGCATTATTCATCAAAAATTGTTTAGAGGATTTTGACTCCCTGTAAAATTGTAAGCACCATATAACTCATATCGATACGAAAATTGAACACCACATGAAATGGAAGCTATAGACTATCTACAAGTCAGCTATCTTAGGGACCTTTTTCAAGGACTTTAAAAGGATGCAAAACACCAAAAAGTCTAAGATATATCTCGTAGATTTATGATCCTGTGCCAAAATAATAGCGTATGTCCTTTTTGAACACGTGATAGTTTATCAGCCTTTGACTATAGCATCAAAGATCAAATATTGGAAAAATAAAAATAGCGCCATGTGCAGTATACCGTCCACCATGTTTACAATTATATTGTTCGAAAGTGTCTTTCGAAACTTTTTCTTCCGGAACTTTTTTTTAGAAACTATGTAACGGGTGATTTTTAAGCTGTTTTGGTTTTGGCAACACTGGTGTTGACAGCTGACGTGTGTTTAGTACCTTGTGTCACTGTCAAACAGCTTCAGTTTGGTTTGCAATTTAACCATGGATCGTCTTACAAATGAACAACGCTTGCAAATTATTGAATTTTACTATCAAAATTCGTGCTCGGTTCGAAATGTTCATCGCGCGCTGCTTGTGTTCAGCGATGAGGCTCATTTTTGGTTGAATGGGTACGTAAATAAGCAAAATTGCCGCATTTGGAGTGAAGATCAGCCAGAAGCATTGCAACAGCTACCAATGCATCCCGAAAAAGCCACTGTTTGGTGCGGTTTATGGGCCGGCGGCATTATTGGGCCTATTTCTTCAAAGATGATGCGAATCGCAGCGTTACTGTCAATGGTGAACGCTACCGAGCGATGATAACAAACTTTTTTTTGCCCGAAATGGAAGTTCTTGACTTGCATGATATGTGGTTTCAACAAGACGGTGCCACATGCCACACAGCACGCGAAACAATGGCGCAATTGCGAGGCGAGTTTGGTGAACAGTTAATTTCACGTTTCGGGCCGGTCAATTGGCCGCCTAGATCGTGCGATTTGACACCATTAGATTATTTTTTGTGGGGGTATGTCAAGGTTAATGTCTATAGGGACAAGCCCGCTTCGATTGACGCACTGGAAGCCAACATCCATGCATTCATTCGTGAGATACCGGCCGATATGTGTGAAAGAGTATGCCAAAATTGGACTCAGCGGATGGGCTACCTGAGACGCAGCCGCGGTCAACATTTGCATGAAATTATCTTTAAACATTAAATTGCAAGGTTCAAACTATCGATTCAAATAAATATTTCATTCATTTTTTCGAATTTTTTGTGTTTTTTTTTTTAAAAAGTTCTAAACCTCTTAAAAAATCACCCATTATTTTCGAAAATTCTTCTTTAGAAACTTTGTCCAATTACTATTTCGTTTTGTTTCAATTTATTTTCCTTTTTTCACAATTTATATTATAGATACGGTTTATCAACAAGATCTGACGGACACTTTCAAAATCGATGGGTCCACTCAAGGCATCCAAAAAGTCAATCTCAAATGTGGTGCCGAGTCTATGCAGATAATGCTAGAAACTGAACAAGACTTCACTGGAGTCATGTACACCCGAGGAAGCTTCTACAAGCAATCGGCGCCATGTTTTGTTAAATCAGAAAAGACAAGCAATATTCGTTCTTTAGAAATGAAATTCAACTTCGATCAATGTCAGACCCAACAAGAAGGAGATGTCTATACGAATATTGTGGTCATTCAAAATGATCCCGAATTGATAACACCCGGTGATTCGGCCTTCTCGTTGGAATGTGATTTCCGTCAGCCGAGAAATGTTAATGTCGAAGGCAATTTCGAAACCAGAGAAAGGTTAGTAAAAGATTTTTATAAAATCTACATTTTATGGAAACTCTTAATTTCAATTTTAATTTTAAAACTTGCCATATAGAAATCCACAGAAATTGCGATCATCTTCTCGGCAACGAGAATAATTGTGCATTTGAGTGGTGTATATGCAAGGTACTGTAGGTGAAACTGCCTAAAAGTATTTTATAACTTGTTTATTAAGATTAAAAACTAAAAAATAATATTTATTTAACTTTATAACAACTATCTTTAACACTTTTTAACTTTGAAATTATTGGAAAACACAGAACGGTATCAGGTTCCCGCATTACACTCACAAGTCCCGATCCATCGTACACGTCAAATGCGTCCGATGACAAGGACACAGTACACAATGCCACAGACACCGTTACATACAAACCAACGGAATCGATTAACATAATTGATAACAAGAAAGTTCAGGGTAGTGTGGAAGAGGTTTCAATTGGTGATGAGATTGTAGGTTCAGTGCTTAAAGACGAGTTGTAAAACCGACACAAACATTCCCTACCATGAACAATTGTTAAACATTCCCAACACCAAGTGACAAAGGTTGACAGATTATACTCCTTAATCAAATTTACTTATATTTCCTATTTTTTCTTCTATTATTTTTCTAAATAGCATCAATGGAACAAATAATGGCAGCTAATTATCATCAGCTTTTAATTTGCAATTTCATTTACAAACAACGAGTGCATCTTTATGTACCTACTGTGATATGTTATGGATAAATGTTTTGGAACTTGATGAAATTTAAATTATTAATTTGGACAAATAAAATGTTAACAAAAACTGGAAAGTATTGGTTTTTATTTTGTAAAACTTTATCTTCAATTCAATCAATCAATGGTCAAAAATTAATTTTCCAACATAGCTGCAGGTGGTATTACAAATAAAACCAGATGTAGGTATACAAGAATTGCGTTTAATGACAGAAAGAAGGTGTACAACCAAGCAAAATCTATCCGAGGATGTGATCGTAGTACGGGTAATCATGTATGAACCGTTCGTTAACGGATCAAGACAAAATTGGACATAAAAGTGTAAAAGTGTAGCGATAGAAACGCCTAGCGGTAGACGAACTTCAACGGTGATTATATGTTGAACATGGACAGGCGTTTTATAAAACCTTGAATTTGAACTCTTTTAATTTCGCTTGCAGGCCACAGTTTGAAAATCATGTGTACCCCCAATCCCCTTCCTTGCGCTAGCTAGTGGTACTAGAATAAAGCTTGTTTTATTTCATGGATTTAAAGATCTTTACCTTAACGATTAGATCAGCAGAACTAAAATAAAAATTGAATTTAAACACTGCAGCTTTCATATTCAGCCTTATTGTGAGTTTCACCCGAACAACATTCGACCCGGAAAAATTTACATTTCACTTTTCACCTATTGTTTATAGTTTCACCCGAAAGATATTATAATGGGTGATTTTTTAAGAGGTTTAGAACTTAAAAAAAAAAAAAAAACACAAAAAATTCGAAAAAATGAATGAAATATTTATTTGAATCGATAGTTTGAACCTTGCAATTTAATGTTTAAAGATAATTTCATGCAAATGTTGACCGCGGCTGCGTCTCAGGTAGCCCATCCGCTGAGTCCAATTTTGGCATACTCTTTCACACATA
The DNA here is from genome assembly GCA_932273885.2 of Leucozona laternaria. Classification (NCBI taxonomy): domain Eukaryota; kingdom Metazoa; phylum Arthropoda; class Insecta; order Diptera; family Syrphidae; genus Leucozona; species Leucozona laternaria. The sequence continues at coordinate 36,684,516 of OW026366.1, forward strand.
ACGGCCGGTATCTCACGAATGAATGCATGGATGTTGGCTTCCAGTGCGTCAATCGAAGCGGGCTTGTCCCTATAGACATTAGCCTTGACATACCCCCACAAAAAATAATCTAATGGTGTCAAATCGCACGATCTAGGCGGCCAATTGACCGGCCCGAAACGTGAAATTAACTGTTCACCAAACTCGCCTCGCAATTGCGCCATTGTTTCGCGTGCTGTGTGGCATGTGGCACCGTCTTGTTGAAACCACATATCATGCAAGTCAAGAACTTCCATTTCGGGCAAAAAAAAGTTTGTTATTATCGCTCGGTAGCGTTCACCATTGACAGTAACGCTGCGATTCGCATCATCTTTGAAGAAATAGGCCCAATAATGCCGCCGGCCCATAAACCGCACCAAACAGTGGCTTTTTCGGGATGCATTGGTAGCTGTTGCAATGCTTCTGGCTGATCTTCACTCCAAATGCGGCAATTTTGCTTATTTACGTACCCATTCAACCAAAAATGAGCCTCATCGCTGAACACAAGCAGCGCGCGATGAACATTTCGAACCGAGCACGAATTTTGATAGTAAAATTCAATAATTTGCAAGCGTTGTTTATTTGTAAGACGATCCATGGTTAAATTGCAAACCAAACTGAAGCTGTTTGACAGTGACACAAGGTACTAAACACACGTCAGCTGTCAAAACCAGTGTTGCCAAAACCAAACCAGCTAAAAAATCACCCGTTATGTTCGAAAAAAATCCCCTTATTGTGATTATTCATTTCGGGCGAAATTTAACACAGTTAATTGGAAATAATGTTCACTTACTTTTTGGAGGCGAACGAAAGAATAACAAGGGAAGTCATATTGGAGAATTCTTTATTCTTTTCTTACATCAGTAACAACAAAATCATGTCTGATTCACAATGCGACGAGAACCGCTGTCATCTTTCCCTAGTAACAAAATCGTCACCGAGTTCACAATGCAGTGAGCGTTTTCATTTTTGAAAAAAAAAAACTCAATAAAATATAAACAAAATAACTTACAAAACAATAGATTTATCAATATCTTTATTTGTTAGACACAATTGATTACATATCTTTTGTGAAAGATCTGTAAATTACTTAGGAAAAATGAAAATCGTCGTCACATAGCGTCTTTTTTTCAATTTGTTGAGTTCTTGGCGTGAGGTGACGACGAGAAACGCTGCATTGTGGTGCATTAAGGTATGCTTTCATTGTTTGAAATTGGTTTGACAACTACAACGAGTTCTCGTCACGCTCACGTCTCGTTTCCTCGCCGCACTGTGAATCAGGCTTCAGCAACCAGCGTTAATGTGAGTTTCACCCGAAAAATATTTCACCTTAAAAGTTTTTGTTCGCCCGGAATTTTAAAAGCTATTGTGAGTTTCGCCCGAACGAAATTTCTTAGTAAAACTGTTTCTGATAATCATACAGCCCTACCAAATTTGTAAGTACTTTTGAGGAATTATAAGTACAATTACAAGTACCAGTACTGGTACTTAGAAATTTTAAGTATATAATTACCATGGAATTGTACTTGTACTTAAAATATTTAAGTACAAGGTAATTGCACTTAAATTGTACTTAAGTACCAATATATTTTAATATTTTACAGCTCTGGTCTAGAGTTTATTGAAAACAATGAACAAAATTAAAACCATTTTGGAATGGTTGAGTTGAGAGTGTAAGTAAATAGGTCCCAGTTTTCAACGTGCTGTAACACCACACATTGATTTTTTTTAAAATAAAGCTTTACAAGCAATTAAAATGAGTGAGTGCTATGACAATACATAATGAAATTAGAATGATCAGAATCATTTCGTTAGCAATCACTTCAATCACATTTTTTACTATTTTACACATTTTTTCAAAAAGTTTTTTATAACAAGAAAACTGTACTTAATTGATTCAAATACAGCGATTTAACACGTTTTAAAGAAAGCCTTCCTCTAATAGCCAGTTTTAAGTTAGATAAGTTTCGGATTTATACTCGAATTAACCCCTGCCACATGTTTCACCAAATTTGCCAGTGGTGTTTAGTTTTGAAATTAGTCCATTTGGGACCAGAGATGAAAACAGTTATCGTTTTTTTACTTTTGTTAAATATGTTGTTTCATTACAACTTTTCTTCCAATAATTCTTGCAGTTTGTTTTGGGGAAAATAATTCGGTTTGTAATGCTTTTGTAAGCAAGTCGAATATTATTATGTATAGGTATACATTATGTACAAGGTGATTCGCATTAAATTCGACCAAAGGCTAGAGCGTGTAGGTTGGGTCAATAAAATCAAAATATCGAATGGGAAGGGGGTCTATTCCCCAACGTTTAGGTGAGTGATGCAGTTTTCAAAAAAAAAATTGTTGCGAAATGAAAAAACAAAATAATGGGAACCGTTACAATAAAATGCTACAGCTTTTTTTGTTCGATATCGGTTAAGCTGTTAAGAAGAAAATCGAAAGTAAAAAAATCGGTTCTATGTCAGTTACCGTCAATAACATTTTTTTTTTGGAATTTTCTTTTTCACCAAAATGCAGACGTACAAAAGAACACAGGGTGCTTTCATAAATGCATGATTGCGAAAGTCTGACAAATGCATAACTTTCATAAATGTAAATGATAAATGTCAGATTTTCATAAAAGCAAACCGCAAACATTTGCAGCGCAAATGTGCAACTATAAAAACTCACATGCAATCTGAATTTCTTTATTAAAGAAAGAGATAGGTATATCGTTTATAGTATAAACGATTTCCTTTTATTTATTGTTCCATCTGTCAAATTCTTTCCCTATGACCTACGAAATATGACGCAAATCAGAAAAAGTGTTCATAAATGCAGTGTTAAACACATGCGCAAATATTTTGTATGAAGTTAATATGATTGCAATTGATCGCATGTAAACAAAGCAACCATGCATTTATGAAAGCACCCACACTTCTTTCTTAACTTTTGCATGGCAGATACCCAGCATCGTGATTTTTGGACTAAAAATAAAGTGGTTTAGAGGTATAGACGGAATTCCAAGACACTCTTTTTTGATACTATCGTAATATTAATCTCGATTTAAAGTTATTTTACGAATCATAGCCCAAGTCAAAACAAAAGAATAGATTTCGTGCTTCAAAAATAAAATGGCTATGGCATATATACTATTGAAAATGCTGGCGTTGTTTTGTAATATAATTCAATTTAAGTAAATTTTTTTTATAAATTGCCCATTTCGCCTAAACGGAAGGAAACCGACCTGCCTCCACTCGATTTTTTCTTGTCTTAAACAAACTTACACGCCTTAGCTTTCTATCGTATCTAATCCGAATCACCCAGTATACATCTGTGGATGTGTTAAGCATTGCTATTTGCTAATATACAAAATATCGATACCTATTGATTTAGAGATCCTCTGAATAAACTTATTTCGAACGCGTCTGGGAGATCCGATCATAAATAGGAAATAGCATACAGCATTTCATCCCTCCAGCATTAACCCATCAAAATATAAATACGCAAAAAGTTACATTTTTTCAATGTGAAAATTCGTCTTATTATACGTTTGAGGAACTTGGAAAATCTATGGATCAGTTGGCAACTTAGCACTTAGCTGAGAATTTACGTAGAAAAGATAAAACATGAACAATATTGGTGGAACCCATTTTTGGATAACAAGGAAGCATTTAAGTATCTAATTGGAACAATACAAACTCAGAAATATAAACAAATATAACTATATTTAAATTTTGTACATTACTAACGTATATTTATGTATGAGGTGAAATACTTTTTTAATATTGGACATAACAGTTAAAATTTGTTTTATATAGGTTCATAGTAAATTTAAAATTTAACTTAAACTTAAAAAAATTATAATATCGGGAAATAAAGCACACAAAACAATAATACCGCTGCTTTCTTATACATTTTTTATCAGAATTGTAAATGAAATTTACCTCCTTAAAATACTGCAGTTTTTAATTATTCTTTTTTTTTTCATTTAAAATGTTATACATTTAAGTGAATTTTGAAAAGACTTTTTTACTTAAGTTAAATTGTCCTAGAAAATAATTGCTTTAATGTATCATAAATATTAATCGACATCTAATTACGTGGCATCGAATTTATTGTCATTTTGTTCAGTGTTTACTGGTGCAATATTGATTTTTTTATAACAGTTAAATTGCAACAATATTTAATATTGAATGCAATAAATGTTTGGCATTCGTCTACACTAGGCAGCGGTGTTCTTATAAATTTAATTTAATGGCTCTATGCCCATACAATAATAATTTGTTTGCTTAAGCAAAAAACATTTAACAAAAATGGCATATAACACACATACAACTCTATATTTAATTTCTTTTTTTTAAATGCTTTGAAAGTTGATTTATCTTTATAAATATAACACACATATTTATATCATTATTAATATATTGGGTGGATGACTTTTATGCTTCTATAATCGGTTGGAATAGCAATTTAATTGATTTAGTCTTTTTTCTGGCCAAGTAATGATTCAGCTACGCCCAAGAAGTAAACCATTTGGGCAATACCAAAGAGTGGTGCGATAACAATCATTCGACATAGCCCACCTTTGAAGAAAGCAGTTGGTCCTTCGTGCTTCAGGGTTTTTCTAAAAACATAAATTTGTTTTATAATAATAAACTTTGAATTACGCAAATTGCTATGCCAAAACTTATTAAACTTACGTGATACAATCACCAATTCCTTTGAATTCTTTCTCTCCTTCGGCCTTTTTCAACGCCTGGAGGCGAGTTTTCACCACATCAAAAGGATTAACAGCCAGTGCGGCCATTGAACCAGCAGCACACCCAGATAAGAAGGAGCACCTTAAATGATAAAATAAGATATTAAATCCATGAAACTTAATTAAAAATGTATAATGTATAAAATTATTACCAAAAAACAGCATCTCCTGATCCGTCAGCTTTTCGCGGTCCAAGTCCGTTTAGTGTCGCAAACAGTGGGAAATATACAATCGAAAACGAAACGTCTCGCAAACCAGTGGCACCAATTCCTTTGTACAGACCAAAAATACCCTTCTCCTTTATTAATTGACCAGCAATTTGTGTAGCTGAAGTTTTGGGCACAGTTTTGCCAGCTAACTTAGCTTGAGCTGCAACACGACCAGCATCTTGCATTTGAATTTTTAACAATTCCATTGGAGTTGTAACGATGATTTGGAAGGCACCCGCTAGACCGCCGGCGGCCATTTGGTGAGTAATTGGAAGTTTACCATCAGCTTTGGTAAGGTGATGACGGAAAAAGTCGTTGGCAGCTAGTTTGATGGCTTTTTCAGGGGTTATCAATAGAATGTTGACAGCAGAGCCACGATACATGCCAAAGTACCCTTCAGCTCGGTAGGTCTGCCGGAAGCAGTCGAACCTATTTATATTGATTGATTAAAGCATAAATTACTATACATATGTATATGAAAGTCATACCAGCATTCAAATAAAATTACTGTTTAAAACTATAAGCTCCATCAATTATTTACATTGAACTCAGATATACGACAATTCAAAAACAATTAATCCAGGCAATGTAATGGGGCATGAATTAAGGGTTAAAACAAAATTTACCATTTGCATAAATTTACGATTTACACCACAAGATACAGGTCTAAATTTAGAAATAGACTCAATGTATGGTGCACCATCCAATAAACTATAGTATGAACGTTTCAATAAACAACCACTACGTAATCGTCAGAGAGCACACAAGCTGCTCTTGTTCGAAGATTATGAAAATTACGGATAACAACAGCAACGCTTGAAAATAAATTAATTTAATGAAGAGGCAAATCGTTGCTGCGAGACGAATTTATAGCGATACGCTGTGTGTGCTTTGATGATCAACCAAATATTGAGATTTTGGACATCGATCATAAATAAATGAAAATAACAAAAGGGATCAAATTAATGAGCATGAGATAAACTATAAAAATAAATACTTGAAAATTCAGCTGTATATATATAGACAACTGATAAGATAGTTATATTTAGCCACTCAACCTGTTGTTATCGCAAAAATAGCAATGTTATTGACAAGTGGGATGTAAAAGTTATAGTGATATACAAGATAAAAACATATTTGATTAGTTTGAGTTGAGATAAGGCAATTAAAAGCCCGACTGGGTCACACATACTCGCTCTTATACCTGAAATGTTTTTATAAGAATTTTAAACATGTGTGCATTCTATGTTGTGTATGTTAATTTGTATTAAGAGAACATTTTTATTAATATTAGATTGTAATTTATTGAATCAGTCGATCGGTAGCTGTCTCTCTTACATATGCATAGGGGAAGAAGAGAGATAATCGTCAATGATCGATTGATGAACATTCAATCTTATGTGATCTGGTCCAGTTTTCAAGATTCGTTTTAACGGTTCTTTTTTTTAATAATAATTTTGTATACAGTACCAGGTTGTATTCCATGTTCTGTATTGAATTATTTAGTGGGAAACGATGATAAAAACTGCAAAGGCAGCATAATTTGAATATCTTAGGCCCAGTTTTTCAGTGGTGAGTTAAACCAGAGTTAGCTAACTCGAGAAGTAAATTACCCCACAGTCACCTGAGGAAACAGTTTATCGGTGGAGAATGCATGCGGAATGACTAAAAAACATGGTAGATAAAACATCAAAAGAATGTGTTCAGTGAAACCTGAGTTAACTCATCAAATTTGATGAGTAAACACGAGATTGATACAATATTATTAACACGAGATTGATACAAGGTGGCGCAAAATTTATCATCTGATTTTTTTTTTGAATACCCGTTTTACTAAATAAAATAAAATGATTTTTAATGATGGAAATCTTTATTTGGACAATTTTGTCTGTTAAGTGGAAAAGATGATATCTGTGAAGTGGCTGCCGCTAGTGTTGATACACATTTGTGTCCGTTTTATAGTATTTTCCATGACTTTCTGCAAGATTTTTGGTGATAACTGTTCGCATTCCTGTCGAATATTCTCCTCAAGGGCTGTAATTATCTGAGGATGTTGGCATAAACCCGCGACTTCAAGTAGACCCAAAGAAAGAAGTCTAGAGTGGTAATAATGGCTCTTCGTGCACGCGGAGTTTCAGTGACCCAGAAACGAAGATTTTGCTTGTTGACGTAACCGCTTAGGTGGAAATGCGCCTCGTCGCTCGTGATTGATGATAAAATCATCTTCTTCGTTGTTCAGATTGAGGATGACTTGACAGCGCAGGCGCGAATACAGGGGGATTCATTTCATAAAAAAAACTGTGTCTTTTGTGCGCCACCTGCTAGTGCATATTTCGGATAATTCCTTTCAACAAAGAAATCAATTGAATGGAATTCGTAAAAGAATTTAATTTTTTTGTTGTTATTGTGTGTTACTCGACAGCTGCAAATAATGGAAGTGACTCTAGGCATGCCAATTATAACAGTTTTGGTTTATAAAAGTACTGTTTATGCGGCCCCGTAGGGCCAGGGCCCTCCGCCGGTGGGCATACTTCAAGCAACCAGAGTTTTTTTTTAAGTCGGACGAAGCGCGTTAACGCACGCCCACTTTTAATGGCTAAAAACTGTTATAAATCTTATAAATTGGCATGTCTCTAGTCTCGTCTGCAAATAATAGCTTCGTTCGTTAAACTTTACCCAGAGTTGACCCAGGTTTTCTTGACAACCCCAAGAATAGTAAAAAAAAACCTGGGTTTTTCGATTCTCAAAAAAACGCTCAAGGGCTATTGACATTAAAAGCAAAAAAATAAAGTTCTGTGCTTATGACTTTAAAATAAATAAAAACAACTTCTAACGTTTCTTTTTCTATTTTTTAGCATTAAATTAAATTTGTGTATTCTTTCAATTTCTTTTTCAAAAATAAACAATTCATGTCACTTTGGCAGTTTATTCTTTACCTCAACTCGCCACAGCAAAAAAAAACTAGGTCTACTTCAGAGCGAGTTCAGGGCGACCCCAGGTCTCAAAAAACACAGAATTTTGTTCACCACGGTGACTTCAAGTTTTTCAAAAATCGCTTTGGAGGCGACCCCAGGGTGACTTCAGGACGCAACGAACAAACCTTATTATTTTTAAAAATTTAATATATTATTTTGTTAAATTCGTTGCAGCTGAAAAAAAAACAATAATTTGTCTCCTCAAAATGCCGCGACTGTCAATTTAACGTAGTTGAAATGTCAAATCATTATAGTGTGTGTGCAAGTACATGTGAAAATCTGTGTGAATCTTGCTAAAAATCGAGATCTGAAAAATCGACTTCAGATCGACAAAAATTCGATTTTTTTGGTTGAAAGGAAAAACTTGTCACAAATCAATGAAAAATCAAATGGTCGAAACAAAAACCACATAAGATAAAATAGGTATTCGATGATTTTATAAAATGTCAGAAATAAAATTATGCAAAAATTGTTTAAAGTATGCAAAATCATCTTTTTAACCTAAAAATGCTTTTAACATCGTACTAAATCGAGTAAAATTTTGAGCCAAAGTTATTTATTTGTATTTGTTATTTGTGGGTAAGCTGTTTATTTTTTTTCGGGTTGGTGTTTTTCTTCCATGCAATTTATTAAAACATTTTTATACAACAAATGCATTTAAAGAACATTTAGTTCTTCTTTGTCACCAAAAACCACACCTCTAAAAGTTTCACTTTTCCTAACATGTGCTTATTTTACTAACTAACAAATTCCTAGCTTACAGTGAAACTCAGGACTCAAAATAAAAATATAAATCAATCACAGCTGACAACCAGCTAGACCATCAAAAATTTAAATTCAGAAAAAACACCCGATACCAACCCTAATAGTTGTAAGATAAAATAAATTCAAGAAAATTGCAGGAGCAAGAAATTTGTTTTTCGTTTTCTAAGAAAATCCTAGGAGTTTAACTAATTACATGTTAATAATTCAAAAATGCATGCAACCAGATGTGAACACTCAATTTTCAAGAGGTGTTAACGTTAAGTTTGAAATTATTTAAAATTTTAATGTGAGAAAGGAAAGAACATTGTTTGACTTTTAATTTATGCTCGCCTTCTTCATCCGGTATGGGTTGAATAAACAAATTTAATAATTTGGTTGCGTGTTAACTCACTGCTATTTATTCAATTAAGAGTAAGGAGAAGAACGCGAAAGAACCTATTCAGGTTATTTTTGTACATTTTAGTATAAAAAATGAAAAAGCCACTTCATAATACAAAAGGAAAAAAACTCAATCAATTTCACAATACCCCCCTTCACGGTTGTTCATAGAGCAACAGTTTTAAAAAATAATGCATCTATGTGTATGGAAACTGGTTTGTTTTAATTTGATAACTTTTATTGTTTTTGATGACCGTTCATTTAATTCCACTCAATTTTCACCAAGAAAGGAGGGAGTGGCTGTAATATTTCTTTTCCAGACTTCTTTTCCAATCCAAATAACAGCTTATCTATTTTCTAACATTGGGTATTATAACTGAACCTTGCTCAGAGAGAAGTAAAACTGGAAAATTCTTAAGGCTCTGGAACGCGATGAACAAAACTAGACTCGAGTGATAAATCCTTATCAAAATGTTCAAAGGAATTAAAGTAAAATTAAATGCACGCCTGGATCACTTACCTTGCCAGACCTTTGAAGTACTTCTCTAAAAAAAACCTCAAAAATATATTTCAGCTATGCGATTTTTTTTGCAAAACCTAAAACCCAGCAATATTTACGGGAGCTACCCATTCTAGATGGATTTAAACAAATAGGTACCTACCTATTCGTATTTCTTTTCTAAAGAATTACATAAAAATGCTCTATACCAAATTTGAAACAAATCGGCCTACTAACACAGACAAACAGTGACGACAATCACACTTTTGGAGTTTTCAAGCATCGTATAACCTCGAAATTTGTCTCCACTGAATTGTAAAGAAAATGTGAGAAAAAATTGTTTTATTGAACTATAAATTTTTTTTTGTTTTTTTGTGACATGTGGTTTTCAAGAAGAAATAAAACGCATATAATTTAATGTTATGGGAAAGAATTTAGCTTTATTATAAAGATAAGGGTTTGCCATTATGTTTTAAAAATGATTTCCAGTCGAGAGGCCTAATTTTCGACCACTTTTTGCAGCAATTGGGGCCGTATGTCAGCAATAACTCGCCGAGTATTCTCTTCCAAGGCGTCAATCGTCTCGGGCTTATCTGCGTAGACAAGCGACTTTACATAACTCCACAAATAATAGCCCAGCGGCACGATCTTGGAGGCCAAGCCACAGGCCCACGACGCGAGATAATGCGCTCACCGAAAGTGTCCTTCTTCTTCGCTACTCTGCTCCACAGCAGCAATTGCGTTTCGGTGCGCACTGTACGGCGTCTCTGAGGATGCGTAATATCAACTAGAGTAAACGTGGTGCGAAACCCACTCTGCTAGGCGATTATGTCGACCGAATATTGGACGCAGCGCGCGATGGGTCGGGCAAACCGAACCATTATTTTGGGATTAACGTTGTTCAGGAGTAAGTCTATTCAATATGAATTGGCAAACCAAACTAAGCATAAATCAATTGACAGCTGTCAAAAAGACCAGCTGCGAAAAAAGTATTGCCAGATTGAAAACCACACGTATAAAAAAACACCCTTTACTTAAATCCGTTGTTTTGCCAAAAAGCACTACAAGCTATAGAAATATCCGATTTATTGCCGAACTGAATTAGTGCTTCTATGCCAAAAACGCGAGTGAACCTTTCAGAATGTTTTTGTTAAATATTCAAGGAAAATGCGAAACAATTTATTCTTGTTGGTAAAGCGAAAAAAAAGAAATTTAAACAATGACCTTTATCTTGGTTTTGCAATCAACAACATTTTACTCTCTTGTTGTCGTACGTTTCTAAATCAAGTCAATACATCAGTAAAACGGACGGAAAACGGATAAAAATTCCGCCAGCGACTCCAAAGCTAACCGCAAGCTCACCACTCCTGAAGAAATAAAATAAATTTATGGAAGCCATAAAATGAAATCAACAGGGCCAGAAGATGTCTCAAACTTCGTCCTGGAAAGACTTCCATTTGCGGTGATGATCATCTTTTTTAAGTGTGAACTTATGACCTTGTACCTACATTCATGCGTCGAGTAACAGAACTTTACTCAGATAACAGGTCCTAAATATTTAGAAAGCGCAAATGTCAAAAACGATTATAAAAATTCTTTTTGTGTTTGAAAGGTAATATTTAGAGGATGGACTTCGAGGATCCCTGATTCTAATTTTTTTCAAATTTATTCAAACAGTGGGAACTAACTTTGACGTCGGCGGTGTCACCGATTATACTATTGATCCATATCAAATGAAGACTTTTATGGATGGCGTGGATGGGTCCATGGATCGATCACTGGCCGATGGATTTTTTGTTTTTAATTTCTATTAAACATCATTATTTTATAATAAAGAAATATTTATAAAACAAAAAGAAATTGCTTAATCGATTCAATTTTATGAGATTTAATATACCTACACCCCTTAACTTTCAGTCCCATGTACATATTTAAGCTGCATTTAAATACTCTGATAAACCTGGCTGACCTTATCGATGAAATAATGATCGGAAGCAAAAACCAAAGCTATATATATTAAATGAGTACAATGCGATTCACTTTATATTATTGGGAAAAAGTAGTTGTTGATTTATATTAATACAAATATACATACTTATAAAGCATCAATAAAGTAGTTTTGACTTACATATTTTTATACATCTTCTCTCCATTTGGCCCAACTTGCTGATTTTGCAAACGAGTCTTTACCAAATCCAGTGGAAAGACGCATGATACACCAATGATACCGGCAATACCACCATTAATGATTTTGGGCAAAAGTCTGAAATAAAAACAAAATTCCTTTAGTCTATTTTGTGTACTATGCGCAGCGAAAAATCTCACCAATTTGTCTAGTATCAAACAAGGTGAAATATTTCGAATATCGTATTAATCCTAAACACAAATTTATTGTGAACGCATTTCACAAATTAGATAAGACAAGTGTACGTTTGTTTAAAAACGATTGTAGATCAAAAGGGGCACGCGACATGTTTTGTTAGTGAAATTCTGATCAGAGGCGAAAATGGCGATATGCCAAAATTTTAAAATACCCAAATAAACTTAAGAAAATTTAATTAAAGATCTATACATCCATGCTGGCGATGGCTACTTTGCAAACATAGACCAAAACAATGATTTATTTAATGTTAAGTTTGGTTTTCAACAATGCGACTTTTGATAAAGATATTTCCATTGATTACTTTTAATTATTTACGTTTTTAGCGATATAGGAAGAAAATATGATGTGTCATAATACTTACGCAAATTGTTGCTGCTGTTTTGAAGACGACATTCTGAAAAAAGAAAAAAATAAATAAATTTTATTAGATTACCAGGTTGGTAGTTTAATTCAGTTTAATGTGCAACTTTTTGGCACTGTGCTGTTATTTTTTTATTATATCTCAGTGCAATATGTCTTGTATTTTTCTACAGTAAACATTTTGAAGGCAATAATATTTTTAATTTTTGTACAGGGTGACTCACGAAACGCGCTACTAAAAATAAAAGACATTTCCAGATCTTAGAACGTTTTTATCAACTCGCTGTTGAAATAGAGGATACCAACAGATAGCTTCGGTCGAAACATTAACAAAACCACTGATCGGACAAGATTTTTAAGGTTGCTTCGTGTAGCAAATGCACTTTCCTCTTTGCATTTTGGGCCAAGTATACCTATCCCATAATAGACCATGAGCCGGTAGCAAATGTTGGGAGTGGAGGTATAACCAACATTCACATGATTATACATATGTACATATACTAAATTTTTTCAGCCGGGGTTAGGGGTGGGCGTTCGAAAATGGTATTTTTTTTCCGATTTTTGTGTCGGAGGTATAACCTCTTGAATTTATACATATATAAGCAAGACGACTCTTAACTTAGCAATAAAATCAACATTTTTCATTTGAGATGTAACCAAATGAATGGGGTATCTATGGAAAGCTAAGACCACCCAGTGAAGCCATTGGTCGGACTGACTGAAAAAGTGAACTTTCTTACCGATGCAATCTTAACAAGCTTCGACCGGCGATTTTTATTAATGTTTGGAAAAAAGATATCGGTTGGTATCCTTTTTTTTTTAATAGCCGCGATGAGATAGGTTTTCTTATGGTCGTTTTTTAAAAATAAGTCAGAACTCAGAACAAATACTCGTTATCGTTATCGTTATCAAGTCTCTTAATCAGCTGACAAATTATTTTAAAATCGATTACAGAATTTAAGACACATGAGACTAAAAAGCTGAGTTTCATTTAAAACCCTTTTCTCGTAAATATGTTATGAACGTTGATATTTGTTTACTTAAACCTGATAACTTGATTTAATTTGGATTCTGTAAGATAATTTAGTTTCAAGATCCGTCGAGTACTTTTGAAGTTATGATGATGATTATGAATATATTGCTTTACATTGCCTGACATTATTAATTAAAACAAAAAATAATTGTATCAACAGATTTATAGTACATAATACCTACATATTATTTTTGAAAATTCTGAAATTTTTCCATTAATTTTTGAATGTAGAATGCCAAGAATCTAATTGAATTTTGTCTTACTTCTATACAATTTTCTAACTTCTAGCCTAAGCTCTTTACTAAAATGTTCTAAGTTTTGATCATTTTTTAATTAGTGTCATACTTAGCCTACATATTTTCTTAACAAACTTCAGCTGGACACGCCTTAATCAGTGAAAGTTCATGTAAAAAAGTAAGCAAACATAGGCCACGCTCAGTATTCAATAGGATAGGCTATCTTAAATACTCGAGTATCCATGTATAATTCTGAACGATCAGAACCGGATATTTTAAATTTGCTGCTCAAATCAGTTTTGTAGTTCTTGACAATTCTCATCGGATAGATTAGTATACCAGAATTTTTAGGATCGCTTGAGTTTCCTTTTTTAGGCAACAGGTGTTTTATCATCAGTTGTGTTTTTACGATTACAACAACACAAAGCTATCCAGATCGCTTTGGATACAATTCTGAACACGGTATTTTACAAAGTAACATATATGGAGTTAGTATATGATACTATGTATAATGGGCATATTGTGATTTTAACTTTGATTGTGTTTAAAAGATAGTAAGATGCTAATTCGGTTAAAATTTGGGAAAGTCTATCACCTTAATTGTAAAAATCCGGCTATTTGCCAACTGTTTTTCGAGCGGAAGTCCTTCAGCTATTTGAACCATTTTTTTTACAAATCATTTATGGAAGTCTCCTCGACTTCAGAAAACAAAATTGGGGGTTTTCAGCCCACCCCTCACTGTGTTTTTTGCCTATCATCGGTCACCCCGGCCTTTTTAAATTCCCGCAGAAATTTGAGTGCCGATGAAACCGAATTCAAAATGGACTCTGAAACTGGGAACGTATATGCAGAGCAAAAGATACTGAAGCAATTAGAAAAACACTTTCCCCAAGGTCATTCTTGGTAGAAAAGATAACCTGGATTATTTATATAAGATTTTTCTTAATGATAAGGTTAAACCTGTTTTAAAAAAATATGTACATATTGTTTTGATTGCGTTAGCCCAGGTCAGGGAGCATAGGTGGTCGACTTAAAGATACAAGAATAACAAACATTGTTTCATTTGAATACCTACATAATGTATGTATGTACATACATATATGTTAATTCATATTTAGGAATTGAGAACAATAATTTGAAAGACTAAAGAATAATCTATTGTGTTAAAAGTGGGTTGCATAAGCTATTTTTGGCATTAGTGAGGGCGATGTACAAAAAACATAGCATTTACATATGAGATATTTTATATGAAATATCTATTTACATATAATGTTGATTTTGAATTTGGAAAAACTTATATCTAGTTTAGTACAGCTTCCTCGTTTTTATTTTGTATGCGACATACCATCATCCTGCTTTTTTAGAACCAGCCGGCTTGAGCGTTTTGTCGCGACCAATACTGTTCCTGAGTGAACTCCATAACAATCGTACTTTTTTTTTCAATTTTAGCTAGATATCAATTTGATATTTTAAATTCCGGTTATAACTTGTTTGTGATTCTATTTTATGAATATTTTTTCTCTCAAATCATCTGGGACAACAAACGAATTGATATTTGATCTTTTAAAATTCAAGTGTTGTTAATTCAGTGGTATTAACTCGACTCTCATTTTTTGTTCATCAATTAACATTTCAAACCATACAATTGAACTTGTATTTTGTTAACGACTTGCAAAATTCTTAAAGAAAAAAAAATTAAATTGCTTCGTTATGCAATTAATTTAAAGAAATAAAACTTATCGAACAATAACTGCATAAATACGAATTGCTATTTTTTTCTGATTAAAGCAAAATATTCAACAGATGAATCCCATTTACAATGCCTCAAGAAGGTAGGAACCTACATACATACATACCTAATTAATTGTTAATAAAAGGTTTTAAAATGTTGTTACTATCTAGAAGGGTCAATAAACTCTTATAGTAATGGCTCGTTGATTGACAAAGGTAGTTTTTAAATTCTTATAAATTACGTCTAAATGCTCCTTAATCGTTACATAACTTCGTATAGCGTGGATTATTTTTTACCTAAAGCAAAGAGATATATGTAAGTATATATTCAGTTTTATCGTTTGAACAGTAGTTGTCGTTTTTTCGTTAGGGCCAACAAGAAGGTGTACAAAAAAAGCGTTTTATTCCTTCAGCCTTGCCTCTGTTAATCTCCCACCCGCCTTGCACTGGGTGTTTGTGTTGGATGATTACGTATAGAATGATACTCGTATTTTTTTGTTGCTAATTTTCATACAGAAGAAAATATTGAGGGTACATCAATAAGTGAAACCTACTTACATGCAAATTATTTCGGGTGTATTTCAACTTAGTTTCAATAGGGAATCTTCAAAGGGAAAAAGTATTTTCCTCTTGGAATGTGCTCTTTGATTTGTGAATATTATTTATTATTACAATGGAGGGAGATCACTTTAACTTATGACTAGAAAAACTATTGGAATTAAACGAAATCCAATATACCACCGAACAATTAAATAATATTACTATAATTTCACGTTTTGGATTCCGCTAGTAACTTTACTAGATATTCAAAACGTACGAAATCGAACTGAAATTTTGATTAAATTCAGTTCTCTCTTTTCGTTTGCAAAAAAACTAGAAGGGGCATGTGGATCTTGTTGATGTGACAGTTCGCGGCCAGCTGACCGCTTGTAGATTGTGGATTTATTCAATGAAACCAAAACTTCATTTCGTTTTATAGCAAGTGGTTACTAGTGACCCAGTTTAGATTGTGACTTTTCACAACCCCATGCCGATGATTTTGTGGGCGAGTGTGTGTATCAGGAGCTCTGTTCCCATTGACTTATTATATATATATATAATAAATCGTCGTTACGTCGCGTTTTTTTTTCAATTTTTCGAATTCTTGGCGTGACGTGACGACGAGAAACGCCGCATTGTGTATATCCAGGCATGCATGCTTTGACAACTACAACGAGTTCTCGTCACGCTCAAGTCTCGTTACCTCGCTGCATTGTGAATCAGGCTTAAAGCTATCCGGATAGTTTTGTGTTGTTGTAATCTCTTGTAAAAATCAGCTGATGCAATAACTACCCAACATATCTGAACGTTTTTGGATAGATGGCTATGCTACCATACGCAAGGATATATCTGCGTTTTTACTTTGCTTAAAACAAAAATCTTGACGTATAATTTTTGGAAGTAACTCTAGACATGCCAATTATAACAGTTTTGGTTTATAAAAGTACTGTTTATGCGGCCCCGCAGGGCCAGGACCCTCCGCCGTGGGCATACTTCAGGCACCCAGAGTTTTTTTTCAAGTCGAGCGAATTGCATTAACGTACGCCCACTTTTAATTGCGAAAAACTGTTATAACTGTTATAAATTGGCATGTCTGCTTACGTAGCATTTTCTGCTTACGATATTTTCCCGAAGTTACCATAAAACACAAAATGTTACTCATGGTATTACTTATTTCTGCCGGCCATCCCTGTATTAAATTGATAACAAAAGAAAATAAACAGCTGTGTGAAGTGTGTTGTACTTTACCACCGGCCCGACGTTCTACTCCAAATCCAAACAAAATAAATTTTAAAATCTTGTGTACCCTTATTTATTTCTGTATCCTGCTAAGTGTATTAGATATCCCAGATTAAAAGGTGAATAAAAGATCTAGATTTAAATAACACAAAATACAGTTTTCAGAAACTGCAACTTTGAATTGAAAGGCATACATACATACAATTTCCATCTCCAAATTTATTTATAGAAATCATTTAATGCAAATAATTTATAAATATGTATTTCCAATAATTTAATATTTTACTACTTTGGGTGGAAGAATGTTATATTTTTTTTTATTTCTTTTGCATATTTTATTTCGGTACTTGTTTTCCCACATCTTTCGCTATCTATTTCTCACATAATTCCAAAAAAAAGTATAGTCTAGCGTAAAGAATGTCGGAAAATAATTCCAATTTTGATAGTAACGGAGTCCGTGACTACAACACAGACTCCCAGGACATTCCAATGGCATCACCAACCCAAAGTAGTCCCATGGGTGCAGCAGGAACAGCACAAACAAACTCCAACTTCACTTCTACCAGCAATCACAATTCAACTTCACATAACTCAAATGCGAATTCAACAAAAGCCACCAACAATATCGAAAGTCAGCCGGTAAGTTATTTGGGATAAATCAATATTTCGATAATTTTTTAAGTCTGAAAGTCAATGTTTTCTATAGATTCTTTCAAAACCACGTCTTTTGGAATTAGTCCGAGAGGTCGACGCCACTGCACAGCTTGACGAAGATGTTGAAGAACTTCTTCTACAAATCGCTGATGACTTTGTTGAAGATGCAATCAAATCTACGTGCGCATACGCAAAGCACAGAAAAGTATCAAAAGTAGAGGTAAGAGATGTCCAGTTGCATTTGGAACGCAAGTGGAATATGTGGATTCCTGGCTTTGGTACAGACGAAGTCAGACCTTATAAGAGAGCTTCAGTGACCGAAGCCCATAAACAGCGATTGGCATTGATTAGAAAAACGATTAAGAAATACTAAAATGAAACATACCTTATTATCCAAAAAAATAAAGCCCAAGCTAAAAGTCGTGAGTGTCAGTTCTTTAAATAAGATAATACATTTTTGTTGTTTTTTTTTTGGAATTGAGCCTACCAGTCAAATATTTTCACAAAGTTGTATGATGTGTCCCTTTTTGAATTTGGTTTGAAGTTTAAGAATTTCGTTTGCAGCACATACCTACTTGTTAAATTACTTTAATAAAGTCGTGATACGAAACTGCCGTAGAAGTCGACCAAAAATGAAAACACTCGGTTCATGTGCTTTTTTCATTCCATTTGCAATGTCTTTCTTAGTTCTTTCGGGTGCAAAGCTTTACCCACATTACTGATCAACAACATTTGACATTTATTTATAATAGAAACTGTCCTTGCATTATTGGATGCTGGTTCTCTCTCCCGGTCCTGCTATATGGTGAAAAGAAATGGACTTTTTCAAAAGTGGATCAAAGGTTGTTTTATGAGGAAAATTATCCGTAGGATTTTTGGTCCAGTCTGCATTTTAAGTGTGTGAAGGAGAAGATACAAAAGCGAAATGTAGTGACACAGACCTAGACAACAAAATATAAAATTCTAACAATTGAGGAGATGGGGACATGTAAAGTTGAACATCAATTCTCGGACCGGAAAGTTTTTGAATTCACTCTCGCTTACGAAGTAAAAAGTGAACGAAACAAAAATAAATCGAACTGCAGGATGGGATGCAATGGCGATGCAATTCGGACGCCAACTTAGTCCCCTTCTCTATAACCTGGTTTTTGGACGATCTTCAATACGTTATTAGAGGAATATCATTCAACAACGTCGCTCTATAGAAACCTTGACTGTGGTTCCCGATGACATTGTCTACATAGTAGAAAATATTGCAACCAATAGAATCTCCATATCAACACAGAAAAACCCAAAGTAACGCAATGATAGTCAGAGATATTACGAAACGATATACAAGATTAAAAAATGATTCGTAGGATCTGATCTTTTAGAGGTGTTTTAACAGTATCCATACCTTGGTCCCTCAATCCAAGACCTTCAGTCCCAACCTACAAGAAAATTTGAAATACTTAAAATAGGTCAGCAGGGCTGTTCCAGAAAGCGCGACGGATCGCTTTAAAACCGATACCTCAATTTCAACCGTGTTCGCTTTGGGTTATTCTCAAAAGCTAATATGACAAATATTTCCAGGCCACTTTTATTTTTACTTACAATCCTAATATAAATGAACTTACGCCTAATTCACTAAATATAGATTTTCTCTCTTATTTGCTTCTTGCCTAAACTGTTGTTTGTTGTACTAGATGTTATTTTGGTGGTTATATTTACATTTCATTTACATATATGTATAGAAACACTGTAAAATTCAATCCGAAATTTGTTTCTTTAAAACTCAGTCAGAAGTTTTTTATTTTGAACAAAAAAAGGCAACAAACACTTTTAAGTCATATATGTACTTTTGTGTTTTTATTTAAAATTAAACGTTATTTTCGCTTTCAATAAAATTAATAATATTTTTTTAATATCGAACAAATGGCTACCACCAATATTAACAAAATCGTTCGTGGTAATATAAATTTAAAGGTACTGTATAGATGTTAATTTATATACTGGTATTGTAAAGCTTTTCCGTTTGTAGCCTTGGATTGCAGCAAAAAATACAACAGAAATTGTTAATAGCTATGTGCAAAGGTTTTACAAACAAATTCCGGATAACTTCAAAAACGGTATTTATATAATCTACACTATAAGACTGCATTATGTATTCTATATAAAAATTATTTAATCCATCATTTTAAGATTTATTGAAACCTCGACTGAATGCTCTTAAGACTGAAAACCGAGTTCCGTTACGGAAGGTTGTTCCAGAAAAATTTAACATACCCATCATATCGAATAAGCCAACTTCAAAACTTCGTTCAAATGGCTATCGTTCACCAGCCATTACAACAAAAAATAGTTTCGTCACAACACCTAAGAAATTTCTTAAAACCCCCAATTTCAAAATCTACACAAAACGCAGATATGCTTCTAGTGTTTCCAGTTCGAAGTCAAGTTTCGTCCGAAATAAATCAAATAAAAACGAAGAATATCGACGAAATATATACAAGCCGGTTCAGCAAACTCAGACATTTAGAGGAACTGAAGCCTTCCTTCCAAAGACATATTATTACAACCATTCTTATAGACCAGTTGATGTATCCAAAGGGATTTGTAACAATCTGATGTCTATTGATGATGTCTTAAAGAAAAAGATTTGTCCTGTGAAACAAAGGCTTCCCAGCTTGGAACCACTTGAGACACCTAAACAGAATTTATGGGAGTTATCTTTCAAAGGATGGAATCAGCCGTCCACAGAACATTATAAAAAACTGACTACTACACCCGTTATTAAAAAGCCCGAGAAGTGCAATAATGGAAGCTTTAGTTCAGGATTTTCATCTTTTCGTCTGATGCCTGTTAAACGAAAGCTTTTCGCACGAAAAATGTCTAATTCAGGTCCAGTACCTAAGAAAGAAAATCCAAGACTCCAATCATTAGGTTCTAGCTATTATAACCGTTTTAAAGGATTCAATGTAATGCCGGATGCAGCACCGACTAGAGAAACTGACAGACACGAATCGTTAGGTTTTGTCACTCACGGTTTGAGGAATGCTGGTCAAGCTTCGAAAGAAAAATCGGAACAAAAATCTGGAACTCTGAAAGATCCATTGGATTTTGTATGCCTTACTCGGGCCGAGCGAAGCTTACGGAGCAGAAATCAGACAGGATTTCAAGGAAATCTGAGATGTTGAAGATAAAATTTTGTTAATCAGTTAAATAAAAAAAAACATGTTAATAAATTTTGTTGACATAATTTTTGAATGCTTTATGATACTGGGTCATTGTAAATAAATATGATATATAATATTTTGTTTATTGTGTAAGGTGGGTGAAGGCTAAGAACTTATGGCGAATTCCTTTCAAAAAAGAAATCGAATTTTTTCTAAACAGAATCGAATTTTTTCTAAACAAAATCGATTCTTTTCTGTCAAAACAAATCTTGCGTTTTTAGCAAGATTTCACACTGATTTGCACACACACTATGAAGACTTGACATTTCTAATACGTCAAATTGAAAGTCGCGGAATTTTTGGAAGACGAGTTGTTTATTTTTTGGTTGCAACGAATTCTACATAATTTAACACAATATTCAACAATATATTCAGTCAATACAGCTATAAAAATAATTTATTGTGCGTTGTTCATTATCAAACACAAATTTGACAAAAAAATAGCTTTCGCGAGTGAAAGACGTGTTAAAACCTTTCAGTGCAAGTGATGAAAACTTTTCAATAATAATTTTCTTTAAAAATATATGTGCAAATAGAAGTTCAAACAAATAAAATGCACCGTATAAGCTGGCTAATATATTTTATTTATTAATTTAATTCTATTGGTAAAACATTTTTCCCACAACAAAAACAAACAACCTTAATAGTTTTGTGAATAATTTCTTGACGTTTTGCGTCAATTGCAGCTATAAAGTAACACAAACACAATCACACCAAAAAAAATCGATTCTTTTACGAAATACGAATTCCTTTCAATTGACAGAAAAAATTCGATTTCTTTTTTGAAAAGAATTCGCCATTACTTTATAGCTGCAAAACGTCAAGAAATTATTCACAAAACTATTAAGGTTGTTTGTTTTTGTTGTGAGAAAAATGTTTTACCAATAGAATTAAATTAATAAATAAAAGATATTAGCCAGCTTTTACGGTGCCAATTTGCTGGTGCATTTTATTTGTTTGAACTTCTATTTGCACATATATTTTTAAAGAAAATTGTTATTGAAAAGTTTTCACTTGCACTGAAAGTTTTTAACACGTCTTTGATAATGAACAACGCACAATAAATTATTTTTATAGCTGTATTGACTGAATATATTGTTGAATATTTTATTAAATTATGTAGAATTCGTTCCAACCAAAAAATAAACAACTCGTCTTCCAAAAATTCCGCGACTTTCAATTTGTCGTATTAGAAATGTCAAGTTTTCATAGTGTGTGTGCAAATCAGTGTGAAATCTTGCTAAAATCGCAAGATTTGTTTTGACAGAAAAGAAACGATTTTGTTTAGAAAAAAATCGATTCTGTTTAGAAAAAATTCGATTTCTTTGTTGTAAGGAATTCGCCATAAGTTATCAAGTACATCCCCAAAAAAAAAATATCGCAAGGCTTTGATTGACAGTAGGTCTTTTTGAAGGTTTGAATGAAACAACAACTACTTGAGTGAGCTATTACCAAGTCAGGCTGAAGATATAGCTAATTCACGGCTGCCAGGCCGATCATCAGTAGTGGTCGAAAAACTTTTTACCCAGCTGGGTCTTTTTGGTAACGCGAAATTTTCACAATTTGCTGTCAAAAACAATAGGAAAAACCCCAATTTTGCGAAACTTGGTGAAAATTTTAGTTACCAAACAGGCATAACAAAGGGTCCGCCAAATAACTTCTTTTTTTTTTGAAAATGGCGCAAAACATCGAGTGTAGCTTCGGCTGTGTGGTACGTAGCGCCGTCCTGTTGAAACCAAATGTTGCAAATATCCTCCTCTTCAATTTTTGTGAACAAAAATTCGTTCACCATGGCCCGATAACGATCGCCATTGACTGTAACGGCCACTCCTTGTTCATTTTCGAAAAATGGCCCAATTATACCTCTGGACCAAAATCCGCACCAAACAGTGACTCGTTTTGGGTGTATCGGCTTTTCAATGTAAGCGTGCGGGTTTTCTGTGCCCCAAATGCGACAATTTTGCTTGTTTACTACCCGCCAAGATCAAAATGAGCTTCATCTGAAAAGATGATTTTTTTGGCAAAATCGGCATCTTCTCTAAGTCGATCGCAGGCCCACTTAGCGAAGCGTATACACAACCATATTCATTCAGAGGAAGGATAAAACTTATCATCTGTCAAATCAGACATGAGCTAAGTGTTACCATTCACGAAATAAGCACTAGTTGAAAAAAACGTTAGATGGCGGACCCTTTACAACTAACTAGCGAGTACTGGTCCATGTGGGCTCAAGGTAAAAGAGAGGCTGAATAAAATATACGATAAAAATAAAATAAAAAAGAAGATTATGTGCGGAGAAGACGGTGTAAACAAAACGAGAACGTTTTAGTTTCGTTTCTGTAATATGCGTTCCCGTTGCATCAGTTTCCCAAGGTTTTTCAAGTAGCGTTTTCTCGAAATGGCATATTTTGAGGGTGAGGCATATATGTAAGGCGTTTTTCTTTTTTAGTTCAGAGCAGAGCCTGAATTGTCAAAAAAAAAAATCGTGTTTCTTTTTTAGCTCAGTGCATTCAGAGCTCCAGTTTTGTGTTTCTTTTTTCGCTCTGAGCATGTTCAGAGCGCGCTCTATGAGCTCAGAATAAATTGATAGAGCAGACGGAGTTGATGCTGAACACAAATTTGACAGGTGGAAAAAGAAGGAAGGAAGAACTCTCAGAGCAGAGCACGCTAAGTTCAGAGCACGCTCAGAGTATGTTCGGAGTGTTCAGACTCTGTTCAGAAAACGCCCATAGCCTGGGAGAAAGCACCCTGTAGAAGAAGTTTGAAGAACTCTGGTGTGAACTGCTGTACCGACATGTCAGTGCCACTCGTTATTTTAATTTTATCAGCTGCATCCAGCTTTAGGAATAGAAACCATCCATTACCCCTTTCAAAATATTTTCAAGAAATCAACAAAAATACAAAGGATAAAGGAATCAAGAAATTGAAATTGCTTTAGACTAGAGCTGCGCTACTGTGTATACATATTTCAATTTTTTAAGGTAAATAGGATGAATTGATAAGAACGGGAAGTTCTTAGCAATCCCCAAAACTCATTGGAAACTCTCCAAATGCTTTTTGATTTGTTCCTAATTTGATGACATTTTATTTTTTACTTACATACCTAGCTTGTTTATTACTTTAGCAACTCTTTTCTACATTAACATCATCTTTATTTTTGAATATTTTTTTTTATTTTTGGTGGAAGATTCTTATATATATACATTATGTACGTTTTATTTCTTTGCATATTTATTTCGGCATTTGTTTCCTATTGTATCCCTCCTTTGTTATCTATAAGAACAAACAAAATTGCAAACACCCCCACAAGTAGTTTAGCTGGAAAAAATGTCGGAAAATAATTACAATTTTAATAGCAACGAAGTTGATGGTGTCGACAGCACAGACTCTCAAGACATAACGATGTCTTCACCGACACAAAGCAATCCCATGGCGATGCCTCAAACGAATTCCAATTATACACCAACCACAAACAGTGCTGGACACAATTCAAATGCTTCAAAGACATCTAATCACATTGAGAGCCAACCGGTAAAATGTTGCTTTAGACAACATTGAATAAAACTAAAGCCACTTTTCCACAGATTCTCTCGAAACCTCGTCTGCTTGAATTGGTTCGAGAAGTTGATGCTACTGCACAGCTGGACGAAGATGTGGAAGAGTTGCTTTTACAAATCGCAGATGACTTTGTTGAAGATGCAGTTAAGTCCACGTGCGCCTATGCGAAGCATAGAAAAGCCTCTAAGGTCGAAGGTCGGGATGTTCAATTGCATCTGGAACGCAAATGGAACATGTGGATTCCTGGTTTCGGCACCGACGAACTGAGACCATACAAGAGAGCTGCAGTGACTGAGGCACATAAGCAGCGACTAGCATTGATAAGGAAGACTATTAAAAAATACTAACAATTTTATACGACACACTTTTATATAGAAATTAATTATATAGAAAAATAGATGAAATTTTATAAATCTTGTCTTTTTTCGATTTTCATCAGTTCCACTTCGAAGAGAAGAACAGCGTTTGGTGGAATGACATGGCCGGACCCGTGTTTGCCATATCCTAACTCAGGTGGGATAACGAGTCGTCGCTTCTCACCCTCACACATACCCATCAGACCTTGTTCCCAACCCTTGATGACTTGATTGGTTCCTAAGGTAAATGTGAAAGGAGATCCCCGGGGTAAACTACTGTCAAATACGGTGCCATCCTCCAGGGAACCCTTTTGGGAAACACAATATTTTACAATTTTTATTTTTTTCCAAATCGAACGCACATACCTTGTAATGAACATGAATAAAATCGCCCTTCTTGGTACGGGTAGTGCAATCATCTATACGCTTTTTTATACCAATTTTAACTTTGGGCTGTTCATTGCATATAGCTGAAGAAATTGCAATTATAAATAACAAAAGCTGTGGCAAGGATTTCATATTAGTGTTATTCCGTTTAATTAGGTATTTTCAATAAAAATTGTTTATAAAACTTGGCTTTTCGGCATTCCCGTATTGAATATTGATGAATGCGAATTGATATGAATGACCACCCTTTTGTTTTATTTTTGAAGGGAATGAACAACTGTGTTCGGTTTATCCTCCAGTTAAACTTGATTTCTCATCGCACAATGGAACGCAAAACTGGTCAAACTCGGCTTTTTGACAGATCCAAATGAAAAGTAGATTGATTTATTTTCCCAATGAAAAACCCCATTAATTTTCTTTCTCAGCAAAAGCAGCTATTCGTTTTAAATTTAAATGTTTCGGTAATGTGAAAATAGGAAAGCGTTAAATAAAAACTGAATGTTGATACAAATTAAAATTAATTAAACTTACTGTTATTTTTTATTCATATAAAGTTTTGTGCTTTGAACAATTTGATACTTTAATGAATATGAATGATTGAAATTTGAGCGGTCTACTTCATCGAAGTACAAATTAGCCGACAAAGCTGTGTTCCTTTGGAGGTGGCGAAGTACTCATGATTAGATCCAAACGACAATCTAGTACTACCAACTACTCGTGCTCTCAGTGCGAGTAGATGAGATTTGTAGGAAAATTTATTTTGTGCGATCTATTGAAAATGTATAGCAAAGTAGTCATGAGTGCTTCGCCACCTCCAAAGGAACACGGCTTTAGCTGTTTTTTGTTATCAGAAATGATCCATATAGATCATTTAATAAATGTGATTATAACAACAACATGAGATCATGCTCTGTATCGGTATCATTTCATGAACCAAAAATTTAATTTTACTCTTGCTTCTCAGCTTTGCAAATGGTTAGGTTGTGTAAAGAAAAAAGACAACGAAAAGGTACGTAAATAATAAATAAACGTAAGGAAAAAAGATAGAACACAGTTGTCACTAATGGCGAATTCCTTTAAAAAAAGAAATCGATTTTTTTCTAAACAGAATCGAATTTTTTCTGTCAATTTCGTCGTATTTCGTAAAAGAATCGATTTTTTTGACGCAAACGTCAAGAAATTATTCACAATGTTTAGGAAAAATTCGATTCTGTTTAAAAAAAAATCGATTTCTTTGTTGAAAGGAATTCGCCATAAGATTAGTATCTTTTTATTTTCCTGTGATGATCTTCTATATGGATCATTAGCGATAAAAAAAATGCGGCTAATAATAAAAACGCGTGTTCAGTATACTAATAACAAGTAGGTACCTACATTGTTTTTATGAAATAATTCATATTTAATTATTAAATTTAAGTCGAAAAATTAATGTTTTATTAAGCTTAAAAAAAATGTGTGTGCGTTGATGGTTAATCTAAACCCATGCAGCCCTATTAATAAAAAAAACCCTTATTCCACCTTTATTCCACGAGTTTACTAAACCATAGAATAAGCGCTAAGCTACGGGTTAAAATTTTACGTAAATAAAAACAAAATGTTCGTGGAATAATAAAGTGACGTTTACGAAAAATTCTCTAAGAAAATCTACTACAATAAGTAAGTTGCCTGTTTGTTTGTATGTCCCCTTTCACACGAGGAAACAAGTTGCTGGAGATTTTGTTGACGTTTTCTTTTAATTTCCTTAAAAATCTCCTGTACCTTTCACACGAAGAAACAAAATCGTGGAAACTTTCTGTATTTCCCTTTTAAAATAGCTTGGTTGAACACACTCTACTGTGTGTGTGAAGAGGAATGTCAAAAAAATCTCCTCGAATCGTTGACCGGGGAGATTTCATTTTCCCCTCTTACTTCTTGCCCTTCTCACCAACAAACTGATTGTTGCTGGCAACTCAGTTTCCTCGTGTGAAAGGGGACTATGGGTTTTGATAGCAAATTATTGGCGAATTCCTTTCAAAAAAGAAATCGAATTTTTTCTAAACAGAATCGAATTTTTTCTGTCAATTGAAAGGAATTCGTATTTCGTAAAAGAATCGATTTTTTTTGGTGTGATTGTGTTTGTGACTTTATAGCTGCAATTGACGCAAAACGTCAAGAAATTATCACAAAATTATTAAGGTTGTTTGTTTTTGTTGTGAGAAAAATGTTTTACCAATAGAATTAAATTAATAAATAAAAGATATTAGCCAGCTTATACGGTGCATTTTATTTGTTTGAGCTTCTATTTGCACATATGTTTTTAAAGAAAATTATTATTGAAAAGTTTTCATCACTTGCACTGAAAGTTTTTAACACGTCTTTCACTCGCGAAATCTATTTTTTTTTTGTCAAATTTGTGTTTGATAATGAACAACGCACAATAAATTATTTTTATAGCTGTATTGACTGAATATATTGTTGAATATTGTGTTAAATTATGTAGAATTCGTTGCAACCAAAAAATAAACAACTCGTCTTCCAAAAATTCCGCGACTTTCAATTTGACGTATTAGAAATGTCAAGTCTTCATAGTGTGTGTGCAAATCAGTGTGAAATCTTGCTAAAAACGCAAGATTTGTTTTGACAGAAAAGAATCGATTTTGTTTAGAAAAAATTCGATTCTGTTTAGAAAAAATTCGAATTTTTTGTTGAAAGGAATTCGCCATATTATGATAATTTGTAAAAAAAAAAGAGGCTCACGTTATACCAAACACACATAACAATTCTCTTATTAATATAATAATATGTGTTATGACCACCTCTTGTATCCCTATTAAGGTTATTTTCATCAATTGCTATGAATTTTTTCATATTTTTCTTGGAAAACCTACATTTCTTCCCAAAATCCTTCTCACTAAGCACTTGCATGGGATCATATCTGGTTTTGTATATTTTTCTTTTTCTTGTCGTTGGTGTCTGATTGGACAATAATTGCAAATAGTTTAAGAACTCAATAAATCTAGTAGAAATCTTTATTTTTATTTAAAACTAAATTTGCAATCTTCAATTATATTTTTTTTTAATTTAGAATAAATTTGACACATCTAGTTCTTATTCCTTCTCTAAACCACCTACTTTGGTGGTTTAGCTTAGTAAACGTCACTCAATAGAAATTTTGTTTTATTAATAACACTTTGCACTTAGTCCAAGGAATAAGGCCTAACCCTTCGCTATTCCACGTTTATTAATTTGGCTGATGATGTGCAGGATATTCCCCGCTGTAATTAAAACATAGTGGTGTGTTCGGACATGAACCTCTTATTCCCTGTTTAGTTTTGACTCCGCAACATATAAATATTGGCCGCGATCAGATTTGTATCCAAAGCTGGTCAGCTTTGTGTTGTTGTAATCTCTTGTGAAAAAACAACTGATGCAACAACTCAAGGTATGTATCTGAACATTTTTGGAAAAAGGTTGACACCGTCTCGGATAGGTTCTTGAACGCAAGGAATGCTCATGAATCACTTTTTTGTTTTAACTGTAACTGGAGACAAAAGCTGTGTTTTTTGCAAGCCCGGAGGGATTTGGTTGAAAAAAAACGACATCGGGGAGTTTCCATACTCATGCCGGCAACCTAGTTTTTCTCCGTGGTTAAGTTAAGCCCCGAGAATTCTATGCGATTAGCTAAGTCCGAAGGGGATTAGTTGTTGTTGCATTAAACATGTAAATTGCTTGGCCCCGCCATGTTTTTTTTTTACCGATTTCCTCGGGCTTGCAAAAAATACGGCTAAAATTAATAAAAAAGATTTAATATTTTGAATTTGTTTTTAAACATTTGTTTACTAACATTTAATTAAAATGTAAGCCATGTGTTGCTATAATAATATTATAATGAAATATAAAGGAATTTGTCTAATTTTTCATTAATAAATATAATTTCAAACAATTTAATTTTTGCATTAAATATTTGCCCATAAAAAACATTGGCACGAAAATTTGTTTGGCTTTAGAAAGAATGCAGTGCAGTGACATTGGGTACGTTCAGATGACGAAGGGACTTGAAGGCAAGGCAAGTTTCTCGTCTCTAATTGGCCAGCTGTCGCAAAATTTCCTTCCAATTAAGGCGACTTTTATTGGAAAGTGACTGGAAAGCTAGTCAAGAAATATCTCCCTTCATTTCAAGTCAAGTTCATTTATGTCAAAATATCAGCTGATTATATTTGGTCATTAAACAGCAAGCTGAACTTCATTGTTCAGTGACTTCTTTTTTCAACGTTTGTTTTATTGTTTTGGGTGGAGGAGTTCTTAATTAATTAATAGAATTAAAAAATGCATCATTAGTAAGAAGTATTGAAAAAATATAAATTACAATTTGGAATTGACTTGTGTAAGGTGTTTTTCAAAAAAAAATATTATTATAAATACTATCTGCACTATCAACGGAAGGTAAAGGTTGGAAGTAAAGTTCCAATTTTGGCATTAATGACATCTCAAAAAAATAACTAGTTTCCTTTGTAAAATTTGCGTTCAATGAATGCACTTGACTACATATGTAGTCCCTTGTGTCTGCTGAACGTACCCATTAATAATACTTTTTGACACAGAAAAAATATTTTAACATTATTTGACGAGAAAAAGAACAGGCTACAGTTCCAGCTGTAAACTGTCAAAAGTTCAGTCTTCTCTCGTCTAGATATTTTTTTTGTTTTAAATGTTAATAATCACTTTTGTTTGTTTTATTTTGATTGAAAATTAGTTTTAAGATACAAAGTACAATTACAAAAAAATTAACAAACATGAATACCATGGGATGGGCGTTAATTTTCAAGAAAGGCTGCTGGTGTACCCGAGAATCTATAATTATCAACGGCAGTAAATACACCATTAAAGAGCGAATAGCGCAGGGGTATTAGAAAGTAGCCAAAACTATTCAACAAATCTTGATATAAAGAAGTTTTTCTTTGAATTTTTAGTGGCTTCAGTAACATTGACCTGGGTGAGAACACCTTAACAAGGAAGTCTTATGCAATAAAACGAATAACATGTCATAGCATCGAAGATCAAAGTATTGCCTTGCGAGAAATCGAACACTGCCGCCAAATCGACTCGGAGAATGTGATTAAAGTTGTTGACTATCAATTAAAGGGTTCAGCAGATATTGTCATAAATACCACGAGCCAGCTCAACATAGTTCTACCATACTATAAACATGGCTCTTTAGGGGACCATCTGACGATGCGCTCGAAGCGTGAAGACCACATGCCAGAAGCACAGATTTTGCAGATCTTCTTAGGCATTTGTGATGGGGTGAAGGCTCTGCATGAGGCTAAGCCACACCCATTGGCACATAGAGACTTAAAAACCGCAAACATTTGTTTGTCGGACTCATTTGAGCCGATTATTGTGGACCTGGGATCGGTAACTGAAGCCCGGTTGCAAGTGTGTGGACAATCGGAAGCACAGCGTCTGCAGGAAGAAGCTGAAGAGCGAAGTTCGATTGTTTACAGGGCACCAGAGCTGTTTTCTGTCAAAAGTTATTGCACTATAGACGAGAGGACTGATATTTGGGTAACATGATGTGTTATGTGATTATTCTATGCAATATATTATTAAACCTCTGGCATTGGCGTGTGAGTTCTGCATTATTCTTTGAATTGCATGACAACGCGCCGCCGAGCCTAACACCTCAAAGCTATCGGCGAGGACTTTTCCAACTTCGTTGGGCGTTGTCCATCGTCACTCTGTAGTGAAGGACAAGTTTCAGAGGGATCAACAAACTGGACATTTACTTTATATAGCTTTTCGTTAAAAGTTGCATTTAAGAATTATTCATTCTGTTAGACAACTGAGTTCGGTTCGTCATCGCCTGTTTACAGTCTGCAGAAATAATTGCTTTCATTTGCATCAGGCGATCTCGAATGTTCCAGTCATGAGGCTTATTTCGGCACTATTTTGCAAGAAGACCTCCAAGTGGTTTATCTTTATTTTTTATCTTTTTAAAAAAGTACTTTTCAATTCAAATTTTCATCATTCGGTCGGTTGTTTATAAATTAGCATTAGGTGACTCATAGATAAATAATAAATTCAAATATTTTGTACTTACTTGCAGAGTCTCGGATGTGTTCTCTATGCCATGTGCTTTTTTCATTGTCCATTCGATCCTATTTATGAGAAGGGCGATAGTGTAGCCCTAGCCGTCCTCAGTGGCAACATAAACATTCCAGAAAATTCCATTTATTCCCAGGTATGTGAACTCTTCCACATTTTTCTGGACTTTTTTAAATTTTTGTTTTCTTTTTTTTCTAGGATATGCACGAATTAATTGAGTACATGCTGCGTTTGGATCCAATGGAACGTCCATTCATTTACAGTGTCATAGAGAAGACGCACGATCTGATAGCAAAGTTGGAGGGCAGAGTCTAGAAGACAATTTTATGGCCGTTCCAAGTGCAACTTAACTCCAATAAGCATTTCTTGTTTTATTTTATATTGTATTTAAATTAAAAATCAATTTCTTAACTAATGATCATCTTTTGTAAGACCAGGACAATTACTGTCCAGATCATCGAAGTCTTTGTAGTGCACACCACACCAATGGCAATAATTGTAAGATGTGCGCATATAGCTGGTAAGCATTTCCAGTTTTTCGGAAGAAGAGTACTCGAAAGGGTCGTCTTCCTCTTCTTCTTCCTCGTCATCCTTTTTAAGGTTATCATCTTCAGCTAATGGGGTGCGATCAGGCCAGAACCACTTGAGATGGGGTTCGATGACGTTTACCTTTTGGTCCAGATCTTCGCAGGATTTTTGACATTTTCTACAGAATTTTCATAAGCAAATCAATTATAAGCGAGAAACCGTAACTTCCTTACCTTAAAGCAGTTGCGACGAAACGCTCTTGTGCTTTTTCTGTCATCCGTCGTCTGTATTCTTCAGGTGTTACTTCGGGTTCGTTCTTTTGGCGTTGCAAGTGTTTAGCACGTATTTCTCTTCTTTTGCTTTCGATTTCCTTCAAAGCTGCTTCTCTACCTAATCCGCTACGATCGGATTTGACGTTGATACCAATTGGTTCTTTAATGCCGGACGAAGAACATTTTCCGAGTGAGTCACCCGGCTTGTAACCCATTTTCGCCAATAATTTGAAGCCCTTGTTGTCGCTTTCAATTGGACACTGTAGACCCTCTTGCAGACGTTCACTGCTTTGGAAGTTTTTTGGCTTTTTATTAAACTCTGCCTTTTTAGCTACAATTTGAACCTGGCGCTTTTTGCCACGGTCTTGTATGAGACTCGGACGGACTTCGGTTAACCTTGTGACACAAATAATTAATTGAAAATATTGTTTGAGAGAAACCCTTTTTATATTTACCTATTGAGAAATGCATCGGACATGTAGTCTTCCTCGCCTGAAGACATTTTTGATTTAGAATTTTTATTCAAAACCACAGATTAGCCATATGAAGATGAGAATGTTTCGTACGTTTCACCCTCCAAAACCCATTTGTTTACATTGTTGTATTTGTAATTTTTTCCCGCGTCGATGAATAGATGTGAATTGCAACAACAATTTAACCGGTGTCTGAAGATCCCTACTGTCTATGTGTGAGGTTTTTATACACACATTCTCATTTTTTATCTGATATCTGACAGCTCAAGCTTGTAGGCAAATTAAAATGGCTGCCAGGGATTCTCATCTTCATGTAGCTAATCTGTGTTCAAAACCTTATTTTTGTAAAAAAAAATTCTTGTAAAAAATTCTAGTTGTATTTGTAAACAACACACAGCTGACACTTAGGGCGCGTTCAACACATTACTTTTAACATCTTTTTATGTACGTTCAGAGGATATATGGAGTGCTTGTTTGTATTCCAATACGGAGCTTTCATAGGTGTCGCTGTTCAAATTTCGGTCACTCAGCCTTATTTTGAGATTCGAATGAATAGCTATTTCGATATGAAATATAATAGATCTATTCATTCGAATGAACTTTGCATATTTTGAGAATCGAACGAATAATATTCATTATCGAATGAATGCCTAAAATGAACATCAGCGCTTTGACATTTACTGACATTTCTATTTAATTTAGTGTGACCAAGCTGTTTTTTTCGAAGAATTTTTGTTTTTATAAAAATGATGGTCAAAATAATGCGTTCTCATTTAAGAAAAATAAAGTAAAGATAAGTAATGTTGAAGGCCCGGTAAAGTTTACTATTTAAAAAACATCAATAAAAACTGGAATTTTAAAATTTGGGAGCATTTAGAAAATAGTATGGTAAGTTTATTGATATGAAAAAGTAACAAAATAAATTTAAAACTTTTGTATAGTTAAATACTAGATTTTTATTTAGCTTTCATGTCAATTTAATTGTGTTTAAAATTGACTTACAAAAAAAACATGTAACTTCAAAGTCTCTCTTTACTTTATACACACCTGGTCACACTTTTCAATTTTCAACAAAACAAAAAAAGTAAAATCCCTCGCCGGTATTTTTTTGTTATTTGTAAATGCTTGTACCTCATTGTTATAATTTGCTAGTTCATGAGCAAGAGTTTATTGTTTAATTTTCAAGAAAAACAGATGGCAATTATTTTATTTATAAGAAGTGAAGACGGCGGCGAAGAGCAGATATGGAGGAGAAGGATAATGGATGCATCAAATCCATTCAAGATTGAAAATCCCTTGGCTATCTCCGGATTTTCTTCCATCAAATTGATGAGAACTTCTTTCTGCTCCCGTTTAGTCCAATTGGAATGCGACCTTTAATTAAAATGTCAACAAATAATTCATAAAAGTATTTTATTTTCTTTATTTTTCAACAAAAATATTTGAGCTCACATGTTTTTTTAATCTATTCGCCAGAAATTTTTTAACGTCAAATAAATGACATTTGCTTCGAATGATTCGAAAGTCAAAATTTGCTTAGTTTTCAACAAAAAATAAACTTTCGATTCGTTCAAAACTCAAAATACAAACTATTCGAATTCGACTTACTTTCGCATGAAAGTGAATTTCAAAATAAGGCTGAATGGATGCATCAAATCCATTCAAGATTGAAAATCCCTTGGCTATCTCCGGATTTTCTTCCATCAATTTGATGAGAACTTCTTTCTGCTCCCGTTTAGTCCAATTGGAATGCGACCTTTAGTTAAAATGTCAACAAATAATTCATAAAAGTATTTTATTTTCTTTATTTTTCAACAAAAATATTTGGGCTCACATGTTTTTTTTTTAATCTATTCGCTAGAAAATTTTTAACGTCAAATAAATGACATTTGTTTCGAATGATTCGAAAGTCAAATTCGCTTAGTTTTCAACAAAAAATGAACTTTCGTTTGATAAAGTGAACTTTCGATTCGTTCGAAACTCAAAATACAAACTATTCGAATTCGACTTACTTTCGCATGAAAGTGAATTTCAAAATAAGGCTGTTTATTTTAACCGAAAGTGAAATAGCGTCCCCTATCATTGCCCCAGGTACTACAATGCATTAGGGATAGAAACGAGCACTCCATATTATATATCGCCTCTAATGTGTGAAAGAGATTCAACCAGCGAAAGCAACGTCACCAGCAATAGCGGCCGCCATTATTTTAGAACCAGTATATTTCAACAGCCAAATTAATAAAAAACGCTTATTCTACCTTTATTCCACGACCTTACTAAACCATGGAATAAGGGTAAAGCTACGGATTAAAATTTTACATTAATAAAAACAAATTGTTAGTGGAATAGTAAAGTGACGTTTACAAAAAATCCCTTAAGAAAATCTACTACAATAAGTAAGATGCCTGTTTGGTAACTTGAAGTTTTCACCAAGTTTCGTAAACTTGGGTTTTTTTTTGTATGGGTTTTGACAGAAAATTTGAAGAAAAAAAAATAAACCTCACGTTACCAAACACACCTAACAATTACGTTGTTTTGATTATTTGCTGTCAAAATTGTTTTTTATTTTATATATTTTATTTTATTATTTAGGTGGGTACAACAGATTTTCATGAATTGTGTTTGGATGTTGGTGTGTTCGTTGACATAAGAGAAGATGTAATTTCTTTTTTTGTTTGTTGGAAATTCTATTCGTATTAAATGGAGGGATAGATAGATAGACAGAGAGATAGATAGATAGATAAAAATACAAGAAAATTTGTAGGTAGGTTGGATTTTTCCGCAACAAGAGTGAACTCATGTCATTCCTGAAGCCTGGCTGTATATTTATATATATATATTCTATATTTCTTCCTGAAATCCTCCTCACTAAGCACTTGCAGTGGATCGTATCTGGTTTTGTATATTTTTCTTCTTCTTGTCCTTGATGGCTGACTGTCCAATAATTCCAAATGGTTTAAGAACTCGACAAATCGACATTATTATTTTTATCGAAAATTCAATTTGCAATCTTCACTTATATTTTTTAAATGCAGAATAAATTTGACACATCTGGTTCTTATTCCTTCGCTAAACCACCTTCTTCGGTGGTTTAGCTTAGTAAACGTCACTTAATTGATATTTTATTTTTTAAATAACATTTTGCACTTAGTCCACGGAATAAGGCTTAAGCCTTCGCTATTCCACTTTTATTAATTTGGCTGCAATAGTTCAACACAGATTAGACCAGCACCAGCAACGTCAGCAGCGCCGTTAGGCCAAAGTTCTAAATTTGCTGTTGCTGGTCCATTGCTGACAACTTTAATACTGCGATATATTGACGGCGCTGGTGCTGTTGCATGGTTTAATCTGTTTCACGCTTTAGTGCCTGATTACATGGGTCGTTTTACTGAAGAACGCATCGCGTGAGACAGGTAGATTTTATGTGTGTAACATAAAATCTTCCTGTCTCACGCGATTTTATGTGCGTAACATAAAATCTTCCTGTCTCACGCGATGCGCTCTTCAGTAAAACGACCCATGTAATCAGGCACTTAGGTTGTAATCATAGATACACCATATAAAGATGACAATCTTTCGTACGTTTCACCCTCCAACACCCATTTGTTTACATTGTTGTATTTGTAATTTAAGTTTGTGTC
This sequence comes from Leucozona laternaria, assembly GCA_932273885.2. Taxonomy (NCBI): domain Eukaryota; kingdom Metazoa; phylum Arthropoda; class Insecta; order Diptera; family Syrphidae; genus Leucozona; species Leucozona laternaria. The sequence continues at coordinate 36,720,797 of OW026366.1, forward strand.
CATGAATAGATGTGAAATCCAACAACAATTTAACCGGGTGAGTTTGTTTTGTTTTGACAGTTCGACTTTTTTTTCAAACTCCTGTGGTGAAAAATAGGTAAACCAAACATAACTTAAAGCTATAATTTTACTTTTTAATTTCTTTTGGGCTCAAGTTGTAAATTTTCATATCTTTCCAGGTCAATTGGAATTCCGTGCTCTTCTCTATGTGTCACGTCGAGTGCCCTTCGATCTCTTCGACAACCAAAAGAAGAAGAACAACATCAAGTTGTATGTGCGTCGTGTGTTCATCATGGACAACTGTGAGGATCTAATTCCATCTTACTTGAACTTCATGAAAGCTGTTGTCGACTGAGAGGATTTGCCACTCAACATTTCTCGTGAAATGCTCCAACAGAACAAGGTTCTTAAGGTTATCCGCAACACCGAAGACAAGAAGAACAAGAATTTGAAATTGGGCGAGGAATCTTGCTCTTTGGCCGACTACGTTAGTCGCATGAAGGAGAACCCGGAGCACATTTACTTTATCAGTGGTGAATCACAAGACCAAGTCAGCAATTCTGCATTTGTTGAACGTGTCAAGAAACGCGGATTCGAGGTCGTCTACATGAATGAACCAATCGATGAGTACGTTATCCAACATTTGAAGGAATAAAAAGGCAAACAATTGCTTTCAGTGACCAAGGCAGGTATGGAATTACCAGAAGACGGGGAGGAGAAGAAGAAGCGCGAAGAAGACAAAGCCAAGTTCGAGAATCTGTGCAAGGATATGAAGTCGATTTTGGAGAACAAAGTCGAAAAGGTGGTCGTTTCAAACCGTCTTGTTGAGTCGCCTTGCTGTATTGTAACATCTCAATTTGGTTGTTCAGCGAACATGGAGCGTAGCATGAAGGCACAAGCTCTGCGTGATTCCTCCGCCATGGGTTACATGGCTGGCAAGAAGCACTTGGAAATCAACCCAGACCATCTAATTGTTGATACACTCCACCTTAAAGCCGATGCCGATAAAAAAGACAAAACCGTCAAGGACTTGGTCATACTACTCTTCGCGACATCCCTTCTCTCATCTGGTTTCTCATTGAACAGCCCACAAGTTCACGCTTCAATAAGAATCTACCACATGATTAAATTGGGTCTTGGCATCGATGATGATGAAGCAATGGCCACAGAATAACAATGGCTGCCGCTGCAGCAGGTGACGCACCACCACTTGTGGAGGATTCTGAAGATGCTTCACACATGGAGAATGTAGATTAAAGAACTCATATAGACAAAAAAACAAAACAAAAAAACTATTCCAACCGAGCGCTTGCAGCACAATAGTTTATTACATTCACATACCAAACAAAGAAAAAGAATTAACATTAATCACACATAAAAACAAAACAAATTCATATTATGGATCCCCACCACAAATGCTGCGTTATAGTGGCATCGAAGCCTCCACTGCATTTTTAAAAACTTAGCAATTAGGCTTTTTGAAGTGTTAATTGACCAATTATAGGTGTGAAATAAAGTTCTAGGCTTTATAGAAATTTTATTTCGTTTAATTTTGGATTGTTATTATTTTCATTATTTTCAGGCATCCATTCTCGTAAATCATAATCGGTTTATGTCATGACAATCGTTTTGTATAGTTTTGTTTTGCCTTTCGTTTCGTAATTCATAATACGGGCCCAGGGCCATGCGGCCAATGCGACTGTTGCTGGACTCCTCAATTGACAAAATTGAAACATTGTCCACATTACTGCACTCTTTGCTGGCATTCTCAATACACTGTTGTTCCTTTGAGGTGGGTGTGCTTGCAGCAGGAGAAGAATCTGATGCTTTCTTGTTGCCATATTCCAGATACTGAAATTGGACACCCAATTTTATCCCGATATCAATATATTCACTGTCGTTTATAGTTTTTTTTTTACCAAAACATTTTCACCCGAGTACGTGTTGACAGCACTTCGTTTTGAATGCATTCGGCGACGATGAGGAATAAGCCGAGAAGTTAGCGCTTCTCGGTCGTTGATGCGTTCAATTTTAGAAACATTATCTAGCAGGAGGCTTGTCTAATCCTGATGTGATGATGACATCGACGAGGACGTAATACTGGCCACGTTCGCTTCGATCTCAGGTAGTTCACCGTCCTCAAAAAAGTAGTCATTCTGAAAAACATGTCAAAAAGATTAGATTTGTGTTTTGGATTCTAAATGCATTTGCATTCTTACCTGCGTCAGCAAAAGCTCAACGATCCTGCACTGATGTTTCATATCTTTGACTGCTATTTCGAGTGTTTTATTTTGCGTTCGTATTAGATATCGATGGGCCAAAAATAATGGCCAATTTTTTTGTTTTTAAATTTAATGTGGCACTTCTTACTAATAACACGAATTAAAATTTACACTCGTCAAAATGACAAATGACGTTTATAGAATTCACCTCGGAAAAATTAGCTGTTGTTGATATTAGGGATGTGTTTGAAATATTCTTACTGAAGGTGCTGTTCCACTTTTTTTTTTTTGATTTTCAGTATTTTTTTTCCGATTTGACGAAAAAATATGTCCGTTTGCCAATTTTTCAAAACTGCGAATTTGTACTGTTTTGTTTTATTGTATACGAACTTTGAAGAATTTTATGCTAAAATTGGTAGAAATACGCATTTTTAGACAAAACACGAACAGACAATGGGGCATATTCATAGTCATTTTTAAACTTGCTAAGTTAAACCTGAGTTTAATTGTTATGATAAATTTTGATTTCTATGGGTAAGACTTTTAATATTTGAAGTTGAATAATTCAAAAAACTTGTATTTGAATCAACAAAGGAGGTAATTCGGTTAGAAATAGGAGCTGTATTCCTTGATCCATTTGATTTTAACCTGTAGTTTAGTAAAACAAGAGCTTAGCAAACGACTATGAATACGCCCCAATTTATTTGATGAGTAAAACTTTTAATATTTAGGTGGTGTGTGAATTAGATTTTGACATTTCCCTGTATCGATTTATCTGGGGTGACATTCTGTAAGGCAAAAGCGAACAACCGTTTTCGCGCGTGCGAACGATTTGCTTTATGTAACACGAAAAACCGAAGTTTTCGTTCGCACATGCGAAAAGAGTTTTACGACAGCTTATTCTTTCACGTTTCAGTTGCCATGAATTTGACAAAAAAAAATTTATAAATAAATAAATATGACTTAACTTAAGCACGGAGAAAAACTGTGTTACCGGCGTTAATTGCATACTTGTTATCGATAGTTTGTATGGAAACTCCATTTTGTTTCTGTAATGGCGTCGCTAATCCCCGATGTCGTTTTTTCAACCAAATCTCTCCGGGCTTGCAAAAAAACACGGCTAATGTACAATTTTGTTTAGGAAGTATTTATTAATTACATTTTTTACAGTTTTTCAAAATCGTCCACCCAGTTTCATGTGAAAATATTATGTTCACAAATTTAATAAAATTAGACAGTTTTGTTATCCTGACCACTCACAAATTTTCTTTCATCACTTTGAAAGTGAATGTGAGAGATTTTATCACCTCGAAGTAAAATAACTATTTATTTTCTTCTTCTTTGACAACCGTTATTTATTTTAATAACGTAATATTTTTATAAAGTATTATTTGTGTTTTTATTTTCCTTTGAATTCAACACCAAATAAGCTGAAACAAATTTCATTCCTGCTATCCGCGTTTTAATTAATTGCACTTGAACATTTTAGACTGTTTTGTAAAAACTCTTTCTGAAAAACGTAAGGCCGGGCGCCCACTAGGCAACTTAGTTGCCGGCAACTTTTAGTTGCTGGGTGTTGCCGGCAACTCCGAGCAACTAGAGTTGCTTTCCCTCGCCCACTAGGCAACTTCCGAGCAACTTTTGAGAATTAATATTTGTGTTTTTTTGTATTTAATTTTCTATAAAAACGTGCTACACCTTAACCTATCTCAATTTGACATGTCTAAAATACAAAATCAATTTAACATTTCAATGGACTACAAATAAAAACGTCAATTTTTAAAAGTTGCTCGGAAGTTGCTCAGTGGGCGGGGGTCAGCAACTAAAAGTTGCTCGGAGTTGCAGGCAACTAAGTTCCGCGAGCAACTTAAAGTTGCCGGCAACTAAGTTGCCCAGTGGGCGCTCTCCCATATAAACCAATGTAATTGGATCGGGAGCAACTAAAAGTTGCTGGGGTGAGCAACTAAAAGTTGCCTAATGGAAATAAAAAATAAAAAATTCTTTTCTTATTTATTTTGTTATAATTTTAACTGTGTGCTGTGACTCTACCTAACCTATGCAGACCAATTTATAAATCCAAGTTCAATTAGTATGAGGAATGTATTCATTTAAGGTCAGGTAAGCACTTAATAACTCGTTGCTCCATTTACTATACTTTTTGAACATACTCGTGGCATTTTTAAAACAACCGGCATTTTCGTGGTAAATGGACGCCAAGTGCATATGTGTGCAAATAAATCATGGTGAATGGACGCCAAGTGCATATGTGTGCGTGTTTCTCCTGAATTTCCCCTGATTTAGCTTGTAGGCAAACTCGGATGACAGCCGAGATTGTCATCTTTATATGGTGTATCTATGGTTGTAATGGTTTGAACGCGCCCATTAATGTCATCTATGCAGATTTTTTTGATATGGCAATCCTAAAAAGTACATGTGCTTACGTTGAAGTTAAAACGTCAAAACTTTAAAACCGAAAAGGAAGAACAAATTGCATATCCCTATCAAATTCCGATTTTAATTTCTCGTTTTTATCCCTAAAATACGCATTTTTAATTATTAAGAATGGCAGTGGTAAGTAAATCGTGTGAATTTCCGGCATTTATAAGAGTTTTTTTTTTCATAAATAAAATAGAAAAAGGTTAAAATCAGCTCTGTGAAGCGAGCGGCCCATCTCAAGTCCAAAAAGAAGACGTTGAGCAAGTCTCAGCAGCAAAGGGCAGACTCTAAAGGAAATGCCGCTAAGAAGCAGAATATCTTCAATGCCCCACCCAAACCTACCAAAAGGGACTTCTTATTGAAACGAAAAAACAAGCATTACAATGAACCCCAGCCGGAAGAAGAGGACGAGGATGACGACCAAATTGTCGGCAACGTCATGGATATGCTCGATGGCGATGATTTAGAATACCTGGAGGCATCTGGATCCAACAAACAAAGAAAACGAAAGCATGGCGATACAACAGTTGATGCTGCCTCAGTTGGAATAGAATCTCGTTATTCAACACAGAATTTGAAAGAAAAATCCGACTTGAAGATTAAGATCAGCTTGCTGCCCATTAAGAGCCGCGATGGAGAGATTATCAGTCGCACAACTGAAGTAGATTACAAGCCAAAACCAAAAATTGCTAAGAAAGACACGAAAGAGGAAGGAGCAGAAGATGAAGTGGAATCGGAGTATGAAGACAGCGATGATGATGTTTTGTACGACGAGGATGTTAAACCAGTTGCTCCACAGAAACTGATATCTACGACTGACTTACTTATTCATCGCCAACAAGAAATTGAACGGCAAAAGTATCGAATTGGTATCATTTGTTCGGGTATTCTTGAGAAGCCCGAGGATAAGATGAAGAATTTCAACGTACTTTTTGATTTAATGGAAGAAACCAACGAAAATGGGACACCAAACTTGTTGACAGTCCGTAAAGTGGCGATCCTATCGATTACTGAAATTTTTAAGGATATTCTTCCAGAATATCGTGTTGGTCAGATTGATACTAAAATGCAAACAGGTGAGAAGTAGAATTCTTTCTTAAATAATAATTTCCTTTCTAATTTTGTTCTTATTGACTATAAAGTCGTTTTCGGTTGGATTTCGGAACTGTTTGAAAAAGAAGTAACTCCGGATGTCCACTCGTAAGCGACATAATATTGAACAGTAAAGTTTGTTTCTGTAAAATAGTAATAGGTATCGTACAAACTTATGTTTATCTGAAATAACATTTTTCTCACGTAAATTTATTATTTTTTTAACTTTAACCCTTTCTAAGTTCTTTTTTTGTAAAACATTACAAATCATATTAAAGTTTCAACCAGCCTTTCGTACCATTTATAATTTGTGTAACTTCTCCGTAACAGCGATCTTTTGGCTTGATTGATGAAATTCTTTCCTTCAAAGAATAAGTTAAGATTTCTTTTACAATCTGTTAGATCATACATAACATAAGTACGATCAATACTTCCAGAGAATTAGATATATGAATGCATGTTTGCACAAAAAAAGCCCTGAATTACAATGAGCAGAAAAAGGCTTTTGCCAGACATTTTTGCAATTGGCTCTTTCTTCAACAACACATCTTCAATCGGTTTTTCTAAATTTAAAATAACTGTGATTTAAGTTAAAAAAAAAACCTGTAAATACCTACATTTAATTAGTGAGCAGACATAATGTATCGCACTGTTCTTGTTGCTGAAACTTCAAGCTATTAAGCTAGGAGCAGACGGCATATGAAAAGTCGCAAACGTTTGCCTACCTACATCATTGCTCGCAAACTTGCATATGGGGGTGTTCACACGATATGCAAAAACTGTCCCAAAAGTCGCAAATGCATTTGCGACCAAGGCACTCGCACATCATGTGTCCGCAAATGTGGACGATGTGCTATAAAGTCCGCATATCACTTAATTCCAATCATATGCAGGTTTGCGAACATTTCATATTTTTTTGGAACTGAAAAATTCTCATCTGAAAATTCATAACGAATGAATTGTTGTGGGAAAAATATTAAAAGCAGCCAGAATCGAGAATCGGAAAATTGTGGAATAATTTTTTCTTTGAACTTTACATAGTTTTGCTGTATATTGTCAATAAAAAGATTTAACAAAAATAGAAAAAAAAAAAATGTACTTCATATTATAAAAGCAAACAATTTTATTGAAATTTTTAAAACCCTGTTGCTGCTTTACATTATAATATCACCCCCAGAACTACCCACGCTTAATTTTAAATTTACCTTTTTATTTCGTTTAAATGTAAATCCTATAGGCTATAGCTATGTACATGCAAGAATTTGACACAACAACAACAACTCTACTAGTAAAATGAAGAATCACAGCAGCTGATATGCTGCATATGTGGAGATGTGCAATGTTCGGTTTTCGTGTCATCGCAAATGCTTGGGATGGTCGCATATGGCCGCACATGCTCGCAAACTGTCACAAATTATATGCGAGGGTGTTCACACGATATGCAAGAAAGTCGCAAACTTATATGCAATTTGGTTGTCGCACATAATCCGCAAATGGTTTGCGAGCATATGCGGACTGTCCCAAAAGGGTGTTCAGACGATATACTCTCAAAGTCGCAAATGATGACGTAAAAATGACGTCAGAGTCGCAAACGTTTGCGACTTTTATATGCCGTCTGCTCCTAGCTTTACGCACAAGAAAAATGTTTCTATTGCGACTTTATGAGGTAGAATTTTTAGGTTATTTTTTTGAGACGTGTGTCAACGACGTTGAAATTTTAATTTAATTTAATCCATTTGTTAATTTTGGGTGTTTTAACCTCACTTTCAAATTAAACAAGAGATCAATTTTACCGCACATTTTAACACGGTTTTAAATAACAAGTTTTTTATGACATCTATAAAAACAAGAATTTTTTCTCCGGATGCAAAATTTTGAAAAAGGCAATAAAGGTTGAAAATAAAGGAAGGCAAAATTTCAAAATCCTATCCTATAATATTTTTTACCGTAATGCTGTAACGTTTTACTTGGTTCAATTACAAAGTTTAGAAAAAATCCTTCATCGCTTACATTGCTGCTTTATAAAATAATCTGTTAATTTTACGAAGGCAAGGTGACAAACAGCAAACAGCTTTGTTTGCCGACGAGTTGAAAACACAGTTCTCATTTCTGGTTATGCATATAGAACGTTCCTTCCATCTGTATGAAAGAATCAATATTCAAATCCTTAGAATAGATTTCAATAATCTAAATAATCTTGCCTTGATATCCTTCCTACAATTTTTTTTCTTCGTTTGTAGTATTTCAAGTATTTCGTTGCAAAGTTAGCGAAGCATTTGCATCTAGTTTTACTTTGGTTGGCATTTTTCATTATGATGACTTACTACTGTATGGAAGTCCGTCTGCAATCTTGCAATCTACTACGGGATAATCAGGCAATATCCCTGATATACGATATAATTCTCTGCTTTTTTTTACTGGCTTAAAAATAACACGATAAAATAATGAATTTTTTCATGTACAATTCCTACTTAAATTAGTCACTAATTTCTAATTGGTTAAATTTTGTCTTACAGTGAGAAAGGCAACTCTGGAACGTGTTACATACGAAAATGCTCTTTTGCAGCAGTTTAAGAAATTTCTTCAAAAACTTGAAAGAATCACCGCCTCAGTGACAAAACATGGAAACGGTCGCGTAACACCGCAAACAGTTAAAATCGCCGAAGTTGGAGTGACATGCCTATGCGAATTGCTTGTAGCACATCCCTATTTTAATTACGTTCAAAATATCGCACAACTCTTGGTCTACATGCTCAACTGCAATTTTCCTCGCATGCGAGAGGAAGTCCACAAATGCTTTCGAACAGTTTTTGCAACCGACAAAAAGCTAGATATGACTTTGTATATCATTCGACGTATAAACCATCTAATTAAGGCCAGATCAAATTTGGTTCATCTGGATATGATAACGTGTTTGCTGGCTTTAAAAATCAAAAATGTCAATCTCGATGCAGAGAAAGAAAATGAATTAAAACAGAAAAAACTAGAAGCTCATAAGCAACGATTGTTGAATCTTTCAAAGAAGGAACGCAAACGTCGGAAGAAGCTTACAGAGCTCAACAAAGAATTGGAAGAAACACGTGCTGAGGAGAACAAACAATCTAAGCACCACAAAATAACAGAGGTTGTGAAAATGGTCTTCACTATCTACTTTAGGATATTGAAAAACGATCCCAACTGCAAAGCATTAAGTGCGTGTTTGGAAGGACTTGCTGAGTAAGTACAATTTGAATTCCAACAAAATTCATTGATTCAGTATTTTGTATTAAGATTTGCACATGTCATCAACTTGGAATACTTCTCTGATCTGATAGACGTTTTAAACAACATTCTTGAAACAATGGAACTTGGCTATAGAGAGCAACTGCATTGCATTCGAACGATTTTTGTGATTCTGACCGGCCAAGGAGAAGTGCTTAACATTGATCCGATACGGTTCTATGGACATTTCTATAGAAATCTGTTAGCAGTGCACGCCGGAAAGAACCATGACGATTTTCAGATAATCCTACGAACTCTTGATGATGTTTTAGTCAAGAGGCGTAAAAATATCACACAGCAGAGGCTGTTGGCTTTTGTTAAGCGCCTGTCAACAATAAGTATGCATTTGATGCACAACGGAACACTTGCTTCGTTGGGAACTGTAAAGACCTTAATGCAATTAACTTCGATGCTGGACATAATTCTGGATACAGATACAAGTATAGGATCAGGACGTTTCGATCCAGAATTGGAAGATCCAGAGTATTGCAATGCGTCATGTACAGCGTTGTACGAACTGACATCGCTAGTTCGCCACTATCATCCTATTGTTAGAAAAGTTGCTTTGCATATAGCTAACGGAGTGCCGGCTAGCGGAGATGGAAGTCTTCCAGCGGAAATTGGAAAAGTGTAAGGTGTACATTTAAAGCTTAACAACATTCAACAATTTTAGCAAAAATGTGGCAAAAAGTGGAAAAGTAAAGAACAACAAAATGGTCTAGAGATGCCTGTGTGCGAATAAACTGAGCTTAATCCGTCAAATAATTCTGAAATGACAGATCAAACACAATTTTCGACCGCTTTTTCGCACATAGGCATCTCTATAGGGCATGTTTTTGTTTTTCACTTTTTGCAAAAAGTCTTGAATGTACTTAAGCCCTTGCTCACCTTTCAAAGTACATATCATTAACTTTGTTTTTTTTTTTTCAATAGGACTCCTGAAGAATTCTTTGAAAAGTATGACAGTTCACAAATGGCCTTTAATCCAACAATTCCAGTTCCCAGAAAATTGGAGCCAAAAATCAAAAAGGGAAGACACAATTTCGTTGATGTTTCCTTTAAGAGCTATTACCAGTCAGTAATGCACGAAGCAAAAGTTTTGGATAGGACAACGCAAAGTTTCGATTTCTTTTCTAATTATGAAATAGGTCCCGATAGTTTAATGGAAATTGATGATGATTAGAGCAAAATAAAATGGAAATAACTATAACAAAACTAATCGAAAATTGTTTTTATTTTTGGGTATCGATGACCTAGAGGTTCGGGTGACAATAAAATTAAAAGCAGCTGAGGGATGATTTGTGAGGCTTGTGCTGAGTGTCAGTACCGGCTCATTTATAAAATGGTAAAAAAATGTACTTTCAGTCTGCGCTACATTCGAGCCAGCTAAGGCGCCCAATGCCCAAGATCATGTTTTGATCAACGGCGCTCATCAATCAACTTTTGTTGAACCGAATGTTGACTGAAAAACTTTTTTCAAGCTATATAAAATGCCAAGATGCACTAACTTCCTCTTATGTCACAGTGGTTAGAGTTTTAAATATTGTATAAAACGCGGATGTAATTAGAGACCTTCTTTCCGTAGCCGAAAGGACAGTACCAAAAACCCAGTAAAATGACACGGCTCCAGAAACGACTATTGGTGTTTAAGAAAAAATAAGCGTTCTCACCATTATAACGATAGTCGTTTTACTGAAATGTCAATTATCGCTTTTTAAGCCGTGTCGTTCAACTTTTTTTTTTTTAGTAATATGACTATAGGACTAAGGGTGATTATATAGAGTCACTCACACTCATATTCGTACAGAAGCTAACATGCAGTTCTTTTTGCAATTAATTCGAAGACCACAACAAAATCTGATCTTTATTTGATTTGAAGTCAAAGATCTTATTAACATTTAAAATTAAAGGCCCAAAAAAGTAACATCTCTTCACAAAAAGAGGACATTCATTAACAAAACTCCGAAAAGTTAATAGAAAGAAGACAAACTCGTATTCGTACACCCGATGTTTTCTTGGATTTAAACCAAAAACTAACACAATCTCAATATTTCGTTGCATATACCATATTTTATATCCCATGGTCTAGTGTATTCAGCAGAAATTTTGAAAAGTTCTTGGTCTTTTCTATTGCAATTTTAACACATTTTCCAACAACTTCTTTTTCAACACTCTTGCATTTCTTATGGTCACTTTCCAAAGTCGTTGGTGTAAATGGCCTTATAGTTTATCCTTAGGATTAATATCTGCTTAATACCCTCTGGTTCCAATCTTCGTTTGGATAATTGAAGACATGAAACATGCAAGTGTTATACATTTTGTACTATGGGTGATTGTTCTTGTAAAAAGTTAATTGTTTTTAAACCCCAATTTTGGTGCACTCACTCAAGAATTTCTTACAAAATGTTGATATGTTTTCTGTGGTCTAAATTTCCTTTAATGTTATCCAAATTACCACGGCTAGTTGCCGGGAAACAACCCAAAACCATCACCCATCCGATTTTATACTTTACTACGTAAATTGCATATTCTGAATAGAGTTCGGTATTTGGTTTTCGCCAAACAAATTACCCCTCATTTGAAATAAAAGATCTTATACTTTGTCCCATGGATCATGGGTGAACGTTTTTTTCCGAAAGTCAAAATCTTTGGTTTTTATGACCACTGGCAAAGTTTAAATATTTTATTGTGTTTATACAAAATTATGATTATCTTTTTCGGGCAACTCTTACGTTACATATCTGTGCTACCATTGTCTTTTTAAATATGGAAACGTTTACAAACGTTTTTGCTGAGTACCTGAAGTAGCTTCTCTCCAAATTTGGTTCACTTTTTCCCTGATTTTTTCTTATTTCGCGAGTAACGATGCGTTATTTGTAAGAGTTGAATATTTTTCCAGCGGTTTGACTTGCATGTTCCATGTCTTCAATTATCCAAAAGAAAAACGAACACGAACGTATTAAGCAGATATTATTCCTAAGGAAAATCTATAAGGCCATTTACACCAACGACTTTGGAAAGTGACCATAAGAAATGCAAGTGTTGAAAAAGAAGTTGTTGGAAAATGTGTTAAAATTGCAATAGAAAAGACTAAGAACTTTTCAAAATTTCTGCTGAATACACTAGACCATGGGATATAAAATATGGAATATGCAACGAAATATTGAGATTGTGTTAGTTTTTGGTTTAAATCCAAGAAAACATTGGGTGTACGAATATGAGTTTGTCTTCTTTCTATTAAGTTTTCGGAGTTTTGTTAATGAATGTCCTCTTTTTGTTAAGAGATGTTACTTTTTTGGGCCTTTAATTTTAAATGTTAATAAGATCTATGACTTCAAATCAAATAAAGATCAGATTTTGTTGTGGTCTTCGAATTAATTGCAAAAAGAACTGCATGTTAGCTTCTGCACGAATATGAGTGTGAGTGACTGTATGTATGTATAATATACTAACAATAAAATAATTTGTGCTAAAAAATAAAAATGCCATCTGATTTCTAAAGCAAATAAATCAATCAAAATTTCAAAGATCGTTAGGAGTTCAAATTTAAAAACAAATTCTTCAGGGTTTTTCATATAAACTTTAATTATTCCTTTTTCGTTATCTTTATAAATTTTAGGTATTTAATAATATACAGTAACAAAACTTATAATAAAAAATTGATTCAGTATTTTTTTGAAATTTTGTATATGCATTGCAAGTTAAAAAAAAGTATACAAATATTGATCGAAATCGCTGAAGCTGTTAACGAGAAAGTTTCAAATAAAATAATGCATTTATACTGAGTGTGTTTCTTTATTTATTCCGGATAAGGAATAGAATATATGGGAAATGTTTATCCATAATATTCTTAATAGAATGAATAAAGTAGAAAAACATATATTTTTGTTTTGCTTGATAATGTACTTCTAAAGTACAAAATGGATGGCATTTTGCTAATAATAATGAAACTCAATGCTATGCCATGAAGGGGAATAATGTCAATTGCACTCAACGCGAAAAGGCCTGTTAATTTTCTATACGAAACTGAAAATTTGAAACTCCTACAAGGCTTGGTTACGGAAATATCGTTATTCAAAGCCCTTTTTAGGGTTGCATCGAAATACAGTAATTTGACTTTGGATGCGAATATTTCGAGAACCAAACCTCGCAGAGTATTTTCGTTTTCAGTTTTAGAAAGCTCTAAAAAATTAAATACTCAATTTTTTAACCGTTTCCGATTTCGAGGCTCGATTACGGAAATATCGCTATCCAAACACAAACGCGTTTGAATGTTTTGGACGGAAATGCAGTAAAATCAAACAATCCCTGTGGATGAAAATATTTTGAGAACCAGACCTTCCACACACTTTTGGTTAACTTTTGCGGATAGGGTTTGAAAAGACCTTTCTTTTGATGCAATGCACGATGGGTTTTGGAAACATTTTCTAAAAACCGAAAAAAAATGGGAGGGGTTCATCATTTTTTTCAAAAATCAATTAAATTTTTTTGGAAAAAGTTTGGCGAAATTTTTACATCGCTGGAAAGGTCTGTTAATTTGCTATTCGCCACTGCAAACCTCAACCCCTTACGAGGCTTTGTTGCCGAAATGTCGCCATCGACACCCTTTTTAAGGTTGGATGGAAGTGCACAAAGTAATATCATTTGGGATCTGAATAACTCGAGAACTAAAGCTTGAAAATTTTTTTTGTATTTCTTTCTTCACTAAGAATGAAAAAAATGCATTCCAAATCATTCCAGAATGAATAAAACAAAAACAATATAATGGTTTATCTTTATCCTGATCATTCTAGGGAATAAACTTTTTACATACACATACATATTTTGTATTAAAGGAGGAGTAGTAATAGTACAAAAGTGATAAATAATTTAAGAAGCCATTTTGTTAAATGACAAAATTTGTCAGTCGGTGTTTTCATATTCAATTGGAAACAAAAAGAAGTAAAATAGCATGCACTCACACTACCAATGGTGCACTTAAACTAAATGGCTTCATCAAACATACCTACCTACTGCTTTTTAAAAAAAAGTAATCTGAGGAAACACTTCATAGGTATGTGTGTTCCGTTTACTCTGTGATGAAACTGGTGAACAAATGCGTAAGAAAAAGTTCTTACAAAAATGTATTTTCAAATTATAAAAGAACATTTTTGTGTTTAAATTATGATTACTTTCTATAACAAATTTTGAAATTTACAGTTGTATAAAAAATCAAACACAAATACAAAGCGTTAGATTTCTTGCACTAAATATTATCAGTGGTGTGGCTAACAGGATTGGCAAACTGTCATTATTTATTCCGTTGTTTCATAAGGAAAAAACTAGTAAGTGAAACTGACTTTTGGTCTTGACATTATAAGGTACTAAGCTGAGTCCATTTTGCAAATAATGACAAAATATAAGAAACAAATAATTATTTACTCACTAGACTTCGCACGGGTAGAAAAATTTAAGCTTCGGATAAAAATTACAAAAGAAAATATAAATAAATATTTAAACTACATTTTGTAATCGAATACTACTTTCTGGGTTTCAACCCAGTTCACGTTATGAATGACTAAATTCTTAAAAATATGGTTTAAGGCCAACCTTAATTACTTTCCCAACACAAAAAGAATTTTTATATATTTTGTTTTAACACCACTTCACCCTACAAATAGCTATCCTCTACACAAAACCTTTGGTATAAACATACATTTTTAGCCCATTTCACACTACAAATAACAAAATTTGAAGAAGAATTTCCCTAAAGCCAATTTCATAAGAAAAACGTTTCAAACAAAATAATAATTTCTTACATCGGATGATTTTTTTTTATTTTTACCCCGTTTCACCCTACAAAAAGCAAAATTAAAAAAAATTCCTTACAGACATTTACTTAGAATAATAACCTTTTAAACGTAGGTAAAGTTTTCTCAATAGAATACGTCCTTTTCATTTTACCCCATTTCACCCTACAAATAGCAAAACTTTGAAAAAAAAGAGTAGCCTATGTTCATTGTCATGATCCAAGGAATCTTTTCACCAATTTTCGAGAAATTTTTTTGTAGTATTTTAGACGGTAAATTGGAACAAACACATTTTCACATTAATGATATTAATTAATATTAAGGGCCAGTTTCACAGTCAGAAAAGTGACACTTAAGTGGGGAATGTTGAAGAATAATTCGCAATATCACAGTGAACTGTTACCTGAATAAGTGGAACTTAAAAGTCTCCGATGTTAGTGACTTAAGTTTTACTTACGCTGGCTATGAAAATTAGCTTACATGCCTTATATGGGAAACTTAAGAGCCACTTATTCTGGTAAGTGTCGACTGTGAAACTGGCCCTTAGATTAATATTATGATTTAGTATGAAGGTTTTGTAATACAAATTCTATATACAACTGAAATACACCAGCCAAGTAGAAGACTTAGCACTACTTAACTGGACTTGTTGAATTATTGATTAAAAATAGCTTTTAACGGCCTTTAGTCCATAAAAATTGGCGTTTCGTCCCGGCGATCTCACTTGGACTCATCAGTTGACTAGTGAGGGCCTTCTCAATACGCAATTTTTATTCAGTTCAGTTCAACTTATTTGATAATTATTATAGTTCACATTGTATTTTTGGCAAAAAATTCATGTAAGTTGAACTGAACTTAATAAAAATTGCGTATTGACAAGGCCCTCACTAGTCAACTGATGAGTCCAAGTGAAATCGCTGAAAGGCCGTTAAAAGCTATTTTGAATCTATTATGCTTTAGGTTCTTTTCTTAACTTCATTTAAATGAATGTGAAATTAGCCGCATTTTACTATCGCTACAACCTCACAACTTTTCAAAAATTATTTCCGTACTTAAAAAAGTACCGTTAACGTTAACATATTGTTACTTGTTCCATATTTTGAGCAAGTATTGATTTCTTATGAAAAAGCACGTTACAACTTATTATATGGTTCTATGGTGTAACCGAAATGTGTAAAAACTGCCGATTTTGTTGGAATTCTGTTATTTTATAATTAAATACCTATGTAGGATTGTAGGTGTCGGTACCATGTTTAAATAAAAAATACTTATTTATACAAAAAATTGTTTAATTTGATTTTTTATAAATTTTTGCAGAAATTAAAACATATACCTAACAAAATTAAAATATATAACAAAATATACTCTGTAATCAATATACATTAATCGTATTCTAAAATTAGTACTTTTATTTTTAATATTTTATATAATGTGGTGGGGTCTTGTGCGCTAGTCCAAACTAAGGTGATCAATCATGGTTTTCAGTATTCTAAGGTCGTCTTGGTGGCAAGTATTCTCGGTTAGTAGTTGTTGGAGAAACCTGTGGAGAGGGGAACGTCGCATCTTGGATCGGCGAGAATCCCGTGCGAATTGTTGTTCCGAAGGCTGATGCTGTTGCGGGTGGTCCTGTGGGAAAGGCTCCAGCAGTGGGTGGATTAGCTGCGCTTGAAAATCGACCTGTTCCAGTTGCCCCGCTGGGAAATGCAGTAGTTCCAACTGGATTTACTCCACTTGTAACACCACCAAATGATGTATTTGGTACAGTGGGTCGAACATTTCCAGAGAATACACCGCCTCCTACAGGAGCAGTGGTTCTTCCGCTGCCTTGGAAGCCACTTTGTGCTCTATTCGAACTGGCTAATCCGCCACCAGAATATGAGCCCCCAGTAGCTGGACGAGCCTCTGTTGGTTGTAAGTAATCATAAATGAAGGCGTTATTGGCATAGAGACCAGGAGCTGAAGCACAATCAAACATGTTCCACCAAACACACACCAATGTTTCTTGGCTGAAAATAGTTCCATTCGGACAAAGAAACGAGTAAGTACGATTTAGAGCACAAATGTGAAAAACTTGACACTGAGCTTCAATATCGGAATAGTAACCCGGATATTGCTGTTGATTGCAGTCAAATGATGTTGGTGGAACTTCCGCATAAATAGGATAGTTAACACCAGGCTCACCAGGAATTGCTGAGTAATCACCTTCAAATTGATCGCCACCGGAATATTGTTGTTGAGAACTAAGTCCAGTTGAACCACTGCCATAGATGCTGCTAGAACGTGATGGAATCGTAGGACGCTTGCCTATTCCACTGGTATTTGGAAAGCCAGTTGTAGTGATGTCAGAAGTCGGACGGTTGCTCCCGAATGCTGTGCCCGTTGAGCCAAATGCTGTTGCAGTCCTTTGCGGTGTCGAAAAACCAAATGATGAAGCAGTCGGCCCTACGGTTCCACCATAACTAGGGCTAGGTGAAAAACCAGCTCCTGTTGCAGACGTTGGAAACCCAACAACTGGTCGCACTGAGCTTCCACTCGAGGTGCTTGGTATGGCGGGAGCGCTATTGCCAAGGGGAACTTCCGGTCTTGGATAGTTGTATCCAGTTTGAGCCTGTTGGAAATGAAAATTAATAGTTGCACATACACATATACGTATAAGGAGAGACTTATGTCGAATTCATTTCAACAAAGAAATCGATTTTTTTCTAAACCGAATCGATTTGTTTCTGTCAATTGAAAGGAAGTTTTGTGTATGTGTTACTAGACAGCTGCAATACATTATTTTTGTAGTTACATATTGACTGAAAATATTGTTGAATATTTTGTTTAATTATGTAGAATCCGTTGAAAAAAAAAAACAATTCGCCTTCGCAGAACTCCCCGACTTTCAATTTGACGTACGTACATATGTATTAAAAATGTGAAATCTTTATAGTGTCAGTGGGTGTGCAAATCGGTGTGAAATCTTGCTAAAAATGCTAGTTTTATTTTGACAGAAGAGAATCGATGTCTTTTGGAAAAAAATCGGAACAGAATCGATTCTTTTGTTGAAAGGAATTCGGCATAACAATATTAAAAATTATTTTATTTTTTTGTGACCAATTCGATGGTGTTGGACTCAATATCCGTCGACTAATTTTGACTTCTCTGTATTTAATCTCTCTCCCCGACTTCATCGTGAGAAAGAGACTCAAAAGATTTGTCAAAAAATAAGTGGGAGCGAGATAAAATACTGCGAGACGTCAAAATAATTCAGCGGAGTGAGACCGATGTAAAAACTGTCATAAAGCTGGAAGCACTAGAATCAAAACGTTTTTGATGACAAGAAAACATGTGTTTTGTTTTGCCGGTTTAGTGAACCTATATTTCGGCTCATAAAAGAGTCTATGTTTTGTGACAGATCGCATGCAAAACTAAGGCCTAGTGATTAACAACTCTCAACCATTCCTGTGTGCATATTTGCAGAAATGGAAGGGATCTATACAGTTAAATGCCAATTCTGAACGCCTGAGGCGAGAAGAACTTTTTTATGACAAGACATACTTTTGGAAGATTTTTCATTTCCTCGCAAGTTTCGTGAAAACAAAACATTTCTATTTTCTGCGATTTGACTCCACCATCTCCAGCGTGATAGTCTTACGCAGTAGACTACACGCCACGTCACGCAGGATACTACAAATAGTTGTGAAAATCTTTGTCCGCAACGATAAAAATAAATTTCAATCGACTAGCAATAGTTGAACTCATTCGCAAACAGATCATTTCGCAACAGTGTACTCTCGGTTTCTTGTATCGCTCAATATTAGGTGACAATTTTTTGTTTTGCAATATTTTAATTTGTTAAAATAACCAACAATAAATACAAAAATTTAATTTGTTGTCAACATTTTATTTCACTAACTGCTAATTCGAGTTTTGTTCGATATTCATTTACCTTATAACTAAATACCTACATAACATAAATGTATATCGAAAAGCAAAATAATTTAAAAACTAAATCACAATACTATGAAAAATAATAAAGAGCGTTATAATAATTACCAAAGTTAAATTATGCAAATTAATGAAATGCGAAATATTAGAATATAATGCGAAATAATGAAATACGAGATACAAATTGCAATGTGAAATATGCGAAATGATGATTTTAAGAATCAATAACTTTGCAAAAAAAAAAACAGATGACTCCTACTCATTTTAATCAGCCCTATCACGAATTTTATCGTAATCGGAATGTTTCCTGACTCCCAAAAAAAAAAACTATCACAAAATCCGTTCGTAATGGCAATTTGTATGAGATTTTCTGATACGATGGATTTTGTAATACTTTTTTTTCGGGATTCGTAACAAGTTTCTGATTAATATGGAATTCATGATAGGGCTGAATATTAGTCGATAGAACAAAATCTATTTTTATTTGCACACTCTCTCATTAATTAAAAAAATAAAATTTGAATGTCAAACTAATGGATTTTTCGTTTTACTTCAACCATTTCTGGGCCTCTTGAAGCTATTGCATGTTAAAAAATGCGAATTTAAAGCAAAAAAAAAACACAAACATTGAATCACAGTTTAACGCACACAAAAAAGAATAACACCATTTTTATATTCGATTATCAACTATCAACAAGTCATTCAAATCCTCTTTCACAAAATCAATTTGAATTTAATGTTTTATACTCACAATGCATAGTTGACTTCCCAAAAGCAGCGCTGAAATAATTAAAAAATTAGATTAAACATGAGAGAGTTAAATCAAAAATTTAAATAAAAAAAGTAAAAAATCTTAACCCCGTAATGAAAACGTACAAATGAAGAAAACCCCAAGAAAACAAATTGATCAGTTTAAAAACCGTCTTAAGCAGCCAAATACAGACACAATACTTATTAGGCCAAGATCGTGATTCTTATCGCAGAAGTTATTTATCATCGGATTTCATTTTCAACGTATTCTCTCATTTGACTTGATAACAAAAACAAAAGCATCTTAGAATGCAAAAACGAAACCAAACCCACGATTCACTTTACAACAAAAAAAAAACAAAAAAAACAAACTTAAAATAAGATGCAACTTCCCGTATGCAGAAGGAGTTCATGCAATGTGCACTTGCAAACCTTGTATGAATACACTCATCTGTGTAAGTAGTAAGCATCATCAATAATTCTTTCAAGTTTGACCGGAAAATCGTAACTTATTCTTTTGATGGTTAAATTAATCCTAGAATAATTATTCGTTTTATTTGCACTTACCCAATAAAACTGCAAGTTTTTTTCTATTCAGTTCCATGTGTCCCATTTTTGTTTTGTTTTTTTTATTTTCAAATTTGTCAACTTGCAATAATTAACCGTTATGAATTCTATTTTCAGTTCAATTCTAGCACTGGTCCTTTAAGTAAATTTGAATGCACGGGTCTGTCAATATGCTAAGGTTTTCTCATGCAACTAAAGACATGCATGTAAAGACTGACCAAGTACTCACCACCTTCACATGCTATTTATACTGAGAATGTTTTTCTTTGAATTCTGCAAAAACCAACTTTGAATACACAGAAGCTTTGATGATGTTTTCGTATTTATGCAGATTGAATTTGCTGCGTATTGTAGAAATGTAAATTGGAAAATGAAATTTACGAGATATGATTTGTTATCTCTTCATTCCATTCTCTTGAGAATTTCCATATGGGCTTAGCTATATCTGTTGCAGCCTTCTAAAGAGTGTGTGGTTTATATTCATGAGCTTTATGAGAAAAAGATGAATTTCGATTATGTGTGAAGCTTTCATCAAATTTTAATGTATAATTTGGCTCCTGGATTTGTTTCAACGTGAAGCTGAAAATAAAATAAAAACAATTATTTTTTTTTTCAAAACACATTAGACAGAGCCCTTGTGTAAACCCTTATTGTAAGCACTAGCTAGTTAGAATTTTCCTTCTATGTTTTCCTAGATTTTATATTCTTCTGTAAGACTTAGCTTCATTTATAGATTTATAGTCTTCTTACGAGCTTCAGGTAAATCATACCAAACAAAAGAGCTGATATACAAACTCTTCTGGTGGATTTTTTCCTAAATAAAATGGACGATAGGATCGTACGACCCTGCTCTTGTAGTTCACAGACAGTGGTAGATTTACAGGGTGAGGGGAAGGTTTCGCATTTGTAAAATTAAAATTTTCATGCAGCAATTACATGAAGATTATAAGTTCCTTCCGATTAAGTTCCTTGGAAATTTAAATGATGAAATCAATCAGCGTTGTGCGATTTTTCGTGCAGTGACGTGAAATGTGTAAAATTCATTTTCCGTGTAAATAAAATGAATTGAATTCAATATCTAATTCCAAAAGAGTTTCATTCTTTCAATGGAGAGAGGCTTGACTTTCGAAAAGGACATTAATAATTTAATCAATTTTAGGCAGAACAAAGTTCGCCGGGTCAGCTATAGTTAGATACAAAAAAGGCCAAACTTCGAAAAAATTCCAAAAAAGCTTCAGAGTTTTGTTGCCGTCTTAACCAACTTGAAGTTTGAACTAATGCTTTTGTGAGGTGAAAAGTATAAAATTAATTTTTGTTTGTAAAAATCTCGAAACATTTGTTCTTTGTAATATAATAATAAGACAAAATCAACAAACAATTGTAGCTCATAAAATTATACGCAAAAAAGATTGTGATAGGTGTTTTATGAAGGTTTTTATAATAAAAATTCTATATACGATTGTAATACATCAGCCAAGTAGAAGACTTGGCACTACTTAACTTAAAAAAAAATGCGTATTGACAAGGCCCTCACTAGGCAAGTGAGATCGCCGGGACGAAACGTCAATTTTTATCTACTAAAGGCCTTTAAAAGCTATTTTCTTTCGCATAAACTTTACAATATCAATTGTTATTGTCTTAGTGTAGTTTTTTCCACATCACTATGTGGTGGTATAATGTACTGGGCACGTTTGCGTATATGTACCTACGTGTTTTTTTTTTCAAAATTTACTACAATTTTCGACTTTATATTTTTTACAAAAAACTAGTAGTTTTCCAGCAAGTTCCATAAAATTAATTTTGTCTTACACAGAGTTAAAAGCTAAGGCCTAAGTCCTTTTTAGACTGTGTTCACATTGGACTGACTCCCCAGATTTTTTTTGACGTCTCTGTGCTTTTGTTCACTTCCACTTCATGATGAGAAAGAGATGGCCAGCAAAGGCAGGATTTTTAATTTTTTTAAAAATCAGTGGATTTTTTTGACGTCTTCTTTTGTGACATCTGTTTTCCCTGTCTGTGATTTATCTTTGGCACTTAAATCTTACAGAATCCATTGTTTTTTAATTGGAAACATGTTTATTTAAGTAGATTTACATTTTGTAAGTGAAAAATTTGTAATTAATTCCTCAAACTGCACTGATTATTATTTTGTTTTAACGACTGCTAAACGTCAAAGTAAGTCCGATGTGTTCACATTCGTTTGTGCCTGAACAAAACAAGTTGGATTCACGTCAAAAAAAAAAAAAAATCGGATGAGTCAGTCCAATGTGAACACCGTCTTAGGAAATACTTTACACATAAAAAAAACTTATATTTATTTGACAACAACAAAGTTTGTTTGTTGACTTCTTAGGTTAAAGTTAAACGAAAAAAGTGCTCGTTCACCTATAAAAGGTTTATTTGCTTGACACTTAGGTTCAGTTTTTCAGTGCGAGATTAAAGTTAAACTCGAGTTAACTCATCAAATTTGGTGAGTTAACTCAAGATTAACTGAACAGATGCTTTAGATGTTTTATCCACCGAAATTTTTTAGTCGTTCCGCATGCATTCTCCACCAAAAACTTGCTTCCCCAGTTAACTTTGGGATAATTTTCTTCTAGAGTTAACTAATTCTGGTTTGACTCACCACTGAAAAACTGGCCCTTAGAGTTTACTGTATCTTTTTAAACATCTGAGAAGTGCCCTATGTAAATATAAACACTCAATTTTATAATATATGTAGTTGTTTTCTATCTCCTTTCCTCTTATAATTTTTTTTGGAGAAATAACCAATTTTTTTCATACGTTTTAATTGAGCTACATCTACATCCTTATTACTGAACCTGAACCAATATGCATAATAAGAAGGTAAAAGGCTTTTTAATTAATTTTATTACAAAGATTACCTTGCTTAAAACAGGAACTTAGATAATAAACATCAGGTGATAAATTATATTTCATAACACCAACAGCAGGAAATTTATACTTCTTTTTTTTATGTTTTGTCTACAACAATTTCAATGTCTTCCGGCGTACTCTCCTCAAGAAGTTTAATTTGAGTAACCAAAATTTCTGCAATTAATTCCATCCGTTGTATACGTTCCTTTGCAGTTAGTTTCATATCGATTGGTTTTTCTTTGCCTTCGCTCTTGTTTTCTTTATTAATTATATTTATTCGAAAATATTGTTCAACCTCCATTATAAGAAAATGCCAAAAAGTATAACGTTCCTTATTTTCCGAGTTTTCAAAATCCTTTTCTTTCTCTTTGGAAAAATGCAAGCAAACAACTGTAATGAACATATTTAAAAGAAATATCGTCACAACTATAACCAGCATTGCATATAAAATAAATCCCACAACACTGCCACCATAATTCATTTCAGATGGAGTGACCGTTGTACCAAATCCAAATGACAATGACATCAATGTTGTGATGCTTTTTATAAACTCAACAAAGCTCGGTGACTTAGTGCCATTTATTATGTACAATCCAAGTCCAACGCCAGTTAAAAAAATTGTAACAAAAAATGTCGTTGATGCTAATTCCTCCTTTGCATGATGTAAAGTGCTTGTCAAGACTCGAAAAACACTTGCAAATTGAAGGATTTTCCACAATCGAAAAGTCGTCAAAGCGACAAGAAATGCTACTAGCACAGTGCATGTTTCATCGATATTTGCAGCTTTGTTAAATGGAACGAATTCATTTTTTCTACTCGTTTCGAGCTTATACAGGAGATGGGTGACATAAACTTCTCGAATCCATACTGCAAGTAAAATACAAATATTGAGACCAACGATTGTTATGTCAATGTAGTTCCAGAACTCGGAGAGGTAGTCTTTAATTGATGTTGAATACCACATTTTCAAAACCACATCGGCCAACACTTTTGTCAAAATGAAAAAGTATACAAGAAAAGTCAGAAGAACATATGACGGAAGGTTGTCAATATTAAATAGTAACTTTAGGGATTCAATCCGATCTGTTACCACAAAGGAATCGAAACCTGTTTGTTCGGCTGCTATGGCAACTAAAGTAAAAACATCCGCATCAACATTGTATAGGGTAAACTCAATGACCACAACTGCCGTGTGTCTGTCAATCCATTTG
The DNA here is from genome assembly GCA_932273885.2 of Leucozona laternaria. Taxonomy (NCBI): domain Eukaryota; kingdom Metazoa; phylum Arthropoda; class Insecta; order Diptera; family Syrphidae; genus Leucozona; species Leucozona laternaria. The sequence goes on from OW026366.1 coordinate 36,744,932, forward strand.
TTTGATTGCAGAAATGTCAAAACTCTTTGGCAATTCCGTGGATTCCTTCCCAACGGTGTTACATAGCCTCCACCAGGCATATTATGCAATCTTCCGCTTTTGTCAACCGCTTCAGTTTCTGTTTTGTCTTGATACACCCAAGGTTTGAAAATTCGCCAAAATTTTTCCTTAAATGGAAGTGTTGAAGCTCTCAACCAACCAGGGCCATGAATAATATTATCAAAGTTCGACTTTTCTTTGAGAGTTTTGTATCGCATTTGTCTAAGTCTCACAACGCCTAGAACCTTAGCTAATTGCAGATTTGTCCAGCCACTTTCAGCAAAGCGGTTTCCATTATATGACCTTCCATCAATGAATCCACGAACAATTGTTTCATTTAAGAAATTATACAGATCATCCGAAGTCAGAATAGTGCTTGTGCCAAAATTACTGAATTTGGGATTCCTCAATACATCCTTTATTGTTCGGGTATTGTAATACATTAGGGGATCTCTGGTTCCAACAACGAGAATATGTAAAACAATTAAATAACATCCATACAGGAGCAAATCACTTAAAATGTCTTTGTATTTTAAAGTTAAATCCTGGTTGCGTTTGAAAAACGTTGGGCCTAGTTCAAGTTGATATTTGAGCGCGTTGATTTTTCGTCTAAGATATTCGGTTCTGTGATGACTTCCAACTGAAACGGGATTTATATCTGCAGTGTGGGGCAAACGAAGTCGAATAGCATTGTATGCTGCTTTGAAAAAGAACAAAATAACATCGCCGATGAAAATTTGGTAGATGAATACTAGAACCAACGTGGTTAGAAATGCCTTGAGTTTTTTTGTTTCGTAGCGTAATCCAATGTAGTATACACAGCAGGACAATAGAAGTATGGATAAAACTGATACAATGAGAGACACTCGTAAGGATTTCCCAAGGTTATTTTGGGAGAATTTCATTGTTGACACTCAAATGAAATAAACAAATAAAATGATCAAATAATATCTGAATTCTTAAAGTACATATTGTAACGATTTAATAATTACCCAACTACTTTGAACATTGACATACTATATATGGACTGCTAGTCGGATCTCATTTCCATACCAAAGCCCTAATAAAAGGTGTTCAGACACTTCTTAGCAACATTAGTGCTTTTGTAGAAAAGCCGTAATTCATCATCCTTGGTGCAGTTTTGTTTTTTTTTTTTGAACAAAATTCAAATAATAAACAAGTGTCAAATGTTACATCGTGTTTTCAGCCATACCTACGCTAGCGCTGGTGGCGTTTAGTTGGGTTAAAGAACACACGTGAAGTTGGCTCCTGGCAGTCCATATTGGGACTCGGTAAATGAGTTTTTGCGCCCTCTGAAGGGTTTTTTCCGTACTTGATAGAGGAGGTAAAAAATATTTTGTTTTGACAGCCCCATAAGATTAACATTGAAAAGAGAACAAAAATGGTTTTTTTTTAAGTAATTTTTATTCGATATTTCAATAAGAAACCGGTATTAAATAATAATTGAAATCACTTCTATAAACATTAAATTATGTAAAACAAGTAAAAAGTGCTTCAATATGTGAAAATATAATTTTGAAAATTGCAATCAAAAATTGTAAACAAATAGCCTTTGCAGTATTTTGTGAGGTTATGTATCCCACGATTGTAAACAAACCTCTTTGCAACTAGATTTATTTTCTTACGCGCGCTTTTAAAAGAGAACAATAAATTTGTTAAATTTCGTGTAATTATTAAATTAAATAGTGTAAAATCAGTGGACTTCAATAAATTAATAAACAATAAACTGAAAAGTTATACGTTTAATTATTCATGAAATCTAAAAAATTATCGTGTCGCGAAACTCCGAGAGTGCTCGTGGAATTTCATATCAAAATTAAATTTCTTCAAAATTACGCAAAGTTGTTTTTAGTTTAGAAAAGTGATATATAAATAAACTACAGGTTCTTTTTATCCATAATGTGCGGTTTTATAAGAATCTGTTGTGTATTTTTTGAGAAAATCGTGAAAAAAATAGTTTCCAATGAAAATGCCGCCACCGCCGGTCATTGAAATTGAAAAATTATTGTAAATTCAGAACTTAAATGAACTGCGGAGGCATTTGCTTCATTGTGTTAAGTTTTATAAAAATCCGTGTACTATTTTCCGCGAAAATCGTGTTTAAGTGTGGCAAAAATTGCAAAAAAAAAAAAAATTCCATCTAAAGTGATCGGTAGTTCACGTTCAAAAATTGCTAAAATTATGCAAATTCGTGTTTTATTATATTTATTCTCATTCAAAATGCCAAGTTTTATAAAAATCCGTTCGGTATTTCTTAAAAAAGTCTTTGTCGAAGTGTTGCTAAAATCAAAGAAAAAAATGAATATTAAAAAAATTTCATGAATAATTAAACTTATAACTCACTTTTCAGTTTATTGTTTATTAATTTATTGAAGTCCACTGATTTTACACTATTTAATTTAATAATTACATGAAATTTAACAAATTTATTGTTCTCTTCTAAAAGCGCGCGTAAGAAAATAAATCTAGTTGCAAAGAGGTTTGTTTACAATCGTGGGAAACATAACCTCACAAAATACTGCAAAGGCTATTTGTTTACAATTTTTTATTGCTATTTTCAAAATTATATTTTCACATATTGAAGCACTTTTTACTTGTTTTACATAATTTAATGTTTATAGAAGTGATTTCAATTATTATTTAATACAGGTTTCTTATTGAAATATCGAATAAAAATTACTTAAAAAAAAATCATTTTTGTTCTCTTTTCAATGTTAATCTTATGGGGCTGTCAAATCAAAACTATTTTTACCGCCTCTATCAAGTACGCGAGAAATCCGTTAGGCGTCGTGTTGCCGAGTCCCAATATAGTAAGTCAATGACTTTGAATTTGAAACAAGAGAACATCCTCTAACTGTTTGCAGCGCCATTTCTCGGAAAAACTAAACATCAAACCTTCAACCGTTCACGGCGCCATCTTGTGATTCAGCTGAGTATCAATTCCAGTATTCCATCTGTCAGCGACTGGAAAGGAAACTTCTAGAAGGAGATATACTCGAATATTCCAGTGGATACTAGTAAAAACTAGAACTATTTACTTCCCTATATAAGGAGATGTTTTCGAGCGAGTAGACACAGTTTAATTTTGAATGTAATAACTTAAAGTAAGAAGTAAAAGTGTATCCGGAAGTGAATTTTGAATTGCATACTATTGTGATTGGAGAATAATAAAATAGATTTGAAGTGAAATAAAGTGTATTTATTTTGAAAAGTAAATAAGTGGAAGTTATTATTTAAAGGAAATAAGTTTTATTATCGAACCTAGGTAGAACTTAACATAATTATGTAATTTGTGATATTATATTGAGTCGTCGACTTAAAGTGTAGAGTCATGTTTGCCTGTATAATCTAATCACCGAGCTTATTACTGTCAAAGCTGAAGCCAAAAGAGCCAAAAATGGAGAACAAATATAAATAAAAGCAATGGAACATTATGTTAATAGGCAAATAAAAAGTATTTTAAAAAGAGAAGAAACCTATGGCATATTGGATTTCTCAATCGAATAACTAAAAATTTAATTCTCAACTCAATGGTTTTGCTTAGATTATTCTTTATATTGTTTGTTTACACTTAAAATTCCTGTGATATTATTTACCATTTTTTGTTGTAAGACTTGACATTTTTATTAGGACTAGGGCAAGAATTGAATTCGTGTACAAAAAAAAATTGAAGTTGTAATCAAAACTAAGTCTAAAAATTATATACGACTTGATCGCACGAACTTGCTCTAATGGCTAACAAATGTGTGTAATAAAATATTGAAAATGCATGATCTATTTGTATATATTAAACGAGAAAATATTAAAAGTCCAAAAGTACCTATATTATAATTATAATTTTTGATTACGTAGATATATACATATACTAAAAAAATGATTTTTTGTTTTGGTTATAAAACAATGATTTTTAAAAATGTTTAAATGCAATATTGTTTAAACTGTTAAGGAGCACCAGAGTGTAAAACCATGGAAGAGATACACGCAAATAACCCAAAAAGTAAGACCATTTCCTCAAAAAACTAGGAATACCTAATTCCGTTATGTGAAACCCGAAATACAGTTTTCTTAAAATTTCCTTGATTATTACAAGTACGAAGTTTAATAAAAATCGTTAAAGCTGTTTACGAGAAAATTAAAAAAAAATAAAATATTTATATGGCAGCTAACCGTTCTAGATAATATAAAACAAAAATTCGAATTTTCCTTCTAGGGAATCATAGAAAAAAGGCTCTTTACCAAATTTAATGCAAATCGGAAAACGGCAGTAAAGATTTTGATTAAACTTTGTACTTTATACATAGCACCTCATGATATATTTGCCAAACGAACGACTGCAAGCACAGCATTTGCCTTAAAGCTTCTTCACAGTGGATTAATAATGACATAAGCCACACTCCATCATTCTGAACTCATTCGGAACAATTCCAAGTAACATTTACTACACCATCCCACATTTACAGTTCGATAAAAAGTTTCAGGTCATCATATTATCCAGATTTGGCATTCCTGGAAGATGAATCAATCCATTTCTACACGGACGGATCAAGAACTGATGACGGTGGAAGTGTGTACTCAGACAGGATGAATTTAAATCTCTCCTTTTCGCCTTCTCAATAACTATAGCGTGTTCCAGGCGGAATTTTTGGCGAAAAAGAATTATTGTCTCGACTTACAGAAAACGTGATATCTAACACAGATATCCGCATCTTCTCAGATAGCCAAGCCGACATAAAATCTCTGGAATCTGTCTCTACCAAAATTTAAAAAACTTAAAACACAGCACAGCAGTTTAATATTCACCTCAGCTGGGTGGCGGGCCATACTGACATTCCAGAAAATTGCAGGGCTGACAAACTCGCCTGAAGTAGAACAAGACTACCTATTTTGCAAAATAGGGCAAATATAGGTAAACCGATTGATCTACGTTCAAACTTATGCTGAAGCAAGTAGAGAAAACAAACCTAAGGTGGATTAACATCACCGCCTGCGAGGCGACAAAGCAGATATAACCAAAGCTCCCCTGCACTTCCCAACGATGTAAACTCCATCTCGGAGATTATACCACTACAACGATTCAAGTGATATGGCAAATGTTGGCATAAGTATTCTCGCACGCTTCGTAAAAAACTCCAAGTGATTCAACGAATAGGGAGGAAACTTCCAAGATTCTTGTGGTATCACAATGGACAAACTCAAGGTCTAACTTAACCTTTTACTTGAACTTAACAGAGTATATGGCAAGAAAACTCCGTGCCAGGTTTTTGGCACGAATTCAAAAAACTTAAATGGGCATTTCATGTTTTTTTGAGAAAATGGTCTTATTTGTAGGTTATTACTTAAAGAATTTTATGATTTATTATTATTATTATTATATTTATATATTTTATTATTATTATTATTATTATATATTTATATATATATTTATTATTATTATTTATTATTATTATTTATTTATTTATTTCATTTATTTATTTTATTTTGTGTAGCTATAAATATTAATTTAACAAAAAGGTTTTTTAAACTTCAATTTTATTATTTAAATAATAAAAAATAATTAAAAATACTTATAAAATATTTCCATTAATTTATTCAAATGAAAAAAGGTGTAACCTTGATTTGATCATCAGGGGACATTAAATTATAAACGCAATCCCAATTAATACTACAAGTATTTAGCTCCAGACTGTCATTCATAATCAAATACAATTAAAATCGAAAGTAAGATATATCAGATAATGTTTTGAAAAAGCTGCTGTTTATTTTAAAGCAAAATTCTATATACTCATGCCAGTAATCAAAAAAACTTTCAATAGCGTGCTAGAATCTAGAATCCCCTAAAAAGTGTGTAGTTCAGGTAGTGTCAACTGCAAATCAGTAAAGGGTGTTTTTTTAGACGTGTAGTTTTCAATCTGGCAATACTTTTTTTCGGAGTTGGTGTTTTTGACAGCTGTCACTTGATTTATACTCAGTTTGATTTGCCATTTCATAATTAATAGACTTCCTCCTGAACAACGTTTGCAAATCGTGCAAATTTATTAGCAAAATAATGGTTCTGTTAGCGCGACGCATCACGCTCTGCGTCCAATATTCATTCAATCATGGATCGGTTTCGCATCACGTTTACTCTAGTGGATAATGCGCATCTTCAGAGGCACCGTACAGTGCGCACCGAAGACGCTATTGCTGCTGTGGAACAGAGTATCAAAGAAGTCCCGAATGAGTCCATCCGCCATCGCGCGCAACAATTGGAGCTGTCGAAAATTGGGCCTCTCGGCTGGAATTTATTTGAGCCAGCCGCGGCGGCCACTTGCCCGAAATCATTTTTAATACATAATGGCAAACCCTTATCTTTATAATAAAGCTAAATTCTTGGCCATAACATTAAATCATATGCGTTTTATTTCTTCTTGAAAGCCACCACACGTCTAAGAAAAACACCCTTTATAATAAATAATTAAATAATAAACCACAAGAGCAAGTTCGTGCGATCCAGTCCTACATAAAGAATTTTTAAAAATATTAAATAAATAAAATTAAAAGAAAAACTGATTTTGTTTTATTTTATTTAATTTTAATTTTAATCAAATTATTAACACAACTTTATTTATATTTTAATAAATAAGCTACGCGTTTCGGAGTGTTATAGCTCCATCATCAGGCGAACTACCACATACATATTTTTTTGTTTACATATCGTTAATAAATGTTACTTCAAAAAAGGCATTATTCTAAAAATTAATTGTGAGTATTTTGAAAAGCAGAATGTTCTTAAAACGAATCGAAAAAATCAGAATTTTGAAATAAAACAGACATACGACTCTATCTGAACCTGTAAACCAAAAGCTTGAGATTTTACTGAATTTTGAACCAAAATTTATATAAATGTTAGTGTTTGGATTGCAATATTTCCGTAATTAAGTCTTGTTATTGATTGCGGTTTTTAAAACGTATGTAATCTATTGAAGATATTTCAAAAACTGAAAACCAAAATATTCTGCGAGGTTTGGTTCCCGGAATATGCTCACCCAAAGTCATATTATTGTACTTAGGCTTTGGATGGCCATATTTCCACAGTTGAGTCTCCTAAGTGCTTGGGGGATTCAGAATCGTGTGTTATTTGTTCAAGAGAAACATAAATACACTATTAACCAGTGTAAAAATAAACAATAGAGAATTACCGAGAGTCGAAACATGTTATATCTAAAAATGCGTTTTGTTAAATTTTAAAAATCTTAGCCGGGCTTAATTAAAGTCATTAAACATTTTTTATTACACCAAATTATAAACCTATTTATTTTGATTTAAAGCACAAATATATTTAAATTTCCGTGAATAATTTTTTTAATTATTTAAAAATGTGTGTTCCAAAATTTATTTGTTATTACATTGGACTTTATTTCATGGCTCCAAATAAATACTTATGTATTTATTATATGTATAGTTCCATCATGAATGTTGAATTATACTGTTAACGTTTACACGTATGTATACAAAAAAAAAAGCTTTTTATTGGCTTCCCAGATTTTTCATTTGATAAATTGTATACCATTAAACAATGAACTTCTAAAAGCATTCGCAAGAGATTAATTTAAAAAATGTCATATCGAAGGTATTGAACCATTGACGTCCCGACTACATACATATATGTACATCCACCACCGGTGTAAGGTTATATCTCCATATCATAGATGTTATTTATGGTTATTTTCATTTCATTTAAATTTCAAGGATTGAGGTTTATTTGTTATGAGATCTACGACCTCAACTTCATATACCAGTGGCAGTGGGTGACATAAGCGAAATTGTGAACTTTATTGCAACTCACTTTGAATAAAAAAAAAGTTCAAAGCCATATTTGTTCGTTAACAGTATCATCTTTTTGATCTACATATACAATTCGTTACATGTTAAGACGTTAAGGCCTACATAGAAGATTTGTGTATGTTGCTGAAGTTTGTAATGCGTAGAATGTCATTTTGTAATAAGATGATATCAAACCTTCTAGTATCTAGGGTATACTTTTCAGCACTGTGTTTAACAAAGCTTAAGAATAGAAAATTCATACCTGTACTTGTGATTTTAGTAAACATTTGAATTGTGACGAACTAAGCCATTCCTAATGAGGCTTGTACGGAACGAATTTCTTCAATTTTATGCTTCAACGCCATTAAATTTTCTTATCAAAATTTTTGAGAAGGAAAAAGAAGGAGCATATGATAAGCACGCAATCGAGAAAGAAAGGAATATCATAGCAGGAACGGGGCTGAAAGTGTTTTCAAAAGGCAAAAGAGACCACTCAAGATCACTGGAACTAGGCCTGAACCGTGGTCTGCAGGAAAACTATACATAATTATAACGACAATGACGAATGAAGCAGATTTTACCAAATTCAACCAAAATATATGACGTATAGACGAACAACTATGTCCATCCTATACTTCGACGAAATGAAGATGTATAGATGTATGTACTACATGGTGCTCAAGAGCAAGTCCATGCAGTCCATAGTTCAGGGTGGTTCAGGGAGGCACCCTATACCCACACCTAAGTTCCATACCAAATCCCTTCCTCACCCATCCTCTTTCACTTCACCTACCCTGGGGACCACAATGGATCCCTTGAGATCCGAGTGCAATGATGCGACTTGTCGTATTATCACCCCCTTTAACCTAACCTAAGTCCATGCAGTTCAAAGCACAGGTGTATCTGTAAACTATGGTCGAAGCAAAAGCAGGGCCGACGCATAAAACCTTAGCAATGCAACGATTGGCAAGAGTTATTCGTCGTTCCATCTCATCGCTGGTATCATCCTGAGTTAAAAGCGAAGCCTATAGGAAGACAAATACCCTAACTACCTCGAAGTTATATAAATGTCTATATCATTGAATTTTTGAACAACAACAACAACTTAAAGGTGCTACCACGAATTGTTTACGAATTAATTTATAATTCGTTTATTTTGGCTAGAGATACAGCTGTTTCAAGGGGTACCAAGCCACCTATCATCAGTCTCTTCTTATTAGTGGTGCTGAGCTTTAATCCAATTTCATTATGAAAAACTTTCTACATGCCCATCATAGGGATCGAACCCACGATATCGGATTTGCTCAGTCTTAGAAGGCGTATGCACTACACATTCCGCCGCCTGAGACCACTGACGTCACAGATCGAAAATGGGATGTTATTGTTTATCAAATGCATTTGGAGCATCACCATTTTTCTAAGCGCCTTTAAGTATGCTGTCTATATGGTAACGTTCTGTCTAAGACGTTGGTGTTGAGTTTCCTTTCTTGATGACAATATTATCGTCATTGATGCTGCAAAAAGTCGTATGCCACAGAGTTACCATGCAGATATTTTATTTTATTTGTAATCAATGTGAGCAGTTCTAAGACTTTGAGCCGTTTGTTGTTAGGAAACTTAAATTTTTATGTTCAATTTAAACGCTTATGTTCTACTTTTTCCTCACCATAAACTGTTACATAATATTAAAGTATTACTTCAGCAAATGGGCCTAAGAAAAGAAATTAAGGCTATATAATTTTGTTAAAATGTGGGAATCTGGGAAGTTTCTAAATGTTTTTTGGAGGATAACTTGTTTATCTGGCAACACCATGAATAAATAAAGTATTTGCAAAATATGGAATAAATTGCGAGCGGGTATTCACGTAATAGCCCGCTTTAGTCTAGTTTGGGTAAGGCACTAATTATTTCTTAAAAGCGAATCATAATACCCGAGGAAAGCATACATAGCAGGCCCTACTAGTTAACTATGTCAGGCTTATCAAATTATCAACAACGCGTGGACGTGAAGAGCTAAACAAAAGCAAATAACTCGGGAAGGCCGAATAATAAAGCTAGGCTTTATTTTAGTAAAATCAATAATTTTTACGAACATGGCTGCCATGAAGAACCCATATTTGGCAAATCTTGCCGGAAACTTTTACAAATTCCTGATTATACCGTACAAATTAAGAGAGTTTTTTTTTCAGCTGGGGACATGTGCATTCTGCATCGAGGAATCGGCTTTCGTTTGGGTGCTCAATGAAGTTTCTTCACTTCACAACATATATCGGGTTTTTCAATAAGAGCGCTACAAAAGTTTTTTTTAAATAAAACAAAAACGGTTTGGATATCAATGAAATTCCTGTGAAAGTTCGGTCGATGTCATTATGTATGGAACTCGATTTCTTTTGCATGGCCACCACGGGCACGCTTGCAGAAGTCCAGACGCTGAACCCAATTTTCGACGGTTTTCATTTTTTCTACCAAGTTTGTTTAGTCGTTCCGCATGCATTCTTCGTCTAAAAACTGCTTCCTCACTTCACTGGGCGTTAATTTACTTCTAAGAGTTAGCTAACTTTGGTTTAACTTACCACTGAAAAAATTGGCCTAAGAGTAATAATTGAAACAGCCATAACTATAAATATATCAAAAATTAAAAAAAAATATCAAATCACCCTATAAAAAATAACAGTTTAGTTTTCAATTGTAAGGAAATCTTTTAAAAAATCTTCTATCTACCGAAAACGGTTTTTTTAAAAATCAGATTTATGTAAGAACCTAAATCGTTGTTTTGTATTTTCGAATTTTTCCTAAAAAGCTTTAACAGATTATAACAGACAATTTTGAAAACTGCAATCGATTTCGAGGCTTGATTGCGGTAAATATCCAAACATTTTTGTAGATTTTGGACAGAAATTCAGTAAAATCGTGAAATCACTTTGGATGGAAATATTTCGAGAGCCACGCCTTCTCAAGTTCAAGTTTTTGGTTTGGATGTAATTTGAAAAGAATTTTCTTTTAGTTTAGGTATAGATCGATGAGTCTCGGAAACTTTTTTTTAAAAAAGTTCAAAAAAACATCTGAAGGTAATGAACCTTGTGCAAAGCCTAACAAATAGGTACAACTAGACCGGAAACGCTAGAAATAAATTATACTACCGACGATGTGAGTAACAAACATCGTCATAACCTATCTTATTCCACAAGAAAGTAAGAAAGGCGAGGTTTTGAAGTTTGTGATGAGCAAATGCTCTAGAAAACTTGTAGGATTTTTCTTTACTAATAAAATTGAGTGTCTTTATTATTTAAAAAAAAAAATTATTTCATAAGTCCCTAACTAACTTGTTTAACTCATATCATAAGTCCCCCACTAGCTTGTTAATTAAAGCCAAGCTTTAGCTAAGATACTAAAGCTAAAGCTCTTGATACTTCGGTAATTATTATTATTCCTACCGCATTTCCGTATTGCGTATTTCGCTACCACGACAGGAGAAATATATTTGGAAAAAGTCGACTTTGTCGTACAATTATAGAAAAAAATAATTTAAGGAAAACTGACTTATTCTACTCTTTTAACGCAATTGTCGGCTAAACCAAAATTTTAAAAGCCGTAAAAAACTTACTTTTTATCTTCTTATCCTTCTTTTCTATCAATGCATCGAAAGATACCAAGAAAATGACATCTTCGATGCATCGGACAGTACGAAAAATCATCTAGAAAATCGAATTTTTAACCTCTTTAAAAGCTGTTTGCGGCTGAGCCAAGCGTCATAGCCGCATAAAAACGCATTTTTGAAAGAATTTGAAAAATATATTTTCTGCAAGGGGTTAGCCCATTATTTCTTTCAAAAATCAATTAAAATTTGTGTGTCGAAATAATCAGGGCCGGCTGATACTGATACTGATACACATGCATAAGACTTTTCGACATTATCCAGGAGGTAGACTTTCAATGCGTAAATCGATATTTTGAGTTAAATTCTCCTTAAATGCAAAAATGAAAGTGAAGTTTGTTAGTGTGCAAGAAATAACTTAGCACAGTTGTGATGGATGTTATTTTGGGATTATTTGAACAAGTTTAGTGGTTAAAATGCAAATGGCAGTACATATTTGTTTTCGCAAGATCGGATTTTCTTGCTTCTGGTAATGCACCGCCGGAATTTCGCGCCCCGTGCATTTGCACATCTTGCACATATGGTTGGTCCGGCCCTGGAAATAATATATCAAGATTTTAACATTACCGGAAAGACTTTTTACTTTTCTATTCGGCACTGAAAACCGCATCCTCTTGCGAGGCTTGGTTGCTGAAATAAATATCACTTTGGATGCAAATATTCAGTTTCTCGAAAGGAAGTGCCCTTAGACATGCCAATTATAACAGCCCCTGTAGGGCGGCCCTCCACCAGTGGGCATACTTCAGGCACCCAGAGTAATGAAGAAAAACTATTATAACTGTTTCTGTTATAAATTGGCATGTCTCTAGTCTCGTCCATTTCAAAAACGTGTTTTTTTTTAATGCAGTTGACCGCCCTGATTCCTAACATTTACGTTTAATTAGGAAGATTTCCTGGTTTTGAAAAAGTTCTTTCCAACTTTATCCGAATATATATGTATGACCCCATATGCTTAAGCTTCGTAATACATAATAGACTTTGAAATCGCTTCGAAAACATTATAAATATTTTGCGTTATGAGGGATAACACTTGGAAAACATTTTTTCCATGTTGATTTGATTGAACTTTAAGCTTGGGAAAGCTTTTCGGTTAAATGGGTTTTCATGTTCATACTTAGGGTTTCAATTCGTTCTCTCTTAATAAACAGTTTTCTACTCTGGGCATTTTTTCTCCTCCTTTCTTTTGAAAATCATTATTTTCTCTCAAAGATTACAATTCTCTTCAATTCAATTGATCTATCATCAATTCCAGAGATTCGGGTGTTCTGGCTATAAAAAAACGACGTCTTCAACATAATATAAATATAAGGGCTTTTAGATATATGCATTTCTGCACATTGGATTCCTCCAGGAAAGGGGTCATTACCGCTCTAAAATAAATTCTCCAAAACAGTACCGAATTTTTGAAATAATAAGTAGCTATAGAGCTTTTAAACATCCATCTTAGGTAAATGGTTTCAAAAGCGGCTTTAAAGTCGATGAAGAAAGCGTACAATTTATCTTTAATTCTAATGGAATATGCCGCTCTATATGTCGTAGCAAGAAAAAGGTCAAAAAGGCAGCTTGGAAGTCTTGTAATGAAAATTTTCTTGAAACCAACGTTTTAGTGAATTTTGGAGAATACTTGTGAAGATTCTTGCCGAAGAATTCATAAGTGAAATCTCTCTGTATAGTTAGCGGGATCTGTAGAATCACCTTTAATAAAAAATGGTAAAATTATGGCTTGCTAAAATCCAACTTCAAATGCCTTCAAGTACTTTTCAATCCATTGAGTTTGGAATATAGATTGAGTTTGTTGATATTAACATTTGTCAAATTAAGTTATTTAATTAAAATCTATAACAACCTTTGATTTTCTTGTTTCTATTCAATTTTCAATATAAGTTAGTTCAAATGAATTAGCCGTTCTGTAAATATCATTTTGTTTAATATTTTTCATTAAAAACTGTTTGTATTTGTTATATAAACAAAAGACTTTATTCTTCCTTACTGTTTGCTTGGGTTTTTATCATAACAAGATAAACATGATAAGATTTGTATATCTCGGCGAAAAGTTACCTTACTGGTGAGGCCCTGAAGAGTTTCGCCAAGTTAGTTCTAGTAAATTTTATTGCTTAACTCTTTAGGGCCTCGTCGAAAACTATACTATTCCCCCCCCCCCCTGGGTTTACGTTACCCAAATGCAATAATACTAAAGCAGCTTTTATGTGCCTTTTGTAAAAATAAGAACAAATTCTAATGAGCCATTATTATCAAATAATCGGGGAATAGCTTAAACATAATTTAAATTTTGGAATCATATGGTCTTGTTGGGATCAACTAAATTATTACAGATAAACAAAATCAGCTCAGTGCGATTGAAAAACAATAAAACCTGCCCAGAGAAAGAGCTAACTGGCATCGGTGGCGCAGTGTGAAGGATATCGGCTTCTGAAGAGCAAGGTTCGAATCTCAGTCAAGCAATAAAAAAATTGTAATTACAAATGAAGAAAATTTGAAAAAAAAGAGAATATCGAAAGACAAAGTGTCGGAGGACGAAGGTTTCAAAAGACAAATATCCGGAAGACAAAGTTCCGGATGATAATGTTCCGGAAGACAAAGGCTCAAAGAAAAAAAGACAAAGCTTCGAAAAACAAAGTTCCAGAAGACAAGGATTCGAGAAGACAAAGTTTCAAAAAAAAAAATGATTGTAAGAATGCCGCGAACGTTTTATTTCCATTTGAATTTTGGGCTGGAAACAGTAGAAGAAAAAGTATGCCTATGAATTAAGTTGTTAAAATTGAGAGAAAGAGATTAACAATACGATATATTTTGCTTTCGCATTGGCCGAACCTAAATAAATTATAACAAAGGTAGAAAAGTGGATTAAATTTGTTACTAAGGAGGGGTTCTTAAGGAGAGAGTGATATGAATAAAACAGAGCACGTACTCAAAGCAGGTGCTCCATATGAATTAGAGAAGGTGCTAAAATAGAACCTACTCCCGTTTCGTATGAATAAAATTATACTCCAACCAGTAAGCACCTCCTCCATGAAAATCAGTTTTTCTTTAAGAATTAGGAGTGTAAGCGTAGAATTTTGTCTGTTTCGACTCACATTTTATTATGAAGGATGGAAAAACGTTGCTTGACTTATGCAAAACATCGTTGAATTTTAACACGTTCGCGAGTTAGGCACTTATTGAACAATTTTTTTTCTCAGGAGTATCTGGATTTTGATACGGAGTTAAAAACGAGGGAGTAAGTCCGTATTCTGAATCACCAAGTAAAATGGCACTTGCTTCATTCCATTGCATGATTTTAAATACACGAGAATTTTTATAATTTCGTGAATCATGAACCGATCCTGGCCATGTAAGTTAACACTCGTAAATATTCTCTGGAATTGCATGTTGCCTGAACATTAATGCTGTGAGGATTCCATTTCTTTTAACGTACTCGTAACCATGAACAACTGGTTTGATGATAGGAACATGAGAGCAATCAATTGCACCCTATCGCTGAAGGAAAGTTTTATTTTTCTTGCCATTCGCGTTTTGCATTCTGCAGTTCTTCAGTAGTTGCTGGTGTACTCCAACGTCTTCTCCAACTCCAGTTTGAAAACCTGTATCACCTATGTAGCGAAGGAAAATTCGTATTTTTTCAATGCTTGTTGAGGCACCACCCTCCGTTTCTGAACTATTCCCAAGAAAATTATTCGCCAAGATATCAACATTTTCTTTGTTGAATCTGTATAGAACGCGATAATCATTTGAAAATCGTTCTCTTCTTCTTTGACAAAATTTGGCTTTGCGGTTAAAAATTGGCATGAACTCCGCCATTTATGGAAAAAAAATATAAAGAGCTATTCAGCCTTATTTTGAAATTCACTTTCATGCGAAAGTAAGTCGAATTCGAATAGTTTGTATTTTGAGTTTCGAACGAATCGAAAGTTCACTTTATCAAACGAAAGTTCATTTTTTGTAGAAAACTAAGCAAATTTTGACTTTCGAATCATTCGAAACAAATGTCATTTATTTGACGTTAAAAAATTTCTGGCGAATAGATTAAAAAAACATGTGAGCTCAACTATTTTTGTTGAAAAATAAAGAAAATAAAATACTTTTATGAATTATTTGTTGACATTTTAATTAAAGGTCGCATTCCAATTGGACTAAACGGGAGCAGAAAGAAGTTCTCATCAATTTGATGGAAGAAAATCCGGAGATAGCCAAGGGATTTTCAATCTTGAATGGATTTGATGCATCCATTATCCTTCTCCTCCATATCTGCTCTTCGCAACCGTCTTCACTTCTTATAAATAAAATAATTGCCATCTGTTTTTCTTGAAAATTAAACAATAAACTCTTGCTCATGAACTAGCAAATAACAATGAGGTACAAGCATTTACAAATAACAAAAAAATACCGGCGAGGGATTTTACTTTTTTTGTTTTGTTGAAAATTGAAAAGTGCGACCAGGTGTGTATAAAGTAAAGAGAGACTTTGAAGTTACATGTTATTTTTGTTAGTCAATTTTAAACACAATTAAATTGACATGAAAGCTAAAAAAAAATCTAGTATTTAACTATTCAAAAGTTTTAAATTTATTTTGTTACTTTTTCATATCAATAAACTTACCATACTATTTTCTAAATGCTCCCAAATTTTAAAATTCCAGTTTTTATTGATGTTTTTTAAATAGTTAACTTTACCGGGCCTTCAACATTACTTATCTTTACTTTATTTTTCTTAAATGAGAACGCATTATTTTGACCATCATTTTTATAAAAACAAAAATTCTTCGAAAAAAACAGTTTGGTCACACTAAATTAAATAGAAATGTCAGTAAATGTCAAAGCGCTGATGTTCATTTTAGGCATTCATTCGATAATGAATATTATTCGTTCGATTCTCAAAATATGCAAAGTTCATTCGAATGAATAGATCTATTCTATCGAAATAGCTATTCATTCGAATCTCAAAATAAGGCTGATTTACTTCAACGTGAGCTAACACTCACAAATAGGAGCAGGTGCTCCTTTCGATGGAGTACACGTGCTTTGCTTTATTCATACCTTATAATGGAGCATGTGCTTATTTTGAGGAGGTGCTCATCAAACACGTAGATGCTCAATCCTTGAGCAGCTTCTCAAGTGTTTTATTCATAATAAATGGAGCACCTGATGCTCTTAAAATTTGAGTTTTGAGCTGGTGCTCCTTTTTATTCATACCACCCAGAATGTTATGAATAAGAAGTAAAAAGGTTTAGTTGGCTAGTATGAAAAAGAGATAGATAACTCACAATATGAGCCCTGTTTTCAATTTTACAAATGGGGTGGGAGGTTGTTGATGGCCCCCAGAAACAGTTTTTTTCTTGCATAAAGCTGAATTGGAACTATAAATATTTGATATCGATATGAGCTGTGCTACCAATTCTTGTTTTCGAAACTTTGTCTTCCGCAACTTTGTTTTTCGAAATTTAGATTCTTCCCAATCTTATCTTTGTCTTTTCGAACATTTGTCTTTTCTAATTTTTGTCTTTCGAAAATTTGTTTTGCGGTAATGTATTTTGTAAAATCTATTGAAAAATATTATTTAAAAGCCCCATCAATTGCCGGAAATCAATACTTTTGAATTATTAACCTGCAAAAAAGGGTGATGACAGAGTTTCTGCTCGCTGTCTATAAAGACATATCGTTGCTGAATCCTTTGTTAAAAGTCTTAGCAAAACAAAAAAATGCATATTGACTGATGAGTCCAAGTGAGATCGCAGGGACGTAACGCCAATTTTTGTGGACTGAAAATAATTTTGAAGACAAAATATTAAACTTAAGTCACAAAACTACCCAAATATAATATAAAAAGGGGGATATTCGAACTTTATGTTAAAGTTACATATTTTTGATTTCTTTAAGCAAACAGATCTACAAAACTATAGGTACATGAACAATGTAAACTGAATTATAGAGTAAATACATTACCTAATTCGACATTTTTGTTGTACAGTCTTTCTTAGCTAAATGCAATGAAAATATTAAAATAAAATAACATTTTAATAATAATAAAAATAATAAAAAGTCATTTATTTAAATTTTAATTATATTTACAATATTTCAAAATTTTTAAAACTAAATCAGCTAAGTTCATAAAAGAGTAAGAGAAGAATGCAAGGCATCTTAGGAGTATTGTTTTCATTTTTATAGTTTTTAGTTTAATAAAAGAAAATCATTTTTGTTTTACAACGAAGAAACAATATATACAAGTTTTTAAGTTCTAAATTGTATTCATTGAATTGTGTTGTTTTACAAGCAGACTGAGTCACTGAGTGTGTTTGTTCGTTTCCTGGCTGAATGTTTTTTTTTTTTTTTATATAACAAAATTAGATCTCAAAAAGCTTCGTTTTTTGAGGAAAATATAATTCTCAAACTAAATTCACTAAATAACTTATTTTTTTTTTTCTATACAAAAATTAGCACTCAATATTAGCACTGCATAAATACTTTAGTTAAAAGCCATTTTTTTTATTTATAGGTATGACGGCGTGGCTGGAAATTTCTCTTTTCAATTCATTTAGAAATTCGGCTTCTTTATGCTGTGATAAAATCATCGCCTGCTAAATTTTGATGCTAAGGAATAAAGTGACTTAAGAAGTTCTAAGGCCCTCTCGTCGGAGGTCCTGTTAGGATTGTTATAACTTTTTGATTGTCTATCTGATGACACTGGTTTTAAAGTTGAAGTACTGATAGTATTGTCCTCTTCGTCCTCGGGATCTGGAACACGTATTTCAAACCTTGTTGTTCCTTCATTTTCGTTTGATAATTCAGTTGTAGTTGCACTTGTTGTTGATGTTGTTGTTGTTTTATCATTAAATACTCGATGATATGTGGTCACGGGGATTTTATTTGTTGTCGTGGCTGACACTTGCGAGTTATTTTTGATTTTAAGCTTATCATCCATGCCAATTAGAGCGCTAAGAAGAATTTTTCGTGATCTTTCCAATGCCCTGCCGTTTTGATCATCACAAGTTTGAATCAATAGGAGCAAAAGTCTGAGGACATTCTGATTGTGTTCGGCTTTCTTCATGACATTTTGAAGATGTACGGCTTCGGTTTCGTTGAGACCGCCGAACAGCTTATTTGCTATTCTTTGAAGACCGTTATTTTTCGGTAACAGCTCTGACGACAATTCGGGGCTGTTAAGAATGTCTTCAATTCCCTCTTCGCCCTGTGAGACATCTTCAAATCTGCTTCGGTCTGTATTGACAAAGTCAAGTGGTTTGGAAGTTGTTGTTGTTTTTGGCTCCCTCATAAGGCCGTCATTAATTGTCAAGGGATCGAGGTAAATTGACTGAGTTATCTGTGACCAGGGGTTTTCGGTGGGTTTTATTGTAGGGAGTAGATTTTGCAACCACGGGTTACCTAAAGTCGCCACCCTTTCAACTTCAAAGTTATGTTTAACAGGTGCGTTACTTGAAGAAATCCAGGGATTTTCAGTTGGTTTATCCTTAGGAGCTGGTGTCTTATCAGTTGTTGTTGCTACTCCTGTGAAGGTTTTAAGTTTATTTTCATTTTCATTATTCCATGGATTACTGCCCAGTGATTTTCGGGTTGAAGTCTCGAAATTGTTATTATTTTCTGCTTTTTCGGATTGTGGTAAAGGACTTTCCGTAGTTTCATCGCTTTCTCGTTGGTTTCTAATTGTAGTCGTTAGAATGTTATCGGTCGTTTTGTCAGTTTGAGCAGTGATAGACGAATGTGTCCAAGGATTTTCCGTTCGAGCTAGCTTCTCTGTGTGGTCTTTTTCCGCTGAGCTGTCAAAGCTTTTTTTACCAACATCAAATGCATTTGATTTTGAATTTTTCGTTAAATCATTATATGACTTAACGAAGGATTGACTTTGCACCTTCTGCAGTGACTCATGTTCATTCTCTTCTTCCAAACCTGATGGTGGTTGAAGCTCAGATGAAAGTCCAGTTTCAATGTTTGTTTGAGGAGGAATGGGAGTCGAAAAGCTGCTACTTCGATAAGTTGTTGTTTCAATGGACTCTGGTAAGATCGAACCGTAGACAGGTGTTGACACATCAAACTGGCTGTTAATTTCTTTGGCGATATCGTTAGATTCAGTCGATGGACTTGTAGTTGTTTCATCTTTCGCTATTGTCCCTGCCAAAGGCTTTGATGTGGTGTTGCCCAGGTTATTGATGACAGTAGTAGCAGATAAATTGCTATCTGTAACTGCGCTCACTTTATTAAAACTACTGCTAGGAGTTGTAGAATCCAGACGTTTATTGACCGTATTTGAGGGAGGCTGAGGTCTAACGTCAATAAGATCTTTTCTAAACGTTTCTGGATTTTCAATGTATTTAGATATAGCATTCGAGAAGACTTGAGCAATTTTTCTAGTTTCTGGATCTTGCACTAAGTCTCTGATTGTAGTTCGAGTGAAGTCGCCAACAACTGTTGGGGAGTTCACAATCTGTGGTGCGACGGTAGAGGCGCTTACTGAATGTTCATCAACTGTACTGTTATCTGCACCCAGTCCAAACAAACTTAAGTACTTTCCTGATGTTTTGTTGCTTAAAAGACCAGCTGAAATATTTATAGATGGCGCTGATGGTGTAGTAGTTTTTTCTTCATCTGCGATAGTTGTAGATACAATTTGATCATCGTTTGCGAAATAGTTTGTTAGAGATATCAATGTTCCGGGACCTGATGAGGGTGGTATTTCTAAGCCCACACGTGAACTAGAGTTTTTTTCATCAACGCTATTTTTCATAGTTTCTTTAAGTACTCCAACGGTCTGAAGAATTCCTTCGACATTTCTCGATACAACGTTATCAATACTTGCTGGTGTTACCAGATCCTCTTTGTTGTCCTTTGTGGTTTTGGGGAGGTATGTCGGTCCAGAAGTTGAAGATCCCGGTGAGTTTTCCGCTGGTTTTGAAGAAATTTTAGAATATATTGGGAGCTGTACGTTTAAATCTTCATTAGAAAATATTGAAAATCGATGGATTTGCGAGCTGTCTTCCTTTTCAGTTGTTACAACAGGCTTTGGTGTAGCATTGTCAGTAGTTATTACACCTCTGAGCGTGGTGGGTGCATCTGACCTTACCACGTTAACAAAATTAGTTTTTGATTCCGTTGGCCTGGTGCGAACTATCGATGGAACAGTCGGAGTGTAAAATGGTGTAGTACGTGTAGTATCCAATCGTCGAGCAGTAGAGTAAGTACCTGGATATTGGGAAGGTGTTGTTACTCTATTAATAATCGGAACATTGACAAAAAAGTCTGGCCTGATAGTACTGTGCGCTTCAAAAGCAGCTCGATCTTCACTATCTGGTGTCACAAATTGCTTCTCACTCCCTGAGGGCTCATCCAATGAATTTCTGTTTGTATAATGCTCGGGATATGCTGTGGATAAGTAACTTACTTTTCCAGTTGTCGATGCCAAGCTTATGTCAGGTCTCGATGTTACATAGAAGTTAGTGGGTTTTTCAATTGATTCAATTTTTCGCTTTGCTGTTTCATTATCATTATAGATATGCTTTTGACTACCCCTTGTAGGACTGGTAGTTTTTGAATTCTGAACATCTTTGACTTTTTCCAAGGGTTTTTCAGAATCGAACTCACTTTCCTTATTCAAAGTCTTGTCGGCGCTTGTGTAGCTATTGATTCTTGGATTTTTAACAAACGAAGAAGATTCAGCGGTAACTTGTAGTTCATGATCGTTATGTTGATTATGATTGTCTTCCTGTGGGGGACTTGTTAGGACTTCATCTTTTTGTATTTTCAATTTTTCATTCGATCGACTGGTTGGCCGATTGTTGGTTCTACCATTTTGTCTACTATTTGTTCTACTGCTCGATCTATCAGTTGGTCGATCATTTGATCTCAAACTTGATCTGTCACTAGGTCTAATATTTGATCTATAATTTGTCCTGTCATTGGAGGCATCAATAGACCTGTCAATCGATCTGTCAACTGACTTATCACTTGATTTGTCATCTGAAAGGTCTTCAAAGTCAAAATTTTCGACAGATGGATTTTCATTGGAATCTATTCTTCTTTCTGATCCTTTGTAATGTATACTTTCAGGAATAATCTCAGCAACTTTATTTTTTTTTGTATATCCCTTATGCAAACTATTTGCTTTCACTCTGTTTCTCCGTGATTTGTTCAGAATTTCTGAGCTTTCGGCGTAAAATCCCGGCGAACCAGCACAGTTTACTTTAAACCACCAATCACAAGTAAGTTCACTTTGTTGGAATATCGTCCCATTTGGACAGAGGAATGATATTTTACGTCCTTCTTCGCAGATATGAAACACCTATAATGAAATAAATACCCAGTATTAGATTAAACATGCAGTTGGGGTTAATTAAAGAATCATCAATAAGAAATATACCTGACAGGTTGTTTCTATATCAGCAAAATATCCATTTCCATATGATCTACAGCTAAATGTAGTTTGGGGAATTCGTGGAAATATCGGAAAGTCGATACCAGGGCGTCCAACGACTCCTTGATATACTTCATAATCTAGATCTTCATCAGATGATCGTTTTCTTAGTCGATGATGGTGTTCATTACAATCGCGGTGTATTGGCTGTTCAATGTGCTCTTCGAATTGAGCTGCCCCAGTTTGTTTGGCTAATATTCGTGCAGGGGTTCGGTTCTGCCAGAAATAGTTATTATAAAATAGCAATAACTCAGAGATATTTTTACTTACAATTGTTTCACTCAATACATATTCCGTCAAGAAAAGTAGAAATAGAGCTGAAAATAAAAATCGATAGTTACAAAAATTGAAAATTTTAGAAACATACAAATTTTGAATAAACTTTTTTTAATAATCGGATCAACAATTTGGGTTTTCTGTATAAAAACGAATGTTTTTTTTTAAATTCTGTTAAAAGATATCTCAAAATGCTGTAAAGTCATTGCTTGGCGGGCAAGAATACTCAGGACTAGTTTTTCAATGCTTAGTTTACTCTGAGATAACCCTGAGTTAGTTAATCCTGAAAATAAGTTAAATTCGAGTCAACTCAGAAGTATTTTTCATTGTACATTATTGTCGATAGATTTTCGACACGCATCTTTCAGAAATACAGAGTTAACTCATCAAATTTGTCAGGGGTTAGACAGATAGTGGATGAAACCAATATCGCATCAGCACCTGACGAGCAGTTGCAATCCCAAACAAAAGTGTGTGAACAAGAGCTTGATGGGAAGTGTCAACTCTACATCTACATTCTTCATGAAAGATGAAAGTGTGCTTTTGCACCCTGAAGCGCTGATGAAACGACAAACTGTCCCATCACTATATCAACATCTGATTGGCGGTGAAATGTCTATGGGCACCTGCTCTCGTTCTTTTTTATCGCTTTCAGAAAATAGATGGTCGAATAACCAATATATCTCTTTCATCTATATTTTTTGTTGTTAACATTCCTTTTATTTTTCGATGAATAATAACTCTATAGAACTACTTTTACCATAAAACTGGTTTTGAAACAAGTCAGTAATATTTATAATATTTCAGAAGATATACTTTATCATGATTGAAGCTTTTGGCACCTCCACACAAAAAGGCAGAAAAGGTAACCCTGGACAAAATATTGGCTGTCCCATAGGCTTTATTCGAACCCGAACCTCCGACAAGGCGTTATATAATCTAACGCCCACCTAAACGAACAACAAAAAATTGAGATCAAAGATGGAACAGTACGGCCATCAGATGAGAAGACCAAGGTGTAGGAAATTTTTGAAACCGAAGGAAAAGAAGTCGCTGCAACGATTTTTGGGACTATAACAACCTGTTTAAGAAGGTTTGTGGAGGGCTATGCGACACAAGCAAAGATACTTATGTTCGAATTGAGGCTGTATTGCTGCAGAGGGATAACGAAGACCAAGGATTTCAAGCCTTGATATTCATGAGCTGTACGACGATTCCTCAAAAAAAAAAATTATTCATACGAATTGGTGGTGCTGGCGATTGTGGGAGCATTAAGGAAGTGGAGGGTATATATTCTAAAATGGCAGGTGAAGATCGTCACAGATTGTAGCTCCTTTTCACAGACAATAAGCCAGAAGGAAGTATACTTTGGTGACGAGGTGGACAATGTATATACAGGATAACGACTGTGAGATAGAATTTTAATAGAAGCGGTGTTAGGATGCGACATTACGATGCTTTGAGTCAAATGAGTGTGCTGATTATTCATACTCTCCTATGATTAAGGAAGCGCAGATATAACACGAATACTTAAAGGTGATCACGTAAGTGCTGAGATAGAATCCGGATTCTGCTTGGAGATGGTCGTCATCCCATCCTCTATGAAGGATGAAATCATTCGGATTATCCATGAATAAGGTCTAAGGAGAACCAGAAGATGCTGCAAAAGGCTCATTTTATTCGCAATGCCATGACAAAAAGGAAAGAACGGAAGGGTTGTAAGCCCGGAGTATGGTTAACGCCGTCGGTTCATGAACGAAGTTATCCACTAGAGACATACCACATCGATCATATTGGACAAAAAAGAAGTACAACAAATGCTACTGGTTGTATTTGTGTGGCTGGTCGGTCCTCCCCAAAAAATACAGGCACCGATGAGGGTTTGAATAAATTGAAGAAACAGCTTTTACTTCGAACGCGTTCTAAGAATATTGTAAGGAACACTTGATGATTATGATGGGAGTGCCAAGCCGAAAGGTAGAGCGGGTTAACCGTATATATACATACTTGTGCCCGAAGCCGCATTTTTTATGGCTTATGATCCAAATAAAGTGTGTTTTTTTGGACTTGAAACGAGATTGCTGTTGATTCCGATTTTCACAAGAAAATTTTGTTCAGCGATGAAGCTCACTTTTGGTTGAATGGATATGTCAATAAACAAAACTGCCGTATTTGGAGAGATGATAATCCTCAAGTGTATGTTGAGACACCGTTACATCCACAAAAAGTGACTGTTTGGTGTGCTTTATGGTTTGGTGGAATAATTGGTCCGTACTTCCTTAAAAACGATGCTGGCCAGAACGTTACAGTCAATGGTGGCCGCTAAAGAGCCATAATTGATGACTTTTTCGTTCATAAATTGAACAAACATGATGTGCAGGAGCTGTGGTTTCAACAAGACGGCGCAAGATGTCACACAGCTTGTGCCACAATTGATTTATTGAAGGAAACGTTAGGTAACCGCATAGTTTCACGTTACGGACCCGTGAATTCGCCTATAAGATTGTGTGATTTAACGCCGCTTAAGTATTTTCTGTGGGGATATGTGAAGTCGCCGATAAGCCCGAAACATTTGACGACTCGGAGGGCAACATTCGCAGCGTTATTGCCGATATACGGCCACAAATGTTGCAAAAAGTCATCGAAAATTGCACCTCCAGATTAGACTACGTCCGAGCCAGCCGTGGCGGTCATATACCAGAGATCATATTTAAATTATAATGCCAGAAGATTATCTTTCGAATAAAGTAAATTTCATGTCAATTTAAAAAAATCATCTTTGTTTTACTCCATTTCAAAGTCCTATACCTCTAAGAAAACACCCTTTAGATCATCTCATGGACTGTCTCCTGCTCCTCTTATATTGTTTTTGAGGTATCTGTGCTTTCTCTCACTCCCACTTCACGGCGAGAAAGAGATGATGGCCTGGAAAGGCAGGATTTTAAATTTTGCTTAAACTAGCAGATTTGTTTGATGTTTTCTTTTGTCATATCTGATTTTTCTGTCTGTAATTTATCTTTGGCTCTTAAAGACTCTGCCAAACCAACACGAATAATGTTCAAAGATTCGCATCACGCCAGTATGGGTGCTTTAATTTATCTCCATGTCAGTGTTGCCAGATGAAAAAAAAATTTCTCCCAAGAAAAATTTAGAACCCCCCCAGTTTACTACTTTTTTTCAATAAAAAACCCTAATTTTTTTTTTTAACTCACTCGATATTTAAATTATCCGCAAATTGAATCCGCCCAGCTAATCGACACTTCATTTGGCCATTAAAATACTTTGAAGTTTAAGTAAACGTTAGACTATTAAGATATTGTGAAACATAGGTGAGGTTGATATTAAGTTCCAAGTTGCTTATTTAGAACTTTAATCAGACATTGTGAAACAAGCCCTGAGGTACAGTTTTTCAGTGTGCGATTAAAGTTAAACCAGAGTTAACTCATCCAATTTGGTGGGTTAACTCAGGATTAACTGAACAGATAATGAAAAATGTCTAATTAATCCTTCGAAGAGCACAGATACTACCTTACCATCTGCAAAACTGAAGCGTGATTATTCACACTGCGCCGAGAAAATGAGACATGAGCGTGACGAGAACTCGTTGTAGTTGTCAAAAACAAATTTCAAACAATGAAAGTATACCTGGATATACACAATACGGCATTTATCTTCGTTACGTCACGCCAAGAATTCGAAAAATTGAAAAAAGGACACGACGTGACGACGATTTACATTTTTCCTTAGATTTTTCACAAAAAATGTGATCAATTGTTTCTAACAAACAAAGTTATTGATAAATCTATTTTTTTTTAAATTATTTTATTGATTTTTTTTACAAAAATCAATTTTTGTCATAAAAACGCTCGCTTCATTGTGAATTTGGCATGAGAAGCCATCTACCCTCAAAAGTAAAAACTAAATTTTTGGATAATAAGAAATGTGATCACTTATTTCCAAGCGCTACTCCATCAAGAAGTCTACGAGAAATTTGATAGGGAAAGGGATCAAGTGAAGTGAGATTGAAAGCAAAGGCCAAAATAAAAAGATATTAAGAGAGAGAATTTTCATTACCACTTATAAGAAAACGTAAACAAGCTTTTATATATAAAATGACAAACTTAAAGTTAAAGACGAAATATCTTATAAGATTGCTAAGGTAGGTATGCAGGCATTACCTACATAAATGAAAAATCTGCAAAATTTAAATGTGGCCAATTTTACTTAATGCTAGAATTGTTGGATGGTGTGTTATATAGAAGAAGGAAGAAGAGATACATTTGATATACAAATTAAAACCAAAATCAAATATGGCACTGTGTACATAGATATATAGATACAACTCAAGGCCAATGACATGAAACTTTAATAACAAACTTTTATTGCTCAACATTGATTTAATCGCTTTTGAACTAAATGGCAATTAATCAAAACTAATAAATGTCATGAATTATTTTTAATTTCAAAGCACCAATGTTAAACCTTTATTCAATCATATTTTTTAACACCTTTGGCTTCTTTTATCTTTTATCTAAATAAATCTACAATAATTATTAGCTATTGTTAGAAAACAAAACAAATTAATGCTAAACACACGACACTACATTCCATAATAGTTTTGTTTTACTTCAAACATGAGCATAATCACTCGCATTAAGAAAAAAGAATTTATATAAAACCAAATAACACTAACCTTGTGAAGTTGAAGAGTAAAATATAATTTCACACCTCGATAGTTCGCAAAAAAAAAAAATAAATTTCAACTTCTCACGCCTATTACACATCGATTAATTAAAGTTCTCTATCGTCAATCAAAAGAAACAAAATATATTGTCTTACCAGGGACAGAAATTGTAATTAAATAATAAAGAGAAGTAATTTTGAGGTTGCCCTTAAAATGTCGGGCACTATTCTACAGATTGACTTCAATGACCTTCACTTTAATGTAATAATTTAGGTAGAACTCCTAAGTTGTATTAAGAAAAATTGTGTGAGTGCCGGGACTCACGGTTAATATGTGTAAACATCAACGTGCGCGGATCCAAAACGGACTTGTTTTTGCTTGAAGGGGATCTTAAGATTCTTTTCACTGAAAGCACCCATCCTAGTATGCAGATCGTAACGTTGCACACCGTAACGTTGCACGACGTAACGTTGCACACGAACGTTCACGTTTTTTTCACTCTACCGCCACATCAAAAAGAAGTTTACAGCAAGAAATGAGTACCAAAATTTAAAATATGAACCGGTTCTAAGGTTCTGTGGAAAATTAACGCCCAATTTCTTCACAGAAGTACTAAGCCAGCCTAGTACCCAGTCCAGTTAGACCAGGTACTAGGTCTGGTACTCGGTCCTAACGAAAAGTAAGTACCTCTGAGCATTTCTTCACATCACTAGTACCTACCGGATCTAAATACAACAAGCGGTATTAGGACTTAATACGTCTAAAACTGGTCTAATTCAGATTTTCACACTATTTTGGCATTTCAAATATTATTTTGTTATTTATTTTGATTGAGAGAGATATTTTATTTTATTTTCGAATGGATTGCCTATTTAAACAAAAGAATGGATATATTATCCATTGTTCGATATTTGTCTCTCTTGACAGCAGCATCAATAACTATCAAATTTGTTACTCGAATGGGACTTCAACAATTTTCCGGACTTCGATGTATGTAAGCAGTTAATAGCAAAACGGTCGTCGTGATACATAGGGAGTGAGAAGATGAAGAATGGCAATTCAAATCTACCGGGATGTACAGGAGTGATCGATCAGTGGTGCTGTGTTCTAAATCAACTTTGTCTTTGTTTTTAATTTAAGTAAAACATTTCGTGTTATTTTTCTCTTGGTTTTTCTTAACATTTTTCTGTGTTCTTATGTGTGTAACAGATTTGGAGAAATATCCTTTATCATGTACATTTCTTTATCAAATTCCGGTATTAGCGCCACTAGACTGCCGATTTGAAAGTCCTAGCTAGTACTGAGTCCTAGATAGTACTCGGTATCAACTTGACAGGACTAGAGCTTAGTACTTATGTGAAGAAATCATTTGGTACCAATTTAAGTACTAACAACTGGTATAATAACCAGGTACTAGCTGATTTTGAGGAGTCAGCTAGTACCGAGTCCTAACTAATACTCGGTACCAACTTGACAGGACTAGGGCCTAGAACATTTGTGAAGAATTGAGTTGATACCGATTTGAGTACTAATTTTATTACTAGTACCGGTATCAGCATTAGGACTCTGTGAAGAAATTGGCCGTTAAGACATTTTTCAAATCAGATTTTTTTACTCAAAATATAAATTCGAAAATTAAAACAAACATTTTTCCGATTAAATTATTGATTTTTCTGTCATTTTTAATCTTATCAAGGGTTAAAAAAACAACAAAACAAGTCCTTAAAGCGGGATATACATTGTTCAAATGCTTGTCATGCATGTGAGAGTGTATTTATAATTTTTTTTGACGTTGCATATACACACTTCATGCATAAGTCTTCAATCATTTATTTTTAATTAAATTTCTATGCGAAAATGTGCCTATGCTTGATCAAGCAATCATTCTCAAATATACATTATTTCAATTCTGGCTATCTGATTGAACAAAAATCAAAACTTTTTGATTTTGCTTCAAGCATACACACAATGTATACGTGTTTCATTTTTACTAATACACTCTCTATGCATGACAAGCATTTGAACAATGTATATCCCGCTTAAGAAACTTTTTCAAGATTCTGATGACAGTGTGAAACAAATTATTATTTAATTTAATTAATTTATTATTATTATCTTTTCTAAATGCGAGTGATAATGGTCATGTTTGTCCGAGACCTTTGGAGACGAAGTAAAACAAAACTATTATGGAGTTTAATGTCGTGCGTTTAGCATTAATTTGTTTTATTTCTTTATTCAAACTGAGTATTAAGGGCTAGTTTCACAGTTGACACTTACCGGAATAAGTGGCACTTAAGATTACTATATTAGGACTTTAGGCTAAGTTTCATAGCCAACGTAGGTGGAAATTAAGCCACCAACATCGGTGACTTAAGTTCCACTTATTCAGGTAATTGTGCACTGTGATATTGCGCCTGGGGTCCAGCACGTAACTTGATACGATCGAGTTCCCTCGATACAATCGAGCACAGGCAGTTCCTTATTTTGTTCAATCGAATCAAAACAATCGGCTGAGGCAAATAATGAACTACCTATACTCGATTGAATCGACTGAACTCGATTGTTTCAAGTTACGTGCTAGGGCCCCTGAATCTTTCACATTGCCCACTTAAGTGCCATTTTTCTTACTGGCCCTAAGAATTCAAAACTAAGTATCAAACATTCATGTGTAGAAATAGGTAATTATGTTTCCATAAAAAAATGTTCATGTCTATTTTGAAACGTTTTTATTAAGTTTTAAACGAAAAAAAAGTACTGATATTTTTGAAAAGTGAAAACAATACTCAATTTAAATTTATAAGTACAAAATCGTTAAATGAACTTATACTGAAACATTTAAGGGCCTGTTTCACAATTCCTGAGTAAAGTTCTTATTCGATACCCTACACATACATATGTTTGTGTGTTTATAAAAAGGCAATCAAATATAAATATTCTAGAACCGTTAGCTGAAACGAAAGTTAAATATTTAAGTTTAACTTAGACGCGTATTTTCTCCTTTTTCCTCAGCGTTTACTGGCATCTAAGGGCTTATGCTGAATTTAAATATTTAGAAAATGGGAAGAAAAAGGACGAATATGTCTGGCCTTTAAGTCAGGATTCAAACATTCAGCTTTCGCACGGGTAAAGAAATCTAACGGCCAATTTCTTCACAGAGTCCTTACGCTAGTACCAGTACTAGTCCTAAAATTAGTACTCAAATCGGTATCAACTCATTTCTTCACACAAGTTCTAGTCCCTAGTCCTTTCAATTTGGTACCGAGTATTAGTTAGGTCTCGGTACTAGCTGACTCCTCAAAATCAGCTAGTACCTGGTTATTATACCAGTCGTTAGTACTCAAATCGGTACCAAATGATTTCTTCACATAAGTACTAAGCCCTAGTTCTGTCAAGTTGGTACCGAGTACTCCTTAGGACTCGGTATTAGCTGGGACTTTAAAATCGGCAGTCTAGTGGCGCTAATACCTGAATCAGAGTAATTTCTTTCATTTTTTCAATGAATTCGTTGCTGATTTTCGATAGTTTTTTGGTTGTAGTTTATTAAATAGGCAATAAATTCGGATTTTATTGGTTTTGTGGATTTTTCATTTTCTTATGGTACCTAGGTACATATATAATGTATGTATTTTGTAATGACCTTATAAGTGTAGGGACTGAATCTAATTTTTGTTGGTCGCAATTTAAAATTTTTGTTTTGCAAGCTAACTTCGTACTGACCCCACCTTTACTTTAGTACTTTTAATCCACACCAACTGCAACTTTACGTTCAACTGCACAGTGGACGTTAATGCAGTCGTAAAAGTACATATTGCCACGGTTTATAGACATTATATCGAGAAACAACGTCATATCTAAGACGATTAATAGTGTTGAAGACAGTTTCGACAAGTTATTAAAAAGACAAACACAAAACGTATCCTGATAGCTCTGGATATTTCCCCGAACACGACCAATGCATTGCATGAACCGAACATGAAATGGACACAATAAAGGACATTACTCCAAGCCTGTCACACACATACGTAAACAGAAAATTATCAAAAACTCCACGCAAAAACTAACACACAATCTTCTACCGATATCAAGTGCTTCATCTGGAAGCTGATTCACCACTGATCACTCCTGTAAATGTCGGCAGGATTTCATTGCAATTCTGCATCTTCCCACTCTCCATACTACTATAAAATTGACACAATTCATTCGAAAATAATTTAAAATAAAAATCGCTCATTCAAAATAAACATCAAAATAATATTTGAAATGCCAAATTATTGTCAAAATCAGAATTAGACCAGTTTTAGACGTATTAAGTCCTAGTACCGCTTGGTGAATTTAGATCCGGTACTAGTGATGTGAAGAAATGTATAGGTACTAACTTTTCGTTAGGACCGAGTACCAGAGCTAGTACCTGGTCTAGCTGGACTGGGTACTAGGCTGGCTTAGTACTTCTGTGAAGAAATTGGGCGTAAGTTTCGTAAACAATTTACAAACAAAAATATTTCAAATAATATTTATTACTGTAATATTAAAAATGTATTAAATATTTTGTAGCTGGCCCGACAGACGTTGTTCTGCCCTTTTCTGGTACGTAGGGCGATGTTTGAATTCGATTGACTCCACATCACTCCTCATTCTTTCCGCATGATTCAGCATTTACTCTGGCTTTTTCATACTGTTCACAGGGTATATTTAAAATGTATTAACAACACATGCAGACAGCGCCATCTATCTATAGGGTTTGACATATCTGTGCTGATCTTAACCCTTACATATTGTATTGTGGAGTGGAGTCGAAATGACGGGTGGTGTATTTGGTTTGTCTCTTTTTTCAATTGCTTATCAATATTGTAACGATGGCGTCAAATCGATATTCTTTCTTTGGGCTTATGATTGGAAATAATATTTCATAAAAAATAAATTGCTCATCACTGGCTGACCGCAGGAATATAAATTTGTGTGATAAGTTAAGAAAAAAAATTGCTTATGCAGTCGAGGGTAAACCAACATAAAGTGCATAAATGAAAATTGAGGAATTTTTGTTTTAAATCAACAAATTATGAAAAAGTGCGTATACGCCTGAGTGTACCAATGTTTTATTGTTAATTTTAGAGAAAATAAATAAACTACGATATATTGAATGCATAATAAAAGGATGTTTATAAGTTAATCTAAAACAATGGAATGGCCAGCGTTAAATGTAACCCTAGGGTTAATACCTGTTCATTGGTTTACCTTTTTTTACATGATAAAATAATATTTATTGTCATCTTATTTCATTTATATAGATTTCGATAATAACTCGAACACCACGCCACCTATCGGTCCAGGTTTTTTTGATTTTATTTTTAACACTATATTCTAGGTATTTAGAATTCTAGGTATTTTAGAAACTTGACTCCAGCGCCACCTATTAAGTGAAAATTGTTGGTCTCGAGGTAAACGTGGAAACTCATGTTATCATGCGGATAACGTTCTATCACTAAACAAACACGAGTCTGTAGTGTACTGCCTAGGAAAAAAACTCCACTATTAATAGAAGAAAAGTTAAGGACTTCATCTATGTCAAAGCAAACTGTAACTCCACTTGGGATGCCAAACCATAGTGGAGATCCGGCGAAAAATGATCACAGTACATCGCTATTCGGCGAAACAAGTGAGTTCAAGTGAGAAGAGTCCTGCTTTACGACGACGCGGGTGGTGTGCGTCGATTGTTAGACGCTAAGCAGGAAGGTCAAAGTGTGTTACTGTGACCTTTCAAAAGTAAAATTCTTCAACTGCTATTTGCTGACACAACTGCGAACGCTTTTAATTTAAAACATTGAGCAAATGGACAAGAAATGCTTTAGCCAACAAAGGCTTACTTCAAATAGAGGCGTATAGACGTAGAGGATATAATGCTGTCGTGTCTCAGCCAGAAGTCCTTCATGGGTCGGGATTCAGGAGCCCATAAATTAATTAAGGAAGTGAGTTTTACTTAAACGATGACCAGATAGGAACAATAAAAAAAGAAATTTAAATGAAACAAGAACGGTGTGAGATATACAAGCGATTCTGGCTTTATTTTAAAACTGCACTCATTATGTATGAAATAGCACATCATTATTATATGCATATAATCCTTGAGCTCACCCAAAGTGGTTGGCTTGTTAGCATAGACTAAAGACTTGAATTAGCTCCAAAGAAAATAATCTAGTGGTTTCAAGTCGCATGATTGCGGCGGCCAAATGATGAACGCTTACCGTGAGATGACCCAGTCGCCAAATTTCTCCTTCACAACTTCAAGCGTTGCGTCGCTTGTATGACATGTAGCGCCATATTGTTGGTACTACAGCTTGGATATATATAGATATTGTTAAGCTCTGGCCAGATAAAGTCGGTCCACATAGCTCTATATACCTGAAAACATTCACGGTAACGGTGTCTCCTTCTTATTTCGAAAGAAATAAGGTCCGATTATGCTATCATGCCCTACACCGAACCATACCGTCAATCGAACATTTGTGGATTGTATTTGCTTCTTCCGAGATAATTTTTTTCCCAAAATCCAGATCTCCGGCTAGCTTATTTTTTTAATAATTTTCACACGTGTTCGGCAAGGGTGAAACGATGCATGAGGAAATAACAAACCTTACAAAATATTTGGACAACTAGATGTCATTGGTAACTTTGACAGCTGCTGAATCATATAACAATTAAAATAAACTACCATTGCCATCTGGTCACGCTGTATTTTGGTATTTCATATTATTCCGAGTTCGGAAATGTAAGAATGTGCGCATAAATAAAAAAATACAATATTTTACAATATCAATTATGTGAAATGTAGATTTCAGCGTCATTTAGTAGAATATACGAATACAATTTCCCAAAATGTTCATTTTTGCCAATCAATGGTTCTGGAATGAGAGGGAACTAATACAAAATATCACATTTATGAGGACAGCAGGCAGATAATGGGCACGTTCAATCACAAAATCTGAAAATTCAGATCTGAATTAATGCTGTTGAACGCACAAGCTCCAAAAATTCCGAAATCTGAAAATTCAGATGTAAAACGTAATGCGTTGAACTCGCAAAATGTTTTGATACTTCTCTATCACAATTAGTATCAAGCTCTTCGTAGTAGACAAGTTATGTTTTTATTTTTGTAAAGAATCCACAACTTTTGGCATTTAGAACCTACTAATATTCCTATATAATATTGTACATCAAAAGGTATTGAAGCTTACCTTGAAGTATTAGTTTCCCGGCATGTGAAATCATTTTGGTGTTGCGCCAGTAATCTGCAAAAAAAAAAAAATTGAAAATTAATTTTGAATAATTTTATCAAGTTGCAATAATATTTTTTATTGAATTAAACGGAGATTTATCAACTTATTTTGAAGGTTATTAAAAGTCAGACTTGCATATTTAAATTTTGAGACAGACAAAAACCAAAGAGAAAGAGTTGAATACATCGGATTGGTATCAAAAAACCGATAAAAATGTCAGACTAAAGAAGGCAGCTTAGCTTTAATTTAAAATTATTTATAGAATCTCCTTTATTGATACAAGAAAAATTGTTGGGCACGGAAGTAGATGGATTTTATAACCGGTATTAAAATTATAAATTTCATCGAAATTGCTTCAATTACTTTGGAATTTGGAAGTTTCTAACTATCGCCCTATTTGTAAGATAACTACAATTCTAAAAGTTTATGAAAAATTGGTTTATGAATGATCAACTTCAATTCTTAAAAGTATTATTTCTCCATGTCAACATGGTTTTGTTGCTGGTAGATCTACCAGCACAAACCTTACAATTTTTTCTAACTATCTATTAAATGGACTTGGGAAAGGGTATAAATTTGATGTTGTGTATACGGATTTCTCCAAAGCATTTGATCGGGTTAATCATGATGTATTACTTATAAAGTTAAAAAAAAATAGGTTTCCACTCTAACTTTTTAAACTGGATAGATGCATACTTAAAGGATGATATTCAGTATGTTCGTATTAATAATATTCTCTCTTCACCTATCAACGCTACCTCAGGAGTGCCTCAGGGAAGCCATTTCGGCTCCCATTTTTTGTTATTATTTATCAATGACATTCCCAACGTATTTTTAAATTCAAAGTGCCTCATGTATACGGATGATTTGAAAGTCTATCGTTGTATAAAAACAGAACAGGATTGCATTTTATTGCAAGAAGATCTTGAGACATTATCGAATTGGTGTTTGATTAACTCCCTACACCTTAATATTGCGAAATGTCAAAGTTTATTTTTTTTTCGAAATCGTTCATCAATTAGTTTTTCTTATAAAATACACAATACATTTCTTCTTTCAATATAGTAATCTCTAAAAAGGACCTTCGTGTAATTTTTGACCAAAAACTTGATTTCTTAGAACATATAGATTTTTTAGCCGCAAAAGGTAACTCAATGTTGGGATTTATCTTGCGCAATTCAAAAGAGTTCTGTGATCCTTACACTTTGATATGTCTGTTTTACGCGTTTATTAGATATACTCTTGAGTATTGTATTACTATTTGGTGCCCTTCGTATGAAGTTCGCACTCTTTTAGAATAAAAAAAATCCAAAAAAGATTCACTAGAGTATTAGTTAAAGGACTTCATTGGAATATAGATTAGATATGCCTTTCTATAGAACAAGATGTAAATTATTTGGAATCTTGCCTCTCAACATTCGAAGAAAGTTCTCTGAGGTTATGTTCATTCGTGAAGTATTGACCAATCATATTGATATTTTGGCCTTAATTAACTTC
This sequence comes from Leucozona laternaria, assembly GCA_932273885.2. NCBI lineage: Eukaryota > Metazoa > Arthropoda > Insecta > Diptera > Syrphidae > Leucozona > Leucozona laternaria. The sequence goes on from OW026366.1 coordinate 36,780,615, forward strand.
AATGTTCCTTCGAGGTTGCTTAAAAACGGATTGTTTTTTAAGATTCCATACAACAGAGCAAATTATGCAGCCAACGAACCATTGTCTAGGTGTTTAAGAGAAACTTTTATAGCATTTGCGATATGATCGATTTAAGTCTGAGTAGATTTTCATTTAAAAATAATTTGCTTTTAATTTAAATTAACCTTTATGGTGGTAATGATTAATTTAATGTAATGCACTTATTGTTTCTTTTATATTTATATTATTATCAATAATATTATATTAATATCAAGTTATCACTAAAAAATTGTAACTAAACTAAAAATCCACGACTTTTCTATTTTATATTCTTTATAAATAAATATAAAATTCCATATCTCTAGCTTTGATGTTTAATTAATCTGATAGCCTATTTACTGTTTAGTGTTGTGCAAAATAAAAATAATAGGAAACATAAAATCAGTGAATTAATCCCATAGTGCGACGCTGCGCTTTCACTAAACTAAACTTTTTTATAAAATTGAAAAAAGCATCTTCGTAAATCAACTAATTTAACCACTTCAAAAAGATTAACTTGCACAAATGAATTAATCAATAAACTTTCCTCGAAACTCTTATTACTTCTATTGTTCAGCATTTATACCAATTACAATAATCTTTCACTCTTCCATTTTATACAATTTCAAGTAATTGAGCACCGGTCTTGACATAGGTAGAGGTACTCGAGTAGATACTCCTTGATTGGTTGTTATATCTTTTTCCTCGTATAGTTTTCAAAAGGCCACTCAATAATGTTTATTCTTTGTATTACCTTTACATACATACAGATATTTTTATAATTAATTTTTCATTGAATGGAAAAATTACATACTACGAATCACCACACCCATAGATGATGGCCGATGGTTCATCTGCTTAACCAGCCTCCGTCATCAACCGAATTAGTTCTTCACATTCATGATGAAGCTACGGTTCATCAGTCTGCCTTCGAGCTCTTGAAAGGTTCAAATAAATCAATGATTAACCGATCAGATCAGAATATCAAATGAAGTGCGATGTTTTTTTTTTTTTTCTAAGCTTTTTATAATATATTATTATTGGATTTGCAACATTCATCAATGATCACCGCACATTATTATATTTAGGTAGATTCACACAGTCGAGTCGTATTGGATGGTATTCATGAGCGCGAGGAACACGATATTGTGTAATGAGATGCAAAACATTTATTTATCACCAAAAAGACGGAAACCGGATGATGATGATGATGATGATGATGATGTGAAGATGTTCCATTGGCAAAAGATTGAGACGACCACGATACTTACATACATGTGTATATATATTATTACTGATGCGATTGTATGATGACGACAACAACGTCAATGACTCCTCAACACGGGAAAGTTGATCTATGCTCGCGCGCTGCTGCTGTTAGCCGTATATGGTATATCCACAACAAAGCGCGACCCAAGTACCATCGTCTGATGATGCAGATGAGACATGACCACTTGGTGAACTCTCTCGCTCGAGGTATAGATGCTGCATGCATTGTAATATGGAATGGATTGGGCATGCGGCATGTTTGCATGGAATAGCCCCTCGTTTAGGTGAAGATCAAGTCGCTCTGCTCAGATCGTGATGAGCAGCGGTGTTTCTAATGCCACAAAGATATACCTACCTACTTATGTATATGCGACACCGCACCATCTCACACTAATAAAACTCTTTGGCACCACGTTCCCATAGCCAGGCTAGACTTTCTTCCAAGTTTTTTAGTTCCGATGTGAGGTCTTCCTCTAAATGTACATGATATCTATTTTTTTTTTTGTACTACCTATGCCAGTTTCTTCAATGAAAATAAGAACTGCAACCGCCACCAGCAGAGATACCTTTGCTTATAACTAGGAAGTGCAAAATGCTCGCCAACAGGTGTTTCTGAACAAGTTAAAGATGCACCTAACGCCAACGCTTCATCGGATGGCGACGACATCAGCGCATAACAAAAAAAAAAAAAAAACTGCAACAAATTTTTCGCGTAACCTTTTTGCGACGACTCTAACCTTTGGAACGCTATGCACCGTGCACCAAAGACCCTGTGTGGGTTGCCGACTTTTGAGATTTTCCAGAATGAAGCATATGCAGATAACAACAATTGTGGCTCTATAAACTAACTGAAGATGAAAAACGAAACACTTAAAACAAGCCTCTCGTTATAAAACACACAAAGATGACATAAATTGCCTGGATGCGCGCTATCTGCAACCAGCATCGCCTTGGAGAGTGTGCTCTGTCAGTCATCAGTTTCCGGAAATCGTGCAACAACTTTGGCATAGACTTGAAAATTAATGAATGCCGTTTTCATTGAGTCCCTGTTAGCTTTTTGTTTGTTGTTGTTTGGTTTAGACTTTGACCAAGTAATGGTGGGTAGAGGCATTATGTGGCTTATTAGGTTTCCGCCAAAAAATTATGTGTGCTGTCCAAAAGAGAGATAATGCATTAATCGTGCTTCGTGCATCTCGAAAGCGCATCTCTTCTCCAGATATCTTTGCCATCATGGTTTGGGTGTGAAGTTGTAAGTTATGTTTTGTACTTTTCTTCAGTTTAATGCTCGGTTAGCTGCTAATTCATGGACGAATGGGGATTTGGCAGAAGCCATGTATTTGACATGTTGGTGAAGAGGTCAAAGTTAGGGATTCCATAGGCTGATGGCTAACTGAGATGATGATGACTGAATTGACAGTTAACACATCGCTTTAGTTGGTTTCTTCTATATCTCATCTCTGGAGAAGATGTGGAATTTGTGTTAGATTTTGCAATAAATCCAGATACAATAGATTTTGAGAAAAATGTTTATTTTTTTTTGCTATTTTAAATACCTTGAAGATATTGTTGAAATTGTGTCACAATCAAAGAGTCTTTGTTATTCTTTTGTGGAATATACAATATAATTTTCTTAATTATTATTGTTCTGTTTTTGTATTAATAGATTGCGTGAACGCGAACCAAAAATCATTTTGATGTTTCGTGCAACACGCATCTCATCATCAGTTTAGAGATTCATTCAAAAAAATGAACATCTTCATTTTTCTGACGGTAGGTAACTACTTTCTCAGAGAAAAAAAAAGAAGATTACATGTGGTGTGATATCGTAGCGTGCATGCCCATCATGGGTTCTTCATAAGTTATGATTGAAATACATATTTATTAAACATTTAAGGTTAAGAAATATTAAGATATTAAAAGTGTTAATTTAGAGTTGGTATGCAGAGCTAATAAGGAAGTTTGAAATCAGGTCATATTTAACAATGTTACATTGTATAACCCCGTGGTATAAAAAATAAATTGGTGGCGTGACAGCTCTTGGTAAATCAGGGCCACATAAGGTAGTAAGAGATACTTTTGGAGGATTTGTCGCTTCCTCGTAAGGCCCAATAGCCCTGGAAAAAAGTTTTGCTTTTATATATGGAATAAGCTAGGATTCGCTCCCTATAAATATGGCCTGGATGATAGTCCAACGCCGCGCCGTACCTACTCACTACCACTATGCCACGTTGAAAAAGTCAATGTTTTATTGATTTACGAAAAGCATAACAGGTGTTACCATCCCTTTTCGCTTATGCCAATTTTCTATGGTGACAAATGTCAAAACCAGTTTTTAGAAGGAAAAACTTCCAACAAACATCAAAGGTCCATTTGTTTACCTCCCAAAACTACCAACTTTAGTAAAACTTTAATTTTTTTTTCGAATGAAATTTGAAAGAACTTGTGTGCAGCCTCAAGTTTTGGGATCGTTTGTTTTTTCAGGAATATTATCGAGCGAGCACTAATCTTCTCAAGACACTGAAAGTCCTAGAAGATAACATCAAGACAGGTGTCCCTTTAATTTCAGTAAAACTGCTCAAAAGAGTGCCCGAAAACTTCGAAGAAACGCTTCGGTAGTGTATTTCAGAAGTAATCATATATTATCGATACGTTATTTAAAAACATATGTAAATGTAAACTAAAATTCCTAGTGTTGTACAATACGGACAACATAAAAAAAAATCACATATGGAATAGTACTGAGTCTCATTCTAATTTAAAAATTATGTGTCTGCCTGGACTCTATACCATGTACTAAGACATGGTTTATCCCAGTTTCGATTTTCCATACTTTGAATTGTGTGACTAAACTTTCCATAAAGTCGTTTTGCAGACATAAGGTATGCTTTTTATTTATTCCAGAAGGAATTGGTTTGCAAAGAAAAAAAAAGAAATGAGGAACTTGGGATAGAAAACAAATTTCACATTTCCATACAAACTATCGATAACTCAGAGGTAATTCGCACCAGTTACACAGTTTTATTCGGGATGAAAGCTAAGCCAAGAAAGTTCTCAGAATTGAGATTAGCCGTTGTTACATTTAACATATAAATAATTTAGACATCGTTATTTTTTTTCGTCTCAATTCTAGTTGAAAGAAAAACATGCCTGTTATCAGTTTCATGAAGATGAGTCAATTATGTCATAAATCGAGGTATTTTGCTCGCCCATATAGAATTGGATGTAAAATAACCAAATCAGGTCTAAGCGATGAAGGCGTAGATTCAAAACCAATTTATCCTATGTAGGCCAAGATAATTTTCAAGGGTTAATTCATAGTGCCAATATAAATTATTATGAGCACGAACAATAATTTTGCTATCGATATCGATACTTCCTAAGCAAAAATATATGTTTTTTAAATAAATACGGGTGGGCCAAATAAGAACTTCCAAACCCAATGTTAAACAAGAATAACGTTTTTACTTATAATTTTTTTTTTAGAATTTTCAAAATCATGGTGGTGTTTAAAATATGCCACCAATTGGTCCTGGTGGTGACCAAATTTGAGCGATATGGGAACGTTAGAAATGTGAGAAGTACGGGCAGAGCTCGTTATAGAAGATCGGGCAAAAACATCCAGGTCGTTTGTGAAAGTTTTGCAGAGGATCACGACGACGTTCAACCAAGGCCGTATCCAGGGAGAATCACAGGGGTTTGACCCCCCCAATGTTTGAGGAGTGCATTTCTAAATCACATTGTTTCGATATTTTAATCAAATTTCTGCTGTAGTTTTTAATAATGTTCAAAATTTTCTGATTTTAGTATAAAGAGTAGATATAAAGGGTTTTCCAATAAGAGGTGTTATTTTGAATAGCCCGCTATTTCGGTAGCTGTCACTTTTGAAGCTGTCAGTTTTTGACATTTGACAAGTAGAGACTACGCCATTAATAAAAATGGAACGATACACGCTTCAACAACGCATTGAAATTATTAAAATTCACTATAAAAATGGTGAAAATTTGGCAGAGACGGTTCGTAAAACTAAAACATTTTTGGGTCGTCGTGAAGCACCTTGTCGGACCGCAATACAGAAATTGGTGGACAAATTCGAGCTGTTGGGACAAGTTAGTGATGTGAAGAATAAAACCCGTGCACGTCGCTCAAGAACAACTGAGAATATTGCTGTTGTAGCCCAAAGTGTTGAAGAAAACCCAGGTTTGTCCATTCCTCGTCGTTCTTTGGAATTAGGCATTCCACAAACGTCATTACACCGTATTTTGCATAAAGACTTGGGTCTTAAGGCTTATAAAGTTCAGTTAACACAAGAACTCAAGCCGGCTGATCATCAACAACGTCGTGTCTTTGCTGATTGGGTCCTTGAAATACATGAAAATGATCCGGAATTTCATCGAAAAATCATCTTGACTGATGAGGCCCATTTCCACCTCGGAGGCTACGTCAACAAGCAAAACTGTCGCATCTGGGGCTCGGAAAACCGAAGAGTTATTGTTGAAAAGCCTCTCCATCCTCAACGCGTGACTGTTTGGTGCGGTTTATGGTCCGGCGGGGTCATTGGACCTTACTTTTTCGAAAATGAGGCTGGAGCAACAGTTACGGTCAATGGATTGCGCTATCGAGAGATGGTTAATGATTTTTTATGGCCGGAATTGGATGGTATTGATCTGGACAACGTTTACTTTCAACAAGACGGCGCTACGTGCCACACAAGCAATGAAACCATCGATCTTTTACGGGAAAAGTTTCCGGACCGTGTTATCTCTCGAAGAGGTGATCACAATTGGCCACCGAGACCTTGTGATTTAACACCTTGCGACTTCTTCCTTTGGGGCCATGTGAAAGACAAGGACTACGCCAACAGCCCAGCGTCGATTCAAGACCTCAAAGATGGAATTCGTGAGGCTATCGAGGATATAGGGCAGCCACTTTGCGATTTGGTTATGGAAAATTTCATGAAAAGGATATGGTCCTGTAAGCGTGGTCGTGGCGGCCATTTGGCTGATGTTGTGTTCCATTATTAACGGCATACATTTCTCTTTATAATGAAATAAACATCCGATCATTTATCTCAAAAAATGCCATTTTTCTTTGAATATCAAAATAACACCTCTTATTGGAAAACCCTTTATATCTAGGTTTCTTCATAATTTTTAATGAGCATAGTAAAGTACCTACCAGAGATTGTTTTAAGGCAAAATCTGAATTAGTACGAATAAACAAAAAAGTCATTATTCAAAGGTCTGAAACGGAAAATATTCGTGTTTATTTAAAAACTTCATTTTTATTTCATAAATAATATAAAATATATAACACATTTTTTTTTAATTCATTGGAATAGAGATCGAACTTTATTTCGATGTCGCACTCGTACCCATCTTCATCGGCCACAACATTACTGAATATTTCCTTGAAATGCGGTTGTTTTTGTGGTGCTTGTCTCTATAGGTATCGGTTGAAACATTTCTTGATGAATGATCTCGGATTCAGTTTTCTAGATTCGGTAAATTGAAATAAATATGTAAGTACTTGTTCTCACTCTCGATGCATAAATTTGGTCTTATGTTTGTTTTCAAGAGATTATTAGCACTTTATCTATCTTTCAAATCCGCAGAATAAGGCGTGCAAGCCAGCACACGTGCTAATATTGTTGTCAACTCTTTAAAATGATATTGAATATTTTTGTTGAGAAGCAATTTGGCCATGATCTTGTTCTGCCAAAAATCACTACACTGGAGATAAAGCGCTGTCAAATCTACATCTGCTGCAATTAATCTATGCAATTTTTCAGGGGGCATCGTGATATATAAAATTATATACCTACATATGTACATATAGTTATGCATAAGCCTACATGCCCAAATGTTTAAAACAAAATTGTGTATGATATGGTTGAATTTCGGCTAATGGGCTATTCTTGTTTTGATTACTAATAGCTGAATTTTTTTTTCCGAAAAATTATATACCCCCCCCCCCTGAAAAAATTTTCTGGCTACGGCCTTGCGTTCAACACAGTTGGTTATACCACGTGGCATGATTTTCAAGAAAGGTCTGCACCTGTACCCTAAAAATTAGAGTTGGCACAAAACCTCAATCCTTCTGATCAAGAATAACGTTTATAATTAGTACTTCAGAGCTGTTTTCATTTATATAGAAAGGTCTTATTTGGGTCAGTTTTTCCAGTGCTGAATTAGCTAATAAATTAAACCCGAGTTAACTCAGAAGTAATTTTTCAGTGGAGTAGGTATTAACTCAAACTTAGAGGTTTCAAAAATTTATTGAAATCGAAGTTCATTGAATGGTGAAATAGCCCTAGATATTGGCTCATTTTGACCGTAATTTGTTGTATGTAAAGGCTGGGAAAGAAACTTTCTTCTCCTTATAAGTCTAGAAGGAGCGTAAATGTGTATCATAAGCAAAAGAGCAGAACTTTTTATATGATAACAAGTGTCTTATAAACATGGCATCATGTACGGGTCTTCTTTCTTGCAGTGGCAGGATTTCTAAAAGTTTACATCTTGCATCATAAATAAGCAGACAATCTTCCATTGATTTAATTTTCAAAAACAGCTTGAGGTCGTCTGCAAATATCAGACAAAAATAAAACTTAAAAAACAGATACAATGTCATTGATAAAGATAATAAATAGCAATGGTCCAAGATGGCTGCTTTGAGGTATTCCTGAAGAATAGCAAATTGGCCTTGAACGTTTATCATCGATTACTACTCTTTGGCATCTACCTAACCACTTCAATATTGCAGAGTGAAATCGAAACTTATTAAGTTTCTTAATAAGTAAAAGATGATAAACTGAGTCAAAGGCTTTGTTGAAAACAGTATACAATAGCATCAACCTGCTAAACCTTTTCAACTTCGTTTAAAATATATGACGTAAAGTATACCAGATTGGAAGCCGTCGCATCAAGCGGCCAGCTACGAATCCATTCTGAAATTCAAAAATGTATTCCTTGACGTGAAACTCAAGTCTTGACTTGACTTTGGCTTTCAAAAAATTTTGGTATTGGAGAAAGTTTGCAAATTCTTCTGTAATTTTCAACAACATTTTTCGAACCAGATTTGAAAATTGGAATTAGAAAAGATGTTTTCCTCAATAAAATTTTACATTTAGCACTGAACTATTGAAAATGAGGAACAGAGGGGGTGGGTCATTGCCCGAAAGCATTGTTTCAAAAATATTGCAGAAAAGCATTTATTCGCTGTTTTAAATTTGGCTTTAAATTAAAAAAATTCTGTTTCAACTTCAGGTAGTTCCAACTGCAGTGAACCAATAATAACCCGAGGTATTATGCAAGATTCAAACCTAGAGTTGGAACAAGAATCCGAATAAACAGACTGAAAACAAAAAATTAAAGGGTTTGGTTAACATCGATCGTTGGATTCTGAGTTTTTATATGTCATAGATTTATGTAAACCTAATGATGACTTTTAAGTTGAAACGTACGACTAAAAACTTTTGGAGTAATTTTTTCATTTATTTTCTCAATATCTAAAACATAATTTTTATATAAGAATTTACTTAAAATTTCAAACACTTTCCTACGATGGAGAAAAATATAACGATCAGTAATGCTTTTAGATTTCAAGTATTTGGTATGAGCCTTATTTTTAAAATTTTTCTAGTGAGACAGACGGATACATTTTTGTGTACAACGACTTTGGTTTTGCTGTTTGACTCGAACGATTTTGATTAAACTTCGAACCTATTATTTTAAAAGCTGTGTCAATAATACACTGAGTATCATGTTTTTACCAACAAATACGCATGACGATGACGGAAACAGAGCATTATGAGATTTTTTGAATATCTCCTCAATGGCGTATGGGTCTTGGTTCATTATTTTCTTAAAATTCAAATTTTTAAATTTAAAAGATATGTAGTCGCTTGTTTTTTTCACAATATTTGAAGTTCCAAATAGTGGAATTTTTCGTGATAAAAAAATTATTAAAAAAATTCTTTTAATATTAAATCATCAAAAATCATAAAAATTAAATCTTAAATAATTTTTCATCATCATAACAAGATAGTTTTTTCGTCAATCGCATATTATTCAAATCATAGTCTGTTATTGACCTTTTAATTGCTTGTTTATAATATAATCTAATAAAAATTAGCATGAGAATGATTTACTGTTAAATATTTCAATTATCTACAGGCCAAAATAATATAAAAATCCGAATACATAATATGTTTGCCTCTTATTTTCTATAAATAGGCACCGCATCATTTATTGGTTTTTATTTTTTTTTTTGTAAAAAAGTTAACATGCCGAAAATATATTAAAAGTTTTTTTTCGAATAAATTATAGTATGGTATAATGATGGAAAATTAAATAAAATATATTTATTGATTTTTTTTTAAAAGTTTTTTTATCGTCAAAACCTTAATGCTGTGTGGTAGAAGGATTCAAAATTAAAATAAACTTAATTCATTGTGATGCTGATGATTAATCCCAGGCTCAGTAATATTTTTTTGAGGAAGATGTTATTCAAATATTATTTTTTAAATATACATACATTTGTGTATACATATCTATTTATTCGTGATAAATGTCTTATAGATAATTTACAATAAGATCATTATATTCGTACTATAGTTAGACCCTATGAAACTATGCACAAATTTGCATGACAATTGAATTTGGCAGTTTGACTTATAAAACGCGATGCGTATCGTTTAAGAGTTTAAGGTCAAGTTCGATTATTTATTTTTATTTTAACCATAGATTTGTATGGCATATTATTTATTGACAAACTTCAAATAAGTTTTAAGTAAAACGAGTTCTGTAGATGATTTAAGCTTCAAGGTCTACTTAAAATTCATATTCGGCCCTATCGAGGTAACCGTCGGAGCAGAATTCTCTCCGATTTTCTACGAATCGGAGACATTTTGCTTCGAGGTAGTTCCTCAATCAGCTGATCGGAAATTCTGTCTGACGAAATTCAACGCATGCCATTTGTTTGCGATGCTTTGCGATGAAGTACTTTTAATGGTTTCATTTTTGACAGATACAAACAAAATTTTCTCCGAAGTCCTCCGACAAGTTCTTGTTGCGGAAAGTTTTTTCTTTTTAAAGAAATAGTTAATTAAAATGTAACTAATAAAGAAATTAACTTTTGTTTACGTTAACTTGTGGAATTTTTGCTTCTAGGCAGAACAAAAAAACAAGTTCACAACAATATGAGCGGATGGTGAATCTGCTGAGCGAATATCCCGATATTGCACAAAATTCCACCAAAAGGATACTAGAAATTGTTGCTGTCTTTTGGGAAGATCTGGCCAATCAGCTCAATTCATTGGGACCAAGACTAATAGATGTTGGTGGATGGGAAAAAATATATTCGTGATTTTTTGTTTTGTGCATTGATCCATTTCCATTGTGATTAAAGTTTTTTTTTACAATTTATTCTTTTTTTGACACTTCAAATGGAAACAAAAAACCTGTTTGGAAACAGGGAGGGGACTTTGTTGATAGTTTGGATTTAAAAATCGGTGCATCTAATTATACTTTTCTTAAGAACGCTAGCGCATTATAATTGAAAAAATTACTTTTTATAAACAATAAATTACACCGATTTTTCATGATGTAAAACGCTTATGGTGTTATCAAAAATATATCGCATTTTCGATATATCGGTTAATTTGCACATCTCTGCCTGAAATTTATATCCATCGCAATTCATCGTCGCACATCTGTAAAATTTCTTCCGATTAAACCTATTTCGAACCGAAATTGAATTTCCGGGGAAGGATGCGTTGCGGAGAAAATTCCTCTCCGACGGACTTCGATAGGGCCGATTATTTTAGCCAGCGTTTTAAGATCTTCTTACATACTTATTTAGGGTGGCGCAACTTAGTCCGGTACGGACCTGATGGGGTAGAACCAATGTGCGTACCTTCGCAGTCACCTTATATTCGTTAGAATTTTATCTTTTATCCCTTAGTGAACAAACAGAGGGAATCGAAGAGCAATGATGGGAAATTCATCAGAGAAAAGAGCTCGAGAAGGGAGCAAGTATGATGCCTAGCTAAAGTTTGGAGCAAGGAAAAAGAGCAAAGTAGAAGTAAACAAGCAAGAGTTCATTCTTTTCTATTAAAATATTTTTCTTTTGCGAATAATACACGTCTATTTAAAAATCGCAGCGATGAGAGCGAAGAAATCAAACATGTTTGAAATCACCGATTTGCTAACTTGTTGACTCTTTGCTCCATCTTCGAGTTCGAACGAAGCTGCACTCTGTCTTCTATCCCTTCACTACACGTGTTTGATTTCTCCGCTTTGCTCTTTGCTCTTGCTCACTCTTAGCTCCACTGTGTTTGTACTTTAAACACTTAAACAGCATGATTTCCGAACTATAAAGCTCTTTACTAACATGTTCTTAGTTTTAACTTCATCTTAAACAGTGACAGTTTGTGGAAAAAAGTAAGCAAACATACCTTTTCTCATTTGTATATTTCAAAGTGACAAAGTGAGTTAGTATATGATTTACTAAAACGATGAAATAGACATTTGAGGATTTAAAATTCAATTAATGTTAAAAAGTTATTACGATGCTTACTCCTTTCAAATTTTGTAAAATTTTTTAGCATCATGCTAAAAATGCTTTAACATCGTACTAAATCGTTTAAAATTAACATAACAAATAGTTGAAAATTGCTCAACTTCTACTACACCATATACATATGTACATGTACATTTCTTGCTACAGCATCATATTGTAAAAGGGTTTTCAATAAGGGTGGGTAGATGTTGAAATGGAATAAAACAAACCGTGTTTGAGGTATAGGTATCATTCAAATCGTTCAAATGACCGCCTCGGCTTCTTACGGTGGCACGGATCCAAGAGGTCCAATTTTGCAATGACTTTTCCACATAGATCCGACTGAATTCGAGCGATGGGGTGTAATATATTCATCTTAAGGGCATCGGACGATTGTGGTTTTTCGCATAGATATGCGACTTCAAGAAACCTCGCACAAGAAAAACACTGATGGGGTCAAATCGCACGATCTAAGTGGCCAATTAACGTCACCTCCGCGAGAGTTAGCCTTACCCTCAAATCGTTAATAGGTATGTTCCATTGGGCCTTCCAAATTCCTTTCAGTACTTTTAGTTAATTTCGGTTATTTGTTTTTGTATTTTATTTTTAATAAGAAAAATGTCAACAAAAATAATCTACTACGTAATTTCGTTTAATTGGTGATGTATCTTTCTTGTTTGGAAACATTTTGTAACAAGAATAATGAACTACTTCGACCAAAGAGAAGAAGTAGTTGACTGTAGCCAGAAGTACTTGGCAGTACATACTGGAGCCCATTGTGTCCATTGTGGAGTTCGCTTTGTGGCACGTAGCGCCATTCTGTTGGAAGCATAATGTCGTGCACATCCATATTTTCCAATTAGAGCTAGCAAAAGATAGTTATCATCAATCGGTAGCGCTATCCGTTGATGCTGATGGCAATGAAATCGTCGATTTCGAAGAACTACTCTCACAGGCAGCGACGATTCTTTCGGTTAATCTTGCATTTCATTGACGCAAGGACGATGGGCTGATTATTCACTGATTCGGTTGACTCAAATTTGGCCATCAAACTTTAGATAATCGACTTGGAAGGACAACCATGTAAACCGTAAAATGGGCACAACACACGTATCGCTATACCCCAAAAGATTTTGATATAAAAGTTTTATTATGTGGACGTGCTTCTCAATCGTGTAACTTACCATGGTGATTTGGCATTAGTAACTGAATAATAAACAACAGATTTCACAGATGTCACCAAAAAAATATGTCAGCCACAGCCCGCTAAAATCGCTCCACGCCAGTTGAAAACTCCTTTGTAATATTTTCGTACCTTCAATTTTTGACGAAGCTACTAGCAACAGCTACACAATTGTGTCTAGCCAGATACTTTTTTTTTTGAGTAGGATGAAACATTTTCAACTCAAAACATCCCAAAGCATACTAGCTCACATTTGATAACGTTCATGTTTCTGTATAGAGACAGTTAAATTGCTCAAGAGAAGGCCACTCAGCAATCGCCTTCTTCTTGTTTTTAGTTTATACATACATTAGAGGTCCTACAAATTTCTGTCAAATTCAAATGGCTTAGATGAGAGGAGAATAAGGGCAGAGTCCCTGAAAAAGAAAAAGACAGTTTTCTTAGGTGCAATAGGCCAGAACCTCTAGCATGATAGTCCAACACTATCATGGCAATATGCCAAGCAGGGCCGGACCAACCATACGTGCAAGATGTGCAAAGTGCAAATGCACAGGGCACATCACCAGGAGCAAGAAAATGTAATCTCATATCTTGCGCAAACAAATATGTACTGCCTTTTGCATTTTAATCACAAAACTTGTTCAAATAATCCCAAAATAACATCCATCACAACTGTGCTAAGTTATTTCTTGCACACTAACTTACTTCACTTTCATTGTTGGAGAATTTAACTCAAACGTATTTAAATTCTACCCGCTGGGTAATGTTTAAAAGTCTTATGCATGTGTATCAGTGAATGTATGCAAATATAAAAAAAAGGCGCTTCTACAAATCTTGCTCAGGGCGCAAGTTTGGCTGGGGCCGGCCCCGATGCCAAGGGATACTCTGAACTATAAATAAATTAAAGAATTTTCTTAATTGGTTTCTTTGAGAAATTTCTGTTTGTCTGTTTTTTTTCTTATGCGTAATTGTTTATCGGCCAGGACTATTGTCAATTATTTTGCTTCACTCCAGTAATACAAAGTATCGGTTTGGCTAGTGTCACTGTCAAGTAGTGTACACCCTTTTGACTAGTCCAAATGCCATTTTAGGGTTTTTTATTTTCTTACCCCTTTAAAGGCAGGGTGACTGAATTTGTTGTGCTAATCTTAACGCGTTCTGGCAACACTTTTAACTTTGTGATAATTGGAGATATCTATGACTTTAAATGCCACCTGATGGTTGTCTAATCTTCCTAATATTGATTCAAATCATATAAATTAAAAATCTTTTGTACTTTGTACTGAATATTTGCACGAAATATTAATTTTATGAATATTTTGACATATAGCTAAACTTTCAGCTGCAACATTATTAATAATAATTAAATTCTTTTGTTTCTTCTAAGACCCACATTAAAAAAACAAGACTTTGTGAATATACATACCTAGCTTTATGTCACCACGACTGATGGTTCATCATTATAAATCTCCACCAATTATGATTAATAGTTCATTGCTCCATAGCATTATAGACATTCAGTAGAAAAAAAAAAAAACAAAAAAAGACACAGACACCACAATCAAAAATACAAAAATCTAGCACACCTTTTTACTCATGACGGACAGATAATATCCAATCGATTTGCAATAAAACACAAAGACCCGAAGCTCATCGCAATATCTGACTTTGACTGTGCATATCACATCATCGTCGTTGCTCTGCTTCGAACACAATTAATCATCTTTCCCAATCATCGGATGTCATTTTTTTTTTTGTTTTCGCAACAATTGCATATCCACATACATATATGTACATTATATTGACAATTGCAATGAGTTCAAACTTATAGGTATATATAGCTATTCCGCTGCCCCGGATTATTTATGCGAAACTTCTAAAACTACCATTTTCTTTATTTTATTAGATAAAATTAGGAAATAATATAATTACTTAAGACAGGTGAGGTAGTTATACTTTTGTTGTGAAGTAACAAAAAAAGTATCGCATTCACTACTGTTTCACGCCATCAAGCTATTAATCATCTTATGCAAATCCCATCATAGTCATCATCATTTTATTATTATCATCAAGTTGTAGGTTATGTAGCTCTACCTTTCTGAGAAGAATTGTATATCAACATTTCTACACCGGGTTTCTGTATTTTTGGCCGAGAAGTCACCGTAACAAGCGTTCCGCTTGAAAATTCTGTTGATAAGCATAAAAAATGTTTTTTTTTCAATTTGAGAAGGCAATAAAAGATAAAACAGGAACATCTAATTACTACCCTCAGGACAGGAGGTACAAGTTGCAAGTTTTTAATGAACATATTATGTTGTATGTAAATATATAGGTACATAGATGTTTTATGTGTACCTTAAGGTGCTGGACTTTGTATGAGTATGTAGGTTTATATTTTGTTAAATATGCAAAACAAAAATTTTGCCAACCTATGTAGTATAGGTATACAACGAATTTGCATTTGCTATACCTACTATTCCTAAATCCATTTCCCTCCCAAAACACCATTGTCGAAGATGGAACCTCCTGGGACCACTCCCACTCTCAAAAAACTACAACAACAACAACAAAAACTAAAAGAAAAAAAAAAAGAAAAACAAATGAAATGGGCGAGTAAAAGTTATTATGCAAAACAATTACCATTTGTTATGCAAAATCTGTTTGGTCTTTTTCCGTTTATGGATATTAGTTTAATTATTTTTTGTATTTTTTTTTTACTGCTGCTGTCTTTATCTTATATTTTGCTGGGAAATTTTTCGGTGGATTTATGAACCCATTCATTGGCAGAAATGCTTACAGTATATATACAGAGGGACAGTTAATGGCAAACGACAATTGTTGCTGCGGCTTCGGCACTATAAAGTGTAGAGATATTATTCTCACATTTCAGATCAGATCTTAATTTTCAGTCTGCTCTTAATTTATGATGGCTTGGTTTTGTTTTAAGTGTATTGTGCTGTCAATTAGAAGTAGGTACTGCCGTACATAAATACTAAAGCAAAAATTAATGTTGTCTTTCAAGCAGTGAAGCTCCCAGACCTTGTCAATATAGCCCTGTTTTATTTAATTTAATACCTAAAGTAGGTCTAGGTTTAATGTATTAATGTACCCTTGGGGTTAAAATTTAATATTTAGACTTAAGGGATAATTCAAATGAAGTACATACAGACTATTTGTTTAAATGTTATTTTATGTTCTATTTGTAAGTTTGTATATATACCTATAATAGTGTTGCCATGAGTTCTGTTACAATTTTAAAACGCCATACAAATCAAGTTATTTAATATTGCATACTAAATATTATTTAATTTTATATTTAATAATATCGGTTACCAAATTAAAGCTGGCCTATAAACTGAGAGCCTATATACTGAGCTATGGCATTTTTGAGATTGCGCTTCGGTTAATGCTATTTCGAGGCTTTCTGAATTTAGATAATAACACTAGCAAGCCAATCTTTCTAGTTCTGACCACAAGCAGTAATCCAATAAACATTCAAATCTGGACTATAAAAGCTGGGAAATTTACTTTAAGCAACTCATGAGCGGCGTTAGCTTTCTGTGCAGGGGCAGAGTTCTGTTGAAAGAACAAAAATTGTCCGTTGCAAGGGTTTTTGGTTAAACCCTTTACAAACCCACTTAAAGATCTTCTCTGTAAACCACAGTCCACATTTTCACCAAAATTAAGGGATATGACACCTTGGCAATAGATTTCTATGAAACCATCATTAAAGCAGGATGATGACCCTCTTGCAATGATTGTGTGGAAGCAATGATTGTGTGGAAATTTACTTAGTTTTTGAAGGGCATTTTGTCGAATTCGTATACACGTACACCTACTGCTTTTATGGCCACACTCCTACAAGCAACTAATAGTGGACGATGGTCATGGTGCACTTTTGAATATTTACCAAATAGCCCTCTATAAACACTCATTATTGGGATTCTGTAGTTCTGACTCAAAAAATTTGGCCACAACTTTTTCCATAATTATGCTATATTCGAAAGATAATCTTCTGGCATTAGATATGATTTAAATATGATTTCTGGCATATGACTGCCACGGCTGGCTGGGACGTAGTCTAATCTGGAGGTGCAATTTTTTATGACCTTTTCCAACATTTGTGGCCGTATATCGGCAATAACGCTGCGAATGTTGTCCTCCAAGTGGTCAATCGTTTCGGGCTTATCGGCGTGGCGTAGACTAGCGACTTCACATATCCCCACAGAAAATAGTCATGCGGCGTTAAATCGCATGGTCTTAGAGGCCAATTCACGGGTCCGTATAACGTGAAACTATGCGGTTACCAAACGTTTCCTTCAATAAATCAATTGTGGCACGAGCTATGTGACATGTATGTATGTATTCATTTTATTAGTTATAATATCTATACATTGTTTTAATAAATAATGAATTTAATAGTTTTG
Organism: Leucozona laternaria; assembly: GCA_932273885.2. Taxonomy (NCBI): domain Eukaryota; kingdom Metazoa; phylum Arthropoda; class Insecta; order Diptera; family Syrphidae; genus Leucozona; species Leucozona laternaria. The sequence goes on from OW026366.1 coordinate 36,798,090, forward strand.
TCTATGCCGTCAGCCAGATTGGCAAAATTATAAAGGGTCCGCCATCTTACGTTTTTTTTTTTCAACTATTGCTTATTTCGTGAATGGTAACATTTAGCTCGTGTCTGATTCGACAGATAATTAGTTTTATCCTTCCGCTGAACGAATATGGTTGTGTATACGCTTCGCTAAGTGGGCCTGCGATCGACTTAGAGAAGATGCCGATTTTGCCAAAAAAATCATCTTTTCAGATGAAGCTCATTTTGATCTTGGCGGGTAGTAAACAAGCAAAATTGTCGCATTTTGGGGCACAGAAAACCCGCACGCATACATTGAAAAGCCGATACACCCAAAACGAGTCACTGTTTGGTGCGGATTTTGGTCCAGAGGCATAATTGGGCCATTTTTCGAAAATGAGCAAGGAGTGGCCGTTACAGTCAATGGCGATCGTTATCGGGCCATATTGAACGAATTTTTGTTCACAAAAATTGAAGAGGAGGGTATTGGCAACATTTGATTTCAACAGCCGAAGCTACACTCGATGTTTTGCGCCATTTTCAAAAAAAAGAAGATATTTGGCGGACCCTTTATATTGCAGAGCGAACAGAATTGAAGAATTTAAAGGCAGGAGTTCACATCTTGATTTGAATATATGTAAGTGATACTTCTTTATAGCTCAAGGCGTCTTGAAAGTAGTTATTATTTAATAAATTGTAATTAAGCTACGAGTAAATTATTCTACTATTTGACTGATGAGCTTCGGTTGCGATTGTTTCCCTCACAGAATCTTCGTGTTTTTGAATAACCATGTAGATGTTTTCTTTAAGTTGAGCTGCGTTGTAATAATTGAACTCCAAAACTTCTCCAAAAGTACATCCTATAGTCTGCCACTTCACGATCAACCAGTCTTTGTTTCTTATTTCATACAAAAGCATTTGTTTGGTCAAACATGTGCGAAAGAACTTTGAGGATATAGTCTGCTTGGAGCTTTAATGTGTTGGTAAAGAGTTTTGGCAAGCCTGTTTCTAAATACAGCGCATAGTTCGGTGTTGTCCTTGGAAAGTTGAAAAGTTTTTTTATGAAGTTTCTTTGGAGTTTTTCCACTTCTTCAAATTCATCTATAGGTACCCCAAACCTGAGCAGCATACAAGAGAGATGTTTTGACAACACATTCAAATATTTTGAACTTTGTAAACATTAACACATTCTGATTTGAAAAAATATTCCTCTATATCATGTTGATCAAACTTTGGGATGAATTCGCCTTTTCTCTTAAATGATTTTTGAAATCCAATGTTGGGTTTAGTATTACTCCTAAATAGTTATATTCGTTGGCCGTTTCAATGTGAATCCCATTAAAAGACCAACTTTCTCTAATTTGACTATGTGAAGACCGTGTGAAAATCATAGTTTTGGATTTTTCGACATTTATTGTAAGACCCCATGTCTGACAATAATTTGACAACCAGTTTATCATTAGTTGTAAGTTTTCTGGTGACTCCGAAAGTATAACAGGATTGTCTGCGTAGAGGAGAACATTGACAATAGTATTGGCGATCCTAACACCACCGGGTAGATATAGTCCAATATCGTTGATAAATAATGAAAACAGTAAAGCACTAAGAGGGCATCCCTGTTTCACACCAGAATTCGTATCAATCAATTGTGAAATACATGATCCATCCCAAACAGCAGCTACTGAATTGGTGTACATATTTTTAATAACATTTATAAATTTGGAAGAGATACCAAGTTGAGATAATTTATACATAAGTGCGCTTCTATTCACAAGATCAAAAGCCACTTTAAAGTCAACGAAAAACGCATAAATCTTCTTGTTTCTGGCATGGAAGGCTTTGACTATTGAATATCAATACGAATATCTGGTCCACCGTTGAGGAGTTTTTCCTGAAACCAGCTTGGAGTTCAGTTAAAATATTGTTGTCATCAACCCATTTTTCTAGTCTATTTACGAGGACACCACAAAATATTTTGGCCATAACGTTCATGAAGGATATTTCACGATAATTTTCTTATAAATAGGAAAGATTACGGATTTTTTGAACGACGAAGGGATAGTTCCAGTTGAAAAAATGATATTGTACAGTTGTTTCAGCTCATTAATGAGAGATGGCGATGCATTTTTGAAATACTCATGTCATAAGGAATACAGTCTTCTCCTGTTGCTTTTCCGTTTTTGTTTTTTTTTTGCAAGAACGCTTTTGATTTCTTCGATGGTTATTTCGGAGTCCAAGATTGCATCTGTAACATAAGTGGTTCTGCATGTGCAAAAGATAGGACTGAATTGTTAAGTAAGAGTTATTTGAAGTAGATAGAGAGATCATCTGCGGATACACATGTACCTATGATACAAACTTCAACCATTTAATTGTTTTGCTATCTTCCAGAAACCATTTGAACTTTTGGCGAGACTAAGAGAGTTAGCCTGTGTGACATGTTGCTACGTCTTCTTGAAACCACAACTCCTGCATATCGTGGTTGCTCAATTGATGAACGAAAAAGTCAGTAATCATGGCTCTATAGCGGTCACCATTGACTGTAACGTTCTGGCTCGAAATTGAAGGGTGTGAATCTTGAATATCAACGGGCGCGCAGATAATGTATGGTATAGGCAAATTGATGTCACTATGAAGTGCTTACGTGTTTTTTCTTGAAATCAATACCATTCATATCTGTTAGACAAAAATAGCAATCCGAAACGTGATGTCTTGGATCAGTCCAAATCATTGGTACAGTAAATGGCATATGGCGGCTGCCTTTCTTTTCATCTGTAAAATTCTTAACTCAAGCTATGCAACAAATATGATTTATACTGGTGATAACTCTCCAATACAAGTTTAGTGAAATTTCGTCTTTGTTTTTTGATAGTTAATTCACCATAAATAAAGGGCCCGCCATATAACTTTTTTTTTTTGAAAATGGCACAAAACATCGAGTGTAGCTTCGGCTGTGTGGCACGAAGCGCCGTCCTGTTAAAACCAAATGTTGCCAATATCCTCCTCTTCAATTTTTGTGAACAAAAATTCGTTTAACATTGCCAGATAACGACCGCCATTGACTGTAACGGCCACTCCTTGCTCATTTTCGAAAAATGGCCCAATTATGCCTCTGGACCAAAATCCGCACCAAACAGTGACTCGTTTTGGGTGTATCGGCTTTTCAATGCATGCGTGCGGATTTTCTGTGCCCCAAATGCGACAATTTTGCTTGTTTACTACCCGCCAAGATCAAAATGAGCTTCATCTGAAAAGATGATTTTTTTGGCAAAATCGGCATCTTCTCTAAGTCGATCGCAGGCCCACTTAGCGAAGCGTATACACAACCATATTCGTTTAGCGGAAGGATAAAACTAATTATCTGTCAAATCAGACATGAGCCAAGTGTTACCATTCACGAAATAAGCACTAGTTGACAAAAAAAAAACGTTAGATGGCGGAACCTTTATAACAAATGAGTCAGGATCGTTATTACACTTTCTCACGTATTCACACCATCTCAACAATTTTCACTTATCAATCACTTAGTTTAAAGAAATACGAAAACCATCAATTTTACGGCTATTTATTCGCGACCGTTTTCTTGCCTTTATTGTCATAGTATTGGTTATACTTAATTAATACATTACAAGAAATCAGAGGTCAACCGATACACTTGGGGTATAGAATGTGGAAACATATGTAATTTAAATACTGTTTAAGTTTTTCAACAACTATGATATAGTGTCAAGTTTACTTGTAGCTTTGGGGTACACAATAAATTGTAATTAGTAAAAAAATTACCTCTTGTACTTGTAGATTTCCGGTACAAAGGCTTGGATGCACGGACGAAAAGGCACACATGCACACCAGACGCACAAACGTACACACGATATTGGCGAAAACCACTTTATTATACTCATCCCATCTTCGTAACGTCCAGTTTCATTAAGACATAGTAACTTTTTGTTCTTGCACGAAACCAATACTTTCCCTAAGAGCAAGTACAACTATTGTTTATACATCATAGCCAACAAAAATACCTAACTCATAACATCACAGACATATGCAATCTTGTTAGTTCACATTCTTCTAAGCCTATATACAAACTAAACAGGATTTTCATTGAAAAGCAATTCCAGTCCATCAAATGACCATGACACAATGGCAAGACAGATCTGACATAAGAAAACGTTTCATTTTCACATTTAGTTAAAAGAATTACAGATTGGGTGGATAACACCCATTAAATGTACAAATTTACAATGAGAATGACGTTTTTTTTATTTCTGTTAAAGATTAAGACTCATAGCACTTTTCTTGGTATTTTGATAGTAATAAAACAAACCAGTAATCAATGCAAGCGCTTCTTCGTTTAAATATCAAAGGCCAAAAACGTGAATGTTCACTATAATATATTCTATTGCAATTTTCTGCTGTTTGTTCACTTTAGACAACCAAGATTCATACCATACAGCTTCTCAAGAAACACAAAATTAAATCCAATAATTCACTTACTTTCTGAAGGACAGTGCAAGAATCTAACTTAAAATTTATGGTGAGAAAATAGATGCACTCACATAATACGAGTATTTTCCCAAATCTAAATTTAGTGATTTGACACTAATTCCCTTTCCAACGGGTTCTTGCTGCTTGTATGTAGAAAATTCAATTCACGTGATGTGTATGCGGCATCAAAGCAGATTGACATATTAATTGTTCAACATTTTTGTTAAGTTTTGTGATGTTATTAATGACCAATCCGTTAAATGCGATGCTGTGAATTGTTCAATAAAAGTTAGAAAAGAGCATTGCAATGATGATATTAGTCACTCACTTGCTGGGGGAGGATTTATTAAATAAGACATCAACTTTACATACTGTGAGATGGGAATGGCTTTTTAGGAGAAAAACTGACACATCTAAGATTAAATGTGCTTTAATGACCTTGAATTTGCACATGGCACAGCTGAATCACTATTTTAGGAATCTAAGATGCGATAACCAAACTTGTTCTCAGTTCATGCCAAATAACTTTGAAGAAATACATACATAACTTAAACAAAAACTAAATTTGATAATCAAAGTGATAAAATATGACTGATGTTAGGATATTTGTGAGGTGATTGACATCACCACATTTCATTTATATGTCCAAAGATGAATTAACTAAATTAATGAATTAATTATCTTTAAGAAGCTTGTAATTTATGCAATTTATACAATGTTTGTATTTTCATAATTAATCAAACAATTTTGTGAAATGAAATTTCTCGACACGTGCAACAGGTTTTTCAGTAGAGGTAGATTGTACGAATAGAGGTTAAGGTTAAAGTTTCTTTTTTGTGAGTTTGGTAACCTTTAACAAATTTGTCTTTTTGTCTTAGGCACTTAAATTATACTAAATAAATTAAATAATTTTTGATGTTTAATAAACAAAAAATCAAAAAAATTGTTACTCATTTCAGTGTTTAGCTAAACCAATAATAATTGTAAAAAGAAAGACAAAGAGACTTGACCTCAACAAGAAATTGAAGAACTTTTTCCTTATTGCTGAATACTAATATTATTATGATAATAAAATTAGTTAGGAATAACAATAACTAATAAGGTTATGCGATTATAATTTTTTTGATAAACATAAAATGCAAACGAAAGAGTTGAGCGTCAAACTTGTTTTTTTGCATGAACAAATATTTTTGATTATACTGAATGAATGAAACAAAATCAAATTGAGCGTACTAGTTTTATTGTCTAGAGTGATAGCTTTTTGATGTACATAGACCAAACTGATGATCCGAATCTTTTCAGTGGTTACATAAATACTATATGACCGCAAATGGAAGATTTGAAAATATCTAAACTGTATCTCTAAAGTAATTTAAACGAATCCAAATCTTGCCCTAAAGGATTTACAAAAAAATATTATTTCAACTTTCCACGGTCTCGGTTGGTCATTTCGTGTTTTAAAGGAAATATGCATTGCACCTGTTTTTCAATTCAATAATTCATTGTTATAATTTAAAACGCCCGGTAAAATTGAGTCCAAAAAAATTCGGGTTCGTCTCGATTGCTCAAACGAGCTTTAATCTAAATTGTCAGCTTCCTTACGACAAAATTCAAATAAAGACACACACCAGCCTGAATTTAGCTAATAAAAATGCTAGTTGATTCAAATGCAATGATCAAAAAATAATACCTCATTAGGTTGGAGGTGATCATGTGACGTTGGTAGCGCAATGCGTAGTGCAATGGCTCTTAAAACGTTTGGTCTATGTTCAACTCCTAGATGGGCAGTGCTGGATTTAGGCTTAGGCCCATGAGGCCCGGGGCTAGAGAGGCAAAATCTTTGGTGGCGCAGAAAAATAATTGATTCTCAAAGTGAGCGATGATGCCTGTGGGCGCTATAGTAGACCACAGGGGGGCGAAAACAGACCTGAGAATATTTTGTGTTGAAAAAGTAGTTTAGGAGGACTATGGATAATTTGTTGAGAAAGTTCAATTTTATTGAAAAAATGATAATATAAATTTTTTTATTTCCTTGGGGGCGCTGAAAAATAATTGATTCTCAAAGTGGGCAATAAATGAGTTAAGTTTGAACTTTTAAAAAAAATATTTGCGTAAGAAAAAAACCCATTGCATGTAAGAATATTTTTACTTGTGATATATATATATGTACATTATGAAAAGTTATGGATTCGTAAAAAAAATTGAACTCGAGATTTTGATTAACCTTGGCATTACGATTATAGCAAAGACGAAAAAAATGGGTCTCGCAATTCTGTCTGTCATTTATTTTGCAGCCTGAACGAGTGGGTCGATTTTCTTTAAACGTTTTGCGTTTTTTTGGGCATACCCCACAGGTATAATAAAGATCTCATTTTTTTTGAAAAACATGCCCACAGTTAAAAAATATCACTGATTTTTTACAATTTTTTTTACCATTTTATGAAAAAAAAAAATTATCTTCATTTTGTTATTTTTAATTATTTTATGCATTTTGTGCGGATGAAGGGAACATGTAGGGATTCCTTGTCTATGCTTTAGGTACTTATTCTTTTGTTTTCATGTGGCATCACTGCTTTTTAGTTCGGTTCTCTATTAGAGCTTTAGTTTTTTTAAAACTATAATTTAATTTTGAGTCTTAAAATAAATTTGCTGCCATATAATGTATGGGGGTATATGACCCCACATTTCCTCCCCTGATGATGACGGTCCATAATATTATATTGTAGGTCAACCTAATAAAAGTGCGTTGAAAATGTTTTAATGCGTTTTCTGGCAGCACAGAAAAAAGGTTCTGCAAGAACGATTAATAATAAAGGCAATTAAAAAAGTTTTGTTACAAGAAATAAGGGGGGTCGCGTACTCAACCGGGCCTAGGGTAGCAGAAAATCTAAATCCGCCACTGTAGCCGGGTAAAAAGTTTTGCAAATTAAAATTGTAAGTAATAGACCAAGCACCACTAAAAGGAGTGAATATATTTGGCTATCTGTGTAAACGTTATCCGTTAAAAATATTGCACCTCACTCTTGCTAAATCACAAAATTTGATGTGTACACGGTTTTTATGTACATAGAGAAAACTCATGCTTGAGCAATCGGGCCACAAAACACCGAGATCAGCCCCAAACCGTGATAACAAAAGTGCTGTAAGTTTGACATCTGCTAACACTTTTCTATCCTAAAACCAAGCACATAATATGTTTGTATGCACAAAGATATTCGGCATCATTTTATTCGAGAACATATTAAAAATCAATCTTTAAAATGACTTCATGATAAAACTCAAGAAATGATAAATGACAGCCAAATTAACAAATAATTAAAAGCCATTGGTCCTGACAGACATTTATTTTAGTGCACGGGAGCGTGCAAATAATCTATATAAATAAAAATGTAAATGTTCGTTTTTTCCTAATATCGCTAATCTCAACAACACCCGCTATCCTGATAGAATAAGCAATACAGAAACTTTCTCAGTTTCGTTGTCAAACAATTGAAGAAAAATGGGGATAAGGAAAATCCCATTACAAGAATTCGCTACATACTTTTATATATTTATCACAATAAGTAAAGAAATCGATGATATGAAGTATCATTTCTAAATACACAAAGTCAGCAAAATAATAATTGCAAAGATTTCAACTAAATTGGCTCTTCACCTAACCAATTGTATCCCTTATCCACCACAAGCCGCGTAGCCCAACAAACGAAATCAGATTTGTTTGTTCAAATCTGCACAAAATAACAAAATAAAAAGGCAACAGCTGCTTACAGTTTCGCAGTGAGTGGTTTTTTTTCGCAGATTCAAGGTAAATTATAGTAGAATATCCTTAGACCTGTTTTTAACTAAACAGAGCTGCAAAATCCTTTATGAATAGCAGCTGTGTCAGCTAGACTTATGTGCAAAATGTGACCATCATTATGCCTCATTATGTTCGAAAAAAGTCATTACTTCAAAGTCCACAGTTGTCATGTAATAAAAGACTTGCAATTTAATGGTATCGTTTTGAGAAAAGGCTAAACAAAATTGTATGGCAGGTATTGTTAAATTTGGTCCTACACAAGAAAAGAAGAAGAAAACGTGTCGGGGAAACGTACAACGGTAGGAAGTAGGAACCAACAAGAAAATCCACCCATGCGTTTAGACAGAGGGATGGAATTGCGAGATACACTTTTATCCTTAAATTTGATTTGAATTTGATCAAAATATCGAATTAATTTTTTCCTCCTATCCTATCCTACAGAGGATAGAGATGGTTTTTTAAGAGGGAGTCAATTAAAGTAGTAAAAGAATACAAATATTTAGGAATGATATTCACCCATAAAAGGAACATGCAAACTCATCTAACTGGAAAACTCTCTCAAGGTAAGAATGCAATAAGCACAACATGGAAAAATTTGCTTCCAAAGTATTATATCTCATAATGCAAAATACAAAATCTTAGAGGCAGTGGCGAAGTCAATTGTGTTTTATGGTGCCCAAACATGGGGTCACTTGTATTTTGATACTGTTGAAAAATTGTTGAGATATTACCTTCGCAGAACCTTCTTACTTCCAAATTATATGTTGATGATTGAAACAGGAATGTCCGCTTTATTTTATGCAAACACTAAAGTGCTTTGCACATGAGACACGACCTGCGAACTGCCAATTGTAATTGTTTGCAAATTTTGATATTTCAATCACATGAGTAGTCGCTGACAACTGCCAACTGTCATAAAACATAAAGAAGTAAAATGAGTGTTTGAGGTTAAACTTGAGCGAATTTTATATTCGCCAGCTTGTGGATTGCGTCCAGATGTTGTGGATTGCGAATTCATTGTTTGACAGTTCGCAGAAGATAAGTTTTAGGTCGCGTAGAAAACATTAAAATACAAAATTTTCCAGTTTAAACTAATTTTACGCAGTGATTAGTATTTAAATTTGTTCATTGGATTAATTATTAAGTTAAGTTGTCGAAAAGTAAAAACAAAAACAATAATTGTGTTAACTCTAGAAATTGTCTTAAAAGATTTATTCGTGTTCGCAGGTTGCCATTCATGTGCAAGGCACTTAAGACTCAATATCAACTATATACTGAAGATAATCAATATGGAACCAGATCGACTGCCACGGAAGCTCTTAATCTTTGCCGTCACAAATAATTCACTTTGGTATAAAAACATTCAGAATCTAGCAGAGAGCTACCATTATCCCCTGCAACTGAACTGGGAATCGAGAACCGAATGAAAAGGAACTCTGGACAATTTAATTGACCATTTGGATGCAGGCATGCGACTAAAGTGGAGCAAAGATGCAAGAGCCTCAACGCATAGAGAAATTTACAGTACTTTGGAATTAAACTTGGGCACCGATAACTATTTTAGAGACAGCCATAGCATCCAAATGATTTCAAATATTTTTAGAGGAAGAGGAGAGAGGTACTCCCACTAAATTGCGTGCCTCATAGAAGTGACCTATCAATATTTTGCTCAATATGTATCTTGGTTGTAAGAGAGGATTCCGTACACTTCATAGGAGTATGTCCAGCATTCAAATATATGTAATGGGTGATTTTTAAGCTGGTTTGGTTTTGGCAACACTGGTTTTGACAGCTGACGTGTGTTTAGTACCTTGTGTCACTGACAAAAAACTTCAGTTTGGTTTGCAATTTAACCATGGATCGTCTTACAAATGAACAACGCTTGCAAATTATTGAATTTTACTATCAAAATTCGTGCTCGGTTCGAAATGTTCATCGTGCGCTTTATGTGTTCAGCGATGAGGCTCATTTTTGGTTGAATGGGTACGTAAATAAGCAAAATTGCCGCATTTGGAGTGAAGATCAGCCAGAAGCATTGCAACAGCTACCAATGCATCCCGAAAAAACCACTGTTTGGTGCGGTTTATGGGCCGGCGGCATTATTGGGCCTATTTCTTCAAAGATGATGCGAATCGCAGCGTTACTGTCAATGGTGAACGCTACCGAGCGATGATAACAAACTTTTTTTTGCCCGAAATGGAAGTTCTTGACTTGCATGATATGTGGTTTCAACAAGACGGTGCCACATGCCACACAGCACGCGAAACAATGGCGCAATTGCGAGGCGAGTTTGGTGAACAGTTAATTTCACGTTTCGGGCCGGTCAATTGGCCGCCTAGATCGTGCGATTTGACACCATTAGATTATTTTTTGTGGGGGTATGTCAAGGCTAATGTCTATAGGGACAAGCCCGCTTCGATTGACGCACTGGAAGCCAACATCCATGCATTCATTCGTGAGATACCGGCCGATATGTGTGAAAGAGTATGCCAAAATTGGACTCAGCGGATGGGCTACCTGAGACGCAGCCGCGGTCAACATTTGCATGAAATTATCTTTAAACATTAAATTGCAAGGTTCAAACTATCGATTCAAATAAATATTTCATTCATTTTTTCGAATTTTTTGTGTTTTTTTTTTTTTAAAAGTTCTAAACCTCTTAAAAAATCACCCAGGAGGAATTGCTTTGAAAAGACCAGTATGACGATTGAAGAAGTGAAAAGTTGCTTAAACGATCCTGATTGGAAACTTATCCAAAGATATTGCAAAACTACATTTATAGCAAAACCACAATCACGCGTTCGCTCGCTCCGACTTTGACATATTGAATAGAAACAATGGACTCTTATGTGGCAATCTTAAATGTTACCTCAGGCGTTGCGCAGCTTTAGATCGTAAATATCGTAAGCTGGAACACAACGCCCGAATAGATCTATTTTCTATTTTGCTGGCGCTTTGACAGCTCACAATAATTCTCCTTTTTGTGTTGGTTATTCTACTTCTTTCAAATGTTAAAGTTTTTATGCAATTTATGATTTTTTATTTAGAAGAAACAATTGATTATCATCTAATTAATATAAAAACCAAGAAAGTTTGTTTGTAATAAGTGACTTTTGATGTGTAAACATCTATGCTGGCGGTAGAGTGAAAAAAAAAACGTGAACGTTCGTGTGCAACGTTACGTCGTGCAACGTTACGGTGTGCAACGTTACGATCTGCATACTAGGATGGGTGCGTTCAGTGAAAAAATCTTAAGATCCCCTTCAAGCAAAAACAAATCCGTTTTGGATCCGCGCACGCTGATGTTTACACATATTAATCGTGAGTCCCGGCACTCACACAATTTTTTTTAGGTAGCAGCAGAAATGAAAGTTATACCTATGTACATACATATGTACTAATGGCTTAGTTATGATTCAACATACATATTGAATTGGATATTATAAAGCCTTGAATATTTATTGGCACATTTTTAGTATTACAGCAGATGCATAAATGTATATTTTCATTAATTGGTTCCAAACTAAAAACAATCCATTAACAAAAATCCTGTGAAATCAGTTTGTGTTTCATTTATTTCATTTCAAAGTACCTACAAAAGATTTTTTTGTATTGTAAACAGCTGATTTGGAAGTAGACGTGTTTACTGTTTGATTTAGGTAATTGTTATTTGGTTCCGGTGAAGGTATTTTCTCTGGTTTACGTACTCTAAAGCCGAATTCACACTTGTCTCATGTTATGTGTTGTCCGTTGTGGAGTGGTGTTTCGATGCCACTGAACTCTATGAAATGTTTTATAAAGATCAGTGATCGCTACAATGTATTTAATTTAGAGAGAGCGTAGAGCTACATTTCCTCGTTGATATTGCAAAAAGATGTCATTGTCAAACACACCATTTTTCTGGAGTAATCAGAAAAACAAGGAAAACGCTATTTAATTTTAGTAGTTTTTATTTTATTTTTGACAATCGTAAGAAACCAAAAATTGAAATTCTTTTTACTTATAAAACTTTTTTCGATTCTTAGAACTGTTCACCATGATTGGAATTGTGTAACACAGTTTTTTTCCGCGCTTAAGTTAAGCCCCGAAAATATTCTGGGCTAAGCCTTTAGGTGATGTTGTTGCTGCATTTTATTATAGCCAATGATCCATGTAGATCATCGCATGAAAATAAAACAATACGGATCTTAGTGAAAACGGTGTTGTATACATATCTCTTTTTTCCTAACGTTTGCTTATTTTTCACGTATTTGTTGACATCAAAGAATGACATTGTTGACTAATGTCATTCCTTGGATTAATTATCAAAGTTAAAAATGCTTGAAGAAATATTTTTGTTTGTTATTTTCAATTTCGGAAGATGGTTGTAAAATTATAAAATAATTAAAAAAGAAAACCCAATGGCCATTAGTATTTCACTCCTTTAGTAAAGCTATTTATTTCACTGGTTGTTACTCCCTATAAATGAAATCATAAAATACAGAGACATTTTTGTTTCTCTTTTAACTGCGGAGAATGTGTAACGTGCATTTATAAGGAAACAGAACTATTATTCTGTCATATTCGTCACTTCTCAACGCCCGAAGTTTGAAGCTACATTTCGTTTTGCACATTCTATGGTCGCGCTTAATGAAACATGATATCGTAAAGTCGGTAAAAAGCCCGTCAACGCCCGACCGACCGAACGCGTGATTGTGATTTGGCCATTAATTACCGTCAAAGAATGAAGATGAAGATTTTTAAGCTCAAACCAACGTCATGCACAAAAACATAAACAAAAAAAATTAATAATAATAATTAAATCAAGATTATGTTAATTTTTAAGTAGGGTTAAAAGAAAATTATTTAAAAACAATATATTTTAGCCATGTCCTTAAGATAGATTAGGTTAACATGTAACCTACGCATCTTTTATTTTATTTATTTAAATAAATCTATTTTAAATTAAATTGAATTGGTCGTCTCGCAATTTTGTCTTCCTGAAATTAATTGAATGGAAATAAAATAACCAAATCGCAATAAAATATTGACTACGAAATTTTAAAACTAAATTTTTAAATCATACAAAAACCAAGTATTATACTAGAGTTAAATTTACGCCCAGCGAATTTCATACTTCAACACTTTTAAACCGAATCCGCTATTTTAGTGTTCGCTTAGCTGGCACTATACTTTAAGAATCTGAAGGGTCCGCCATCAACTAGTGCTTATTTCGTGAATGGTAACACTTAGCTCATGTCTGATTTGACAGTTAATTAGTTTTATCCTTCCGCTGAACGAATATGGTTGTGTTTACGCTTCGCTAAGTGGGCCTGCGATCGACTTAGAGAAGATGCCGATTTTGCCAAAAAAATCATCTTTTCAGATGAAGCTCATTTTGATCTTGGCGGGTAGTAAACAAGCAAAATTGTCGCATTTGGGGCACAGAAAAACCCGCACGCATACATTGAAAAGCCGATACACCCAAAACGAGTCACTGTTTGGTGCGGATTTTGGTCCAGAGGAATAATTGGGCCATTTTTCGAAAATGAGCAAGGAGTGGCTGTTACAGTCAATGGTGATCGTTATCGGGCCATGTTGAACGAATTTTTGTTCACAAAAATTAAAGGGGAGGATATTGGCAACATTTGGTTTCAACAGGACGGCGCTACGTGCCACACAGCCGAAGCTACACTCGATGTTTTGCACCATTTTCAAAAAAAAAAGAAGTTATTTGGCGGACCCTTTATACACCTACAGTCCAACTGAACTCGATTTAAAAAAAATGTAATTCCTATAAAATGATATTGATATGATAATGATGTTTATTTGAAAACAAGTTAACATTTTTATTTGATACTTACGATCTTCTTTACAAAAAAAAAACTCTTTTAACTAATGGACAAAATTCCATCATTGGCAAAGGATTGCAAAATGTTTAAGTTTAAATAGAAACACAAGGTGAGCATGTTTAATCTGACCTATTGTCAAACAATCATAAAACCGGATATAAACTCTCAAAGAAACTGCAAAAATTCATTATTTCACAGCTTCATTCAAACTACCTTATAGTTATACCTTTATTATTTTGTCTGTAAGCAAGCTCAATTATAGGTTCATACAAATTTTCTAAGGTCACACCACCATATTTTATAATCCAAAGAAAAGAGAGTGTATAACTAAGCTAAGTGATGATGTGCAGCAATTAATCTTATAAATTTGATTAATTATCAAGAACATAATCTCTTTCTGAAAATCATTTAAACTCAAACAAAAGCAATTATTACACGCAAGAGTTCTAAATTAAAATAAAAACCAGATCCGAATTGGCTTGTCAAATTGCCATTCATTCTCCCACCATCTGTCAAAATCTAGATGTATGTATGTCTAGTTGAATAAATTTGTCAGTTTCCAACAAAAATACTGTTTTCTCTTTTCTATTGCTAGATATCAATCCATTTTCGGTTTAGTTATGCCACAATATGTTTGCTCTTGGAGTAAATTAATGACCCATTGACAATGTTAAAAAGTTTAGAACTGTCACAATGTTAGTTTTGACATAAATTATGTCAACAAACAAAGTGAGGTCAGACGTCGGAATCTTCGTGCCGTTATTTGTCCCTACATTCAATCAATAAATCTTTCATGATTTAATAAAAACAATGCCACGAACTTGCATGCATCAACTTCTTATGTCTGTTTGTGTGTATGAATGTTTGACGTACGTATAAAATATATTTATATTAGATGATGAATTGATCGCTTAGTTAATTTTGATTTCACAATTTTTCAATTTTTCTATTTCCAGGTAGGTATACCACAACAATAGCAAAACAAAAAAAAAATCACACAAACAAGCGAGACGGACTTCCGACTGCATAGTATGCGGCAAATCAGCCGGCAACCATCTTTTCAGCTTATACCATCACCGCTGCCGCTGCCGCCATTTCGTCTTCGAGCTACTAACGGCAGCGCGTGGGGGCAGCGGGTGGAGAGCGGCGCACCCTAACTCAAAGTCTAAACTCATATTGAGGATGAACATAACTTTTTGCGCACGGACAATACGATACACGACAGACGAACTGTATGCGCTTAACGGACGGACAGCCAAAAGGAAGTAGCTGGTGTTTTTGATGATATTTCTTTGAAGCTTTTCACGGTTTTTATTCACACCGATTGATGTTGCGTCTTAGGTAAATATTTTTGAGGTCAATTGCAAATATTCTACTGAATTGCGAATAGTAGAAGTGGAAGTAGATGTAGAAGTAATTGTTGTTGTTGTTGTTGTGTTTTGCCGGTTGTTTGTCGAACTGCCAAAGTTGTTGTTCGATTATTCACACACAAAAATGGCGGTAAAGAAACTAGGTACATACATATTCATACTCACACCAGCTGCATGTTATGCATAAAGAACAATTTTTTATTGATCGATAGCGGTTTTATGATGGCTAAATATATTTACCTTCAGCTAAGAATATAGCAAAGCAACCGACAGTAGGTATAGGTAATTTGTAAACATTTTTTTTTACCGCCCACCAATGTGAGTTTTAACAAATTATACCAGTATTGTAGGTACATCACTAAATTGCTTTCGGAAGAAATGTGACATGACAAAAGTTCAAAGCTATAGGTACATATGCCGATAACCTGATGATGTTCCAAAGTGAAGTTTATCTATACTACGATTGTGGTTACATAGAAGGAAACAATCTTCATCAAATTCGATTAGATCGTCATTCAAAGGAGGTTTTCCCATTATAAATAGGAGGTACACTGCAAAAAAACAAAAAAACAAATAACTTATCATATCTATATCGTTGGCTTTATGTTAAAACCTTTAAGGTTCTAGATTCCAGTTCTGCCTTAACTCATCAAGTTTGGTAATTTAACTCAGGATGAACAGATGCTTTTGATGTTTTATCCACCAAGTTTTTTAAGACGTTCTGCATGTATTCTCCAACGAAAAACCGCTTCTTCAGTTCACTGTGAGTTAATTTACTTCTGGAGTTAGCTAACTCTGGTTTAACTCAGCACAAGAAAACTGCGCCTAAGAATTTTATTTTACTATTTTTATTTTTTTGTCTTCTGAACAATTTCAAAATTTTTAAAGACGAGGTTTTAACAGAAAGGCGACAGTATTTTGACGACTGAACAACATGCATACTCTAAGGGGATCAACTGAGCTACCTGATCAAGACTGGGAACTCAAGAGAAAGATAAAATCCTTTGAATTCGCAAAGCGGTACTGTTGTCTAAGAAAACTGTCGATATATGTAGGTGCCAGCTTTGCCAATTAAATGTACAATACAGTCCAAAATTTTGCCCAATTTAAATTTCGAGATTTTAGTTTTGCGGGTTCTTATACATATTTGCGAGATTTTAGAAATCCGGATTTTGTAATTGCGAGATCTGGTAATGCGAGATTTCGTATCTTATCCAGAAACAAGAATCCTTGGATGATAAATTACCCTGAAACATCAAAAAGACGCGAAATACCTTAATAATATCTACCTGAAACGTGAGAACACTTTACACTCCAACTAGTCGCTACTCAAAAGCTTGAGTGGGTTCCCCACTTAGTACCTATACAAAATTGCAAAATTTATCATTATCACATCTTTCGATAACAAAACTGCACGTATGGTAGGATGGTGATTCGTTGTGGGAAGTTATTTACATTTAGCCGATAAGTGGATCGCTTAGCTGTGATATAACGCATGAAAACCACTTTCCAAAACAGTAGCCTAATAGACGGACATGCCCCTGCCGATGAAGCCAAAGAATATATCAAGGAAAAGTTTTATGACTTCTTGGATGGAGTGCGTGCAAAGTTGTGCCTGGGGATTTCAACGACAAAGTGGGAAAAGAAGACATCCTCGGTGGATTAGTTGCTAAAAACACACAGCCTCCACGAAACGGCTTCCGATTAATATAGACTTTGGAGCAGTTCTTTTGTACGGTGATAGGTAGCACAATAGGCTTTCAAGGCTAAGAATCCGCAAAGTAACCATGTCGGCTATGTGCTATAAACGACGCAACACGCAAGGCACATACAACATCTGAAGTGCGTTTTCTTTGAGGGCTAAACATCGACGCTGGACAATTTCCTTGTTGGGCAAATTTCAAAGCTCGACTGTTGAACGAAAAAAATTTAAAGCGCCCAGAAAATGAAATTCGTTTTATTTTTTTTATCACACCTGAAGCTGCCAGGCTCTAAAAAAAAAAAATTGATCCAGTTTTCGAGATTCTATATCCAATGTAGGTGCGACCGTCAGCATCACTTTAATCGGTGAACCACAGTGTAATTTCGGGCCCGGCAGAATTGCCGAATTTAAAGTCTAGCGGTTCGCGTACACTAAAACCGAATCATCGGCCGATATCGGGTCGAAGCTATTCGGACGACTGTCTTGGACGTTCGTCTGCATACAATACTTCCGATCTCGGACGGTGCCGGTCTTTTTTTCAGTATCCATTTTTTTATTTGCATGAACTTCATTAAGAATCAACCGGGCAACTGACGAAAAATCCAAACATTTTGGGATATGTCGGTTGATCGCTTATTAACGAACGTCATCGGACGATGTCGCTTTCAGTGGTGTATGCGCTCTCTCTCCTTTCTATACGTTTGGTTCGATCGGCCGAGTTCGGCCGCCAACGGCCGAGCATACTTCGGCCGATGACGGACTAGGTGTGCGCGTGCCGTAGATCTCGTTCTGGAATACATAGATAGTACACGTACTATCTGCAACGAATCCGTCCAAATAGTATAGAATATGTGAATGATATCGATATCACAAACCCTCATACTACTAGTCCTGCTTTACGGCGCCGAGTCTTAGACGAAAAGGAGAGCTGAGATGGATTCTTTCAAAAACAAAAATTCTTCAACGGATATTGGGTTGTGTTTGCGAGGAAGGCAAATAGATGACAAGATACAACCACTGATTCCAGGAGCTGTACAAAGATGTGGATGTAGTCCAAAATTTCCAAACATGTGGACTATATTGTGACTTCAAAAATGCGCAAATAGTCAAGTTATACGTAAAAAAACGATATTTTCGACATTTAATCTTGAATAACTTTTTATGCACACTTTTTAGACAATATTTCTTATACCAAGATATAGATAATTGCGTTTAAAAATCTTCACTTGGATTATTTCCGCAGGTTTTTCTTTTTTTTACAATTTTCCTTGGCTTAAATGTCAATATCTCAAAATAAATCAAATGGAGTTTAAATTTAACGACGACAATATGAGCTTTCGTAAAAATGAAAAGGTGTTGGTGATAATTTTAACAAACGAAATTTTTCTCTGAGTGTAAACTCAAATAAAATAAAGACACCACCATATCTCTTTCGTGACTTGTGATTTTTTTTTTAAATCGATTAAATGATTGATTTGGTAGAAAAGAAAATTGAACGTGGGTGAAATTTATATCTCAGTCATATATGTATATTATGTGCATGGGGTAAGATGTCAAAAGCCGAAGAGATTTTAATCAAAATCAATCATAACACTACTTGTTGATGGATGTTGATGGACTTTTGATAACCTCTGTCTTCTGTTGAAGATACAAAGCAGAGATCAGGAAAAATTGAAGTACATAATGTCAAAAATTATACAAAAAGAAAATGATTTATGGGTTTTGGTTTTCAGTTAAAAATTACAAATGGCTATGTGTAAAAGTAGGTATATTCGTGGCGCTACGCTGGCGGGTTTGAGGTTTGAGTAAGTGGTTAGCTACCTGTTTCGAAATTTGTGTCATAAACCTTTTTTACCATCTATTTTTTCGATTTATTAGGAAAGTATTCCCATAAAGGTAAAGGAGGGGCGTGCACAACCCTGAGGCTGTTGCGTACACGGGTGCCAAGCCAAACGTAGTTTTGACGATCCATAGTTGATTTCGTTCTTATGCGAAGTCGTTCAAACTATGTGCGTGGATCCAAAATGGACTTATTTGCTTGAAGGGATACTATCTGCAGATGTCACTTTGACAATTCAAACTGTTAAAAGTTATGCTTGTTCGTAAAACTTTGGTCTGATGAATTCTCGGACCCTTACGTTACTAAGTCCCTTCATAATACTTTTTTAAGACCCCTCTTCGAATGCGCCAGCCAAGTCTGGTCAGCACTCAACAATTCTTATACCCGTAGAGCTGAAAATGAACAACGAAGGTTTATTCGGTTCACGCCGCCGCCGTCCGTAGTCCGACAATATCATCTCTCCCCCAATGAAGATCGACTAAAATTGATCAATTTGCAAACCCTTAAAATCGCTTATATGCTCTAAGAGCACCACATTTTACCAGGACAATCGATTAACCTATTCCCTATTTATATAAGCCCACGTAACCTCTTCTTTGAGCCGATATAAAGAATATAGCGTTTAGCAAATATCTCACTTAACGCCCTTGACTTTCACATCAATATATCGTCTTCTCAGAAACTCTCTTTACAGCACCTAATAAGCTCGATCACGACCACCTTCTAGCTCCAGTGGAAGCCCGGAAATTTGCACTGTCCAGAATTTTAGTACGCCGGATCGAAAAACAGAGTAGGTACACCAATGGATTTAGGAGGTGGATATTACCTAATGTCACGCCTGATGTTCTGGGTCTATTAGAACACTCTTAGTTTGACAGCTATCAAAATGTGCCAACATTTTTTGCAAGGTAGCGGTGTATTGAGAAACGGAGTACGCCAATCGATTTAGGAGGTGGAAATTACTTAATGTCACGCCCAGCTCTCTAGGTCCATTAGAACACTTTTAATTTGACAGGTGTCAAAATGTCAAATCAGAATTCTGAGAATACGCGCTACGTAACGAGCTACATCGTAACGTCGCGTCGCATAGAAGAAAGTGCACGTTTTTTTTATTTCACTCTACCACAGGCATAATTGTTTACACCTCAAAAACAGGGGGGCCTGTCTGCACTTGAGCACCACTTCACAACCGTATATTAATAAAAATGAAAACTCATCATATCTTGCTAAGACCGTGGCCAGGAGCATTATGGATAATTTGTACCAAACGATATTTAAAGACTCAAGTTTTCGTTTAGTCTTGGTTTTGGTTTTTGGAATCAAACAAAGCTGCCATTTTGCCATAGGACAGAAGTACAATAAGCTACATGAAGTTCGATAACCTAAATAATTACATATGCAAAACACTCAAAGCCATTTTTGCTGTTAATGTAATCATATTACACTTCGTGAGAATATATATTTTCGAGTCTAATCTCCATAATAAGCCAAATATTAATAATCATGATGGAATAAGAGATATCTTCTAAGTTAAGTACATATATAATGACCCCTTTAATTTATATGTTACCAAATCGCAAATAGTTCAAGCCCTTAAGTTCAAATTTCCCTCGGCTAAAACGTTTCAAAAGAAATTATAATCTCATTATATGTTAGCGAAACCGTCTTAAAGTTAATTTAATATTATAATAATGTATCATGCCTTATATGACTACTGGCAAGCTTAGTGGATTTTTAAAAGAATAATAGACCTATCAAGTGTCGTGGCAAATATAAAAAAAAAAAAATGAAATTACAGACAAAAAATAACTCCAAATGTTATGTGTTGGCGTCTTCCAAAACAAACAAAAATGAAAAACAGATTTGTCATCTCATATAGCATTATAATATGACTATCATGCGGTCCCACAACTCAAAAAGCCCATTCGTGTCAAACTTAAGAGCCTTAAAACAGATCTGGATTTTGGTTCATGTTCTGCTAAACAAAAGCACCTCGAAGAAAAGACCTACTCGTTCGTAGGTATCTTTCACAGAAAATAAGACTCAGAGTCAAATAATGTAATAATATATCATTTTCCTTGGTGAAACACACATGCACTTGTATTCCGTAATAAAAGATTAAAAACAAAGTCGTGGGTGGGGCACCACCATCACCACACCAACAGCCAAAAAAGTTAAAGTCTCTGAAAACTCATAGGGTTTTCAGTTATCTAAGCTAATTTTGTGTTTTGTTTTTTATTTTGCTTTTCATAGGCATTTTTCCTTTCTCCTTCTGCAACAAAATAACAAACACTTCCGTATAGGTGATGCATTCTCGAGAGACGCCTCTCTATGCTATTGTGTTAGTGCGCACAATTAAAACTTAATTATTATATTTCGATTTTTTTGCGCCACATTAAGATCGGCTACATAAACTAAGCAGTGGTAGACTGAAATATTTGGGGCCTTAGTACAATTTTGGAAATGTCGCCTTTGATGCACCATTGATTGACACATTGATGGTACATTTTTTTTTTAATTTTTAAATTTAAATTGAACTAGACGTTCATCAATTACTAGGAAATGTACTACTAAAGTATTTATTATAAATGTCGATATAAATGTAAGAAAGAAACGCTGCTCATTTTGAATGGTGACTTTAACTAGGAAGTTTTTTTTATAAATATGCGGCTACGACACTTGGATAGCTAACTTAAAAAAAAAAAAACTTAAATTAAAAAAATAAGTATGTAAATGGTTTTGCTATATAGAGACGGGTAGATTTTGGCAGTTCATGAGGGACATGTTTTTTTATACGTGGTTAATTTTTCTGACAAGTTATACAGCGTGGAGTAACACGTAAAATTATTAAACTTTATTATCAAAATCTCTTGTGGCAACGATGCGTCGACTAATCAATGTTTGGTAGCCAAATTCAAGTCGATCGGTCCAATCAACAATCAGCCAACACTCGACTGTCAAAAAGACGCAGTATCTGCCGAAAACATCCTCGCTGTCCGTGAACGTGGATGGCGACGTGAACTGCCCCCCGAAATTGGGCTATTAGACTTCTTGTGGAGTTTCTTTAAATCGCAGGTCTATTTTAATTCACCAAAGGGTGCTCAGTCACAGAAAATGGTCCTTTGAGATACACGTCACCCAGCAAAGCCACGGGTGCTATTTGAACGATATAATCATTATCCACATGCATAATGTCATTGATTGGATTCGTGGATGCCTAACCAACTGGAGCGAGTTGGCAACATTCACTAACTGTCAATTTCGTATTTATATTTGCCTCACTCGCTGTTCTACTCGGTTATCGACGGGCTTCGAACAATTTGGAGAGCTCGTTGCTAAAGTTTCTTATGTGTATAAGTGAAAAAATTTGAGTACATTGCTATTGCGAGTACTCGCTCGCGTGGCATCTGTGTTAGACACAACTTGTTATACAAAAAGTTAACATCTATCCTTTTGCATATACAAATTCAAAATATAAAGCTGCGAGAATGAGAAATTGTCAATTTTATAGACAGCCTTTGGCCAAACCATATTAATCTTATGATAAATTCATTCAGGTACTCTTGTTGCCTGTGAAGACATATACAAAAATTTCAAACGTTTGTCTTTGTAGGCGCAAACTACAGACTGATGTATGCATTTTTTTCGAAATAAATTAATGTCTGGAACTTCCTGCAGAAGAGCATGAATTTACAGCACATTTACAATCTTAAAGACTAAGGGCCAGTTTCACAGTCAGAAAAGTGACACTTAAGTGGGGAATGTTAAAGAATAATTCCCAATATCACCGTTCACTGTCACCTGAATAAGTGGCACTTAAGTCTCCGATGTTGGTGACTTAAGTTCCACTTACGCTAGCTTATGGGAAACTTAAGTGCCACTTACTTCGGTAAGTGTAGACTGTAAAACTGGCCCTAAATGTTTGCAAAAATTAATTTTCAAATTAATACTAATTATTGTTTGCTAACTATTTGCAGCAATATAAAGAGTGTTTTTTTTAGATATGTGGTTTTCAATCTGACAAAACTTTTTTCGGAGTTGGTCTTTTTGACAGCTGTCACTTGATTTATGCTCAGTTTGGTTTGCCATTTTATAATGAATAGACTTACTCCTGAACTACACGTTTGAAAATCGTGCAAATTTATTACAAAAATAATGAATCGGCTCGCGCGACGCATCACGCGCTGCGTCCAATAGTCAGTCGACATAATCGCAAAATCGCATAAATTTGAGCAACCATGGATCGGTTTCGCACCACGTTTACTCTGGTGGTTAATGCGCATCCTCAGAGACTCCGTGCAAAGCGCACCGAAGACGCTATTGCTGCTGTGGAGCAGAGTATCGAAGAAGACCCGAATGAGTCCATCCGCCATTGCGCGCTACAATTGGAGCTGTAAAATTGGGCCTCACGGCTGGAATTTATTCGAGCCAGCCGCGGCGGCCACTTGCCCGAAATCATTTTTAAAACATAATGGTAAACCCTTATCTTTATAATAAAGCTAAATTCTTGGCCATAACATTAAATTATATGCGTTGTATTTCTTCTTGAAAACCACAGGTCTTAAAAAAACACCCTTTATTTGTACAGTAGCTTACATAAGATGAAAAATGTTTGAATTTGACGTTTCTCTTTTGTGTGAACAATTAGTTCAGAAAGTGGGCCACAAAAAAAAAAAACATAAATGTGTCAAGTGGAATTCCTTTCAACCAAAAAATTCCATTTTGTTGACAAAAAATCGACGCGTTTGTAGCTAGATTTACAAGAACTTGCACAAACACAATATAATGATGTGACATTTGTCATCAAATTGTAAGTTATATTTTATAATTAAAATTCAACAATTTAAATGAAAAAAAATATGTGAGTGCCGGGACTCACGGTTAAATATGTGTAAACATCAAGTTTGTCCAAGTGCCTAATATTTGTTACTGAACGTCATCAAAAGAAACATATTGAATAATTAACACTACATTACCTATCTGTAGGCAGTGCTTAAAAAGCCTAGTGTTGAAAGAACGGCAGCGAAATACCCAGTGGGGGAACCGCTGTAACGAAATTTCCAAGGACTAAAAGGCTGGTATGGGTGAAGTGTCCAACGAAAGGTGAAGGTTCGGTACTGAAAGATCCTGCTATGTAGTTCACTCTCAACTTTAAGATAACTTCACATTACACACATGGTTATTGTTTATGGTAATCACTCTCTGAGCATCGACAAACAACAACTGTCAGCGGAGAGCACTTAAATCGTGGTTTCAATTAAATGACACCGTACCCAAACTGTCAACGAACTTGCAACCCTTATGAAACTCCATCTTTCCATCGAGTAAAACTTACAAAAAGTTCAGTCTTAATTTTATACTGAACGAACCTCAAATGAATGTCACTATAAGAATTATATATTTTGATGTTTTTAGAATATTTAGTTGCAGTTGTCAGTGGAAATAACTAAAATCGCAGTTTCAATCGATTGACACCACCACCAATCGCCTATGGAATTGGACGCTGTGATTTTTAATGAATGTTAACTTTGCGCAAGTACAAAAGTAGCCGATAACTTTGCAATTTGTTCAACCTCAGCTATTTTGTATGTCCCAGCCACCTACTTCCCTCGCCAACGTGCTTAAAAATTGCAAGAAGAAATTGCATCGTTTAAAAGCAGTATAATGTAAACGTAGAATTTATGTTCAGATTTGTATCACTGAACGCACCCGATATCCTACCATACCTACAGCCATTGTCCTACCATACCTACAGTCAATTGTCAATCCCGACACCTGACTATTATTATTATTATTTTTGTTTTGATTTTGTTTTCTTTTTATTTACTAGTGTCGCGTCCATTTTGTTCGGGCAATAATTAAAAATTAAAGAAACAAATATAAAAATATAAGTGTTAAAATCGTCGGTCGCGCTAAAAACAATTTGCTTTCGTCGTTAGCAAAAACAATATAAATGAGTGGTCGCTATAAAATATAATCTAATTGTCGGTCGCGTTAAAATCAATTTGTTTTGGTCGGGGCAAAGCAGATTTCGTAACGTAACGTGCTACAACGTAAAGTGCACGACGTAACGTTGCACACGAACGTTCACGTTTTTTTTTCACCCTACCGCCAGCATAGATGTTTACACATCAAAAATATGTGAGTGCCGGGACTCACGGTTAAATATGTGTAAACATCAAGTTTGTCCAAGTGCCTAATATTTGTTACTGAACGTCATCAAAAGAAACATATTGAATAATTAACACTACATTACCTATCTGTAGGCAGTGCTTAAAAAGCCTAGTGTTGAAAGAACGGCAGCGAAATACCCAGTGGGGGAACCGCTGTAACGAAATTTCCAAGGACTAAAAGGCTGGTATGGGTGAAGTGTCCAACGAAAGGTGAAGGTTCGGTACTGAAAGATCCTGCTATGTAGTTCACTCTCAACTTTAAGATAACTTCACATTACACACATGGTTATTGTTTATGGTAATCACTCTCTGAGCATCGACAAACAACAACTGTCAGCGGAGAGCACTTAAATCGTGGTTTCAATTAAATGACACCGTACCCAAACTGTCAACGAACTTGCAAC
The DNA here is from genome assembly GCA_932273885.2 of Leucozona laternaria. Lineage (NCBI taxonomy): Eukaryota > Metazoa > Arthropoda > Insecta > Diptera > Syrphidae > Leucozona > Leucozona laternaria. Next base: position 36,823,693 of record OW026366.1, read on the forward strand.
CCTTATGAAACTCCATCTTTCCATCGAGTAAAACTTACAAAAAGTTCAGTCTTAATTTTATACTGAACGAACCTCAAATGAATGTCACTATAAGAATTATATATTTTGATGTTTTTAGAATATTTAGTTGCAGTTGTCAGTGGAAATCACTAAAATCGCAGTTTCAATCGATTGACACCACCACCAATCGCCTATGGAATTGGACGCTGTGATTTTTAATGAATGTTAACTTTGCGCAAGTACAAAAGTAGCCGATAACTTTGCAATTTGTTCAACCTCAGCTATTTTGTATGTCCCAGCCACCTACTTCCCTCGCCAACGTGCTTAAAAATTGCAAGAAGAAATTGCATCGTTTAAAAGCAGTATAATGTAAACGTAGAATTTATGTTCAGATTTGTATCACTGAACGCACCCGATATCCTACCATACCTACAGCCATTGACCTACCATACCTACAGTCAATTGTCAATCCCGACACCTGACTATTATTATTATTATTTTTGTTTTGATTTTGTTTTCTTTTTATTTACTAGTGTCGCGTCCATTTTGTTCGGGCAATAATTAAAAATTAAAGAAACAAATATAAAAATATAAGTGTTAAAATCGTCGGTCGCGCTAAAAACAATTTGCTTTCGTCGTTAGCAAAAACAATATAAATGAGTGGTCGCTATAAAATATAATCTAATTGTCGGTCGCGTTAAAATCAATTTGTTTTGGTCGGGGCAAAGCAGATTTCGTAACGTAACGTGCTACAACGTAAAGTGCACGACGTAACGTTGCACACGAACGTTCACGTTTTTTTTTCACCCTACCGCCAGCATAGATGTTTACACATCAATAAAAATAAAAAAAGATAGGTTTCCAAATAATAAGAAATATCAGTGTTTAAATCAAACTTTAATTATAACACATTTCAAAGTATTTCTAACTTTAGACAGTTGTCTAACTCCACAGCTTATTTATAAACATTTTACATCGATTGTCTAACTTAGAGACAACAATGCAAATCTAAAGTGTGTATCAGTCAATGAACAATGAACAAGTTGAGAGAGGTTTTTAGATATGAATTAAAAAGTTATCTTGATATGAAATATTACAATTAAAAGTTCAAGTGACCTCCAATATTATAGTGTATTTCTAAGAGTTTGGAAAAGAGCCAAGAACTCTGGCGGTAAAGATTTTCGAACGATTTCTATAGGTACTTTCATTTTTTTCACAAAAATAATGCAGGCCTCCTCTATGATGCAATCTAAGTTTTGAGAAAAACATAAGTGTATTACTGCTTGTTGAAATCAGACAAAATAGTGATAAAGATCAAACTATTCTCCTTTCTCGATACCTTCAATTTCTGTATTCTTTATGAAAAACTCTCAAACAAGTTCGATCTGCCAATTAACTTCTGTAAATTCCGAAATACCACAAGGTTCTTTATTAAGATCCCTCTGTTTTCGCTTTACCTACATCAATTTCCAATTCTCATTGACAACACCTCTATTCAACTTTATGCTGATGGCGCTCAACATAAATTGCCCTCTCGGACTTATTGAAGACTGTGTGAGTAACACCAATTCCGAACTAATGAACATCGCAAACTGGTAAACAAAGTCTCCAGCAACTTAATTCTAAAAAGTTTTAAGGCCCCTCTATTCCATGAGCTTACTTAACCATTGAAAAGTAGTCAACTCGGGAGTTGAAATTTCCTATTAATAAAAACAAAATGTTTTAGGAATAGTAAAACGACAAAATCTCTGTCGATCTCTAACAAACCCAGCAACCTCATTGCCTCTTCACTAGACTTAAGTTTTGTGCTTCCACTAAAATATCGCAGATTCTAAAACCCCAATTTTCTAGGTACATATTTTCAAAAAAGCTTTGACAAAATTAATGAAAAGATAAATTAAAGAAACATTTAAAAAACGTTTCAGAAATATTTCCTAAAAAAAAACATTTAAGAATCATTTTTTAAATGTTTCTGAAGCGAATGGGAAACTAGAGGAATCATTTTAGAAAATGTTTCTAAACAAATGTTTCTGAAAAATCTGTTTCTTTGGTCTAGAGTCTAGCAACATCTTAATATGCAAAAAGAAGTTGTTCCATTATTTCGGTAAGATGTTCTTCAGTGTATGATATCTTTCGGAAAAGGTCAAGAAGCATTCCCCAAATTATTGATCCTAACCTATGTATTTATGTAGGATGTAGAAATGTTCATAAAATCAAAAAAAAATTGAAAAACAAATCTTTGACTTTGGGCCCTTTGTTAATAATGAATTGGCTAAGATACAAATCCGCCGTTGGCTTTATATTACAAACAATACAGATACTGGTGCACAGCAAAATGGGATGAACTTACTGGCAGCCCTGCTTCAATGAAGATGTCTATTTCAAACTGGGCTAATTGGCAGATGTCATAGTTTTTTTTTTATTTTATTTTTAATGTTCGTTGTTATTGAATAATGATCTATTATCTTGTGATCGTGATTTAATTGAAAAGAAAAAAAAAAAACTGAAAATTAAAAGATGATGATTTGATTTCAATGGAGAATAATTGATTGATTTAGTTAAAGGAATGTGCGCATTGAATAATTTTTTAGATCGAAATTACAATGAAAGATGAGTTTCTATAATGTATGTAGGTACCTTCCTCATCTATACCTTCCAACTGCGAGGTGAAATTTTTAATGAATAATGAAACCATTTGAAGTTTTGACATAGAACGAATGTTTTTTTCTTTTCTTTTGTGAATACAACAGACTGGGAATAGCAAAAGATATATGTAGGTACAGTACAATATCTTGAATAATGGTAATCTCCAGAATTTATGATTAATATACTTTTTTTTTCATTTTGGTTTTCGAAATTTTAAAAATTAATTAATCCATGCAGCATTCCTAGATGTGTTGACGTGTTTACTACAACAGAATTGAATGAAAAATTACAAAGATGAGAAAGTTGGAATACGACACTGGCTTTTGTTCGTGGGTTGGGGGCTTTTGAAATAATCTAGTTTAAATTATAAAAACGTGATAAAGGCAATTACAAGAGTTATTTAGACTTTCATTATATTGTTATTTAGAGGTTTGGAATCCTAAATATCGATTCAAACGAAACCATTTTTGCAGTTATGCAACTTATAGGTACATAATTAATTATAGGTACATAGAAACATTATGAAATGGATGTATCTTTTGTGCAGTATACAAATTATTCTGATTGTGTAAGTGGCGCTTAGGAATATCTTTACACAGGAATATGTTTATGTTCTGGCACACAAAATGTCCAGAATGTTAAGTCTATAGATAGTCTATAAATAGAAAACAAATGGCAACTGATGGAAATGTGTGTCATTAATGACGGTTACACTTAAGACCTTTTCAAACAAATAAATGATGTGCTTTCTTTTTGTCCTTTTCTTTTCTAAGAAAAATAAAGTAGCAAAAGACAAAATCTTTTGTTTTGAAAGGGGATACAAATTATCTTAGATATTAATTCTAAAATAAAGTGGCATTTTATTGAATTGAATAAATAATATCTTCTTTGTTTAACTATTTAGACACTGCCTAACTAGACAACCGTCTAAAAAAATATAATCAACTCGCTTGGAGTTTTTTTTTTCAAATTCTGCTGTTAGGTACACAAAATGTATATGTAAAGGGTTTTTCAGTTGACTCGGGTATAGATTTTGGCGGCCTGTGACGGCCATGTAGTTTTGGTGACATATATCAAATCTATTGTTTGTTATTCAGTCACTGACGCCAAATCAACATGGCAAGTTACACGATTGAGTAGCACGCGTCCAAATGTTAAAACTTTATTATATTATCGAAATCAATTGAATGTTCGTTAGTGCAAAGGTTGAGCGCGTTGTACCCATTTTCGGGTGGCCCATCCGAGTCGACTCTTCAAAGTTTGGTAGCCAAATTTGAGAAGACTGTTTCGGTAAGCAATCAGCCAACATTCGGTTCACAAGAACTCGGCCTTTCGCAGAGTCCAAATTAGCGAATTTTCCACCGGGACTTGGCCCTACACCCGTATAAGATCCAATTGACACAGGAGCTCAAAGTTCATGACCATAGACAACGCTGTTTCCTCGCTGACTGAATCCAATTGTGAGAAAAAAATCATCTTTAACGACGAGGTGCATTTTTGGATGAATACCTATGTTAACAAGCAAATTTGCGTATATGGGACGACACCAACCCAAACGAGGTTCATCAGTTGACAATGCATCCTCAAAAAGTTACCGTTTGGTGTGGACTTTGGGCCATCATCGCACAAATTCAGCCGGATCAATGGGGTAGAATCATTGAAAATTATACTACTCTAACCGGGTCTTTTCTTTGAGTCATAAAATTTTCATTCATAAAATATGTATATAATTCGTAATCAGACTTCTGGTTTTCTATACCTTGTAAAACTTATCATGGCAGCTTACTATTCAATTAGCTTTAAATCGTTAATCCGCACCTTTCTATAGTTTTTTTTAAAATAACATTTTTTTCATTTACCTATGTACATGAAAATATGAAAAGATTGTTCAGATGTATATAAAAAACATTAATTAATCGTTTATCAATCAAATGATGAATTAATGTCATTAGCGCAGTCGCGATGGGAAAATAATTGTTTTTTTTTCTCTAATAAAAAGTAAACAAAACCCTTTATATGTACATATGTATAAATAGGTAGATATAGTAATTTATATTTCTTGTGGGAAACAGAATATAAGGAAATTATTATTAATATTACACATAATGACGTGAATTGAAGGGCAGATTTTTGAAACCTGTTTCACAAACCTCTTTGGTTGTGTAAAAATTAATTGTGCCGAAATAGTATATCAAAAATAACGGTTCAAATAGACTTAACTTCTTTTTTTTTAAGAAGAGAATTCTTTACTTCAAACCGATGACACAAACCAAAAGTTGTGCTTAGAGCAAATAGGCTTACCGGACTACGCTCTTCAAGAAACCTAGAAAATTTATAAGTTAGTTAGTAGAAAAAGGTTTGAATTAAGAATGCTTACAGTAAGTTTTGAAGTTGGGTATATTTTAATTAACTGGCTGAACACAATAGACGCTCTTTCGATCGCGCGTTCGCACCTGTCAAAGTTAAAATACGTGAAATCTCGTTAAAGTGAATACAATGGAGACGCAGCCGCGAACGCGACTCTGGGAGTTAAATAAGTTTTAATAATCACGCGCGTGCGAACGCGCGATCGAACGCGCGTCTATTGTGTTCAGCCAGTAAAGCGACATCTTATATGAAATATAAGTAATAGAGTAATCTACTACTATTCTGGGGGGGTAGATACTAGATACACATAATTAATATAGTAGTGGTCATACCTGAACACATACCGTTGTTAAAGAAAACTTTTGACATAGGCGCCTCTCTGACGAATGAACATACCCTACGGGCTAGTTAAAATCCTTGGAACTTGTGAAGCGGTCCACCCAAGGTATGTATCTACTGTTGTCCACAAAATAATTGCGATTAAGTCCAAAATTATGCTTTGGAATCAATTTCATGGAACCACATTCTTTTTAAAGGCAAGGCTTAAATTGTCGAGATTTGTATTTTCAGGTTTTTTTATTTGGGCGATTGTAAACAGCAGGATTTTGTAATTGCAAAATTGTGAAAAACGGAATTTTATAATTGCGAAATTTCATAATGCGAGGTTTCTAATGAGTGATTTCTTAGCCAAACCTTCAATATGTCCCATCCAGGATACCGTTACGCATAAATGAAGACGAAATGGCAGATGAACTGGCCAAAACCGGATTATCACTTGAGCCGAGCCAAACCCTGGGTTCTTAGGTATGCCGTGTTTTAGAGCAATAAAAGAGTAGAATTCACCAGACTTTCATCAAAGCCAAAACGACAGTTGATCAGGAATTGACGACTGTAGGGTTTCAAGAAAAATGGCCGGATCTTTCTAAGAAAAGTCTAAAAAAACAGACTACATATTTACTTAAACTAAGCGCGGTTTAACTATTTTTCGTGGCCGAAATTTTTACTAGTCACAATTCAATGGGACCCCATTTCAGCATCAGAATGGTCATGAGCACATTTATGTCCTATACGTAGATAGTGTCCAAACGAAGAGGTTGAAGAGGGCTCATCTTACTTGCTTTATATGAATGGCTCCAGTCTATCCTAGACTCTAGAAAAATACCAGGCCTTGGAGAATACTTCTTGGAAAAACTAGGCGATGTCACCAAGGAACATCGTAACATTTTTATTTAGAATCGTTCAAGGAGATACCCCATATGCCATATTAAAACTTTCATCCACTCCCTTTCCTCTCCTTTAACATACTTCTCCAACATTCAGAGCCATGAGGAGCACAATGGGTCCATTATGTGTTTTTCTTTCTAAGTTCTGAGCGGAGCGCTGAGAAAACCAAGCAAGGTCTAAGCAAAAGCAGAGTATGACACTTGAGCACTAAATTTTCATATGATTAATAATTGGACGAGACTAGAGACATCCCAATTTATAACAGTTTTTCGCCATTAAAAGTGGGCTTGTGTTAACGCGACTTGAAAACAAACTCTGGGTGCCTGATGTATGCCCACCGGCGGAGGTCCCTGTCCCTGCGGGGCCACATAAACCGCACTTTTATAAACCAAAACTGTTATAATTGCCATGTCTAGAGAAGTGATGCCAGATCGTGGGCGATTCCCCTTTTCGTGGGCTAGATAACAAAAAAAAAAGCTTAAAAGGCGAAAGGGCATTTCCATTTCTCTTTATTAAAAAAGGGGCTTTTTAATTTTTCAAACTTTATATTAGTTTTATATTTAAATGCGGCCATCGAAATTCATACTTTGAAGCAATTCATATTTGTATTTTTTTTCATTGAATGATTTCATTTTTTACTTTTCAAACAAAAAAATGGGAAAATGTCAATGCAATAACTTCGTGGGCAAAAAGGGCATTTTCCGTCCAAGTCGTGGGTAAATCACTTGGAAAAGTCTGGCATTACTGGTCTAGAGTCACTTCCTTAATTATTATCTGTGAAAATTGTATGAAGTTTAATTTACAAATGAACTCTCTTAATAAAAAAAAAATATGTGAGTGCCGGGACTCACGGTTAAATATGTGTAAACATCAAGTTTGTCCAAGTGCCTAATATTTGTTACTGAACGTCATCAAAAGAAACATATTGAATAATTAACACTACATTACCTATCTGTAGGCAGTGCTTAAAAAGCCTAGTGTTGAAAGAACGGCAGCGAAATACCCAGTGGGGGAACCGCTGTAACGAAATTTCCAAGGACTAAAAGGCTGGTATGGGTGAAGTGTCCAACGAAAGGTGAAGGTTCGGTACTGAAAGATCCTGCTATGTAGTTCACTCTCAACTTTAAGATAACTTCACATTACACACATGGTTATTGTTTATGGTAATCACTCTCTGCGCATCGACAAACAACAACTGTCAGCGGAGAGCACTTAAATCGTGGTTTCAATTAAATGACACCGTACCCAAACTGTCAACGAACTTGCAACCCTTATGAAACTCCATCTTTCCATCGAGTAAAACTTACAAAAAGTTCAGTCTTAATTTTATACTGAACGAACCTCAAATGAATGTCACTATAAGAATTATATATTTTGATGTTTTTAGAATATTTAGTTGCAGTTGTCAGTGGAAATAACTAAAATCGCAGTTTCAATCGATTGACACCACCACCAATCGCCTATGGAATTGGACGCTGTGATTTTTACAGCCATTGACCTACCATACCTACAGTCAATTGTCAATCCCGACACCTGACTATTATTATTATTATTTTTGTTTTGATTTTGTTTTCTTTTTATTTACTAGTGTCGCGTCCATTTTGTTCGGGCAATAATTAAAAATTAAAGAAACAAATATAAAAATATAAGTGTTAAAATCGTCGGTCGCGCTAAAAACAATTTGCTTTCGTCGTTAGCAAAAACAATATAAATGAGTGGTCGCTATAAAATATAATCTAATTGTCGGTCGCGTTAAAATCAATTTGTTTTGGTCGGGGCAAAGCAGATTTCGTAACGTAACGTGCTACAACGTAAAGTGCACGACGTAACGTTGCACACGAACGTTCACGTTTTTTTTTCACCCTACCGCCAGCATAGATGTTTACACATCAAAAATATTAAAATAAATTGAACTTGCTACTACCTACATAATTGCTGAAGAAATCAAAATTAATTTAAATAGGCAAATTATCGATAGTGCTGCAAAAAGAGAGTGTTAAATGAATTGAAATAATCAAATAATCTCAGTCGTTGTGTTCAAATTTTCAAGTTGCCAAAAATAGGTGTTAAACAATTCTAAAGTTCCTGTGGACAGCGCCATTATTTCGGGTGTACAGTCGCACTTATGAATGCTTTTTATTTAACAAACAAAATTAAAAATCTAATTATGCTTAATCGGGCATGGTTGATTGGATTTTTGTAAAAAGAAATGTCCCTTTTATTTTATTTTGCCTGACAAAAATTTTCTTGGTTACATTCTCCTTTTACATAATCGCTATTTGTTGTGACTATTCTGTAATTCCATTTCAATATCGTTTACTTACCGCTCGTTTCGTCATAAGAAATAAGGCCCCAGGTTTTTGCTCTGCCATATTATGGAACTCATGGAACATGCTTCAAGGTAGCTCTGATTTAAAAAGAGTTACAAGTTGAGCGATCTGATATGTTTGTGTAAGAAAAAGGTATTTTTTTTTGACAGGTCAGTGACTCAGTGCTCATCAATGAAAAAATAAAAGCGCCTTTTGACATACGAGGTATACCGAGGGAGGTGATGCTAATAAATAAGGATCCGATGGCTGAATATAAAATGTTTAAATTTTAAAATAAATAATGCGAAATGTTAAAACTATTGTTTGCTAAAAAATATGTTAGAGGTTTTGTGATGTATACGCCGTTCTAATATTCTTTTTATTCAGCGATGGAATATACTGAGTTTTCTTTTCATTAATTCTAGTTTCTAGGCCATAAGCTTATAGAGATAACGCAATCGTGCCTGGACATCTAGGAGTTATTGATTAGATCTTTCGTACTTATGTATTTCTTCCTTTTAATCACGCCAATCGGGTCGTCTGGTCCCTTTTTGATACTGACAATTTCGCCTTAGTCTGAAAACATACAATTTTATGATCCCTTTAATAGAAAGATCGGAGGATATACCTAAGCGTTTTAAGAGAACCATATCCGCTTTAATTTTTACGCTTATACGCATTCATCTATAAACTCTCTTACTCATATTTTGACTATATATCTACTCCCAAAATTTGCTATCAGCTCTTGGTCTATAACTTTTACCAATAAGGGCTGGAAATATAATCGCTTGTTGCTTAGTTATTTATCATAAACCTTTCCTAATAACTAACACGACTTAATGCAATTTTATATTGTACATGAACAAAAAATTCACACCTTGTAAAATTATTAATCATACCATCGCTAATTAAATCAAACTTATTTTTGATGAATTTAATTGCCTCCAAATGATATTCTTCACCACGCCCTGTAAGACTATGTATACAATAATTTTAGTTGTTATTTTGTTTTGTCTTTTTTTTTTTTTTAATAAATTGTATGTTTTTTTATCATTTTGTTGCTTCTGTGAATTCTTCATCAGATCTATAATTCTATTCATGGCATCCTTGGATATGCAGTTTTTGTGTGGTGGCACCCTCTTTTTGTACTCTTAAGTTGTCTACAATGTCGAAGATAATGAATGGGTGCCACCAGCATCAGCAGAAGCACCACCACCACTCTAACCAAAGACAAATCAGGGCTGTCATCATAGTCCGTATTCCGTTAGCGCTTCGGAATATATATATGTAGCTGCTGTGATACTGCTTATTGCCATCAACCACTATTGAGCAATGTGAGCGCGCGCAGAGTGAGTGATTCAAGTCATTATTTAGTTTGTGAAAAGCTTGCATAATTTTAATTTATCTATGAGAAAGAAGCTTCGAATAATTTTTTTTTGTACCAAAAAAGGTGCACACCACACTTACACACAAATCCCAAGATAATCATGCAGGAAAGCAAAAACCAAAAAAAAATAAAATAAATAAAAACACCACAAGAAATTTTGTATGTTCTTCTAAAAGTAGTTAAGAAAGAAAAAAAAAAACTTTAAAATTATACAAAATTTGCATATAAATACACTTTGAGGAGAACAATTACTATACCCATGTTTCTTTCTACCCAAGACACTATAAACCTGCCGTACGTTTTCTATATTGCCCAAGAGTCGCACAAGGCAAACAATTAAGATACTATAGAGCAAGTCTCACAGCTGGTACTTGAGATAAAACACAAATCTTAATTTAATCATCTGCCCACAAAATTTTGGAAACCATTAAAAATTATTTAAGTTTTTTATAATGTCCATCAGGCGAATTCTATAGCAATAGCAACTTTGATGACCGTTGTTTATTTTGTATCATTTTCGGAGCCTTCCCGTACTCACTTAACCATATTAACAAAGGTCGAAAGATTTTTTTTTTTACTTTAGGCTTGAACTTTATTGCATTTTTAGTCTGAAATTAAATAAAAGTAGAGTTTTGTTTTGGGTTTAATTTGTCCATTTTTCAGGGAAATTTTAGAGGAACAGAGTCCTAGAATGTAATGCTTTTCTACAGTAAGGCTTAGTATCCCTTCAGAAAAGAAATTAAACCCATTGGTTTTATAACAGACAGTCAATCGGCCCACGTTATATAGGGTGATCAGATAGAAATGAAAGTTTATCAAATTATTATATAACGGGTGTGTTTTTTTTAGAGAACTAGAAGTTGGCAACACTATTTTAACTGGCGGCCATTTTGTCAGCTGTCAAGTGATATATTTTTAATTTGGTTTGGCATTGCAAGAATTGAAGACAATGGATCACCTAGCAAGGGCTAGATTCGGTGAATGGACACAAAACAAAATTGCCGTTGATCCCAATTTTCATAAGCGAGTTTTGTTTAGCGATGAAGCTCACTTTTGGTTGAATGGATACGTCAATAAACAAAACTGCCGTATTTGGAGTGATGATAATCCTCAAGTGTATGTTGAGACAACGTTACATCCACAAAAACTGACTGTTTAGTGTGCTTTATGGTTTGGTGGAATAATTGGCCCGTTCTTCTTTAAACACGATGCTGGCCAGAACGTTGCAGTCAATGGTGAACAACCATGATGTGCAGGAGCTGTGGTTTCAACAAGACGGCACAACATGTCACATAGCTCGTGCCACAATTGATTTATTGAAGGAAACTTTTGGTAACCGCATAGTTTCACGTTATACGGACCCGTGAATTGGCCTCCAAGATCGTGTGATTTAAAGCCGCTTGACTATTTTCTGTAGGCATATGTGAACTCGATAGTCTACGCCGATTAGCCCAAAACGGCTGACCACTTGGAGGAAAACATTCGCATCGTTATTGCCGATATACGGCCACAAATGTTGGAAAAAGTCATCGAAAATTTGACCTCCAGATTAGACTACGTCTGAGCCAGACGTGGCAGTCATATGACAGAAATCATATTTAAATTATAATGCCAGAAGATTATCTTTCGAATAAATTAAATTTCATGTCAATTTATAAAGAAATCATCTTTGTTTTATTCTATTTCAAAGTTCTTTACCTCTAAAAAAACACTCTTTACAAGCTGCTGTCAAAGTTACCAATCATATCTAGCTGTCAAAATATTCAGTAAGGTATGACATTTCATCATGCATCGTTTAACGTTTGCGAAAGTGTGGAAATTCTAGCTTAGTTGTGAATACGCAACGTAAATTTCGTCTTGAGGTGGGCTTCACAACGAAGGCAATTAGGACCTGGATATGTCGATTCGGCCCCTGTCAGATGAATCGGGCATCGTCAGAGAGTCGATCCAGCTTATTTTGAGGTTCGATGTGGACCTACATCTATATAAGATTGTGCTGATGCAAGAATTGAAGCAGGACGACTATAGAGAACGCTGGTGAGCTCCGGATTTTGGAAAAAATATCATCTTCTCGGACAAGGCCCATTTTTGGCTCCGCGGGCGAATACAATCCACAAGTGTTCAACCAAGGCATCAATGCATCTACAAAGGTTGACTGACATCGGACCTAATTTCTTTCGATAGGAAGGAGACCACCGTTACCGTCAATTTTCTCAGGTATAGAGCGCTGTGGTTCCAACAAGACGGCGCGGCGCGGCGCCATACAAGCGACGCAACGCTCGCAGTTGTGAAGGAGACATTTTGCGACTGGTTCATCTCATGGCGAGCGTTCATTAATTGGCCACCGCGATCATGCGATTTGATTTTATCGGATGCTGCGTCAACGCTTACAAGCCAACCACTTTGTATTAGCTCAAGGCCAATACTACTCGAGGCCCATTTGCCGAAATAACGCCGCACATAGTGGACCAAGTCATCAACAATTAGACCGACCGCTTAAAGCACTGCCAGCCAACCCGAGGTGGCCATTTAAATGATGTGCTTTTCTTTACATTATGGCATGAATGTATAGCTTCAAAGTTGTAAAGCCAGAATCAATTTTATATCTTACACCGTTGTTGATTTATTTAAATTTCTTTTCTTATTGTTCTTATCTATAGCCACCCTATAACAGTGTCAAAGAAAGTATATACGAACCTTAGTTTAACAATATTATGTATGCATGTCACTCAACACTCTCCGCAAAAATTTAAAAAAAAAGTTCTTCAACATTAAACGTTTCCAATGAACTCCCATCACCGCAACATGATCTCTTTTATATAACTTCATATATCGTTATTGTTAAATTTGACTTAAAACAAGTCAATTTTAAAATTAGCACTCACATCTCAATCACTAGTCTATTAGGTGAAAGTTTTGGATGTATCTATATGTATGTATGTAAATGCGCCTGCTAGCTTCCATTGCTTTCAATAAAAAAAATTTTAAAAAAAAAACCAAGGATCCACCAAATGCGACCGAGACTTTAAAGATTATGTAACATGATAACTCTTGAGGCTCATCCACATTCATGTCTGATTTAATTTTGATAAAATCTCAAATTGCCCTTAAGGTGCCGCCTCCATTTCATTTCATTTCATTTCATTTTATCTCATCTCATTTCATCAGGTCATGGCAAGAAACATTTTTGTGGGTCTGTCGATTTGAGGCAATCACGGGAAATCTATTAGGCTTTTCATTGAAATTATATAGGAATCGACATGTATGCTGGCACATGCTCTGCCCCTGTCAATTATGTCTTTTAAATCTAAGATTGGCAATTTAGCTTATACAATGTGATATATTGTATCGGGGCTTATATATACAGTTTAGTAACTTCACCATATATGTATGTAGGTACTTATCGGATACGGTATACGGATAGATATTGAAAAGATGCCATCAGCGAGATTTTGATTTAAGCTCCTTTAGGTGTCGATTAGACTTTGCACATAAAACAAATCGGACACCATGAAAACGCAAATAAGGAAAGTAGGTATAATACTATACTGCAAGTGCGAGAAAGATTTTAAGTCTTAACCCACCTGGCCCCTGCTTTCAGCACTTGGTTTAAGCTCTACGCAGTTGTCTGAACCCAACGTATAGTTTAGCTGAAGGTGGGTTCATCTTCATATATATGTAGTTGGTATAACTTGCTGAACGGCATGATTAATGAAGTGGAGAAAATTCGCTTGTCGGTTTCCACACTCATTACAAATCATTTTGGTGTGAAGAATGTTTGTATTAATGGAAGACAGTCAAAGTGTTTTATTTTTTTTTTGCCAGTTAGATGTGATTATTCAGCTGTTGTACATAGGATAAGGTGAATATTATCAATGACAGGTAAAAAAAAAAAAATATTTAATTTTGTTTGACTCTTAAATATAATATGATGCTAATGTGATGGGTTTTAAGTTTCGGCAAATACAAAAATAATTTATCAATAATTTCGCATATGGACTCAAGTTAAATAATATATATTGGGTGGTATGAATAAAGACGAAGTAAATGCCTTCACTGAGGATTTACTACGTAAATACTTATTTTGGTATACATACAAATGTATAGTAAATACTACAAATTAAGTATATATAGGGTTTTTCAACAGGGACGCTACAAAAGTAGAGCAACAGGGACAGCAAACGACGCCATATTTCTTGCCGCTCTTTTGACATTTCTCTTCAGTAAGGTTTGCCATTTGATGATGGAAAGATATACAAGCCAACAACGAGTCGAAATTATTTAAATTTACTACCGAAATTCGGAGTCAGTGGCCTCAACGTTAAGAGCGCTACGTCCAATTTATGGTCGTCATAATCGTCCTAGCAGATCAACAATTGAGCGTCTAGTGGAAAAATTTGAATCCACAGGCACAGTACAAAATGTTCCCGTGCCAGTGAGACAAAGTGTCGAGAATATTGCTGCCGCTGAGGCTTCAGTTGCAGAAAGCCCAAATGTGTCTCTCACACGTCGTTCTCAAGCGTTGGGCATCTTTGTGACGTCGTTGTGGCGAAGTTTGCAAAAAGATCTTGGCCTACATCCTTACAATATTAAATTGACACAAGAACTGAAGCCGCTTGACCACCAGAAGCGTCGTATGTTCGTGAATTGGGCTGAGCAACAACTTGAAAATGATTCGGATTTTCATCGAAAAATCATCTTCAGCGATGAGGCTGATTTTTGGCTGAATGGCTTCGTCAATAAACAAAAAATGCGGTATTGGTCAGGCAGCAATCCACACGGCGGAGTCATTGGGCCGTGCTTCTTCGGTGATGATCAAGACCGGCACGTTATTGTGAATAGGGATCGCTACCGTTTAATGATAACCGAATATTTTTGGCCCCAATTGGATGAAATGGACTTGGAAGACATGTGGTTCCAACAGGACGGCGCCACAAGCCAAGAAACCAAGTTTGGAGAACGTTTTATCTTACGAAATGGTCCAGTCGCTTGGCCACCTCGGTCGTGCGATTTGACGCCGTTAGACTAATTCCTGTGAGGCTACGTCAAGTCTATGGTCTAATGCCAACAAGCCAGCGACAATTGATGAACTTCGTACGAATATCGAATGTGAAATTGCAGCAGTATCGGCCGATTTATGCTTGAAAACCGTCGAAAATTGGGTTCAGCGTCTGGACTTCTGCAAGCGTGTCCGTGGTGGCTATGCAAAAGAAATCGAGTTCCATACATAATGGCATCGAACTTACTTTCACAGAAAAAAGAATTTCATTGATATCCAAAAAGTAGGTTTTTTTTTTTTGCAGAAAATACTGCAAATTTTTCAAGTTTGCTATTGATCAAATTGAAAATTCCATAGCATCTACTTTTGCTTGCCTTTGATAGTTTTGTAAGGTGCAATACTGAGACTTAAGTAACAGTTCAAAAATATGGGGATGATTATGCGGTACATTGGAGATCCTGGATTTCAAACTGTTGTTGGTGAAGATAAAGGCGTCTCTTGTCTCTTGAACAATTAACTCATTAAAGATAATACAGGCCAACGAAAAAAGTGTTCGCAAAAACTTTTGAAACCATTTTACCTAAATGATATATATTTTTGGGTGCTGAAACCGTATTTGGTATTAGTTTACTTTTACCACCCACAATTTTGTCACAATATGACATTCATTATTTAAAAAATAGGGAAATTCGAAATACAAAAATTAAGAAATCATATTTTTCTTAGATTAAAGTTCCCATTATTTAAAATTAAAAGCGAATATTTGGTTATTTTTTTTTTTTGTAATTCCTCTCTCTTTTATGTCCTGGTGAAACCTTTCCCCTTGCTCTTCACTCACATCCCCTTAGTTACAGACAAAAGTCAAGATGGTTATGCAAGAAGTGCTCATCAGACAACCAAGAGTTTTGAACTTGCATATATCATATAAGCGACGAAAAATTCATAGCTAGGGGCTTTCATTTGCCCAAAAACCGGGACAGGAAGTGCCGATCCATTTCCTACCGGCCGACCAGCTCAAGAAAGGTTATGAAAGGCAATTGTTTTCTTATTTTTAGAGTTATAACCAGAAACATGCTGCAAAAATAGCAATCATTTGAATGATTTGTCTGTTCTCTGCATATCATGGGTAATGCAAATTTAAAAGATTTCTACTCATTTTTAAAGCATTTCCAAAGATCCTCGACACAGGCATTACAAACTTTGGGAGGAACCCAACATTTGTCTTGATTACCGATTTATACACCAAAATATGCAAAGTATACTTTTTTTACAAAGTCAGTAATGTTCCTTCAGGTTTTTTTTTAAATTACCAAGTCACCACATATCTAACAAAAAGCGTTGGGAGAGTTACAACTTCGATTAGCCATATAAAAGTTTGAATAAAAAACACATAAGTTAAACACTGCAATGCGAGGTTATATTGACTGGAAGAAAATAAACACAACTACCGACCTAATAACATTTGATTTTATTGCCAACCTTTTAACACTAAAATATATTTCCAACTTAATGATATTTAAATGATTAAAAATATTTTTTATTATATATTGAAATGCAAGAAATTGGTGGGTGATACGACTTTTTTATAATTATTTTTGGAATCAGCACACCGAATAACATAAGGTCAAGTGAAAATTATTGTAAAAGTTTTTTCATCGTTGGCCTGTGTAATAGTCCAATCAAATCGTTGGAAAAAAAGGGGTAGGTTTGCGTTAAATCGGAGTCCAATGAGATTTTTACTGTTGGTATGCGGTACTACAAGAATACTAGTTTTCAAAGAAAAAAAAATTAGGACATAAAATATTCAAAATAAAATTTTCAACAATTTATGTTAAATACTTTTTTTCAAAATCTTGCATAGATATTTTATAAGATTTAAAAATTTACAATTTGGAAGTTTTATCGATTTTTTCCATTTTGTGACGAAACTATGAATCTGACGAAAAAAAAAAATAAGTTTTTAAAGGCTTATATCTTAAAAAATATGCAAGATTTTAGAAAAAAGTATTTAACATTAATTGTTGGAAATCTCATTTTGAATATTTTTTGTCATGGCTTTTTTTCTCTTAAACTAATATTTACGGAGGTAATTGAATTAACACTTAAAATGCACCAAATTTAAGATGGTGCGGCCACCCCCTATGGAAAATGAGGGAGGAAAACTGAGTGGGAGTGTTCTGGTGATACTCCCTACCTACAGTTAAAATTTCATTGGACTCCGATTAAACGCAAACCTAAACTAACATTTGACTGGACTACAAGGTATCAAATTGGATAAAATTTCGATAGAACTATATGAGGAACAGTTAAGAGCGAAACAATAATGGAGTGGCACATATCGTTTCCCCACATATAATAATATATTTGTTGTTGTTGTTTCTAGAAATGCCATGTGCTGTTTTCGTAGGCACTCGAGCCGCCATGTTTAATTTCTGACTGACAACCTGCTAGGGCTGTGTCAATCAGGAACGATTCGATTTTTTTGATCCGATCATCGAATGATTGAACTCACAAATTTTCGTTTCAATCGATCCCAATCTCAATCATTTCAATGAATCTCGATTTTCGATATCAATATCTTTTGAATTATTAATGTATTTTATCGGAGAAAAGAAATATGGGTCAGAATAAGGTCGATCAAATCGGTACAGTATTCGTTAACTTCGGAGATTGAATTTCATCGAAACCAAAATAAAAAAATTGTCTTAGGTTGACAGGTGTCAAAATATGCCAACATTTTTGGTACGGCGGATCGAAAAACGGAGTACGTCAATTTAGGAGGTGGAAATTACCTGAAGTCACGCCAGTTCTCTACGTCCTTTAGAACACTTTTAATTTGACAGGTGTCCAAATGTCATATAGATGTTTACACATCCAAAATCGAATCGTAACAGTATGAAATAATGAATTGAGTGGAATGAAAATGATCGAATGATCGATTGATTAAAATGATGGAATCATTATGGTAATCGATTCTTGAACGATTCGATCATTCGAAAAAATGCAAATTGCTGTGGGCAAAATAACGTATAGGTCCTTCAGAGCCGTTTCCTGATACGAAACATAAATATTTATGTTCTACTTAAACGCTTATATTCTATATCTATTCTTATATTCTACTTTTTCCTCAGCGTAAACTGTCACATAAGATCTAATGTAGAAGATAAACTCTTAAGTTTCGTCTCAGCAAATAGGCCTTAAAGCTCCCAATTCGGATGAATTTGCTTGATAAAAACTTTGTTCCGCATGCATAAAAACTAGTAAGTACTTTTTTCTGTAGTAATTACTTGATTTTTTCAAAGTTACAAAAAAGCAACTTGAAAATTTCTTAGTACATACTAATGTGCTCTAAAACCCACAATTAAGTAGGCGTTAAACCAAATATTAACTGTTTTGAGTCATAATTCGAAGCAATCAGGCTAACGTATTTATTTAAATTGGATTGCTGTTAATACCGACCGGAATGGACACGCATTACTTTAGATGAAAAATGCGTTTAAATTACTACATTTTAATAGGTCAGGCAGTTACTGTGAATGGTGTTCGCTATCGTGAGATGATAACGAACTTTTTATGGCCCGAATTGGAAGATATGGATGTGGACGATATGTGGTTTCAACAGGACGGTGCCACTTGCCACACAGCTAACGAAACAATTGCTCTTTTGCACGACAAATTCAATGGCCGTGTTATCTCACGTGGTGGCGATGTCAATTGGCCGCCAAGATCATGTGATTTGACACCGTTGGACTTCTTTCTTTGGGGTTATTAGAAAGAAAAGGTGTACGTCCATAAGCCAGCAACAATTCAAGAGCTAAAGGATGAGATAATTCGGCACATTAACGACAAAGAACCTCAATTATGCCTCAGCGTCATCGAAAATTTGGACCATCGGATGGAGGTGGAGGTGTGCCGCCGAGGTCGCAGCGGCCATTTGGCCGATATTTTGTTCCATACATAATTGAACCATACCAATATTATTATAATAAAAAGAAATGACAATAATTTCCTAAATAATTTGTGTTTTATTCAAAATCAACATCGGCCCTTAATATTTAACCACACTTTAAAAATTTAATTGTTGACATATCAAATAAAGTTATTTCCTGAAAATTCAATTAAACTTACTTTTTACCTTAATACCCGCTTAAAAGCACGCCAACTATTAATCATAAATTATTTACTTTAAGGAATTTAGACTGAAACAAGAAAAGGATAGGAACTATAATCATCAAGATATGATGAAGAAAGAAATTTTTTAGGGGTAGGAATGCAGCTGGCTATTTCACTAGAACATGGTTTTAAGAAGTTGCTATTAACAATATGATATATGCAAGAGACATTTCGACGATGTTCGAGAAGAAAAAAAGATCTTACATAGTCTTAGGAAACCTAAGCATTTTTGTATATGTATTTATTGATTTCAAAACATAAGTAAATATATTAAAAAGACAATTTTTGTTATACTTTGTACAATTTTGGTTAATAATTATAATTAAAAAGAAAAGGATTTCATTAGAAAAAAGAGTGAAAAACAAAAATTAAAAGGTATTTAAATTTTAATTGTTAAATTTACTATAAATGAATGATTTTAGCTTCTTAAGTAGATCTTTAAGGATTTTTCAAAGGACTCGCTGTTATTTAGTCTTCGCGGGTTGGCAGGCAGAGAATTCCAGAGACCTACCGTGTGCACAAATAACTGCCGTTTAGAGTTAGAGTATTTAAAGCTAGGTGTAATGAATATTTTACTTCTTTTTGATGTCGGAAAAATAAGTTTTTCAAAAAGATACTCAGGATTTTTATTCTGATTCAGCTTAAATAGGAAACCTAGTGCTTGGAAATCACGATATTTACTCAAAGGCATATTAAAGATACTATTTGCATACCTAGATACATAGTCAATACGATTTAAGCCATATACAAAGCGGGCAATATTGTTAAAGGCCACATTTAGTTTCCTGTTACTACTGCTGTCTAAACAGCAGAAAATCAAGCTACCATACAGAAAAATGGGAAGAACAAGTGTTTTGGCGATTATCAGTTTTGTGTTCGTAGGCAGACAGCTACCAGTAGTATGAAGAACCCGCAATAATGCAGCATATGTTTTACCCAGTGCACAAGAAATGTGATTTTCCCATGACCACGTTTGATTAAAAACAACACCTAAATTTTTTGCTGTTTGAACGTAATTTAAGGTAGAGCCATCTAGTACAATATTTGGAAAATATGATGTTTCGAGCACATTGTTACTCACAACAATAGCCTGACATTTATTTGAGTTCAGTTTCAAGAGGTTGTTATGAGACCATTCTACAACACGCATCAGATCTTAATTCTTGCGGTTGCATCTTCAACCATGCCAATGCTATAGCTCAGGTAAATTTGAACATCATCAGCATACATATGAATTTTACAGTAATTGAGGATCGCAGGTAAATCGTTATTAAATATCGTAAAAAGGAGTGGACCTAAGATAGATCCTTGTGGTACACCTGCATGCGTGGGAAGGAAATCAGAAAGTTCATCATTTACTAGAACAGCCTGAGTTTTTCCGGTTAAGTATTCTTGAATGAGCAAAACAGCTGAGCTTTCAAAGAAGAAATTATATCTTAATTTATTTAAGAGCAGTGTGTGCGGAACCGAATAAAACGCTTTAGAGAAATCAAGGAGAACCATCGTCGTTACAAGATTTTTGTCTATTTCGATGATATTGCCGTATATCATCGACTATTTTAAGAAGTGCTGTGGTGCAGCTGTGTTTTGGTCTGAAACCAGATTGGTTAGGGGAAAGCAGTCGATGAGTATTTAAGAAAGATGTAATTTGCTGGCTCATTATCTTCTCAAAAGCTTTAGAAATGAAAGGCAAAATGGATATTGGGCGGTATTCTTTCTGTTTTGAGTTGGGCTTCTTGGGGACTGGGATAACTTTGGAAGCTTTCCATAGTTTAGGGTAACAGGAGGTGGTTAAGATGGTATTGAAGATGTGGGATATATAAGGTGAAAGGAACGGAAGAGTCATTTTGATGAACTTAGGATGCATTTTGTCAAGACCGATTGCATTTGATTTTATCTCATTTAAAGCTTTATACACCTGCATTTCATTTACTCGATAGAAATTAAACCTTGGTAGGGAGTCAGTCTCATTGCTAATGTTGAAAATTCCATCATCTAAAGTCACATTTCTGGTCGAGGAGGAGCCAACGAATAATTTATTCAGTGCGTTTCCATCGCAAGCTTCATCTGCACATTCTGAGTGTTTAGAAACACCAAGAGACTTGATATTTCGCCACAATTTTTCTAAAGTCAAATTATCGAACTTTGAGGCATAAAATCTTTGCTTTGATGATTTGATCTCGATGTTTACAGCATTTCGTAGCCTTTTATAATCAATAAAAAATGATGGAACACGGAATCTTTTCCAAAGCTTGTATGCAGTATTTCTCTTGCTAATTAAATGCTGGATTTTTCCATTAAACCATCCTAGATCAGTATTTTGTATTTGTATGGTTTTGATGTCAATAAAGGTCTCAAACATGTTGTTAATTGCTGAAGTGAAAAATTGTACCTGCTCAACTGCCGTAGTGAGTTAGAAAAGATTTTCCAGGTTGGAGTTAATTATATGGCATACTAGGGCTTGCATATTAACAGATTTGAAGTCTCTGAATAATATTGTTTTCCTAGTTTGAGTAAAAATCACATTTAGGTCATAAAAGGCAATAATGAGATCATGTTTTGAGAAACCTGGGACATAGAGTTGTTCATAACGATTCACTAAATTAGGCTGACTGACAAGAAAAACATCTAGTGAAGTAGAGCTAGTAGATGTAAAATGTGTCGGGTATTTTTGGTTTATAGGAGAGAGGTTAAGAGAAGCTAAATTGTCATTAAAGATTTTGACTTCGGTATTACGAACATCTAAAAGATCGACATTTAATTCACCCGCAATTATTATGTGACTGTACTTCGGAGTTACTTCTTCTAAAATATCCGTAATAGATCTAGTCTCAGTAACATTTGGTGGCTTGTAGATCACTCCTACTAAACATTTACTTGCGGCACACAACACCTCCAAAAACAAGTACTCCATTGTGTTGCTCCCATCAGATGAGGCCACAACTTTGCAGGTAAGACCCTTTCTTATAAATATAGCTACCCCTCCTCCCCTAGAGCCTACACGGTCTGAGCGAAACTGTAAGACACTATTGTCAATTTTTTCGGTCAGCCAGGTCTCGGAGATACAAACAATATCGATAGTCGTGTCCTTAAACATCCCGCTGCATTTTTAGCCGTATCTGATCATTTCACAAAACGTGATCGGTAACGCACATACCAAGAACAGAAAGATTTTCGGTTTCCTCGATGCAAGTACCATTCATGGTGGAATATTCCGCTTTAATGACAGAAGACAGCTCTGGGTTTTGGAAACATTATAAATTCCACACAGTTGCGTACACCCCATTTAGATCGGAATTTAATGACCTGCTGCCGTTGTTGTTCCACATTCGAAGAACAGGGATATGAATCCGGCAATGAATATGAAAAGCTGAGAGTGCAGTCGTCAACAAAGCAGTGAAGTGGATTAGTGGTTTTAGACAAGAGATCTTTTTTATAAAAATGAGAAAAAGAGGCGGAGATGAAACAGAGCCTTGGGGAACACCAGCATTTGTTTTGTGAACTTCAGACTTGATACTATCCAAAAGAACTTGAATTGAACGACCAGAAAGGTAATTCATAATACGAACATGAGATCCATCGAAACCAAAATCACGCATTTTTTTGTTAAAGAGCTTTGCCTACGTTCTGTTACTCGGTTAAACTACTTGGAAAATGGAACAAAACTCATACGATTTGTTTCAATTTTCATCGTTTCTCGACTGATTTTATCGATGCGAGAGTAACAGAACGTATAGGCATAGGCACTGGATACCAAACTCTATCGAATGCTTTAGAAATATAGAGTGCGGTATTCTTAGTTTCTTCAAAACGATGTAAAGATTCGTTCCACTTTTCAGTAAGATATGCTGTCAAAATCACTAGTGGATCTATTGCTAAGAAAGCCGTACTGCCTGTCATTAAGATAATTTCGTTCTTCAAGGTATTTCTTAAGCTTAGTTTTTCCAAGGTATTTCTTAAGATAAGTGTTTCCATAACCTTGGAAAGAAGGGACGTTAGTTTGTATTGTATGTATTTGACATCTCTCTTATTGCTATCTTACTTGAATTGGTCGAATTATTTTCGACCAGCTTCATCATATCTATAAAAACTGTAATAAAATTTACATAGCTTTTTAGCAAAAACCGCTTTTAATGCATTTTGCTACCACTGGGCATTAGTGTTTCACAAGTCCTCCTTGCTCCTTGGTGTGCTTAAAAAATTGATCATGCAATTTTGATTAAACTTGGAAAATGTATATGTATCTTATTTTAAAGATATTCACGCTGTCACCAAAAATCAGGGTTGCAAAAGCTAACGCTCTTTTTAGTCTTAAGCTCTCGTTGATTTGAAAAATATTGAATTCAAAATCTTTTTTGGATTTATGAATTCAAAAAGATTAAGCTCGAATTACTTTCAGATTTGGGAATTTTGATATTGATTTGTGAATTGATAAATACTTAACTCACCTGATGAAGATGGATATAGCATATTGCATGAGACATGTTGCATGTAACTTGTTGGATGTGCTGTATTACACACGACGTATTATGTTGCAAGGGGGACATCATACTTACTTTAAGCCTGAACATTCTATTAACTGAGGTAGGAAAGATCAATTTTATGATGACGTATATGATATCACATACAACATTTCACGTGTAATATATCTTATCCAATAAGCTACGTGCAACAATCCACCTTGCATCATCATACGTAAGTATTCTCCAATTCAGAAATCACATTTCAGGTTTTAGCTCAATGAAAGCCTGGGCGCCAGTCCGCCAAAAGATATGACACAAATAACGTACATTTGTATTGATCTGGACGTGGCTTAAGTTTCCACAAACAAAATATCAATTGATTTCAATAACTTCAATATCCCATGGCAATTTACAGAATCTATTCTTAATAGTCTTCTACTATCGAAACCAAACTGTTTAGTTGCATGTGCGCGCCTGGCCTAAAGGAACTTAAATAAAAAATTTTGGGCACTCCCTATTGCAGCTGCTGGAAATATTTAGTTGAATCGCGAATATTTGAGATGAAGTCTATATCAACTGATGCATTTCAAGTTCAGTTAACCGTAGATTCCTATCTATGAGTACTCTTTATAATCTTGAGATAAATATATATAAGTATATATAGCTACATTGATATTTGAATAGCTATAGAAATACTTCATCGATAAAAGCAAGATAAAAAAAGTTTCTTCAATAAATTTTTACGGTTTGCCGGTGCTATGAATAAATGGATTAAGTTAAGCTGTTATGGGGTTAAATAATATATATATACATACACGTACAATTGTACATAGATACTTTCTGTTTCTGGTGCTAGCTATAACGCAATAAGTCGTGTGCTGTTTTTTTTTTTTTTTTTGTTTAAGTACGTCTACAAAAGCTAGTCATAAATACAAAACAAGCTTATATAGGACACGTACTTGTTCCTGTGACTTAAGGGTATAAAGCAGTCTAGCGCGGTTAGTTGTTAAAAATTAATTTAGTGTCATAGATCAGAGGAAATTATAAAAAAAAGTGTCTATGGTTGTTTTTTTCTAATTCAAATAAATTTCGGCTAAAATAATGTACTCTGTGTAATCAACGAAGACATGCTTGTGGGAACTACATATATCACAAACCAATCAAAGCAAATTTAAGTAAAATCGTTCAAGCCTTTCAAAAAATGTATGTAGTGTTTAGGTATCTAAAATATATTACTATAAATAAGAAAAATTTTGTAAACACCACCGAGTTCTCAAAGCTATAGTCGATTGAGTAAAAATTAAATAAAAAAAAAGGTAAATGGAAATAGACTTAGGCGGAAAAGACTCTAAGGCCTAGGAGCTAAAAAAAAGTCCGTGTTATAAATATGTATGTTAAAATATATATATATGCAGATAGGTATAGGTAAATTTTAGACGATTTAATATCATGTTTAAACATTTTTAGTATGATGTTAAGTTAAAAAGACGATTTTCCAAATTTTAAATGAGTTGGCATCGTACTATCTTTTTAACATTTAAGTAAAGATAAAATCACCAAATGGTAATTTTATCTTTTTAGTATCATACTAACTCCATATGTCATTTTGACAATACAAAATGTGAAAAAGGTACATTATGTCTGTTTACTTTTTTGCACGAACTATCACTGTTTTAGGTGTGTTCAGCTGGAGTTTATTAAGAAAACAGGCTAAGTATGATACTATTTAAAATTGTTTACTACTAAGAACATTTTACTAATTTAGTAAAGAGCTTTAAAGTTAGAAAATTGTTAACAAGTATCATGCTAACATCTGTTTAAAATGTTGCGCCATAAACTTTAATGTAATGTTAAAAAGACAGCATGATGATAACCTCCATTAAAATTTTTAAAATCCCCTTTCAAACCTAATATCATACTAAAAACTGATTTATCATTAAGCTTTTGGGCAATAGGAATTAATAACCATCAGACACAACTTAATGTTAAAATAAAGGATGACCAGATGGCAATGATAATCTTTTCCAGTTGTCATGTTTCAAAGTTACCATTGACATGCAGCTGTCAAAATATTTAGTAAGGTTTGCCATTTTATTATGCATCGTTTCACGCTTGCCAACGAGTGGAAACTATAAAAAAAATATTATCGTCGATTTTGGCAAAAAAATCATCTTCTCCTACATTTTTTCTCCTGCATTTTTGTCTTAGTGGCTCAGTGGCTCAGCGGCAAAATTTCCTTTATTGGACCGAACACTATCAATAAGTGTTCGACCAAGCATCAATGCACCCACAAAGATTGATTGTTTTCTGTGCGGTTTATGGCATGGCGGCATCATCGGACCTTATTTCTTTCGAAATGAGGAAGGATACACCGTTAACGTCAATGTTCTCAGGTATAGAGCTATGTTAACTGACTTTCTGTAGCCAGAGCTTGACAACATCGATATATCTAAGCTGTATGGTTCCAACAAGACAGCCCTACATGCCATACAAGTGACGCACGCAACACTCGGAGTTTGCCGCCGCAGCGAGCGTTCATCAATTGACCGCCACGATCATGCGCCTTGACAACTCGATTATTTTCTCTGGGGCTACGTCAAGACGAGCTCGAGGCCAATATTCGAGATGTTATTGCTGGAACAACGCTGGCGTCGCATATATTCGACCGAGTCACCAAAAATTGGACCCACCGCTTAAAGCACTGCTAGCGAATCCGAGGCAGCCAAATTGAATGACGTGCTTTGTATACGGTAAATATTAATAAATGCCTTTCAATATTGCTATTTTAAATTCATACACAGAAATTCTCTAATAATATCAAAAAAATAGAAACAAGTTATTTTATGACATTATAATAATTTATTTAAGTCGGCTTCCTAAATTTTAAAGTTTTGCAGTTATTATATGAATAATAACTTGAATGTTAGCTTTTATGATAAAGGTCAATGAGTCATTGTTTTTTTTTGTTTTTGTTTGAAGGCTGTTGGGCTATTTTAAACATCGATTTTAAATTTAATATTAGGTTTTACGTTACAGGAGAGTTCTAAAGTAATTTATAAAATCAAATAATTATTTTATTTCTTTTATGAACATTGTTGCCAGACTTTTTACTGGTTTTCCTGGTTTACACTAGATGTCCCGGATTTTAAACTTAAGTAAAGATTTTTATCCTGGGTTTCGATAGAAATTCACCGAAACATCTTTTACTATTTTTAAACGATTACTGCGTTAGTGATTTAACCTTAACAAATAACATTCGTTAAAATTTCAATCAAACACCCCTATAGCTTAGTGGAACGTTATTTTTGCAAAATAAAAGTTTAAATAAAATTGGAATAAAAAAGAAAATAGAGAAACAGACCTGATATCATTAAAAAGACAGTTTTTATATTGGATTCACTCCGAGCTACTCATTTTGATGTCTCTTTATATTATCTCACTTCCGCCTCATAGTGAAAAAGAGACAGTCAAGTACGACGGGGTTTGTAAAAATTTCCGAACTTATCTTTTGTATATTTTTTCAAATACAAATTTGTACTTGTGAAATACAAGTCACAATTTTGTTGATAAATAGAATTTTTTGTTGCACAAAAATAAATTTGTAATTGTGAATTACAAGCCAAGTAGGTTTCTGTTGCACTATAATTCAAACGATCACAAATTTGTATCAGTTTGTGAAAAAAATTCTATAAGTGAATGATCGCTTATAAATTCATAAATTTAAAATGTCTGCGTTGAAGGCACCGCAGTAGCAACAGCAGTGATTTCGAAGCTGTAGATGTGTTCATTGTTCAAGGCAGTGGCAGATTCAGGAAAGAAAAAAAATGTATTTATTGGAAAGCATTCTCTTCTTTCAAGCTTTATTAAAGTCTGTCAAAAGCGTCTATACAAAAAGTTGTAAGCTCTAGTAAATTTGTTGCAGTTGATTTTTCTTCTTTACAAAACCATGTTTATTTTCACATAAAACAGAAGTACAATTAAAAGAAAGAATATTACAGACAAGAGATTGAAACAGTTTTGGACAGGACGGTAGTTGGTAACTAAATTCTTAGGGCCTTTTTTATGAGTGGGTTAAAGGAATGCATATTTCCATAGAGCAGGAAATTTAGAAAATTACAATGACTGATTAAACGAAACATAATAACGGATACCTATAACAAATGTGTCGCGCATTTTTTCAGCATAAATGACGGTAAACCATCAGGGCCAGTACTAAGACTATCATCGAGTTTAAAGGTATTTTCTAAAATTAATGTTTGGGATATGTTTAGATTAATTAAATCTAGGTGTGCATACAGTGGCAGAAGAGCTTATGTTATTAAGATTTATTTGAGGAGAGTCTTCGTAGGCAATCTTAAAATATTCTGCGAACATATCGGATAGAACCTCTGGATAGTGACTATTTTCATTTTTGAAGCTCATGCTTGCAGGATAACCGTCAAATTTTCTTTTAAAATCTACATATTTCCAAAAATTCACTTTTGTTTTTGTTTTTTTATATTTCTTTTCTTTTATGTTCTTAAGCCATTTATTGTTGTCTCTAGCAAAGAATTCCTGTAAATAACAAATATCTGTAGATAACATTGCAACTGGATAAAGCTGGCCTTAAGGCCTTTCAGAAATAAATTTTTAAAAAAATACTACCCATGTGGCCTCTATTTTATGATGATTTTTTTTTTCAAAAAAGTTAAAAGAATTTCAACTTTACTCAAATATCTGAACACTGCGACCACAAGTGAATAATTCTTGTTGTTTTTTTATTTTTATAATATTCTAAAATATCTGTGCTAATAGGTAGGGAATCAAATTTAACATTAGTAGTCGCATTTTTTTAAAAGATTTACCTATAGCACTCCAGTAATAAATTAAAATAATAAATACGTACAAGATTTTAGATTAAAATTTTTCACGAGTAAGGTCCCGATTTTCAGTGGGAGATTAAAGTTAAACTCGAGTTTACTCATTAAATTTGGTGAGTTAACTCAGGATTAACTGAACCAATGCTTGCATTCTCTATAGAGTTATAGCTAACTCTGGTTTAATTCACCACTGAAAAACTGAGCCTAAGATACAAAAAATCAATACTTAAGGACACTTCACTGAAATATACAGTGGATCTGCATAAAGGCGGATTACAACCATACCTATTATTGTGCGGTCTCTAAAGTAAAAAAAAAAATCTAGCTCTCAGTGTTCTAGCGGGAACATAAATTGGAACCAATGCCAGAAGTGATGGGCACTTTATATTTATATAGCAGAGTTTATCTCTAATAAGCATTAAACCATGAACTTTTCAATGAGATTTTAGTGATTTAAGGCCAAGCAGTTAGCACCTAGCTTTATATTCTGGACATAAATTCCGGCGCCTTTGTTGGAATATATATTTTATGAACCGTCTCTGAACCTTTTAAAGTCGGTCAGAGTATAATTCATATGTGGGGCTCCAAATAACATCTGCATATTCCAGAATCGATCTAACAAGAGATGTATACCTATGTAATCATAACAGAGGACGCAAGGGTCTCTGAAATCCTTAGCTTTTCGCTTAATGAATCCTACCAACGAGTTGGCTTTAGGGATCAAGAATAGTCGAGATGTATAATTTAAAAGATAGGGTAGAATCAAGTATAACACCCATGTAAAGCATTAATCTTTAGAGACTTGTTTGAGGGGATTAGATTCAATTGTATAACCAAACAATAAACAAATATATTTTTTCTAGAGAAAGAAATCACATTACACTTTTTAATAAGTATTAAGTTTTATCTATATAAAACACCAATAAGACAAAACCATCAAGATTAGATTGAATCACCTTGCAATCATCTAAATCTGCATATATCAGGCAATCAGAATAATTAATCACTGAAAGAATATTCATTTATAAAATAAAGAAAAAGGAGTGGACCTAAATGGCTTCCTTGGGGAACACCTGACGTACCTACATATAATGTTCTAAAAGCAAAT
Source organism: Leucozona laternaria (assembly GCA_932273885.2). Taxonomy (NCBI): domain Eukaryota; kingdom Metazoa; phylum Arthropoda; class Insecta; order Diptera; family Syrphidae; genus Leucozona; species Leucozona laternaria. The sequence continues at coordinate 36,853,228 of OW026366.1, forward strand.
ATTATTTATCTGCACTTGTTGACTTCTATCAGTAAGGTATGAGGATTACCCCCCAAGTATTTCTGAATGAAATCCAAATATTTCAAGCTTGTTTTTAAGGATTTGGGGCTCACTGAATCAAGTGCCTTTTACTAAAGTCGGTATATACAGCATCAATTTATGATTTTTCTTCCATGCTATTAGTGATATATAAAGTGAAATAAGTTAAAATTATTACCGTAGTAAGACAAAGCCATGTTGTTCTGCTGCTAAAAGTTCATACGTAAGTAAATCTATAGTCTCTTTTTTCACTAAACTTTCAAACAACGTATATTAATTGCAGAGAGTTTACAAATAACTCTAGAATTTTCAATATTTAAGTGTATATTTATACTATATATATGCTAGTTTTTTTTTAAATGACTTTGTTAACGTTGTTAGACTAGAAAACAAGCAAGTTTCTTTCTGCAACTTAAATTAACTTGTCTGACTTAAAAAAAAATCTAAAACAAATCGAATAAATTGAGAAATTCCTATTCAAATAACTTAACAGCCCCGAAGACAAGTCATCCCCAATAACATAAAATAAAAAAAACAACGATTAAAAATTCTATTAAATATTAAAAAAAAACAAGATCTTCCACAACAACACCGGATGATTAAGAAGCCCAAGATCCTTTGTATTTTAATAAAACATGATATCATCATAGTTTGAATAAGTATCTATAATTTAAAATCAAATTTTTCAAAAATTAAATAAAATAAAAATAAAAAATAAACCAAATTTATGTAAAATAGAACATAAAATACTCCATAAGCCAAAAATTCAAAACAAAACAACAATCCCCTCTCTTCATTTAACTTTGATAGAGACACAAAAATTAAACGGACCAAATACAATGCCCTAGAGCTTCACGCAACACTGCACAAAGATAGGTAGATATAGGTTTTAACTACTGCAAATACAATAAAGAGGAAGAAGTTCTCACAAAAACTAAAAATACCAAAATGCAGATTCCAAGATGCCCCAAAACATTCATTACAATGCACGATGAGCAAACATCTCCAAATAAAAATTTTCTGAGAAAAACAAATCACAAGATACATACCTACTCGTAGATAGATGTAGGTACTCGACTCGACTCGCATAATGTTGAATAAAAAAGGTATATTTATCTGAGCCTAACCTATACCTACCTATGTCTTTAGCAAAACAAAAACAATAAAATATTAGCCCAAACAAACGGTTGAAAAAATAGTGATAAATGGTTCTTATAGAAGAAAAACTTAGAACAAAAAAGATACAAAAGTATATTTTAAGAATACCTAGAAGAAGAACCAGAATTATGCCATTTTATTAACGCGTAAGTTTTGTTAGAATTTTCATTCGTATGTTCTTAAGTGAGCTTTTTTGTATTTGCACACTATTAACATGCATGGCTATGATGATGCAATACCACCAACTGGGAAGACGATGTGCTTTCCAGCTATCTTTAAAGACTGAGTGACATTTATAACAGTCAGTCTTAGATACTTATTTGTTTGGATATTGTAAAGGTTAAACTTACCCACTAACTGGCAACTTTTACAATAAATTGTATAAGATTCCTTTAGATTTTGATGTTCCTTCTATAATCGATATGTGTATTTCCGTAGAAAACTTAAATTCATTAGCTGAAGAGACAAAAAAAATTAAAACAAATAACTTTTGCCATCCACTACACGAGAATAAATTATACTATTTTCCAATTAAAAAAAAAAATATAAGAACCGTGTCTTTCTATAGTCAAGATGCACCACACACAAAGATCTTAACGTTTACTTTTAAAAAAATGGCGAAAGGTCGGAGGTTGAAAACGGTTCGAAAGGCTTTTTCAAAAACTAACACAAAATATCCTATATTTACCCGAAAATTGAAAAAAACTAATTTAATACCGGAATGGACTGGATTTTGGTAAGGAAAAATTAAGAATTAAGAAGCTTATATCTTTTTACCAGAAAATCGTTTGAAGGAGAGATATACGTCTTTTCACGATCGTTACCAACATTTGAATGTCTCCGTTGGGATCCAATCGAACAATCTTTAGTACTGTACCATCATCGTTGCCGTCCCAACAAAATGAACCCTCCACATGGATGATGAGTGCTTTGCGGCAAAGTAAAAGAAACAAGAAAATACAGACAGACAGACAAACTAAAGTATAAGACTGACAAGACTGGTCGTTGTTGTTGTTGTTGTTTGTTTTATAGTTTAGTTTAGTGAAGAAGATCTCTTTCGATCGTGTGAGCCATGTGCGGAATGAATGAATCTCTTGTAAAAGAGACAGCCAGTTGTGTAATAATATGGTTCGAGAAATGAATTCGTAGCTTAGCTATATCGGGTATAGGAGAGTCGCAGTCGCAGTAGCGTCTTCAAGGTACTCAAGCTTGTTGGATGTCTGCAAAGTGAGTGTTTTAAGCTTTGCAGATTTAACTATATTACCCTTACCACAAACTTGTGGTCATCTTCTTCTTGGTATTATAGTTCCATCATCAGCAGCAGCATTGTTCATTGATCACGTCACGAGTTATAAAATCCTTTCTCACTTTCGAAGATGATGGGATTTTGTGTGTGCGCCACTACGTCGATTAGATGATTATAAATATCTGTAAGTGGATGTTAATTTAGACAGGTATTTTATTTTTTTTTTTTATATGGATTTAAGCGAAAGAAGCTGGTTTTAGTATATTTAGTGTGACACAGAGATTTAAGATTTTTAGAGATGATGATGATTTCGAAAAGATGTGCGTGATTAGAGAGTTATGGCTATAAAGTTTTGTTGACAATATCATCAGTGAGGGGTTGCTGATAGTCATGGTAGATACGCCAATTAGCAATAACTTGTTTTATTATTTTGTTTAAGCTGATCATGTTAATTATTTTTTATGTTTTGTTATGTTTAGCAGGCATACTGGCTTTAAGTTTTGAACTTACTCTAACAAATCAGAATATAAATACTATAAGAGTCTATATAGTGTTGAAAAAAATCCCGATTGCAAATGTTTTTCTTTTGCAAACATTGATATTGTTGATGAATCAACTTTTTGATTTTGAAAACTTAATCAAGCACTTACCGTGTCATTAGGTCATGCGTTCGTCTACGGAAAATTCGACCAAAAAACTATTCGACGGAAACATTTCCACTTATAATTATTCATCTAAGACAATTGGATGGAAATATCGCCAAAGTAACTCAAAACAAAATCTATTACTTCAAATAAATATCAAAATAATATTTGAAATGCCATAATATTGTAAAAATCAGAATTAGACCAGTTTTAAACGTATTAAGTCCTAGTGCCGCTTGGTGAATTTAGAGATCCGGTACTACTGATGTGAAGAAATGCTCAGGTACTAATTTTTCATTAGGACAGAGTAAGAGAGCTAGTGTCTGGTCGCACGGGTAGACAAACCTAAGCTTAGCATACAAATTACAAAAGAAAATATAAACAAATATTTAATCTACTTTTTGTAGCTTAAATACTACTTTATGGGTCTTAACCTACTTCACGTTATGAATGGGTTAATATGAAAAAACATGATCCTCTAAGTCCAACCTCTATTACTTTACCAACACAGAAAGAATTTTTGTAATCAAAAAGCACTTTTTTTGTTTTTTATACCATTTCACTCTATAAATAGATTTTTTTTGAATAACCTTTCAAACACTTTTCTTTTTTACCCCACTTCACCCTATAAATGCAAATTTTAAAAAAATACCTGAGACCATCCACTAAAAAAAACAACCTTTCAAACACTAAAAGATTTTCTTTAATCGGTTAATTATTTTATTTTTACCCCATTTCAACCTACAATTAACAAAATTTAAAACAACGAAATTCATTAAGCGGGTTTTTTTATTTTTACCCGATTTCATCCTTAAAATATTAATATTTTGAAAAAAATATCCCTAAAGCCATTTCCTAAAAAACATCCTTTCAAACAAACTATTTTATTTGGCCCTATTTCACCCTACATATGTATAACAAAAGCCATTTCCTAATCACCTACAGCGCCATCTGTGTAATAGTTATTGAATTGAACTAGAAAACAGTGAGAAGTTTCCGACTTTTCTTTTTTCCGAAACCTACGCGAAGCAATTACGAACAAACCTGCAGGAGGAAGTATCCAATTTGGTCCAGTCGTTTTCAAGTTTTAAGCATCCGAACACACCACGATCCATTTTTATATGTATACATAGATTTTGTAATATCTCGCTCAAAGTGAAGAAATTGTTGGATGTCATTATATGACATTTGATTCGAGAAGCGTTCACAGTAAAAAAAAAATGTTTTGTGTTTAAGGAGCCACCAAACTACTCTTCCGGTAAGTTTTTACATTATGAAGCTTTAAGATATTAATTTGCTTAGCTGGTGTGAATGAGCTGGTGTGTTTGAGTCATCACATTGCAGAAATGCTGTCTTCAAGCAGTCGATAGAAACTTAAACTGAAATTAGAATTTCTAAATATGTAAAGGGTGATTTTTAAGCTGGTTTGGTTTTGGCAACACTGGTTTTGACAGCTGACGTGTGTTTAGTACCTTGTGTCACTGTCAAACAGCTTCAGTTTGGTTTGCAATTTAACCATGCATCGTCTTACAAATGAACAACGCTTGCAAATTATTGAATTTTACTATCAAAATTCGTGCTCGGTTCGAAATGTTCATCGCGCGCTGCTTGTGTTCAGCGATGAGGCTCATTTTTGGTTGAATGGGTACGTAAATAAGCAAAATTGCCGCATTTGGAGTGAAGATCAGCCAGAAGCATTGCAACAGCTACCAATGCATCCCGAAAAAGCCACTGTTTGGTGCGGTTTATGGGCCGGCGGCATTATTGGGCCTATTTCTTCAAAGATGATGCGAATCGCAGCGTTACTGTCAATGGTGAACGCTACCGAGCGATGATAACAAACTTTTTTTTGCCCGAAATGGAAGTTCTTGACTTGCATGATATGTGGTTTCAACAAGACGGTGCCACATGCCACACAGCACGCGAAACAATGGCGCAATTGCGAGGCGAGTTTGGTGAACAGTTAATTTCACGTTTCGGGCCGGTCAATTGGCCGCCTAGATCGTGCGATTTGACACCATTAGATTATTTTTTGTGGGGGTATGTCAAGGCTAATGTCTATAGGGATAAGCCCGCTTCGATTGACGCACTGGAAGCCAACATCCATGCATTCATTCGTGAGATACCGGCCGATATGTGTGAAAGAGTATGCCAAAATTGGACTCAGCGGATGGGCTACCTGAGACGCAGCCGCGGTCAACATTTGCATGAAATTATCTTTAAACATTAAATTGCAAGGTTCAAATTCAAATAAATATTTCATTCATTTTTTCGAATTTTTTGTGTTTTTTTTTTAAAAAAAGTTCTAAACCTCTTAAAAAATCACCCATTATTTATTAATTTTTCCCAGTGGAGGTTAAATAGTTTAATTTCAAATTAAAACATGGTTGATGGCACCCTAAAGCCTTGATTGTGCAGAAACCTTTAGATTGCAATATCAAGAAGCTTCAAAGGAGATAAATCTCCGCCATACGTTTCAAGCGTTTTGAAAACTCTGATAAAGAGGGAATCTTGCCATGACTGCAAGGGAATAAGTCAACTGATGGCAACCACAATGAAGTTCTATACAAGATGTCAGCTGGGGAAGTCCTAATAAATGTTTCTTACATAATAAACGAAGACCAAGTAAACTAATCCCCTATTTAACAACATCAAATGGCTGATTTAATATAATTTGGGCTGGCCACGAGAATAGAAATGTTTCGCATTATCAGCTGGAAAAAATTGCTTTAATAATTTAGTACTTTGGGACATAGAAAGCGTTCGAGTCGTTTATGTAATTTTTACCATATTCACAAAAACTCAAATCTTATGTCAAGTATTGGTTTATTAATGAAATGACAAAGTTAAGTAGTAAGTGTGGAAGAAGTCATAAATACTCCGCCTTTATTTTTTGAGTTTAAAAAAACAAAACATATGAACATTTTCTAAAATGCGCTCTTTCCAAGACTTTTTCCGTTACTCTGATACGCAAAATTTCAGGTGGTATCGCTTCTTCTGCGGCCTTTTTACGGAAAACAACCGGAAAATAGACCCACTGTTCCTGAAAATCTGTGGGTTTTATCTCTTGAACAAGCTGCAATTTATAAGGAAATATCTTCCATTCAGCTAAATTCTTTTGAATCGACTTCCGTGGCAAAACAAGTTGTGTCTCCTATCCTCTTGTTTAAAGTGTTGGATTTTTCCGAACACTCTCCTAAGCTCACTAAATATTTTGTTTCAGTTCGAGGAACGTCAAAAGCATTACTTTGTTGTCGAAAACGAGCAATCAGACGATTCAGGTTCAAAAAACCGCGATGTATGCGTTGCGTTCAAAGAATTGAACGTCGATTTGCAAAATAAAATTTGACGATTTTGCAATTACTGTAGATAAAGTATGGAGGAGAAGATTCATCAACGAGCTTTGTGGTCCTTACGGCATCGTCAACTTGCTCACAAAGCTGAAAATACAGCGGCTGAGATGGCTGGGACACGTGGAGTGTATGGAGACTACTTTGAATCTAGCCTTGTTGGTCTGCGCAGCAGATTAAAACCCCCATTATAAATTGTTGGTATGAACAAGTTTAAAACGAACTCAATCAACTTGGTGTGCGAAGCTGTAGGCAGCTAGGTAAAGGACCGAGGTGGCTGGAAGGGTTTTTTTGTTGGTCTAGGTCCATCATGGACTGTAAATTCCACATAAACTAAGTAAATAAGTAGCTGCATCCTCTAGTCTAAATTCCTTTTCTGGTAGTCAAATCATTGTATGTTTAATTTGCGCGTAACGATTTGGTCTGCATCATATTCTAAATGGACGAGACTAGAGACCATACCAACTTATAACAGTTATAACAGTTTTTTGCCATTAATAGTGGGCGTGCGTTAACGGGCTTCGAGTGACTTGAAAAAAAACTCTGGGTGTCTCAAGTATGCCCACCGGCGGAGGGCCCTGGCCCTGCAAGGCCGCATAAACAGTATTTTTATTACCCAAAACTGTTATAATTGGCATGTCTAAGGTCACTTCCTTTCTGAATATGCGAAATTTACTGATGTTAAAGATAAACGTTTTTGAGATTTATTTCCCGTCATAGTTTGTTAAATTTTCATTAATATTTTAAACTGGCAGACCCATACTCGCGTTGCTTCGCAAAATTTTAAGAATAATTTAAACAAATATTAACTAAATATTAACATAGTCAAAATAGTGTTCAATAGGGCTAACTGCAATTTCTACCATATTATGTTTTGAGCAAAAATCAAAAAAAGTGGAATAGAAATTGAGATAGAGATAGACATAGGATGAAGATAAAATGCAAAAATTCCGGAATGATAATGAAATGGAACAAAGCAGCAACCCAGAGTGATTGCAATTAAATCTTAAAAGTTAATAATTTTAAAATTTGTTTAAACCTTAACTTATTTCTCAGCTTGCACCTATGCACATTATATAATTAAGAAAAGATTTAGGGCATGAAATTTGTGTAAAACTGACTTTCTAAAAAAACTCTATGGCTGAGAACTAAATATAAGGTTGTGTGTTGACCAAAATACCAAAAATGAGATTTACATACCAAAATGTTCGTAATTTTAGCGGTTTTTCGATAGAATAAAAAAGAAAAATTTAAATTTAAAATTGCTGGCAACACTACAGCCAAAAAAAGACATAGAACTTTCATTGATTTCGCACTATTATTCAGTACTACAAGGTTCTATGTTCAACATGGAACCTTGTACGTCATTTTTGTCACACAAAAAACAAACGCGTTTAAGTAACATAGAACTTTTTTGCTCAAAATTAATCCACATAGAACCTTTTTGAATTTGATACTTTTTGAAAAGTCTCACGTTTTTGAGCATTGACCTATTATATATGGACTGCTAGGAGCCAACTTTACGCGGATTCAATCGAAAACTTATCGCAACGAGCGCCAGTTGGAGCAACACGGAAAACAAGGTTTAACTTTTGACACTTCAATTTTGTTTATATCTTGTCAATATTTTTGTTGTTTATTTTGCTTGTGCTTAATTTGTGAGGAGATGAAAAAGTTTTCAAAAAAATTGCAGAATTTGTTAAGTTAGCCAATGCAGCACAGAACGGTAAGAAGATTAAAAGGATGAACGCAGACATAGAAGATAAACCAAAGGAGACTATAAAAAGCAAGGGCAAGTCGAAGACAACTAATGTAAATACAGGAAATAAAATAAGACCTATTCGGCACTTGCCAAACGAAAGTGATGAGGATTATATGAAAAGAATGACAACCCAGTCTCTTAAAGAGACCGAATACGAATCAAAGTAGGTAAAATCCAGAAAACCCCTAGAAAAGGCTGGATTTGTTAAAATGGGCCCAAAAGAAGCCAAAGAACTTATCAAACAAGCGATAAAGGAATACAATGAAGAAGTATCTAATCTATCAAAACAACTAATGAATTTTTATAAAATAAATTTCTTACTATCCAAAAAACAAGAGGGAATGGAAGAGTTCGAGTTCGGTGAGTTTGTGCACGCACCTCCAACGTTAACTACTCTGCCCCGCAAGGCGGTTCGTAGCGAATCTGTTCCACGGGTAAGATTGTTTGAAGAATGTGTTAATGGCATTTTTATGTTTTTGTATTTATCGTCAGCCTGGCAAAAAAGATAACCTGCTGTTGAAGTCCATGCTTAAAAGTGCAAGTGAGGAAGCGATTCATAAGGTTGTACCAAATGCACCACAAGCACAAAAAACTCCTACCAAAAATTCAAGGGAAAACCGAAGGACCTCCTATCACCAGTGCAATGATAGAAAAGGAGCAAAACAAGGTTAGCGACATGTATGCAGCTTACAAAGAATAAACAGTCAAATACATAAGAAATATAGATCATTATTTTTTGTTTGTTTTATTTGTAACGAGAACGTCATGACATCAACCTACAAATTGTTTCAATTGCTGTATTTGACTAGGTTATTCAAAAATTTCACAATCCGTTTGCAGTTTTCTATAGTCTGTCGACAAATCGTTTGGCAACAAATATCGATGTGTCAATGAAGCGCCCAACGCAATTCGTCAGACATGTTTCTGTACTGCTGTATAATTTTGATCCCGGTTTTCACATACACTTGTCCCAACAGATTTCATTCGTGCACCTATGTATGTGAAATAAAAAAAAACTATATGTAAGATTTTCTTTTACAATTTGTTATAAATGTTACATGGCTTGAGCTTTTTGATTTTCAGCCATAATCATTTCCTTGAGGTCTTGATTGCCGGCTCTTGGTATTTATGGAATCGAAATCGGACATTCCGTAAAGGTAAAAGATTGGGAATTTTGACAAATAACGTCCGACTTCTTTCGTGGCTAGAACTAGCAGATTATTCACCTCGTTGCGAAGGCCAACTCACACATCTGTTTGACCTTAGTCGAAGTTTTGGCATTTTTCTGTGCCCATTCCGGCATTATGACTTGCAGCCTGGGCAGAGCGGGTTAAACCGTTGAACTGCCTTAGGTATTCCCCGGATCAGCTTTCAACGACTCTGTGGCATCTCTGTAGGCCTTTTCGAACTTTCCAAACCTTCATATGCCTGAAAACGACGAGACAGAGCTTTGGGTCGTTTGGAGCCAGTCGTAGTGGTACAGAGTGCAATCGTCGAGATGGCTTTGGTGAATTCGTTCTTCTTCAAATAAGCAGCAGCTCGATTCTTGTAAAAGATTGCCAAATCCTTGTGCATCCCGCGAGTATTCGCGAACAAATCTTTTCATAACAATTCCGGTCATTGTTCTGGAGTGCGGATTTTATTTGAAGTGATGGCCTTAAAGACATAGTTAATGCCAATTTCAACATTTTATATTATTTATCTTCAATGCATGTATAAAATGACAAAAATAAAAAAGAAAAAAATATGTTATTAAGGTAATGTGATGAAATAACTCATTTTACAAATAAAAATAAAATAAAAAAAATCGAACAAACGTCAAACCGTGACCTTCAACTAAAACAAATGGCACTGTGTTTCATAAGTAATAATAACAGATGTCCCTAGATTCTATAGCAAATAATGCTTGGTGAGCCCAAGTCCCAAGAGATGGCCTTGTGAATTATTACTATTGTTTGCCACTTTGCTCCAAGTAGCATCAGTGTCGCTAAAAAGTGGTTGAATCACGTTTACTGAGACATTTGTATGGAAATGAGGCTCATATTTAGTATGTCAATGTTTTTGAGGACATAGAACCATTTTCATAATTTAAAATCCGTCTAGTTTTGTAAACAATGAGACATAGAACTTTCTGGTTCTTACATCAAGTAAGTGATTTGTGGACTATTTTATATGAGAAAAAAAATATTTTATTTTATTATTTTTATTTTTAAATATAAATCATCAATCAAACGCAATTTAGGTATTTTTTTTAGGATACATGCTTTTTTCTCCATACAAAAACATCTCCTCCCATATAATCTCTTCAGTACTAAAAGATGTATATACATAGAACCTTTTTCAATTCACCTAAAGTGAATAAATTAACAATTTTTTAATGGTTTTATGGCTTTTTGATGGTTCTTTATCATTTTTTTACATACAACCTTATAGTTCTCGGCCAGCGAACTCTCATTTTTCTAAGATAATTAATACAGTGGACGTTCGTTAACTTGAACACGTACAAAACCAAGGATGTTCAACCTATAGGGTTGTTCAAGTTACTGAACCATGATTTAATAATAATTCCTTTTAATGATCTTAAAACTCAAATAATCTATTAATCTATCTACATATCTACATCTACATCTATATTTAAATAAATAAAAATGTAAATGTTGGTTCGATAATCTCTGAAAGTTCTTAATCGATTGTTTTGAAATTTCGGAATGCCATTGTATTCGAATATGCGGGTGTCTATATATAACGGGTGATTTTTTAGCTGGTTTGGTTTTGGCAACACTGGTTTTGACAGCTGACGTGTGTTTAGTACCTTGTGTCACTGTCAAACAGCTTCAGTTTGGTTTGCAATTTAACCATGGATCGTCTTACAAATGAACAACGCTTGCAAATTATTGAATTTTACTATCAAAATTCGTGCTCGGTTCGAAATGTTCATCGCGCGCTGCTTGTGTTCAGCGATGAGGCTCATTTTTGGTTGAATGGGTACGTAAATAAGCAAAATTGCCGCATTTGGAGTGAAGATCAGCCAGAAGCATTGCAACAGCTACCAATTCATCCCGAAAAAGCCACTGTTTGGTGCGGTTTATGGGCCGGCGGCATTATTGGGCCATATTTCTTCAAAGATGATGCGAATCGCAGCGTTACTGTCAATGGTGAACGTTACCGAGCGATGACAACAAACTTTTTTTTGCCCGAAATGGAAGTTCTTGACTTGCACTCAACAAGACGGTGCTACATGCCACACAGCACGCGAAACAATGGCGCAATTGCGAGGCGAGTTTGGTGAACAGTTAATTTCACGTTTCGGGCCGGTCAATTGGCCGCCTAGATCGTGCGATTTGACACCATTAGATTATTTTTTGTGGGGGTATGTCAAGGCTAATGTCTATAGGGACAAGCCCGCTTCGATTGACGCACTGGAAGCCAACATCCATGCATTCATTCGTGAGATACCGGCCGATATGTGTGAAAGAGTATGCCAAAATTGGACTCAGCGGATGGGCTACCTGAGACGCAGCCGCGGTCAACATTTGCATGAAATTATCTTTAAACATTAAATTGCAAGGTTTAAACTATCGATTCAAATAAATACTTCATTCATTTTTTCGAATTTTTTGTGTTTTTTTTTAAAAAAAAGTTCTAAGCCTCTTAAAAAATCACCCATTACTTTAGAAAAAAAAATACAGCGGGATAAGTTAGGCATAAAAACAACATCCGCTATACTGATAAATAAGCAATACAGGAACTTTATTTATCAGAAAAATTTCTCCGATTGCCGGCCGGTGGGGTGGGGTGTTGAAAATAGCAATTTTTAGAATTTTTTTTCCGAAGCATTATCACTCATCATTTTCCTTTTTGGAGATAGGAAATGATTTCGTCATTTTCCATAAGTGTTAAGACATTTATCTTAACGGTCCGATTAATAGAAATCAAGATATAAACATTTTAGCGAACCTTACTGATCTTTTTGGGGACTTGTGTTGTTGATTTTTTTTTTCGATCATATACATATGTGAACCTCCATGACATTGGATCGATTGCTTTGGAATTTTGACTCAACGCAACGTTGCATTCCCATACGCACGTATTTTTCTATAGATTTTAAAAACAGCACCATCAGTTGGACGTAAAAGCCAAAGCACGCTATACAGAGATCTCAAAAATCTCAATTAAAAGTAGAACAGGATTCCTCAATAAAATTTCTCAGTTTTGCTGTCAAAATACTGAATTTATTTACCTAATCTCTTTCTGACACAGCAAAGTATCTGAAATCTTATTTTTGAATTTTGATTGCGTTATTTCGTGATCGTGACATTTGTGAGCGGAAGCATTGCTCTGAAATATAATGGAGATAAAAAAGGCATGTGTTGTGCCACCGGAAAAATGAAACTGGCTCAACTTGGAGCTAGCAAAACGTCCTGTTAGTTGTCAGTTAAATGTTTGAATAATTTTCTTTAAAAACTAATTTAATTCAAAAATTATAAATGATGGATTCTTATGCCTATTTTGGCCAATTTTACCTTTCCATATATACTTACACCAACATCATTTACAGCAGTCAGTTTTCAAAGCGATTTTTGATTTGGTAAATTGTGTCCAAAATTATGTGAGAAATAATCGTTCATAATAAATGGAAGCGTTTTCAAATGACTCGGTTACCTTATCAAGCTCATTATTCTCTTCTAAAACGCATCAAGGGATGAAGATTTTTTGAAATATATTGACACAGAATCGTATTCCTTTCGCCAAGCAAAAAACTCATTTTTTAAATTGAAATCAATCTGAATTTACCAATGAAAATCCCCATTACACGGCTACTATACTTGGCTTCTTCTTTCATTCTCAGAATGACATTTTTCTGAACTGTGAATTTCTGTCAGAAAATCACAGATAGTGGAAAATTTTTAAGTCTCTCGTGAAGACTGTTTTCTGTGTAAAACAATGATATTTTTTTGAGTACGGCTAAACAAAATTGTATGGCAGGCATTGTTATATTTCCTCCTACAAAAAACGTGTCCGAGGAATGTACAAAACTAGGATCCAACCAAAAAATCAACCCATGCGTTCAGGCTGAAATAAATTGGATGGAAATGAAATTATACCAAATCGCAAATAAATATTGACTAGCTACAAAATTTTAAAACTGAATTTTCAAATCGTACAAAACAAAGAATTTGCTTAAGTTTAATCTACGCCCAGCGAAGCGGATGGGTAACAGCTAGTAATATTATAAAAAATATTTTATTATTATTATTTGTAATGAGATGTTTTTGAGACGACTTAAGAATTGCGCAGCACATTTTGAAAAGCAGATTCTCGATGATTCTGGAGATTAAAGCCTAAGAAATTTCCTGGGATTCCCCCTTACAAAAACAGTTTGCAATTTGTACAAACATCTTAGTAACCTTGTAAAAATTGAAAAAAATTAAACTTGGTTCAAGTTACAGAGTATGTAAAAATTGTATTTGTTCAACTTATAGAGTACTTAAGGGAAGAATTCGAGTCTCGAAAATGGTCTGTTGAAGTTAAAGAATGCGTAAAGGGAAAAACTATCTGTTCAAGTTATTGGAATGTTCAAGTTATCGTGTGTTCAAGTTAACGATAGTCCACTGTAAACCAATTGAAAAGTATAATTGAATATGTGGGTCAACTTCAATAAAAAAAATGGACACTAATAAAAAAATTAATTTTCTAATTCAACAAACAAATTAAAAAAAAAACAAAAAAATAATTTTAAACATTCTTATAAAAATAACAAATATTAGAAGAAAATTCCAAACAAATCAGTTGAATACTTTCTGAGATTACGCGTTACAATCTAAATATTTATTTCGTCTTTATGTAATGGTAATGATAATGATAATGAAGTAATGATTGATCATAGAGCTTATAACTTTATTCTGTAGTTTAATTGGCTTCGTACATATTTACATTTAAGTATGATTCAATTTCTTTGACCTAAGCAAATATTACCAAACAATTATTTAAAGATTTCTGAATGAATTGTGATCTTGTTGGAAGGGTTTGTGTCTAAAATATTTAAATGATTTTAATAAAGCTGGTAAAAAAAAAACCTAAGGAAGTATTTCTATCTGATCAACTGTTTTTTTTTTTTTAATCAACTTACAATCAGTTTATTCACATCAGCTTAGGGGTCACGGTCATAATTAAACTTCAATAAATTCCCAAGCTCAGATAAAGCAAAGATGCTCCAAAGGCCTTAGGCTTCATTCAGTGTAAGCTAGGTCTGTCATTAGTTGTACTATAATTCATTTCTTATTGGAAACTATAATAGGTTTTCTTTGTATTTTGGGTACACTGTTTGGCTATTGTTATGTTGATTGCATATTATTGTGTCTTTATTAGGTATTTCGCACTATAATAATGGTAATAGTGATATTTTGAGTTTGATGTCACTCTGTAAATACTTTTCTATGATGTATACTTTTTTGTTTTGATAATATCAGCATTTTATATCATTTCTTAAAACAATGGATTTCCAACGAAAATCTAAAATCTAATGGTGGGTTGCAAGTTGTGTTTCATAGTTTAAGGTTATTGGAATAACAAATAAGATTTATTTAGTTAAAAAATCAACATTTATTAATTAAACAAAAATGTGTAAACAAAACCAAAAAATTAATAATATTTTTATTCTTTTTTTTAATTGCAAGGCACAAATATTTAAATCACGTCGTCATATCCATACAAATTAGGTTCAGATATTCGAGAATGCTTATAAATGTCTATAGTATTTTCACATTAAATTCATCCTTTTGCAAATTAAATTATTTTGATTTGAAATAAGGTGAATTTGATTTGCAAAAAGAAGGTGAATTTAGTGTTGAAATAAAAAAAAAAATCGTATACAAATAAGGTGTATACATATATAATTTCCAAAAGTAATAATTCAACACTTAGACAATTTATAATAATTTATAAAATTATTTATTTATTTTCGATGGGTGAAAACGTCCTAAGCCTGGCAAGAGAAAAAAATCTGAGATAAGAGAAAGAGGATTCTCACACTAAATGGCTTCCAAATCGGCCGTGATGTCGTAAGGAGCAAAGGGATGCGGTGAAGTACTTGGCACTTAGACTCGGCATAAAGCTATCTTTCTGTCAACAGGTAAAAGCCGCAGTGGAAAAAACGTCGAAAGTCACAACACTGCTAAGCAGACTGATGGCGAATAAAGGTGCCCCAACGGCAAGCAAGCGGAGGTTACTGATGGCAACAACGAATGCCATTCTGCTTTACAGAAGCAAGATTTGGGCGGATGCGCTACGACAAGAAAAATACCGGAAGCATATGGCGGCAGTGCAAAGACGCGAAGACTTACGTTTGGCTGGCTCGCACCAAATGTCGGTGTCGGAACCAGCCACCCTTGTATAATCGTAGGAGTGATCTTCTAGCGGCAGAAAAAGGAAGTTCCTACGTCTACTAAAAAAAGAGGGAAAATGGAGTGGAAGCGGCAACCTAACAGGCTCACAAAGCGGAAGTGGCAAGAGTGCTGGAGCTTGGAAAGCAGAGAACGATGCACAGCGACGCTGATTAGGAACTTGACTAAATGGAACAACCGGAAACAAGATGAGGTCAACTACTACGTCACCTCGTTCCCTACCGGAAACGGATTCTTCAACTCATTTTTCCACAAAATCGGCAAAACAAACAGTCCAGCCTGTCGTCTGTTGACTCCCAAACAAACGACATACGTCATACATTCTTCACCTAACGTCAAGAACTGGAGAGTAGCATTGGTGAAATCACGCCAGAAAACATAGTTCAGAAGATGTTACAAAGCGAACAAAACTGGCAAAAAATCTGTACGCTTATAGAACATATTCTCAGAAGGAAAAAAAAAAGAGGAGGGAAACTGTTGAGCCCCTAAGTTGATCCCGCAAAGGAAACATGACAACCCCCTTGAAGTAATGCAAAGACCGGTCGCAAGGGGGTGGGCCAGATACCAAAAAAGATTATCGAGGAGTTTTTGTCGGTATGAATTAAACGAGTCCTACACACGAGGATGGGCAATCGGTTAACACTGAAAATGCTCCCGGAAGGTCCTTTTAAGTTTTATTAATATTGCATATTTTATTTAAAATAACCTTTCAAACGCAAACATAATTTTTGAAATCGGATGCCACTTTTCGTTTTTACCCCTTTTCACACTAAAATACCAAATTTTTGAAAAAAAAAAAAAATCCTAAAGCCATCCACTCAAAATAGCCTCTCAAACACAATATGAATTTCTTGAATCGAAATTTTTTTATTTGTACCCTATTTCACCATACAAATAACAAAATTTGAAAAAAATATTCCTAGAGCCATTTCTTACGAAAAACCTTTGAAAAAAAAGAATTTATTAAATCAGACAATTTTTTACTTTAACCCCATTACACCCTACAAATATTTAAATTTTGAAAAAGAATATCCCTAAAGCCATTTCCTGAAAAAAACTTTTCAAACAAAAGAATACGTCACAAGCAATTTCCTTAGGAATGCCCTTTCAATTCAAACCGCGAAGGAGTTTTTTTTTAAATTGAATCCTTTTTTATCATTTTACCCCATTTCACCCTACAAATGAAAAATTAACAAAAACAAATATCCTTGAATCCATTTCTTAAAATTAACATATTAAGCATAGGTTGAGTTTTTTTCAATAGAATATCTCTTTTTCATTTTACCCCATTTCACCCTGCATAGTGAATTTTTCCTATTTTCCTGTTATTCTGCTATTTGAGGCCGAAACGAATCCAACAAATCAGAGATCATTGAAATCGGTCCAGCCGTTCTTAAGTTATAAATGGTGTTGTTAAACCGACTTTGTTTTGTATATCAATGTTTTGAAAAATATGCCTTAAAACTAGTTATGTATATCTGTCAAAATAACCTTGAAAATGAAAACTACTTACCCAATTTTAACATACATAAATCACTGGTCAACACAATTTCTATTGCCGACACCTGATTTAAACTTTACGAAAAGTTTTCAATGTACTGAATTTCAATCCAACCTATTATTCCTATAAAGATACATTATACTGTATGTATGTATTTTAAACTAAAAGTGAAAATTCCCCTTATTTGAACTTATTTACCTCACATGATAACAAATTCGTAACGGGATTTTAAGGCACTAATCTTCCCATAAAGCGTAAACATACATATAGACTTTTTAGAATTTTTCCAATCCTTTTCTATTCTGTTCGAGAAATCGTTTGTTATATGTTACATAATTTTCCCGTACCCTACTTTTACTATACAAAACTAATAAATTTCAAATACTTAACTAAAACATTAGAAAAGGATTTTTAAACTGAACAAATGTACTGTAAAATTCTAGTTTCTTGTTTCCGAAAAGAAAATTAATTCTTACTGCAATATATAAAGGGTGTTTTTTGTAGACGTGTGGTTTTAAATCTGGCAATATTTTTTTAGAGTTGGTTTTTTTGACAGATGTCACTTGATTTCTGCTCAGTTTGGTTTGCCATTTCATAATTAATAGACTTACTCCTGAACAACGTTTACAAATTTATTACCAAAATAATGGTTCGGTTCACGCGATGCATCGCGCACTGCGTCCAATATTCGATCGACATAATCGCAAAATCACATAAATTCGATCAACCATGGATCCATGGATCGGTTTTGCACCACGTTGCCTTAAGTCCATAATGCATATCCTCAGAGGCGCTGTATAGTGGGCGCCGAAGACGCAATTGCTGCTGTGGAGCAGAGTATCGAAGAAGACCCGAATGAGTCTATCCGCCATCGCGCGCAACAATTGGATCTGTCGAATATTGGGCCTCTCGGCTGGAATTTATTCGAGCCAGCCACTGTGGCCACTTACCCAAAATTATTTTTAAAACATATTGGCAAACCTTAATCTTTATAATAAAGCTAAATTCTTGACCATAATATTAAATTATATGCGTTTTATTTCTTCTTGAAACCCATCACACGTCTTACCTTAAATTTATACTCTATCAGCAGCTCTAGTTCTAGTCTGCAGCATTTCTGGTGGGATACGTTATGCGCCAGCTGTCACTATTCACCGAAACAGGGGATCTGTTTTAGTCAAAATACAAATTTCTTTAATTCAATTTAATTTTAAATGTACATAATAGTCAAACTACATAAATTTTTTCTTCAATCTAAAATAACAAATTCGAAGAACAGAACATCAAACCCCATTTTAAAAGTATGTTATCTTCTATAAGCGTCGGCAACAGAAAAAACCGTCAATATTTGTTGTTTACGAAATATTTGTTCCAAAATAATTACGTATACGCCACAGTATCCGCTTTCTAAGATCTTTGACCAGGAAAACCCAAATTAGCCGACCTCCTCATGCTGAATTAATCGGTCAACTTGTTTGCCTCCTGTGTCACCCGCATTTATGCATGTTGTATATGATGGCTGCCCACAATAGAATATTCCTTGATGGATACATCGAAAACAATATCTAGCCTTAAATCACAACTTCATAATAAATCACATCCAATTCAACTGTTTTTGGTTTTCTTTAGGTAGCACGATGAAAAAAATTAATAAATCGTGATCGTTATTGAAGGTACTTCTATACCTACTATCACAAAGAGTTACATGCACTTATTGGCTTCCTCTTCTTACAGTATTCTGGTGTGCTACTATGGCAATTAGGGCCACCACAATAAACTACTACACACCATTCCGCTACCGACGCCGAGGCAGTGAACAATTTAAATGCAGTTTCCAGCAACGAGTTGACCCATTGCAAGACCTCTTCTTCTCGATATTAATCTTTGGCAAAACTGTGCAGCTATAATCAGAGCTCCACTAATCCCAAGCGCTCGCTCGGAAGACTGTCTGTCCAGCCCTTTAACCATATTCCACCTCCGCTTCTGTCTGCACTTTTTATACTTCTGTGATTGTTATGGCTTGCAAGCGCTTTTGTTTCGTCTGACCGTCCGATCTAAGATCCATTACATTCGTTATGAATGAATAATAAATGGAAACAAAATAAAGCCAACTATTTATTTGGTTATACTAATAAAGACGGTTTTAATCAATTGGCTTGTTTTCGATCAATTGGACAGCGAAACAAAAAAATCAGATGAATTGAAATTTCTTGAGATCAAACAAAATGTACCGAAAATACTAACAAGACCGAGGTTTTTCATTACTACTTCTGTCTTTGTCGTTGGTACAAAAAATAAAATATTTCTGTTTGAATGATTGGATGAATTTTGTAAAAACAATGACAGTATTTTCCGATTAATTAATACACACAGCTTCAGATCGCTAATCGTCCTTTTTGGAGAGTTCCTCCACCATTTTAGCGCTAATTTGTTTCAGTTGCTTACGAGTTGGTATGTTTTGATTGAGTTTACGTTCTTGGGTTTCGTCATCTTCAGCATCATCTGAAAATTGAATTTGAAATTAAAAGTAAATGAAGTCGAAGTAAAAATATTGACTAAAAAGTTCTAAGCTTCTGATTCTAAGCTAAAAGTAAAAAAAAAAAACTCATCAAAAAAATAATAAATTGTGTTTAAATTTCTTCAATGCACAAGCCGGGAGGTACTTATGGCTTAAAGTTCACAACCCTGACTGAGCAAAACAAAAATAATATTAAGTACAAACTAAATTATTAGTACTAAGAGCTACTTGTTTTACTAGAAGTTTCTTCTTTCGGAGGGGCTTTTAGTAACCCTGAGGCCACACGAGCAACTAGTCGCTAGCGAGTTGGCTATATAAAGGGTTTTCCAATAAGAGGTGTTATTTTGATATTCAAAGAAAAATGGCATTTTTTGAGATAAATGATCGGATGTTTATTTCATTATAAAGAGGAAGGTATGCCGTTAATAATGGAACACAACATCAGCCAAATGGCCACCACGACCACGCTTACAGGACCATATCCTTTTCATGAAATTTTCCATAACCAAATCGCAAAGTGGCTGCCCTATGTCCTCGATAGCCTCACGAATTCCATCTTTGAGGTCTTGAATCGACGCTGGGCTGTTGGCGTAGACCTTATCTTTCACGTGGCCCCAAAGGAAGAAGTCGCAAGGTGTTAAATCACAAGATCTCGGTGGCCAATTGTGATCATCTCTTCGAGAGATAACACGGTCCGGAAACTTTTCCCGTAAAAGATCGATGGTTTCATTGCTTGTGTGGCACGTAGCGCCGTCTTCTTGAAAGTAAACGTTGTCCAGAACAATACCATCCAATTCCGGCCATAAAAAATCATTAATCATCTCTCGATAGCGCAATCCATTGACCGTAACCCCGCCGGACCATAAACCGCACCAAACAGTCACGCGTTGAGGATGAAGAGGCTTTTCAACAATAACTCTTGGGTTTTCCAAGCCCCAGATGCGACAGTTTTGCTTGTTGACGTAGCCTCCGAGGTGGAAATGGGCCTCATCAGTCAAGATGATTTTTCGATGAAATTCCGGATCATTTTCATGCATTTCAAGGACCCAATCAGCAAAGACACGACGTTGTTGATGATCAGCCGGCTTGAGTTCTTGTGTTAACTGAACTTTATAAGCCTTAAGACCCAAGTCTTTATGCAAAATACGGTGTAATGACGTTTGTGGAATGCCTAATTCCAATGAACGACGAGGAATGGACAAACCTGGGTTTTCTTCAACACTTTGGGCTACAACAGCAATATTCTCAGTTGTTCTTGAGCGACGTGCACGGGTTTTATTCTTCACATCACTTACTTGTCCCAACAGCTCGAATTTGTCCACCAATTTCTGTATTGCGGTCCGACAAGGTGCTTCACGACGACCCAAAAATGTTTTAGTTTTACCAACCGTCTATGCCAAATTTTCACCATTTTCATAGTGAATTTTAATAATTTCAATGCGTTGTTGAAGCGTGTATCGTTCCATTTTTATTAATGGCGTAGTTTCTACTTGTCAAATGTTAAAAAATAACAGCTTCAAAAGTGACAACTACCGAAATAGCCGGCTATTCAAAATAACACCTCTTTTTGGAAAACCCTTTACATTAGATGTCAAATTTCTATATTTGCCTCACTCGATGCTCTACTTTTTTCTCAACTGGCACAGAAAGAGCAGACGAGTGTGTAGCATGCGAGTTGCTAAGATTCATGTTTATTTGCAAAAAAATAATTGAGTGTATTGGAACTCGCGAGTAATTGCTGGTGTGGCCTAGGGGTGGGTAAGCTAAATGGAGTAAATACTATTTTAGGCATACATAAAACTAGTAAATTGTTGTTGGCTTAGGGAAAACTTGATTTTTTCAAAGCTACAAAACAACAACTTTGAAATTTAACGCATTCTTTTCATTTTACAGTTGCAGCATATTTGACGTGAAAACTAAGTTTTATATTTCTGAGCCGAATTTCGAAGCAAATTTTGAATGTAATATTATTATGTAATGTAAAGTTTATACAGATAATTTTCTAATGGAAAAAAACAGCGCGTATCTTGGCATGTATATATCGTTTTGATATATGTATTTGTAAGAAAAAGAAAAATCTCTTAGGTCCAGTTTTTCAGTGTGAGATTAAAGTTAAACCCGAGTTAACTCATTTGTGAGTTAACTCAGAATTAACTGAACGGATGCATTTGATATTTTATCCACCGGGTTTGTTTAGTCAATTCACATGCATTTTCCACCAAAAAACAGCTTCCTCAGTTAACTGTGGGTTGATTTACTTCTAGAGTTAACTAACTCTGGTTTAACTCACCACTGAAAAAACTGGGCCTTAGTTTAAATAAATGTATTTATTTATTTTAAAAATATTTAAAAAATATTCACTTTATGTGGAATATTAGCTTATCTCTTAATAATTGCAACCAGGGCTACCTTCGTGGCTCTAAAGAGCTTATTTGGCTCTTTTTTTTCAGGTATGACTTTTTGGCTCCACTTTTCTAGAATCTTAAAAAATTGGCTATTTTTGATATTTTCGTTGCTCTTTTTACTCTTTTTCAGATTAATATATATACTTAGGTACATTTCATTTTTCATAATTTTTACAATTTTCCTCTAAGTAAAAAAAAAACTCTTTGTAAAAAACTGTTTGAAATTTTTCCTCTGAGTACAAAATTCTTTGAAATCTGAACGCGTTCAGTTTCATTAAAAAAATAATTTATTACCTTTTAGCTTGTCGCCTAAATATTCCCCGAACGTAGCAAAGAGAAAGAATGGCCGCGCGTTCGGGTAACGATCCAAAGCTATCCGGATTGGTTTCTGTTGTTGTAATCGCATAGAAAAATTCAGCTGATGAACCAATCAGCTGTTGTCAGAAACAAATCCCAAGATATCCTAAAATTTTCGGTATACTAAACTATATCCGATGGAAATTTGGGGAACAGCTGATCACAGCTGATTATACCTACAGCCGAGTACTTATGTTGCTTTTTGGTATGGAACTGAATACTTAATTGATGATTCAGAAAGGATTTGCAATAAAATGGGAATCAAATCGTCGCGTTAAGAACTCAATAGTTTTCCCTTGTTGTCCGCCGGGAAGGTATATTACCAGGGTTAGAACCTCAGTAGTAAAATTTCGGAGCAGATTTGTAAAAAAAGTGGAGTAAATAAAAAATTTCTTGTGTAGATTTGAAAACGAAAGAAAAAACCTTCAAAAATTGTATTTTTAACAAAAACAAAATAAATCACGTACACAAATTCACTTTCAGAACTGAATAGAAATTTAAATTTAAACGTTCAGAGCCAGAGTTGGTTAATAACCCCGATTTTCATGAAAAAATCATAACAGGTAAGTGACGAGGCACATTTTTATTTGAATGGATATGTGAATAAACATAGAATAGTCGGTTCTGGGCAATGGAAAACCCTCAAATTATTCATCAGTCACCTTTGCATTTATTAAAAGTTACAGTCGGGTGTGCAATTTGGTCAGGAGGAATCATTCGACCTTACTTCTTTGAAAATGAAAACGGCGTAACGGTAACTGTGAATGGGGAGCGATATCGTGATATGATTGAAAACTTTTTAACGACACAACTGCATGCTTTGGTCTTGATTAACATGTGGTATCAACAAGACGGTGCCATATTGCATACAGCCAGGATTACAATGGAATTACTGCGAACCCTCTTTCCACAACAAGTTATTTCAAGTAATGGTGATGTTGATTGGCCTCCACGGTCACCTGCTTTTACTGCTCCGGACTTCTTTTTGTGGGGATAATATCTGAAAAGCAAGGTTTATGAAAACAAACCAGAAACGCTTGAGCAACTCAAACAAAATATTCTTGATGGAATTAATGAAATCCCGCGTGAAATGTGTGGGAATGTAATGAAAAATGTGCTCAAAAGGGCTCGCATTTGTGAGACTAACAGAGGCGGATATTTATCTGATATTGTATTCCATACATAATTGCCGACATTAAATAAGCATTTATCAATATAAGATCCATTCTCTTTCATTTAAACAAAAATTATAAACAAACAAAGTAGTATACCTTCCCGGCGGACACCCTGTATTAGCTGCCTTGTCTTTTGACAGCAAATGTAACCTATCCGGTTTTGGTCGTTTGAAAATGAATCGGATACTTATGCATCTCAGTTAGCCTATCGGACTATGGCCAATGAGATGGAAGTGCCATATTTCAGATTTAACTTTCAAATGGTTGTCTGTTGTATTTATTTTTTTTAGAACTGTTATTTTTTGTAAGTTTTTTGTTATTTTTTCACTTCAATTTTGAAAAAGATATTTTTTTTGGATTTTTAAAAACGTTTGAGTATTTTTTTTTGACAACTCGATATTTCAAAAACGACTTGGTCGATTTTTATTAAATTAGGCCAAAAGAATTTTTTAAAATTATCTAAAAGATTTTGGACAAAAATTATTCTTACAATCAAAAATAACCGTTTATTTTTTTGCTTTTATTTATTTGCTCAAAAAAGACTCCTACCATTTTGACAAAAAAAATTTTGTATCAAAATTAGTAAAGTCTAGCATTTAAAATTATTGAATCTTACATTGAACTATTACAGTACCTATGTGTCATAGGTCTTTTTTTTTATTTTCAACTTTCTGATTATTTGACTTATCGATTAAAACAAAATTTTGTATACACAAGCTTGTAATAAATTTAAACAAAATTGAATATCAAAACTTTCCAAAATATTTATTTTGAATTTTAGAAAATATTTCAAAAATATTTTTTGAAAATTCGGTTATTCGAAAATGGGTGGAAGATTTTTTTGTAAAATTAAATTTTTAACTCCACATTAATAAATAGATACTTAAAATTGGCCTCCCAATTTTTTTCTTAAAAATGTTAACGAAATTTTATACCTATACACATAAAATATTAATTATTTTTAAAAAAAATTTCTCATGAACAAAGATTTATTTACATAAGATGGTGTACATCCCGTTGGGTTAAAAAAAAAGTTTCAGAAGTATTTTAATCAATTTTTTTCTAATTTTGTTGATTTAAAACAATTTTCGAGTTAAAATATTATAATTTCCTTGCATATTTATGTGCAACATGGGGCTATATTGTTAATTTGTATATACTCACATAATACTGCCTGCAACTTCACTAAGTTTTAACAAATGGATAAAATATAGGCTCTCATAACTAATTTATTTCAGACTTAAGAACCACAGTCTGATAGCATGTCGCACATAAGAGAAAGTTCATGCGACCCAGTTGTGCATATTTTATATTTTGGGGACGTTTTTAGCGGTGACTCTTTTCTCTTAAAATACTCTTTTTATTGGGTCTTTCTCAAAATCTGAAAAGGTAGCCCTGATTGCAACGAAAAATGTCTCATACTTATTTTGTAGCGGAACGCAAGCTAACTTTATACTATCATCACCTACATTGGTATGGACCTGATCACGTGACTTTGGTAGCGCAATGCGTATAGTGCATACAGTGCTCTTAAAACGCTCTTAAAACGCTTGGTCTATATGCCAGGCAAAAAAAGTAAAAATTGCTGTTTCGTTCACAACCTTCACTATCATCAAGTCAATGAGACTGACGAAGAGTGTAGCCAGCGTTTGGAGGAAAATCGAATAAGAATTTTTGAAGCGCGATTGAGTTGAACTCGCTCAGTTGGAGCTTACACAAACACGACCAAACGTATGACAATTCGATATGAACGTTCGGCGTTCAGCAGTCGATTACGCCGTGGATGTATAAGTCAACTTTGAAAACAATGACGACTGATTGTCAAATGTCAACATTGCCATGTTTTTAGGTTTCGACAAAAACCCCACAGACCCAGATTAAATTCAGGCGTTTCCAGCCGGGTTGACTCTCTTGCGATGACCAGTACCGCTGATCGGAGCCGAATCAACATTTCTGGGTGTTCTTTGATACTGGCCGCTATGGCGGCTATGTTTATTTATTGCTTCATCACGCACAAATCTGTGTCTGGTTGGTGCTTAAGATCAAAAAGAGTGAACTCACGCTCAAACGGTGTGTAGAATTGCCTGCATGCTGATGAAATGGCAAACTTTACTAAATATTTTGACAGCTGGATGTCATTGGTAACTTTAACAGCTGCTGAAACATAACACTTGGAATAAACTATCATTGCTATCTGATGGCTACCCTTTACTATTGATTGAAGCAACTTGATTTATGATTTGATGGAATGGCTTTAAAAACAGACTTTAGGATTTATTGTTAGTATTGCCCTTGTTTTGTATAATAGTTTTTTTTTAAATTTAAAACAGTATTTCCAAAAATTTCCCTCCCCGCATAAGCAGGGGGAAATAGACTACTCCGATTTTGTTCTTGTGTTGTTGACTCATCTTCAGGGTTGCCAGTTTAGGGTTTTCCCCCTAGATTTAGGGGCTTTTTTTGTCATTGGGGGGTTATCTGGGGGTACTAGATGTTTGGGAGGAAATCTGGGGGGATTAATTCAGAGCTAAGAGATTGAGAGATTGTAGGTATTGAAACAGCTGACAGTATTCTACGAGTTAAATATTCCTTACATTCTGGGTGTCAGAATTTTACACCAACAGAAGAAATGCAGAAAACTTTAATAAGTAAGACAATGTATCAAATCGACGCGACAGCCAAAACGAAGATGACGATAATGTATAAGAACTTTTTTAAAGAAGTGCAAAACATAAATTGTAATTCCTTTATATTTTTATTTTTATATTTATTTCTGGTGAGTTAAACCAGAGTTAGATATCTCTAGAACAAAATTAACCCACAGTGAACTGAGGAAGAAGTTTTTCGGTGGAAAATGTATGCGAAAAGCATCTGTTCAGTTAATCCTGAGTTAACCCACTAAATATGATGATTTAACTCGTGTTTTACTTTAATCGCGCATTGGAAAACTGGACCTAAGGGCTTGTTTCACAATATCTGATTAAAGTTCTAAATAAGCAATTTGGAACTTTTTAGTCAATTATCTACCTCCCTTATGTTTCACAATATCTAAATAGTATATCCTATAACTTATACTTAAAGTTCAAAGTATTTTAATGGCCCCGATTAAGTGTCGATTAGGATTAGCAAATTTATGTACTTGGCAATTTAAATATTATTAATATTTTTTTCCAGTTTTCATCAGTCAAAACTATTTTGACTAGAAAACTAGAACATCTAATTGACACATATGTAGGTACATTTATTATTTCGAAAAAATGTGAAACGCTAAGTTTTTTACTGGGAGGATTTAATTTGTGGATAATAAAAATGTCGATTAAATAATCAGAACTTTATACTCACACATTGTGAAGAAAACTCTTAACAAATTGCTTCTTTTATCACTAAGTACCTTTTTTTTAACGTAGCTGTGTGAATTAATTAAATTTAAAATTAAAAACAAATTTAGGAGCTGTGAACAATTTGGAAACTCAATTTGTTTTTGTAATCAGGGGGGTTTTTAAATTTTTCTGGGGAAACATTTTTTTTCAT
The DNA here is from genome assembly GCA_932273885.2 of Leucozona laternaria. Classification (NCBI taxonomy): domain Eukaryota; kingdom Metazoa; phylum Arthropoda; class Insecta; order Diptera; family Syrphidae; genus Leucozona; species Leucozona laternaria. Next base: position 36,880,314 of record OW026366.1, read on the forward strand.
CTGGCAACACTGCTCATCCTACACGCTCTTGTTTTTTGTTGCATCTCATATGCGAATCACTTGACAAAACACAATTTATCCCAGAGCTGAAATTATGGATCTTATGAGACAACATTATTGCAGTATTTCATGGAAATAATTATTCGATAACCCATTTATTGTTTAAGAGTATGATGTTGCATTTTGATTTAGTTTAATGGTTAGAGAACCCATAGAAAATTTTGATAAGCTATGTTAAACCGTTTCGCAACTTAATCCTAGTACGCTGCTGATGCGAAACAAAATTTGTCGGTAGTCTCCAACACGACAGCGAAATGCTTAAGAAAACCACAGCGAAAACATGACAACTGAAAGCGTCACTAATTGCAAAAAAAAAAAAAACAAACACGAACGCAAAAAAATCATAGAAAGCCATGTTGTACTGAAATATCCAACAAATAAAGGGTTTTTCAACAGGGACGCTACAAAAGTAGAGCAACAGGGACAGCAAACGACGCCATATTTCTTGCCGCTCTTTTAATATGTCTCTTCAATAAGGTTTGCTATTTCATGATGGAAAGATTTACGAGCCAACAACGAGTCGAAATTATTAAAATTTACTACCGAAATTCGGAGTCAGTGGCCTCAACATTAAGAGCGCTACGTCCAATTTATTGTCGTCATAATCGCTCTAGCAGATCAACAATTGAGCGTCTAGTGGAAAAATTTGAATCCACAGGCACAGTACAAAATGTTCCCGTGCCAGTGAGACAAAGAAGTGCTCGTAGTGTCGAGAATATTGCTGCCTCTGAGGCTTCAGTTGCAGAAAGCCCAAATGTGTCTCTCACAGGTCGTTCTCAAGCGTTGGGCATCTCTGTGAAGTCGTTGTAGCGAATTTTGAGAAAAGATCTTGGCCTACATCCTAACAAGATTTAATTGAAGCAAGAACTGAAGCCGTTTGACCACCAGAACCGTCGTATGTTCGTGAATTGGGCTGAGCAACAACTTGAAAATGATTCGGATTTTCATCGAAAAATCATCTTCAGCGATGAGGCTCATTTCTGGATGAATGGCTTCGTCAATAAACAAAATTTGCGGTATTGGTCAGGCAGCAATCCACACGTACTCCATGAGTCATCATTGCATCCCAAAAAAATTACGGTTTGGTGTGGTTTATGGGCTGGCGGCGTCATTGGGCCGTGCTTCTTCGGTGATGATCAAGACCGGCACGTTATTGTGAATGGGGATCGCTATCGTTCAATGATAACCGAATATTTTTAGCCCCAATTGGATGATATGAACTTGGAGGACATGTGGTTCCAATAGGACGGCGCCACAAGCCACACAGCGAATGTCACAATCAATTTATTGGAAACCAAGTTTGGAGAACGTGTTATCTCACGAAATGGTCCAGTCGCTTTGCCACCTCGGTCGTGCGATTTGACGCCGTTAGACTATTTCCTGTACGGCTACGTCAAGTCTATGGTCTAAACCAACAAGCCAGCGACGATTGATGAACTTCGTACGAATATCGAACGTGAAATTGCAGCAGTAAGCTTCATGGACTTGTGCAAGCGTACCCGTGGTGGCCATGCAAAAGAAATCGATTTCCATACATAATGGCATCAAACGTACTTTCACACAAATAAACAATTGTATTGATATCCAAAACAGTTTTTGTTTTATTTAAAAAAAAACTTTTGTAGCGTTCATATTGAAAAACCCGATACAAACACAAAAAACTTCAAATGTCACTTTTCCGCACACAATTAATGATCCGCGCAAATAATTAAGTGCGAAAAAAGAACGGAGACCTCTCCAAATAATCTGCTACAATTATCAATTTTGTTCATCGAATAGCGTACTTCAAAACGAAAAGGAGGACGAAATTTTTCGTTTATGATTTCGTTGTGTCATTTTTGAATAGAATTTTTCGTTTTGCATCAGCAGCCCGTTTGCTGAAACGAAACTTAAAAATGTATGTTCAACATATGAGCTTATGTGGCAGTTACGCCACATATCAGCGTTACGTTTCATATCAGCAAACAGCTCTAAAGCCCAGTTTTTCAGTGGTGAGTTGAACCAGAGCTTGCTCTAGAAGAAAATTACGCCACAATAAATTGAGAAAGCAGTATTTTTGTGGATAATGCATGCGGAACGACTAAACAAACTGGGTGCACAAAATATCAAGTTAATCCTGAGTAAGCTCGAAAAATTTGATGAGTTTACTCGTGTTAAACTTTAATCTCGCACTGAAAAACTGGGCCATAGTGACTTATTAAAGTTTATAACAACTGTAAAATGTGCTACACAAACGAATTAAAAACAAAACAATAGGGGTATTCATGCAATGTCGTATTTGCCTAGTAAACCTCGTAAACTGCATAAGTTTATGACCTCGTAAATCAAATGTCAAAATTTGTATGGAAAATTATATACGCGAGCAACGTAATAAGGATATACACAAATTGCTTTATAGGTGCGTTCATGCAAAGTGAAGCATACATTTACGCAAATACGAAGTTAGTAAATATATCTCATTGCATGAATACCCCTAATGTAATTTACCTGACTCTTTTTCAGACCAATCATCTTCAACATCAAGACCACTTAAAAACAATTCATGATATTCCTTTTCTAAACCGATTCCTTCTTCCTTGCTTAATTGTTCTTTGTAGACAGCCATGACAGCACTGACTCTTTTTTTGAAATTTTGTAAAAGAGCATCAACTAAATTAATAAAATACATACAAAGAAATAGGTTTAGTTTAATATAATCATTAGAAATTCAGTTTATTACTATTTTCTTCATAGCCATCTGGAGGAAAAGCTTTCATAGTTAGGTTTTCGAACTTCAGTAGGGGAAGTTTTAAGTGCGATGTTGGAAACTTTGTTTTCACTGATTTGTTTGAACGCAGCACATATCTTAAGATTTCATTATAATTCCACAAAACATATCTGAAAAAAGTATTTTTTTTTTAAATAAAGTACTAACTATGAGAACTGAATGCTTAACTGACTGATGAAAAATTAGCCATTAGTTAATTTGTTTGAAAATTCAATTAAAAAAATTATCCAACAGCCTCTATCTAACCAGTAGATACCAATAAAAGATTTGTTCATTATACAAGCATTACTTTGAAAAACACTAATTTTTAGGACTTTAATTAATATAGCTTTTCCAAAAGTTAATATCTTCCAAATTGTCATCATTATTCCGTCTATAGAAATTTTTAGCCAAGTCCCAAACAATATATTGGGTCTTGTGAATGAAAAAAAAGCTAAAGCTAAAACTTGGATATTTAAGTAAAAGGTAGATTTTTGGTGAATAAGAATAAGCTTCAACTAGCTAGTTAAAGATGTCTTTTAGTAATAGCTATTTTAAAACAGCCAACGCTAAATTCATTTAGTTCTAACTTGTTTTTTCCAACCTAAGCTTCAATTTGTGTGCATAAAAATAGTTTAAACTAGCATATTATAGTTAAAGCTATAAAAAAAAAACAAGATTTTTTTTACTTGTCTAGAAACCTTTGACTAGTTCTTATTTTTCGTATTGTTTTTAGTTATAGTGGGAATATGGGTGAGCTTATAAAATTGTATAAAAAACGGTTGGAAATTAGTGATGAGGATTATCATAGTTTATTTCGGTTTTAAAAAGAAAATGTTCAGTTGCTTTCTTATTAATTTTTAGGAGATTCAACAGAGCTTAGAGGAGGTGCACTGACCTCTGAAAAGAGAATGCAGATATTTTTGAGATATCTGTGTGAACCTGGATTTCAATGCGGTGTAGGACAAGATCTTGGAGTTGAATGCTCTTCTGTATGGAAGACTGTTAAGCACGTGGCCACCAAGTTATGGAAAAGGCTCACATTCATATTAGATTTCCGTCACAGAGAAATCGAAACAGAAAAGGCCAAATGGGCGAAAAAATAAACGTTTCCCGGAGCTTTTGGGGTAATAGACTGTACCCATATTGCTATCTCCAAACTCCCAAGATTTTCTGATGAATACATTAATCGGAAAGGCTTCCACAGCCTAAATGTACAAGCCGCATGCAATGCAGCCGAAGAATTCACAAGTGTGGACGCCCAGTATGGCCAGGGTCAATTCACGACTCATGGATCTTGAAAAGATCATCAATTTATGCATCTATGAACGAGAATTTTCACGTAAATGCTATTATTCTTGGAGATTCTGGGTACGGAATCACCCCTTGGCTTCAAACACCTTTCAAAATTCCTCAAACAGATACAAAAAAAAAATTACAATGAAGTATTCTGCCGACAGCGCGTTATAATGGAGAGATGTTTTGGCCAAGTGAAGCAGAGGTTTTCATGTCTGCAATACAAAATGAACGTTGCAACAAGCATTGTTCCCCCCTTGTCATTTGTTGCTGCGTGCACCACAAGATGGCACCACGATCGTCAAGCTTCTTCCCTGCCAGATAGACCAGACAGACAACAAAAACAACCACTAGATGAAGACTAAATTGGTGATAACAACTCAAGCGAAATAAACCTTCGTAGACGAGGAAAGCAGAGCAGAAATTGAATAGATTCAGCAAAGACTGACGGACAAAATGATAAAAAAACCAATGCTTGTCCTATAGAACAGATAAAAATGTATGCCAAAACAAAATGCACAACAACCTTCCATTTTAATTCGGTCTATATAAAAACAGTTCTAGCTTAAGCTATCTAAGTCAAAACATGTGAATAAAAAACCGATATCTTAAATAACGAAGCTAAAGCTAGAATTTTCCAGCTCAAGCTATTAAAAGTTACCATTTTTGTATTCACATGAAACAAGGCTTAAGCTAGAACTGTCTAGCTTTAGCCGCTAGTAAAAGCTATCACTACTTGGCTTTAGCTTCCTTTAAAAACAAGACCCATTATATATGTACATAATGCCAAATGTGGATAATCTAACCTTATCAACAAAAAGATTTCCCCTCGGTCTTTAAGATATGCAACAGCTTCTTGCTCAATAAGTTTTTCCTGTTTAATTTGATCCTTTAGATTCTTTATTTTTTCCAGTCGTCTGGAATTAACGAAAATAAAAAAAAAATATTAAAAAAGTTATTAACGAAAAGTTTAATTATCTTACTCAGACTCCTCTTTTGTTAAATTGTGCTCCAAAATTCCTCTCATTACATCAGCTCGTTCAAGTTTCTTTTCAGTTAACTGATGGACAACCATATCACCATCCAGGACTTTATGCAATCTCTGATTATCATCAATTTGTTTCTTAATTCTAGAAACCAACTATTGTCATCTGAATCACCTATTTTGCATAACCTCTCACCTTGGATAAACTTCTGTGGCCTTGGAACACAATGTGGCAAATTTCACCCGTTTAATTGTTGCCTCAATCGACTCTAGTTCCCACTTAAGTTCCATCATACTAGGAGTCTCTCTAACGTATCGTTTGAAGTAATTTACTGTTCCCTTCATAAAAAAAAAAAAATTAAATAAAACAGAAAAAATGGGAAAGGTTTGTTAAATTTCTTGAAAAGATAATTATAGAGCACTTAGGCTTGGAGTATGGATATTCCATACCTCTCCTTTGGCCTGTAACTTTCGCAAATCAGCCTGACGTTGTTGGGATCGTTTTTTATAATTCTGTACCCATTGCAATTTGGATGAAATATTCCGACGAGCTTTGTCCTCTAGTTTCTAGAGAATAAAAAACAACACCAAGCCCACATCATCATTACATATTTCTTAAGCTAACAATTAAAATGCAAAGTTGTTCCGAATGGAATAAGCGCCTTCTCACCCGATGCTGCTCAGTGATCTCTTGCAATTTAGTAATGGCTGGCAGTCCGAGCTCGATTATGTAATTTGTAAACTGCGTCTGATTGTCGATGTCTTTCTGGAGTGATGTTAAGATTGGTTCATAATAGATTTCATCGTTTATTAGAAGCTTGATGATTCGTTTATAGGCGTCATTTAGGGTTGTAATGGCGTTAAGGCGTACATTGGAGCATTCAATTTTGTTGCGGATTTGCTTGGACTGGACCTCTTCTTCAAGAACGAATTCATTTTGATATTTTATTCGGTTCTCCAGATTGGACTTTTCAATCTTAAATTAAATGGATTTGCAGTTAAACGAATATATTTTATGGTAACTAGCGGAGCCGAGCTAACGTTGTGTCGCTATGTACACTATAGGTATCTAGAAATTATGCCTTTTTAAATAAATGTAAAATATAATAAAATAGATTTTTCTCAGAATGAATTTTATTTTTTCAAATTGAAAATGCAAAATAGAAATAAAATATAATAAAAGCGTGGGAGTGGTAGTGGTAGTAAGCGGGTTCCCATCAAAGATATTATACATCATGTTATAAATACCAATAGGTACTTCCGAACTTTGACAAATGATAGCGGCCATATTAGCTTCGTTCGTTGAACTTTACCCAGGGTTGACCCAGGTTTTCGCGACAACCCTAAGAATTGTCAAAAAAAACTGGGTTTTTCGGTTCTGAAAAAACGCGCAATTGCTGTTACAATTTAAAGCAAGAAAAAAATGTCTGCGCTTAGATAATTAAAACTTAAAATTTGTTTCAAATATTTATGTAAATTCAAATGAATAAAAACAACTTCTACCGTTTCCATTTTTTATTGCTATTTATTAGCATTAAATAATATTTGTATATTTTTTCAATTTGTTTTCCAAAAAGCAGCACGTGAATCCACAACAAAACATATGCATAACAACTCATGTCACTTTGCGAAGTTTTTGCTTTACCTCAACTCACCACAGCAAAATACCTAGTTCTACTTCAGGGCGAGTTCAGGGCGACCCCAGTTTTCAAAAAACACAGAATTTTTTCACCAGGGTGACTTCAGGTTCTTCAAAAAACGCTTTGGGGTGACCCCAGGGTGACTTCAGGGTTCAACGAACAAACCTATTATTGAAGCTTCATCTGTCAAATTGGCTGTCATTTTTGCTAAATCACAGTGTATGTATAAAGCCCGAACCACACTACTCTCGTGTGGTGTTTTGGGGAGTAGTGTGTCGCTATCGCTCTAATGTATTTCATATGCGTAGAGCTATATTTGTATCGTGTGATGTGTTGTGTTGAAATCCATGAAATACATTGGAATGACACCGATACACCACTCCACAACACACCACACGAGAGTAGTGTGGATCGGGCTTAACGTTCAACAACACTAAAAAAAGAAAAAATTCTTTTACCAAATGGGTGTTCTGTTCGGGCAACGTTCCGCGTCAAATTTGAGACGATACCAATCCACATGAGATCCAAAAGCGTTCAATAATGCATCCTGAAAAAGTCACTTTTGTGGATTTTGGGCTGGTGGCATGTTCGGTCCATATTTATATGAGAACGACGTTGGCCAGCCCAACACCGTCGGTGAGCGCTAAGGCTCGATGATTATACCAACTTCTTTTGGCCTGAATTAGATGATATGGACACCAACGGCATATGGTTTTAAAAGAATGCCACTACGTGCTACACAGCTCACGCCACATTGGTGAAGGTGATGTGAACTGGCCTTCAAAATCGTGAGATTTGACCCCGTTAGACTTTTTCTTGTGTGGTTTTGGAAGTCGCAGGTCAATGCAAATAAGCCACAAAACACAGCGGCCCAAAAACAACATAACCCATGCCATCGGTCAAATTCAGTCTGATTAATGCGCCAGTCATGGAATCTTGGACATTTCAGATGCCCGGCACCCAGAGAAGCAGCGGCGGACATTCGAACAATGTTATATTTCATACGTAATGGCATCGATAGGCCTTTCAAAAGAATACAAAATATACACGACTTGATTGCACGAACTTGCTCTTGTGGTTAAAAACTTTGTGTAAGCACACATTGAAGATGAATCATGTACATATATAAATATTTAACAATAAAAATTCTCTGTACCAAATTTGAAGCAATCGGTCCACTCTCGAATTTTTTTTTACATGAAACCAATACTTGCCCTATAGAGCAAGTAAAAATATCAATGATATCTCACACACACTTTGTTTTATTTAATTTTAAAGATATAGGAAGCACTTTAACATTAACAGCCATATTATTGACTTGTTTCAAAACTAGTTTCATAGCTAAACTTTAGTTTTATAAAAGTTTTGAGTCCCAAGTTCTGCTCGGCTTTATGACTTTAGAGTTTTATGCAAAACTATTTTTAATTTTTCGAGGTTTAGGGGTGGAAATAATTTGTATAATACTGGTTTGAGCACCTAAAAACATTTATAAAACTAGTTCAGTAATGAAACTAGTTTTGGAAAAAGTCAATTATATGGCTGTAATATATTATTACAACGGCAACTTCTCACTAAAGGATGTTTTATTTAGAACTTTAAGTTGGCAACACTATTTTAACTGGCGGCCATTTTGTCAGCTATCAAGTGATTTATTTTTAGTTTGGGTTGGCATTTCAACATGAATAGACTGACGCCTGAAAAACGCTTCCAAATTGTGCCCCAACGGACCCAAAACAATATTGCCGTTGATCCCAATTTTCATAAGCGAATTTTGTTAAGCGATGAAGCCCACTTTTGGTTGAATGGACACGTCAATAAACAAAACTGCAGTATTTGGAGTGATGACAATCCTCAAGTGTATGTTGAGACACCGTTACATCCACAAAAACTGACAGTTTGGTGTTCTTTATGGTTTGGTGGAATAATTGATCCGTACTTCCTAAAAAAACGATGCTGGCCAGAACGTTGCAGTCAATGGTGACCGATATAGAGCCATGATTACTGACTTTTTCGTTCATAAATTGAACAACGATGATGTGCAGGAGCTGTGGTTTCAACAAGACGGCGCAACATGTCACACAGCTCGTGCCACAATTGATTTATTGAAGGAAACGTTTGGTAACCGCATAAAGTTTCACGTTAAGGACCCGTGAATTGGCCTCCATGATCGTGCGATTTAACGCCACTTGACTATTTTCAGTGGGGATATGTGAAGTCGCTAGTCTACACCGATAAACCCGAAACGATTGACCACTTGGAGGACAACATTCGCAGCGTTATTGCCGATATACGGCCACAAATGTTGGAAAAAGTCATCGAAAATTGGACCTCCAGGTTAGACTACGTCCGAGCCAGCCGTGGCGGTCATATGCCAGAAATCATATTTAAATTATAATGCCAGAAGATTATCTTTCGAATAAAGTAAATTTCATATCAATTTAAAAAAATCATCTTTGATTTATTCCATTTCAAAGTTCTATACTTCCAAAAAAACAACCTTTATCTACGTTGGGGTCCAATATTTGAAATTTCGTTGACACATCGTGGGAAGAGAGTGCTCATAAGTAACTCTAATTCTCTAAAGTCTCAGAGCAGTCGTCAGCCAAGGAAGCGCCGAGAAATTTGGACCATTGATATGACTTCCCTGAGCCTATCAAAATCATTAATTTGTAGCCTCAATATTTTATGTCATGCTGTATTTAAACCTTAAACAAAAATTCTTGTAAATATTAAAAAAAAAAAAAACCTACCAATTTTTCTTCATAAACAACAGCAAGCTGATTCAATCTGTTTTTCAATCGATCCCTCTCCTTCCTCAGAACAAAAGTTCTCTGATTGATATTATCTACAACTAAATGAATTGGCATTGCATTATACAAGCGTTGCATGTCCTTATAGTTCATTAAGTAATTTCGAATCTTTTTCGAATTAGTTGCATGCAAGGCCATTTGTAATTTCACTCGTCCATCTCGGCATTGTTGTCTTAAGCTTCGGTTTTCTTGCAAATATCGTTTCTTGAATGCAGCATTCTCGTGCCTTTTGTACACATAGTGCTTTTCTGTTATATTCAATGCGATGACAAAAAAAAAACGTAATAATTTTAATACCAAACACAATGAAATTTGATTATTAATGGGGTTAAGAAACTTAAGGGTGTGTGTTTATGTTGGAGCTTCGATAAACGATCTAGCATTGATGGCTTCCTTCAATAAACTATAACACAAATTTAAAAATAACGGGGTGAAAACCACAAGTTGACAAAAAAAAAATAACAATGCGTTCCTTTTTATACACCACGTCATGTCGTCGTTCGGCATACTACTTCCAAGTTCAGAAATCGAACCAAAATGGTCTACACACTTTCCTTTCTCGCACGACCAAAAAACCTTGCCGACACGCTCAAAATCGATGCAGTTGGTGGCGTGTGATAGGAGTAAATGTAAAATTTTCTCAAATATGCTCGAATCGATGCTAGAATCGTTTATCAAACCTCCAACATAAACATACTCTTAGTTGCCTTTAAACTAAATTCTTCATTAGAAAGAGCCCATTCCAGATCAGAAAGATCGAAATCTCCAGAAACATAGTTAGTGGAGGTGGAATTTATTTTAAATTTTTCCACCGGACTTCTTGGGGGAGGGGGGGGGGGTGAAGTAAATATGTATTTAAATAAATTATTTCCAAAACCAACATTGCCACAAATTATATCTACATTATAATGATCAGTCAACCTCAGGGATTGTAAAAATGCAGGGCTCTCGTCATGTAATTTTGAGGACGATTGTATAATAAAGGGTTTTCCAATAAGAGGTGTTATTTTGATATTCAAAGAAAAATGGCATTTTTTGAGATAAATGATCGGATGTTTATTTCATTATAAAGAGAAAGGTATAATGAAACACAACATCAGCCAAATGGCCGCCACGACCACGCTTACAGGACCATATCCTTTTCATGAAATTTTCCATAACCAAATCGCAAAGTGGCTGCCCTATGTCCTCGATAGCCTCACGAATACCATCTTTGAGGTCTTGAATAGACGCTGGGCTGTTGGCGTAGACCTTATCTTTCACGTGGCCCCAAAGGAAGAAGTCGCAAGGTGTTAAATCACAAGATCTCGGTGGCCAATTGTGACCACCTCTTCGAGAGATAACACGGTCCGGAAACTTTTCCCCTAAAATATCGATGGTTTCATTGCTTGTGTGGCACGTAGCGCCGTCTTGTTGAAAGTAAACGTTGTCCAGATCAATACCATCCAATCCCGGCCATAAAAAATCATTAATCATCTCTCGATAGCGCAATCCATTGACCGTAACTGTTGCTCCAGCCTCATTTTCGAAAAAGTAAGGTCCAATGACCCCGCCGGACCATAAACTGCACCAAACAGTAACGCGTTGAGGATGGAGAGGCTTTTCAACAATAACTCTTGGGTTTTCCGAGCCCCAGATGCGACAGTTTTGCTTGTTGACGTAGCCTCCGAAGTGGAAATGGGCCTCATCAGTCAAGATGATTTTTCGATGAAATTCCGGATCATTTTCATGCATTTCAAGGACCCAATCAGCAAAGACACGACGTTGTTGATGATCAGCCAGCTTGAGTTCTTGTGTTAACTGAACTTTATAAGCCTTAAGACCCAAATACGGTGTAATGACGTTTGTGGAATGCCTAATTCCAAAGAACGACGAGGAATGGACAAACCTGGGTTTTCTTCAACACTTTGGGCTACAACAGCAATATTCTCAGTTGTTCTTGAGCGACGTGCACGGGTTTTATTCTTCACATCACTAACTTGTCCCAACAGCTCGAATTTGTCCACCAATTTCTGTATTGCGGTCCGACAAGGTGCTTCACGACGACCCAAAAATGTTTTAGTTTTATTTTTTAATAATAATAATTTTTAATAATAAGTGTATCGTTCCATTTTTATTAATGGCGTAGTTTCTACTTGTCAAATGTCAAAAAATGATAGCTTCAAAAGTGACAGCTACCGAAATAGCGGGCTATTCAAAATAACACCTCTTATTGGAAAACCCTTTATTTAAACGTGTCAATCAGCAATCTCAGTTTCATCCACAAGATTCCTCAGCAAAATTTCTAAGTATTGCTGTCAAAATTCTGTTGAAAAAATTTTTTGATTCGCTTGCTCAGCTTTTGACAGAGCAAAATCTCTGAGATCTCATTTGCAGAACGCACCTACTGAAAATTAGATTTTTTCCGTCAGAACTAAAAATCTTTGTCGATTTCACGTACTTTTAATACTTAAATTCAGTATATGTATACCTTGCCTTTCTTTTTTTAATTTGTGGACTGATCAATTCAAAGCGTGTGTAAAAATACATAAATATGGACGGAACCCTATATCGCTTATTCAATCAGTGTGTTGAATTCTTCACTAAAAAAAAAAAAATTACAGCTTGGATATAGGACTACAGCGGGCAAGTAGAGATAAATACCCCCATTGAAATGAAATGAAGAGGCATTTCCCAAAAGATGTTATTTTACAACAAGATACTGCCACCCTCCATGGTACCAGTGTAATTTCCACCGCAACTCCCTACTCCAGCTTGTTGGCCCTTTGAGTATAGGCAGAGTATTTAAATCAATGGATGGTTCCGCGGAGAGCAGAATAAGTACAAATTTTTACCCAAGATATGAAGTGAAGTGTCGTCAGACGACCAGTGTTGTCACTTTGCTGCAATTGCAGTAGATCTACTGCACTTTTTTTCGCACAATAAATCTACTGCACTTTTGGTTTTACGATCAATAAAAAATCCTTCAATAAATAATCCATAAAATAATTGTTCAATTCTGTCATTGCATGCAGTCATTCTTATTGCGCCTGTTTAGATTGGGAAGATTGAGTACGGACTGGTGAATCTCATCGTTTTTACATATAAGAAACTTTGAGGCGCCTCAAAATACATTGAAACAACAAAAATTTCAAAATTTCGCACATTGAAACAACAAATGACATTCATGAGTCTGGTTTTTATGTTTTCTTAGTGCCTCACGAGATCCCTCACCCCACACTTCTCTTTCCTACAAACTGCAGTGATACCGGACTCAATCTTCCCTATCTAAACACCGTCATTCTTCATAAAATCCACCCTTTAAATTATGCATACCTACAGCATAAATTAAGCGTTTTTAATGACAGAGTCGATGACGTTGAGGAACCTAACTGCAAAAACATTGAATCTACTAAAATTTTTTTACAAATGTACTTCGGAAATTTTTTCAAAAGGTGGCAAATCTGCAGACGAACATTGTCTTGCGCGATGAGAACCCCAACCCAGTCTACATATAGACATATACTTCATACTCCAACTGTTTGGCCCTTTAAAATATGAACTTCAAGGCAGCGAGTTTTTGAAGACAATGAAGATGTGAAAAACACTGATTCGCTGGTTTCGTGGGCACCCTAATGCATCATAGATTATATACATAGATGAGTAATTTATTATCAATGATAAAAATATACAACCCTATTCTGCTATCCGATTCGATTGAAACTTTCGATTCACGTGAATATTTCATTCAATTTGCATCAAATTATTTATTTAAAACGTATGCCTTTCCAGTGCAAATCTTAACCAGTAGGCCCGTTCCAGAAAGCGCGGCTGATTTGTTTTTTTCCTATTCTCAAAAGCGCTTCGCTTTCCATTCGACCTTATGTGGAAGCGAAAGATATTTCCAACAAAATGTCATTCTTTCAATACGTTTTGAAAGCGATAGGTGCGAAGGTGTCGGATCGTTGACTATCGAAACAAAATGTAAATAATTACTTAAAAAAGTCTTGTTTGTGTTTTGTAAACATATTTATAAAGATTTTTAATTATTATTGAGTTATTAAATTGAATTAATTTTTGTGTGTGGACATTTTTTTCTTTTATTAATTTAAAGCATACCTCCACGCTACAAATTTCATTTTGAATCGCCAGACTCGAGCTCCCATCACAACATAAAAAAAACCTATCGGAGCAACAAGTTCCACAACAAAAATTGTACCAAGAAAAGTCGGTACATAAGAATATTTCCTTAGATAGTCGAAATATTTTAACAAACCTTTTTGAACAAAGTTAATTGAAAACATTTAAGTTATGATGAATAAAATGCAATGCTCACTCCCTGTGAGGAATGTCAAGCGGCGAAGATTCCCTTCTAAGCAATTTTCTTTGTATTTTTAAATTGTTAATTTTCACGTTCAGCATTTAAGATACTTATAGCTAAGCTAGAATCCATCGAAAGTTTATTTATTTTAATTAAACAAACAAAATGAAAAAAATATGATTGCAAAGAAATTATTTTGTATGGGAAACAACTGTCATGTTTTTGGAAACAGCTGACTTTAAATTGGAAGATTGGGTAGGTTCAGATGACGAAGGGACTTGAAGGCAAGGCAAGTTTCTCGTCTCTGATTGGCCAGCTGTCGCAAAATTTCCTTCCAATTAAGGCAACTTTTATTGGAAAGTGACTGGAAAGCTAGTCAAGAAATATCTCCCTTCATTTCAAGTCAAGTGCATTTATGTCAAAATATCAGCTGATTATATTTTGTCATTAAACAGCAAGCTGAACTTCATTGTTCAGTGACTTCTTTTTTCAACGTTTGTTTTATTGTTTTGGGTGGAGGAGTTCTTTATCAAAATAATAGAAAAGATTTAATTAAAAAATGCATCATAAGTAAGAAGTATTGAAAAAATATAAATTACATTTCGTAATTGACTTGTGTAAGGTGTTTTTCAAAAAAAAAAATATTATTATAAATACTATCTGCACTATCAATGGAAGGTAAAGGTTGGAAGTAAAGTTCCAATTTCGGCATTAATGACATCTCAAAAAAATAACTAGTTTCCTTTGTAAAATTTGCGTTCAATGAATGCACTTGACTACATATGTAGTCCCTTGTGTCTGCTGAACGTACCCATTGGAAGAACTAATGGAAATCTCTTTGAAATATTTGACATTTAAATTGGAAAACTAGAAGATTAATTTTCGACCACCTTCGCTTTTGGGAATAACCCAAAGCGAAGGTGGTCGGATTTGAGGTATACGATCTGCCGCGCTTTCTGGAATAGGCCTACAGTACTTGTTTTTGAAATTCTAAAGTGAATTTTATTGTCTTAATTATATTTTTATCGCAATTTATACGCATTACGGAACAATTCTTTTCTTTCCCGCGGATAGCAGAATGCAGATATTCACGCAAACGTTTAGCAGAATAGGGCTGATAATTTTTTAAATTAAAATTTTACCCTAATTTGTAGCTTGATTTGGTTGTAAGCCTTCTTTTTTTTGTCTGTGATATATGTAATATGAAAATCTGACCAAATATATTATGAGATGATTGTAAAATATCGATCGTTCAATCGTGTAATCCTCCAAAAGATCGTATTTGACAATTTTTGAAGTTTGTGCACGAAGCATTAATCGAATGTATTAGCGATGTCGTTCAGACAATTCATACATTTTTGAGTTATATGAAGCAAACCAATCGTCAAACGACAACGTTGTCAGGCGACAATCGTCTTACCCAAGGAGAGCCCAGCTATGATCTAAAAGGTTCTTCAATTGACACGGTGGCTGTTTTGGTGACATCTGTCAAATCTGTTGTTTCTTATTCAGGTACTGATGCCAAATCACTGTGCAAGCTATACGATTATATAGTCATCCGACTATATTCAACGTTTGGTGGCCAAAAGAGTCCGGACTTCTTCCAAAACGACGATGGCGTTGCCAACACCATCAATGGAGAACGCTACCGATCGCTGATAAACAGTTTATTTTAGCCCAAATTGGATGACATGTTCCAACAGAACGTTGATACGTGCAACACAGCAAACGCCACCATGATGGATATTCTGCATAAACGAATTGAGGGTTAGGCTAACTCTCGAGGAGGTGACGTGAATTGGCCATCAAGATCGTGCGATTTGACCCCGTTTAATATTTTCTTGTGGGGTTCCCTGAATTCGCAGGTCTATATTGGAAAAAACAAAATAGACCCTTAAGGCCGATCGCTAAAATTCAGCCGGATCTATGCGGAGGAGTCATTTAAAATTGGACTACTTGGATCCGTGCCACCGTAAGAAGCTGAGGTGGGCATTTGAACGATGTCATTTTCCATACACAAGGAACTTTCAATTAAAAAAAGAATCTTGTTTATATACACAGACAGATTGTTTTATTCCATTTCAACATCTACCCGCCCTTATTGAAAAACCCATTACAACACTTTTACCGAAATTAGAATTCCACTAACCTCAGAGGCTTACGGATCAGAATGTCTATCTTAATGGTACACCACCATGATGGTACCATGGATGAGAAGTGAGTCATCAGCTACTTTTGAGTTTTAGATGTAGATGCTTTCAGATCTTCTTAGACCGTGTGTGAATTGGATTAAAATCGCTTTACATTTTACCCAAAATTTAATTTTTCACGCCGTTAACAAAGTGAATCTATACGTGGAAACGTCAAAATTCAATTGAACATTCTATCCAACTCACACGCGGTTTTAGTAAATAAATATTCTACTACAATATTCTAACAATCCATTGAATAACAGCTGTGTTCTTGATATTCTTATTTTTTTTTTAGTGCGGCGCTATTTTACAAACAAAAACAAGGTAAAGATGCCTTGCGCGTGAAGCGCGACCACCGACCTTCGAATTGTGAATGGTCGCGAATTTTCGAATTTCAACATTTTATTCACGTAAGTGGTCACTGACAACTGCTAATAGTCACAAGTAGGGCGCTAGTTATAGCTTGAATGAATGTATGAATGAATCTTGTTGGGTATAATTACACTGCGACCTTAAAGATCTATTGTGACCCCCTTTTTGAGGCTGGATGAGGTTACTCATTCTACAGCTCGTCCTACAGATTAATTTTCTTGAGGAACTCGAGAATCTGAAGTACTTTAAGAGTGGATAGTTTGCTCTCTTCTATCTGGTGGTTGCCCAGATGCCTATCTCTTTGGTGCATGAGTGCACCGCATTTACCCAATATGTGGGCCGGCGTCTCTTCGTGGGCGTTGCAGAATCTGCAAGCGGCACTATTTGCTATGCCAAGAATGTTAAGATGTCTTCTTAGCTTGAAGTGGCCAGTGAAGAGACCCGTTATTATTCTGAGTTTGTTCCTACTTAAGCTGATGCTTCCAAGTAGGAGTTTGGCTTGTCTCAGCTTTGGGAGTTCGTTCCAGGTTTTGTTGTCTTTTTGCCTCCTAGTTATAGCTTTCATTGAAACTCATCATTGAAAATTTTAATGATTGGTTTTGAGGCACTTAAAAGGCAAAATTAGTGACTTAATTATTAATATTTGGCAAAAAAAAATTTCATTTTGGACCAGCCTTCCACATAAAATGATTTTTATTATTTCAATGAATGAACTACCTTATCATTCCTTTTTTAATGGCGAATTTTAATTTAATGGAGAGTGGCTTAGTATAAGTTCATTTAATTGATACATAACTCTTATTTCACCAAAAACTGAGTCAGATAATATTTGGTACCTCTGTTCGTTTGCTTCCCAAAACTGACAGTTTTTACCAATTTTAGTCCAAAGTTCTGTCAAAGTTCATACAAAAAAAAAATGAATTAGACTTAGGTTGGCAGTTTTGGATGTAAACGAACAGACCTATTTTTCTTCAATATTTCACAACAAAACAAATAAACTTTGTTGAGATCACATTTTTCTGAAATGACCTATATTTAAAAACACAAATGCATGTGTGTAGGATTGTTTTTGTATATATACATATATGTATGTATGTAACTACTTAACTTACCCAGTACATCTGTCATGCATTTAAATTGATTTGTCAGGCAGCTGGGTTCCCAACGCTGATCCATCATAAGATGCGCTTTAAAAAACGGTACTCCGAAGAATCCATGATCAGCAGGTGCCGTTGGCTGCACCGGTTTAATATTTGTTGTTAAACTCATTTCAAACAAAACCGTTTCAAAACAAAACCGAAATTTGAAAATAAATTCGATTTTGAAATTACAATTAAGTCTGTGCTAACAGTGATACGTACGAACATACATAATAAGAAACAAAAAAATAAACACCTTAATGTCTGACTCCGTGAGGTAGCAAGTTATTATTTTAACATAGCGAGACCTGGCTGGTGACCCATGTACTGATTCGCACCACACTGAATTTGAATTCGTTGTCGTTGTCTTCGTCACGTTGCCCTTAGGGATGTAACAACTTTGTATATCTTCTTCATCCTATCCAAACTCTTCACGTAACCGATTTTCATTCAAATTGGATAATTGATCAAAATAATATGGAAGTTGTGCACAGAGAACACACAGATAATTAACTTCCTTCTTCATCCCTACCGCCACCATTCGAATTGTTCCCCGCAAATCGACAAATCGCGTCTTCTTCAATTTTAAATTTTTATTTTTTTTTCTGGTTGTCTTTTGGATCTCTTAAAAGCCGAGAAAATCTAAAAGATGAATTTCATAACATCGGTTTAGACTGTGTTTGAATTTGGACAATGATTGCACATCACTATCCACTATCACCAAGCCGTGTGCCATTGTTGTTGCCATTCGAAACGAGGACGGACATATTACATTACAAGGCACAAACCGACAGCAACGATTATTTTGTTGGATCACAGCTTACCACTGGCACTGCTTGCTGATGATCATTGATCGGGAGGGCAGGAGGCAACTAAAAAAAAGGTATTTTAAAGATTCCTTTATTTGAAATCCGCAGATAGAAATAAGGCGAATCAGTACCTGTAGTCGGGGTATGCAAGTTTGATACCGATCATCAAGTGGAAGACCGTGGCAGGCATCTTCCGCTGCTTAGGGTTCCTCGTCATCTTTTTTTTTTTTCTTCAGAAAATTGTATCTTTCAGGAATTTTTGGTTAAAACAAATTGGTATCGTTGCCAAAACTTTTGCAGATACCGGGGAATATAGGCGAAAACGAAAGCGGGTCGACGAGACAAAAATAGAAAAAGAAGACTCATGAGCTGTGGGATACTGAAATGCCGATAGCATGAGTAAGATCTGCACGGGATCAAATAGAAGGTGACACCTTAAAACTCAAAGCTTTGTATTGTTGGTGCGGTGTGGTGTATAGAAAAGAAGGAATTTTTGTGCATATGCTCAACCCAAGTAGTAAACTCTTTGGAGTAGAGGTTAGTGCGTTAATATAGGGTTTGTGGACGGTGTTACTCAGGCATAGTTAAATTAAGCCTCATATTTCGTCTTCCCTATCATTGTTGAGTATTTTAGGCGGAACTTTTAGAAATACAAGAAGTCCTGCCTTGATGTCTTAAATAAAAAGTAAAGGGTTTTCCAATAAGAGGTGTTATTTTGAATAGCCCGCTATTTCGGTAGCTGTCACTTTTGAAGCTGTCATTTTTTTACATTTGACAAGTAGAAACTACGCCATTAATAAAAATGGAACGATACAAGCTTCAACAACGCATTGAAATTATTAAAATTCACTATAAAAATGGTGAAAATTTGGCAGAGACGGTTCGTAAAACTAAAACATTTTTGGGTTGTCGTGATGCACCTTGTCGGACCGCAATACAGAAATTGGTGGACAAATTCGAGCTGTTGGGACAAGTTAGTGATGTGAAGAATAAAACCCGTGCACGTCGCTCAAGAACAACTGAGAATATTGCTGTTGTAGCCCAAAGTGTTGAAGAAAACCCAGGTTTGTCCATTCCTCGTCGTTCATTGGAATTAGGCATTCCACAAACGTCATTACACCGTATTTTGCATAAAGACTTGGGTCTTAAGGCTTATAAAGTTCAGTTAACACAAGAACTCAAGCCGGCTGATCATCAACAACGTCGTGTCTTTGCTGATTGGGTCCTTGAAATGCATGAAAATGATCCGGAATTTCATCGAAAAATCATCTTGACTGATGAGGCCCATTTCCACCTCGGAGGCTACGTCAACAAGCAAAACTGTCGCATCTGGGGCTCGGAAAACCCAAGAGTTATTGTTGAAAAGCCTCTCCATCCTCAACGCGTGACTGTTTGGTGCGGTTTATGGTCCGGCGGGGTCATTGGACCTTACTTTTTCGAAAATGAGGCTGGAGCAACAGTTACGGTCAATGGATTGCGCTATCGAGAGATGATTAATGATTTTTTATGGCCGGAATTGGATGGTATTGATCTGGACAACGTTTACTTTCAACAAGACGGCGCTACGTGCCACACAAGCAATGAAACCATCGATCTTTTACGGGAAAAGTTTCCGGACCGTGTTATCTCTCGAAGAGGTGATCACAATTGGCCACCGAGATCTTGTGATTTAACACCTTGCGACTTCTTCCTTTGGGGCCACGTGAAAGATAAGGTCTACGCTAACAGCCCAGCGTCGATTCAAGACCTCAAAGATGGAATTCGTGAGGCTATCGAGGACATAGGGCAGCCACTTTGCGATTTGGTTATGGAAAATTTCATGAAAAGGATATGGTCCTGTAAGCGTGGTCGTGGCGGCCATTTGGCTGATGTTGTGTTCCATTATTAACGGCATACCTTCCTCTTTATAGTGAAATAAACATCCGATCATTTATCTCAAAAATGCTATTTTTCTTTGAATGTCAAAATAACACCTCTTATTGGAAAACCCTTTATAAGGGTTTGCCATTATGTTTTAAAAATGATTTCGGGCAAGTGGCCGCCGCCGCGGATGGCTCGAATAAATTCCAGCCGAGAGCCCCAATTTTCGACAGCTCCAATTGTTGCGCGCGATGGCGGATGGACTCATTCGGGTCTTCTTCGATACTCTGCTCCACAGCAGCAATAACGTCTTCGGTGCACACTGTATGGCGTCTCTAAAGATGCGTATTACCCACTAGAGTAAACGTGGTGCGAAACCGATCCATGGTCGCTCGAATCACCAATTTTGCTGGGCGATTATGTCGACCGAATATTGGACGCAGAGCGCGAAGCGTCGCGCGAACCGAACCATTATTTTGGTAGTAAATTTGCACGATTTACAAACGTTGTTCAGGAGTAAGTCTATTAATTATGAAATGGCAAACCAAACTGAGCATAAATCAAGTGACAACTGTCAAACAGACCAACTCCGAAAAAAGTATTGCCAGATTGAAAACCACACGACTAAAAAAACACCGTAAAGATATGTGTATTGTACCAAATTGCTTAATTTTTTATTATCATTAAATTTCATAGCAAACAAACAAATTTTTCGTATGACATTCGGAAATTCCACGTACGGAAATTCCACTTTCGGAATTCTGAATCCAAAAGTATTAGATTTAATATTGGCTTATTCAATATGATTTATACCATATATTTCAACTTATGGGATTATTAATTATTCATTCCGCTAGAGAGTACAAAATGTTCGTTTTGGGAAAATTTTACTTTCGGAACGAAATACAGAGTAGGGCCCTTGAAGAAGAAAAAAATTGTCTGTGATTTTCTTCGGTTGCTTAAGACTTCTTAAGCGTCCAATACACACCACACTTGTGTACACACCCCCTTCCCCTCCCCATATCGGGACCTGCTATTTTTTTATGGCAGGTAATAAAATAATGACACAAAACATTATTTTTTTTTTCTTTTCTTATTTAATTCATATTTCTAGACATTTATTTAAATATTCTCATCTATTACATATTATCATTTAGGGTGTATACATACATATATAATAACTAGCATATTGTTTTTGTTTTCATTTCAAAAATTCCTTACTGTCTGTCATTGTTTTATGTTTTTGGTTGTTAATTGTAAACAGTTAAATAATTGAAAATATCAATAATTTAAGCTAAAGGTTTCATCTTTGATGAATTACTACAAACGGTGCATTTTGCTTTCGAAGATATTTATGTATAGCTTTTCCTAAAGTTCATCCCGACTAAAATTCCGTTTTAATTCATTATTATTTTTTTTTTTGTTTTGTTTATGTAAATTGTTTAATATCTTTTTTACAATATACAATGTATATATTTTGCTTTGTATTCATTCGGAGATACGTGGTGGATTTGTGTATCATCAATAAATATTGTCATTATTTTATTTAAATAGATTTTTTTTGTATTTTAACTTAATTGATGCTTTGTGTCACTTAATATACTTTTTTATTTTCTTAAATAAAAAAACAATAATAATTTGGTTAAATATTGAATTTTTTTTTGTCGTTTAGTCAGAAATCACTTCGACTTTGAATTTTTCTTTTTACAATGTTTTTTAAATCTTTTATTTGTTTTACAAACATGATTATCCGCTAAATGATCTAGAATAATTAACATTAACGTATATATTTATATAGAATTACAACTTTACAAGGATAAATTGTAAGCGACAAGTTTAAAATAAAAAGTTTCTATACATAATGTTAAATTGACACATCATGTATTTGCTTGGCGGTCAGCATTAAATTATAATAAGCCCTATCACAAATTCCATCGTAATCGGAATCTTTCCGAATCCCGACAAAAAAACTATCATCGAATCCGTTCGTAATTGCAATTTGTATGGGATTTTCCATTGCGTAATACGTTTCCAATTACGATGGAATTCGTGATAGGGCTGAATATAAATATTTCCTAGAAAATAACGAATAAAGTATTTAAATTCCCACTGGAATCTTTACTCCTCCTATAGGGGATCATAATATCGGCTTAGTTTTTATATTTAACGTTTTTGAAGTTAGCATACAAATTTTAACCTAGGCCAATGGGAACGAAACGGAAAACCGACATCAATAGGCTTTTTCCTTTGGAGGTGGCGAAGTACTTGTGAGTACCTAGATGAAGTTAGCATCACACACTACCTCACCATATGCTAAACTAAATAGCCATCTACCCGCCAGAGTAAAGATTCATTTTTCTATCATAAAACGTGATTCTAAAAGAGAGGAAGGGGGCGATTTTGGTTTTGTGAAAAAGTGAAACGATAAAACTTTTCACGCTTTTCACATTGATTTCACATTTTGCGGGAGCTTTGAAAATTGGTATTTTTTTATAGATTCTGAGGTGCTCTTTCGAATTTTCACTTTGTCATATCGTATATTTTTCGCTCGCGCCGCCATTTTGTATTGCAGAGTCATTGCTCATTCTTCTTTTACATTTTACTTATTGTTCGAGTGTGTTTTATTTCATTCTTCGCCCACTCAGATAACTCTTTTAATCAAGTGAAATAAAGATTGCAGAGAGATGATAATTTGTCACAAAGTTAACATCCATTAAAAATCGCAGCGTTTAAACGGTATTTGCAATTGGAAGGTAACTGAAAGCAAAACGATGATTAAAATCGTTCTCGTGTAAAATCAGTCTTTCCAAATTATACGGATTCCGATTGGTTTGCATAGTTATGTTTATGTTACCCTTTTTGTGGACCTTTTTAAATTCCCAGCTGCAATACTCCCCACCGAAAAAAATTCGATTTAAAATAAGTAATTCAGCTGACGTCACCAATTCTCCATTATCAAGAATACTATCACTGCAATTATTAATATTTCGTGCAATGTTACGCAAAGTAAATAACATAGTTAAAGATCTCTGTCATCTTATGAAATGCTCGAAGCTAGAACCAGCGTTGACGCCACACAGAAATTGTGTGACACATTTTCTGAAACACCATTCTCCATTCCATATCGAAAAAATACCTTATATTGGTAAATATTAGGTATAACGTGGTGTAAGAAATCAAAAAATACTCGTGTTTTGTAACTCTTATGGGTTTCTTCAAATTTGTATGCCATTTGTAGAAATTTTCATCAATTGGAAAACGTACAAAATTTAATTTTTCATGTCACCGCACCGTGCCATGAAAAAATTCCCGCGCCAAAAAAAGCACGATAGTGCCCCATCGGCAACGCTGAGCTAGGTCATACTCGCTCTCCGTCTCCCGCACAGAGCAAGATAAATAAACAGAAAAAAAAGACAGCAAGTAACTAAAGACAAGAAATGCAGAAATAACAGTAGTTACTATTTATGCGGTCCTGAAGGTGAGAAGAGCCACCGCCACCCGGTAAGATACTTCGGTCTTTTGATACACGGTTATAACTTATAAGTGTATAAATTGGGGTGCCTCCAATCTCATCCAACAAAGAAGTCACCGAAAGAGCATAATTCAGCAGTGAAAACTGCCATAAGAGGAGCTTCAAAACAAACATGACTTAGAGCCATTTCACACATACCCGACGGCCGGCACCGGCACCGATTAGTCGGTTTTTTCAACAAATTAGTATACTTTCACACATACGCGGCACTGTGTAGCCGGCAGGTGGAAAAGTAGGTATGCAAAGTGATTTGTTTAGTTCTGCGATCGGCTCTTGCCAGTCTACTTGACATAAAACACAAAACAGCCTTTATATCGTACACTGGAGATACCAACTTAAAACCAGGAAAGCAAAGAAAACATCTACCGGCCCGGCAACCGGCTATTGCAGTGAGCGAAGCCGGCAGCATTGCCCGGGGATCGGCTGCCGGTATCGGGATTGGTCGGCACGTGTGAAAGGTCCTATAAGATTTACTATACCAAATGCTGTTTGGCCGGTGCCGGTAGCCGGTAGCCGGCAGTATGTGTGAAATGGCTCTTTAGGTATCCGAAAAGGAATCATAGGGATGTGATAAAAGATTCCGAAACGAGTGGTATTTGGTACCGAATTCGATGTTTTACGTGTAAACATCTATGCCGGCGCACGGTGGAGTGAAATAAAACGTGGACTTTCCTCTGTGCGACGTAACAAGGTCACACTTTACGGTGTAGAACATTACGTTACGCTCATCAGCATAGTAGGATATTGGGCACAGTACACAAATCTAAGGTAATATATTGCGCAGGTTGTCAGTCAGAAATTAAACATGGCGGCTCGAGTGTCCACGAAAACTGCACATGGCATTACTAGAAACAACAACAAATATAAGCATTTTGACAAGTAAAGAGACACTGGATCAGCCATTTTCACAGATGCGCAGAACTGAACAAAAATTTAAACGCTAATGATATTACCTTTAATATATGTACCTTGTATTGGGTACGTTCAGTGACAAAAAACTGAAGATCACCTTCAATCAAACTAGTCCGTTTTAGATCCATGCACGTCATCAACAAACGTATGGACGACTTCTCATACGGATCCATATATGTATGTATGTATATGATTTACACATATTAACCTATTATTCGCTGCAAATCGAAAGAATGTACCTATTCTTATATCTATAAAACTTAATTTAAAATATTGGAAGCATTTTTCAAGATATGAATTGAAAACACAGAAGCGAATGGAAAATGAGATCGAATTGAAATACACAGGTTTTTGTTGAATGTCATAATCAAGTCGCATAATTATTGGCGTCGCAATAAACTAAAAACTCGTATAACAAACCTCTTAAAAAAGAAACTTTGGAGAACAATTTCGATTAAGAATAATATTAGTAAAATATATATGTATGTAAATTTCAAATCACGCTTTAAGGCTTAGTAATAACACGACACTTGTTTTTTTTTTATATAAGGTACACAACATTTTTATATTTTATTTTGGAAATATACATAATAGTATGTAACAGAGGCATTCAGAAAAACGGGAATAAATAATAGGTATAATTTTTAGAAACAAAAATTTAAAACAATGCACAACTTTTTAAACCACGAAACAAACTTTACGCCATGCCAACAAAACATTGAACGAAATTTACTAGAATCAATCAAATAAAAAATCTTTTCTCATGGATATAAAGCAACAAAAAAAAAACTTATCCGAGTGAGCGCAAATATCTGTAACATTATGATTTTTGTTTTGTATAGGTACTTTTTAAAGTAGTATCTAAATATATAGTTTTCTTTTGTTCGTATATACATAAGTATATGTATAAATATATATGCACAAGCATTATACTCGCGATCAAAGCACTAACCGTTTTAGTAAACTAACGAAACAATCGGTACGATGAAAAATGAAGCGATTAAGATGAAGACTGAAAATGTAAGCCAATATTTTGGAAACTCAAACAAGCTAATGTACCAATCCACAAGGTAAGGAAAGGATACACAAGTTGGATACCGTAAACCGGTGTTATTTTGGTCAGCGGGTGTAACATAGATTCGCTTGCCAAAAATATTTAAATGAACAGCCGCAAGGACTATTTGACCATAGGTTAAAATAAATTGCAGAGCTTAAACAGAATCCTATCAATTAGCAATTTTAACCTTTCGCTAACTACCTACCTACCTACATTCAAAAACAAAAAATGAAGAACAAAATAGAATGATAGAATGATAGAATGAACCATCAGAATTATTTCGATACCATTCTTTCATTTTTAACAACATATTCATATTTCAATGCGTCATTGATTTAGACCCAGTTTTTTCAGTGTTGAGTTAAACCAGAGTTAACTAAATCTGAACATTTATTAACCAACAATTAACTCAAGACGCAGATTTTCAGTGGAGGCTGCATGTGAAACGACTTCACAAACTAGGAAGATGAAACAACAAAACCAACTGTTCAGTAAGTCCGGAGTTAACTTACCAAAAGCCTTAAAGTGCTTGAACGATATTGATTTTATTTAAGTTGAAACAGCATTATTTACCAAGAACATGTATCTATGTAGGTACTAATACCTTTATTTTGACTTTACTTCATTATTATTTAACATATAAGTAGGATCTTAGTAAAATGATTTTTCACTGTGATATTTTTCCTTCTGTTCATTTTACATTCAGTTTACTTCAAACTTCTAAAAATAAAAACAAGCATATATGTACATATGTAAGTTATATGGATTTCGTTTGGAACATCAATTCTTGAGGTCGAGTAACTATCGGCAAGGCTATCCTACATACCTCTCCGTGTCCAAACATTTTCAGATACCTAGCTTTGAGTTGTTGTTAGATCAGCTGTTTTTCAACAAGGGCTTACAACAACATAAACTTATCTTGATAGCTTTGGATAGGTACCCTTGTGTGGCCATTTTTACTTCGATGTACATACATAGAGATCTACATTATGTTGACGAATTGTTAAATTTTATTTAATATTGATTGAAACCTATTTCGATGTTTGTCGTGTTCTTATTATTTCTTATACTAAACTACTGCAAAGAAGAAATTTTTGAAATAATAAAATGGATCGGTATACCCTTATTAACATGTGTAAATGTGAGTATTTGACATTACCGTTTGCGAGTCGACTAAATAACGTTCATCTGAAAACTCAAAAATTTAGCAAATTGAAATGTGGCTGTATCACTTAAACAAACGTTCGCCTTTATCTCTCAAAATCGGTTCCTGGCGGACTGCAATTTTTGGTGACTTTGAACAAAATCGCAGTTTTATTTTTGAAATTTTGAACGTTCGAAAGGGGCCTTAAACATTATTAATTTCAAAACAATAGAAGCACTAAGAGCCCAATTCTGATACTTAATTTCATATTTAATTTCAACTTAAACGCTTACATTCTCTTTTGTCCTCTGCTTAAACTGTCACATAAGCATGTTGAAAATGTATGTTTTATTTAAGCAAATGGGCCTAAGTACCATCTATCTATCTATCTACATAAATACTATCTATCTAAAACAGATAAATTAATCACATTTTGCTTTCTTTCGAATACCAAAAATTCAGACGTATTAAAAATACCGATCAATAATAATAAAATAGCACTCCCGTAAACACTTTCATTGAAATACCACTTGATAGTTTATGGTGTACGACGTAGTTTGGATTACCGGATTATCGTGTATTAATTATTAACTAGCCTTTCAACTAAATTCGTTTTGGTGTACCTATGATTTTTCTGAAATGTGCTTGTAAAGTTATACGGCCTTACATTAATTTCCCAGTTAAATTGTTTTTGTTTTGATTGCAATGGGAAATATGAAGTGTTTAATTAAAAGAGTTATAAGCAAGAGTGTATATTATATGTACCAGTTAAAATGTTCTATTTTCTTTTAAGAATACACATACAAATGAAATTATTATTCGTAGCTTAAGAACTAAATTATAGTATGTACCTACAGTAAAACCCGGATAAGTGCCTCACCATAAATGCCTCGTTTTGAGAGGTACTTATGCGGGTTAAGCAGTTGTAAAAAAAAACCGCTTAAGTGCACATAAGCACTTATCTCTATAAACATTTTATATCATTTAAAAAATAGGAAATACATTACATGAATTGACTAGTATCGGTAACCTTTTAAAAAGCGAACTTTATATTTACAAAGTAAAATAATCAGTTATTTTGGTTTGTGTTGCGTTATGGAATATGATTTCAATCATTTTTTTCTTGAAGATGCTCGATTTCACCATCATCTATGTTTTTGCATCAAACACAGGGAAGTTCTAGATGAAAAGAAGCTATTGTCTTTTTCTGCTAATTTCAACTGTGTACTTAAAAAAAATTTTCAGGTAAATTTCAATGAATGTATACAAAATAAAAGGCAATTAACGTAGTTAAGCGAAAGGTACTTATTAGATGACTTTTATTTAAAAAAAAAAAAAAACCCAAACATTTTGATTCTCAAAAAAAAAGGTACTTATGCGGGCTAGGAACTTATGCGATAGGCACTTATCCGGGTTTTACTCTATCTATTTTTTTTTTTTTTACCAGAAAGCATTTTGTAATCTTTTGAGGTTACTAAAATAAACAAAAATCGGTTGGCTTTTGTAATTTGTTATCGTTGTAACTTGATGCTAGAGGAGTGATCTTCTACTCAGTTTTTAACAGCTACACCCAGAAAATATTTTAGGCAATTGCATTAAGACACTATGTTTACTTAGAAACCTTAGTAGACTATTTGGTATTTGGACTAAATAAGAAAAATTTCCATTGGGGTTTATAAAGTTATTTTAAATTATTACAGGGTTTTGAAGATATATAATAAAAAAAATAGTTTGGAAGTTTGAATGTCTATTCCTAAGCCTTAATGCTATAATACACAGTTCAGAAAATGGTCCTTAAAATTAAATTTAGCAATAATTTTACTAAGAATTTACGCATAGAGGAAGGTACGCAGAACTTGTTCGTCACATTATTCTCATTCTACAGATTGTGTGTTCCTTCAACTTTGTGTGAACTTTACTTTATTGTAAAAATTAAAATCGAAGAATAACTAAATACAGCTACTCGTGAATAAAATAATGGATTTTATTTGATTAATTTTACTTGAGATCTATAAAATAAATTATTTAAAACGGTTTTAAACAATTTCTTTTCAGGTAAAAGCTGCTTTCAATCAATCAGCTAACACAAGCTCTTTTGAATGACGAACAGAGCAGAACAGCACAAGTGTGTAATAACTGTCGGAACAGAAAAGTACAGGTCGGTGTATTATGGTGTCGACCGTTGGTTATATTGAAATTTAGCTTCAAAAGCTACCAAGTTTGCCAATGTAGTTATTCAAAATAGACTTTAACTTCGCATAGTAATTGATATTTGATAACGATAATACCGGTCGATCGACTTGGTTGATAAACGTCAAATATAATATTCAAAAATTGACAACTGTTTTATGGGCCATACGGTACAATCATGAATTGTACGCAATCTACCTTGAAGCAGATAGCGTGACAAAAATTAAGCTCGGTAGACTCCGGTGGGCAGGGCACCTAGCTCGCATGAGCGAAGAGGAACCTCCTCGGAAAGTTCTTTGTGGTACATTCTATGGTAGACGACAGCGTGGTAGACCATGCTTGCGCTGGAGAGATGGCGTAGACCAGGACGCCCGGAGCCTTGGGGTGCGCAACTGGATGGCGGCGGCTCGAGACCGGGATGGGTGGAGAGACTTGTTGAAGGAGGCCAGGACCGGACCCTGGTTGTCGAGCCGATGATGATGATGATGATTATGGGCCATATTCGCCTCAAAGCTTTTATGCCAAAATTTAGCTGATGTTTGTAGAGAAAAGTGGGAGCTGAGACTTAGATCGATCTATATGAGAATGCGAAAAGGCATAGCAAAGAACCTAATGTTAGGTACTTATGTATTTCTGATTATATTGTTTTGAATTGTCATCTTATTCCATATTATGGATTCCTCTTTCAATAAAATAAAACTGCTTTATAAATTTACTAAAGCGATAAACGCTCTCATCGTGAGAATAATGCTTGTTTCTATTTTAGTACTATGTAAGCATATACAACGTTCATATATGCATATACATGTATAACTAATTTTTTATTTAACAGCGAATTTATAAGTAGTGTCATAATCAACATTTTTATTCTCTTTCAGTTTTTTTTTCTTTAAATATATGTATATAATTTCATTTATATAATTTTATATTTATATCTGTCTTCAGCTCATAATTATTTTTTGTTTAGTTTAAATTATTTGTAACTGTTTTTTTTTTTTCTCCTTTAATACATTCAAGCTAATTGCCTACCATAAAATAATAACAATAATCATTTATTTACAAAAGAAATCATAATACATAATATAATATTAATAAAATATATTTATAAAAAAAAAGCTTAAATCAATAAATTGGAATGATAATACAAAATTCAATTTTTTTCCTAAATTACTAAAAGATTTTCGATTGTTGCATTATAATAAATTGAAAAAAACAACAAAAAATAATGAAAGTAGTTAACAAAATTATATAACTACATAATATTTAATTTGTTTCATAAATGGACGCGTCGCATATTTTAAACAGTTTTTTTTACAGAAATTGGCAGAAAATATTTAAAAACAAAAAGTAGAATCTAGGCTATTATAAGTGCAGGTAGGGTGTCTATGATGATAATGTTTGACATAGGAATTCAGCTTTATTATAGAATTTTTAATAATTTTGTTGTTTATACAGTAGTGTATCTGTGTATAGTTATATATTTAATTTGCATTCCATATAGTGAATGGATTGTGTAAACATATGTCTATATATGTATTTATATATATATATATTTGTATATATGTATATACAGAAGGGGAATTCAAAATTTAATTTCTTATTTTTGTTTAAGGTTTAGGTAGTAGATAATTTATGTTTAGCACAATCAATAGTTTTCAATATAGGTATAGCAAGTTTTTGCAATAATAAGTGATAGTACATAACTATATTATTTAATTTTATTTAATTTTTAGTAGTATTGTTTTAGTGGATGCGCGGATTGAAGAGATTTTGCTTGTACGAGTAACTCGTTTTTCTTTTTATATCACTTATAACGCTCCAAATGGATCTAGTTGAATGTTCTTATTGCCATTCTGTTGGGCGGGACTGCTGTGTGGTTGTGCTGCCACTGTTGGTTGCATTGCCATCATTGGCGGCATCACTGGCTGCGCCCCAGTCATAGGTTGCATGTTGTTCGTTGCCATCATTGGCGCTCCCATAACTGGCATCCCCTGCTGCAATTAAAAAATTTCTATATTGTTATTTTTTTCTTTACCGAATATTTTTATTATAAAAATAAAAGCTACCAATACTCAATTTCTAGCGCTAAGGAGTGTGAGAAGTATTTTTTACTTTTTAATGATAAACGAAAATAAAGAGAAAATAAAAAAAAAAAAAACAAAATCAATTTTTTTTAACGAACTAGCAAACTAGCTTACCTGCATGTAGTTAGGTAACACAGGATAAGTAGGGTGAATAAACGGATGATTAATTGTGACTGGCGCAGGACTAACTGTCATGCCATGAGCCTATGTATTTTGTGTATAGAAATAAAAAAAAAATAAAAACAATATTTCAACATAAAAACAGAAAATAAAGCAAAACTGAAAAACAAATATTTAAAATTAAAAAAAAAATCGAATTCTTAAATAATTATTTTTGCAACATAAAATGCAAAAATTCTATAAATTTGACCGTAAGTCATATTGAATGTAAATAAGGTTCTGCATTGTTATTGGTATAAGATACAATTTTAATAACTATACCTACCTATACCTACCAATGACTGAAGATCATACACTATGTAGGTATATAATATGGACGCGACTAGAGACATGCCAATTTATAACAGTTATAACAGTTTTTCGCCATTAAAAGCGGGCGTGCGTTAACGCGCTTGGCGCGATTTGAAAAAAAATCTGGTTGCCTGAAGTATGTCCACAGGCGGAGGGCCCTGGCCCTGCGGGGCCGCAAAAACACTACTTTTATAAACTTAAACTGTTATAATTGGCATGTCTAGAGTCACTTCCATATAATATATCGTTTATAATACCATAAGATAAGAACCTTAAAACTATCCACAATTTACAAAATTAGATATGTAATTGAGTGAGTGCCTGAGTGGCCCAGTTAAGGTTAATTCAATTGGGAGCTGAATTTCTCTATGGGATAAATTACGTCAAAAATGTATATAGGCTAAGGGCTTATTACACATCAATAATAGTTCTGATTAGCTGCTTAAGAAGAACAGTCACAAGACTTAATTCACAATTATTGTTTTTGAGCTGAATGGGTTATAAATCCACAAATAAATATTTGGCATGTATAATGCTACATTTACACGACTGACAAATTGGCATTTTTCTGTCATTATACTGCCAAAAGAATGAATTTTTCCATTGTTCTGTCATTTTTTTGACAGTAAAATGCCAGAATACTGCCAATTTGTCAGTCGTGTAAATGTAGCATAACTCATCAGAACTTTACTTAGACATTATGTATTGATCTGCAGTAATGGCGACCATTAAATTTTTTATTTTCATTTTATTTTCCTTGTTCAAAAAAAAAATCTATAACAGACAATTATAACATTGGGATGATGTACCTTTTTCATTTTGACAGGCACACAGTAGGTCTGTTTCTTTACGGTACGGCACCATTGGCCACCGAAAATTGATGGATGGACATTTCACCACCGCCGATTGAGTGTTGGATCTTTAAGTGCTGCCATTTAGTGCTCAATATTTGAGTGCCACCTAATTAATGCTGCATTTACACGACTGACAAATTGGCATTATTCTGGCATTTAACTGTAAAAAAAATGACAGAACAATGGAAAAATTCATTCTTTTGGCAGTATAATGACAGAAAAATGCCAATTTGTCAGTCGTGTAAATGCAGCATTAGTTTCAGATTTTTCGTGTCTGGATATTTTGTTTTCGTGTTGGAAAAGTAGTGTAGATTTTATTAGAAATGGTTAATTCACAATAAGAATTCATTTATATTGTTTTCAATAACAAATCGTATTCTTCTTCAGCTTATTTAATCATTTGCATTTTATTTGGGAAATTTAGCAGAACAGCAACTTTTGCTAAATAAAACACGAACACTAAAAATAAATGATACAATTTAATAGAAAATCGTTTATTAACACTATTTTTACTGGCGATTGCGGGAGGCAATTGTTACATGTTTTATTGTCAATCATAGCAAATTGAAATTTGCGTCAAAAATTGAAACAGAATACAGAATTCGCTTGTTTAGCAAGATTTCACTTTACATTGCCATGAATAAAATGTTCTAAAATGTTGCACCATGCAAAAGTTGTCAAAAAACCATGGCTTTAACTGGCAAATCTATATTCTATTGTGACTAACCGCATTTTTATTCCAAAGGAAACAATGGCCATATGAATAATAAGCACTTCATTGTTCAGTACCTGTCTGTAGGCAGTGGAAAAAAGTCTAGTGTTGAAAGATCGACAATGAACTACCCAGTGGCGGAACCGCTGTAACGAAAATTCCAAGCACTAAAAGGCTGGTGGTGAAAATCTGGTGGTGAAGTGTCCAACGGTGAAAGTTCGGCACTGAATTATCCTGCTTCGGTTTCTTTGCGTTTTGGGAAAAGTTTGAGAAAAAGTTCGGGATATAGTTTGGGCTCGAGCTTTTTGATGTTGTTGTTGTAATTTTTGACGAGAAATAAAAATAAGGCAACGCATTTGGGATGTTTCTGATTGGCACTTACCACTTTGGGCTCTTTGGAAGGAATCAGGAGAAATATTTATTGTTATATTTGTTTCTATTGTTTCATTTAATTAACTTATTATTTTTTTTTGTTAATTTTTTTTTATATTATATAATATTTATGTATAAACTTCTTGACAAATTAAATTTAAAATTTTCCGATCAGCTGATTTCTTGTTTGACAACCAAGAAAGTGCAGTAGGTAAAATGTTCGGGTAGATTCTTGCTGGAGGAAAAATAAAATAAATACAAAAAAATATCAAAAAATCTGGCATTTTCATGCCAGAAAAAAGTAAAGAAACACGTTTTGGGAAGATTTGGGATACTTCGGGATCCCGCGGGCGAGTAAAGAAACAGACCTAGTGTTTCACGTGGAACAAGTGAGGTGGATAAAATTGTTTGTGGGTGTGTTCGGTTATTTAATGAGCGTTTACAAAATTTCAAAATATGATTTAGTGTATAAGAAAGTTTAAAAAATTATGCTGGGACAAAAAAACATAAGAATTTCAAACAAATATCGGTTTTGCCGTAAAAGCAGCAACGAAAACACAAGTTTTCCCATAAATTTTTGTAAACCACTAGTTTTCGTAAACTAAAAGTTTTAGATAAAACCTGTCGGAAACTAGTAGTTGAAATTCGGAGTTGAACTAAACAAACACACAGCGCTCAATTAAACGTCAAAACGAAAGCCGACGGGATGCTGTCACGATAAATTAAATTAAACACAGTGCACGCGATGGGACGCGCGTTCTAAATAATAAACGTGGCAGTTCGCTTACAAATCGAATTAAAAAGCCAGGGTTTCCACGTTCAGTTATTTGCTTACGACACGAAGTAATGTGGTCAAAGGTGATGAAACTTGTGGGAAATACACATCATCGGAACATGCGACAAATTTTCATCCGATTCTCGTAATCTCTTGTGCTTGTTTGCAGAATCATTTGAATAAATTCAATGTGATAATTAGGATTACGTGAAACGAACAATGAATTTATTTTTATTTTAACTTTCGAGGCTTTTCAAAGTATCGTGGTTCTCGGGCTTTGTCGCGTCCATTGTGTTCAAGAAATCTTAAAGCAGCTGATTTAAAAACAATTGAAATGTCAAACGAAAACGGGTGTGAACGCTTTATGAGTTTTCGAAAGCTTTTTGCCGAAAACCCCGTTTTGGGTTTGGTGTGAAAAGGCTATTTAGACGTGACACACGAAAGGGCTAAGTACCAATAATATGTCCGCGTGAAAAACATGCTTCCCTCAAATACACTCCAGCTACATTGAGATTGAGAGTTTAGTTAAGATAAGAATATTTGCAAAGCAATTTTAAGCTAAAAGTGAAAGAAACTGCCAGCTTGGTGTTTTCACAGTTCTAACATTTCTTCTTCTTTTTTTCGAAACAATTTTTGAAAACGTAATATCCATTAAAATGTCTGACCTAATTTTTTAACTGCAGTTACCTAGTTGAATAAATAAAAATTTTTTGGAGGCAAAATTAAAAAAAAAAAGTGTATAAATGTATATGTATCTAGGTTTGATATCAAGCGCGTATCTAATTACACGTGTATTCGTGTCCCGCTTACACGAGTAGGTGTAAATATAAATACACGTGTAAATATAGTGAGACGCTTAACTTGTTTAAAATTTTCAAAATCCTCTTTTTAACATAAGCCTTGTTTTGGTGAAAATTATAGGCAGCGCAGTAATGAATTATGAATAAAACCATAAAATTCAATTTTATATTTACTTTTCTTTTGTAATTTTAATGTTGGTAATCGGGACAAATTTAATGACATTCGATGTCAAAATAAATTTCTTATCTTTCACAAACAATAGGCGTGTTTTTTTGCAAGTCCATATGGATTTGTCGAAAAAAACGACATCGGGACTTAGGAGCTTCTTACTTACAGTACGTAAGTCCCGATAATTATCTGGACTTAGCTAAGTCCATATGGATTTAAGTTGTTGTTGTATTTACGTGTAAAACTATTAGTCCCGATGTCGTTTTTTTCGACAAATCCATATGGACTTGCAAAAAAAACACGGCTAATAATCAGTGACAATCATAAAATTAAAAAACTTTAATAATTGATATGATAGATAACGAAACAGAAGAGGTAACAACATAATACTTTATGTGCCTAACAATAAACTAGGTCTTATTACCACTTCTACACTCACCAATTGATGAAAATTTATATTCACGTGGAACCAACATACGTTTTATGTTTTGAAATGTGTTTGGGTGCGTTCGAAGGTACGTTTTCCATATTTGTCAACGCTTTTGGTTGAATTCAGATGGATTGATTCTTATTTTCAAAACACAAGGCCAGTAATTCCGAAACCAATCGTGGTTTATGTTATGTAGACTATCAAGTAATAAACTTTCAAATTTTATTGAAGGATGGCTAAGATGACGAATTAAAAATCCTCTAAAAAATTCTAAAATTTTTCCATTTTATTTTCTGCTCCGGAAAAATGCATTTTCAGGGCAATCGGTTAACATTTGGAACGAAATATTCTCGATACAGTTAAATATATTTTGTCCCATATCAGGCCACCAACTGTCAAATTCCATTGAAGGATGGCTACGATGACGATGGAGTGAAAAACCTCTGAAAATTTTGAGATTTTATTTTTTTTAAAATGGTAATTTTAGAGCTTTCTGATCAATTTTTATTTCGAAATGAAATGCCTTAACGCATGTCTGAGAAAAAAGGATATACAGTAGAGGTGTGTCAATCGTTCATTTTAAAAGATTCAATCGTTCATCTGTCGTTCAGTTCAATGATTCGTTCTTTTCAATCGTTCATTTTTCCAATCATTTTGGTTTCAGTTTCGTTTTTGTCGTCAGTAAAATAGGAACACTTCGTTCTTTTCAAATGTCATTCTTTTTTTTGGTTGCGATTCAAAGATATATGTAGATAAAAACCTACATTACAAATTAAAAAAATAATACCTCTATTAGTAACGCACTTTTTAAAGCACAAAGATCGCATCGTTCACATTGGAATCAGATTGATTCGGTCTTTGTTATTGTGTTGTGAGTTGTAACCCGTGCCGTAAACCAATATGTCCAAATTTCAATCGTTCACATCAACGATATACGTTTCGTTCTTTCAAGTCATTCTCAATCAAATGATAGGTACAACGTACAAAACAGACACTGAACCATATGAGAAAGAAACGACAAACACATATAAACGGAGTTAAACTGAGAAGAAATAATTGTATGTATCTGTCGTGGGTTTTTGTTTATTCATTTGGATTAGTTTCTTTACCTTTTGATGCGCTTCTGTTTTTTTTATTGTGTTTTTCTTTCTTTTTGTGGATTGATTGAGAACGATTGTAATGAACGAAACATACTTCGCGTCACCTCGTTTATTTGAAAACTGAAATGATTGATACTGGGATTGATTGTTTCGGTTCACTGTGATTGCAATCAATCGTTCTTTTCGGTGAACGGGTCAAAAAGACCGAATCAATCACGATTGACACAGCTCTAATATACAGCCGACTTTTTTTACCCGGAATGCATTTAACAACACATCCTATTGTTAGTCAAAAAATCTATGGCTACTAACCATTCGGGGACGAATATTTTCCTCCAACCGAATTAAGCGCCACCTAAACATCTCAACATTTCAACAATTTATATCCACTCTATGTTCACTCTGATTACCGACAAAAATTAGGTCTGTTTCTTTACTCGCCCGCGGGATCCCGTGGTATCCCAAATCTACCCGAAACGTGTTTCTTTACTTTTTTCTGGCACGAAAATGCCAGAGCTTTAGAATTTTTTGTTATTTAATTCATTTCCCCTCCAGCAAGAATCTACCCGAACATTTTACCTACTGCACTTTCTTGCTTGTCAAACAAGAAATCAGCTGATCGGAAAATTTGAAAATTAACTTGTCAAGTAGTGTCTACATAAATAAAATTAAAACAAAAAAAAAATAAATTTATTAAATGAAGCAATGGCAACAAATATACAATAAATATTTCTCCTGGTTCCTTTGAAAGAGCCCAAAATGGTAAGTGCCAATCAGAAACATCCCAAATGCGTTTCTTTACTTTTTATTTCTGGTCAAAAATTACAACAACAACATCAAAAAGCTCCAGCCCAAACTTTTTCCCGAACTTTTTCCAAAACTTTTCCCAAAAGTAAAGAAACAGACCTATTATATTCACTCTTAATTTTGTTGTTGTTTGTGTGTAAAAATCTGCTGAGCTGCCTATTCACTCTTTCAAAAAACACGACTATAGTATCATACAAAATCGACTAAAATTTTGCGCCAATATTTATTTGCATTTATTAGAAATATCTGCTTGCAAAGTTGCAATTAAATCAGTTGAGCCATTTAAGATGTTAATTGCAATTGAAAAAAAAACACAAAAAATGTTTGCACTTTATGTGAATTTTAAGAAAAAATAACCTAAATTCGTTTTAGTTATTTCGGGGGAATTTCTTTCCCACGTAATTATCGAACTGAAAAAATAATATTAGGCATTTGCGATCGATCGCAAATTGTAGGTTTTCTCTCTCTACACAAAAAGCTTTGAAGATTGAAAGTTTGACTATAATTAAGATTAAGATTTTATTCCAAACAGCTTTCAAAAAACTTTCACTTTCACAAAAAATGGAGATTCATCCGGGTAATCTCGCTTGGAATCATCAGTTGGCTAGTGACGATTTTGTCAATATGCAATTTTTTTTAGATACCTATATATAATATATACATCAAATTTGTTGACAAAACTCGGAATATAGTTGACTTTCTTTAAAGACCACTTTACAAGATAACAGACGTCATATAACTTCTCATATGACCTGTCAAAAAATCCTATCAAATCGTCTAAAAAGAAAAAGCATATTGCTTTGTTGACGTTATAGGATTGCAGCTAATTCCATTTGAGAAGTCATATGCTATAATTGTATTCCTAGTTGGATGTTTAAAATTCAGTGTTGGAATGGATATTTTGAATTCTTATGCACAATATTAAATGTGTGTGTGGACAAAAAAGTGAAGTACCAAAAAATTGAGAATATAGAAAGTTATTTTGGAGAAATCAAATCGAAAGTCGTAAACGTGTAAAAGTACAAAAACAAAACGATATGATTTCACAAATAGAATGACAGCTCATTTGAGAAATCATACATAAAATATATTGACAGGTCATATGACATCTATATTATCGTGTAAAGTGGCCTTAAGCTTTTCAAGTCGCAGTTAAGCCTAGTACGCTGCTGGTGTGAAACGAATAATCCCATACAAAAATTACACACGTTTTGCAGTACGCTTTTCGATGAGCGAAATTGATAATTGAAACAGATATTTTGGAGAACTTTTCGCCACCATAAATTGTGTTCGAAAAAGTGACATTTGAGGTTTGTTCGTATTTGTATTTGATGTTTCTTTATCATTACAGCATGGCTTTCTGTGATTTGTTTTGCGTTTGTATTTGTTTTTTTTTTTTTTTTGCAATTGGTGACGCTTTCAATTGTCATTTTTTCGCTGTGGTTTCCGTAAGCATTTCGCTGTCGTGTTGGAGACCATCGAAACATTTCGTTCCGCATTAGCAGCTTACTAGACCTTACGGTCAATATTTGATAGAAAAAAATCTTTAAAAAAAATTGTAAGAATGAGTTCTTTTGTATGATAACCCAATAAAATTAAATATTTTTATTTTAATTAATTTTTGAAAAAGTACCTCTAAATGCACTACCCATTTATATTAATTGACACTTGTGTAGGATGACACTTTTTGAACAGATGTGGTACGTTCTTTTTTTCATTTCATTTAGGAACGATGTATTATTAAAGACGGTGTTCACATTGGACTCACTCCGCGCGACTCATATTGACATTTCATTGTTTTATCTCACTCCAACTCATGATGAGAAAGAGAGAGTCTAGTGAGGCAGGATTTTTTCAAAAAAATTAAAAATCCTGCCTCACTTTCTCATATAGTTGTGTAGAGTGAGATAAAAGAAAAAGATGTCAAAATGAGTCGCGCGGAGTGAGTCCAATGTGAACACCGTCAAATATTGTTGATCTGTCAAACGAATATTAATGAAAAATAAAAAAAAAAAAAATTAATAAAGGGTTTTCCAATAAGAGGTGTTATTTTGAATAGCCCGCTATTTCGGTAGCTGTCACTTTTGAAGCTGTCATTTTTTGACATTTGACAAGTAGAAACTACGCCATTAATAAAAATGGAACGATACACGCTTCAACAACGCATTGAAATTATTAAAATTCACTATAAAAATGGTGAAAATTTGGCAGAGACGGTTCGTAAAACTAAAACATTTTTGGGTCGTCGTGAAGCACCTTGTCGGACCGCAATACAGAAATTGGTGGACAAATTCGAGCTGTTGGGACAAGTTAGTGATGTGAAGAATAAAACCCGTGCACGTCGCTCAAGAACAACTGAGAATATTGCTGTTGTAGCCCAAAGTGTTGAAGAAAACCCAGGTTTGTCCATTCCTCGTCGTTCTTTGGAGTAAGGCATTCCACAAACGTCATTACACCTTTTTTTGCATAAAGACTTGGGTCTTAAGGCTTATAAAGTTCAGTTAACAAGAACTCAAGCCGGCTGATCATCAACAACGTCGTGTCTTTGCTGTTTGGGTCCTTGAAATGCATGAAAATGATCCGGAACTTCATCGAAAAATCATCTTGACTGATGAGGCCCATTTCCACCTCGGAGGCTACGTCAACAAGCAAAAATGTCGCATCTGGGGCTCGGAAAACCCAAGAGTTATTGTTGAAAAGCCTCTCCATCTTCAACGCGTGACTGTTTGGTGCGGTTTATGGTCCGGCGGGGTCATTGGACCTTACTTTTTCGAAAATGAGGCTGGAGCAAAAGCTACGGTCAATGGATTGCGCTATCGAGAGATGATTAATGATTTTTTGTGGCCGGAATTGGATTGTATTGATCTGGACAGCGTTTACTTTCAACAAGACGGCGCTACGTGCCACACAAGCAATGAAACCATCGATCTTTTACGGGAAAAGTTTCCGGACCGTGTTATCTCTCGAAGAGGTGATCACAATTGGCCATCGAGATCTTTTGATTTAACACCTTGCGACTTCTTCCTTTGGGGCCACGTGAAAGATAAGGACTACGCCAACAGCCCAGCGTCGATTCAAGACCTCAAAGATGGAATTCGTGAGGCTATCGAGGACATAGGGCAGCCACTTTGCGATTTGGTTATGGAAAATTTCATGAAAAAGATATGGTCCTGTAAGCGTGGTCGTGGCGGCCATTTGGCCGATGTTGTGTTTCATACGGCATACCTTTCTCTTTATAATGAAATAAACATCCGATCATTTATCTCAAAAAATGCCATTTTTCTTTGAATATCAAAATAACACCTCTCAAAATCATATTTTTTGCAATGTAAATTCTACTTTCTCATTTTCAATTGGAAAAAATGCATTTTAATTTGGTTCGTATTTCTTACTTGCCCCAAAAGCAACAAATATTTGATTTGCTTTGTAAACAAATCGGCTCACATGAGTGTAGATTCTTTTTCTTTGACAGATCAACACTTTCAATTCATATCATGATGTCCCTGAAAATGAGCTGAAAATAATTATTACAAAACGTAACTATTTGACACTTCAAAATGAACTTAGGGATGATGTTAATGTGTCAAACATGTAGTTTCAAATCGTAATTATTTTTCATTAAATTAACGGCAATAGTCAACTATTGTTAGAAAAAGAACGGACCAATGGGATTTGGAAAAAAGATTTTCGACATAATTAATAAAAAAAAAAACAAATTATATAAATGCAAAAAATGCGACAAAAAAAACTCACTATCAACTGTATAATGACGACGAGCTAAAATTTCTTAAAAAGGGAATTTAATAACAAATTTGATTAAATGAAAATGAAATAAAATTAATTAAAAACTGTAAAATTAAACTTGAAAAAAATTAACTGGAAACAAGTTCTTTAATAGCGTTTAAGGAAAATGACAAACAAATTAGATAAAATAAGTCCCCAAAACGATCTATAGAGCTGTGATGCGTGATGGCATTTGTCTGTTTTTTTGTTTTTTTTTTACGAATAAGCTGAGACATTTTTTTTTTTAGAAATTGTTGCAGGTAGTTAAATAAAATCTGTCCAGTAGTGCCTTCGTTCTGTAACTCTCGCATCGATAAAATCAGTCGAGAAACGATGAAAATTGAAACTAATCGTATGAGTTTTGTTCCATTTTTCATCGTTTCTCGACCAATTTTAACTATGCGAGAGTTAGAGAACGTAGGCATTCAGGACAAAAGTTGTATGCCTCAATTTTCTTAAATTCAACAAACTACACACTTCGACTTCATTTTTGTCATTATTATTTTTCCAAAATCGGATTTTAATTTTTGTGAATTAACCTAATTTTTCGTGAGATGTTTTATTTTAAAAAATATAAATTAAATTAAAGTGATAAAAGAGCTTTTTGTACTTTTCTAGTGAAGCAAATCTATTATGTATATTCATTAAGCAAACTAATCATTTGCGGAGCCATAATAAAATTGTAAAAAGTTTCCTTTTTTCGTAATAAACAAAAAAAAAAAACTCGTTTGCATACTGACACCTATCGTATTTAAGCATTATTTTCGACAATGAGCAATTAAATTGATTTGTAGACTGTAATTCTTCTCACTACACAACTCACCATTGGGCGATAACCCGCACCAGTTGTTGCCGCCATTGGTTGTGGTGTCCAATTAGCACCTGGCTTTGCTGTGTTTTTCGGCGAATTCCACTGCACGGGTCTGCAATAGCACAATAGTAAGCATTTAACATTTTGCATTTAAAATCGTTTTGCTACTCACTTTGTGCTTCCCGATTTATTTATATTTAAATTATCTACCAGCGACATAAGCGAACTATCCAGGTCACCAGTGAGAATTTTTCCAGTTCCCGCTGGCTGGGATGCACCTTGTCCTTGTTGTTGCTGCTGCTGTTGTTGTTGTTGGAAACCACCTGCACCTGAAGCAACAACATCAGTTGGATTTGGAACACCTGACATGGCTAGTGTGCTACTGCCCGCAGTATTGCCGGGCTTCAATACATCACCCAATGCATCGAAGCCTTACATTACGTTTCGTATTTTTTTTTTTATATTTTTTTTATGTGTGTGCGTGATATTTTTTTATATATATTTTTATTTAATTTTTGAAATTTTGTATTTACCGATTTGATATAAGCATATTTACATGAAGTTCAACCCAAGTTAGTTAGAAGAGTGTTTTTGAATATGATGGGATGTTTTTTTTTTTTTTCAATATCGGAAGATCCATTTATGTAGGTATGTGAATTTAACCACCGCAAAGAGACGCGTTTTTTTACAATGTTTGAATGGATTCAGAAAGGAATGGAAAAGATAAACAAAATTCCATATTAGTTACCATGAGTGCGAAAGGTCATATAGAATAATGTGATTGTTTGATTAGTATAAGTGGACCTAAATCATGGTTAGAGCAAGCACTAAGGTACAGTTTTAGTAGGGGCAAAATATGGTTAGATTTGAGGAATTTTAGCATCTTGTATGGGCAAATTGTTAGTTTAAGCTTGGACAAAGTCATTCAAGTGCAATTTCGTAGCCAAATGCGAATAAATAATATGAATAGAAAATATATCAAAATTATGGCGGCAAGTTCTCTTAAGTGTAAATAATATAAGCAACAAGAATATACATATAGAATACATACATAAAGGTAATTACAACCATGATGTCTATATTTTACGAGTACACATCCAACTATTTGTCCTATGTTTTATATTAACTATTATATTAATATTTCTGAAAGCGATTGGTATTTTGTATAGATGTCTTTTTTTATAAATATGTTTATAAAATAATATTTATTATGCAAATAATTTCGAGAGTGTAAGCCTACCATGCAAAACATCGTTTGGTATTCACGACACTATATTTTCGCATTCAAAACAATAGAGCTTTTCGCCAAATAGGAATACATT
Organism: Leucozona laternaria; assembly: GCA_932273885.2. Classification (NCBI taxonomy): domain Eukaryota; kingdom Metazoa; phylum Arthropoda; class Insecta; order Diptera; family Syrphidae; genus Leucozona; species Leucozona laternaria. The sequence goes on from OW026366.1 coordinate 36,923,848, forward strand.
ATATAAATAATTGTACGTATACATATATCCCTCTCTCGGTTATTCACAAACGTCAAAATAATCCATTTGAAAGCAAATATTGTCATTGAGTGCGATATATTAATAAGTTAGGTGCATGCCTAAATAGCAAACAAATTTCTTTAAAGATATAGAACCACCTATTATTTTACCTTTGCAATTTTACCTCTGTCTGTTTCCACAAAATGTCACTTTTGACGTTTTAAGATTCGGAAATTTCCCGGTAGGGATTTTTTACATATAGCAATATATTGAAGCAGGACTATTCAGTGCCGAACTTTCATCGTTGGACACTTCACCATCAGATTTTCACCACAAGCCTTTTAGTGGTTGGAATTTTCGTTACAGCGGTTCCGCCACTGGGTAGTTCGATATCGTTCTTTCAACACTAGACTTTTAAACATTGTAATGTAGTGTTAATAATTCAATATGGCCATTGTTTCTTTTGGATTAAAATGTGGTTAGTCATAATAGAAGTCAGATTTGCCAGTAATACCCGTGATTTTTTGGAAACTTTTGCATGGTGCAACATTTTAGAACATATTTTATTCATTGCAATGTATACTGAAATCTTGTTAAACAAGCGAATTCTGTATGATTTTTGACGCAAATTTCAATTTGCTATGATTGTCAATAAAACATGAAAAAATTGTCTCCCGCCAGTAAAAATAGTGTTAATAAATGATTTTCTATAAATGTGCATCATTTATTTTAAATTTTCGTGTTTTATTTTGCAAAAGTCGCTGTTCTGCAAAATGTCCTAAATAAAATGCAAATGATATAAGCTGAAAAAGAATACCATTTGATATTGAAAACAATATAAATGAATTCTTATTGCGATTTAACCATTTTTAATAAAATCTACACTACTTTGCGAACACGAAAACAAAATATCCAGAAACGAAAAATCTGACACTTAAACGGACGGCATTCAAATATTGAGCACTAAATGGCAGCACTTAAAGATCCAAAACTCAATCGGCGGTGGTGAAATGTCCGTCTATCAATTTTCGGTGGCGAATGGTACCGTACCGCAATATATCCCTCTCTCGTTTACTCACAAACCTCAAAATCTTAACTTTGGCGAAACTGACATTTGTAAAGCTATTTTAGAAAGCAAATTTTGGCATTGCGTGAGGTATGTTTCTACATAAAGAAATCATTTTGTAATTTCAAATTATACTTTAAAATCAAAATATGAGAAAACAACTCATCTAAAGATATAAAAATTCATCAAAGTAGTGGCTACAGATTTGTATGTGTAGTTGTAAGTTCACTGGCATTGAATGCAAATCAAATTAACTGGACAAACTGGTCATTAATATTGGAAACGACTGAGTCGAAAATGCTTCCTCTTTATTCTACGTGTTTATCTTTGTTTTAAACCAGCTTAACCCTGCTAATCTTCGCATTGCCACCTATTGAAAATTTTTTACTCAAGAAAGATTAAATATAAATTTTCAGCCTTCTCAGGATACAATTCTAACGAAAAATGGTCGGGGTAGATAAATGACACATGCTTTGCTTTAGGTTGAAGAAAGCTTGCTTGCAAAAAATTTTACCAAAATATGATAAAAATGGGCGTGGCAATGGCGGATTTTTCTCAAATCACTTTCAAAACCATCTCGCTGCTCACAGGAACAAACTTCTAAAAATCCGCAATTAGTCCAGTCATTTCAAATTGGCTTCTGAAAAAATTGTGGAAAGCTGAATTTTGTGTACTTTAGAAATAGTAAAACGTACCCAGTTTTTTCCGGACATTCAATATAACGACTGATTTTACAAAAAAATAAATTGCTAAAGATATGTACATTTTTATCTTATAAAATTTCCTGAAGACATACATACATACATACGTTATTCATCTCGGATTCCAATAATTTTTTGAAATATTTTATTACTATTTATTTCTTAAAATTTTGCAACATGTGAAAGCCTGATAATAGTCTTCTTTTCTGACAGGAACAAACGATAAGCTTTTAAACATTTAGACCATTGGACTGGTGTATGACTGACAAAAGTCTGGCAGGTTTTTTCTCAGACAAGATTAGCATTTTTTTTTATTTTTGTGTCTCTGATTTATATTTATTAAATTAGAAAATGATACTCTCATTCTAACAATGAGATCAATAGAACTTAAGAAATAAGCTTTCTAAGCGAAGCTTATTGGATTATTTTTTTTTATTTGTATTTATTGCCTTGTATTAAATCTCATGGAACACCACGGGTGATGTTAAGTTGTAACTGGGGGTATTATATGAAAGAATGCTGACTAGACTGGGGCTCAAACCCACACCTCTATAGGTAAGCAGTCAAGCACAACATCCACTGAGCCATTAGCACCAGCGTTTATGCATTCGGGAACTTAGCGTTCGGGATTTCATACCCAATCCATATGAAACACACTACAATATAATGTAAATAAGGCAATAAAAAAAGTTTTAGTTGAATTTAATTAATTACAGTCCACAAAAACAAACACAATACATTTCTATTGTTTCCATTTTTCTTCTTCTTCTTGGTATACACAAGCAATACCACTGGCATTTGTAGGTCTCTGAATTTAACAAAATTCCCCTAGAAAAATATAATTTACAGCGTCTCAATGCAGCAAAATTCAATTGTGTCGGTAACCATCGACTTAAACCTTGCGTCTTGAGAAGGGCACGAAAGTACCTAACTAATGAGCCCAAGTGTCATGCCTGGACGAAACGCATTTGGACTATAGGTCAAACAAAAAAAAAACTTTCAATTGAATTCTATTCATTAAACTTATACGTAGCCAATTTCGAAGCAGAAATCCCACCATTGAATTCGATAAATGAATTTTCCCCAGAAATTGGAGACAAGTTTTCAAAATTATTTTATCGCCCTGCGTGTATTTTGGACCCTAGGTACAATAAAGGCCACTATATCTCAGGCTGGGAGTTCCTTTAGCGTTCTCCAACTAAATATTTATCAAAGAATTAGCTGTCGATGAAAATAAAAGTACCTAGTTTTGCTTTTCGTATGCAAAAAAAAAAAAAAAAAAAACAACATTTATGGCCTTTTCGATTGGAGTCAGAATGACAGTTCTTCTTCTGAAAAGAAGAGAAATTTACTTCTGGTTTTGTTTTCAGAATCGTTCCAGAATGGTTCACACGTATCAAATCGTTTTCCCGGACTACCAATCGAAGGGCCATTAGTGCAGTGCAAAACAACAAACTACAACTAAACTAAACTAAACTTTAATTAAAAATGCGTTCCACAACACTGACTGTCATCATAAATCTAAATTCACGCTAATTTACGTCACAAGAAGTTGTAATAGAAAATGTGTTGTCCTTATTTCCATTTCATAAAAAAACCAAACTCTAATTTATTTGAATAAAAATAAAAAAAAATCTTCTTCCGCTCAAAATAAAAAAAAATCTCAATGTAAGTAAGATCTCAAAGGCCTGAGAATAATGTGAGTTACAAGATCAGGATTCCCCAGCAAAATTTCTTAGTTTTGCTGTCAAATTTCTTTGGATTCGTTTACTCACTTTTTAAGGAGCGAAATCTCGCAGATTTCACTTTTCTGAACACGTAGGTTTATACGTTGCTCCCTGCCCCAGTGCGCACTGGCGAATGTCATTGAATGTCAAAAAAAAACTGGATAGCTACTCGGATTCACTTCAGTGCCACATTTGTAGAATTAAAAATGTTAAGTAGCTTAGGGACAATTTTGGGCCGAACCCGAACACTGAATTTGCACCGTAGTGTACTGTACTTCTGAAGTGAAGGTAAAAAGTTTTCAAATGAACAAAGACTGAGACTCAGCATGACTAAAGGGGTCTGATGTTCGGCCTGGCAGCCGTGAAATAGTTGTTAAACCTAACTTAGGTCTATAAAAACTTGGTGGTATCTAACTCAAGCGTTTGTTTTTTCATTCACAACTTTTTTCTATACATATTCATATGATCGTGCGTAGCCAACCATACAAAACCTTTTTAAATATTTGTATCTTTTGAAATTAATCTGTTTTCCAACAACTGATTTACATTTTTCAGCTGATTTCTTTTCCTGAGTAAAAACAAGCACTTTATATACGTGAGCCCATGCTTTCTCTTGACAGACGGCCAAGAATATAACTAGGACGTTAGAAGAAACATCAAAGCCCCAACGGTTATATATATGTAATTTCACATCAATTTTTCCAATTAAATGATTTTATAAATCCTTAAATTCAAAAACTATTTTTAAGTATAACTTATAACCAACCTAAGAACCTATACAAAATACCATCTTAGCAATGCACAGCGAAAAAACAAAAACTTATTTCATAATTTTAAAGAAATATGTAAATAAAAAAAAAAATATAATTAAAAACTGAATATCATAAAAAATAAAACAAAAAACAACAACAACAAAAAATCAAGCTTGGCAAACATTGGAATTATGACCTCCATGTTCCGTGCCAACAAAATTATGCGACATTGGTGCACAACCAGCATAGCTTGCATTAGAAACAACACCAACATCAGTGACGTTGACCACAGACACATCCTCGATAGCTATTAAGAGTGTTGATGATTGCAACTGGGGAAGAGGTGATCCACTCTTATTTACAATTCCATAGTCAGATACGTCAACTAACATTGAAGATGAAGTCGAGGAACCTAGAGGAATGTGTGGTTTTAGAGATGAAGACTTCATCACCTCTTCCGCAGTTTTGCAGCGTTTTATTGTTATTGAAGGCTGTGCTTCTTCACCTGGTGGTGTAGCAAAATAATTTGGCTGTTGCTGCTGCTGCTGATATTGTTGCTGCTGTTGCTGAGGTTGAAAACTTGTAAATTCTGAACTCATACTATCCGCTGCATCAAAGAATGGATTTGGCAATGCTTGATTTGAGGAGAGGTCCATATTGGCGACGGCGGCGGCGGCGGCAGGAGCAGCTTGGAAATATTTGCACATATAATAATAATAATAATTACGAATAATTCATTTTTTTTTTATTCCAGAAATGTGAAAATTGTGGATGTTGCGAGGTGTGTCTTTTATTTTTGGGTATATTTGTTCTATTTGGAATATTTATACCAAGTTTATGACTTTTAAGGTTCGTTATTGGTAGCAAATTATATTAAAAATTTGGTTTTATCATTGTTTATAAATAAATAAATAAAACTTAAAACCAAATTAATAAAAAAATAATAAGAATGTTAATTGTTATTTGTTGGATAAGTAGTATTTATGACACAGGACTTAAGGCAATTTAAGAAAATCATGCGCTTTGAGTAAAGATTAGATATAGTCCAAGTTTTTTGGTTAAACAATGTGCATCCCATTTTATTAGTTATAGTATATAACAGTATAATTGGTAGTTAAATAATATTTATTTAGCGTTTATTTAACATTTATAACATTCAGCTATAGAGGAATTTAAACAACTAAAATAATAAGCAACTCACCTGTTGGTTCTGTGTTTCCGAAAACCGACGAGAAGTTACTATCTGAAACGAAGGCATTTGCAGCCGAGCCTTGACCTGTTGCTGATCCATTGAAACCTGATTGAGTCGCAAAGAGAGATGACGTTGAGTAACCTTTAATTTTGGAATAGTAAAATAATAGAACAAACAAAAAATAATAAAATAATAAAATACAACAATAAAGAATAATAGTAAATAAATAAATTAATCAAATGAAAAAGACATGTTGTAGGGAATATGAAAAATGAGCAACAAAAAAAAAACAAAAAACATCAATCCGTGTTACCCAACTATTTCCAGGCAGTTGTTGTTGCTTGTAAAGACTGTTTAAAAATATAAAAGTTTACAATCTACGCTATTTACCTAAAATACATGATTTCATTGTACACCGGCCATTATTCCATTGTCTACTTTTACGTATTAATTATATACTTTTACTTGCGATGTACATTATGTATATATGTATGTTTGTATGTAGTTATGTGGCTTTGTATTATTCGTAACTCGAGATTTTAATCGGGCCCAACATCACGATAATAAAAAAATGTGAACAAAAATTCTGCCTGTATAGTTTACTGTCTGTCTGTACCTCGACCTACAGCCATAACCACTGAAGTGAATTTCTTCAATCAAACTTAGGACTTCAGGTTAGGTGATTCCCTATAGAGAATAAATTGAGTTTTGTAGCTTCAAACGGCAACGGTATCTGGCATACAACCGATAAGAAAAAAAATTATTTATATCGCAAATGGCTCTAAAGCTTTTGATACAAATTTGTATTTGATTTTCTTGTTAAACGCGCCACCAATTCCTATCAACATGTTTACACAGGGAGCTCCTTTGAAGTAATACAGTATATCAACATTGGATATTATTATGTGTGATAAACACACTTGCAGTATAGGCTGCAAAGCTTTCGCACTAATATATTAATATTGAATGTTTTGAATGAAACAACAATTACTTGATTGAACACAAAACTATTAACTCCAGCCTATAATAAGCTAGTGTTTCATTCAAAAAGTTCTATACCAAGTATATTGGATTTTTGAAAACAAAAATTAAATTAACAGTCGGATAGCATTCAAAACATTTTGTTCTGTCTTAAGAAATAACAATACATTCACTGTTATGAGCCAACACACACTTCAGCAAGCGAAACAAAAATCATGTTTTTCTTCAATGTGTTCTTTCTGTATGGCGCAACACACGCAGCATAAGTCAAAACAAAAATACAGCCCGAAGTTCTCGCCAAAACTATTGAAAATGGTCATGAACGACGCTGGTGTCGATTTGGCCGATACCATCTTCAAAAAGTACATTTACAAATTGCAAAAAGGGTTTGCTTAGGTGTTTGCACGAACTGTCATTGATATAGCCGTGTTCATTAGAACTTTAAAGTTAGAAAAAGTAGTATCATCATTTTTATACCTTAACATCATGATGTTTAAAATTTCGCGGCTTTTTAGTGGCGCGACAGTTGGTGTATAGAACCATGGCGCAGTGACTAAGACTTTCTAATACAAATATTTTATTTTTTTTAAATACCTAAACAATGATTGATATTCAGATTTAAATTATAAAGCGCATTTCGAGTACTATAAAACAACCCCAAAAATTCAAAACAGCATCTATTTTATTATAGTTCTACATCTACATTTATATGAAATCCCATTTCCTTTGTCAAATTTTAATAGAAAAAATTACAAACATAGACAGAGTGCCATTGGAACTGGTGACCCATGACGGGCTTGAAAAAAATCAATTTGACTTTTTCGATATTTCCACATTTTTTGATATTACTACTACTTTGAAAAAGATTCAAACAGTATACTTGGAGGAATTGGGTATATTTTTCTATAAGCTCTTAGAGGGAACACTGTTGTTCCCATTCAAACGGCTGTGGAAATACCAATAAAATGTTACGAAAGGTCAAGAGTAATGTGAACAGGAAGAATGTAGTAACGCTATCCAGGGAAAATGATTGGATCGGAAGCCTGAGACAACAACTAAGAAAATTGGGTACTGTACAAATCGGATAATATAAATCCATCCTTGTACAGAAAAGAACCCTGTCGATATGAAAGTGCGAGTAATGTATTAAGTACCCAGAGTAATAACAATTAACCAGACTGCTAAACGTCAGTCAACAATCAGCTGTAAGGTAGGAGAATATTCTCAATGATGGCCAACATTTCCATTCACCCGACCCACAAGAAGAACGAATAGCGACAACCAAAATTCCTGTTGTAGAAGGCTGCTGGTGCAAATGATCTTCTGGCCGAATTATTCAGACTAATGCAGAATGGTTTGGTAAAGAGCAAACGCGAGCTTTAAATTTGATCGGGTAAATCTATGGCTAATTAACAACTACATGTCTTTGCTGATGATATTGACATTATCGGTAGTGAGCATTTGGGAGACAAGGAATATGGGCGTGTGTGCTAATAAGGATAAGACGAAGGACTTCCTCTTTTATTTAACTCCAACATTGTAGGAATTAAAGGTAATTCATTAAAAGCAATCCCGAATCAATAATTCCACATTTTCAATCAAATAGTCTTCACAATCAACAATTAATCAGAGCTTTTATTTGATTTAGTTGATTTCATAGTGTAGTGCTTTTATCTGGCGAAGTAAATTTAATAGCTCTTATCACCAAAACAAGTTCTGTCTAATGTAGATCCATATTTATAATTTAGCTCCGATATTTAAAAGAGTTTCAAAAAAGTATTAATATCTCGAAAACATATCAAACTATCAAGTTCAAATCATTTTTTGTATTAGCAGGCCCAATTCTTAACTTTGTCAACCGAAATGTTATCGTAAGTTTCTGAGAATCCGAGACGAGATTATTGAAAGCAATAGATCACAACGAATAAAACAAAATAAAATCAAAAACAAAATAACTACCATTATTCAGCCAAATATTATTAGCACCTGGACCTCCGACCGGAGCTGGAGCTGCTGACGAATCAAACATATCGGCGAATGGATTACCCAACTGCAAAAGGTCATCAGAAGCTTTTGTAGTGCTCGCCGCCGGTGCAGCTGACACACCAAATAGATCCACAATTGGAGCGTTACCTTGTGAAGCTGGAGGGGATGATAAAAATGGGTTTGTAAGAGCATTACCCGCAGCGCCTCCACTCCCGCTGGGCGATGAAACTTTTGACTGCAAACAAATAGAAATAAGTGAATTATTTGTTGGAAAAAAAAAATATGATTTACTTTGTACTGGTTCATGGCAGCTTCTTCTTCGGCCAAAGCTTGAGCTTTAATATTGTCATCGATGCCATTGGTGTTGTCGAATTTACTCGATGCAGCTGCAGTGCCAAATGAAGAGCTAGTAGAAGATAGGGCAGACACACCACTCTTTACGTTCTTTTGGTTGCTACTTTTGTTTGTCAATTTTTTGTTTAAATAATTTTTATCAGTTATTGCAAAAGTCCGTGGTATCGAAATTGTGCGAATGATTTGCATAATTTTTTTTTTTTACAAAAAAATAAACAAAATCAAATCATAATTTCAACAGAAACGATATAAAATTGTTTTTAATTTAAAATAAAAGCATATTGCAACCAAAATCACATAACGGGAAAATGGAATAAGAGGACAAATTGTTTTAAATTGTGAAATAAGGGATTTTAATTTAGTGCAAATTGGGTAAATTAGTAAGAAAGTAGTGATATGTGGGAAGAAAAAAAAGACGAAAGAAAATTTTATAGATTACTAAATTATTCTACAAACAAATATCGAGAAAATCTTTTTTTTTAACGATTCATAGTACATCTACACAAAAATTTACTACATCTATTTTAACTTAAACAAAAAAAAAACTTAAACTAAATCTAAAACGTATTTTGTGGTATAACAAACAAAACAATTTCTATCCATAAATTAAAATATGGGCTTGATAAACGATCTTTGCGAGCGATAAAATAAAAAAATATGCTAGAAGAGGTTTTGTTTTTAAGAACTTACGCTTAATTTTTTATAAACAAAATAACGGTGCTTTGGTTTAGATTTTGTTTTGTCAAAATATAATTAAACGTTGTTTTTGTTCGTTTAAGGTTAATTAAATACATTATGTATGTTGTAGCTAGAAATAATCGATAGTTTTCATTTTCCTGATGAGGAAACATTTGTGTTTTCACCAATTTCAAATGGCGAGAGAGGAAGAAGACGATCAAACAAATTGAAAAAAAATGACGTTTTAATTCAGTTGAAACGATGTATCGTGGATGGGGTGTTTACTCAAATATTTTTCTTATGTAGATTTTTATTGAATAAAAGATTTGATATTTTTTCCAATTTAAACGTATTATTATTCAAGAAGGATCAGGTCTCTTTACGAAAGATGCGCTCTTTCAAATTAGGTAGATTTGAACTACAATCACAACACATGTAAACAGGTTTCCACGTCGAACTACAATTTGTTCAGAGTTTTCGATTACGATGAAATTCGTGATAGGGCTGAACATCTTTGTTCAGTGAATTAACAATCTGTATATGTGATTTGTACAGACACCGATACTTCTAAAATATGGTCCGAAATGCATAGAAGATTATTGCCCCTATTATGGGACCTGCTAAGAAACGGATTGCAATTTGCAAGCATTAAGCCCTATGAAGCTCTTACTTTGTTACCTCGAATTTTTTTAGTGCAAGCGATAATTATCCAAATTATCAGAAACAAAATCCAAGCTACTTTTTCATTGTTGTTCATTGGCCACGTTCCGGATTCACTAGGATATCCTATTTTAGATACTCGAGTATCCATGTATATTTCTGAAGGACCAAAACCGGATAGGTTAAATTTGCTGCTCAAATCGGTTTTGTAGTCAACTGTTCTTGACAATCCTCGTAGGATAGATGAGTATCCCAGAATTTTTAGGATAGCTTGGGATTTCTTTTTTGGCAACAGCTGTTTTATCATCAGATGTGTTTTTACAAGGGCTGTTGAACCATTCAACATAGACAACAGACGTATACCAACAGTATGACGAAGAAAGATAAAATTACTTAAGGCAGTATTACATTATCATGTAAATATGGCAAGTTTTCTAACTAAATATTGCTCAAAAGTGTCATATAAGTGTGATAATCAAATTTATATGACACAAAATACATGTAGACTATACTACATTGAAATACAACAAATATGTTGTCATATTTTATATGGCCTAATGGGACATATTTCTATGACAGTGTAATATCGCCTTTATGCTTGTGAACAACAGTCTGTCAGTAGGTGTGTAGTAATGGATAATTATGTTCTATACAGAAAAGACCAGGAAAGTAAACAGAGCTTTTAAGCGAAGCTTGTCGGCTTTTTTTGTGGAGATTTTTTTGCTGACTTTATGCATGCATTAAAGCTTTAAAAAAAATGCTTTTATCTTGAGTTATATTAATTAAATGAACATCATAATATATTTAACAAACATTTAATTGAAATGATATTTATGATTTGTGTGTTTGGCAAAATAAAAAGCCAACATTTTTGGATAACTGCGACTTGATATTAATTTGAATTTGAAAAAGATTGCAAACAAATTTGTCCGTTGAGGTTAAAATAGGACATGCTATCTCATCTGGCTATCCAAGAAATTTTAAGATACCTCGAATTGTTTTTGCATCAGGGATTATAATGGCATAAAGCTATTCAGACAGCATTGGATACAAGGTATTTGCTGTGATTTTACAAGGAATTATATCGAAACAAATTTCACAGTTGATAAGCAACGGTCAATCCCATAAAACATGTACAAATATGCATGCATTGTACAAATAAAGCTGTTCTTTCATATCTTGTTCTTACAGTTTTTGAGCTAATTTTGTTCATAAAAAAACAGCGAGTATTATTTAGCTATAACAACTGTCATCACTCATCATCCCTGTCACCGTAAAGTTGATAACACTTCATTTGAAGGACCCTGTGTTGTTGTGTATATGCAGGAAATTTGCATTGCAAGTTAGTATATTACACAACTATGACTTGTTTTTTTTTTATAAAAACTAAAGCGCAGTCTATACGCAAAAAAAAAATATAAATAAAATATTACAAAATGTTGTAAACCACGGCTCTTAGTAAAAATTAATCTTTGTACTTCACTACAAAATCAACTTACCTGGCCGACTGAGTTGGAGTATTTGCAGCGGAACCCTTTCTACCCTCCAAAGTCGCAAGATGTTGTTCCAAGGCATCCAGCAATGAACTAGGTGCTTTTGTCAAATCGGGTATATCACCTTTATCTATCCCAACGTTCTAAAATACATATCGCAATAGTTTTGTATTAATATCAAAAAAAAAATTGTTGATATATTTAACAAAAAAAATACCTCTGCAACTTTCAAAAATTCTCCAACACGATCCATCCGAACTAAGAACTTTTTATACAAGTCTAAAGCATCACGAGCTTGTTTCTTGTTCATATCAAAATACTTTTCGAGCAAATTGATAATACCATCATTGTAGCACGCAAACAAGCGTATGAGATCACGAAACAAAAGCATAAAGCTCATGTTGATGACACCTTTAAAAAACAACAAAAAAAAATTGTTTTTCATGTGAAATTGCTTTTTTTTTAATTCGACTTACCATTCGTAAGATCGTTTGCTTGACAATCGAACTCGAGGAGTCCATCTAATTGAGCTTGCAATACTGGTAGAGTTTTAAGCAGCTTATCAGCATTCATTGTACGCAAAGATCCTTCTTCCTTGCTGTTATTGGGAAAATGTATACTGTATTCAATACCTCTAGCTTGAAAACTCCACACTTACCCTCGCTTAACTTTGCAAAAATCAAATGCTACAGTTCTGTACGATAGAGCCTTTTCATTCAGGTATTTAGCATATCGACGAATAAACGGCGACATGTCGTAGCCTAATTGGAAAAAGGATATAAAAATATTTTTGTTGAAATAAACAGAACTGCCAAAAGCTTATGAGTAAAATGTTTGCACTGAAGTAGTATGACGCATAGGTAGTAGTTATAGTTACAGTTGAAGTGGCGTTATGTACTCACCCATTCTCGCCCCAACTGCTCCCATGCCCTCTTTTATGATTGGAATTGTAAATGGTAAGTTTTTTGCATTGAGTTAAAACAAAAGCCAAAAGAAAAGAAAGAAAGGCAATAAATAGTGTTAATAATATTATTAATAATTCACACCGGTACAGTTTATGTTTTTTTTTTCTTTTTTTGTTAATACACCGAAAATTTGTTAGTTAATACAAAGATACAAAAAAAAATGATAATATAAGCTTTTTCCAATAAGATCTTCAAAGAAAAAAATCAAAGAAAACCGCAACATTTTTTTTTTTAAGTAAAAAAAAAATTACTTTTTTAAACCGACTTATGTGTGAACCATGACAAAATAAATACTATATAAGGCAACCCTATTCCCTTGAAATTATTAGAAAGTAGTTGTTGAAATTGAGCTTAGAGGTAACTTCTGGTTTATTCCTATTTATATTTAGATTTAACTAACATCTTGACTTTCTTCATCGACTAGTCCATCGAATACCCCACTTTATAATTTTGAGAACATTGAAGGTAGTGTAAGTATGTTATGTGAATCTTGAGTTTGTTTGAAATAAGGAGACATAGAAAGAAAGCGACGGTTAGATTACCTCTATTCATCACGACGTTAGAAAGCTTTAGTGCTAAGATGTAAACTGCAAGATTTCCACTACACCGGTAACGTTTTTTGACTTATGCCTATTTACGAGTGCCCTTATGATACAAGCGCTCAGACACATATATGTAATTGTTTTGAATGGTTTCCTTTTCCTTCTCTTTATACCATTCAAAATGTTTTTTTTTAATTTCGTAAGATGGGATTCTAGAGCATTTTATTGCGTTACTATTACGGCTATGGAGTATTTTGTCTTGGAAGAAATCAAAATGTAAGAACTATTCTAAGGAAAAGCCGAACGTAAACACCAACACAAACTACATTTAACTAAACGTCTATTTTAAGCTCTTGAAATAATATAAAATAAGAAAAAAACAAAATATTAAAATACAAAAATGAACAAATTTCGCAAATAATTCTTAAAAAAAAAAAAAAAAAAGTATATTGCTTTTACCTTGTACACCTCCTTTATCGGTAAAGCTATTCAAGTTAAAAGTTGAATTACTCGAAGCCAAATACTGCATAAATCTCTATTTAAAAAAAAAAAAGAAAGTGATATAATTCAATCATTGAAAGATTATAAAAAATCAGTAACGCAAATTTAACTAACCTCATTTCCATAGGCCAAGAGATGATGGGCCGTTATCAAGGCTTTGTATACCACAACCCAGCTGGCATTTTGTGATCTCTCAATAAGTAAATTTGCCAAATGTGGAATTGATACATTCGGTTCGTTGGTGCAATGAACCAAGTCTGGAAAAAAAAATTAAAGAAAAATCAATCAATTTAAATTTTTTTTTTAAGATAAATGATTCTCAAGCTTATTTTAAAAAGTTCAACAGCATTGAGTGAAATGATTGTGATTAAAATGGTTATTTTGTTAAACGAAATTGAAAATCTCTCAAAAACCTCACAAAAAATGGAATGCTTTACGTTATCATTTATTTTTAATAATAGTATTTAATAAAGCCGGTGCACAAAGTTCATTCATTGCTTAACGAGTGCATTACATGTGACAATTATTGTTTATTAAAAATGTTCTTATCAGTCAATTTTGCAAGAAAATAATAAACTAGCAGTACTTGATTTGGTTTTGTATTCTTTAAAGGCAGAGAATAAAAATACAAATAATTTTAAACCAAGCATTTCTGAGTTTATCTTGTGCTTGAAAGAAAGATACTATTTAAGATTTTAAATTCATTGACGTATTGTTTTTTTTTTGCAGTCTTATCGAAGTATACGCCCGTTTTGGGAAGAATTTGCCGAGCTATCGCATCATTTTTTTTTTTTTATGATGGGAACATAGCGCAATGCACTTTATGAATATTTAAAATTTAATGCGGCTGCACAAATCGCCCTCAATCCTTCTATAGTATTATATTATTTGCCACTCCCCCATAATTAATATTGTTTGCCTTACATTTTGTACCTGTATTTTAAGACGTCAACGTTGAAAATCCGAACATAGAATTGAAGTTATTTTAAAGTAACCATATTGGTTCATTTTGGAGGTTTTGCATTTTATAGTAGCATTTTTCTACTGCGGGATATTTCGATTGAATTTTTTTACAAATACAAGTTTCTTTTTAAAAATGCAACTAAATGAACAAAATTAAATATTTTCCATGTGTTATGGCTTTATGTATTAGTAAGAGCAAATATTCCCATTAATTATGGAACCCAACTTCGTTCAAGTGGCTGCCTCGGCTGACTTCGCAGTAGCGCATTCTGTCACTCCAATTTTCCATGACCTTGTTGATGGTTTCGGGTTGTAGCTCACAGATTGCTTGGATGATATTAGCATTAAGCGCTTGAACAGTTTCCGAATTGTTGGCATAGCATCGGTCCTTCACGGTTCCCCACAAAGAAAAAGTCCAAAGGGGTCAAATCGCAGCTCCGAGGCGGCCAATTTACATCGCCAAGACGGCTGATAACACGATTTGGGAATTTGGTGCACAAAAGGTGGATTTTGGAATGGGTTGTTTAGAATGGCGCGCCATCCTGCATGAAACAGAGGTTATCCAAATCCATGTCTTCAATTTCAGTAAAAAAAAATAAGTCGGTTAACATGGCTCTGTAACGCCCCCCGTTGGCCGAAACGTTGTTCCCAGACTAATTTTCGAAGAAAAATGGCCCAATGATGCCACCACTCCACAATCCGCATCAAAATGTCACTCTCTGTGGATGCATTGGCTTCTCGACAAAAACGTGCGGGTTTGCCGAGTCCCATATGGTGCACTTTTGTTTGTTAACGTAGCCGCCGATATGAAAATGCGCCTCGACAGATAAGATGATTTTTCGCCCAAAAGATGTTTGGGCTACACAACACTCACTTTGGAAATAAGTTTTCAATATTTCCCAACGTGGTTCAAGCGTAAAGCGACTCATTACGTTCCGCGGAGGTCAAAATAATCTATGATCTATAAAAAAACCACTAGATGGCCCACCCGTTATAGCCCACGTAAAGTAACGAATGATGTATCAAAATAATCGTCAATTTATTGACTTGTTTGATTAAGAAAAAAAAATAAGCCATGCACACCACAAAAGGTGAAACTGATAAGTGTAATCACTCTTAGAAAAATTATACGACAAAGTGTTATGTTTATACAAAATTTAGACATTGTTTTTGAAATATAGCTAGACAAACAAAAAAATAATATGAAAAAAGTCTGAACAAAATATCAGTAGTGGATTGTCAGTTTTGCTGTAATATAATGCCAAATTGGGAAACAAATAAAATTACACTATTAATAAACGACGAACAACTGCGTAATAAAACTTACTAATCTATCAATTTTTAATTCATATTAATAAATGTGGAATGGTTGGTGATATGAGCGAGCGAATAACTTTATAACTCGCAAATTTGGCTGTTAAAGGACGGATAATTACTTAACACAAAAATTCATTTATGTACATCTCGTGGAACCGTTTACTAATACAATTAAAATTTTCATAAATCATTGCATTTACATATGTGACACACATGCTGTAATGTTGGTGCATTTTCATGAAATGTTGCCGTTTTTTCACAGCAAACATATGTTTATTGATAAGTTAAGTGCTAACCAACACATGTATTAAGAGGAGAGTGTTGTTTTTATTAATAGGGCTGTTACACATAAGATAATACAGATCTGGTCAAGTATAACTTGTGCCGATATAGTGAATGATCGAGAGTAGCAACTTTTTTTTCAAGTCCATTAGATATTCTATTAAATAAAGAATAACGAATTTAACGAAAATATAATAATCTAACCTTACCTAACCTAACTGAATACTAAATGATTAAAAAATCGGCTCTAAAACTCGCAAACTTCTTTTGATGAAAGAACAAATAAATATCAAATAAACAAATACAAGTCATTTAAATTATTATTACGGACTTTGAATTAAACAAAAAAAAAAATATTTTCTGAACATATGCTATAATAACCTCAATTAACAGTAATATACCTCCTTCATTTATCACAGCGGAACTAAAGCTGCCTCCGTAATTATACCAGCGAGGTTTGAAAACGGAACTTTCTTTGCGCAAAGAAATTTCTCTAACCCCCTGCATGGGTTTACTCATAATCCTTAGAAAAAGCTTTTCCACATCAATCGAATTTTATAAAATCTCGAAAATTCAATCAAAAATGGTTTGACAAGGGGTCTGAGAATGAGCGGAATCTATCTTTTACGTATATTTCTTTGTTTCGCTCGTTTAATAATATTAACTTTAAACTATGGTACGAAGAATCAAACAAAACATATAAAAGTCTGGGTTTAAGGAAAAAGAAAGACTATATAGAAACGTAGCAAGCTTTCTGTCAATGGCGTTCTATACCTATAGTCGAATTTTTGGAAAAAGAACCATTCATTGGATGTACACAGCCATAATAAGGCCAATACTGACATACGAATGTCTGTTTTGGTAGCCAGCGCTAGAAAAGGCAACCAATCTAAAGACTATAACAAACATTCAGAGACTTACATGTATTGGCACTACTAGTGCCATTAAAACTACTCCTACCACAGCCCTGGAAACGTTTCTTTCTCTAGCCCCACTCGATTTATTTACGAAGGAAGTGCTCTAAGCTCAACAAAAGTAAAAACTGGGTAGGAGCCCATTTTGGACATAAAACCATAATGACTTTCGTGGACAAAGACACTCAAACGGACTATACTGCACCGCACATTGATTTAAATCCAGTGGCCCTAACAGATGTCCCCTCGAGGGACCTCTGTGCGGCCAACCGGGTCATGAAAATTGATAACGCACGGGTGATGGATGGGGTAGGGTCAGGCATCTTCTCGCACAACCCACCCATGAATAGATCAATAAAACTTCCAGATTTTTGCAGTGTTTTCCAAGCGGAAGTGCTTGCAATTTACGAGGCAGCAAAAAGTCTTGCCACTTTTGAATTTGTAAATAAAAAACATCGACATCTTCATCGGTAGCCAGGCGGCAATTAAATCCATTGCTTCAGTTGTCACAAAGTCTAAACTGGTAGACTGTTGCCGTTACGAGTTAAAGTGTGTGTCTCAGTGCGCCAACTGCATATCATTTTATAACTTATGACATTAACTTACTTTTAATAAATCTTTCTTTTCCTTTTATCATCTGACTCAGCATTCCTAAATAATGATTTGGTTCAAAATAATGGTTAATGTTTCAATTTCTACAACTATTTATAAAAACAGTATAACACTAATGGAAAGTGCAGGAAAATTTTAGTAGTTTTTGGCACGTTTTCATTTCATTTATTTCAATCGGTTAATAAACTAACGTTAGATCTATAACTATTCAGATACAAATACATATAATAATACTTTACTACACCAATGTGTTAAAAAAATGTTCTTTAAATTTTTTACTTTTAAAATTGTCATTTAATAGATGAAATTAAAATATATTATTTATTGAAGACTGAAATCAATTGGTTCAAAGGGCTATTGGCACCATAGTTAGTTCGACTGAATATTGGACATAAAGGCAACCGTTTAAGAGAATTTGTATTTGAAAAATATTTACAAGATACAGCAAGAAAAAAAAATCTTTTAGTAGTATCGAAACTAGCTTACCAAGTGTTGAAAAAAAAATACATTTACATTAAAAATATTTAAAAAAAATAAATAGATATATTAAAGTTATATTTTATATATAAAAAAAGAAACATAATAATAATAATTATTTAGATATTAATTTTGTATATACAGATTATATAATAATTGAAATTTATACAAGGCAAATTAATCATGAGTAGAAAGGTGCAAAAATATCTTCAGAGCCGTTAAAAGTAAAAAATGGTAGGATAAGAGTTTTTACTAAATGTTTCTCTATTTCAGAATCTAAAATATGTGATGAAGATCTTAAAGACCAAATACCAAAATAAATTCTTCTTACAGATTCAGAAACTGCATCACAACAAGTTAATTTCTCATCTTTTGGGAAATCAAAGAGATCAACTTGGCTTCGAGAACAAACTATACCTACTTAAAGTTTTTGACGGATTAAGGTTGAGTTTGTTAGAATCAGCCCATCTTTGTATGATTAGTAGATCTTCATTAATTCGAGCAACACAATCTTCCATCAAACCCAATTCACGAAAAATATATAATAACACATCATCCGCATACATGTGTATACGGCAACTAAGAACGATTTCAGGAAGATCATTTATAAATAACGAAAACAGAAGGGGTCCAAGTACTGATCCATGAGGAACACCGAAATCAACTATATATGGACTAGAAGTACTTTGATCAGTTTTAATTCTTTGAACTCGATTTATAAGATAGTTACGCAAGAGTTTAAGAGCCGTTGTCGAAAAATTGAATTTATTACTCAACTTAGAAATTAAAATTTGGTGGTCAATACAATCAAAAGCTTTAGAAAAATCCAAATCATTACACCCAACTGATTCCTATCGAGAGCACTGCGGAAATCTGTTGTAACTTTAAGAACTGCATATTCACAACTATATTTGTTTCGAAATCCAGACTGCCATTTAGACAAAATGTTACTAGATTGAATGAACCCGAGAATTTGATTAGCCATCAGTCTTTCGAAAACTTTACCAACAAATGAAAGCAAACTAATAGGCCTAAAATCAGATGGCTCTGAAGGATTGTTTCTTTTTGGAACAGGTATAATTGTGGCATTTTTCCATTCATTAGGAAATTCACTGCTATAGATGCATGTATTCAAAATATCGAATAAATTTCGGCGAAATATTATCAGAGCCGATAGCATTGAATTTAATTAACTTTAAAGCATTTATTACCTCAGTTTCATCAATACAGTTAAATGAAAATACGCCATTGGCTTCAGGAACAATTAAAGGCATGCTCGGATTAGCCTGTGGTGGAGAATAAAATGGCTTCATTAACCGTGGGTCTAAAGGGCATTTTGACAAATTTTTAAATTCAGTGACACCAACTTCTTTCAAGTTTTTCCAAAGTACTTTGGAACCTAAAGAAACGTCGAGTTTTTGAAGAAAAAATGTTCTTTTACAAGAGCGTATAAGAGTAGTAACTTTATTACGAGCAAAGATATACTGACGCTTATTGAATTCCGAAGGTTTTTTTTTGTATTTTCTAAAAAAAAACACTCTCTTTCTCGAATTAAAATTTCAATATCCTTATTAAACCCAAGGACAAAACTTTGAATTCTTAACTTGCTTGGTGACAACTGGAACATATTCATCGTAAAGTCTTTCCAACAAACTATTGAAGAGTGAAACTTTACTATTAACATCGACTGTATACAAAATATCATTCCAGTAGTTATTTCCAATATTATTTCTTAAATCAGTAAGGTTTAATGAACGAAAATATCTGTAACTAATAGTTCTGGGAACACTTGGGTTATTTACATAAAATTGAAACGAACAAAATATAAAATCCTGTATAAAATCAGATGTTGGTCCTACCTGGTCATTACACAAAACCTTACTCCTCGAGCTAGTCAAAAACATATCAATAAGTGAAGTATTAGCCTCAGATTGGAAACAAGTTGGCCAAAGTTTATTTACAACAGAAAAGCTCAACCTATCACAAAAATAATTAAAAAAACGCATAGTGGAAGAGTTTTCAAGTTGGTAAACATTGAAGTCCCCTCCAATCAAAATATATATATATATATATATATTTTCTCTGAAATGCATGCAACCGCCTCCGTCTCGAGTTCTACGATCATTCCTTAAGAGCTTTAAACCAGGAAAACTTACTAATTGGGATGAGATGCTTTCGTTTAACCACGTTTCTGACACCATTATAACATCCAGTTTCGAGCTACCTAATATTTGATATAGGAAAGTGTGTTTAGAGCGTATACTCCCAGCATTAAGGTGACACACGTTGAGTCCACCATACGCACCACACAACACATTGACGACCGACCTTATATTATCAGGATTTGTACCGTACATGATACCAAATAAATTTATGAAATCTCTCCCACCATTCCGAAGAAGATATCCCTGCATAACTACTGCCTAATAAAAAGTATAAATATAATAATAAAGTAGTTGAAAATAAGTTTAGAAATGAAGAAAATATTAAAAAAAGAAATACAAATAAAGAAAAATGTAATATAAGTAAAAATAATAAACAAATATGAAAAAGGTTTTTAAAAATAAAAAATTCAATTATGAACATATTTCATATTATAAGGACACTAGTTTGGCTGAAGCTGAAATTCAAACGACGCAGAGCTGGTGGAGATAATATTGATCCATTGATTAGTTTAATAATAAAACAAAGTTGAAGATGTTGTCCGTGTTTCGAGAGTAGAGAAAGGTTTATAAGTGCAGATCTTTGAGACCATGGTAGAAAACGAAGACAAAAGCGCATGAATCTTATCTGAATACTTTCAAGATCTGACGGATGGAGATTTATCTTCACCGATGGCTCTAAAACTCCAGACACCACATCTTATGCGGTGACAGATGAAAACGGATCAACCATAAGCATTGGTATTCTTCCAGATTTTGCCTCGGTCTTTACAGCAGAAGCCTTTGCCATACTCCAAGCGACCAAAGCTGCAGCCAATCTTTCCGAAAAATGCATTATATGCTCCGACAGCATCTCAGTAATCAATGGAATTCAAAACGCAAACAATAACACCGAGATCATATCAGTAATTAGATATCAACTCATAAAATCGAAAAACATTAAACTAATGTGGACTCCTGGCCATGTTGGAATATGTGGAAATGAATATGCCGACAGTGCAGCGAACTCAGCCAAAAACGCACCTGTATTCACCTTCAACATCTTCACCAAAATTGATCTCCTCAAGCATACCGGAAAGATATCTTTTGCAAAAAATAGCCACGACTGGAGCCTATATCACCATCACTACAAGGATATAAACCCCTTAAAATCTACACCGATGTACCCTACTAACTGTTCGAAACAAAAAATTACTAACTTCGCTAGACTTCGACTTGGACACACCGCTGCATCCCATCAACACCTCCTCAACAAAAACGACACCCCAACCTGCTCCACTTGCAACATCCGCCTTGACCTAAAACATATTTTGGAACATTGTCCGTTGTCGCAGCCCATAATTAACAAAATTTTCAAAAACAATTCCATATATGAAATCCTCAAGAATCCCAGCATAACAAATATAAATAATATCACTGAATTTCTCAAAAAAGCAAAAATTGTAACATGAAATCCTAAGCAAAAAAGCCAATAGTCTCTGCAGCTAGGCTTGTTAAATTTTATATTAGCTTGTAATTTTAATTGCTTGTTAATAAATATTAATAATAATAATAATAATAAATACTTTCAAATTCTAGGGAGCCTTCCTTTTATTTTTGCAGAGGCATAGTTTTTTTCGCCCTTAAACCTTTAATTTAAACATTGCTAAGCCATCTTCTTACGGTTTTGGGTAAAATGTATTCAAAATTAATACAAAATTACAATCACGGTTGTTGAGCAAGTTAGAATTTAGTTTATATCGATCGGAGCGTATTTTGTAAGGGTCAGTAATAAATTATTATTTATTTTTTAAACTAATTTAAAACAAATTTATATTTAAATTATTTTAGCACAGAACTTAATTCTTCTTGCTTTAAATGTTAGCAACACAATTGACAGCCCTTGGGTGTTTTTTTTTAATTTTAATTATTTATTATTTGATGGAAGATTAAAAATGTTTCATGAATAAGTATTTGATGTTGATATCAATATCGTTTTAACATTGTTATTAAATAATTGAATTATAAATAATTTTTTAATATAACGAGTTTTTAATCGATTATACAATTTTTACCGAACAAACAAAGAGACAGCCAGACAAACAGACAAATTAGCTAAAGTCTTGAAAATTTAAACGAACCTGTTTTGAACTACATAATGAATGTTTAAAATTTCAAGTATATATGTAGCTCATCGGGAAATTATTTTAAAATCGATTACAAAATTACCGAACAGACAGATTGGGGGCCAGCAGGATTCGATTTATTTAAAGAACAACATAACCAAATATTAAAAGTAACAGTAAGGCGAAAGTCCTTGTTTGAATAAAGTACACCATATTTAATCAAATATTACACTAAGTTTGTGGGTTTCTTTTCAGAAGCGAGCGCGCGAGAAAGTAGGCATGATCCATATCTGTGAATTTTTTGGACAGAAATACCAGTTCTGCAGAAAGTTTATGTTAGAGTAAACAAAATAAATGTCAACCATCGTTTCGTGCGTGTCATTCAAATTCAGTTATACAGGAACACGATAAATTTTAGTGAATTCGGATTTTCGTACCTATTCGCATTGGCTAAATTTACATTGACCGATTTTTTCAGTGTCGATCTTTATTTTATTTTATTTTATTTTATTTTATTTTATATATTTTTCTTGTCAAATATCAGACAACATTATAAACTAAGAAAATGTATTTACAAAATTTTGATAATAAATAAATGAATTCATTTTTAATATGATTTTATAACAAATAATAATAAAATACATGCAAAATAGTACAATAAGGAAATTCAAAATATTCATAAAGAAACTTCAGCTATCATTCCCGACAATATTTTATGTTTGAAAGTATCTCTGCTCATATTAATATTGTATATATTAACGTATTTATTAAATGTTATATTTTGTGCGTCTCAGATAGCGAACATTTACATTTAAACATATTTTTGAGCATAAAGCAGTTGAAGTTATATTTCCATTCAATGTATCAAAAACAAAAAGTGTCCTACGTTTGGCCAGACTTAACAAATTAATTAGTTTCAAACGATTTTCGTAAGGTTGTAATTGAAAATTCTCACGATTCCAATTTAAGAGGCTTAAATGAGAGAAATTGTTTTTGTATGGATTCAAATTCTTAACGTCAACATCGAATAAAGGTGACCAAACGATACTGCAATACTCTAAAAGAGGACGAACTAACGAACAATATATTGCTTTGGTAATGTAGGGGTCGTTGAATTCTTTTGACCTGCGCTTCACAATTCTAACATGCTTTTGCTCTTTGAGCAAATTTTGTCAATTTAAAGTTTGAAAGTAAGATGATAGTCAACAAGTATGCCAAGTTCTATTATGACATCACTTCTTAGCAACTTGTAGTCAATGAGACAAAAATCTTTCTTTCTAGCAAAAGAAATAACATTACATTTAGCGACATTAAGTGACATGCCATTTATATTGCACCATTTGACTAGAGCATTAATATCGTTTTGCATTTTGAGTCCGTCATTTACGTTGTTAACTACATTAAATAACTTAAGATCGTTTGAAAATAACAGAAACCGGCAATAATCAAACAGATTAGTCAAATCATTAATGAATATCAAAAAGAAAAGGGGACCGAGGTGACTGCCTTGAGGAACACCCGACGTAACATTTATTGCACGGGAAGATATACCACAAAATCTTACAAACTGTTCAAAACATTTAAAATGAAGAAAGTGTAGTCCGAAAGATTGGTTGCAGTGGACCTCCCTTTGAAAAATCCATGTTGATGCTCACTTATCATCGACTTCAGCCCTACATGCAATTTATCGGAAACAAGCTTTTCAAAAACTTTTGGAATAGCCGATAATATTGCAATTCCCCTGTAATTCTTCAAATCAGACCTATCGCCACTTTTGAAGATAGGAGTCAAGTATGATTCCCGCCATATTTGTGCAAAAACTCCACATGCTAGGGATTGATTAAAAAGTTCCAAAAGAGGAAGTGCTAACATGTCGGCAGTTTTCTTTTAAAAAAAAAGTGGGACATTATCATCCTCAGCGCCTTTGTTGGCATCTGAATTTTTTAACGCAAGGACCATTTCGTCAATGCTAATAGAAATTTCAAGAAGGTTTATAACGTTCAATGCAATTTGAATAAATTTATCTTTGTTGAAACTTATTGGTTTAGTATAAACAGACTCAAAAAACTATGTACACATTTCACATATTTCATTTGTATCAGAGTAGCTCTTATCTTCAAAACGCATTTTCGAGGGAAAATTACTAACATTTCTTTTGTAATTAAGAAATTTATAAAACTGACGTGGTTTAGATTTTATGATTGAACCAGTTTTATAGATATATCTATCTTAGCATACTCTGTCGCAATCGCAGAAACTCCTAGTTAAGTCCGTTAAATGTTTCAAAATCTCTTAAGTTACCAAAAGAATTCCATTTGCGATGCGCTTTATTTTTTTTTTTCTTTGATTTTTAAGTTTATCAATACTTTGTCATACCATGGTGGTGTGCTGGTTGAGGTTTTAATCATTTAAGGGACAAAGCGACCACAAATAAAGTATAACACCAATTTTTGTTTTCTATGTTCACATTAATTTGATCATAGTTTGCGTTTTTAAAATCATAGACAAGATTGCAATTTTTCAACGAAGACCGTGTTTTGTCTGCATAGAAATATCGTATTTTGAACGTTTTGTGAAAAATACTTGTTTTTTTAGGCAGAATAGATGGAGTTTCTTCTAGAATAAAATTATCAAAAATATTTGTAAGCACTAGGTCAAGAACGTTTGAAAAATTTTTAGAATTACAAATTTGATTATATCCATTTTCAAAGAAAAAAAATCAATAACAGAAGCTTGTTGATCGGTTGTAATGTTAGCAGGATCAAAAATATAGGTGTTGTCATCGCAAGAGATCAATTGAAGTCCTGGTGGATTAAAGTCACCAAAAAGAAGAAAGTCATTAGAATCATGTAATCTCGTCAGTATTGAAGATGTATGACTTAAGATTTAGCATTAACTTCTTGCGGTTAGGTAGGATGAATATAACAGCAACCTAGATATATATAACTATTCTTTGTCGAAATTTTGGCCCAAACTGGTTGAAAAAGATTCCTGTCAGTTTCAATAAATCCACAGTTTACAGGAAATCGATGTATAAATCGCGATTAAAACACCAACACCTTTTTTTGATTTAATTTATGGAACCGATCACATCGGAAAACCTGCCACGATGAATCAAATATCTCAGCATTAAAATGGTCATTTTTTAACCAAGTTTCAGTAAGCGCAATGATGTTGTATTCGGTGGATGACGAAACTCCATGTAGTTCATTTAAATCACCTCTCATTTCACACATATTTTGATAATAAATCTTTAGTTCCTTACGGAGTAGCGTCTCGTTTTCTGAAAATTTGATCTTTTCGAATGTTCTGTGTTAGCATTAGGTACAAACTCTAGTATTGACACTTCTCTAGGCCATTTTTTGGAGTTCAGAAGCTCCTAAAGTGAAGGAAGCAAAATGTATTCGAATACCATCAAGTATGAATTTCAACTTTAAAGTTAAAAAGATGATGCCAGACTTTGAGATAGTCTGTGCGCATAGCTAATCATAAAGAACAAAATTGAATCTTCTAGTGACAAGATTCGAATAACGTAAGATCAAAATTGGAATAATGGGCAGAGCTAGATGTTTTAAAGGAGTGAAGATGAAGAGCGAAAAATTCATTTCTCAATATCATTTTCATATGAAAGCTTATATTCTTAAAAATAATTCTCAATTTTATGAATTTGAGAGTTACGCCAGATCGTTCGATATTTATCTTGTTTTTATTTTGTTTAAATTAATTTTCATCAAAATAATCTTCTGTGAAGAAATAAAATTATACTGTTATACCAACAGTTGTAACGAAGAAAGAAGTCAGATGTAAATGGATTTTAATTTAAGTTGGTATACAATCTTTTTATTTTATTGAATAAGGGTGTCTATATTTTGAACTTTCGATAAACGATTCGAGCAGTGGTGTGAACAAAGCTGAGAAATTTACATGGCTTGTTTCCTATAAGAGCCTTGGTATAGTATTTATTCTTCAGACAAAGCTAAGTGTTTATATTGAAGCAGCGCTTCCAACAAAAACATTAGATAAATGTAAACTTGTATTAGCTTTGCTCACAACGCTTCCCAAAACGTTCATTGCAGCTACAAAATAAATGCACCCTAACTAAGTTTGAAGTGAAAATTTTGAATGCAACAACAATATCTTAAGTGTATTACGCTGTAGTTAAAGCTATTTAATTATTTTAACTAAATTATTATTTCCAGTCATGATATTAAGCAATAAACTCCATTTTTGGACGAATTATCCTAGATTCTAATTAAATAAATATTTAAATGAACTATTTTTTTCGAAATCGCATTCCGCTGGCCTGGAGTGTGATACAATTTGATTTAATTTACAGCTGATTATTGCTCGTAGTGTCACTAAATAAACTTGTCCACCAAAATATAAAAACAACAACGAAATAAAAAAGAAATCAAATCAATCGATATATATGGCACTTGTCGATTATATGAGCGAAAACATGTTTCTCTTTCTGATTTAAGAACGAAGGCAGAAAGCTGAAGCTCTTATCGAATTTTGCATAGGAAATCCACCTCCGCCTCTTTTAAATTCTCTCCGTCCCAACTATCCTCGGGAATTGTGTTACAATACCCACAATGTAGACATTTTATATAAATTTTAATTTTAATATTTTTGTTTAACTTGGCGCATTGAATATGGAGAAAACAATGACAAATTAAGATTAAATATCATTATTGTTGTTGCTGAAATGGGGGTGTTTTCTGTAAGTTTATCACCAGAAGAACAAAACAACCGAAACATCATTTGCTATCTCTTTGAATATGGTCCCAACTTTTTTGTGAATTATTTTGTAAAAAACTGTGAATCACAATTCAGAACAAGATGATATAATATGCGAGTTACAAGAATAGAATGAAGTAAAAAAAAAAAAAAATAGTTATGTGTACTTACAGTCCAAATGCTTCTTTTTCGGGCCAATCAATTCCTCTGTTGTTGCCTTACACACTGATTTTGCCAGACCTTGACCAGCTAAACTATGTCTAGCGGCCAAGAATCTGTCTTGCATGGTTTGCCCGGCCATAGCAATGATTAGGCTGTTTAAGCTCCTGCTGTTGAACTAATAAACTCTTCCCCTTTCTCTCTTGTTTTCTCTTCTGCTCCTTCAATAAAGATTCTTGTTGTTTTTCAATTGGAAATCAATCAAAATCTATCAATGAACTCGCACTTTCAGATTCTCTCGGCCTTGTTGCCGACAAAAAAAAAATTTCAAAAATCAAGTTTACACTCTGGCCAAGTTTTCAATATTAGTTGGAGATCTCCTTTGAGTCTCGATTCAAGCCAATTCGTCGATGATGAAAGGAAGGGAAGGTTTTGGATGGTGAGTGTGTAGTTAAAGTCTTATTGGATCACTAGAGTATTTATTCTGTTAAATCCAGAGATTTCTTATTTGCATTAAAAAGGGCGTGTTGTTGGGTGTATTATTTTTTTCTTTTTTAGAATTTCTTCACTTTTTTATCACACTGAAATTATTTGATGTTGATTGTGGCTGAGAATATTTTCTTTTAGTTTGTAAAACTGTAGTGCGTGATATTTTACGTACCGCCGCCCCCTTTTTTCTCAATCGATGACAATGATGGTGCTCCACCATCTACTTTTATGTGGCTCCTCTGAATTTTCTTGTTCGACTTTTGTGAACCTTGCATGCAACTCTCTTTGTGGAATTTTTATTGGAAGCTTCACACTTGGAATTTTTTTTTCACGAGTTAAGGAAGTTTTTCTTGAGTTTCTCTTTGTTTTAATAGAATTAAATTTTGCACAGTAAGTATTTTTTTTATGATGTGTGGTATGTTCTGTTACTTCCTTAACTTTTTTTTACTACGTTTGCGCCTGGCCTGCCAGGGAGAATCACACAAATGCCAACTTGTCCCAAATACACAAGGCACAAAAATCGCAGAATGAAAATGAAGTCGAAGTGAAGTTGGTGATTTGAGGAATGCAAAACGAGTATCGAACGAAATTTAGCTGACACTTGACATTTGGTCTAACTATTCAATTTTGAATGGAATTGAAAATGTACAGGGTAAACCAATTTCACTTGAAGTTATTTCGTTGACCCAACTTTTTCGGTCTTTTTTGGATCATTGCGAAATGGAGTGACTCTGGATAAACAAATTCAGTCGTATTTATAAGATTTGCCATAATCTTCTTCAAATCTCGAAGATTTACCATACAAATTTATTTTGTAAATCTAGAAGATTTCAAATAAATATTGCTAAATCTTCATAGAGTAAATAGTTTTACAAGTCGAACAAACCATTTAATTTATGTCGCACTGAACGCATTCATTGGAAAATCCAACCCTTCTTGCTTCTTTTGCCAAACATGAAACTTTCTGCCTCACTTCAACTTCATACGAAAAAATGAAACAACATTTGCATTTTGAGAGGTACAGTCAAAGTTATGTGGTTTTCCAAACAACCAAAAAAATTGATTTTTATGGGGGTCAACTTGATCTTTTTCAGATTTTACGTTCCTAACAACCAAAAAAATTGATTTTTTTCGTGGTCTGTTTTTTTTCTCGATTGATCTTTCAAATCTCGATTTATTGGCAGATTTACACATACTTTCACACACACTTGCACACAAATCAAATTGACATTTCTAATCGTCGTCCTCTTCTCGTCAGTTTAAATTCGTTTTGGCCTTTCGCTAGCATTGTTTACTTTTGATAAGGCGTTTGTTCAATAAAACAAATACAAATAATGAAGTTTAATTAATGAAATTTTTGTCTTTATGGTCCTCATTACCGTTAACCATTGACTTCTTGAGTTCGGAGTCAATTAGTGATTAAATTGGATAAATGTTTCATATGGAATGAAAGGCATTGTGGAAACATGTGGGTTAGTCCATTGTTTTTTGTGAAAATAAAATTATTTTTATTAAAATTCCATAGTAATCCTTATGTACATAGTGATCTTGTTTCATGTTCATTGTCTTCTTCCTCACCATCGACCAATAGCTTCTTTGATTTGGATTTTGGATGGACGGGATTCCTGTGGATATATGGATCCGACCGATGGCCATGTTATAAAGCAGTGATAGTATACCAACAAAATAAAATTCCTGCTAGGGAACAAAAAATTCCCTAATTTGTATTCTATTTTTTGATTTCAATTTGATTGAACAAAATAATGTACAATATCACATTCATTTAAATGAAGTCAAGAAAAGAATGCGTAAATCTTTTCTTTCTTATATTTTGTCATAATTTCAAAATGGCCTCAGGATATTAATAATTTCAAGATTAAAAGTCAATCCCACTTTTGAGTTTTTTCTTATGAAACAAATCAATAAAGGCTCCCAAACCGGCGCTAAACCTTCGCTAAACCGACTGAAGAATGTTCAAAGATTTGCATAGCGCCAGTGTGGGTTCTCTCATTAATCTCCATTTCAATAAATTAAGACAGGTGAAAGTATTCGCGTAGTTGAAATTAATTATAATTTAAACACAAAAATGTTCTTTTATAATTTGAAAAAAAAAACGTTTTGTAAGAATTTTTTCTTACGCATTTTTTCACCAGTTTCATCAAGAAAATAAAGCCAAATATATAATATTTTTGTATTAAAGAAAAAACTGTTCCCTAGGAAAAAAATACTTGTAGGAATTTTTCCCTACATATACTATCACTACTTACATCAGTAAACACAGACAAATCACCTACACCTTTACAAAAAAAAGGATCAATCGCGATTCGTTCTAGTTACCACGATTGATCTGAAATCTGACCCCCAAATCTGAAATGGTTGACTGGAAAACCACATTAATCTATTTTTTAATCTTTTTGTGTGGTGGAAACACTACACAGATTTATTTAATCTAAATTGAGATAAACCTTCGGTGGAAACAAAGTATTAAGTTAGACATACTTTGGAATGGGATTATTAAATACGATTGATTCCCTTTGAATTTTTCGTAAGAAGAATACGATTATTTTATTTATTCACTTTTTTTTCTATCAGAGATGATACAAATAGATCATCAAAATACATGCATTACAACAAAAACACGAGATCCCGCTCTCTGTAGGGATCACGTTTCTTGAACAAAAAGTTTAGTTTTTGCTATTGCTTCTCACCTTTATAAAATCGCTAGGAATTGTGAACTTTATAGTGTAAATAAAAAAGAGAACGAATAAATGAAAAATAAATAAACGTAGGGAAAAAAGAGATAGGTATACAACACAGTTGTCACTAAGATCCATATTGTTTTATTTTCATGCGATAATCTATATGGATCATCGGTGATAATCAAATACGGCTATATTGGTTTCGCGGATGCGAAAGATTTGCTTCATGTTATATAAGCCGTGTTTTTTTGCAACCCCGGGGAGATTTGGTTGAAAAAAACGACATCGGGGATAACCGACGCCATTATAGAAACAAAATGGAGTTTCCATACAAACTATCGATAGCAAGTATGTAATTCACGCCGGTAACACAGTTTTTCTCCGTGATTAAGTTAAGCCCCGAGAATTCTCCGCGCTTAGCTAAGCCCGAAGGGGATTAGTTGTTGTTGCATTTAACATGTAAATTGCAGGACAGGACGTCGTTTTTTTCGATCGATTTCCTCGGGGCTTGCAAAAAAATACGGCTATAATAAACGAAAGTTTGCGTTCGCACATGCGAAACAAAATAAACAAAAACACATCTCTTAACGTTTCTCTTCTTAAATAGTTTGATTTGCAATTTTCGTTCTCAGTATTTTAACAGCAAACTTTACTTAAATACTTCTCATATACAATGTTTCTGTAAGTTTGAATAAATGTTGTTTCCGTACTAAAAATCCACCAAATTAAATAATCATTTTTATTTATCATCATTTTGACTTAACCCCATGTCACCCATCTTCGATAAAATATTCGAGCAGTACGCTGTCACTGTCAAACCATCACGAGACGGCAGGCATGGTCCTAAAAATTCCAAAAGCATTGGTGTCCTCTGGACCACTGCACAATAATCATCATACGAAATCAAACCATCACGATCAATATCGAATTTCTTAAATAGCAAATCGACCATATCCTATATTGACAAACAAAAATATTAATGTACTAAAAATCTATTTAAAGCCCCAAACCGCTGTTAGCTCAGCAACTTCATCTTCATCATCACCCGTAAAAAATTTATCAACGAATTTTGTTAAAATTTCTCGATTCAAAAATTTCGTTTCGTACAAGTTGTATATCTAACATCAAAGGTTAAAATTTAAAAGGAAAACACATCCGACTATTTATTGCACATAATAATCGTGTTTTTTTGCAAACCCCGAGAAAATCGATCGAAAAAAACGACGTCCTGTCATTCAATTTACATGTTAAATGCAACAACAACTAATCCCCTTCGGACTTAGCTAAGCGCGAAGAAATCTCGGGGCTTTACTTAAGCACGGAGAAAAACTGTGTTACCGGCGTGAATTGCATACTTGTTATCGATAGTTTGTATGGAAACTCCATTTTGTTTCTGTAATGGCGTTGCTAATCCCCGATGTCGTTTTTTTTCAACCAAATCTCCCCGGGCTTGCAAAAAAACACGGCTGATGTAAGTATGTTAATAATATTTATAATAACTTACACTAAAAACAAATTTCATCTTCTCATCCAGCGAATCCGACATAAACACCGAAAATAATTTTACCCAGGCACTAGGATTAATGTGATTTTTCGAATCTTTTGCAATCAATAACATAATTCTTTCGATTATTTGCAAATCAAATATTTTAAACAACACTTCGAAGAGATGAAAAAATTGCTTCTTCGTCATTGCCTTTGCTCTCGGTCCATTTAATAAAACAAATTTATGATAAATCAATAAAATGCAATTCAATTCCATTTCAGAGAATTGTGTTTGCTTTAGCATTTTCTTGATTAACCCATGATAGATGTTCAGAAAACGTGTATTTTGAATCCCATCTAATGTTCCATCTAGATTGTTCATTATTTCTTCTTATGTATTGTTTTTCTAATAAAATGTAAAATATATTTACGATTAAATTTGTATTGATAGTGCCTACTCTGTTAACACACATTGTATTGGAATTAACAATTGAACCAAATTGAATAACAAACCTATACGTCAAAACAGCAAGTGACAGTATAATGATAGAAATGAAGTTGATGTACTCTGAAAGATGTCTGCAAGAATTCGGAAAACCATCGGCGAAAAGGTATTTAAATTAAAGAAATATTCGCTTAAAATGAAAATGTCAAGTATTAAACATTTCTCGTCTCAAACGTTAAAATATAGATCTCTCAAATAATTCAAAGAACCGATTTAGAGGATGCGATTGCCGCCCGCCTCGAGCTTCCGAAGTCCCTAAAATCTGCTGCACAACCAGAATTGCATTTATCAGGTGCGGATCTCACTTCGATCATTGGAAGGGAACCACATGAACTGATAGAGCAGTTAGCCAGATCTCCTTTAAGGAAGGAGGTTGTTGAAAGCGTTGCCCCAGTTCCATCTCGTGGTCACGTCAAGCCAGGAATTTCCTTTAAACTTAATCAATCGTCATTTGTTAGTGATGTCCTCAGTTTAAATTTTGCTTCTCCTCCAGCTACGCATAGCAAAGGATGTGTAGTCCTCGATTTCAGTTCCCCCAACATAGCTAAGCCTTTTCATGTAGGTCACCTGCGTTCGACGATAATCGGTAATGTTCTTGGAAATCTCCATAAGCATTTGGGTCACGATGTGGTAAAATTGAATTACCTTGGTGATTGGGGTACACAGCTGGGAATGCTTCAAGTCGGCTTTGAACTTGAACATCTCACCGATGAACAAATGCGAGTAAATCCAATTGAAAGCCTCTACAAGGCATACGTTCGATCAAATACGGAAGCTAAGAGTGACACCAGTATCACAGCCAAAGCAAGAAAATATTTTACTGATTTGGAAAATGACACAGCTCCCGAGTTGCAACAGCAATGGAAAAAGTATAGAACATACACAATTTCAGAGCTTGAAGGTGTTTATCAAAGATTGGGGGTAGAATTTGATGTATACGACTGGGAATCGCAGTACAGTCAAAAGGCCGTAGCTTCTGTTGTTGAACTGTTGGAAGAAAAACAATTAATTCATGATGAAAACGATGGTCGAAAGGTTGTCAATGTCGGTGAGCGACGTGTTCCTGTGATCAAAAGTGACGGATCAACGCTATATCTTGTTCGTGATATTGCAGCTATTTTAGATCGATTCAACCGGTTTAAATTCGAGAAAATTTTCTATGTTGTGGATAATTCCCAGACTGATCATTTTGATGCACTGTTTAAGGTAACAAGCGGGATAAATGGCGATATTGGAAAAAAAGCAAAACACATTAAATTTGGTAGAATTCATGGGATGAGTACGAGGACTGGAAATGCTGTATTTTTAAAGGATCTACTGAACGAAGCTAGAGATATTATGATGGAGAAACAGATACAGAGTCCAAGTAAGTTGGATTTTGTTCATGTTCAATGTCATCATAAGTTCCATCGACAGACCTTTACGGCCTTATTATTCACTCGATTCATCCAGATTAAAAATTAACATTAAATTTGTATGCTTTACATCTGGATTTAGGTTTTAATCTGAATGTATCTAGTGAATAATATGGCGGTTAGTATTACTTTAATCAATACTTTTCAGTTTTGAAAATATATACATCCTTACGTAAGGTTAACTATAACTTTTGGCTTTGGCCTCATCAGATTTAGCATTAATATGTCGTATGGCGGAGTAGATTAAACCAAAATATTTTTTAAAAGTTTGATACACGTTTCGCCACCCCCACCTCCCCCCCCCCACATAAAAACACCCTGTGAATATACACAAATTTTGTGGATTCTTTTAATTCTTAAGGTTAATTAAACTTTCTCTCCGAGATTTAAGCATGTAAGAATTTTCTTTCGAATGAGTTTTCATACTACTTATTTTACTTGTACTAATTTGGGTGCATGAATAATTTATAAAATCATCAATATCAGTGTCCAACCTGTAACGATGGAAAAATAAATGTTTAGCTTTTGAAAAAAAAACTCTGGGTGCCTTAAGTATGCCCACCGGCGGAGGGCCCTGTCCCTGGTCCCTGCGGGGCCGGATCAACAGTACTTTAATAAACCAAAACTGTTATAATTGGCATGTCTAGAGTCACTTCCTTAGGAAAAATGCTTGTATTAAATTTTCTTTAAAGACTGGTACTTATAAAGAGGACAAATAAAAATGACTACCCTTAAAATTATTAATATCACACTGCGAGCGCTAGGAAAGTAGGGAAGGATTTGAAAGGAGATGCAAATTGGTTTTAATTTCTGAATTTTACAATGGCAAGGAAAAATAGAGTAGTAGTAGAGCTGATAGTACAGTTTTGTTTTCTGCCCAAAAGATTCAAGTCCCTGGATGAAGCAACTGCTATACTGAAGGCAGATCCGAAAGTGAGCTAATTTATTGCATCCTAGTAGGAAACCTAATTCTTTGAAGCGTTTTCAGAAACTTCAAATATGCGATCATTTCACAGAAGGCGATTGGTTATACACAAACCGAGAATTGAAAGCTGTTCCGTTGTTTCTTCGATACAAGTATGTACCACTCATGGACAGTGGCATCTTAACAACAGTAGTCAGCATTAAGTTTTGCCACCACTAAATTTACACGGCTTTTAATTTCCCAGTAGACAAAACTGTCAAGATCAAAATTAAATGTGCTCATCTGGTGTTGGAGTTCCACATAGGAACAAATCTAGAAACGAAGCTTGAAAAGCTGAGAAGTTTCAGGCTGGATATCGTTGATAAAAACAAGGAAGAGAGTCGGTGACAAAAGAGAGCCCGGGGAACACAACATCTAATACTCTTAGGATACTATTATATGAATACAAATTTTTTGTGAATACCCTTCTTTCCAATGTGTTATCTTTATGCTTAAAAATTATATTTATTACACTTCGTATCAATTCCACAAAACAGATAGTAGTTTTTGATTGATAAATTTTGTTTCTTCTTCGTCTATTTTTACATCTTCGCCATAAGCATATAAATATCTATAACATAAACATATTCATATACATTAATTATGGCAATTTTTCATTTGAAGCTACAAAAATTAATATTTCATCGTTGGATTCGAGTGTCGCCGATGTTCTTGGTGTCTCAGCTGTGATAATTAACGATCTCAAGCAACGTCGTCAAAGAGATTACGATTTTGATTGGAACAATGCCTTGCAAACGAACGGTGACACAGGCATTAAATTGCAATATACACACTGCCGATTGTCAAGTCTCCTGGAGAATATGTCCCATATACAAGTAGCTTCTTATCCCAATGAAAATTTATTGCAAGAACCTGCTGCCTTAGAACTCATCGTTCAAATAGCTCGATTTGATCAATCTATCCTTAGAGCTGCCGAGAGTCTTGAGGCGTGTGTGCTTGTTACTTATTTATTCTCATTATGGTAATTGTTAAATAGTTGTTTTATGTATTTTTATTAATTGTTCTTTTTTAGCAATTCCACCAGTCGGGCTCTAAAGCTGCTCAAAGTCAAAGGCGATTTAACTCCGGACATTCAAGCTAATCGAATGCTTTTGTTTACTGCAGCACGTGAAGTTTTAACATGTGGAATGAAAATACTTGGTTTAAAACCACTGACAAAAATGTAAAATTAGGAAAAAAATAAAAAAAAATATTTTAAATGAAAACTTTATTTAAATATTTGCCTGGTATAACAATAACTTAACATAGAAGAAGGTTAAGCTTCTTTTTTATCGTTTCTTCCAGGTATATTTTCTGCGAGCTCCTTCTTGGCCAAACTTCTTTCTTTCACGGCGACGGTAGTCACGGGTTAGTAAGCCAGCTGTTAAATAAAATATTTTCTTTAACTAAGCCAACAACCTTAGAATGTAATGATCTTACCTAATCGCATTTCTTCAATCATGTCCTGGTCGACGAAACTTCTTAAACTCATTGCGATACCCCAGCGAATAGCGCCTGCTTGCCCGGACGGACCACCACCTGCGACATTAGCTTCAATATCAACCTTTCCGAGCATCTGGGTGAAAATCAGAGGGAATATTATCTGCAATGGAAACAAAATTAAGATTAATACACAGGGAATCCTTATGACTGTTCCAATATAGCTTTTTACACCAATAATCACTTGTCAAGAGAGGATGAGAAGTTTAAATGTTAGCAAAAATATATACAGGGTAACTACCCATCTTTTATAATCACCCACAAATTTGGTGATGGAAAGGTTTTGCAATAAAATGCTATTAACGTTGAACGCTTTCTCATAGGAAAAGTCATGACATGGAAGAAATGAATTAACACTTATGGTGACGTATTTTTGGAAATACACATTCACCCCGATTGCAGAATCCGATGAAAGAGTTGCGGAGGGAGTCAGAATCAATTTTGACATTAAGCTAATAGTTAAAATATCAAAATGTAGTCGGACTCCCTTCGCAGCTCATTCTTCGGATTGTGTAATCGGGTTGATTAGCAAAAAATACAATCATAATTCTTTTCGTATACTTTTTTTTTGTGGTTTCGGGAAGCTGCAGTTACTGCAGAAAGCAGTATAAGAAGATGCAAATAGATTTTTAATTAATAATTTAGCAAAAAACATGTTCGTGCTGGCGTTTAAAATTTGAATTTGATCATAGACGTCCGGGAGTTCAAAAAATTAATTCACTTTATTAAGACAATCTAAGCTTGTTTTAACGAAATGAATTAATCATTATAGATTAGACTACGATATTATGGGTGTTTTTTTTTTTTTAAATATAGTTTTGGGTACCATTAACAATAAACAAATAAGAAATACTGATCGATCAATGATTCTATCAAAAAGATAAGAGTTGCCTAGAGTCAATGGAACTTGAAAGGAATCGATGAATAAAGAGAATGTCAGTGAATTAATTGAAGGTTGTCTTGTTAGGGAGGTATGACCAAAGGAACATTCCAGGACAAACCACGAAAGGTTAAATCATAGACAAGGATGAACGTTGAATGTCTTCAGTTTTTGAAATGTTTAGATAAGGGGACAAAACTTGACAGGCGTATTCGACGAGAGAGCGAAAAAAGGTTATGTAGAAAAATCGCGTTACGCAGGAGTTGGAAAATTCTTCGGATCAACGTGCTGAGTTGTCTTTAAGACTTACATATATCGTCTACATGTATTAGAAAGTTGAGAGTAGAATCATGTGTCGAAGTATTATATGTATTACATGTATTAGAAAGTTGGAGTAGAATCATGTGTCGAAGAAATTAGTCTTGAAAAACTTAGCATCGTTGGCGTAGAGTTAAATATGGGTATGTTTAATTACCATGCCAATATGGTATGGTTAATGGTAAGAATAAGTAAAGGTCTAAGTGGGACCCTAGAGGTAGCTAAGAAGGGGCTGGAGATTACTGATTTGAAACGAAACAGTTATACACGTAGGAGGCAATCCATTTTTACAATATATATAGGTTCAAAGATAAGGGTGGACAGTTTAAAAATTTTATCAAAGGCCTTTCTTAAATCGGTTGAGATAACATCGACTTCCTTTCCGTGTTCTAGGGCTGCGACAAGTTAAGTAGTTGTAGACCTACATTCAAGAAACCGTGCGATTTACGTTGAAAACTTAAGATTTCATACAAAATACTTTCGAAGATCTTAGGAATATGTGAAAGTTTGTTAGTGAAATGGTGTAAGGAAGAAATAGCCCGAAGGAGAAATTTGGTAAATAATTGCAATAATGGGAATGAGGTGCGAGGGTTCGCCGGTAAAGGATTGTCTGAAAAAAAAAAAAAATAGTAAAAAAGTTGGTGATAGTTTGTGGTTCATTTGAAGGGGAGAGAAGTAGGAAAACAATTTTGAAGTTGATGGAAGCTCAGTTTCCTTGCGTGAAAAGGGACATATAAAAGCCCTCCAATTTCATTTGTCCTGATTTATTTTGTTTCTTATAAGTAGAATTTTGGCTCTAGCCCAAATATCTGGAAGCAGCAAAGTTCCCAGTTTTCACATTTTTGTTTAGTTCAAAACACGAAAAAACTGTTTGCGAGGCATTGCTTTCACATCACAGCAGCACTATAGGAGAATACTTGGAGATAATTGCAGACGGCTTGAGAGTCAGACAATGGTGTTAATGGTCTTACAAAACAAATTCGCCTCCTGCTTTCAACTCGTATTTCATTCTTTTTGTCTAATGGCCGTCATTTGAAAAGTCACAAGTAATTAAAAAAAAATATATAAATCTACAATGGATGGAAACAAAATTTCCACGACTCTCAGAAAATTAATTAGTGATTTATTGGCATATCGTTTTGGAGCTGTAAAGCAGCGCAAAACAGTCACTAGCCAGCCAGTATGTAAACCATCCAAGTGCAACAATCAATTTGCAAAATTTTGTTGAACCTTTTATGCGATGTTATTTACAAAAACATTATGTAAAATATATAAACTTAAAGCGCAACTAAATGAATATGTACATATGTGTCATTTTTTTTTCTTCCGCTTATCAATCTCTTAATAGACTACAAACAAAAAAACTTAGCTTACATTTTTCGCCGCCCTCCGATATAGCGATGGTGATTCGTAAGCTTCTGATGCGATGACAACCAAATGGCGGCGAATATATTTCTTTTCTTATCGGATTATTCTAACATTTAAATTAAAAGCCGGCGCGGAGCGTTGTAGCGCAGGCAATAAGAAACGAGTAAGCGACGAGTGCTTTTAGAAGCTACAAAACAAATAATTCATACAAATCATAGTCTCACTTTTGTAGATGCTCAACAATATCAAAAGACGGACTCGAGTAATATAATTGAACTTGCCACCTTGAATATCAACTCTATTTGTATAAAAGTACGATGTACGAAGAAAGATGTACAAGTACATACATTTATATATGATTTCATAAGTTAAATAGATTTCTTTCTTCTTTTCAATCAGAGCCTAGTGCACCTGAAAGTGCCATATGCAAACATGCGTTATTTGGAGGCAACAAACTCGACCACTTGTTGGCTACGGAAAGCCTTGACTTGGATTTTCTTGCTCGCTCGGTGCATAAAAATCTGTTCTGGAATGCAAATAATGCAAATTCTAAGGGCTTCTGTATACGAAGCATTTTATCGTAGACGTGTATTTCGCTTGTGTGTGGATCTGATTCAGCCTTCTCCACACGATGCGTTTTGCCATAGACACATACAAGCGGCTTGTTTGCCGCTTGTGTGTAGCTCACGTTTGTTTCAATAGGAAACCAACAACGAGGCGTAAGTTGCACGTTTTCATCGAAGCTGGCTGCAAACCGCAGGGTATAGACCAGTATAATCAGTCGCCCTCGCCAGGCGTAGATACATTTTTCAGTATTTATAGAACATTCTGGTCGGATACAGTAAGAACGTGTGAAATTGATTGAAAATTTTGTGTACGAGTATGACAAGACGCTTTGTGTGCAGAAGGCCTAAGGTTTCCTTCAAACGTATAAA
Source organism: Leucozona laternaria (assembly GCA_932273885.2). NCBI lineage: Eukaryota > Metazoa > Arthropoda > Insecta > Diptera > Syrphidae > Leucozona > Leucozona laternaria. The sequence continues at coordinate 36,963,735 of OW026366.1, forward strand.
AAAAAAACATCCTTGATCAATCTTTTTGCACAAACACCTACAATTTCCGTTCGTCACCACACGACAAAAGTATACGCTTGAACAGAAAAAGTCAAGCTGACAGCCACTTTTGGGTGTGAAAGTAAAACCAAAATATCAGTACGAGGGTTTGTAGGTGCATGCATCGTGATACCGAATACAATGGCCGTTTTCGAAAACGTCATCTGCGTCAAAAATGCGTTTGCAGAATGTTCTTAAACGCAAACGACAAAAGTCTTCTGTTCAAAAATGCAAATACAAATTCTACTGCATTAGCATTGTGTTCGATAATGCAGTTTGCTAAAGTCACGTGTTTGAAAACATCATCTGCGTTGCAACTTTGCAGTAAAAAAAATGAAGGTGACGAAAGAGACAGACATGGTGGTTCGAGAGATTGTTAGCTAATTAACATTTTCGGATGTCAGTCAGAGAGTCAACAAAACGATAAACACGTCGCGGCTGAAAATGACGAGCGAAAGTGAATCTGAAAATTCTGATTAAATTAGCTTCTGTTCGAAAACGTCAACTGCGCTTGCAAAAAAATCATTTGACGATCATCAAAAAGCAGGACGATTGCATATTTGACGATTGCAACTTTTGCGTCATAAATGACGATCAATTGCCGGTCAAATTGACTTTAATTTGACGTTTTCGAAAACGGTCAATATTCTGGCGGGTTTATTTCTATGCGTGTGGTGGTGTTTGAAGCAGTAACTTTTACTTGGCGGGAAAATGTCCATGATGTATAAATGAACCAGCTTTAATCGAAGTTGTGTTTTTTTGTTTTTTTTGTTTAATTAAATTTTTTCCTCATGCGCAAAGTGTATGGGGCCCTTAATGCAGGCTTAGCAATTAATGAGAATATCTTTATAAATTTCAGCATCGCAGAGTAGAGAGAAAAACCACGCCAATGCAATTGATGCGGAATATAAATTGCCTAGTTTTCGAGTGAGACAAAGTGCACTTTTTTCACAGAAGTGAAAAAGATTCGAATCTTTTCTCATACGTATGTACATATGTATGCACCTTGTTGATAATTGAGTATTTGTTGTAAATAAGTTTCGGGAAAAAAGAAACTAAATTATTTCATTATTTGATGAATGGCGACTTCATGAATGAGCTTCCCAACCGGATGAATGAGCTGACAGTAACCGGATTGGAGTTCAATTAACTAACGCGTTACCGCATCGATTCGATACTTAAATGTATGTACATACAATACAGTCACTCAAACTCATATTCGTACAGAAGCTAACATGCAGTTGTTTTAAGACCACATCAAAATCCGAAATTTATTTGATTTTAAGTCAAAGATCTTATTAACATTTTATATTAAAGGAACAAAAAAGTAACATCCCTTGACCAAAAGAATACATTCAAAGGAGCTGTAATTGGTTTGGCGAAAAACAAATAATGAACTCTATTCAGAATATATGCAATTTATGTAGTAAAGTGTAAAGCAAATGGGACCAGACCGTATTTTGCAGATGATATTGATCCTAAGGATGGTCTATAAGGCTTATTACACCAACGACTTTTGAAAGTGACTATATAAGAAATGCAAAAAGAGTGTTGAAAAAAGAAGTGTTTTTTAAAATTACAATAGAATAGACTAAGAAGTTTTCAAATTTCTGGTAAATAGACTAAAGCATGGGATATAAAATATGGACTATGCAACAAAATATTGAAATTGTGCTAGTTTTCAGCTGAAATCCAAAAAAAACATTGGGTGCACGAATACGAATTTGTCTTCTTTCAATTAGGTTTTTGGAATTTTGTTAATAAATGTCCTCTTTTTGTCAAGGGATGTTACTCTTTTGAGCCTTTAATATTACATGTTAATAAAATCTTTGACTTCAAATCAAATAAAGTTCGGATTTTGTTGTGGTCTTCGAATTTAATTTGCCAAAAAACTGCATGTTAGCTTCTGTACGAATATGAGTTTGAGTAACTGTATCTATTTGTTTGGTTGAATCTACTTTTATTCAAAACAAAAAAGAAATGAAAGAAAAATGAATACCAATTGCTTTTGCCTGTCTCATATATGTACCTCCCATCGCAACACTCTGGGATCGTCAGGCTACCGGAAAACTGCCTCGACTCCTCAAACTGAGAGATATTTTCGTGTGACCAATTACACTACAAATCAAAGTGAAAAATTAATTAAACTGACAGCTTAGAAAAGGAATAACATTTGAATTTAAATATACATATATTAAATGAAGTCTAAATTACAACGAGAAATATTATTTCTGGGTGGCAAAGTATGTACATATATTTAATTAAGCAGAAAAAATCTCAATACAAAAATCAGAAAAAAATTAAATTAAACTGTTATTGATTTTGTTTAAATCTTTATCTTCCAAATCGATTTAAAAAAAAAAACAAATCACATTGGATTCAAATTATTTTATAAAGGTCCTAGGTGCACATTATGTTTCTTCAAATAGACTTAAAGTTTCGTAAGCTACCTTGTATCTACATATATATATATATGTACTTGAAAAAAGTTTGTTATGCATTAGTACATTCTACTAGGTTTTGACATAAAAAGGTTTAAAAACGGGTTTATCAAAGTCTAAAGCATGGTGTGTCCCCATCTTCCCAGCGCTTAACCGATTTCTACCCATTTGTCATATTATGTTCTAAACTTTTTTTTTAGTGTCAATTCCTATTGGTGGGAGAGAAAAGTGTTAGGTGAAAAATTTTCAACTTGCAATTTTGAACACTTATTGTCGTACCTAAAAACAGAGACAGTTAATTATGGAATTGGACGTCGCGTCGTTCCGCAGCCGCTTTGCTCGGGGAACATGTTCGGGAGGTTCAATTTTGTTTGACTTCGTCGTATATACATATATGTAGATCTGGCTGAATTTGCAGGATTGATGTTTGCGGCTTATTAATATGGATTTGCGATTAAATATAGGTCCAAAGGAAGAAGTCTTAAAAGGTTTTTTAATCACAGTACCCAAATCTAAGGTAATATGTACATATATTCCGCAGGTTTGAGGAGCACTCGAACAGCTATTTCTATTTCTGGCATTTTTAATTTTGACCCCAAATCTAATGTCGAATTCTTTTCAACAAAGAAATCAATTTTTTTCTAGACCGAATCGATTTGTTTCTGCCAATTGAAAGGAATTCATAAAAGAATCGATTTTTACTTGCGATATATATGTATGTATGGTACTATATGGCAAGTTATGAATTCGTACAAAAAATCGAACTCGAGATTTTGATCAAACTAGACATTACGATGATAGGGAAGACGAAAAAAGTGGGTCTCGCAAAAACGTCCGTCTGTCTGTCTGTCTGTCTGTCCGTTCGACTACAGCCTAAAGGGATGGATCGATTTTCTTTAAACTTGGTACCTAGCGTTTTTTGGACATTCCCCCACCCGTTTTTTTCTCTTTTTTTTAGGACCAAAACTAACAGTAGCTGTCATACAAAATTTCTTGGCCAAAAAGGAAAAACTTATTTTTCTCAAAACCAGCGCTACCGAATTTTTTTTTAAGAAGTCAATAAATTTAAATAGTTATAAGTTGCCGTTTAATAAAAAAATGGTTCCGAAAAATGGATATTAATGGTACCTCCCAAAGAACCATTTTTTTTATTTTCGCTTTTCTCAAAAACGGTTAAACAGTTTTTGATCAATTTTTTTATGAAGAATTATTGACGCATTCTAAATAATATTGTGTACCAAAATTTTCAAAAACAATTTTTTTTTAGATTTTTAAAAAAAGTTTAAATTTTTTTTTTTTGAAAACTCAATATTTCAAAAACGACTCTGTCGATTTTTATCAAACTTTTTGACAAAAATTATTCTAATATCCAAAAATAACGGTGCCTCCCATACAAATGTTTAAAAACCGTTAAAAAAATATTTTGTTCTCAAAAACGACTCCTACGATTTTGATAAAAGTTTTTTTGTGTGTTAAAATTAGTACGATCTACCATTTAAAAATTTAAAAATTTATATTTTACGTTTATTAACAGTAACTCTCATAGAATGGTTTCTTTGATTTTCGACTATCTCAATATCTGATCAACCGAATAAAAATCGATTTTTTACACAGAAGCTTGTAACAAATATAAATAAAAGTGCGAAGCAATATTTTCTAAAAACTGATTTTTGGATTTTAAAAAAAAATTTCAAAATAATGTTTTGAAAATTCGATATTTCAAAGACGGGTACCAGATTTTTTTGTAGAGTTCAATTTTTAACTTAACATTAACATCTTAAATTTTATAATACTTAAATTTTATATATAAAAAATTAATTATTTTTAAAACCGCTAATACGTTTTTCAAATTTTTTTTCTCATAAATTAAGATTTATATAAGAAATCGGATGGTGTACATCGCGTTGGGTTAAAACAGATTCAAAGTATTTTAATCAATTTCTTTCTAATTTTTTTGATTTAAAACAATTTACCATCATCATCGTCGGCTCGACAACCGGAGTCCGGTCCTGGCCTCCTTCAACAAGTCTCTCCGCCCATCCCGGTCTCGAGCCGCCGCCATCCAGTTGCGCACCCCAAGGCTCCGGGCGTCCTGGTCTACGCCATCTCTCCAGCGCAAGCATGGTCTACCACGCTGTCGTCTAAAATAGAATGTACCACAAAGAACTTTCCGAGCAGGTTCCTCTTCGCTCATGCGTGCTAGGTGCCCTGCCCACCGAAGTCTACCGAGCTTAATTTTTGTCACGATATCTGCTTCAAGGTAGATTGCGTACAATTCATGATTGTACCGTCTCCGGAATCGTCCTTCCTCACAAATGGGGCCAACAATTCTCCTTAAGACTTTTCTCTCGAACGCGGCTAAGAGGTCGGAGTGCCTTTTGCTAAGCACCCAAGTCTCGGATCCATATGTGAGTACTGGCAGGACCATGGTCCTGTACAGCAGCAGTTTTGAAGTTATGGTGAGATTTCTGGATTTGAAGAGCTTTGACAGACTATAGTAGGCTCTGTTGGATTGGAGAAGCCGCCCGCGTATTTCTTCTTCTATATTGTTATCGGCTGCTACTATTGACCCAAGGTATTTAAAGGATTGCACCACTTCAAATTCGTGCTCCGCTACCTTGATTGTTTGACCAACTGTTCCTCTCGCATTCGACGCCACCATGTACTTTGTTTTACCTTCACTTATGTGCAGCCCCAGATTTTGTGCCGCCTGCTCGATCTGGATGAAGGAATCATGTACAGCTTGCTCAGTTCTTCCGATGATGTCGATGTCGTCTGCGTAAGCCAGTATCTGGCTGGACCTGTTGACGATGGTCCCTCTTGTTGCCGTGCCAGAGTCACGGATTGCTTTCTCCAACGCCAGGTTGAAGAGGAGGCAGGCCAAACCATCCCCTTGTCGGAGTCCATTAAAGATGTTGATTGGTTTGGATAGCAATCCGGCTATTTTTACTTGGCTTGTTACGTTGGTCATGGTCAACCTACATAGTCGTGTCAATTTATTTGGGATGCAGAATTCTCTCATGGCTTTGTAAAGTTCTACCCTGGCTATGCTATCGTAGGCGGCCTTAAAGTCTATAAACAGGTGGTATGTTGGGATGTTAAATTCTAGACATTTTTCCATCGCCTGCCTAAGGGTAAAGATCTGATCAGTTGTTGATTTGCCTGGAATGAAACCACACTGATATTGTCCGATGATGGTTTTAGCGTATGGGGTTATCCGGTCTTGTAGGATAGAGGAGAGTATCTTATAGGCGGTACTCAACAACGTGATACCTCTATAATTGCTGCACGTTGTGACATCTCCCTTCTTATGTATGGGGCAAATTATACCTTTTCGCCAGTCTTCTGGAATTTCTTCATGCTCCCACACGTGCACTATAATCTCATGAATTGCTTGACGTAAAGCTGGCCCACCGTGTTGAAATAGTTCGGCTGGTATACCATCGGCTCCCGGGGCTTTGTTTTTCTTTAGCCGGCCTATAGCCTTCTCAACCTCTTCTATGCTTGGTGGCGGCAACATAGGGTACTCTTCTTGAAGTAGTGGAGCCTCCACTTCTGCAGTGAGCTGACCATTTAGCAATTCATTGAAGTACACTTCCCATCGCTCCAGTATGCTTTGAGGATCGGTGATCAGATTTCCCTCTCCGTCCTTGCAGTATGTGCAGCGTGGTGTGTACTGCGTCATGTTTCGGACGGATTGGTAGAACTTCCGCGCCTGGTGCGGACCTCGCTCTCGGCTTTTCTCTATTTCACAGATTATGTTCTTCTCCCAGGCTGATTTTTTCTGTCCGTAAAGCCGTTTTTCAATTCTCTTTATATTCGTCTTCGCGTGCCCGCGTTCTATGAAATTGTTGCATTGCTCGGTACGCAACATTCTTACGTTCAGTCCGTGAACGTTAATGAGGCTGATGTTCTTAAATTTGCCTCGCACGCGAAGGGTGCATAGCCTTTCGCTTATAGCGTTAAAGCCGATGATGGCAGACTTCATTTTTTCGCCGACTAGGAAGCCTACCCCGAGCACATGGTGTTTTGTATGACAGCTGTAGTATAAGTCATAATCTTTCTTCTGTAGAACACCATTCCCTGTCCATCTTATTTCTTGAAGTGCTGTTATGTCAGCTTTATATTTTGACAGGGCATCGGCTAGCTGCCGAGCAGCTCGAGCTCTATAGAGCGATCGTACGTTCCATAAGAAAATTCGTAAATCGTTTTTCCGTTTTCTTTGCGTGGGTTGTCGTCGAGAGATCAGTCCGTTTCCGAGGCTTGTTGTATGTCTCAGAATTCTTTAAGTTTTACGGAACAGGGAATTAACCTGTTGCCAACCTGTGGAACCAGCCCGATCATATTAGCCAAACCTTTTTAAAGGCTTGTTTCTAGCGGCCGCCGCGAAGAGGCTATGATCACACTTCCACCAGTCCCGAATAGTTACGGCACGTGCATGTTTTCGTATGCTACATGTTATTCCCCCTATTCGGCTGATGGCTGACCGCGAAAGTTTGCTCTACAAAAATTAAAAACAGTTACGAATTGCGATGGGGTGATGGTATGGGAGGAGTTATAGGAAAAGGTAACCAAGATAGGGGGGTGGTAAGAGTCTAGAGTCGAAAGAAGGTGGTCGCTCGCTGATATAATGCAATTATCGACATCAGAAGAGACGACGAGGTCAAGTTGACATACCTACAACCTCTACTAGGTCACTTCAAAAGAAATTTTTCACTGTAACACAGTGTCATTATTTGATGATCCGTACAAAAAAAAATAATTTTTTTTGAAATCCAGAAAGAAATCAAATAATTTTCCATTTTTTTTTAAGTTCCGGATTTTTTTCCTTTCTTAAAATGGCAAAGTTCCTAGAAAACGCAGGAAAAGAAAGTCTGAGGGCTTTTTTTTGTCATGGAAAACACCAAAACTTGTATAGAGATTTTCCAAGTCTGTTTTCAAAAAAAAAAAAATCCGTGTTACTTAATTTCCGAGAGCCAAATTGCTTCGAATATCTGTTCTGAAACAAGTTAAATGGCCTTTTTTCCTGATTTCATTGACTCTTTAATTCAACAATTCACGAGCTTCGCCAATGAAAAGAATCGCTAATAAATCACATTAAGAAATACTCAAGAGACAACATCAGGTAGACTCAATTAATATCAATAACTCTTTGTTTGAAAGATCACCTCCGAACAAATAGACCCCCACACTCCTAAAGAGCTCTTCTTGTTCAATCAGCATTTGCGTGTCTTCTCAGTTAAATTTTTGTCACTTAACCCCCAGTCTATACATATTTGTATCGTTAAAAGTTTAAATGTATCTTTTTATTTTGAATGCCTATTTTCTGCGAGAAAAAAAGAAGATGTAATAACAAAGCTTCAACGCAATATTTTTTTTTTATTTTAATTTGTTTATCGACTCACTCACTATACCTCAAACCAACTTGTTATGGCTTTTTTAACATGATCGTTGTCGTTTAAAGACCTTTACGGTATAAAAAAAAGCTCTTCGGGAAATCGAAAAGTGTAACCTGATATCAACGGCGATTATCAAAAAAAAAAAAAAAAAAAAAACTACCTACCTACATAATATGTATGTACATCCATAGGAGCATTAAAAACAGCTGTAGACCTACTATAACGATCATCAAAACGCTGTCTTCGCCGCAAGATCTTTATAGTCGGAGCGGCGGATTATAGTATACCTATAGGTATTTGAACAAAACGAAATTTTGCATCAAAAAATTTCGAGTAGTTAGTATCTTAGTTTAGTTTAGATACATTCGCCGTCGAGTTTAAATCACAGTTTCGTCGAAGTCTATCGTCGCAATTTAAAGCTGAAAATAAGATAGATAAGTTTTTTGTTATCTATGTGTATAGCTTCATTTAGGTACCTGCTTGAAGAGTGATTTTTCATGATTTGATAAGATGTATAGTAAATTAAAAAATAAATTTATCTCAATTCAGAACAATGATAAAAGTGATCTTTTTGTGTGTTTCGCAGTGATGTTTTATCGTTATTTCCCACCCATACCCATTGACCTAGAATACATATAAAGAATTTTTATCCTGATGGATAAATTACATAATATAGTTAAGAGTTTATTTGTCTTTCAAGTTCAAGGACAACCTCGGTAGCAATTGATCTAAATTATAATCGTATATAAGAAAAATTACAAAGCAAACAAAAAAAAAATTATTATAAAGACCAAATAGATCTTCCGGTCCGCCTCGAATTTTCTTTACCAATCGCCGCGCATTCAATAAAGCCCAAGCCTGCTGCTGATCATCAACATTATCACCATAATTCTTGCCGCTGTGTCTAACGCCAACATCAAGATGCATATAAAGTGCATCTGGATTCGACGAACATCACCCAGATAATATGCGTTTGCCCGCGTTCACACTGCCGTCATTTTATCATATTGTTATGCGGCTTTTGTGTGGTTTTCTGTAACGTTCTTCAAAATACTATCATATACTCGGATTTATTTATGGTTCTCGAGAGTCATTGTTCGGTTAGTTGGATTTATTCAATTTGAGGACAAAAAATATTCATCACAATTAGTTTACCTATACTTAAATACCTACATATAGAATATATTTAAGCGAGAGTTTCAGTGTCAGTATAGCTTAGGAATGCTGCTGCTCCTTTTCATGCTTAGCTTATTTTCTTTTTGAATTAATTTTTCAAATCTGTGACTGTGAGCTTAATCGAATTTGAAGAAGAAAAAAACACGCTCTACACTCCGGGTTACTTAATTGAGGTTGCGTATTTTTAAAATCCTTTTTTTTTATTCAAATCTATTAGAATAATACATATAGCTACATATAAACTAATGAGGTTTAATTAATTTGATTAATTAGCAGTAAACTACATTATGTATGAAACTATTTTAACACACTTTTTATTCGATTTCTAGGTCAAACTTAACGATTCTTATAACGAATTCTTTCTTTCTAATATTTAATTTTCGCAATGTCTATTGAAGTTAAAGCTTATGGAAAAGTTTGATATTTTTGTCAATTAATTACACGTTGTTACTGCGGCAATATAGATAGAACAATGTACATCAAATGAAAACGAAAAATCAAACCATAGTCAATTCAATGCGATTCAATGATTCCGTTCGAAATATCAATAGATTTCGCGAAGGAAGCGTTCATTTTATTATTTTCGAGTACTGTATTCGATTTAGATAGGGAATACAAGCGTCAATCAAAATTTACAACCGAGAATTTTTCCACATATAAAAATTCTAGACTTCTTTTTGAAATCCTAGTTAAAAAGCAGTGACGTTTTTGTGGACGTGCCCCCCGCGCCGCGTGGAAAAATGCCAAGTTTTTGCCAAGTTTGGGCAAAGCGCTCGGAAGTTTTCAGTAAGGAAAATCCAGTAGAAGAAAATATGACAGACCCAGCCTACCAAATAAAATACTGGTGAGGCGCTTGCTAGTAACTCACAAATAAAATAATTTTATAAAAATCAATAAAAGCAGGACTTTATGTCACGATGCTGTAATGTCAAACTCAATGTCATTGTTGATTTTTTTTCCACATTTTTAAATAAACACATTGGGGCACATTCATAGTCATTTTTAAACTGTTACTAAGTTAAACCTGAGTTTAATTGTATTTTCTATAAATTTTGATTGCTATGGGTTAGACTTTTAACATTTGAAGTTGAATAATTCAATAAACTTATATTTGAATCAACATAGGTGGGCGTAATTCAGTTAAAAATTGGAGCTGTATTCGTTGATCCATTTGATTTTAAGCTGTAGTTTAGTAAAACATGAGTTTAGCAAACGACTATGAATACGCCATTGAATCGGCAAGTGGAATCGCATAATAATTTTATATATTAATGAATACAAATATTTCATTTATTTAAACTCGACTCATAGAAATCGCTACGTTATAGAATTTCAACTATAAGAGTTGTTTATAAATGACATTTATGTTCGTATTCACAAATTTTTAACAGGCTTTTAAATTTTTAAATGACGTATTTTGTATGGTACAAACGTCATTTTAAGATTTAAAAGCCTGTTAAACAGTTAAAATGGCTTTATGAAATCGGCCATTAGACCCGTTTGCTGCTATGCAACTAAAATACATATTTATGTTCTACTTTAACCCTTACGTTCTACTTGAACGCTTATGTTCTCTTTTTTCCTCAGTGATAAACTGTCACATAAGCTCTTATTCTTGTCGAGGCAAAAAGGTTCATAACTGGCGAGGGCATAGAGAATGCCAATAGGAACTCTTGCTTCCCCCTTGTTAGTTTCTATTGAAAACTTTGAAGGGCTCCACCAAAAACTAGATTGTTTATCCAGGCGGCGGGGAGTTGGACTGTCGCGCTATAGGGGTCTTGGGATCGAATCCCAGACTATTTCACCTAAAACTAAAAACAACAAAACTTGTTCATGGGTACTGCATCTTGCGAGGAGGTGAAAAATCCTTCAAGATTATCTCATGTCAAGAACATATTTTTTTCGAAAATCACCACTTTTCTAAGGGAACAACCGTAACACAATTGAAATTGATCCTTTTACTTAACTAAGTATTTATTAAATTCAGTATCTATACAAATTTATTTAAAGAAATTAGTCCGTTTAAAATTATACCATCACGAATGATTTTATAGGACGTTCTTAATTAATTTTATAATAACTGATAAATGTGAAATGAATACCATATTGGTGTATAGGAAGTGTTCTTATGACGGTGGAGCAATAGAAGATTTCACCTGTGTGTAAAAAACACACATATCACTTTAAAAAAAAAACATTGTGTGAGTGCCGGGACTCACGGTTAATATGTGTAAACATCAACGTGCGCGGATCCAAAACGGACTTGTTTTTGCTTGAAGGGGAACTTTAAGATTTTTTTCACTGAACGCACCCATCCTAGTATGCAGATCGTAACGTTGCACGACGTAACGTTGCACGACGAAACGTTGCACACGAACGGTCACGTTTTTTTTTCACTCTACCGCCAGCATAGACACATCAAAAAGTTCTCAACATCTTAAAGTCTAAGAATAGCCTCGTGAACAAATATTACCAATAAAAATGACATTCCAATGAAGCTGTCATATACGTTATGTGTTAGAAACAGTTGTCAAACTTGAGGATTTCAGCAATATGAGTTGAAAAACTGCTTCACATGATCACTCCCAACTGAAGGCGATATGCATGATATATGTATGTAGAACAATCAAATTGCACAGAACCCTGGAGGTACTTCTTTATAGGGCTTGGCACAAAAATATTTATTTCGAATTCCTGTTAACCATTCTACAACCGTAAAGCAAACGCTTATTTAACATGAAAACGACTCTAACGGTTTTTATTTAAAAAAAAAATCGATCTCGGTCAAAATTCATATGATTTTTATGAATTTAATCGACGCGGTCTAATTTGTTTTTTTCCATCTTGAACTATTTAAAAATTTCACGCCATATTTCACTCAGTCCTTTCCCACCCGTAGATAATTTTTGACGTAGTAATTAGGCACTGTCCAACCAAATTACAAAATTATAAATTCTGAGTACTATTTTAAATCGTAATATTACGGCGAATTCCTTCTTAACAAAAAATCGATTCTGTTTAGAAAAAAAAGAATAAATTTTTCTAGTCCAATGAAATCTTTTATTTCTAGCAAGATTTACAAGTATTTGCACACACACAAGGAAGACTTGACATTTCTCATCAAGACGAAGGTTTTCTTTATAGCGGACGCATTAAATTTAATGAACTTTTAAATATTTGTTGTGAATTTGTAGGCGACGGCGACCACACCATCATATAACAAAATTGTTTTTTTAGAATTTCGCGCGATGCCGGCCGTAGCGTCATCGCACATATGGGTGCACCAATAAATTTATTTGTGAGTACTGAAAGACGCAAAGGCGGTGCCGCTGCGGTCCCACGCTTTAAAAAAAAAAAACGCATGTGAGCACCGGGCCTAACAGTATCACACTAACTTCATATGTCACTTCGAACTTGCACGAACTGTCACTGTTTTAGACGTGTTCGAGTTTATTAAGAAAATAGGTTTAGTATGATACTAGTTCAATTTTGTTTTAAAACTAAGAACATTTTAGTAATAAGCTTTAAAGTTAGAAAATTGTTAATTAGTATCAAACTATTCACTTAACAACAGGCTGTTTAAAATTTTGCGCCAATGCGTTACTAACTTTATGATTTATATAATACCTACTAGCAGAGCCCGGCGAACATTGTACTACTTCATAGAAATTATGCCTGTTTTAATAAATACGTTTTACGTATAAACGGGATATCCTTAGGCGTGCGTTTTTCGGCTTTATAAGAAAAAATACTTTGAAAATTTTTTTTCTCAGAATAAATTTTATTTTTTAACTTCAAATTTGCTTCTGCAAATGCACAAAAATCAAATAAAACAAAAGTGGGTGTAGGCGGGCATTTAGGAAAAAAAAATACACATGTCATGCTTTAGTTTAAAGAAAGTTTAATTACAATTTTGTTTGTGGACTTAAACCACTTTTTAAACCACTTTAAAAAAGGTATTACATGTTGTGTCACTCAAAATGCAGTTATTTGCACTTATTTATGACTCACAACCCTCAAGAAAAATTTTGCCGAAGTGACTATTTGGCATTATTGTTGCGACTGCTTTTTAATTGAACTGAAATGTCAAACATTGTGCATATCTAAATGTGGCTCTATTAGTGCCTGAAGCCTGTTCCACAATGCGGCGAGGAAACGAGACGTGAGCGTGACGAGAACTCGTTGTAGTTGTCAAACAAATTACAAACAATGAAAGCATACCTGGCTATACACAATGCGGCGTTTCTCGTCGTCACGTACGTCGCGTCGCGCCAAGAATTCGAAAAATTGAAAGAAAAAAAAAACGCGTCATGACGACGATTTCCATTTTTGCTAAGTAATTTAATTTTCAAAAAAGAAATGATCAAATGTATTTAACAAATAAAGTAGGTAGGTTTTACGTACGTTAAAAAGAGAAGGTTAGATTCCACCCAAAATCCACCGATGTGCCAGTTTCAAAAAAAAAAATACTTGAGTGCCGGGACTCACGGTTAAATATGTGTAAACATCAACATTTGTCCAAGTGCCTAATTTTTGTTACTGAACGTCATCAAAAGAAACATATTGAATAATTAACACTACATTACCTATCTGTAGGCAGTGCTTAAAGAGCTTAGTGTTGAAAGAACGGCAGCGAAATACCCAGTGGGGGAACCGCTGTAACGAAATTTAAAAGCACTAAAAGGCTGGTGGTGAAGTGTCCAACGAACGGTGAAGGTTCGGTACTGAAAGGTCCTGCTTCGTTGTTCACTCTCAACTTTAAGATGACTTCATATTACACATGGTTATTGTTTATGGTAATCACTCTTTGAGCATCGACAAACAACAACAACTGTCAGCGGAGAGTACCAAAATCGTGGTTTCAATTAAATGAAACCGTACCCAAATTCCAAAGGAACTTAATGGTTTGACTGACAGGGGCCGAATTAAAATATCCAGTTAGAACTGTCAACGAACTTGCAACCCTTATGAAACTCCATCTTTCCATCGAGTAAACTTACAAAAAGTTCAGTCTTAATTTTATACTGAACGAGATAGCCGGCGAATTATATATCTTGAGTTTTTAGAATATTTAGTTGCAGTTGTTGTCAGTGGAAATCACTAAAATCGCAGTTTCAATCGATTGACACCATCAATCGACTATGGAGTTGGACGCTGTGATTTTTAATGAATGTTAACTTTGTGCAAGTACAAAAGTAGCCGATAACTCTGCAATTTGTTCAAACTCAGCTATTTTGTATATCCCAGCCACCTACGTCCCTCGCCTACGTGCCTAAAAATTGTAAGAAGAAATTGCATCGTTTAAAAGCAGTATAAGCAGTAAGTTCAGGGGCCAAATTACCGCATCCGTTATCGAGTAATACGTGACTGAATTATGCGTGTTTGGCAATACCGCTCACGTTATAGAGTCATCATCCCCATAGGTTTTACTCGTTCATTCGATCACTGATGGCACTCACTCGATCAGTCACTGTTGCCGTAATTTGGCCCCAGATTTGTACAGCCATTGACCTACCATACCTACAGTCAATTGTCAATCCCTACAGCTGACTATTATTATTTTTGTTTTGATTTTGTTTTCTTTTTAATTACTAGTGTGGCGTCCATTTTGTTCGGGGAATAATTAAAAAATAAAGAAAAAAATATAAAAATATAAGTGTTAAAATGATAAAATCGTCGGTCGCGCTAAAAACAATTTGCTTTCGTCGTTGGCAAAAACAATATAAATGAGTGGTCGCGATAAAGTATAATCTAATTGTCGGTCGCGTTAGAATCAATTTGTTTTGGTCGGGGCAAATCAGATTTCGTAACGTAACGTGCTACAACGTAAAGTGCACGACGTAACGTTGTACACGAACGTTCACGTTTTTTTTTCACTCTACCGCCAGCATAGATGTTTACACATCAATAATATTCTCGTGTTAGTCACATGTTCGTATACCTTTAGCAAAGGGTCTGTCAAAATCGGTCGATTTCGAATTGTAATTTAGTGTTATCGTCTTCGAAGTATTGTTTCTGATCTACAAAATACTTAAATCGATTTAATGATTGATTAGGTGTATGTATATATTTTTTCGTTCAGGTTCACACAAACACTAAACAAAATTTATACAATAAGACCAAAACCCAATGACGAGTAGTGTATAAAAAAAAATTATTTCTGACGTAAAATGCATGTGAACAAAAAAGTGTGTACAAATCGAGTGCTTTTGTGTTTGAATTCCACAATCAAAACATAATATAATAGTTGCTTTGTTGCTTTTTGTTCACAAAATTTTTTGCCCCGTTTCAAATCGGTCGGTTGATACTCTGTTTTAGCACGAGTAGTGCTCTATGATTAAATCTAAATGTACGGCTTCGTTAATTTGTTTTTTTATTTTTTTGTTTATTTGAATTAACAAAAATAAAAAAACAACCTACCTATAAAAATTGAAAAGATGTACCTACATTTACAAAAAAACGGTACATAACAAAAAATCTACAAAAATGGATAGCTCAAGTGGGCGGGAATATTTATTATTTCTTTTGTTTGTTCTTATTTTATGTCTGGTATTTGGTTTGAGGGGAAATTAAAGTGCCACTCAGAACAAGAACTAACAGATAGACTTTTAAAATGTCTGTTTAGCCAAAAATAAGCATTTATAGATTCTCGTTTCTATATTATTTAGGTAACAACCATCGAAGAGAATATGATAAATGATGGAGCGAGACTTATGAGCAATGATCAATCATGTTCATGATACAAACAAACAAAATATAAGGAAGCCAAAAACATTTTACAAGGTAACGCCCGCCATCTTCAATGAAGAAATGAGAAAAAGTACGTCAATTATCTAAGTATTTGTATTGACTTTTGCCGGTCAAAGCCTCTAGGTGCTGTAAACATTGTAAATTTTTCGATATGACATGTAGTCAAATATTTTGACTGCAAAAATTCATTTGGTTGGAAGTTTAAGGCACCCGCCGCGCCGCGCACCGCCGCGCACCGCCGCGCACCGCCGCGCCACCTTCTTCTAACTTTTGTTAGAAACCATTAATGAACACTGTTTTTTTTTGTAGACATTTCGGAAATTATGTATAAAATATGAACTAAAGTAATTAATTCGATTCTAAAATGTTTGTTTGTGTTTTGATAAATGTCTAAATTTATACATATACCAACAATATGAAAATACCGTCACGCAAAACTGTCACCTTTTGCGGGCAAGGAAAGGAGGATGTGAGGGAGGGACAGAGTTTTGACGTTTGATGGTTTCTGATTTCTTTTTTATAGAATTTGGATTTCCCGTCTAATGTGTTAAGTGGAGTAGACAAATTGAATATTGGAGAACTTTCAGGTATATGTACATGTATATCACATTTAAATAACTTCTCAGTGTGTGCACAGATTTATTTGTTTGTTTTTTTAGTTTCCATCAAATAGGTTTAATGATGATTGAAACGGTGGTTCAGTATAACGAAGTAAATATAATCGATTAAACTAACACAATTTTATTTGATTAGATTACAAACAAATAAAAAAAGTTCTTGTTATGGAAATAAATTGTGTAAATAGTTTGTTTATGGCAGCGAGTTTTAATAGTCGTAAATTCAAGGTTAAGCTCTTAAAATCGAGGATAAATAACAAATAAGAGTACTGGGGTGTCACGTAAATCTTCTCCTTAATAATGTAAGCTGAATGTGAAGCTTTAAATACATTTCAAGCTTCAAGTCTTAAAAGACTGTAACTTACACGTAATACATGAAAAATAATTTGTACTTGCTCTATAGGGTAAACATTAGTTTCGTGTGGAAAAAATTTCGAGAAAAGTGGTTTCGTCATACCTAGCGTCGCGTCCGTCGGTTTGTTGGTCTGAACGTCCGTCGATCTGAACGTCCGTGCGTCTGTGCGTCCGTGCGTTCGTGCGTCCGTGCCTCTGTTTAATTTGAGCTACAGCCTAAACGGGTGAGTCGATTTGCTTCAAATTTGGTACGGACCATATTTATCTCATTCTTGGGTTATTCAAGTATATCTTTTTGATGGTTCGACCGATTTTGTTATAAATTTGCAACCAGGTACTTCTCAATAGTTTAAACAATATTGCTTTTAGAAAATTTGGAAAAATATTAATTTTTAAACAAAAAAATCAATATTTCAGTAGGTACTTTTGATTCTTTTAAAATTTTCTCGTTTAAGACATATCATCTTCAATGTATGGTTTCAGACAGTTGTTAACCACAAGACATGTTCGTTGTTCGTATGTGATCCATAGCTTGTTGTTAAACTTTAAAATAAAAACAGTGGCGCAAAATTTTAAACATTTAAAACCTACTCTAAATCATTTTTAAATTCGACGCCCACGCCGATTACAAACAAATTTAATTTTCAAAGGGGACACCCGGATTTGAACCGGGGACCTCTCGATCTGCATTCGAATGCTCTACCACAAATCATAAAAAAAAACCTTACAAATGCGCTAAAAACCTTCATTAGTTAGAAGAGTTGTTGAAAGTGTTTAAAATTAAGAAAAGATTAGACAAGGGCTCGCAACTAAACGACTGCGTTTACTAGAGTCGGTTTTATTCCTTAAACGAGGACTGTTTAAAAATTTACGCCAGTGAGTTTTTCATTCCTAATCTATTAAACTATATAAACCTATGCTACAATAGAAAATTGGCAAATTTTTTTTTAATTCATGTTTCTGTTTTTTTTTCAACTAGTGCTTTTTTGGTGAATGGTAACACTTAGCTCATGTCTGATTTGACAGATAATTAGTTTTATCCTTCCGCTGAACGAATATGGTTGTGTATAGGCTTCGCTAAGTGGGCCTGCGATCGACTTAGAGAAGATGCCGATTCTGCCAAAAAAAATCATCTTTTCAGATGAAGCTCATTTTGATCTTGGCGGGTAGTAAACAAGCAAAATTGTCGCATTTGGGGCACAGAAAACCCGCACGCATACATTGAAAAGCCGATACACCCAAAACGAGTCACTGTTTGGTGCGGATTTTGGTCCAGAGGCATAATTGGGCCATTTTTCGAAAATGAGCAAGGAGTGGCCGTTACAGTCAATATGGCGATCGTTATCGGGCCATGTTGAACGAATAGGAGGATATTGGCAACATTTGGTTTCAACAGGACGGCGCTACGTGCCACACAGCCGAAGCTACACTCGATGTTTTGCGCCATTTTCAAAAAAAAAAAAAGTTTTTTGGCGGACCCTTATATATGTTTATTCAATGGTTTTGACATTCTAAGCTTTCTGGTCCCCTTTTTACTTGATCAACAGCACATGTATAGCTTTTCTGTAAACAAAAAAAATCGGATTGAAATTAAAACTAAGACTATGATGATCGAGAAGTCCGAAAGTGGGTTTCGTCATACTGTCACTAACAGCAACTACCGTCCGCCTCGTCGGTCTGTGAGTGCACTGTAACTTGAGCTAGAGCCTAAACCGATGGGTGATCGCACGGACTTGCTCCTGTGGTTCAAATATATAATTTTTTTCTGAATGGTCAAATGCACGCGTGTCTCCAAACGATTTTGATTACCTATTTTTGATGTGTAAACATCTATGCTGGCGGTAGAGTGAAAAAATAACGTGAACGTTCGCGTGCAACGTTACGATCTGCATACTAGGATAGGTGCGTTCAGTGAAAAAAATCTTAAGATCCCCTTCAAGCAAAAACAAGTCCGTTTTGGTTCCCGTTGATGTTTACAAATATTAATCGTGAGTCCCGGCACTCACACAATTTTTTTTTTTTTAAAATTGTTTTCAAAGCCATGTAACTTCTCGAATATCGACTTCATAGGATTTTAAAGATGAAAATCTTATTCGCTTATAAGTACAGCATCTGTTGTTACTGAAATAATATTTCAGAATGAAAATCTAATTCGCTTATAAGTACAGCATCTGTTGTTACTGAAATAAAAATTCTAGCCGAGAGGCCCAATTTTCGACCAATTTTTGCATCAATTGGGGCCGTATGTAAGCAATAACGCGCTGAATATTCTCTTCCAAGGCATCAATCGTCTCGGGCTTATCTGCGTAGACAAGCGACCTCAGATAACCCCACAAAAAATAGTCCAGCGGTGTTTAATCGCACGATCTTGGAGGCCACGCCACTGGCACACGACGCGAGATAATGCCCCCACCAAAAGTTACCTTCAATAAATTGATTGTTTCGTTGGCTGTTTGGCATGTAGCGCCGTCTTGATGGAACCAAAGGTCGTCCACATCAACATCCTTTAATTCAGGCACGAAAAGTCATTAATCATGGCTCTATTGCGTTCCCCATTGAATGTAACATTATGGTGCGCTTCATTTTTGAAGAAATATGGACCAATGATTACGCTGCCCATAGAGCAGACCAAACAGTGACTTTTTGAGGATGTAATGGTGTCTCAACATCCACTTGAGTATTATCATCACTCCAAATACGGCAGTTTTGTTTATTGACGTGCCCATTCAACCAAAAGTGAGCTTCATCACTAAACAAAATTCGCTTATGAAAATTGGGATCAACGGCAATCTAGTTTTGGGCCCATTTGGGCACAATTTGGAAGCGTTGTTCAGCAGTAAGTCTATTCATTACGAAATGGCAAACCAAAATAAGTGACAGCTGTCAAAAAGACCAACTCCGAAAAAAGTATTGCCCGATTGAAAACCACACGTCTAAAAAAAAACCGTTACACTAGCATGTCCTTGCACAATTCTTGATGTATTTTTTCTTCAGTAAAATTATCTTCTACGATAGATTGGGCATTCCTGATCTGTCTTAACATAATCTTGTCATATGTACAAGTTGATTTTCATCTTTAATGTTCACACTTTAGTCAAATAAATCTTGTCGCTCTATAGAGAGCTATTTACGGGCATAAGCATGGAACATAATATATACAATACGCCCTCGGTAAAAGCAACCGATGAAAATTCGAGCAGTTGCGATAATTTAGGTTGTTGCAATAACCGATTCACAAAAAAGTTGAGCCTTGAATTCGAATTTAACTCGAAAACCAGAGTAAGAAAAAAAAATTCATACCTATGTATATTGTTGCATATTTTTTCTATTTTTTATTCTGCTAATGCTTTTCTTGTTGCACTTGTATGTTTCATAAACGATTTGAATGATGCACCGTTACTTACTCAATTTAGTTGAAATCTCGATAGCCGTGATTTCTAAAATAAAACTAAGCAATTACCTACCGCGAGTAAAATAGCTGAACACTTGTAGACGGTCAACGAAAATGGTCAACGCATTGACTCTCTGACGTCACCAAAAAAGCCATTAACACACTGTCCGTCAATGTCACATGGAAGTCAACGCAGATTACGTTGACGAGGCAGAAAGTATGCCATGTCAACGTTGGGATTATGGTCAACGCTTTGCGTCAATGTATCCTAACATTTGCTCTAATTACACGTTCAACGAAAAAAGTCAATGCGTTGAAGGTAAAAACAATGTCAACGTAGGTGTCAACGCAGCCATCAACGCAGCCGTCAACGCAGCCGTCAACGCAGCCGTCAACGCAGCCGTCAACGCAGCCGTCAACGCACCCGTCAACGCGTTGACCATTTTCGTTGACCGTCTAACTGTAGCTTTACAATACTCGTAAAACCAAAGAATTGCGTTAATCGAGGGGTGCATTTACCGAGAGCGTACTGTATTAAGTAACTTCCTGTGATAATCAAATTTATTTTCTGCCATTTATTTTTATTCTTAAAGTCCAAAAATATAAATAAATTCAGTATCGACGAATTTATAGTACAAAATTTTAAGAAAGAATTTACATTAAAACTCTTGCACCTGTTGTTGAGAAAATTTTAAATTTTATTTTTTCTATTATAAAAGACAAGAAAATACAACTGCTTTAAGACCTTGAATATTATTTAAAAAAAAAAATATCTACAGCTAACCGGAATCTTGGTACCAAATCTTCTTTTGGTTTAGTCTACGTTGTCTTAATATATTCGTAGATACACGAAAAATATTGTTAACACAAAAAAATCCCCTTCTTACTTTGATAGGTCTTGATAGATCATTGCTACTTAATCATACATTTCTGTATAGCACCAATTATCGCATGCATCAAGATTCATAAAGAAGTAAAGTCATACTTAACTTTAAATTTACGTAGGAAGTAATTTTAACTTCTACAGCTATAAAGTGTTCGGTAATAAACATTAATTTAAATGATATTTAACGTTATAGACAGTAAAATTTCGTTTAGGTAAATAGAATTACGCGCCTTGGTACACTCAACTTGAATGGCAGCTTTGTTTTACCTACTAATGCATGTATTTTTGTTTAAATGAAATGAGAAATATTTTGGCAGGTGCGAGAAGTGAGATCAAATATTTAATTAGTATGTTTGTTTTATTACTCGGCCCTATGCACACACTTAAATTAAAGTAAACCTGCCATACAAATACAACCTTTACAGTTAGGTACATAAATTAGATTGAACAAAAAATGCTTTTTATTTATAGATACTCTATAGGTTCTAGGCTGTAGGTGTGGTCAAGTTTTGATTTCTTAAACAAAATTGAGCTCGATATTTGTATCAAACCTTACTTTACTATGGAAGAGAACGCGACAAAAATTGGGTTCCGCAATTCTGTCAGACAGTCGATTTTCTATCAAAATGAGAACATAATGTATCTATTTTTGGTGATTTCCCTACAACCAATAAGAAAAGACATATTAATCTCGAAAACGGCTCCAACGACTTAAAAAAAAAAATTGTATGTGTACCAAAAACTGTCGTTAAAGTAGCTTGTCATAAAACGTTTTTTTTTTTATTTTATTTTATTTTCGATGTAAGCAGAGAACTAAGATCGCGCTAAATTTTAGATTTCATTTAAAATTATCTCCAAAATTTAGCCCAGCTTTAATTTAGCCAAATGTTAGCTGCAGCTAAATAATCAATTTTTTGTTACTTACTGTAAAGTGCTTATCTGTCAAAATTTAGCGCACGAAATAATCATGTCAAAATTAAGCTTTGGTTTTTAGCTTTTAGCTGATGTTTGGAGAGAAAATTGGGAGCTAAAATTTATCACGCTCTGTGTATTTAGGCTCTACTCGTTAACAAATTTCGATCACAGAACACAGAATTTACTACAATTTAACCAAAAAAAAAAATTGTGTCTAATTGCAAGTGTAGAGTACAAAAGGAGTCTAAATTAGTGGCGCGGCAGCTCGTGGAGAGCCAAGGCCTAATCACTTTACAACTCTCACAACCCCCCTGTGCGTTTTTTTTTGCTTTTTATATTTTGCGCGCACTCAAGGGGTTATGACTACCCTTATAATGTTAACACACAGTGCGAGCGTTTAGGAAAGTGGGAGAGGATTTGAAAGGAGATACCGATGCACAATGGTTTTAAATGTCTAAACATCGAAATGGCAAGGAAAAATTGAGCCGGGTAAAGCATTCCACATTCTTGTAGTACGACTAAAGAAAGAATCTCTGTACTTAACAGTATACGTCCGAAGTTGGGCTCAAGGGTAAACTGATGCGCATTCCTAGACGTACGAGTATTACGATTGAATTGTTTAAGGGGAGGAATGCAACTGGCTATTTCACTAGAACAATGTTTATGAAAATAGCGATAAAATAATGAAAGACATGAAACATTACGGCGGTGTTCAAGGGTTTCAATTGCTTCCGTTATAGTTTTATCGCCTCTCATTTTTAAAGCTCTCTTTTGAATTCTATCTAATAGACTCAAGTAGGTTATTGGAGCACCTGCCCAAATATGAGAATTGTATTCCACTTTTGGACGAATGAAGGCTTTATAGATTACAGCCAAATCAGAGGGGGAGACAAATTTCTTGCATCGCCGGAGAAAACCCAAACACTTAGCAGCGTTTTTGGCGATATCGAAAATGTGATCAGTCCATAAACGGTGGTCTGAGATGCACATACCAAGAACTGAAAGTTTTTCAGTTTGCTCGATGCAAGTGTCGCTCATAAATAGCGGCATTTGGGGTGGGTTTCGCTTTAATGACAGAAGGCAGCATTGTGTTTTTGAAGCATTAAATTCTACGCGATTTTTATTTCCCCATTGCACAATGCTATCGAGATCAGAATTTAATGAGCTTATCATACGCTGCCGTTGAAGTTCCACATCCGAAGGACAAGAATGTAAATCTAGAAACGAATATGAAAAGCTGAGGGTACTATCGTCAGCAAAACAGTTTAAATGAGTAGAAGTTTCAGACAAGAGATCATTAATGAATATTAAGAAGAGAGTCGGAGACAAAACGGAGCCCTAGGGCACACCAGCATTTATTTTGTAGATATCAGACTTGAAACCGTCCAATACAACTTGTATTGATAGGTCCGAAAGGTAATTTATAGTCCAACGAAGAAGAGATTCATCGATACCAAATGCACGCATTTTCGATAATACAGCTTGATGCCAAACTCTATCAAATGCTTTTGAAATATCAAGTGGAATAATCTTACATTCGCCAAAACTATGTAAAGATTTGTGCCACTGTTCGGTGAGATATACCATCAGATCACCAGTCATACCAGCCATACTGTCGGTCGTCAAGAAGCTTTCGTTTCTCAAGATATTTCGTAAGCTGATGGTTAATCAGCGTTTCCATATGACCTTGAAAAGTAGGGAAGTAAGTGCAATTTGGCGATAGTTAGAGGGGAAGAAGATTCGCCTTTTTTAGGGACAAGCTGGACAAATGCTGTTTTCCATCCACTCGAAAAGAGACCAGTAGAGTAGGATAGATGGAAAAGCTTACGCAGTGGTTTTGCCAGCGAAGAAGAACACCTCTTCAGAACTATAGGAGGGATACTATCTGGGCCAGCGGATTTGTGGATATCGAGATCTTTCAACACTCTTGAAACAGTACGTGTACGAAAGAAGATTGGTCCCATGAAATCGTTTACATCTTCAAGTACAGGAGGTGGCATATCACTTTCAGTCAGCGTCGAATTAACAGCAAACTGTGCTGCAAGCAAAATATATGCGACGTTAAGAGGCCAGATTTTACGATGTAGCACGTTACGTTAAGAAAATCTGCATATTAGCATATTGAGTACGTTCATTGACAAAAATCTGAAGATCCCCTTCAAGCAAACTAGTCCGTTTTGGATCCCTGCACGAAGTCAACAATGTATAGACGACTTCGCATATGGATCCTCAAAACTACGCTTGGACAAACGTATTTGTTCACACAAATTAACCGTGAGTCCCGGTACTCACACAATTTTTTTTTACTTAAATCAGAATCAAATCAATGTCAAAAAGTTGTAATGAATTAACCTTTTAAAGTTTATTTCTTCTTATTAGCCAAAGTTGCAGCGAATTTCATTCACTGCAAAATTTGCTTCACCCTATTAATGGGCTTTATTCAAAAAAAAACGAGATAATACGAAAATAATATATATACAAAAATTTGTGATTAATCAAAGTTGTAGAAAATTAAATTTCTAAAAGGTATGTATAATCATAGCATTGGCGATTTTTTTGAAACTTAACATTCATCGACATGCCTTGAAAGTTATCGAAGCACCCGCCCTTTGAAACCATGTAATAGCGTCATGCCGTGGAAGATAAGCAAAAATCTGTTTCTAGCCTTTTTGTTTATCCTCGACTTTAAAGACTTTTAGGCTACAAGATCCGATCATTATAACATAAGTTTTAAGCTTCTCCAGCTAACCACATGGACGACGTTAATTTTGCTTAAAATAGCGTAATACCGTGAAAGAAGAACAAGAATCCAAATCAAAATCCACCAAAAAAAAAAACGACAACCACAACACCAGCCTAAGCTATTTATTTATGTTTTATTTCATCGCCCATAAACAGATACGAGCTTTCGTTTTGCCCACTCAAAACGCCTACTACGCTCATCAATATGTCTCATACTTTAATTTATCATTAGGCCAATTGTAGATAACTTAGCTATTTTCGAAAAATAAACAGATCATATATAGAACTTAGTGTTTAATTCCGATACCCTAACAAGAAAGACATAATGTAATCCATGTTCGGTATATGGGTGCCACATACGTCAAGGTATACCAAGGGCATATTCTTTTATTTTATTATTTATGATAAAAAAAACAACAATTTGAATCAAAATTTCATTAAAGAGCCAGAATATCTACTTACAAAATCTAATTATCGAAGAAAAATAAATCTCTACATGTTAATAATATCAAATTTGATATAGTTCAAAGTCGTACTTCTCTCTGTGTTTTTTTTTTAAGCATCATCTTATCATTTGTCTATTTTATTCATTTTGGTAAGATTAAGACATGTCTCAAATAAACAAATAAGGTAAGGTGGGGTGGGGTAGGAGGATCCTAAATGTCTTGTTTTTTTTTATATTAAATATCGTTCGATACTTTTTCATGTTACTATTTTAATTACGTTGAGTATGAACCCACCACTTGTTTCGGTTGAATGCCATCTAGCCTTGGATTTAGTTGTTTTTGGGGTTAGATTTTGAAATCAAGCATCTCTGCGGCGAATAATCGTTTTAAAACCGCATAAAAGTGCATTTTGGAAACGGCTATCTGATTTATAATTCGCTTTTCTATTTTTATTTTTTGAAAAATGTAATTATTTGTATACATTTTATTTCATCTTAAGTACTGCGTACTACTTTTTTTCAAAAGATCGGTCGAACATTTCGAAAAAAACAATATTTAAAAAAAAATAGGACCGCTTTAGAAAAACCTCTTATCGATGGAAGCGGATTTTTATTACAAATGTCTGTCTAATCCCAAAGCGTTTTAAATAAAATTTCATAATTTGACGGCACTTGACTGGAAAATTTAAATATTCAAAATTACAAATCCACTTCTAGGAATTGTTTTGCTCTTCAAGAATATTTTTCAAACTTTTAACAGAGATTCGGTCTGCATTTTGCCTACCTTACCCTACATGAATAACTTATATGACTAACGTTATGGTAAATAAGATAATAACCTATAACAACATAATGAGTATGTATGAACACATACACCTACAAAAGAAGATTTTCTTAACTTATTGAATTGATCCTTAAATGAAAACAACAACAAAATTAATATCTCTGTTATTTAGAATCAAAGCACACACACGTTTTTACTATGTAGGTAGGGTATGTCTTTTGAAAAAAAAAAAAAAAAAAAACAACATTCCAGCTTATTTTTCTGAAAAGACTCATTGCACAACCATTTGCCTGCTTTGTACAGTGTGATTAGAACTGGTAAAGTGTATTCGCTAGTCGGGCAACGAACGATAAAATCAATCATGTGTAAATACACAAAATGTGATCAACGGATCAATGAAAGAATTTCCGTGGAAATGACACTCTAATTTTTTTTTTTTTATTTATTTTACAAACACCTACATGGATCTTAAATGATGCAATAAAAAGCCAATAAACAAAAAACAAAAATTAAAACTATCGATTTGATAAGGTTCAGTGGAAAACGAAGCAAAATCAACTGAATAAAGTTTAAAACTTAAATTAAGTTAAATGCTCTTTCAAATTAGAACTTTTATCTGTAAGCGACGTAATGGAAAACCTGGGATATAAAGAAGGCTCAACCAAGCCAAGACGAATAGCACGTGCAGTCACAACAGTGACTAAGAATGAAGCCGAACAGCCGTTATCAGAAAATAACTCTAGGTAAGTTTGTAATTTGAAAGAAAAAAAAAAAAAAATAATAAACGTGATTTTTCAATGAAATAGTTTTGTAAAGTTGACGCTGGTAACTTATGCGATGCCAGTGGGTAATAGTACTTTAATAGTAGGCATTTGGTTTAAGTAGTATTTAATGAATTATAATGGTTACAAGCTAAATAGCTGTTTGTTTTTATAGCAGAGACGTGTTTTCTCTATTAAAATATTCTTTGAATCGCATGAATAAAGTAGGAATTTTTTTTAAAAATCGATAAATTACACCGTTTTTGTGATTTATATCAAAATCTTGGATCAGTTGTTAGATCTTTTCTGAAGAATAATGTGCTATTGTGAATTTTTAAAGGTCATCGGTCTTAAAAGAAATTTTTATATATGAATGGAGTGTTCGTAATTCAAGCATTGAGTGTTCTTCATATCTGAAGTTTTAAATTTCATATTAATATTAATAATAATAATAAAAAATACAATTTATTTTAATAAAACCAATGCACTTATCGATAAAGCTTCGTTTCAAACTCTTTATACGCCAAATTTCGTTTTAAGTAAAAGTAGGCATTCAACACGATATATTATTTTTTTATATCGGTTTTAAGTAGTAGCGTTTTCGTTTGGTCACTCGAAAGCGTCCGGAAACAGGAAGCATTCCAATTCCAAATGCTTTTCAAACCATTTGGCACTAGACAATTATTCTTCTTTTGAAAAGAAGAGAAAATAGATTCTGAATTTGAACAAAGAATCAAAATCAAAAGCACACACACATGCGTACATTTTAAATATCAAAATGGTGAAACGTCATTTTTTGTTATTTAATTTTGAAATTGCGATTTTAAATTTGTGTTTAAATTCGACTTACTTTATTGGATTTACTTACTGTATCTATTTTGGAGAATATTTATATTATTTACACACATAACGACATTCAATATCTCGAAATTTCAATTGCTTGGGTTTTCCAATAAGAGGTGTTATTTTGATATTCAAAGAAAAATGGCATTTTTTGAGATAAATGATCGGATGTTTATTTCATTATAAAGAGGAAGGTATGCCGTTAATAATGGAACACAACATCAGCCAAATGGCCGCCGCGACCACGCTTACAGGACCATATCCTTTTCATGAAATTTTCCATAACCAAATCGCAAAGTGGCTGCCCTATGTCCTCGATAGCCTCACGAGTTCCATCTTTGAGGTCTTGAATCGACGCTGGGCTGTTGGCGTAGACCTTATCTTTCACGTGGCCCCAAAGGAAGAAGTCGCAAGGTGTTAAATCACAAGATCTCGGTATCCAATTGTGATCACCTCTTCGAGAGATAACACGGTCCGGAAACTTTTCCCGTAAAAGATCGATGGTTTCATTGCTTGTGTGGCACGTAGCGCCGTCTTGTTGAAAGTAAACGTTGTCCAGATCAATACCATCCAATTCCGGCCATAAAAAATCATTAATCATCTCTCGATAGCGCAATCCATTGACCGTAACTGTTGCTCCAGCCTCATTTTCGAAAAAGTAAGGTCCAATGACCCCGCCGGAACAAAAACCGCACCAAACAGTCACGCGTTGAGGATGGAGAGGCTTTTCAACAATAACTCTTGGGTTTTCCGAGCCCCAGATGCGACAGTTTTGCTTGTTGACGTAGCCTCCGAGGTGGAAATGGGCCTCATCAGTCAAGATGATTTTTCGATGAAATTCCGGATCATTTTCATGCATTTCAAGGACCCAATCAGCAAAGACACGACCTTGTTGATGATCAGCCGGCTTGAGTTCTTGTGTTAACTGAACTTTATAAGCCTTAAGACCCAAGTCTTTATGCAAAATACGGTGTAATGACGTTTGTGGAATGCCTAATTCCAAAGAACGACGAGGAATGGACAAACCTGGGTTTTCTTCAACACTTTGGGCTACAACAGCAATATTCTCAGTTGTTCTTAAGCGACGTGCACGGGTTTTATACTTCACATCACTAACTTGTCCCAACAGCTCGAATTTGTCCACCAATTTCTGTATTGCGGTCCGACAAGGTGCTTCACGACGACCCAAAAATGTTTTAGTTGTACGAACCGTCTATGCCAAATTTTCACCATTTTTATAGTGAATTTTAATAATTTCAATGCGTTGTTGAAGCGTGTATCGTTCCATTTTTATTAATGGCGTAGTTTCTACTTGTCAAATGTCAAAAAATGACAGCTTCAAAAGTGACAGCTACCGAAATAGCGGGATATTCAAAATAACACCTCTTATTGGAAAACCCTTTACATAAACACATCTTCAATATACAAAACTTAAATTCAATTTGTCTTCTATTTTTTTTAGATTCAAAACCGTTCCACCTAACTTGATGGTCCGATGGCGAAATAATCCTGATGCAATGTTAGAAGCTCAATACCCAGCAGCTGGACAATTTGAATACATGGAATGTGGACCATCACCGCCCGCAGAGAGTGCTCCTAGCATGTATGACAGCTTCGAGGAACCAGCCAGTGAGTTAAGTGTACAAATTTGCAATGATACACTTCGTATAAGTTTGATCGATCAAATGAAAACCGGGTCTGGTCGAGTACGTTTTCTGGAAGAAATCGAACAAGGAAATGTTGTAGCCGAAAATGCCGCCAAACACTTCGAAACTGCATCTAAGACAGAGAAGAACTTTAGTTTTTTATGGGCTGCATTTTTAAAGCGATGGGATTTGCTGGAAGGGCTGCTCGAAGCCGATGCCGATTTAAATTTTTGTGATGTCAATGGAATTTCTGCTTTGCATTTGGCTGCTTTTAGCGGATGTCTATCATCACTGAGTTTTCTCATCGATAAAGGAATGAATTTGAATCAGCAACAAAAATGTTATACTCCGCTGCACTGTGCTGCGTTTGGAAATTCAAAAGAAGCTGCTAAGATGCTCATCAGCAGTGGAGCTATCATGTCCATAGACACCAATAAACCAAACTGTGAAGAATCTTTATTGCATTGTTCGGTTAGAGCGAATGCTTTAGATTGCCTCAACTTTTTTATATCCGAAGGAGCAGATGTCAACTCACTCAAACCAAATGGAACAAACCCAATACACTTAGCTGCTGATTTGGGTAACGCACAGTGCTTGGAAGCACTTCTTAATGCTCCAAATGCTGATCCTAATGTCCGTATTTGTATACGAGAAAAGGAGTCAACGGCTCTGCATTTAGCCGCAGATGAGGGAAATGTCGAATGCGTAGACCTCCTCCTGTCAAAAGGTGCTGATGCAAAACTTAAAAACCATAGAGGCTTCACTGCTCTTCATTTAGCTGCAAGAACATCAAGTTTAGAATGTGTAGAGTCTCTTTTGCGAAATGGAAATGCCGACTCAAACGCGGAAGACTTTGACCATCGGACACCACTTCATGCAGCCGTGGGGAAGTCCGAAAATGCCTACGACATTCTTGAAACACTAATATCATGGGGAGCAAATGTGAATCACAAGGACGTATATGGTTTCACTGCACTTCATTTGGCTGCTTTAGATGGACTCGCGCAGTGTGTCGAAATGTTAATCTACCATGGCGCTGATGTAACTACAAAATCAAAAAAAGGAACATCTGCTCTGAATGTGATAACAAGAAAGACTCCTGCATCCGTAGCTATGATCAGGCAGAAATTAGACGCCGCTATCACTTTACATCACTCTCAGGATCCAGTAAATCGAGAGGTTGAGCTAGAGCTGGACTTTCGACAACTTCTTCAACACTGTCATCCTAGAGAAATTAGTTATTTAAACACCTTTGTGGATGAAGGTCAGAAGGAGATCCTTGAGCATCCCCTTTGTTCAGCGTTCCTATACATTAAGTGGGGCAAGATTCGCAAATATTATATAGGGCGACTTATATTCTGTTTCACTTTCGTTCTATTCCTAACTCTGTATGTGCTGACTGCGTTGGCACACAACTGCTATAATGGCAGCAAAGACGACAACACAACCATTCAAGCTCAGGAACTTTGTCAAAAGCAATCGATTCTTGGGGATATGCTCCGGAATAATCCATTTGTTATGGAAATGCAGTGGTGGGTCTTAGTAGCCATCACCATAGTTGAGATATTTCGGAAAGTTTACGGGATAACAGGGTATTCATCATTTAAACATTATGTGATGCAGGTGGAAAACATCATGGAATGGTTTGTCATCACAAGCGTCTTCGTCATTTCGTACATCTACACCAAGCAGACTTATACCTTTCAGAATCACATAGGCGCATTTGCTGTGCTGCTGGGATGGACGAATCTTATGCTAATGATTGGCCAGCTGCCAGTGTTCGATGTCTATGTGGCAATGTACACCAGAGTGCAAGGAGAATTTGCGAAGCTCTTTATGGCTTATTCATGCATGCTAGTTGGGTTTACAATCAGTTTCTGTGTGATTTTTCCCTCCTCGTCATCTTTTGCTAATCCATTTATGGGCTTTATTTCAGTTCTGGTAATGATGATCGGAGAGCAGGATCTTTCCCTTCTCATCAACGACCCAGATGGAAAAGATCCACCATTTCTTCTCGAAATAAGTGCTCAGATTACTTTTGTCCTCTTCCTTTTGTTCGTGACGATCATTCTTATGAATTTACTGGTTGGTATAGCTGTTCATGATATCCAAGGGCTTAAGAAAACAGCAGGACTTTCAAAGCTTGTACGTCAGACAAAATTAATTTCGTACATCGAATCGGCGCTCTTTAATGGATATCTACCTACATGGTTGCGAAATTTGTTACACTATACGGCTCTAGTGTCACCCCAAGCCTATCGAGTAGTCCTTTGTGTAAAACCACTCAATCCTAGCGAAAAACGCCTGCCTCGAGATATTCTAATGAAGGCCTACGAGGCAGGCAAAGTGAGAAAACAATTCGGACACACTATCTCAGCAAAGAATTCAGCAGCTACATATTTGTCATACAAAAACAAATATAACAGCAATGGAAGCCAATCACCAGAGTATGGAGATATTGAAAACTCACCCAATCTCAGCACTTTGACGACAAAAATTGATGATAATGCTGATCGGATCGAATTCTTAACACAAGAGATTCAAGAACTCAAACAAGTTCTCATTCAGCAGCATCAGCAGGCGAGTAAGGTAATAGATAAGTTATTATTAGTGATTTCTAATCAACAAAAAAATAATTTAAGGAAGTGAGTTTTGGAAAAGAAAAGTTACCAGTATTAAAAACAAAAACCTGTTTTGTTTTAATTATTTTTGTGTTTCTGCAAAAAAAAAAAAAACAAAAAAAGGAAATGCAAAATAAACTATGAAACTATTAAACAAATAAGCGAAGGGAAAAATATCAGAACCTACCTATAGTAGAATATATAAGATTAGTCTAAGCAAAAGCACGTTATATTACAAATGTTAAATGAATAGTTTTATAAAAAAAAAATATACATATGTATAGGAAATTAATTCGGCATAAAGGCTGTGTATTAAAACTTGAATACATAAAGATGTATTTGTTTATTCAAATAAAGAAAGAATCCTTATGGTCAGTCAGATTTGTTTTGAATGGATTAACGAATGCGAAATCTGGTGAGTATGGTAAAAATTCTATTTGGAAAAATAAAGAAACACCTTCGAAACATTTTTAATTTTGGATGCATGTTAGCAGTTCTGATATATTATATTGGTTTCATAAAAAAAGGGAAATGCTGGCTAAGTTATCGCAACGCTGTTTGGCGAAACATTTTGACACTAATTTTAGCTACAGTCCGACATTAGCCAACAAACATGTGCTTTCAATTTATGTATTTTAAAATATTATTTACATTTTAATTCAATTTTTGATTATTTCTTTGTTTTTTCTGTTTGAAATTTCGGCGTTAAATTCTAAGGGAAATTTTTTTTAATTAAAAATTTGGATTCCAAACGATAGAGTTTGATTATGGCTAATAACTCTTTCTTAGATTTATTTAGAAGAAAAGAAACTGGGGTACACACATTCATAGGAAAAAAAAATGAGGGATACCAAATTAATCATTAACATATAACGCAACAAGCCCCGTTAAAAATAACCTATACATTTTGAAGAGGACTGAAGTCCAACTTTAATTTACAAGAAGACCATAAGCTCACAGACAAAAATTTAACATGATTATATATACATATTGTTATACTCGTAAATTTGCGAATAAAAATGTTGTTTTCGAGAAAGAAGTAACAAATAATACGGTCGTATGTGAAATGAGAAGAGATATCGAAAATTGATGTTTGACATAAGTCCGAACAATTTTGCTCAAAATGATATCCTTTGTTCCAAATCGTCAATTTTTGAGTTGTTATTAATGCTGGTGTATCTTCTTTTTTTTTTGTGGGACTGTCCCATTTTTGAGCTTCCAAAAAAAAACTATCCTATAAAATTTTGTTGAAACCCTTTCAATTCTTCTTTTCAGACACAGAAAAAAACTAACTTGTTGTTCAAAAATTGAATGAAATTGACGGAATAAAGAATGGTCAAGTCTAATAAACTGATATTCTGAGTATGAATAGTACAATATATAATAATAGCCGTGTTCTGTTAAGGCAGCCAAACCCATCCAGTTAAAATTTAACACATAATGCAACAACAATAAATGGCTGCCAATTACGTTACGTTTTTTCTCCAGCATACTTAAAGGCGCTTAGAAAAATGCTGATGCTCCAAATGCATTTGATAAACAAACAGCCTATTTTGGACCTGTGACGTCAGTGTTCTCAAGTGGTGGAATGCGCAGTGCATACGAGATACGACTTCTTAGACTGAACAAATCTGATATGCGTGGGTTCGATTCCTATGGTGGGCATGTAGAAAGTTTTTCATAATTAAATTGGATTAAAACTCAGCACCACTAATAAGAAGGAAACTAATGATGATAGGCGGCTTGGCTCTCCTTGAAATAGCTAATAAATTAATTCGTAAACAGTTGGTGGTAGCACCTTTGAATTGTTGTTCAAAAATTCAATGAAATTGACGGAATAATGAAGTCTAATAAACTGATATTCGAAATATGAATAGTACAATAAATAATAATAAGAAAATAACTAACGGACATTATTTTGAGTATTGGCTGAGCATTGAATATAGAATGAGCGATAAACAATTTTTTTGAATTTCCAAAAAAACTTCCCGAAAGGGTGTTACTTTCTTTAAAGCAAAAGTATACTACTATATAGGCAAATCAGAAATCCTTTTTCAATTGTTCATATATGCCGCCAAATCGCCAATTATTATTAAGCATACTATGATTGTATTGGAGTAAAGGGCCGATATATGTAGTATATTTTACTATAATACATATGTTTCAAGCAATAATAGGGCCGTAGTGGACAAAATTTTGAATTTTTGCACGCCAAATTGATCATCCCTTGCTCGAATTTTGGGATCAATTGAGTAGATAGATACTTAATGAAGGGACAAATGCTATTTCTAATTGGTTTACCGACTCACCTGTTCTCTACATTGGGCATGTTCAAAGTATGTTATATTTTCACCATTTATCTTTATTTGACCAGTTCCAGGAAGGCGAAGAGTAACATCGGCACGAGCTCTTTTCCTTAAACATTCTAAAAACAGAATCTATTTTATTCTTAATTAATATATTTCTAATATTAAATAATTTACCATAAGTTGTGATAAACTGTCGGCCTTGTTCATCGATTTGTGGTTTTGGAATTTCTGGCTGTTTACTCTGGTCTAGCAAAGGTTTTGTAAATTTATAAATAAAATCTTTTCGTTTATACGAATACGGATGAGCAACAAGACGACCCATTGCATTTACAAAATTGTTATACTCTATATCAGCGATCATTTCGACTAATTGCTTTTCCAATTGTTCCTTAGGTATCCACTGAAAACCTGTCAGGTCGCTAGAAAATACAAATTTCATATATATATGGTATAAGTATCAAGACACAACAATCGTATGCTAAATTATCAGCAAGATCTTATAATCTGAGACTCTGACTTGATGCATTTGAGATCGACTTTCAAGGCTTCGTCTTTTTTTAGGAGTCTAGTTGTGGTTGAAATAATAGTGGAGAAACGAGTTCAAGAGAAAACTTCTTCTGGGAGTGAAACATGTCAAACGACATTATTGTTAGTATAGGATTTTAAAACCTGACATGAAGCCCTATTCTGCTATTCACGTGAATCGTACTTTGGATTCACCCATTCGATTCCCTTTCGCTCTACCTTTCCATTCTGCTATCCGTCGGATGAACTTCATTATCGCAAACCAACTTGACATTCACGTAAACAGCTGTTCATGTGAAAATTTGAGTAAATTGTTTTGGTTAATCATTTTAAATTCAAAAAACAACAAATATCAACAGTTATTATACTTTTTTTACACTTCCAAACAGACAGAGCACTTGTTTTTTGAAAAAAAATGGATTTAATTTCATTGCAGAAAATAGAGGGATGAATTAATCTCTATTTGTTGTTCTACCCCGAAAAATGATAATAAGCTATCATTTACAGACAGATATTCTAAATTAGGCAGTAAAATAGATTTTACTTATATTTTACTAATCACTTCCCAGGCAATCCAATAAAAATGAAAAAATCCGCAACATTTCATATGCGGATCTGAATTGTATAGAGTGAATGCGTTCACGTGAATAAGAGAATACCGCGGACTATTACCGACTTTACTTACTTTAACACATATTCACTTCGAATAAATAGCACAATAGTGATTAGTGAAAATTCAAGAAAAATTCCCCCCGATGAATAGCAGAATAGGGCTGATGGACAATATATATGTATCTGGGATTTCTGTTGAAAAGAAGGATTTATCTTCTTGTTTTTTTCACTTTGACTTTGACCATTTTGAGAGTTGGCGCAAACGGGTAGACTTTACCTACAAATTTATAGTTTGGGAAGCGACTGGAAGATTACTTGTCTTTTTGCGGCTATTGAAAAAGAGGATACTATCCGACAGCTTTATTCCAAACATTAACAAAACTACTGATCAAACAAGCTTCTCAAAATGCTCTTTTGTTTTAGATAGTTTTTTTAAACATACAGTCATACTCACGTCCACAAGCAACTAGTCTTTCCGACCAACGGCTCTTGTCCCAACAATAAATATTAAGTGCATGGTAATGGTACCACTTTTATTATCAATTCTTCCCGACAATAATTTATGTCAGTGATTTTGTCATATATCAAGAGTAAAATGAGTGATAAATATGAGGTGCATTTGCCAATTATGAAAAATCCATGCATTCTAGTGAGTGGTATGTGTGAAAATTTAAGCAGTGATGTTATAGAAGAGGCTATAAGAAATCAAAACAATATTGTTTTTAAAACACTAAAGTGTGTCAAAGTTTATAAATCTTTTAAAAACAATATTTTTTATAACGCTATTTTGGAAGTGGACAGTAAAGCATTCCATGAAGTTATGGATGTTAAAAAAATATATATTAAATATGATAGATGTGTTGTATATTAAAAAGTTGGTATTCGTCGTCGTTTTAAATGTCTTGGGTATAACCATAAGCATACTGACTGCACGAGCGATAAGATTTGTTTAAAATATGGTGAAAAAGATCATGAAATCAAAGACTGTACAATGAAGCTCAATGTGTTAATTGTATGAGGCTCAAAAATAAAGCTAATCTTCCTGATATGGACATAAAGCACGATGTTCGTAGCTTGGATTGTCCGATCTACAGAAGACAGCTGCTAAATGAACGCAGTAAAATAAATTATTAGCAATTATCAGAATTACAGTGCTTAAGAAAGAGAGAGAGAAGAGAGAGCTTTGAGCTATACGGACGTGTTAAGAAGTTGCTGCGATAATTATCATTGTTGTTATCTCATTTTAAAATTTAATTTAAATTCTATAACATTTCGAGAAAATGGAAGAAAAATGTAAAAAGTGCGATGAAATACTTGGTAAAAGATCAAGTGGAATTAAGTGCGGTGGTTTTGCCAGTGTCTATTTCATGATAAGTGCACGGGTATAAAAAAAAATATTATGTTCGTTTGTGATTCTTGCTTAGCTAAAGATTCTATTATCAATCTGGTCGACAAAGATAAGATTTATGAGCAGCTAGAAGACATAATTAAGTCGGTCGATATGAATAAGGCTTTTATTGAAAAATAAGAAAAAGCGGTGTGTGAAATTTTAATTAGGCTAACCTCATTAAAAGTGTATGAAGAAGAAAAAGAAACCGAAAAGCACAAAAAACATACGCAAGCCAGCTTAAAAATCGATCTAAGTTTATTATTAAACCAATAGCAAAACAAAATGGTGAAAAAACAAAAAAAGATTTGCAAAATAATGTTGACCCATCGAAATTGAAAATAGTTGATATAGCTGCTCAAAATAACGGAGTTGTTGCGATTATGTGTGAAAATGAAGGAGAGAGAGATATTGTTAAAAGTGCGTTGGAAAATAAGCTGAGTGCATCTTATGAGATTAAAGTGCCGGCGATCAGAAAACCAAAGCTTTTTATTACTGGTGTTAGTGAAGAAAAAAATGAAGGGGAGATGGAAAAAAGTTTAATAGAACAAAATCAAATGCTGAATAAGAGTGAGATCAAATGTGTTAGAATAATGAAAGTTGAAAAAAAAAGGAGAAATAAAGTATATCATTATTGGAATACTGTGGTGGAATTGGACTCTAAAAGCTTTCAAGCTGCCATAGACGTAGGTAAAGTTAATATTGGTTGGGATAAATGCAAAGTTTTTGAAGAAATACGAGTGAAGCGGTGTTATAAATGTTTGGGATTTAACCATGAATCCAAAGAATGTCAACATAAACAATGCTGTAGAAACTGTGGTAAAGATCACGAATCCAACAATGTAATGAACCTAAAAATAATGTTTGTGTTAACTGTGTTATATCAAATGAAAAATTGGGTCTTAATCTAGACACCAACCATTATACGATGGACTACAACTGTCCTGTCTATTTAAAGAAGTTAGAAGCTAAGAGGAGTCGTATCTCCTACTAGCAACTAAATGATGAATGCAATAAAAAATCTTTAGATTACTTATCCGGTATATGCTTAAATATTCAAGGTATAACATGCAACTTTGCATTAGTTGAAGACATTGTTTCCAATAATAATTTAGATTTTTTGTTGCTTACTGAAACTCACCACACTGATCAAATAAAAGACTGTGAAATATCTTTATCGGGGTATACAAAATATGACGAATGTTTGTCTTCCTCAAGACATACAGGGGGTTTGTTAATTTATGTTAAAAAAAGTCTTAAATCATCTTTAAAAAAATATTTTATACGTGGACTTCAGATCTGGATTTCATCAATACAAATAATGCATAAAAGGGAAAAATGGAACATAATTCTTTTGTATAGATCAGGTGTTTTAAGTGTTATTCAGTTTTTTGAAACATTGAATGAATGGGTGGCTGAAAATATAGAGGAAAATGATAATCTTATAATAGCAGGTGACTTTAATATTGATTTTATGAACACAAATAGTTATGAACTCAATCATGTCAATCTATTTTTATGTAATATTGGTCTTAAACAGTTGGTCACAGAGCCAACTCGAATAACTAGTACTTCAAAGACACTTGTTGATTATGTACTGACTGACTATACTTTAAATGCTGAAGTGAAGGTACGACGGGACTTAAAGATTTCAGACCATGAAACAATACATATTAAATTATATACAAAACAGATGGTCTCCCATAAACCTAAAAAAATAAGTTATGTGAAATTCGAAAAAAAACAATTTCAGTAGTGAATTTAACAAAAATATGTTACAAATATCCGCCCCTAACGATGAAGTAAATAACTGTGCATTATCTTATGAAAGTGCTATTATGAATACATTAAATTTTTTTAAAAAAACATTTGTAATAAATAGTAAATGTGCAGAGTGGTACGACCAAAATTTGGAAATCCTAAAACGTGAAAAAATTAATTATTTTAATAGAGCTTCACATACGAATACTCTAGATGATTGGAATAGGTATAAAATATCCAGAAACGTATATAAAATTGAGTGCACTAAAACCAAAAACAGTTATATTGAATCAAACATAAACGAAAAGGCTGGTGACCAAATCGGTCTTTGGAAAACTTTAAAAAAACAAATTCTGAAAGTAGAAAAAAGTGATTTTAGCAACGTTAAAATAATAAACGGTACTAAAGTGAAATCAGACTTACAAATTGCAAACGAATTTAATAAATTTTTTATTGAAAGTGTAACGATGATAAATAATAACATTCCAATAGTTTCTTACTCTGATAATATACAAATGAATGAAAGAGAATTTAATTTTCAGTTAATTGATATAACAACTTTAGAAGAAACAATAAAATTAATGAATACAAAAAATTACTGTTATGGGTTTAATTGTAAAATGTTGCTTGAGTGTAGAGATGTAATTCTACCCCCTTTGTTAAAGATAATAAACTTATCCTTAACTACAGGTATATTTCCTGAAAGCTGGAAAAATTCCGATGTAATACCGATTGAAAAGGTTAAGAATGCAAAGAATCCAGAGCAATGGAGGCCCATCAACATGCTGCCTACATATGAAAAGATATTGGAGGTGATAGTCTACAATCAACTCATTAGTATTGTTGAGGATGAGAAGCTACTTTGTGTAGAACAATCCGGATTTAGGCATGGTCACTCTTGTGAGACTTCTATGAGTTGGGTCATGAACGAATGGAAAAAGGAACTGGATACGGGAAACATTATCTTGGCAATTTTCTTGGACCTGCAACGAGCGTTTGAAACTATAGACAGAGCAATCCTAGTTAAGAAATTGCACAAATATGGTATAAGAAACAAGGAAATACAATGGTTTAAAAGCTACCTGTCAAACAGAACTCAAAGAGTCAAGATAAATGAAACGTTCTCCAGTCAACTGGACATTCATATTGGTGTGCCCCAAGGGTCGGTACTGGGAGTTTTACTGTTCCTGCTGTATATAAATGATTGTGGTAAAGCACTATCAACCTGCAAGATCTGCCTTTTTGCAGCTGATACTCTTATTTATCTCAGTGGGAAGGACGTTCCTATTCTCGAATCACTACTTCAAAGAGATATGGATTCAATATATACAGGGTGTCCCGTAATGAGTGGATAATACTGCAGCTGGTGATAGCTGGCCTTATGACTGCTCAGAAAAAAAATATAAAAAAAATATTTTTCTTGTGGTCTCCATGGTATAATTTATTTTCGAAAAATGTTAAAAAATTCAGGGTCTCCTAAAATACCTAATTACAACGGCCACCCATAAAGGATTCTTGTTATTTTTGTATTTTAATAATATTCTTGAATAACCGTTCTAAATGATGGGTAGTAAATTTTAACACCAGCTGATGCATTTTTTGTGTTATAATTTTTTAAAATAATTTTTTTATTCAAAAATAATTCAATATTTTTTTTCACCAAAGTTTGAAAATTAATAAAGAGAAAAAAATGTATGAGAACATAAGTGGCAAATTTGATAAAAATTGGCCTGTTTAATGTACTTTCCAAAATGGTATAACACATGTTTGTGTCTACAACCATGACCAATAAAATTGGCATTTAATCTACTAAAGTAGTTTTTTAACATTTTATCAGATGAAATTAAGTTACAAAGTTAAGTAAACACTACGACGACGAATAAAATAAATTTTAATTTTTATTGCATTTAAAAATAACCGTTATTAAATAAAGGCACTAACATTTAACACTAGTTGCTGGATTTTTTTTTAATAATTTTTTTAATTAATTTTTTAATAAAAAAATGATTAAATATTTATTTTGATGTTTGATGACAACAAAAATTGAGTTGGAAGGAAAAGTCAATAGATATACCAGTGTCACTATTATGTCTGCTAAATTCACTAACTAAAATAATAGTATGCACTTTCAAAAAGGTTTTGATTTAGGTATGGGAAATGCGATAAATAAAAACAACAGTATTAAAAATTATGATATATTTGTAATTTAAATAAATTTATATTAAATGTTCAAACTGTCCCCCATTCACTGTGATACAGGCTCTGCATCTTCTAATGAAGGACCTCTCAATAAAACAAGCATATTGGCGCTCATTTATTTTCATCACAGCGTCTTGAACACGACGACGCAATTCCGTAATGGATGTAATTGGTTTAGTATAAACCATTTCTTTCAGACATCCCCAGTAGAAAAAGTCCAAAGGATTTAGGTCTGGCAAACGTGGTGGCCACAAAATTGGGCCCAGACGGCCTATCCCTGTTCGTCTTGCAATCACCCGTGTGATGTAGTTGAATCTGCTTCAATTTCATTCAGCACAATACGATCAATTTCTTCTCGCGGTAAACGTCCTCCGCTAGTACCGCCCAGTCCATTACCAGGCATTCGTCCTTCTGAAAAACATTGGTGGACTCTGATGAACACTCGATAGTCCGGATGTCGCGCATTTGGATATCGCTCTCTATAGAGAGCTGCAGCTGCGTTAGCGCTTCCTCTACATTCCCCGTATATTAAATGCATATTCGCATACTCCAGCGGCGTATACTGTGACATTCTTAATCAGTATTAATTTAATCAAATTCAAAAATTCGTTTAAGTGACGAAACCAGTATAACAACGTTATACGTTACGTAATGACAGAGAATTGACAATATTTGCAAATAATACTTTTATATGCATTTTAATGCCTATTTTATTACAAGTCAATTTTTATTTGAGAAAGTGTTAAAAATCTTCTCTAGTAGATTAATAGCCAATTTAATGTGTTATGTGTTAGTGCCTTTATTCAATAACGGTTATTTTTAAATGCAATAAAAATTAAAATTTATTTCATTCGTCGTCGTAGTGTTTACTTAACTTTGTAACTTAATTTCATCTGATAAAATGTTAAAAAAACTACTTTAGTAGATTAAATGCCAATTTTATTGGGCATGGTTGTAGACACAAACATGTGTTATACCATTTTGGAAAGTACATTAAACAGGCCAATTTTTATCAAATTTGCCACTTATGTTCTCATACATTTTTTTCTCTTTATTAATTTTCAAACTTTGGTGAAAAAAAATATTGAATTATTTTTGAATAAAAAAATTATTTTAAAAAATTATAACACAAAAAATGCATCAGCTGGTGTTAAAATTTACTACCCATCATTTAGAACGGTTATTCAAGAATATTATTAAAATACAAAAATAACAAGAATCCTTTATGGGTGGCCGTTGTAATTAGGTATTTTAGGAGACCCTGAATTTTTTAACATTTTTCGAAAATAAATTATACCATGGAGACCACAAGAAAAATATTTTTTTTATATTTTTTTTCTGAGCAGTCATAAGGCCAGCTATCACCAGCTGCAGTATTATCCACTCATTACGGGACACCCTGTATATGGCTATGCAAAAATAAATTAAAACTTAATACTTCAAAGACAAAATGTATGTGTGTCAATGGTAACGATTTAAACGTAAATATAACAATTAATGGCAGTTTGATTGAATGTGTTAAGGAAATAAAATATCTTGGTGTTTACATCGACAGTAAAATAAAGTTTGACTTCCATCTTAATAAATTGAGTGCTAAAATATCGAAAAAGTTAGGTTTTCTTAGAAGAATTCGAAATTGCATTTCTTTGAGTTGTGCACTGACAATTTATAACACAACAGTACTCCCTCATTTCAATTATTGTTCCTCTATAATTTATATGTGCCCAGTTGAAAATCAATCTAAGCTGCAAGTCCCACAAAACAGAGCTATGCGGATTATATTAAAATGTAACAGGTATACTCAGATAGCTGACATGTTACGTTCTCTGGGTTGGTTAAGTGTAATCCAACGTCTAAAATAAATATAACGCATTAATCATGATTTTTAAAATAAAACATAATTTATATCCTGTTTACTTACAGAACAACGTAGAGTATATAACAAATGAGAGATATGCACTAAGGAATGTTGGAGACTTTAGGTTACCACTTTATAGGAGAGCACAAACACAAAACCATCTTCTTTTTAAAGGCCTTCAATTGTTCAACCGTCTTCCAATGAATGTCAAAAACTTATTGAATTTGAATTTATTTAAAATGAAAACCAACTTTTTATTAAAAAACAATATTTTGTAAAAATTGTGAAACTAGCATTAAGAGTTTTAAAACTAATAAAAACAATTAAAAAAAAAAAAAAAAAGTTTAAATATAGAAGGTCTTATAAACAACTTCAGTGAGTTGGAATCATTAGTTTATGAAAACAAATTTGAACTCGTTTGTGCAACAGAAACTCATACTTCAGAGTTCATCGAAGATGTGGAAATTGACTTAAAGGGCTTCCAATCAATAAGATGCGATTCTATATCTGCACATACGGGTGGAGTAATTTTTGTATATTAAAGATGGTTGGGAATTTGAGATACTTAAAAGTATTGCGATTGAAAAACAGATTTGGTTTTTATTGGTGAAAGTGAAAAGAAATAATCTTGTATACATACTTGGTGGAATTTACAGATCACCTAGCTTCTCACCGACGATATTCTTAGACCAATTTCAGAACTGGTTGAATATCTTAAACTGTGATTTTAAAACTGTGATATTAATGGGTGATATAAGTATAAATTTATTAAAAGATAGTTCCTTTAAGAATCGAATAAGTGCAATATTAGGAGATAACTCATATTCCCAATTAGTTAATACACCGACGAGAATAACTAAGAGTTCACGAAGTTTAATTGACTATGTTATGACAAATAATCCGGAGAGAGTTGGAGCTAAGTCTGATAGTAAATATAAAATAAGTGATCATGAATCTGTGATAATTAGTATTAAGGCATTATGTAATATAAAACAAAAGCAGAAGCTTATTCGCGTATTTAAATATATCCCAGAAAGTTTTGTCTCCAAACTACGTAATTGTGATTTTTCTATGTCTGATTTGAATGCATCGGTTCACACATTAATAAATAAATTTTCGAAAAACATTCTCCAGACGGTAAATAGTTTTATATCATGTAAGAATATTAATAACAGTTCAGTCCTTGGTTTCATGATGACATAAGAATGCTTAAAAATGATAAAAGTTGTAACATACGAAAAAGCAAAAGCTTCCTGTCTTTTGGTAGATTGGGAACACTATAAAATTTTTAGAAATAAATTCAAGAACACGATTGATAGTGCGAAAAACAGGTACATTACAACTAAAATAGAAATTTGCAGTGATCAAAAATCTATATGGCGAACATTAAAGTTCCTTGTTCTAAAAGAAAGCAAAAAAAATATAGATGAAGTTGTACACAATGGCAAAAAATATAACAGTGGTCCCGAAATGTCGAATGTTTTAAACTCTTCTTTTTTTTTGTAAATAGCATTGAGGAAATAAGAAATAATATTCCGAAAAAAACTTACATTAATTCAATACCTGATTACTACTATTTAAATTTCAGATTTAAAGAAATAAATGCGTGTGACTTAAAATATGTGTTGAAATTAATGAAAAATAAAAAAGATATTAACGGAATTAATGTAAAAATGTATCTGGACGCCTTTGATATATGTGGAGATATGTTGTTAAAAATTATTAATTTATCGTTAGTAAGTGGCACATTTCCAAGCTACTGTAAAGAGTCCCTTGTTGTCCCTATTCCAAAAGTAAAAAACTCGAGAAAAGTGGAAGATTTTAGACCGGTCAATATGATGGTACTTGAAAGCAAAATAATTGAAAAAATTGTATATAATCAATTACAAAATTATTTGGAGTCCTTTAATCTAATATCATGCTATCAATCTGGTT
This sequence comes from Leucozona laternaria, assembly GCA_932273885.2. Lineage (NCBI taxonomy): Eukaryota > Metazoa > Arthropoda > Insecta > Diptera > Syrphidae > Leucozona > Leucozona laternaria. The sequence goes on from OW026366.1 coordinate 37,008,131, forward strand.
TTAGAAAAAATCATAACTGTGAATCCCTTCTTAATCTAGTCATCACTAAGTGGAAAATTAATATTCATGACAAGAAAGTTATAGTGGCCGTATTTTTAGACTTAAAGCGAGCTTTCGAAACTGTGGATACATTAATATTAATTGCAAAACTAAAAATGTATGGTGTAAGAAATACAGAACTTAAATGGTTTAAATCATATCTTGAGAATAGAACTCAAAAAACTTAGGTAAACGATGATATTTCAAATTCTGTGCTTCATGGCGTCCCACAAGGATCTTTGCTTGGCGTATTGCTGTTTTTGGTGTATATCAACGATATGGAGAACGCAGTCCGTTTCTCAAAAATTGTGCTATTTGCTGACGATGCGTTATTATTTATATCTGGCAGTAATGTTGATGAATGTATTGATAATATTAGTGCAGATCTACAAAATTTACAAGAATGGTTTGATAGTAACATGTTAAAATTAAATGTAAACAAAACAAAAGCTATGATATTAAATGGTTGTACTAATATAAACATCTGCATTAACAATCAGATCATTGAGACAGTTAACGAAATCAAATATTTACGTATTGTAATTGACGAAAAATTAATATCGATTCACACGTAAATTATATATGTAAAAAAGTAACAAAAAAAGTTTACACTTTTTAAGTAGAATTAGAAAGAAAATGTCAATGAATACATCAATTAAAGTATATAATACGATGATAAAACCTCATTTCAAGCATTTTGTTTATGTGTAATAATCTGATGATGAATAGATTACAAAAACTTCAAAATAGTGCCATGAGAATCATTTTAATGTGTAATGGATTAACTCCAATAAGAGATATGCTATTTCATTTGTCTTGGATGAGTGTAAACCAGAGAATTAAGTATAATGCTATTATATTTGTGTTTAAAATTAAATTTAATATATTACCTAATTTATTTATTTATTTATTTATACAGACTAATATAATAATCTTAAATTACTAAATTAGTACAAACATTTTAGAGAGCACAGGCTGCATAGGCTTTCGGCTTGCTGATAAAAATTAGTAAGTTTATACAAGTTTACAATTTAAAGTTAAGTTTTAACATTATTTTTTGGATAGTTTCTAGGTTTTGAGAATTAATATTTGAAAGCAGTTCATAAATGTTTTAATTAATATGAGACAAAAGTGGGTTAATGTGGGCTAAAAGATGTGTGATGTCCATTGTTTCGGTGCAAGTAGAACAGATCGGGGGAATTTCCTTTTTTAGAAGGTGCTGATGAGTTAGTGAAGTGTGGCCTAAACGAAGACGAACAAAATTTGTAATGGATTCTTTTGGTGTGTCAATTGGATACATGGAAATTGTTTTTTTGTTATTTATGCTTGAGTAGTGATGAGTGTATGTCAACCATCTTTCCTTCTGGGTGGTGTTGATTTTTGTTTTGATTGTTCTTAAAAGATCCGACTCACTAAATGTATTGAACAAGAGTGTTGGTGATTTAAAGGCAGAATGAGCAGCTTTGTCAGCGTATTCGTTTCCCATGATGCCTATGTGAGAAGGAACCCACATAATTTTTGTTTTGTGTGATGTTTTTATAATAATGTCTCTAAGAATCGTAATTTCTGGAGAGCTGTTGTTAAGGTTCAGAGGCTGTCAGTGCAAACGACCAAGTGACCTTTTGTATTACCGGCGTATTTTAAGGATTCATAGACTGCCAGAGCTTCTGCAGAAAAAATTGATGCATGATCAGGCAGGAGACCTATTCTTATGAGTTCGCCATTTTGTGTTGTTACAGCAAATCCTGTATGGTTTTCTGTTTTTGACCCGTCGGAGAATATAAATTTCCAGTTCTTGGTTTTGAATTCATTTTCTATGGTGTCGAACATTTTTCGATACACAATTTTTGGGGTGTTTTCTTTAGAAAATTTGGACAGTGACAACTCGAAAGATTCCGGTCTGCACATCCAAGGAGGGTATGATGTTGTATGAATGTGGTTAATTTTAGTGGGCAAATTGTATTTTGATATGTGGTTCCATATGCTTGAAATTGCTGATGGAGTTCTTTTCTGGCGTGTGGATCGAAGGGCAGAAATTGCATCTTTGTTTATAACAGATCTCGAGGGGAATAAGAGTTTTGTAGCAAGTCTTAAAGTTGTTTCCTCGTATCTCTCGTTAATTGAAGGCAAGCCGGATTCAGCCAATATGTTTTTGATTGGCGTAGTTGGAAATGCGTTGATTGATCGTCTTGCAGCTTGATGATATGTCGGTTGTATTATTTTGAGTGTTGATTTAGGACAGTTTCCGTAAATGCTAAGCCCATAGTCTATTTTAATAAGTATTAACATTTTAGTTAGGTAACAAAGAGTATTTATATGAACTTTACATTTTTTAGAAGAGAGGTATTTAATTATATTAAGCCTTGCTGATGAAATATGGGTTTGATTTAAGAAATATAATTTCTATTTCCTTCGAGAAATAAAAACAACTTATTTGCTTGAACGTTAGAACAGAATGAAAATATAATTTATTTTATCAATTGACATAAATAGTTTTGATAACATAAAATATATGAGCTTGCTGGAAATTATTTAATTAAGTTTTTAATACTTTCCAACATTCCCACTAAAACTGAATTTAACATAATTTAAAATATACCCATTAACTTTGAAAACTTTGCATTTTTGATACTAGGAAGAGCCTTCGTAAAAATATCAGCGACCATCTCATTTGTGTCAATAGCTTTTAAACTTATCTGGCGGTTGACTATCGTCTCTCGAACGAAGTGATGACGCACTTGAATATGTTTAGTACGTTGCCGATATGCTTCGTTGAAAGCAAGATCAGCTGCTCCACGGTTGTCACAAAAAATGTCTATTGGCTTTATTTTCGTTTTGAACAACTCTTCTTCAAGTCCTCTTAGCCATAAGGCTTCTTGAACTGATGCTCCCATTGCCATATACTCAGCTTCACAAGTTGATAATGCTGTCGTTGTTTGTTTCTTGGATCCCCAAGATATGGCTCCACCTTGTCTGATAAATAAATATCCGGTGACTGACTTTCGTTCATCCGGATCATTTGCAAAATCTGCATCACAATAACCTCTCACTGATGCATTTTCTTCCTTGATATAGTTTAGTTTGTGTTCAATAGTTCCCTTCAAATATCTCAAAATACGTTTAGCAGCCTTCCAATGTTCCATGCCTGGATTGCTGTTAAAACGACTTAGTAAATTGACTGCATAGCAAATATCAGGACGTGTGAGCTGCGCTGCGAACAACAAACTTCCTATAAGCTCTTGATACGGGATCTTCTCCATTTTAGCTTTCTCTTTTTCATTAGTTGGACTTTGCTCTTTACTTAGTTTTATATTTGAATCCATAGGTGTACTTACTGGATTGCAGGATTTCATTCCATAAAGATCAAGCATCTTTAGAATATACTGCTTCTGATTAATTGATAATCTCTTCTTGTAGTCATACTCTAAATGAAGCCCTAAAAAAGATTTCGCTGCTCCGAGTTCTTTTAGCTTAAAATTTTCTTTTAGATAATCCACCAATCTATTTCTCTGGGATTCATTTCTCCAAAGAATGAATATATCATCGACATACACCATTAAAATTAAAATCTCTTCAGGATTATCATTCATAACGTAAACGCACTGGTCTGTCTTCAACTGCTTGAGTCCGAAAATCTGAAGTACCTGGCTTAGTTTCTTGTTCCACATTCTTGAGGATTGCTTCAGCCCGTAAATTGGTTTGTGCAATTTTAACACTTTACCATCTGGAATTTCGAGACCCTCTGGAGCTTTTAAGTAAATTTCCTCATCAAGATCACCCTGCAGAAATGCTGTCACTGCATCTAGATGATCAATCCGCAAATTCAAACTCAACGCCAGTGATAATAGATATCGCATTGAACTGTAGCGGATTACTGGTGAATACGTCTCTTGATAATCTACACCACTACGTTGTGCACATCCTCGTGCAACAAGTCTTGCCTTGTATCTTGAAATTTCACCTTTTTCATTTCGCTTAGTTTTGAAAATCCATTTTGTAGTAAGCGCCTTTCTTCCTTCGGGCAATTCAGATATATTCCATGTATTATTTTCATCTAGTGACTTGAATTCTTCTTTTACTGCATTTGTCCAATTGATGTTGTTGACACTATTAATGGCCTGGAAGTAATTCTCTGGATCATCATTGGTATCATTGCCATCAACAAAATAGGTCACATAGTCACTCATGTCAGGTGTCTTACGAATTCTGTTTGTTCGACGAGGAACATTTTCTTCTTCTTCTAAAAAAGAAACATTGGTTACCACTTCCTGGACCTCGGTTTCTGCTTCTTGATAGTCATCGTCTGAGTTAGTCTCCATTTCTTCTTCTGGTGCATGAATTGAACTGTTGGGAATACAAATTTCTTCCGTACTTGCTCTTCTTTCTTCTGATTTTTGATGGCCAAGATTTTCATGAAGACATTTTCCCACTAAATCTGGATCATCTGAAGAACTTTCCTTTGCAAATCCATTCAGTTCGTCATTTGTTTTTATTGAAAAATACATTTGATTTTCTATAAATTTCACATCACGACTTAGATACAGCTGTCTTTTTATTGGATCATAAAGCCTGTATGCTTTGCTGTTCTCGCAGTAACCTACCATTACACATTTCGTGGATTTCACGTCCCATTTCTTGCGCTTTTCTTTAGGCGTTAAAACCATTGCAATACATCCGAATATTCGTAAGTAAGAGAGGTTCTGTTTAACACCGCTCCAAATTTCTTCAGGTAATTTATCTTCAACTTTCTTTCGAGGGATTCTGTTTAGCAAATAGGCAGCCGTGCTTATTGCTTCTCCCCAATAAAATTTCTTTAAATTACCATCTGACATCATAGTGCGAGCCATTTCAACTAAACTCCTGTTCATACGTTCTGCTTTACCATTTTGTTGCGGGCTATATGGTGCCGATGTTTGGTGAACTATACCACTTTCTCCGCAAACCTGTCGCATCTCTGAGTTGCAGAATTCTAAGCCGTTGTCTGTCCTCAGTACTTTTATCTTTTTTCCGGTCTGGTTTTCAACAAGATTCTTGAAAAGTTTGAAATACTTTATAACTTCAGATTTTGTTTTCATAATGTAAACAAAAACTTTACAGGAAAAATCATCGAGAAATAGTACATAATATTTTGCGCCTCCAATTGACGCCCTCTCCATAGGACCGCATACATCGGAATGTACCAGTTCTAAAACTTCTTTTGAAGAACTTCCTGATAACGGAAATGGAATCTTTGATTGCTTTCCGTAAATACATGAAATACATTCTTTTTGTTTTGAGTCTTTCGTAGATTCCACTCCATGAAAACTTTCTTGACTTAATTTTCTTACATCAGCGTTATTTGCGTGTCCCAACCGTTTGTGCCATAAATCTTTGCTTGTAGCTTGAAATATTTTATGCTCATTCCCAACATCTAGCTTGTACATACTATCAACGACACTCGCTGTTGCAACTAGCATATCTTGACTAAAAACTTCGCATTTCGAATTCGTAAAATTGACTTTCAAACCATTTTTAGTCATCTGGCTGACAGATAATAGATTGGCACAGATCTCTGGGACCAACAAAACATTCTTCAGCGTTACCTCTTGATATTTATTTCGAGTGAACACTCGCACAATAATATCTCCCTTTCCACAAACTCGCAATTTGGTGTTATTTGCAACCGTCACAAACTCGTCTAATGTGAACTCGGTAAACGTAGAAAATATTTCTCTGTTTCTTGCCATATGCGAAGAAGCACCCGAATCTATGAACCAACTACTGATTTCATTGACATCAAAATGGGCAACAAATGAAGTCAGGAGCCAGCCAGTTCCCATGCCAGCAGCTACAGATTTAGCTTTATTTTTGCAAAATTTCGCAATATGTCCCTCTTTATTGCATTTGTAGCATAGGATTCGTTTGGCTTCAACAATTCGACGATCTCTTTTATCTGGTTTCTTCCCCTTACTGCTATACAGAGCTGCAGCACTTCCGCCGCTTGCACCTGCATCTTGATTGTTATAACTATCATAATCTTGAAGTAATTTTGTTTTAATTTTGTCTCCAGTGATAGCTATGTTACTGCTTTCAATAGCCATTATCATGGGCTTGAAATGATCTGGCAAACCACTTAGTAACAAGCTACCGACCCATTCTTCGCTTACGTTCATGCCTATCTGGTTTAGCTTCTGGGCAGTATCTATAATTGTATCGACATACTCACCAATATTGGAACAATTAACTAGTTGAGTTGTAGTTAATTTTCTTAATAAGCCACATCGCCTGGTGAGTCCGGAATCATCATAGGTCGATTTCAGTTTCTCCCAAATTTCTTTTGCAGTCGATATTCCCTGAATATGCGCATACAAATTTGGAGAAATGTACAAAATCAATCTTGACATAGCCTTTTCATTGGTATCTTCCTTTGTCTCGGTTCCAAGAATAGACTTCCAAAATCCTTGGAGCTTCAGAGCATGCTCGACTGTAAATTTCCATTTATGAAAATTTTCTCGTCCTTTTAATTTTTCAACGGTATCTGTAAATTTATCCATTTTATATTTCTTAATCTTTTATTTGTATGGATGCAATTCCTGGGCCCATAACCTGATGAAATATGGGTTTGATTTAAGAAATATAATTTCTATTTCCTTCGAGAAATAAAAACAACTTATTTGCTTGAACGTTAGAACAGAATGAAAATATAATTTATTTTATCAATTGACATAAATAGTTTTGATAACATAAAATATATGAGCTTGCTGGAAATTATTTAATTAAGTTTTTAATACTTTCCAACACTTGCAACAAGTGTTTTTTTTTAACTTTATACAATGATCTGCCCATTTAAATTTATTGTTAAAAGTTAATCCTAGTATACTTAAGCTATTGACATATTGTATTTCTACTTCATTTGTATTTAATTTTAAATTAGGGCACAACTTTTTTGTACAAATATGAAGTGTTTTACATTTTTGTAAAGCTATGTTTGCACCTGAAAAAGTGGACCATTCTGCAATATCTTTTAATAAATTCAAAAAAGTAGTTTTAGTTGTTACTAAGTCGTTGTTTTTACAAAGTATGTATACGTCATCAGCATAACAACAATGATCTAATTATTTAAGTGAATATATAACATATGTAAATGATGCATGATGCATGATGATGATAAATCTTAAACGAAACTAATAATGATTCGCTCATGTTTAATGTTGGTTCTAACAAAATAAAACTCATTTTAACCACACAGCTAACAAATAGTTGACATTTTTCCACAATTTTTAGTTGTAAGGTCCAAGGAATTTGATCAATTTATGGAAAATGAAAAGAATAAAGAACACAAAGTTAACGCATTCTTTAAGAGCATTTAATATAGTGAATCGATGTGTCCTAGTTACCGCTATCATTACTTCTACAGATAAAATCTAACTCGATTTCGGTGCAATAAATACGCAAGTCAAAGTTACTTGTCTATCAGCCAAATGATTGGCTACAAAATGTTAACCTCCTAAAAGAAAACAATTCGAGATACTTACACTTTCTGGTCAGCATCTGCATTTGTTCCGCGGCGTGCCATTCTTTCCTCCAGATCGTTTAGTTTGTTGATTTCTTCTACAATGTCCTTAAATGAATAAAAAATTATTTTTGATGGTATGTCACTCGTTGACTGTAAACTTACAAAAAGCAATTGAAAAAAATTAGGCCTGCCAGTGTAGAACATACTGTGGAAGGGTCGTCCAGTTTCATCGAATTCAGCCGCCTTTCGTGCGGGAAACACTTGATCGGGGCTTTTCATAGCGGGTCTGGCGAGTTTATCATAAATTCCCGATGGAAATAGATATTCAATGGCATTCTAATAAGAAAATTGTATTAATTAAAAGAAAACTTAAACGAGTATATGATCATACATCAACGTCCTCTTGAGTGAAGGTTTCAGGATCTTCTCCCATCATATTGGCTAAATGTCTTTTTCCAATTTCATATTCAATGTGTTGTGTTTTCATGAATTGGTCGTGCTCTTGAGCCCGCTGAAGATAGGCTTTCATGGCTTTGCTTACTTTTTGTGTGTTGACAGCCAATGGAGTAGCCTGCACTGTGACTTCTGTAGTGTATGGAATCTAATTGAAGAAGATTTTAATTTATGGAAAATATTTTAATTTTATTATTAAAATTAAATAATGAACTCAGGATTTGAGGTTAGAAATATTTGTGCAAATGCCATCAAAATAACATAGGATCTAAAAGAATGCGGTACTTACTGCACTGGGTTTTAGTCTGGGATTATTTATATTTTTGAGAAATACATGGTTTTTTGTTTTCAACAAGTTTAAAATTGATAAACTTCGGAGGGCCATCCTGAGATTTTTTAAAAGAAAACTGTGCCCAACTCGACTTGCCTCCGAAAGTCCGAAAGTTGTTTTTGCTATTTGCAATTATGACATCTGACAGCTTATGGGAAGTCTGCCATAATAGGCCAGTTTCAATAAATGAGTTCTCAGTGGACTATCATGTGATTTTCCTTTCAATGGGCACGTTCATGATGGATTTACATGTATCAGCATCTGCAAATTTGAAAAAAAGTAGAGCGGGATGGATTTATACCAAAAAACGAATGAGTGATGGTGGATTTACATTGATATTCATGCGAGTTCTGCAAAAAAACAGGGATGTAAGGTATAAAAGTTACATCTGTTGAATAGAGAGAGAAGACCAAAATGCAGAGATATTCAGATGAAGTTTTTTGTACAAAAGTACTTTTTGGCTTATGTAGTTAAGCCTTCATTTTGGAATAGTTTTTCTAACTGGAAAACTTTTAAAAATGATGCAGAAAGATTACATTTTGGTTAAAAAAAAATGTATATTCTTTTTCACAAAACAACTGCACTAGCGGGAGTTAAGCCTTGATTCTGGAAAAAGTTGATTACGATTTATCATTGATCTACTGCAACCCTTGTCGAGTATAATTTTGACGTTTGGCCTGAATTAGTGCAAAGTAGTGCACACCGTTCCCGACATTTTGACAGTTTTCCTTCTCTCTGTGAGCATTATATCCAAACTCCTCAAAATTTGACATTTAGGTTCCAGTTATAGCTTTCATTGAAAACCATCATTGAAAACTTAAATGACTAATTTTGGTACCTTTAGAAAGTGAAATCAGTAATTATTTTGATGCAAAAATAAAGCTGATGGCTTAAATTATAATTTTTGTGAAAAAAAAAATTGAATGGGGTCCACACATCGCCATAAAATGACGTTTAATTTTTCAATGATCATTGATAAGGTAGTTCATTCATTGAAATAATAAGTCATTTTATGTGGACGGCTGGTCCAAAATGAACATTTTTTTCGGAAAATGTTAATAATAAAGTCACTACTTACATATTGGCATCAAAATAATTACTAATTTTGCCTTTTAAGTGCCTCAAAACCAATCATTAAAATTTTCAATGATGGTTTTCAATGATAGCTATAACTGGGGCCTTAGCCTTATTTAGTGCGAAAAATCTTGGGAACAGACCTATTATCATGATCTGATCCGGATCAGATCTGAAGTCTGAAGGATAATAAAATGCAGCTATTATACCCTGAGGCCACACGAGCAAGTACTGGCAAGCAAGTTGGGTTCATACATTGCCTGCCAAATTCGTATCTGTGTACTGGCTGTGACGTAGTTGGCACTCCACTTGCCAAGCAAGTTGCTTGCAAGTAGGTCGTTCTTTTTCTCTACTATAGTAAACAATTTTGGTTGATCTTTCAAACAAAATGGATTGAAAAAATCTAAATACATTTGGAAAGAATATTAAAGAAAAATGCAAAAATGGTTAACAAACTTTAATAATTGAAATTATGGACAACGAAACATAAGAGGAAATAACATATACTTTAACTAAAATTCATGTAACAAATAAAAAAACTACAGATGTCAAAATACATTTTGTTAGCTATCTGTCTGCTTAGCACAAAACTTTCAAATTCCATTGAAGGTTGTATACGATGTCAATGGATAAAAAAACCTCTAAAAATCCGATTTTTTTCCATTTTATTTTCCGCTCTGGAAAAATGGATTTTTAGGGCAATCGGTAGACATTTGGAACGAAATATTCTCGATAGAATCAAATATAATTTGTCCCCTATCTGTCAAGCCATAAACTTTCAAATTCCATTAAAGGATGTCTACGATGTCAATGAATTAAAAAACCTCTAAATATCCGAATAATTTGAAATTTTATTTTTGAAAAGGGCAATTTTAGAGCTTTTTGGTAATTTGTGACGAAATATTCGCAAAGTTTCGTACGAAAGTGAATTTTAACGTTTTTAAAATGCAATCAAATTCCACACTAAATTTATTTTAACTTATTTTTTGCACAAAATCTAATTAATTCAGAAATTTAAATAAAAGGAACGATGATTGTTGACTATAGTGTAAAAAATGAACGCCCTACTTGCTTCTCTACTGGCTGCTCAACTAGCTTCTAAAAAGGCAAGCCAGTTGACGAGCAAGATGCTTGGGTTTATATGTGTTAGTGAAAAAATGTGAATGTATTGCAACTTGCTTGCCAGTACCTGGCTCGTGTGGCCTCCGGGATAGGTAAATAAATCAGGAACAGAGTTTTTGCTGTACTGGCAAAATGAAGCCTACCCTACCGACGAATGTAATTTAAAATATCAACACACCCTTATTTTTCCAATAAACATTTTTCCAAAAAAAAAATCTAAACGTCAACAAATCGCAGCTGACGACCACTTTTGAGTTTTGACAAACTAAAAATTAAAAGGTTTTATTTTTCTTCGCCTTGCAAAGTTTTTTTTTCCACTTTCCTAATTCGTATGAATTATTTCTCACATCTTAAATCATAAATCAATTAAAATGCATTCTTAAAACAAATTTACTCATCCGAATAGTTCTAATGTACATTATCATTCCATAATAAATCAAAAAGTAAATCTTGAACAATGGCTGGAGAGTTAACACAAATCGAATTCTCAAATTTGGTCAAGGACGGCAACTGCACCTTCACCGACTGGCCAGACGAAGACGATGTGGACGAAGATACTCATATAAATGGAGTCCTCATGACCGAAGACATGATCAAGCAAGAACCAGAGTTATTAGTTGACTTAAACAACCCAGATGAGGAGCATAAAATACGTTCATTCCTCAAGAAAAGCACGGTTGATGACGAGGAGAGACAACAACTCAATTGGCTTACGTGTCTGCTCTGCGATGAGCGTTTTCTATCCACCAAAGATCTTTCACTGCATGTGCTAGAGCACACAAAATCCGAATTAAAAGAAGATATCCCAAAGGAACTCACCAACCGCCAAGCACCAAAAACTCAATATACTGGATTCTCGAGGCAAGAACTACTGCAGGACTATGTAAACATCGCCGTCGAACTAGATGGAAAGGCTACATATACCTGCAAACTGTGTCCCAATAAGGTATTTGCTCGACAGGTGTCCATACGTAACCACATGCGAATCCACGAGAATCCTACGTATAAGGAACGGTCGTGCCATGTCTGTCACAAGACGTTCCTTCGGAGAGATACGTTGTTGGTCCACTTAAGAGTCCACAGCGATGAACGAAAGTACAAATGTGACATTTGCGATGCCTCCTTCACACATTCCAGTTCCCTGGTCTCGCACAAACGTATCCATACTGGCGAAAAGCCATACGTGTGTTCTATCTGTAGTAAAGCGTTTCGCGAGTCTGGCCAGCTAACAGCTCACAAAAAGACCCATTTTGAAAAGCGTTTGCAATGTCCCAAATGCGACAAGAAGTTCACCTCCAATAAAACACTTCGAGGTCACTGCCGTACGCATACCGATGAGCGTCCGTATGCTTGCTCGTTCTGTGCCAAGATGTTTCGTTCCAGTACAAGTCTAACGACTCATCTGCGAGTGCACACAGGTGAGAAGCCGTACAAATGCGAGATATGCTCCTATGCGACCAAACAGTCCGGCTACCTGCGGACCCACATGCGAACCCATACCGGTGAAAGACCCTACAAATGCAGCTACTGCGACAAGGGTTTCTCGGAGAGGAAGCGTCTGGTGACACACACCCGAAGTCATACGGGTGAACGTCCGTACAAGTGCATATATTGCGATTCGGCATTCGCCCGGAATGATAACCTCAAGTATCACCTGCGAACGCACACCGGTGAGCGGCCATTCGAATGTGCTGATTGTGGAAAACGATTTACCCAACGTACAGCACTTCTAGTTCATCAGAAGATTCACACCGGTGATAAGCCCTATTCTTGCCCCCATTGCGAAATGAATTTCCGCCAAAGCGGGACCTTGGTCACTCATTTGTTGATGCACACGAACGAGCGGCCATTTAAGTGTGATCTCTGCGAAAGGGGATTTAGACAGAGGGCTTTGTTGAAGCGACATGTCGCCAGTGCCCATGGGGGTGTTATTGATAACTAAAAGAAGAAATACCAAATTAATTTAAAGAAAAACGGGATGCTGCAACATAGGGTCGCATTTACGTTTTTAGTAGTATACATAAATTATATCCATAATATAATATATAATAATAATATATATAAAACGTGTGTCGTTTCTAGTCTTGGTTTACAACATAAAAGTTTTTTTTTTTTTGAGTGGGAAAATTAAAAAAAAAAAAAACAATTTAACATTGATAAATACATTTATGTTTTTTATTTATATATTCGTTCTCTCAATTAAATCACGTTCATGTAATGGAAGGTCTTAAGGTACAGTGGTACTAGGTGGAGTCACCGACTCTTTATATTAGTGATCTGCCATGTCTGGCTTGTTACTTCGTTTGAAGCAAATGAAAGAGTGAAGAATTCAAATATCCCCAACCACTAATTTGAAACACCTTCTGATTAAGCATTGCATATTTGTTTTATTAAACGGCGAAGTCGTTCATGACTGATTATTTTTGAATTTATTCGTAATTTAGTGATATCGTTTCCCAATACGATCAGCAACATACTCGACAGATCATACTAGTTTCGAAGCCGGCACAAAGACGTGTTTTGAAAGGGTTGGGTACGAAATACCGCATCACAAAATCCAGCAAGATATACTACAATCCGACAGCGCATACAATTTTTCTTTCCCATAGGAATTCGTGCCTCGATTGTATGAGGATCACGAAGAATGAAGTATCCTAATATTTTTTCTGGGGCGACGACTATGGTCTGGTGTCCGGATCTGGTCGGTCGACGGCAGTGGGTCTGACGGAGGTGGTTCTGGAGGTGAGTCTGGAACTGGAACTTCGACAAAGGACAAATTTTTTTGATTTTGGAAACAACTTATTTACAAATTCAAAAAAAAAATTCTGGAAGGGGGGTGGAACTTGGACAAAGGAAAATATTTTTTTTTTTGAAAACAAAACATTTTACATAAACTTTGTTTTACAAATTAAAAAAAATGCTTTTCAAACTCGCTTTTTCGGTTCTCTAAATCGCTCACGTATAAATCCGTTCAGTCCGCAGGCAGGCGTCTATGCCAACAGTGTCTTGGGTGGCCCGCTGCGTGGGTTCTAAGGATTGTAACTACCTTTTTCGGGTGGTCATCCCGCTCACGCAACTTCGTTGCTCCGCTTAGGCTATAGTCAGTCGCCAGGCAGGCGCCAATGTCAACAGTGTTCTTGGACAAAATTATTTTCTTAGGCAAAAGTACCTTGTCTGGCTTCGCGGGTTCCAAAGATTTTAACTCCATCTTTGGGGGGCTTTGTACCGCTCACGAAACTCCGTTGCTCCGCTTTGGGTAAGTTCAGTCGCCAGGCAGGCGCCAATGTCAACTTTTTTTCATTTTTTTTGCTTTTTTTATTTTTTCAAAAAAGAAACAAATCTCATTTTATTTTTGTCAAACAAAAAAAAAGAATGTAGAAAAAAAGTTTTTTTTTAATTTTTCCAAAAAGAAGTTGAGAAAAGTTCTTTTTTTTTTAAATATTTTTTTTTCAAAAAAAAATCCATCTCTGTCCAGGTCCAAAAAAAAAATTTATATTCGGAATCACCAACATTCTTCCAATTTTATTATTTTATTCGAAATCACAAGCAAAATTCTTCAAATCGTATTTTTTTTAAAAAGTATTGAAAATCTGGCAGCCTACTTTCTTGCGGGATTTTATTGTATTTGTAATCTGCGGGATTTCGTGCTGCGGGATTATGTGCAGCGGGATTTTGTAACGATCCCTTTTTTAAACCGGTATCATTGGCAGTTGTTGGGCAAAAGAATGATACCGAATTGGATTCTTTTCAATCGAAATTATTTCCGCGACGAGCCAAAGAAGTAAGCAACACGACGAAGGTATGGCCGGCGGACGAAAATAAACATAGGAATTGGGAGAATAGAAAAAGAGTCAAGTGTCAAGGTTAAAGGAAAATGTTGCGAAAGTTAAGTGCAGTAGTTTTCTTACGATCTAGGATGAAAATGAGTTGCAAATGTTGCCAAAGCAAAATAAAGGGCACGCGATCTAACGTTTTTTTTTCAACTAGTGCTTATTTCGTGAATGGTAACACTTAGCTCATGTCTGATTTGACAGATAATTAGTTTTATCCTTCCGCTGAACGAATATGGTTGTGTATACGCTTCGCTAAGTGGGCCTGCGATCGACTTAGAGAAGATGCCGATTTTGCCAAAAAAAAATCATCTTTTCAGATGAAGCTCATTTTGATCTTGGCGGGTAGTAAACAAGCAAAATTGTCGCATTTGGGGCACAGAAAAAACGCATGCATACATTGACAAGCCGATACACCCAAAACGAGTCACTGTTTGGTGCGGATTTTGGTCCAGAGGCATAATTGGGCCGTTTTTCGAAAATGAGCAAGTAGTGGCCGTTACAGGCAACTCGATGTCTTGCGCCATTTTCAAAAAAAAAAAGAGTTATTTGGCGGACCTTTTATAAGTTTAATTTTCGTATTAACGAAATAATTGCTTTAAGAAGCAAGTGAATAAATTTCGCAAAATTAAATTATTAACTACGCTTTGTGTTGAAATCTGTGTTCGGAAGTTTGTATACCACAAGGTGAAAATCGTGAATTTTTTTTTCTCTTATTAAGAAAATAATTCTTTTTAAAGGAAAATCCACGGCGGTAGATGCCACCAATTTTTGATTTAACCGCCAATCAAAGTGACAAACAGAGTTTTCCTATCAAATTCCTGCTTTTAAAAACTGCCATACTACCAGGCAGACAGAAAAATAAGTAGCACAGCCATTTCATAGGTACATAATCTAAAAAGCCGTACAACATATCGGTCAGCTGACCGATTTGACCTCCAAAAATCAACCGTCAACATGCCTGGAGGGTAAAAGGGTCGACCAGTTTCGAGCCCTAATCGAGAGGCCCCAAGTTCGAGTCCTAGGAAGAACCGCTACATAAAGCCAATAAAATAGTTTTTTTTTTTAATTTTGAAATTACTGAATATTTTTTTTTAATTTAAATTCAATTGTTAAGTCCCGGTAATTTCATTAATTGGTTTTCCCAATTAATTTAATATATTATATTATATTATTATATATATTTTAAAAGTGTAAAAAGAGTTGCAGCAAAGTGCAACAATAACAACAACAAAAAAAGAAGGTATTCATCTCTAAATACGATCGCTTGCGGTGGCCTATTCAAAAGGAATTTAGGGGCGAGTTTTTATTTTATACCAAATTAATATTGCTGATCGCTTTCCGGTGAAAATATATATATAATTTTTTTTCTTTGATAAGCAAAAGGATTGCCAACGGGTGAAATTACCTTTTTGCTTATAGTTTAATAAATTAATTGCGTTGTTTTAAATTAATTTTTTTTTTCATATTTTATTAATAATAAATATAATTAAATGACTCGTTTTATATCGTAAAATAACATGATTTTTAATTTTCAAATTGAATAAATTAATCACATATGTATGTATTTACAATATGAATTGTGAGTAAGTTCTTTTATTAATGGGATGAGAAGGATGTTGTGAGAGGAATGAAGGAATAGAGAGGAGAAGAAGCCAAATTAAGGGGTTGCTCTGGCGAGGGATGCAACCAGGAAGGGAGGGTGAAGAGAAAATTTCTCGCGCATCAATTACATCGGGATGCAGCTGGCATTAAGATTCTTTTTTGTAGTGAGCTATAGGTCCAAGAACCTAACCCACCGGCTGAGCTAAAAGTTCACAAATTGCCAGCAAGGACCATGAGGCACATAGGCCCGCTACAAGAAGGATGGGACTCTACTCGCGATGAAGGCATGAGTAGATGAAGGATTGACAGATGACGGATGACAGATTAGCCACATCCAGGTGTGTGAAGATCCCTACTGCCTATGTGTGAGGTTTTTATACACACATTCTCATTTTTTATCTGATATCTGACAGGCCAAGCTTATAGGCAAATTAAAATGGCTGGCGGGGATTCTCAACTTCATGTGGCTAATCTGTGCCTGGTTGAACTTGTTTAGTAAAGGGGGTGGGGGGTTATTAAAAAGTGGTAGATAATGAAAGACGAAGAAATAAAAAATAAGATTTAAGAAATAATAGATGAACGAGAAGAATGTATACAAAATTTATAAGAGCTGAAGAGAGACAAAAAAAAACAATCATTTTGCGTGTTTTCTTGTTTCATCTTTGTAAACAAAGGGGTAGGATGTCCAAAAGGAGGTATTTGTGTCTTTCGATGTTCATGAAGCAAAAAATACTGTTAGAAAAAATAGCCACGATTGGGCTTTTCGGGAAACTACCTTTGCCTTTTCTCCTTCTTGTTTATACAGTTATAGAATCCTAGACAGAGGCACAGATTAGCCACATGAAGATGAGAATCTTTCGTACGTTTCACCCTCCAAGACCCATGTGTTTACATTAGCCGTGTTTTTTTTTGCAAGCCCTGAGGAAATCGATCGAAAAAAACGACGTCCTGTCCAGGCCTGGTCAAACAGAACGCGGTCTGGCGGTGCGGGCAAAAATTCTGCCCGTCGCGTTCTTTGTGTTTTGTAGAATTACACTTTGCTGTTCAAACAGAACGCGGTCAATTTAAGCGGGCAAGAGTAGAACGCGACGGTCAAATTGAAGTTGTAGATTTTTACAAAGAACTCGACGGTCAAATGTCAAACCAAAAAAAAAACTGCAAGAATTTTTCAAAACAAAAAATAATCTAACACAATTTTTTGAGTAAAGTTGGTTGTAAATGAACTTAAACCGTTGAAAAATTACAAAAATATAATGTGTGACACGGAAATACTTATTGATTTGGTTCGATCAAATAAGTTTTTATACGATTCAAGGGACCCGGAATACAAGGACGTGACCAAAAAGGCAAGGACTTGGGAAGAAATAGGTTCATGTCTTAATCAATCAAGTAAGTATCTAATTACATTTTGTTTATTTGTGTTTATACTTTTCATTTGGTGCCAACTTTGGTGTGTCAGTTCCGTAAAACTCTTTCATGGCATTCGCGAAATATTTCGAACACCTATGTATGTACATATATTTTTTCCAGCTTAATTTGCTTATGTTCTAACTATTGCAAATAAACGCTAATCAATTGAGAGTACCCTTGATCACTTCTTGGATAGTTCACTATCTGTATGCAAAGTCCCGTCAAAATCACTTCATTATTTTCGAACACAAGTGGACAAATACAAGCAGACAAATAATAAATGCGTTAAAAAAATGAAATCATTTCAAAATTAAAGATTTTCACTCCAATTTTAGTTATATTAATATTTTATTTTCTTATAAAT
Organism: Leucozona laternaria; assembly: GCA_932273885.2. NCBI lineage: Eukaryota > Metazoa > Arthropoda > Insecta > Diptera > Syrphidae > Leucozona > Leucozona laternaria. The sequence continues at coordinate 37,025,854 of OW026366.1, forward strand.
CAGTACAATTGGCTTTTCAAAAAATATTTCATGAATTGTTCACGCACTTCACGTGCAGATCCACTTGATCTTTCCTTCAATGGTTTTGAATTTGAGAATGCACCACATGGGTTATTTTCAATATCTCCTTCACATAATTCCTCATCAGCATTTGAATCTTTTGATGAATGGCTACGCAAAAAATTATGCAAGCAACATGCAGATTTGACAATATTTTCTGTGGTATCGACATCCAAATCCATCGGCCTTAAAAAGACTCGCCACTTTTGAGCTAAAATCCCAAACGCATTTTCAACTACACGCCGGGCTCTGCAACGTCTTTTGTTATATATTGTTTTGGAAGTATCTGCTAACGCTGCTGGTTTAGGAAAAGGGCGCATTAAAAATGTTTCCAATTTGAAACCTTCATCCCCTATGAGTACATGGGGAGCGAAAGTTTCTGTCCCAGGTAGTGCTTTCGGAGGCAGAATAGTTTTACCTTTTAAAAACTCACGATAAAACGCAGAATTTTGAAAAATACTGCTATCACTATGTCTTCCATAACTGCCAACATCGACTACCACAAATTTATAATCATGATCAACAATAGCCAGTAAGACAATAGAGAAGAAATCTTTGTAACAGAAGAAGCTTGATCCACTGTTTTTTGGACATTTTATCCGAACATGCTTCCCGTCTATGCTTCCAATGCAATTTGGGAAGTTCCATCTTTCCCAGAACCCAGTTTCAATTTGCTTCCAAATGTTTTCTGTTGGCCGTGGTAAATAAAGTGGCTGTAAAGCATTCCATAGTTCTTTACAAACTTCTCTGACAATAGTGCAAACAGTCGATCGTCCTACACGGAAGGAAAAGGCAATGGTTTGGTACGAATCGCCAGTGGCCAAATATCTGAAGGAGAAAAAAAATGATTATTAGTATAAGAATGAAATAAATTAAGAAATTTATTTAGAAATATTTAATTATTTAAAGCAAACCAATTATTTCAAATCACGAAAAAACAAAGCACGTTCATTTAACTTGAATATTTACCAACAATCAGTCTTTAATTTGAATGTATTTACACCTCTGATGAAAAATTGCAACTAACAACTTCAATGTCAAAGGAACAGAAATGAATTCAAGAAATTTTTGTCTCAGATTTTCGGAACCAAAATCAAATGGTCTTGAAAAATAATTTCTGAAAAGCTAATTTATTTAAACTAGAAATGAATTTGTGTTGGCCCTTTTTGCATAATAATGGCTAATTCCTTTCCACAAAGAATTCGAATTTTTTCTTAACAGAACCGTATTTTCTCTCAACAAAATCGATTCTTTTCTGTCATAACAAATCTTGCATTTTTGGCAAGTTTTCACACCGATTTGCACACACACTCCAACTCGAGGAATTTTGGGAAGACAATTTATTTTTTCGTTACAACGGATTCTACATAATTAATCAAAATATTCAACAATATTTTTAGTGAATGTAACTTTAGAAATAATTAATTTCAACTATCACGTAACACACACACAATCACACAAAAAAAAATCGATTCTTTTACGAATTCCTTTCAATTGAAAGAAAAAATCGATTCTTTTGTTAAATAATTAATTCGGCATAAATAACATAATAAATGGCATCACCAAAAATAACTATGTAGCTACTTTGCTTTTTCCAAATTTGCATTTATTTTGTATTTTTTTTCTATTTTTTTAGTTGGGCTGTACTGCTTATAGTTTTATTTTATATTTGATAGGTGAGGCTGTAAAAGGAAAATGGAAAAATTTAAGAGACTCGTATAACAAATATCTCAAGCAGCTTAAAGGTTCAACAGGTTCTGGAAAAAAATATAAAAACTGGCCATGGGCTGGCCACCTGGATTTTTTACATGATTCCCTAATTCCTCGGCCGACATCGTCCAATGTGGAAGATATCATCATAGAACAAATAAGTGGAGATGAAGAGGAATTTGAAGAGATCATTCCAGATAGTCTTGAAGTGCAGTCACCTCCAACGAAAAAACATAAAAAAAAAGTGAACGAAGACGTAAATGCAGTCTTGGACTATCTCCAAAAGAAGGAAAATAAAAGGAAGGAAAAACATGACCTTGACCACGTAGATCATCTCTTTTTGAGCTATGCCCACACTTTCAAAACGTTTCCGGTGCGAACTCAAACTATTTTGAAGATGGAGTTAGCTCAACTATTTGGGAAGGCTGAACTCTCAGCATTCGATTATTCCAAGCCAACATCACCCGTATTCTCGACTTCAAGTAGTAAATCTACGTGGTCAAGAAGCAATGAGGACCATTCGCCTCAAAGTTCCTGTGATAGAATGGAAATTGAACGACCAACACCACCGTCTCCAGTGCACTCATCAGGTTCATCGAAATTGGATTACCCAAGGCAATTTTATGTAGAATCAGATCGATCACCGCATATTCATTATGAAATGTGGACGCCACCACCAACTCTAACGTTCTCAGCAGGTAAATCCTCAACACAAACAACAACTTTGAAGGAGATGTACGAGAATGCAGTGCACCATTTGAGCTCTTAAACCAATCTTCTTTTACTTGTCACTTTTAAGTTTATATTCGCATGTACAAAATGTATCACAGTAAATATTACATTCTTACCTTAAAAATATCGCCAGCCTTTCTTTAGTTCCTATTGGCTTTCTCAAGTTAGTTGTCAGTTTTGAAATCCTCGGTGCGATGATTGTATGTATGGTCTCAAATTGTTCCCGAGACATCCGAAAATATATTTGTAAAATCGATCGTCATATAAATCAAGTTCCTTACATAGACGATGAAATTCACCATAGTATGGTCTTTTTGAATTAATCTCGTGCACCCATTTTCTTCTTTTTCTTGATGCAAGGGAAAGGAGAAGAAGCACTTCCTCTTCGTCAGAACTGCTGCTCATAGTTATATTTTTTTTTTGCACACCGGACAACCGACAACTATTCAAGAGAAAAATATTGAAGAAATTAGAACGCCGTCCGCTGCCCTCGTTCTGTTTGACATAACAGAACGCGGTGGCCAACTACGCGTTCTGCCCGCACCGCCAGACCGCGTTCTGTTTGACCAGGCCTTTAATTTACATGTTTAATGCAACAACAACTAATCCCCTTCGGGCTAAGCTGAAGCGCGGAGAATTCTCGGGGCTTAACTTAAGGCCCCAGTCATTGAAAACCATCATTGAAAACTTAAATGACTAAGGAGCCAGTTATAGCTTTCATTGAAAACCATCATTGAAAACTTTAATGACTAATTTTGGTACCTTTAGAAAGTGAAATCAGTAATTATTTTGATGCAAAAATAAAGCTGATGGCTTAAATTATAATTTTTGTGAAAAAAAAATTGAATGGTCTGCTATTACACGATGAATTTTGCGTCGTGACTCTGTTCGAAAACATAATGAGTGCAAAAGAGAAGAAAAATGAGACGGAAAACAAACTGCCCTATGAGTCGTGGGCCAAATTTCTGCGACTCATTTTTGACATTATTTTATTTCTTGTTTGTTATTTTAGCAAATAGCTTTATTTATTTTCGTTTTTTTGTGGAGCACACATGTACCTATAGCTGTATGGTTGCTCAGGTGTAGAGAGTATGTCAATGGTTGTTTGTTTGGTTGCTACGAGAATTTCATTACTGACAAAAAAAATTGCCAAATTTGAGTCATGACTCAAAAGTCATGGTATACGTACTACTCACAGGACGAAATTTTAAAGAAGAATTCGAAGAAGAGTCAGTACGCAAAAGTCGTCGTGTAATAGCAGACATGGGGTCCACACTTCGCCATAAAATGACGTTAAATTTTTCAATGATTATTGATAAGGTAGTTCATTCATTGAAATAATAAAAGTCATTTTATGTGGACGGCTGGTAGAAAATGAAATTTTTTCCGCAAATATTAATAATTAAGTCACTCTACATATTGGCATCAAAATAATTACTAATTCTGCCTATTAAGGCCCCAGTTATAGCTATCATTGAAAACCATCATTGAAAACTTTAATGATTGGTTTTGAGGGACTTAAAAAGCAAAATCAGTGCATATTTTGATGCGAATATGAAAGCGGTGACTAAATTATTAATTTTTGCCAAAAAAAATTCGTTTTCGCCCAACCGTCCACTTTTCAAACGACTTTTATCATTTCAGTGATTGAACTACCTTACCAATGATCATTGAAAAATTAAACTTAATTTTATGGCCAAGTTTCGGATCGAATTGAATTTTTTTTTCACTAAAGTAATAATTCAATCCATCAGCTTTATTTTTGTATCAAAATAATTACTGATTTTACTTTCTAAACGTCTCAAATTCAGTCATTAAAGTTTTTAATGATGGTTTTCAATGATAGCTATAACTGGGGCCTAAGTGCCTCAAAACCAATCAATAAAATGTTTAATGATGGATTTCAATGATAGCTATAACTGGGGCCTAAGCACGGAGAAAAACTGTGTTACTGACGTGAATTGCATACTTGCTATCGATAGTTTGTATGGAAACTCCATTTTGTTTCTGTAATGGCTTCGCTTATCCCCGATGTCGTTTTTTTCAACCAAATCTCCCCGGGATTGCAAAAAAACACGACTAACAACAAATGCCCCTTCGGGCTTAACTAAGCTCGTAGAATTCTCGTAGCTTTACACAAGCACGGAGAAAAACTGTGTTACCGGCGTGAATTGCACACTTGTTATCGATAGTTTGTATGCAAATTCCATTTTGTTTCTGTAATGGTGTCGCTTATCAACGATGTCGTTTTTTTTAACCAAATCCCTCCGGGATTGCAAAAATAAACGACTATAGACCCTATTTAGATTTTGACTGCCCACTACGTAGTGAAAAGTCAATGCATGTATACACTTGTAATTTTCACTAATGTGCATCTCTGAACTATCTGTGAATTGGAACATTTGATTGCGAGCATCAAGAACCGACTTCAAAGATTAAATAATTAAATAGTTGCAGAATAAAGAATAGGTATAAAGCAATTAAAGGCTCTCCCAAACCAACGCGAAAGATTCGGCGCGACAACGAAACTTCCGCCTGTCTTAATTTATTTACATGGAGATTAATGGGAGCACCCACACTGGCGCGATGCGAATCTTCGAACATTATTCAGTAGTCGCATATTCGCGCGAATGTTTCGCGTTGGTTTGGGACAGCCTTAAATCTGCTTCAGCATCTTTGCAATTATCAAACCAATTATTCAAAAAGTATTTTCTGCTTCTACCCTCGACACACTACGCATTTTTAATTTTTATTCTTTTCTACCTCACCCTTTCAACGCACAAGCCAAAAATGAAAAATGCAATAAAATGGAACATTTCGGATATAAAACATGACTGCTCACTACAGTTTTTATATTTTCTTCCTGACTGTTGCCTCCCTTGCCACCTCACCGATTTCACCTTTAATTGTGGTCATTGCGTAGTGAGCAATCACAGTCTAATGGGATCATAGGCTTTCCTTGTGAATGATGAACGTGGCCAATTTCCTTCCTCACGTAAAGGGGCCTTCCTTCCTTATTTAATCCTACCCAACCGACAATTGGAATATTAAAAATGGCAACAAGCCCTTATTTTTCCAATAAACATTTTTCCAGAAAATGTCAACAAAACGCAGCTGAAAAATTTGTATCTTCCTTCTGCAATGTTTTTTTTTTTTCATTCTTCGAATAAATTATTACTCAAATTTTAAATCACAAAAATTAACTCATCCGAAGTTTTAATGTGCATTATCACTTCACAGTTAAACAAAAAGAAAATCTGGAACCATGGCTAGCGAGTGTACGCAAATTCAATTCTCAAATAATTTGGTCAAAGAAGGCAACTGCACCGTCACCGACTGGCTAGACAAGAGGGATGTGAACCAAGATATCAATGAAGTAATCAAGACGGAGGATATGATTAAGCAGGAGCCGGAGTTGTTAGTTGACTTGAACGACTTTGATGAGCATAAAGTATTATCGTTCCCCAAGAAAACTGACGACGATGGGGCGGAGATGAAACTCAACTTCATAGCGTGTCTGCAATGTGATGAGCGTTTTCTATCCTCCAAAGATTTTTCACTACATATGTTAGAGCACACAAAATCGGAATTCAAAGAAGATCTCCCAAAAAAACTACCCAACCGCCAAGCACCAAAAACTCAATACACTCGATTCTCGAGGCAAGAACTACTGCAAGACCATGTAAACATCGCCGTCGAGCTGGATGGAAAGGCTACATATACCTGCAAACTTTGTCCTGATAAAGTATTTACCCGACAGTTGTCCATACGAAACCACATGATGAATATCCACGAGAATCCAACGTGCAATGTCTGCCACAAGACGTTCCTTCAGCGAGACGCGCTGATGGTCCACTTAAGAGAGCACACCGACGAACGAAAGAAAAAATGCGATATTTGCGAGGACTCATTCACACATTCCAGTTCCCTGGCCCCGATAAATTGCATCCACACTGTCGAAAAGTCCTACGTGTGTTCCATTTGTAGCAAAGCATTTCGCGAGTCTGCCCAGCTAACGGCTCACAAGAAGATCCATTTTGAGAAACTCGTGCCATGTCCGAAATGCGACAAGAAGTTCACCTCTATTAAGACCCTTCGCGTTCACTGCCGTACGCATACAGATGAGCGTACGTATGCTTGTTCGGTCTGTGCAAAAAAGTTTCGTACCAGTCCGGATCTGAAGGCTCATCTCCGAGTTCACACAAGTGCGAAGCCGTATGAATGCGGAATATGCTCCTACGCGACAAAACAGTCTGGCTACCTGCGGAGGCACATGCGAACCCATACCGGTGAGAGACCCTACAAATGCTCGTACTGCGATAAGGGATTCTCGGAGAGGAAGCGTCTGGTGACACATATCCGAAGTCATACGGGTGAACGTCCGTACAAGTGCACATATTGCGATTCGGCATACGCTCGGAATGACATCCTCCAGTATCACCTGCGAACACACACCGGTGAACGGCCATTCGAATGTGCTGATTGTGGAAAAGGATTTAGGCAACGTACAGCACTCGTTAGTCATCAAAAGATTCACACTGACGAAAAGCCCTATCCTTGCCCCCATTGCGACATGAAATTCCGTCATAGCGGGACCTTGGCCACTCATTTGTTAATTCACACTAACGAGCTCCCATTTAAGTGTGATTTCTGCGAAAAGGGATTTAGACAGAAGGCTTACTTGAAGCGACACGTCGCCAGTGCACATGACGGCGTTATTGATAAAGTCGAAAAAGAAATACCAAATTAATTTAAAAAAAAAAAACAGTATGCTGGAACATATGGGAATACATATACATATATATCTACATACGTATTTAGTAGTTCATACCTGTGAGTTTTGGGAGAAATGTGATGTCTTCATGTCCACTGTTCGTCGAATTAGACCCTTAACTGTTGGACCAAAGTGCTTCAAATTTGGTACATTTATGCACATAAATATAAATAAATGATTTTATTATTTCTTAAAGTTTTTTTACAACGCCTTAATAAACATTCAAATGTCTTTCTTAAGAAATGTATGTTTGAGTAATCATGTTTCTCCCAAACAACAAATATATGTATTTGTATGTATGTACATATATGCATTGTATCTTTATTTATTAATTGTTATAAACCGGTTCCGTCTGGATTTTATTTTTTTCATACAAAATTCAAACACATCCCTTCACTTGAAATTTTGGTAAAAGTCGATGGAAATCTAATAAATAAGGCAATATAAATCAAAGTGGTTTCAACTTCTTATAAACACCATTGTAATTTTTAACTGATCGACTTTTACCGAAGTTTTAAGTAAAAGAAGACTGTGAAAACAACATATACTTTATAATGTATAAAAATCTCGTTGAGATGGGTATACTTGCCTATGTTCTTCCCTTTAAAGAATGAATAAAACGCTTTCATTCTGCTAAAAGTAAAATCTAGCCTCAATATAAATTTAATTTTGGTTGTTTGTTTTTATATTTTATTTTCAATTAGAAGAAACTAAAACGCCATTAATTTACTTCGTACTTTCCTTTTACTGATGATGTTTTTTTCTTGCGTGGAAGTATTTCGTAACTACAGTTCTGAAGTAGTACTTGAACCCCAGAGTGGAACTAGTTGACTGCACCCGAAATACTTGGCAGTAGTGACTGGAGCCCAAAGGTACACACCTAATATTTATATAGAGACTTGAAACTTACAGGAGTTTTTTTATATACTATATATTTCGAACCCTTTCTTCTGCGAGCATACAAATTTTAAAAGTTTCAAAATAAGGATTCTGCCAAAAGTCGTATGTCGCATTTTATTTGTAATCAGTGCGTCTAAGATTCGAAAAAAAGGTTCCATAAGTGAAAAAATACAAAATAAAATTGAATTAAAAATAAAAACAAAAAAAGTGACATACATATGTCTTTTTGCAGTACCATAGACGATAAATATATAATTTACCTATATGCACCTTATAGTCTTGGTCTACAACATGTAAGTTTTTTTTTTTGTCGGAAAAATTAATAAAAAAGCAATTTAACATTGATAAATAAAATGTAGATGTGTTTTAATGAGTGATTCATTTAGAAAATTATTTTTGAATAATTTTTATAACATGTATTTTTTTGTTTTTTTTTTTATAACTGGCTTTATCTTATTGGACAATTTATCATATAAATGAACCATTCCTTAGATTATTTGTTTAAAGATTAGTTCTTATTGTCCATTGCAAATGGTACCACTATCGATAGAGCGTTAAAAAATATATCAAGTGATATTTGGTCAACGACAAGAATAATGGTGGTTTACAATTTCTCAATCGGAGCTTGCTCATCCATTTAGCCGTTGGACTATAAGCAGCTCCAAAGGAAAAAAGCCTAGAGGTGTGTTGTCAGATGACCAAAGCGGCCATTTCACCGATCCAAAGCGTGAAATTCACATCCACATCAAAAACAATACATTAATTTGGTATAGCAGAATGCAAAAGTTCACGAGAATGTTTAGTAGAATTGGGCTGACAGTGTCGGGAATGGTTTTTTGGTCCTTGCATACATCTTTGGCCTTGGCAACTTCCCACTAAATTCACCAAATTAATATTCTTGTGAGTGAATCCATTATAAAATTAGCTCAAAGTCTAATTGGTTTCGCATAGTGCCGTCTTTGGGGGTCATTCCGTTAAACGATTATCGTCAGACGATAGCGTTTCGTTTCACGTAAGACGATAATCGTCAAAGTGATATCATCAAAACGATATCGTTTACACGATAGCTAAATAGATATCGTTTAGCATTGAAATCTGTCCATTTAGTAGATATTTCAGCGCAATTTATTTGTCTTGCAAAGTGAAAATGAAAATTAAGAAAAACTACAATTAAGACGATTAAGAGATAAATCTGATCTTTTTTCTCTTCCAACCCATATGTAAGCACAATGTTTTTTTCTGTTTATGTACTATTCTAGAATATCTTTAATGGCACTGGTTGCTTAATAAAATTAAACAAACAAATAATCTTTTTATTATCGTTATAATAATTCAAATCATTCACCCCAATTATGAAATTCGAACTTCGTATCGTATCTCAAAAAGTATTCGTAACGTATTGCATTTGAAACACATTTATTATGAAAGTCGTTTGCGATGAATACGACTCCTTTTAAAGCCAACGCCTATCAACGTATGTATTTCAATATTGAAATGTCAAATTTTCGATAGGAATCAACAATTTAATTGTTTTCAGCTCCAAAAATGTTGTTTTGCTCAAATTGTGATGTGATTCCCAAAATTAAATAAAAGAAATTTATTCAATAAAATTTTTTATTTTTTGAAGATGGTAATGAAGGTCCAAGGAAAGCCTTTTTGACAACTCGAATATCGATTCGAGATAACTCTGATCCCATGAGCTTAGAGGATTCCTAGTGGGAAGTTATTTGTGATTTTTTTTTTGAATCAATTGGATCCATAGTTTAGCTGTAAAGCTGTTCGTCTGTCTAAATCTGCCTTTAATCAACAATTGGAAGAATCGAACATCCATGTGAAAAGTTGTTCAAATTCGAGGGTGCAGCCAGTTCGCTATCGAGCATAGGCCGTTTCTTATTTTGTTCAATCGAATCGAAAACAATCGTCTCAGCCAAATAAGGAACTGTCTATACTCGATTGTACCGACTGAACTCGATTATATCATGCATAAAGCATAATTCATGCTAGGCCCCCTTTTTCGGTTCATTTTCTGCTTAATTTTTTTTAGCTCGTACTTAAAATATCAAACGAGAAAAGTGACAATTTTTACGAAGAAAATACGACTCGGCGAATTTCGTAATAGAACTAAAAACTGTCAAGGGTATGCGATGAAATACGTTCTCCTAATTTCAAAATCATGACTTTATTTACTACGACTAGTTGTAAGGAAGATGACTCAAAGTGACTTTCATAATAAGGATGTGCGAGAAAAGTCGTATATTTTTGCTAAATACGAATTTCATAATTGGGGTGATTATAATTTTGTTCATCGTTTTCGGCTATCAAAAGAAGCCTTTGTGATGGTACTCAAAATAATAAACTTGCCAGACGGCTTTTCAATCCAATCAGCGGCGGCCGCACCAAAACAAAACACAAAGACTGCTTTTACACTACAGCGATTTTTAATCTTCGTTTCTCCTTTGGTTTCCTTCTAATTGCAAATACCTTTTAGACGACAGCGATTTTTAATGAAAAGTTTAGTTTGTGCAAGTGAAGAAGTATCATCTCACTGCACTCTTTACTCCACTTGATTAAGCGAAGTTATCTGAGTCGTTGACGAATGAAAATAAAACACATTCGAACAAAAAGGAAAAGCCCAAAGAAGAATGAGCGATAACTCTGCAATTTGTTCAACCTCAGCAATTTCGTCTACCCCGGCCACCACATACGTCCCTCGCCTACGGGCTTAAAAATCGCAAGCAAAAATTGCATGGTTTAAAAGCAGTCAAAGCAATAAACAACACAAAAAAGTTGTAGGTGTGCTTTTTTACTACAAATTTTCTGTCAAACCCCATAGACTGCTTTTACACTACAGCGATTTTTAATCTTTGTTTCTCCTTTGGTTTCCTTCTAATTGCAAATACCTTTTACACGACAGCGATTTTTAATGAAAAGTTTAGTTTGTGCAAGTGAAGAAGTATCATCTCACTGCACTCTTTACTCTACTTGATTAAGCGAAGTTATCTGAGTGGACGACGAATGAAAATAAAACACATTCGAACAAAACGGAAAAGCACAAAGAAGAATGAGCGATAACTCTGCAATTTGTTCAACCTCAGCAACTTCGTCTACCCCGGCCACCACATACGTCCCTCGCCCACGTGCTTAAAAATCGCAAGAGGAAATTGCATGGTTTAAAAGCAGTCATAGAAAAAAAACATTTTCACTACAGTTTGAGAACTTTTGAAATATACCAAACAATCTCAAACTTAAACGATAGACGAGACCTTAGTGGTCGAGTTACGTGAAGCAAATCATTGACGATAGCGTTAACGATAATCGTTTTAACCATTATCATTTTAAAAATTACGGAATGACCCCCGATTGACATAGTAATTTTTTCCTTAATTTTAAATAAAAAGACAGTTCGATATTCAAAAATCGCTTTCGATGACATGCGTTCTATAGCGCAGCGCATTTACAGTATATTTATAAAGTCTCCATTGAAAATCACACAACGTATCCTCCATCTCGAGTAGATTTGTAATTCGGACAGAACGATAGGTACTTCCCAAAAAAGTGGTACACAAATCTTCTCTCTCTTTAAGATTGCAGAGATCACATTCCAATGGAAGATCAGATCGGTGAGGTATGTAGTTTAAGCTTGTTAGTTGAACTCTTATTTTGAATATTGTGTTAATTTTTTCTGTTGAATTAGAATTCACAAAATATGTTTTTTCTTTCAAGTTGTAGTTGAGTTTACTAAAGTAAATTCTATATTGAGACGATTGAGATTTATTGACGTATGAGTCGTATAAACAGTTACCTGTTTTCTCTAATATTTTACAAAATATACTTTTTTAAAAGAGGCATCCTCGGTATTTTCAAAATTTATTTTCAATCCACAATCACGTGCTAGGGTTTCCCATACTTGTATAAATAAATTCTTCCCGAGGCACAGAATCGAAAGCGGCACGAAAGTCAACAAACAAAGTAGGTAGGTTGTAGGTACATATATGTATGTGGTTTCGATGGAGCAGCTGACCTTGAATCTGAACGTTAACCAAATTGATGCTTGCTTTGAATTATGATAAATATAAAACTTTTTTATTTATTCAATTTAAGAACTTGTATAACTATACATAAGTGAAGCGTATTCATAGCTAGACATACCGGTTAAGTATACCTCACAACATTGGCCAGTGATATGGCTGTGGTCAGTATCAATTATAACAATATTTTTCGATAGATGGTTTTTAGTTTCAACAATATTCTGAACTTTGTTGAATGTACCAGGGTGTATGATCTTATAAAATTATTCCTTTCTCGCTATATGGTCATTCACATAGCAACATTATATAAATTTGTACCTACTTGTTGATTTTATCCAAAAGAGTAGGCGATTTGTAAAATGATATAATCATTCAAAAAAAATCAAATGGAACTAGTAGGTGGGTGACGAATAATTGTGTTGAGAGCGCAAAACTAATAAAATGCCAAGATCGCATACAGATTTTAGTAGACACTTCATCACTTTATATTCATTTTTGTAAAAAAAAAAGAGTGGAATAAACAAATCACTGGGAAACACACAACATTCATGGCACCTCGCTGACTCACTTTCTTAGATTTTGTTCTTATTTCTCGGTCTATTCAGACTTCAATGGGAAATTCCCCTATATGAACACATCTTAAAAATTGGAAATTAATAGGTACATACTTACATACATTTGGAATTTCTTGATGCATATAACCTGTTATTTACCAAAATTAAAAAAAAATATATGAACACAATTGGTACTTACCATTGTTTAATTTAACTTATTTGAAACCATTGCGTTAATGTCGATGAGTGTCGAATTTAAAATCAACAACTTCCGTAATTTTTAATGACATTTTCGATTTGCAATCCGGAAAACGGTTAAGATGAATTTGCAAACACTTGATTTCACTTTATATATAATGTGCCCTAATAGATAAGTCCGAAGGAGAGGTCTCTAGGCGGTCAGAGAATAAACTATTTTTTTTGCATAGATATCTGAGACGAAAATTATTTGGATGCATTTCTCAGTGAGATGTTTCCATGTTAAAAATTCTAAATGCTTATCATCAATGGGGTAAAAAAGTAAAAATTGGCACGGCGACGTTTGCCTTTGCTCTACAGAAATATTTACTATTTTATAGCTAAAATCTACCCTGCGTCAGCTTTGTTTTCGCAACGGATTACAACAATACAAAGCTAACCAGATTGCTCTGGATACAAGTCAGACCAAACCGTGCTTAAATGTGGATGCATGCACTTCAAAAACTCATATTTTAATAATTGACAAGTCATTGGCTTGTAGTTCATCTTATTGATTTTTTTTTTTACTAAAAACAATGCAAAATGCTTAAAATCATTTGTAAGGTCGTCAGAGGATTGCAGTTATCGTTATTTTTGGGAGCTAAACAAAATTGTATTTACCCTCTAGAAATCACCTTAAACCTATAAAGTCCCAATTTTGAAGAAAATCGCTTCAGTGGTTTAGGCTGTAGGTCGAGGTACATGCCGATAGATGTTGATGGAATAATAATAATTTTTCAATTTTGAGAACACGGAGAAAATTACGTGACATTTTTATGTTCACGATTTCAAGTCAACTATTCAGTGTAACGAAAAATCTTTATAATTTGCACACACTGGGAAATATAGTGGAGAATGGGCGACAATTAAGCCAACGTACAAGTAGGAGAGTATGGGCACCTCTCATCTTTTGCCCGAATTTAAGCAATTAGGCCTATAGAATATGAATGTGATTCCAACGGATTACACGTTGCATGTAATTCGTTCCTTGTAATACATTAATTACCACACATTTTTACTTGTGATTTATAGGTACTATGGTAGGGAAGGCGAAAAAAGTCGGGCTTGCAAAAATGTCCCTCTATCTGTCTACCTACAGTCTAAACGGATGGGTCGATTTTGTTTAAACTTGATACCTAGAGTTTTTTGGACATTCCCCCCGAAACGTTTTTCATTTTTTTAGGACCAAATATAACAGTACCTGTCATACAAAATTTTTTGGCCAAAAAGAAAAATCTTATTTTTTTCTCAAAATCGATTCAAAAGATTTAAAACAAAAAATCGATAAATTTAAAAAGTTATAACCTGCCGTTTAGTTAAAAAAAATTAATGGCACCTCCCAAAGAACCATTATTTTATTTTCGTTTTTTCTCGAAAATGGTTCAATTGATGTTGATCAATTTTTTTTTATAAAGAATTAATAATTCATTTTAAATAATATTGTGTACCAAAATTTTCAAAAAATGTTTTCTGGATTTTTAAAAAAAGTTTAAATTTTTTTTTGAAAACTCGATATTTCAAAAACGACTTCTTCGCTTTTTATTAAACTTGCCAAAAACATTTTTTTAACATTATCTAAAAGATTTTGTATAAAAATTGTTTAAAAAGCGTTAAGGGAAATCTTTTATTTTGCTTAAAAACCACCCCTATTAAATTAGTAAGGTTTAGGCATTTAAAAGTGTTAAATTTTACACTATTAAATACAATTGCAAATCAAAACTTTCAAAAAAGTTATTTTTAGATTTTTAAAAAATATTTCAAAATTATTTTTTGAAAATTCGATATGTCGAAAACGGTTGGAAGATTTTTTTTTTTGTTAAATTCCACTTTAAACTAAACATTAATAAATACTTAAAATTGGCATACCAATTTTTTTTTAAGTTTTGGCAAATGGATAAAATATATGCTCCCATAACTAATTTATTTCAGACTTTAGAACCACAGTATGGTCGCACTTGAGAGCAAGTTCGTGCAACGCAGTCGTGCATATTTGTATTCCTTTTGAATATATAATCGGTCGTTATAGGAGGTATTTTATAATGCAATATAATCATGGAAAATTAACTCAATGAATAAACATAAATAATTTTGCTTCTCAATTTATGTTAAATAAGTCACACTTAATGTCATTTACCTGTCCTTGTAGTTTAACATAATATCTAGAAATGCACAACCTCTGCATTGCACCGAATATAAATAGACAAATGAAAAAAAAACTGACTCAAAACGAATGGAATAGGCAATCGATAAGTACAGCAGAATATAACAATTTCCAAAGCACAAAACAACAAATAATGCATGTTTAACACATGCACATTAACATATTCCTATATTTGAGAGTGAATACGCCATTCTGAAAATAATTTTTATTTGCATATTTTTTTAATCAATTAACTACGCCTGAATCCAGCAATCAATAAAAAAATATATACTCGATTGCAAAGGATATTTGTTTGCTTAGGCAAATATTTAATGCACACACAAATTTGAATTATTCAAAAAGGCATTTTATCATATTCTTATTTCTTGAATAATTGAAAATCCCCATTCAGAGGTTAACGCTACTTAAAATGTAGTAGTAGTATCGAAAGGTCATTAAAAACGTTCTTTTGTCACGGAAAGTCGCAAAAAGCACATTGACCCTCATAGTTGAACACCCATTATCAAATTTAACAGGTAGCTAATCACTTCCAAAGACTTGACCCTTTTGATACCAGTCGTTAACCCACAGGTATTCTCATTTAGTAATGTACTTACAATGAAAAGAGGACAGCGGTTCGAATTTCCTCCAACGACAACAAACTGTTGATTAGATAGTCATGGCTCTTTTGTCTGCACGCACCCTCCTGACACATGTACATACATACATTCATCATCGTCAAAACAAACACTTGTTTGTTGTTTCCAACTCATTGCTTTTAAATTAGGCCCTGCAGTAATAATTGAACTTAAGCAAACCTGTGAATGTCTTTTTCTTTAAATTATTTACCCTTTTACCGCTCTGATATTATCTTGTTCAAAACCGCAAAACAAAATTGGAAAAATTTACGTTAATATAACATTTATTATTTTATTTTATTTGTTTGTTGATTTTCTAATAATAATAGAAGTTTTTTTTTGTCTTTTTGTTTAATGGCTTTACTCATTCTTTTTTTTTTATATTTTTAAAGCGAAATGATAAAAGATTGAAAACAATTGGCAGGCGTAGTGGGTTTTTTTGTTGTTTTTATTCATAGTTTCTCATGGATTTTATTTTACTTCTTTCGTTTAATTCCAAATCGTCTAATTATCGTTGTAATTTGTCGTAGCATGTTTGGATTGATGATTTTAATCGACATTGCATGCGTAACACCACTTAATAATTCTATGAAAATAAAAAAAAAAAAAAAATTACAAAACAATTATAGAACTTATGACTACCCAAAGGAAAATAGGTCATTTTGTGGGTGAATAATATTAATAATGAAAGAAAAAGTAAAACAACAAACAAAATATAACAAAACTATATCTTGTGTGGTGCTTGGATGTAAAAGTTGTTACTTTATCATTTTATATTGATTTTTGTGTTTAATAAATATTATTTTTTTTTTAAATATATATGTATATAAATATTTTTTGCTGTATATTTTCGCTTTTTATGAATTCCAAATTTCTCATAAAATTCATAAAAAAAAAACTAAACTTAGTGATTAAGTAAAATTGTTTATTTTGTTTTCAGTTTTATTTTGTTATTTATGTATATCGCAGTTTGTTTCCTCTGCAAAAGGAATTTATTTAGAATTGTTTGTAACAAAAATAAATTTGAAATTTAACTTAAATAATACATAATGTACGTTTTATCATTTTTAAATAAAAGATTAAAAGAAAAAAAAAAAACAAAAGTTAAAGTAATATTTGTATCTTTCAGATTCACACGCCAATCATAAGATTTTGTTTTTTTGTATTATTTCTCACCCCTATCACACAATTCGTCGGGTTTTTTTTTAAGAAAAAGTTTCAAACAGGGGAGGCACGCCCTTATTTCAAATACAATTTTTGCCATCAACGTAAGATTTATAAGGTATTACATTTTTCAGAATTTTGTTTTATTTAGAGATTTTGAAATTATTTATTAACAATGTTGTATGTGTTGTTACCGTCTACATTTTAAATTCTCTCGAAATTAAATTAAAATCGATCAAAAACTAGGTTAATTTGAAAGACCGCAAAAAATGGTAACAAAAAGATAAAATAAAAATCGAAGTATCGTGTTCTAAAGCTTGAAATCGTAAGGCTCAAACAATATGGTCGCACGAAACCTGCCTATGTTCAGTGATTCATGCACGTAATACAAAAGTACTCAAAGATTTATGTACTTACGAAAAATGTACAAAAAGGAGAGATGCTATTATTTTGACGCAGGATCAAAAGTCCACAATGAAGTGCGTCATAATTCTTTTATATTGAAAGGATGTGGATGATAAGTTTACAATTCTTTGTAAGAACTTCATACTGCTTAGAAAAAAAGGAATAGTACAGAGCACAGCAGTTTCATCAACTGAATTGTGGACTTATAACCCACTCAATCTGTGGAGTTAAGGCCCTGCTCTAAAATAATAGCATCTGCCCTTTTCATGCATGTTTCGTTGAGAACATTTAGCTTTGTGTATATTTGGCTTTCGTAAATGTGTTAGGTTCCCCTTCAATTCAATTTCATCGAGATCAGTCTCCATCAAAATTGAAATATGTGTACTGATTTGTATTTTAAGGAATTTTTAATTATAATTGTAATTAGAGGTTCCTAAGTTGAAGATTTTTATTTTGTAATTTTGCTCTCCCGATACCTACTGGTGCTTACAGTCTCAACAATTTGATCTTAGTAAAATAAATATTTTCTCAAATTGTGCCATTATTTTTGGATTTTGGTCTTAAAAGATACTACAAGATTTTAAGGAGTTTAGATTTTTGAAATTTGGTTGTATATTTCATGAATGTTATTTCTGGTATACCTATGTATGTATGTATGTTTGTACACACGTTTTCAAATTATGTATGTACATACTTTCAGAATATGGATTTTTCAAGATTTTATTTCTGGTATAATACCTAGGTACTTAAGTTACGACATAAAATTTTTCAAGAAATACCGAGATTGATTTTTTCATTCAGTTTGATGTGATTAATTAATTGAAACTGATTTATTGATGATTTTTGAATACATATTTTGAATTCTTTAGGATTTTTTGATAACAACGAATCATTGTGGTAAGAGTGATAATTGTTTTTTTTTTTTATTATTATTTAATTGCCTATTCTATTAATGTAATTTAGTTATGAAAAATTAGATTAATCTTAGTAAATATTTATATTAAAATGTTCCTCTCCACATAAGAATGGCAATTTGAATTTAGTTTATTCATCAATGAAAAAGACATAATTAATTTAGTAAATGTTTTCTTTTGTTTGTTTTCTGTGTTTACATGGAAATGTGTTCAATCCCTTCATTTGCTTGCACATTCCTCTTTTAATTGAGTGTGCTTTGCATTTTATAGAATGAAATAAAGCTTATTCATCCCACCCCAATCAAACAGACTTCACATATTTGCTTAAAATCTTATAAATTTAAAATTATACAATATATAGTACTGTTACTTAGGTTTAATAATTATTAATAATAATAAGACGCTAAATGAATAGCGCACGCGATTACAATTATTTGCTATTTTGTGTGTGTGATATATAATTTTGTTTTTATTTATTAATGATTATTTTTTTTTATCCGTTTTATCCGCTACATTTATATTTTTAGTTTTTTTTTAAATCTTTTTTTAGTTGACTTGTGGGTAGTTTTAATAATTTTTTTTATATAAATGACTCATCACTCTTTCTCTCTGTCTACCGCAATCTCGTAACATCACAAATTATTGAACATTTCAGTTTGCTATCGACGAGAGATTCTGTGCAACACCATTCACAGTCTTTGATTTAAGGACATCGTTTTCGTAGCTTAATACGGTTTCTCTGCCATTTTCGAACACCCTCTTGGTCATCATCTTCTTACCGTTAACAAAAGTTGTCGATGTTGAGGTTCTCTTTATGGCACCGCTCGGTGTGACGCTGCCGCCTATGGCCCCGTTCATTGAGGAGAAGGAGGTGAAACTATTCGATGGCATCAGGAAGTCCATCATCGTATAGCCAACCATAGGACTCATGAACGAGGCCATCATGTTATTTTGGGCCGGGTGCGAGTGACGATGACCAGGCCCGCCTGCTGAACGATGATGGTGTCCCCCGTTGCTACCGTGTCGCCGACTTGGATGATGTGTGCTGTGTACCTCGCGGAACAAATCCGCAAAAGGCGAATTCACCCCGAAGAACTCACGGAAGACTTCGTCCGGAGGTCGGAATACAAATGGGAACCCGCCCATGATGTCGTACTCGTCGAAGTCGTGCATACCGCCACCATTACCGCCGTGGTATCTGCGTGAAGTTCTGCTTCTTTGACCGTCGCCAATGAGCCCTTCTTTGCCATATTGATCGTAGATGCGGCGCTTTTTCTCATCGGAAAGCACTTCGTAAGCCTCAGAGATTTCCTTAAAGCGAATGTTTGCCTCTTCTAGGTTGTCTGGATTCTTGTCGGGGTGCCACTTGAGTGCTAGTTTTCTGTAGGCCTTTTTGATTTCAGCATCATTGGATGTGCGTACAACTTCAAGTATTTTATAGTAGTCAACCATTTTTCTGGTTTATTTATCGTTGGGTTGCCTTCTCTGTGTGATTTTTGTGGCTTCTGTAATTACATGATTAAGTTGTGAATGATGGATAGACGAGAAATAGAGGGGAGGGAAAAAATAAAATAGAAAAATCTCGTACGTACACCAAGAATATCGAGCTGACAGCAGACTTTTAATACTTTTTCTCGTACACGACGACCTTGCACCGCTCTTTGGTTTCAAGATTCGCAAACTTCCGTGAGAAATAAATTTGAATAATTTCGGTTCAGTTTTGGAACCACGAGATACTGTTCTTTTTTTTTACAAGAAAATAAAAGAATTGTTTGGTTGGAGGAAAATGTAATGGAAAATAATAATTTTAATTGTAACACTCACTCTTCTCACAGCAGCATACACGGAATTTCACTTGATTTTATTTTTGATTATTATTCGATTCGTTTAGAGATCTTTTTCTTTCTTTCACGCACGCAAATGTCAGTCAGACTAACGACTAACGACAGACTATCGTTTTTCTGTTTCTTCGCGTTTGTTTGCGGGTGACGAAGACCTAGAGACAACAAGATTATTTTTGACAAGTTGTTGTATGTTTTTTCTCATATGAAAAATGGGATGATGCACGATATATTTCTCTTTATATAGCGTTACTATTCTCGCAGGTGCAATACAAAAACTTGGGTTGGTTTTTTGTTTGAATTTTGTTTTGCTAGAATTTTTTACAACACTTTTTGTAGGTGAAAAATCTATTCAGAAACTTTTTATTCAATGATAACTCAAATTTTGTATTTTATTGGAAAATACTTTTATTAGGGAACACTTTTGTTTTGAACTAGAAGGGTTAATTTTTAAGAAAAGAAAAATAATTCCATCGAGGACAAAGTGGTTCCGTTAATCCGCTGATATGAGAAATTGACAAAAGTGCTGGTGTTGGTGTGGTCTGTGGTGGTTTCGATATACGAAACGATGGATGTGGATTGTGGACTGAATGGAAGGTAAGCAGATAGCCCTGTTTGTCTAAAAAATTATTAACACAAACCGCGGAGTACTCTGTGGGCATGCTACAAAAAACGTGAGAATAGCCGTGTTTTTTTGCAAGCCCTGAGGAAATCGATCGAAAAAACGACGTCCTGTGCTGGAATTTACATGTTAAGTGCAACATCAACTAATCCCATTCGGGCTTAGCTAAGCGCGGAGAATTCTCGGGGCTTAACTTAAGCACGGAGAAAAACTGTGTTTACCGGCGTGAATTGCATACGTGTTATCGATAGTTTTTATGGAAACTCCATTTTGTTTCTGTAATGGCGTCGCTAATCGCCGATGTCGTTTTTTCAACCAAATCTCCCCGGGCTTGCAAAATCAAAACACGGCTAATGATAGGATAACAACATGCTCAATATCATACCATAAATTCTATATAAATTGGGTTTTGCCTATCGTATGCTTTTCGGTGAAAAAACTTAATGCTTGACACAACCGTTAAAATGCAATCATTTCTTTTCTTTTCAACTTTTAATTGTTATATGCTATAGTTAAAACAAAAAGCTTTTCTTTCACAAAAGCCGTGTTTTATTATCTATGGATCTGGACTAGGCGATCATTTCTTAATAGTACGTTTTCATTAGAGTCGAAATGAGGTAATTTCGCAAATTACGGAAAAAGTGTTTTCATCTCAAATTTAGTAATTTCGTTTGACAGATCATTGCATTTTGGCTTTTATCGCTTGTTTTTGTTGTTTTCAATAAATTCCACATTGAATAAATTCCAATTGGTTGTGTTTATAAAGTATTCACGTAATTTGCTACCGAATTTCGTGCAAATTTGGTTGAAATTACCACATTTTGAAATATGAATTTGTATGTGAAATGGCGCAATTTTGAATTGAATTTGGAAATTTTCAACGAAATTACCTCATTTTCTTTAATGAAAAGTTATTACAAGATTCAATTTATATTGAAAACTTTATTTTTATTGAATAAAACATCGAATAATAAAAAGCACTGAAAAGATCTTTGGCTGTTGTATGTTTGTATTTGTTTGTTTACTCTTTGAGTAGGATTTGACAAACTGTAAAAACAAGAATAGGCGAAAAGACAGATAATTTCCCGAAAAGCCCAATTCTCTGTGCTAAGCTAAGCCTGAATTTGTTGCATGTAAATTCCTTAGCCACGACATCCTTTTTTCTTACCAATTTCCTCCGGGCTTGCATCTCTAGACTGCCGACTACCACCCGAACGCGGCCTTTTTCAATCAATTTGAAGTATTTGTCATTACTGTACTACGTTCCACAAATAATTATTTTACCGGCTTACTGTACCGTGTATAAACAAAGCAATCCAAAATAAAACAAAATAAGAATTTGTTGCTATTAAAATGTTTAGTAAATCGGCATTCGATTGCTGGTCAGAAGAAGCAAATAATCGCTCTATAATAACACTATGCAAAAAGCTTGATTCCTGTCTGGGAGGTGGTATTCCCCCAAAAGTGATTACCGAATTTTGTGGTGCACCTGGAACAGGGAAAACGCAAATGTGGTAAAATAAAACTTGATTTTTTTCTTCGAAAATTTTAAAGGATTATTATTTTGTTTCTTGTTTAAGTTTGCAATTATGTGTTAATGTACAATTTCCTCAAGAAGTCGGCGGGATTGGTGGTCTAGCCTTGGTTATTGATACAAATCAGGGATTCAGTCCACACAGACTCCAAGGTGAGCAATTTATTTTTTAATTTTGTTAAATTGGCTTCGAAACTGTGTAAATTATACGCCCGGGTAGCTCAGTCGGTAGAGCGTTGGACTTTTAATCCAACGGTCCAGGGTTCAAGTCCCTGCTCGGGCGGTTCTACTTTTTATAAAATATATTTTTCATTTGTAGACATTGCACACCACTGCGCTGAAAGGTACAAGCAAACTTACAAGAAATTCCATAAACAACAAGACGTCCCTGGAGAATTTAACACCACTAGCATATTAAACAACGTGTCCTATATATACTGCAAGGATTACATTGAATTATTGACCACGTTGGAGACCGTAAAATGCATTTTGGAATCCAAAAAGAATGTAAAAAACTTTATTTTATTTTTTAGATCATAAATAAAACAATTATAATAAACTTACAGGTAAGACTTCTCGTCATCGATTCATTTTCGTTTTTGTTTAGAAGTTTTGAGGATAACACCAACAGGACAAGAATAATTTATGAGGTTCTAACGGATCTTCAACAGATGGCTGATCAGTATGAGTTATCGGTAAGAACCTTAGAGATTTTTGAATTTTTCGTTACCTAGTCACAAGCGGTTAAATAAATTCACGCAATGAGATAAATTTCGTATTTGCGTGTATTTATGCTTCACTTTGCATGAATAAATAAACGTATGCTTTGCATAAATGGACCTATAAGGTAATCAGTGTATCCTTATTACGATTTATATAAATTACTCAAAATGCTGAAAACTACTAATCAAAAGATAATTATAAGAAAAAAATGTTCGCCTTTACTATTTTTATTTAAAATGAAACTCAACAAAAATTTGAAATTAATTGCATAAGATGATCACATCGTTCGCGCAGCAAAATCATCGCACAAACTTATCTAGCCCTGCGTATTAATTTTCCATAAAAATTTGCACTTTTGTTTACGAGACATATACGAGATTGCATGAATACCCATATTAAAATTTATAAATAACTCCACCGATTTTGATCAAAACTTAACGAATTATTATGTGGATTATATTTCATAAATTGCGATATTATATTCCTGTTTCCCCGTTGCTGGAACGATTAAGTTCACAGTTTCTCCTCAAATAAAAGAATGATAAACCAATGCCTTAAATCTTTAATTCTAAACCACCGTAGGGTCTTGAAGCATAAGCCCAAATATAGTACAAATAATAATAATTCATTTATCATCAAGACCAGGTGGGGGAAATTAACATCACAGTACACAAATGACAATTTTTTTTTTAAATCCATCATATATTCCATTTGTTTGGTACCAAAGATATTTTACCAATTTTTTTCAGGTTTTATTAAATACATACTTTCAAAAAAAAATCAAAAAAACGCTCTTACATATTGTTTACGTTTAGCAGACAGAAGGGACTACATATGTAGTCAAGTGCATTCATTGAACGCAAATTTTACAGAGGAATCTAGATTTTTTTTGAGATCTCATTCATGCCAAAATTGAAACTTTAGTTCCAGCCTTTACCTTCAGTTGATAGTGAAGATAGTATTTAGAATAATATTTTTATCTGAAAAACACCTCACACAAATCAATTACGAATTGTAAATTATAATTTTTCAATACTTCTTACTAATGATGCATTTTTTCAATAAATCTTTTCTTTAATTTTAATAAAGAACTCCTCCACCCAAAACAATAAAACAAACGTTGAAAAAAGAAGTCCTGAACAATGAAGTTCAGCTTGCTGTTTAATGACAAAATATAATCAGCTGATATTTTGACATAAATGCACTTTACTTAAAATGAAGGGATATATTTCTTTACTAGTTTTCCAGTCACTTACCAATAAAAGTTGCCTTAATTGGAAGGCAATTTGGCGACAGCTGGCCAATCAAAGACGAGAAACTTGCCTTGCCTTCAAGTCCCTACGTCTTCTGAACCTACCCATTTATTAGTGGTTAAAAATATTTTTCGCTTCTTTCCCATTTAATATCGAAGTAAATTGTTGTACTTTTATTTTAGGTTTATTCTAAAATGGGGCTCATGAATTCATTATTATTTTAACAAAATATTGTTTAAACAAAATTACTTGAAAAAATTTTAATTTTTGATTGAGTCATCACAGTAGCCGCAGTGTTCCCCCGTTTAAAAAACGATTCTAATTTAAAAAAGGAAGAGTAGAATGCATTACCTACCAACCTACCAATGAAGCCGTTTGAAAGTTAAATTTTTTGTTATTATAATTTGCTGTTCCAACTTAAAGTATAGCCGGAAAGCTGTTTGCATAATGAGAAGCATAATGCGTACTTGTACACTGTCTACTTTTTTTGTTGCCTTTTTTTTTGGAAGGCATACTTCGAGTACCCAGAGTTTTTTTCAAGGCACGCAGAGCTCGATTATAATATTGCGATTTATATATATCGATATCAATATTACCTGATTCGAAACTCGTTCGAGTAATATTGTCAGGTAACATTGACGGTGCATCCTCAAAAATAACGGTGCCTGTCACACAACCGTTATCAAAGGGACGAGACATGAAAATTTAAAACAGTTATAACAGTTTTTCGCCATTAAAAGTGAGCGTGCTTTAACGCGCTTTGCGCGACTTGAAACAAACTCTGGGTGCCTGAAGTATGCCGCATAAACAGTACTTTTATAAACAGTACTGTTATAATTGGCATATCTAAAGTCACTTCCTTAAAAAAAAGGCGTAAGTTAACGGGCCCTGTGGGGCCGCATAGACAGTACTTTTATCATAAAATGTTATAATTGGCATGTGTAGAGTTCCTGGAAGTGATCTCTGAGGCCTAATATAATATCTCTTTTGGTTGATTGCAATAAACTTAAATGTCGTAAAATAGAAAATAAAATAAGTTTATATCTTGGATATACATTATGTACATTAATGGGAAGTTTGTTTGTTTGTTTACTTTTATTTAGCAACCAGTGCCATTAAGGATAATTTTACAATAATACGTACATTTATATTTTAAGTTTCTACATTTTGTTCAGTTTCAATTTAATGATTAATGTTTAGTCTTATATAATCCAAAATTTTTCTTTTGAATACAAAAAAAGACTCTGTATTTTTAATATTTTCAGGAAGGCTATTATATGTTTGAAATCCCATATACTGTATGGTTCGCTGTCCTCTTGTTGTTCGCACTCTTTGAATTCTTAGATCTTGATTATTTCTTAAGTTATGGACAGAAAGTACATATATAAGACATATTGGACAGTTTAACGACTCAGCCATGAATGATATTGGTGTGCATCTGTCACATTTGAGAATAATTCTCATTGATTAGTTTTGAAGCACTTGTAATCTATTTTTTTGATATTGATAACCAAAGAATAGTATACTGCCACAATATTCGAAATGTGGTTTCAGGATGACATTATAAACTTTAACTGCACAATTCATGGTTATATTTTATCTAATTTTCCGAAGTACACCTATTTTCTGTGAAACTTTTTTGCATATGTTGTCTGTATGATCTTTAAAAGTTAATTT
This sequence comes from Leucozona laternaria, assembly GCA_932273885.2. Classification (NCBI taxonomy): domain Eukaryota; kingdom Metazoa; phylum Arthropoda; class Insecta; order Diptera; family Syrphidae; genus Leucozona; species Leucozona laternaria. The sequence goes on from OW026366.1 coordinate 37,051,760, forward strand.
ATTGTCTATTATAACATCGAGATATTTCACTTTTTTAACTATTTCTTATTGCACATTATCCACTGAAATTACAGCTTCACTTTGAGGTAACCAATTATTAAGAACCATTACTTTAGATTTTTTCGGTATTCAGAATTAACATGTTAATCTTAAGCCATATAGGAACTTAGGTCTTCATTTATAAGCCGGCTACAGGTTTCCAGATCAGGTCCCGATATATATATATTAAACCGTCATCAGCAAAAAGTTTGATTTTAAAAATTCTTATAACTTTCACTGTATCGTTCATATGTATATATTTGAAAGAGAGGTACGCTGAGTATTGCTCCTTTTGGAAGAACGATAACTATAGAGATTGATTGCGACACATTTTCATTTACTCGTACATTGAGAACGATTTGTTAAAAAAGACTTAAACCAGTTTAGCTCCGAAGATCTTATACCATACCTGCTTAGTTTGTCAAATAGTATGTTATGATTCACCATTTCGAAAGCTCTTTTTAGATCAATAAAGACCGCCACTATAATTTTATTTTGTTCGATTTCATGCTTCCAGTCACTTATTACAAAATTAACACATGTTTCACACGAATGATTTGCTCTGAATCCAGATTGATAAGTTGTAATAATGTTTTGACTTTCAATATGTTCTAATATTTGTATATGAACTACTTTTTTTTAGTATTTTTTCATAAATTGGTAACATGTTGATGGGACGATACTCATTACAGCAAATAGCATTATACACTTTTTTTATAAAGCCAATCAATGATTTTTTCCAAGAGTCAGGAAATATACCAGTAATTAGAGATACATTTATTACACGTAATAAAACAGGGCCAATTATATCTATAGTTTCTTTTAAAATTAAAATCACATTTCTTATTAATATTGTTTATTGCACACTGTAAATCATCGCAGTTTATTGCACGAAACTTAAGATCTATATTGCACTCATTGACTAGGTTTGTATATTCTAAGTTTATCACGGATTGGTTTAATTCTAAAATACTTTGTACGAAATAATTATTAAATTTTGCACATAATATTGCATTATTGTTAATTTTATCACCGTTATCAAGTATTACATCCTTTCTCTTGTTGAGCATATATTTTTTTGACTGCCTCCACATATCTTTTTGATTATTTGCTGATTCGATTTTTGTTTTCATATAAAAATGGATTTTGTGTACCTTATTTTGCTCTTGTAGATGTTTCTATATTTACGATAATTTTCCCAGTCGGTGAGGTTATTAGTTATTACAGCTTTTTTATATAAGTTTATTTTTAAATATTTGGTCTGTTGAAGTTCGAAATTAAACCATTCTGCGTTTGTAAAAGGTATTGTATTTCTTTGGTGAACACTAAAGAATCTATCTCATGCTTTGGTTCGGTTGCAAATTTTTCACTAAATGCACTGAGACTATAAGGCTGACCAGAATCAAAACTTTGGAAAAGTGGATTATATCTCAATTTGATCCTAAACAAATTTTCATTATAATTACAAAATTTAATAATGTTTTTATCGATTATTGGTTGATTCACTTGGTTAATTATTGTTTCAATTGTCTCATGATCGCTAATTTTCATGTTACGATCGACTTTAGAAGTGTCTAATTGAAAACTATTTGATATCACGTAGTCAATCAGCTTTCTCGAGGTTGGTGTTATCCTAATTGCCTCAGATACTAACATGGAAAGGTTGTTATCATTAATTATTTCATCGATCCGTCGTCGATATGTGTCATTAGTTTTAGTAGGTCTTGAAGGTAATCTATTATTCTTTCTAATTCCATACAGAATTCACTTTTTGGTAGTATATGCGATCTATATATTGCACAGAGGTCTATCACATGACTATTATTATATTGCACTTTAATTGTAAGACACCATAGTTTCAAGCTAATAACAACTTTCTTAACAATGGAACATTAAAATGTCTTTTGGACAAAGAACAATACACCTCCTGTGTGGATAGATTCGCTTTCACAATTAAGTAAGTAGTAACCTTCTAATTCAAGCGCATTTAAATCATGATTTTTTGTAATGTGTGTTTCTGATAGGACAAGTATTTCAATGTTTTTATTTTCAACTAAGCACTGAATTTCTTTGAAGTTATTAGAGAGTCCTTGCACATTTAGATAGACGCACTTAAAACACGATAACTGCTTGTATTCAACGCGCTCTTTAGCTATTTTAACGTTTCTTAAGTAAGAGGGACATTTTAAACTGTTAGCGCAATGTGCCACGTTTAATTCGATGCCAAGGTTTTGTTTTGCATTGCAACAGCTTACACATTTTTGTTCTAAACTATTACATTCCTTGATATCGTGATTTCCAGCACATTTAACACACTTTACTTCTTTTGTACAATTTTTTGCAGAATGATTAAAACCAAGCTACGCACGACATTAACATGTTTATAAACAGGACATCTGTCCCAACCAACATTTAATTTTCCATACTCAATAATTGCAGCATTGGCAACACTGTCAATTTCTATAATTGCACTCTTAATTCTTATTCTTTGGTGACATATAAACATGTAAACACTTTATTTCAGATTCACTCAATTGATTTTGTAACTTAACAGATCCTACTATTTCCGTTTCATCTAACTTCTCTTTCATTCCCACTATAACAAACGCGGTCTCCAACGAGTGGGAATCTTTACATCATATTCGCTATTCATTTTGGTTTTGACTTCTGTTTCTAGTTTTACTACTGATTGCTTGTCACACTTTATCACTATTGCTCCATTCTGGACATTTTTAATATTATCTATTTTAAGAGACTTATTATTTGGGTTTATGTTAATTTTTAAATCTTCTTGTGTTTTTTTATTGTTCTGGTTGACTTTAGGCTTACCGCCATATTATTCACTACATACATCCGGATTAAAACTTAAATCCAGATGTATTTACATTGAATTTGTATGCTTTACATCTGGATTTAAATTTTTAATACGGATGAACCGAGTGAATAATATGGCCGTTAATGATGATGGTCTCGGATTTTTCTTTAACCATATCCGCGTATAACATTGGGTTTTTTTTTTGCACAGAAGTTGATGCTTCACACACTGGCATGGGTAAAGGCTTTCGACTCATTTCTGTTACCGACTTCAATGTATTAGTTACATCCGTTAATTCGTTGATCTTATCGGCAATAATCTTTATTAATGATGGTAATCTTCACACAAAAAATGTAAACGCGGATTGTTTGATATGTACGTTAAATTTAATTGACCTAAATCCGCACATTTTAGGTGGAATTTTTTTCCGCTCATTCCACTACAAGCGAGAAGAATTACTTCGCGAGATTTTTTTCTTGTACATTTTGGATCACTACACTGCGTTTACATAACTACACTCAATATTAAAATGCCGTCCTTTCGCACTTTATTTAATTTGAATGTTTAATAACACGTAAATTCACGAGAATATTGGAAATTCGACGTTCGGCGATGTATTTCCACACACCGCGATGTATTTTCCAATTTTTTAACGCGTAATTTTACGTATTTATTACTAACTTTCACGAGCAAAAAATGTATGAACGTTTAACAGTATTCTATTTCACTCAATCAGGAAGTGGTTATAAATTGAGTAAATCTTTTTATTTAAATTTATATTTATGTTAAAAATGTCTTATCCCGCCACAACCCTCCTCATAAAATCTCTTCAAATACCTATTTCACTATAAGTGAAAAATCAAAGTTTGCCTATACTCGGTGCCGAAAATGCCTGTAGGCAAAACAGGCAATTAAATATATAATTTAAAAAAATGAATCGAACACCTTTTTGTCACATAAACTTATTTATTTATTAACCAATAGAACAATTGTTTCAACGCTCAATGCGCTCAATCAGATGTTAGAATTCGACTAACTACAATAAAACGAACAAGGTTAAAGAAAAACGTTAAATTAAATTCTTTTGTTATATTGGGTGATATTAAATGCTTTTACTAGAGAACTTCTAACTTTAAACTATTTATGATATGCATTCAAATTCAGTAAAAGCTAAAAATTAAGTTGTTACTTGAGACACCAAAGTACTTACTTTTTTCGGATGAATTGGAACACTGAATTGGATCTGAAGAAATTTAATATGGATGAATGCAACCAAACTATCGAAAGAATTGTCACCCAAAACAAAAGATGAAGAAAAAGAAATGGCTTCAGTTCCTTACCAGCAAGCTATTGGAAGTTTAATGTTTGCAGCACAGTGCACTCGACCAGATATTTGCTTTGTAGTTAACAAATAAAGCAAATTCAATAACTGCCCCGGCAAGAACATTGGGCTGCTGTAAAAAGAATATTCAGATATCTCAAACAGCAAAATTGAAGTTCTCTAAAAATGGTAAATAATATTGTAATATATAAATAATAATATGATAAAAAGATTTATTCAGACTCTGATTGGGCAAATGATTGTGATGAAAGAAGATCAGTCACAGGATACGTATGTGTCTTACAAGGGGGCGCTGTATCTTTGACATCAAAACATCAGCCAACTATTGCTCTATCTTCAACAGAAGCCCAATAGATGGCACTTTCGGCGTCAACTCAAGAGCTAATGCGGATTCGTGGTCTTGAAATTGAATTGAACTAAGATTTTAATAATTCTGCCATGAATATATATTGCGACAACAAAAGTGCAATTCAGTTGGCATCAACTAGCAAGTATTTATCAAGATCGAAACATATTGATGTTCGACACCATTTCATACGTGAAAAAAAAGAACATGAATATTATCAGCTTCGTTGGAATTGGAACTGAATTTATGGTTGCAGATAATTTAACGAAACCAGTTGCATCGGAAAAGCATACATACTGTTCAAATAATATGGGTATAAAGTTAAAGTAAATTTTGTTCGAGTGGGGGTTTTGAAATAACTGATAAGTTTATACTTGTTATCACTTGCGATCAAAATTATCATATGTAAGTATTTAAGTTTTGATATTGTTGTTTAATGAAAATATTTTTCAATAAAATATTATTCTGTCTTTAGTGCTCATACTATTAAGTTCTTATAATTTACTCTGCTAAAAAAAATAGTAAGGATAAATTAACGTAGCGTGCTGTTATTTTAACAATGTTCGCCTGTGTAGTTTATCTTAAAAGTTTTTGTCCAGTTTTGGCAAGGTGCAAGGTCAGTTTTTTTTATAGTAGAGGCAATAAAATATTTTACGAGAATTTATTAAAAAATATGCACGACTTGATCGCACGAACTTGCTCTTGTGGTTAACAACTGTGTGTAACCACACATTGAAGATGCATGATGTATAATAAAGTACCTAGTGCAATATTGTTTAAACTTTTGAGAAGCACCATATTGAAAATTAATAACAAAATCGGTCGAACCAACAAAAAGATATACTTTAATAACCCAAAACTTAGACCATTTTCTCAAAAAACGTGGAATACCTAAATCCGTTATGTGATTTTTTTTACAAAAAAGTTTAATCAAAATCGTTAGAGCCGTTTTCGAGTAAATTTGAACGAACCAAAATATTTGTATGGTTCTAGATGAGTTAAAACTAAAATTCGAATTTCCCCTCTAGGGAATCGCATAAAAATGCTCTATATCACGTTTGAAGCAATTAGGTCCACCCGTTGAGGTTCTAGCTCAAATTACAGTGGACGCACAGACCGACCGACGCGACGCGACGGACGGCATGACGACATCCAATTTTTCGGACTTCTCGATCATCGAAGGATTAGTTTTGATTAAAACCTCGAATTTTTTTTTACACGAAACCAATACTTTCCCTATAGAGCAAGTAAAAATAAGTATTTACTATGAACCTCTGAGGAATCCAAGTAATTACTTGGATGAATTAAGTACGTACTTAAAGTATTTGCCAGCAAGTATGGACTTTGTTTTATGCATATGAAATTAAGTAAATACTATAAATCTAACCTTTTACTAAAAGTTATAGTTTTTACTATACTCTTACTTCTAGTAATTATTTCCGTTTTATGCATATAGCCCATTATCGATGTAACGCTATTTTCTCTCGATGAGTACTTTGGCAGTATCAATTTCTCATCCAAAATTTTTGATTTCTTTGCGATATTTCAAAGAAGAAGAAGAAGGTAATATTATCAGCAACAATTGACAACTGCTAAGTGTACAAGCAACTCCTGCGACCGGTCATCAGCTATAGTTTCCCAGTATGATTCACGATCTCAAAGTCACTCCACTTCGACGGGCAGCGAAGAAAGCATTACAGGAACGATAGAATTCGACAAAGAAGCTAGTCTAGAACACCATCAATCACCGTAATCATCTAATGAGAAGGGTGGCCACCTAGCAACGACATCCCGAGCCGAGGTACATCAGTGTGATGGAAACCCTGGATGTCAATATCTTCACGGACAACGACGAAGGACGAAGCAGCCGTTACCTTCTACGCTGACACTGGGTCAGACTACCTCCGTAGCTAAATGCCAATCCCATCCACCAAACCAAACCCAAACCACCACTGGACAATCGGGACGGAACACCCCGAGAACATCAAAGTCAACGGACTTTTAAGTTTAAGTTGACATGTATAATGTAGATACGTATATTTTATTTCTTTTCAATCTAAGCCAATTTATAAGTATAGGGCCACCTATGTGCCATAAGATTTTATTTTATATACAGGGAGTCCGCCGGGAAGGTGTACTAATTTGTTTTTCCGCCATTTTGGATAACATTTGTCTTGGCAGTTCATATTTGGCAGTCGTGAAGTAGACACGTGGCAAATTTATTATGGAAAAATATTCGATAAACCAACGTGTTTTAATCGTTAAAACATTTTATCAAAATCAATCATCGATTACTAAGACGATGAGAAAGTTACGTGAAATTTTTGGAAGAAACAACAAAACGCACTATTTATCGTGTAGTGAATGATTTCGAAGAAAGAGGGTCTCTAGGTGATAAGCCCAAGCATGGGCCACAACGTACTGCAAGATCGGCTGAAAACATTACTGCTGCTCAAGGAAGTGTTATACTTCTTTGAAAATGAAAACGGCCTAACGGTAACTGTGAATGGGGAGCGATATCGTGATATGTGATTGAACACTTTTTAACGGCACAACTGCATGCTTTGGGCTTGATTAACATGTGGTATCAACAAGACGGTGCCATATCGCATACAGCCAGGATTACAATGGAATTACTGCGATACCTCTTTCCACAACAAGTCATTTCAAGAAATTGTGATGTTGATTGGCCTCCACGATCGCCTGCTTTGACTGCTCCGGACTTCTTTTTGTGGGGATATCTGAAAAGCAAGGTTTATGCAAACAAACCAGAAATGCTTGAGCAACTCAAACTAAATATTGTTGATGAAATTAATGAAATACCGCGTGAAATGTGTGAGAATGTAATGAAAAATGTGCTCAAAAGGGCTCGCATTTCATTTGTGAGACTAACAGAGGCGGACATACCTGATATTGTATTCCATACATAATTGCCGACATTAAATAAAACATTTATCAATATAAGATCCATTCTCTTTCATGAACATTAAATCAAAAATTATAAACAAACAAAGTAGTATACCTTCCCGGCGGACACCCTGTATAAATATGGAACGTGGTGTGGTCGGATGCTTAAAACTTGAAAACGACTGGACCAAGTTGTATACTTTCTACTGCGGGTTTGTTCGTAATTGCAACGCAAAGGATAAGGAAAAAAGAAAAGTCGGAAAATCCTCTACAGGTGGCGCTGTAGGCGCACATTTCATTTTTCAGTTCAATTAAATTACCGTTCAACTGGTGGCGCTGTAGGTGGTAAGGAAATGGCTTTTGGGATATTCTTTTTCAACTTTTGTTATTTGTAGGGTGAAATGGGGTCAAAATAAAATACTTATTGTCCGATTTAAGAAATTCTTTTTTTTTTGGATGGTTTTTTCTAAGGAAATGACTTTAGAGATATTCTTTTTTTAAATTTTAATATTTGTAGGGTGAAATGCGTTAAACATAACAAAAATGTCTGATTTAAGAAATTCTTTTGGTATTTGAAAGGTTGCTTTTATTGGATTGCCTTAGAGATTTTTTTTGTAGAAAATGGGGTAAAAATGAAAAGTGGCATCTGATTTTAAAAATTCTTTTTGTGGTTAAAAGGATATATTTTAAAAAAAATTGCTATTTATAAAGTGAAATGAGGTAAAAATAAAAAAAATTGTTTTTGATTACAAAAAAATCTTTTAGTTATGGGAAAGTAATAAAGGTTGGACTAAGAGGATCATGTTTTTACATATTTATCGATTCATAACGTGAACTAGGTTAAAACCCATAAAGTATCACATATTCGATTACAATATTTATTTATATTTTCTTTTGTAATTTTTATACGAAGCTTAGGTTTGTCTACCCGTCTGAAGCCGGGCGGGCCAGCTAATTGTATATAAATGTTCAATAAAAATTGTTAAGATCATTAAAAATCGTTGATTTCAATTAATATATTTAACCAAACTCCTGCTGTTGTTAATTGCAAATCTTTGTCAATTTATACTTTTTAGGTAAGTGGCATTAGTAAATTTGGATACAATTCAAGTATGTAGTGTGACATACTTGAATTGTATCCAAATTTACTAATGGCATTTAAAATACTATTAACGTTTCCTGTTAGTGTTGCATCAGGCTAAGTTAGTTTCTTGAAACTTAAGCTTATAAAAACCTATCTTCGCTCAACAATGACCCAAGAGAAATTTACCGGTCTTGCAACTATTTCAATTGAAAAACCTATGCTTAATTGCTTAATCGCATTGAAGAAGAAGAAATCGCTACAATATTTGCAAAAATTAAATCGCGCAGAGCAGCATTTTAGTTTGAAAATTTTAGGCGTGTTTTTTTGCAAGTCCATATGGATTTGTCGAAAAAAACGACATCGGGACTTAGGAACTTCTTACTTAGAGTACGTAAGTCCCGATAATAATTTAAGTTGTTGTTGTATTTAAGTGTAAAACTATTAGTCCCGATGTCGTTTTTTTTCGACAAATCCATATGGACTTGCAAAAAAAACACGGCTTTTTTTAACATGTATTTTGTCGAAAGACTTTGAGGCCCAGTTTTTCAGTGCGAGATTAAAGTTAAACCCGAGTTAACTCATCAAATTTGGTGAGTTAACTCAGGATTAACTGAACAGATCCTTTTGATATTTTATTCACCGAGTTTGTTAAGTCGTTTCGCATGCATTCTCCACCGAAAAAACTGCTTTCTCAGTTAACTCTAGGATAATTTACTTCTAGAGTTAGCTAAGTCTGGATTAACTCGCCACTGAAAAACTGGACCTGATTGTTATTCAATAAAACCCTATGTAAATATTAATATTGGCGGCAAAATTTCCAGGTTCGGCACCTACATACATACATACTTATGAATAGAAACTTGACGATTCTACCAAAGGCATTCGTAAAACTCAAAGGAATTATTGTAGACATTTTTCAAGAAAGCTTTTAAGTTTTGTTTCCAACGAAAGTGTCTTACAATCCTACTATAATATTTGATGTGCGCCCACTGACCATAAAGAAATAGTATTAACCCGCACTTAAGGTTATACTAAGAAATAAAATCATTTTCTATTTCTCCTTTTTTTTTAAAGAGAGGGGCGATTTTTTAGGGCTGAAATATTATTAAAAAAAGGCAAGTCTTGTTGTAACCCGTGGCCGTGGCGTAATGTTCAGTGGGTTTGACTCTCATGTCGGGGTCTGGCATCAACTCCCATCCTATTCCCCACCTTAAATTAAAATTGATATTGTTCATAAAAATAAAATCTTAATTCTTAAAATATGCACAATTGGATCACATATACGAGAAAATTTAAAGATTCAAAACTGCAAACAAAATTGACTTTTTGTTTGAGGTGAGTACAAAAATATTGTTTTTGCATGATTGGTTTACTGTTTAATGCAAAAAATATCCATTGCTGTCATAAATGTTATAACATACATATTTATGACAATCAGTTTCACTGCCAAGGGCAATTGAAACAAAAAACAAACATTTGCTATAGTAAAAAAAAAAAAAAACAAATGTGTCTATAAATCTGTCAAAAATGATTTGTTTCCATGCAAAGCAATTGACAGATAATTGTTTTGCATGCGAGAAAATAGCGTGCCAAACATTTTTTTTGCGGGGTCGGGTTATACTTCCGAAAAAAAATTATATTCACCTCACAACATTATTTCCATGCAAATGCTTTTTGCATCCAAAATTAATTGATTTCAAAATGTATCCAAACATTTTTAGCCTTGGCTATCGCACAATATAAGGCAGAGTATGGCATTCTGATTTTTTTCGCAGGGGAAATCAAACAAAAAGTAATTTTTTTCCACTTCTGACTTTTTTTAAAAATTTTCTAATGGGGTTTTCCATTGGTAAAATAAATCAATTTATATTTGATTTGGATCTGTCCAAAGCTAATTTTGACAATCTTGGGCAAAACAAATTGATTTATTTTTGATTTAAAATCAATTTTGCAGACCTAAATTTTTCGGTAGATTTACCCCTCCCTGTACTACCACCAATATAATTTTCAGCTGTCAGTTTGCCAATGTGTTTTTTGAATTGATTAATTTATTTCAGGTGTAAAAATTGTATTCAAAATATGTGAGAAATATTCGCTCATATTAAATGGAACTAGTTTAAAATTAATCGGTAACTTCATCAATCTTATCATTATCTTCTAAAAGTGTATCAAGGGATGAAGTTTTTTTTTGAAATATTAACACAGATAGTCTAAGAGCCGGAAGCAAATTTTGGGAGTGGAGTGATAACCAAAATTCATATAGATGTATGTGTAGGTATACGCAACATTATTCCAAAATCAACCGTCTGGCAGGTTTTTATTTCAGCCGGGAGCGGGGGTGGGCGTTCGAAAATGTTCATTTTTCCGTTTTTGGGGTCGAAGTGATAACCACTTAAATTAATATATGAACAATAGAGGAGGGTGCACTGATGTCAAAAAAGTGTGTCCAAGACGTTTTACTTTCAGCCTTCCCCTTGCCAGACGGCCACCAAAATGCGCGAAAATCAACTTTTTGGGTCGAAGTGATAACCACATGAGTGATACATCAAAAAATCAGAAAAATTCTCCTGATTATGAAAATGTGTGTCCAAGACGTTTTGGTTTCAGCCTTGTGCTTGCCAGACGCATTTTAACATTTTTTTAATGCATTTTTCAACTTAAACTCTTAATAACTTTTTTTCTATGAAGTATAACCAAAAGACTGAGACACCAAAAACTCAGAAAAATTCTCCTGATTATGAAAATGTGTGTCCAAGACGTTTTGGTTTCAGCCTTGTGCTTGCCAGACGCATTTTAACATTTTTTTAATGCATTTTTCAACTTAAACTCTTAATAACTTTTTTCCTATGAAGTATAACCAAAAGACTGAGACACCAAAAACTCTGAAAAATTCTCCTGATTATGAAAATGTGTGTCCAAGACGTTTTGGTTTCAGCCTTGTGCTTGCCAGACGCATTTTAACATTTATTTAATGCATTTTTCAACTTAAACTCTTAATAACTTTTTTTCTATGAAGTATAACCAAAAGACTGAGACACCAAAAACTCAGAACAATTCTCCTGATTATGAAAATGTGTGTCCAAGACGTTTTGGTTTCGGCCTTAAGTTTGCCAGAAGACCCATAAGAAAGAATGTACAAAAACAACTTTTTTCCTCTAAGGCATAACATATGAATTTTATTTTAAAATATTCATTCATTTCAGTTTGACCATGTCATCCTCCATGGACTAGCCGCAGTGAAATGGGGAAAGTTGTATGCCTGTATTTAATATTGCATTTTTCCAAATATGGCATATATAGTTGCAACGATTAATTTGTTGCAGTAAAACGCTTCTGTTTGGCGGTAATAAGCTTCCTTCAAAACCTTCCGATAAAATTTTTAAGCATATAATTACTTACAGCCATATTATTGACTTGTTTCAAAACTAGTTTCATAACAGAACTAGTTTTATAGATGTTTGGAGGTGCTCAAATCGGTATTATTCAAAAATATTTTGACACCTAAAAATCGAAAACCAAAACCTAGCTTTGGATAAAACTCTAGACTCATAAAACCGGACAAAAATTGAGACTACAAACTTCTATAAAACTAGTTTTGCAATGAAACTAGTTTTGAAACAAAGCAATTATATGGCTGTTAAGGTTTTAAAGAAAAATTTTAAAATTTTTAGCTTACTTTTAAAGTTTTTCAAAATTTTTTTCGAAGTCGGTTTACAAGTTTTGTAAAACAACTAATATCGAGCGTCATTTACTTTGAAGGCGGTTGTTCTATACATTTTGCAAACAAATTCCTCTATAATTGAAATGTCTTCTTCACTTATATAAAAAAATTGTCCGAATTTTGAAAAAGTGTGTTGCAATTCCACCGAATCCTTGAGAATTTCAAAGGGTTCCACTTTTCCTTTCTTAAAAAAACTTGGTGTATAGTCACAACCAGTAAAGCTGTGAAACGCAGCACAAAGCGTAGGACCCAAATTAAAAAACATTTCATTTATGTGTATATACCTTAACAATAAAAATATAGATTTACTATAAGTCTGAGTTTTTGTTGTCTCAGTCTTTTGGTTATACTTCATAGGAAAAAAGTTATTAAGAGTTTAAGTTGAAAAATGCATTAAAAAAATGTTAAAATGCGTCTGGCAAGCACAAGGCTGAAACCAAAACGTCTTGGACACACATTTTCATAATCAGGAGAATTTTTCTGAGTTTTTGGTGTCTCAGTCTTTTGGTTATACTTCATAGAAAAAAAGTTATTAAGAGTTTAAGTTGAAAAATGCATTAAAAAAATGTTAAAATGCGTCTGGCAAGCACAAGGCTGAAACCAAAACGTCTTGGACACACATTTTCATAATCAGGAGAATTTTTCTGAGTTTTTGGTGTCTCAGTCTTTTGGTTATACTTCATAGAAAAAAAGTTATTAAGAGTTTAAGTTGAAAAATGCATTACAAAAATGTTAAAATGCGTCTGGCAAGCACAAGGCTGAAACCAAAACGTCTTGGACACATATTTTCATAATCAGGAGAATTGTTCTGAGTTTTTGGTGTCTCAGTCTTTTGGTTATACTTCATAGGAAAAAAGTTATAAAGGTTTTAAGTTGAAAAATGCATTAAAAAAAAATGTTAAAATGCGTCTGGCAAGCACAAGGCTGAAACCAAAACGTCTTGGACACACATTTTCATAATCAGGAGAATTTTTCTGAGTTTTTGGTGTCTCAGTCTTTTGGTTATACTTCATAGAAAAAAAGTTATTAAGAGTTTAAGTTGAAAAATGCATTACAAAAATGTTAAAATGCGTCTGGCAAGCACAAGGCTGAAACCAAAACGTCTTGGACACATATTTTCATAATCAGGAGAATTGTTCTGAGTTTTTGGTGTCTCAGTCTTTTGGTTATACTTCATAGGAAAAAAGTTATAAAGGTTTTAAGTTGAAAAATGCATTAAAAAAAATGTTAAAATGCGTCTGGCAAGCACAAGGCTGAAACCAAAACGTCTTGGACACACATTTTCATAATCAGGAGAATTTTTCTGAGTTTTTGGTGTCTCAGTCTTTTGGTTATACTTCATAGAAAAAAAGTTATTAAGAGTTTAAGTTGAAAAATGCATTACAAAAATGTTAAAATGCGTCTGGCAAGCACAAGGCTGAAACCAAAACGTCTTGGACACACATTTTCATAATCAGGAGAATTTTTCTGATTTTTTGATGTATCACTCATGTGGTTATCACTTCGACCCAAAAAGTTGATTTTCGCGCATTTTGGTGGCCGTCTGGCAAGGGGAAGGCTGAAAGTAAAACGTCTTGGACACACTTTTTTGACATCAGTGCACGCTCCTCTATTGTTCATATATTAATTTAAGTGGTTATCACTTCGACCCCAAAGTCGGAAAAATTACCATTTTCGAACGCCCACCCCCACCCCCGGCTGAAAAAAAAATCTGCCAGACGGTTGAATTTGATATAATGTTGCGTATATCTACATATACATGTGTATAAATATTGGTTATCACTCCACTCACAAAATTTGCTGCCGGCTCTTGGTCTAAGAGACGAAACTACATGAATAAAATGACAAAAAAAAATAATTTGAAAAAGTGTTCCATTCGCCACGAAAAAAATAAATTTTTAAATTGAAATCTGAATTTACCAATGGAAAACCCCATAAGAAGCCGTGAAATTAAATAAAACGTTTAAAAAAATGAAGAAGGTAAGGTACCAACATAAACAGCGTTGACCAAAACTAAAGCACGTAATGAACTCACCTTGGAAAAATAATATATATCTATATAATTCAAAATACCTATGATAGTTTTATAATTTTTATATTTTTTTCAAATAATAATATCTGTGGATTTAATTCACAAAAATTAATTTTATTATAACTCGTCACATATTAAAAAATCAACAAATAATTCAGAACTTATTAAAAAGTAAGTGGACAAAACTAAAGCACATGGACCTTGTTTCAGCAAAAACTCGCCTGAATTTAGTCAATTTACTCTTACTTCAAAATAAATTGTTTCTTTCTATTTAAGCATGATCTAAATAATAAAAAAAATAGTTAGTTGTGGGTCATCGGCCCCGTTTCAGATCGAGTATTATAATTTATAAAAAAAAGTGATAAAAAGTGTCAAAGTAAATATTCCAACAGATTAAAAGAAAAAGCAGTGTCTGATTTCAATTACGGTGAATCAATAACATCTATTCGGTATGAGTCGTTTGGTTATTTCGCAAATTATAGCTCGATTTCGTTTATGGGGAAATGTCAAAACGTTCCATAGTGGCGATAGACCTTGTAAAACTATCAGTTGCGGTGATAAAAGAATTATCAGGGATATCAAAACAGATTCTTTCATATAGACAAATAAAAAAGACTTACAGATCTCAAGCAGGATTAACTGGGAAAAAGCGTTTGTTGGTCGCATTCTATCTTACCGACTATAAAAAAGCAATTTATTTCTCAGAAAAATCGACGTGCAAGATTGGAGTTTGCGAAGACGCACTTAAACTGGACTGCGGCAAAATGGAAAACGGTTATCTTCTCTGATGAGTCCATATACAAATATAGGGATTTCGTAAGGTACGCAGGCCAGAGGGCAAGCGCCTAAATCTTTTGTTTCACAAAGAGACTAATTGAGCACGTGGAGGCTTATTATTGTCTGGGGATGTTTTTCCAGTCAAGGGTACGTGCCAATTCACAAGGTAAATAGTGTAATGATTCGTTTCATCTATCAGGAGGTTCTTAAAAATGGTCTGCTTCCTAATTCTGATGAAAATATGCCCTTGTGAAGGCTTAACAAACCCAAACATAGGTACCGCAACTTGTGAAACATTAACTTAACGAAAACCGAATTGTTGTTATGAAGTGGCCAGTATAATATCCGGATCTCAACTCCTTAGAGACTCTATATGAAATTTTAATTCTGAAAATTCATCGAATTTCAATAATTTCGACTCCATTCTTCAACGATATCAAATTGCGTGGTAAATATCCCCATGCATAAAATTGACAACCTTTTTGACTCCATGGCTCGTTGATGTGTGCTGCAGTAATTGAAAAAAGTTTGCAATGCCACTTAATATATATTAGTAAAAGAACATGTTTTTGTGTTTATTTTTGTATGAATTCAAAAATGTGCATTAGTCTTGTCCACCTAGTTTTTTTAATGAATTCTAAGTTATATTGTTGACTATTAAATAAGGTATGATTTATGATAAAATTATTGATTGTGAATTAAAGTCCAATATATTTCGATTAGAAAAAAAAATTAAATTATAAGATTATCATAGGTTTTTTAATTTTCTATCGGGTTTATAAGAGCGCTAAAAAAGTTTTTTTTTAAATAGAACAAAAACGGTTTTGGATATCAATAAAATTCTTTATTCCTGTGAAAGTGCGTTCGATGCCATTATGTATGAAACTCGATTTCTTTTGCATGGACACCACGGGCACGCTTGCAGAAGTCCAGACGCTGAACCCAATTTTCGACGGTTTTCAAGCATAAATCGGCCGATACTGCTGCAATTTCACGTTCGATATTCGTACGAAGTTCATCAATCGTCGCTGGCTTGTTGGCACAGACCATAGACTTGGCGTAGCCCCACAGGAAATAGTCTAACGGCGTCAAATCGCACGACCGAGGCGGCCAAGCGACTGGACCATTTCGTGAGATAACACGTTCTCCAAACTTGGTTTCCAATTAATTGATTGTGACATTCGCTGTGTGGCTTGTGGCGCCGTCCTATTGGAACCACATGTCCACCAAGTCCATATCATCCAATTGGGGCTAAACATATTCGGTTATCATTGAACGGTAGCGATCCCCTTTCACAGTAACGTGCCGGTCTTGATCATCACGGAAGAAGTACGGCCCAAAGACGCAGCCGGCCCATAAACCACACCAAACCGTATTTTTTTCGGGATGCAATGATGACTCATGGAGTACGTGTGGATTGCTGCCTGACCAACACCGCATATTTTGTTAATTGACGAAGCCATTCAGCCAGAAATCAGCCTCATCGCTGAAGATGATTTTTCGATGAAAATCCGAATCATTTTCAAGTTGTTGCTCAGCCCAATTCACGAACATACCACGCTTCTGGTGGTCAAGCGGCTTCAGTTCTTGCGTCAATTTAATCTTGTAAGGATGTAGGCCAAGATCTTTTCGCAAAATTCGCCACAACGACGTCACAGAGATGCTTGAGAACGACGTGTGAGAGACACATTTGGGCTTTCTGCAACTGAAGCCTCAGCGGCAGCAATATTCTCGACACTACGGGCACTTCTTTGTCTCACTGGCACGGGAACATTTTGTACTGTGCCTGTGGATTCAAATTTTTCCACTAGACGTTCAATTGTTGATCTGCTAGGACGATTATGATGACCATAAATTGGACGTAGCGCTCTTAACATTGAGGCCACTGACTCCGAATTTCGGTAGTAAATTTTAATAATTTCGACTCGTTGTTGACTCGTATATCTTTCCATCATGAAATGGCAAACCTTACTGAAGAGAAATGTCAAAAGAGCGGCAAGAAATATGGCGTCGTTAAAAAACGTCCCTGTTGAAAAACCCTTTACATATTTCTCGACAATGAGAAAATTTCGTGCTTTAGTTTTGGCCAACACTGTACATATATGTACATACCGTATACATACCTACATAGTATACTTATCGGAAGTCATGGACTGTATCGCTATTGACTCCTGCTTCGAACCAATTCTCGGTGGACTATTGTTGGCCTCAAAAGTTTAGATAATAACACTACAAATAATATAAAATTCATATACAAAAATCGTCACAAACTTTTCTGACAACTACTTAATCTATAACTGGTAAATGAGCTTAAAGCTTTGCCAAAACCTAGGTGGGTTTGCCTTGATTTTGAAAAAGCCCAACCACAAGAAGATCTAGTGATAGGATATACGGCCGGCTCTCAACCCCAATGGAACTACCTAGTAAACAGTGTGAGCTTAGCATTCCCTTGAGGTTGCAGGCACTGACCATAACATAGCCCCTATTAATTCATTACTAACTTTTCGGACAATCACTTGCTCTACAACAGGCACAAGCCTTAAAGGATTGACTTATACCTAGTAGGTCTTACCTTGCTTGGAACAGGCTCAGCCACGAGTAGACCTGGTGAAGGGTTATAATATGGTCGGATCTCAACCCTACCGGAACCTCCTAGCATACAGTAATGAGCTTCATGCTCTTTTAGGACTGCGGAAAAAAACATAACCTAGTCCCCTAAGCAATTTCTGTTTAGTTTACCAACACTACCCCTATAACAACAAACAAATCAGGGGCAAAATTACCGCATTAGTGACTGATCGATTGAGTGCCATCAGTGATCGAATGAACGAGTAAAACCCATGGGGATGACGGCTCCATAACGTGAGCGGGAATGCCAAACTTACATTTCAGTCACGTATTACTCGCTAACTGATGCGGTAATTCGGCCCCAGGTCAAACGAGTTATGGTATCAAAACGGTGCATAACTGCGCTAATTGGGTTCTTTTGGGAACAGTTGTTCTTAGAACCGCCATTTTGCCTACCTACCTACCTAAACAAAAATCAAAAACAAACAAAATTAAACCATTGCTTCGCATTGTCGCGTGGTCACACCTTTATGAAGTACCAATACTGTGCGATTTAATGTGAAATTGTGAACACAGAGAAGTTTCTTAAAAATACCGTTTTTTTGAAAAAAAAAAAAACAAACATTCGGCTTAGTCTATAAATAAGTTTTTTTTTTGTTCATAATGCATTAAGAACATGTTTTTTCATTGCTTTGGACTTGGCTTTTCTTCTTTTTTCCTTGGAATGCAGCAATTTTTTGCAATTTCTTCTTACTTACTGCCTCGTCTCGAAATAACATCTGATTTCTTCCATCAATTTTATTTTTGTATGCTGTAGGTGGAATCTAGTATTTTCATATCTAATAGAATTCCTCTTAACCATACGGCTTCGGATGCTGCTGTGCTTAAGGCAATGTATTCTGCTTCACTCGAAGAAGTTACCACAGTATGTTGCTTCTTACTTGACCATGATACACTGTTGTCAAAAACTTTAAATAAATAACCGCTTACAGATTTCCGATCAACAATGTCTGATGCCCAGTCCGCGTCACAGTACCCAAGAAATGTTTCACTGTTGAGATTTCTTTTTAATTGCAGTTTCATCTTTTTCGTTCCTTTGATATATCTCAGTATTCGCTTCAAGGCTTTCCAGTGGCTTTCAGTAGGATTTTGTTGAAAGCGTCCCATGTATCCGATGTAATAACATATGTCTGGTCTTACACATAACATCAAATACATTAGACTTCCAAGTAGTTCTCGATATGGTTGGTTTGTAATCTTTTTGTCGTCATCAATTTGAAGTGCTTTTTCCATAGGTGTTCTTGCCGGGTTACAATCTGTCATTTTGAATTTCTTAAGTACCTTGTCAATGTTCGCTTCCTGAGATAATAGCATGGTTCCATTTAGTTTGTCATAATCGATTTTAATTCCAAGAAAACTTCTTAGCTGACCATAGTCAAAATGTTCGGAAAGGTGCTTCTTGATTTTCTTGATTTCAGGCAGATGTTTTGCAGCTATAAGTATATCGTCAACATAGAGCACAATATAAATATGGTCTTCTTGGTTCGTTTTCACGTAAAGGCAGTAATCATGTCTTGATCTTTCATATCCAGTTTTAATTAAAAAGTTATTTATCTCCTCATTCCAGCAACGAGGGCTTTGTTTCAGGTCATACAAAGACCTTCTTAACTTGAAAAAAAACGTGTCATTTTCAGCTTCAAGTCCTTCAGGTATTTTCATGTATAATTCTTCTTTCAGTTGTCCATGTAAAAAGGCAGTTGTAACATCTAACTGATGAAAAAAAAGTTCTTCTGGACTTCCACAGCCAAAACAGTTCGTATAGTTGTAAGTTTCGGAACAGGTGCAAAAGTTTCTTCGAAATTTACCCCATACTTCTGTAGAAAACCTTTAACAACTAGACGTGCTCTGTACTTCTTTGGTTTGCCGTCTTCATCAGTTTTGATTCGAAATACCCATTTCGATTTTAAAGGTTTCACACCTGTTGGTTTCTTCGTCAATTCCCAAACGTGATTTGTCTTCATAGATTGAAGTTCCTCATTCACGGCTTTAGTCCACTTCTCACAGTCTATGCTGGTCTTGATTTGAGAATAAGTTTCTGGGACATCATCTATATTTATTTCGTTTGACATCACATTGTAGGCAATAATGTCATGTGGAAACTTTCTCGGAATAAGACCTCTTTTGCTAAGCCTTAGTGATGTAACTTCAACTTCAGTTGGCTCTGTAGGATCTTCTTCTCTCACTTCAAGGGCATTCATGTTATTTTCTTCAGCTTGGTTTTCTGACACATTTTCAACAACTAATTCACCTTGTTCGTTGTTGAGAATTTCTTCTTGATCATCTGCAGAAATGGCATTAATTGAGCTTTAAAGCTCGATTAGCAGAGTACGAACTTTTTCAACTACGCTTCTGTTGAACCTTTCTGCAACACCATTCTGTTGAGGCGAGCAAGCAACAGTGGTTTCAAGTGTAATTCCCTTTTGTTTATAGAATGCAAGTTCAGACGAGCAATACTCACGTCCTTGGTCAATTTTCAAATTGAATTTTGCTGTAAAAAGTGCTTCATATTTTTGAAATTTTTCAAAAACTTCAGACTTCTTTCTTACAAGATAATTAACTGCGCAAAGTGGATGTATTCGTCTATGAAAGAAACAAAGTACTTATAACCTTCATAGGCAGCAGGTGTAACTGGTCCATGCTGTGAATTCTTTCAAGGGGCCTTTTGCTTCTTTCGTGTATTCCATTAAAAGGTTCGCGACAGTGTTTACCTTTGACACATATATCACAAAATCCAAAGGTCTTCAACCGATTCATCCCAGTTACAGTGCCACTTCGACTCATGTCCACCAAAGTTTTTTGATTGATGTGCCCAAGCCGCCGGTGCCACAATTTACTTTCATCTTCTACACACATATTTGCATGCGGTTGATCTTGAAATTTCTTCAGGCTGAGTTCATATAAGCTTCCTTTCAATCTTACAACGATTTCTTCTTTTTGTATCTTAATTTCAGCACAATTACCAGTAGAACAAACAATTGCTCCGGAATTTGTGAGTCGGCGAACTGAAATAAGATTTTCTCGTAGATTTGGGATATATAACAAAACATCCTTCAAGTTTACTTTGATACCTTCGTTTGTATAACCACAAATTTGCCCAATTTCTTTCGCGATCAATTCTTCTTCATCTTTAGCCACGTTAATTTTTATCGGGTTCTTGAAAGGTTGGAATTTTTGAAAACAGCTTTCTATCGTTGGCTAGATGATCGGTGGAGCCTGAATCTAACATGAAAGACATTAATGCTAAATTACCTCGATTTAAACTTCGATTTAACATGAAGCACACTGATTTGCTTTCATTATCGCTATTGTTACTTGAACTTTTTGCAAAATTTGCTTCTTTCTTGAGTCTACAATTTGCTTTCATACGGCCACGCTTACCACAGTTGTGACATCTTCCATTGAACTTGTAATTCTTCTCTCTCTCTTCATAGCAAAAGCATTTGGTGACTTGGTGTCTTCATTTCCTTCCGATCTGTCCATTCTCTTCCGTTCTTTAGCGAGTAGTCTTCGCTTTATAAGTTGAACGGTAAGATCTCCTTCCTTCATGTTCTCAAGAGCTGTTACTAACGGATCATAGCTCTCTGGAAGTGTAAGGAACAACTGTGATACAAGATCACTCTCTGCTTACGTTGCCCCTCCTGACTTCAAACTTCTAACCAGGCCATCGAATTCCAGGAAATTATCCTTCAACATAGTCCCTTCGGAGAGTCGTAATCGGGCAAGTTGCTTCCTCACAATCGTCTGACTTGATGCTGACTTCATGGAAAAAACATCTTCAAGTGCCTTCCACATATCTCTTGCAGATTCTTTATCTTTGACGTAGTCTAAATAGTCGTCTGATATGCAGCTCACAATTATTGATTTAGCTTTCTTGTTTTTCTCATTAAATTTTCATATTTCAGCCGCCACTTGACTTCTTGGAGCTGAACTGTTCACAGCTTCCAAGACATCGACGGAGTCCAAATACATTTTCACTCGAAAATTCCAATTTTCATAGCCCTTGCCATTAAAGTGAATAATCCCATGAGGGATTTCACGTCGCTTGTCGCCCATAACCTATTGTTATATTAGCTCTTTTTGTTATTAGAATACGTCTGTATTTGTTAAATATGAGTTTAGGAATAATATTTTTATTTTTTCTCTTAAGAAACATATTTAAAGGCTATATAAATTTATTTTAATAGAGTGTTTCTAATTACAGTACTTATAACAAAACGTTAATCCTCTTCACTTGGAAATATTTTATCATTCATTATTCAATGATATTATCTCTCCGTCTGTAGGCATAATACGGGCACAAGAGCTTTTTTTTCAAGTCGTGCGAAGATCGTTGATGAAGTAGATATCTACCTACCTAGCGAAAATTGTTATAACTGTTATAGTTCTCTAGTCTCGTCCTTATATTTTAGCCGATTTAAAAAAAAATAAGATTATAATATTTTTTTTGTAACAAAGAAAAAATTGTTCTAAATGTGCCCCGATTGTCGTAGTCGATTTAATGATCAATTAACGACTTTTTTTCGATTGTTCATCGTCAATGCTGATTAAGTAAATAAATATAAATAATAAATCTCCATTTGGGCTCTAAAAATGCACTCTTCAAATGCGAGTTTTAGCTAAAACCGGGTTTAAATTGAATGGAAAATTTGCAAATAGAGAAAGGGTCAATTAAAATCTTTTCTCAAAATCGATAAATATCCTATTTTTGATAGGATCTTTTAATTTAATAAAGAATGAATAAATAAGGACTTTAATTTAATTATTAATAACAATATTTTGTTTGTATTGACAGGTAGTGATAACAAATGAGCTAACTACCAGGATAGTCAATGAAGAAGCAGTTGTTTGTCCAGCCCTAGGAGATAGTTTGGCACACAAGGTCGGGCAGCGGATAATTTTAAGCAAGCAACAGAATGAGCACAATGTTGCATTCTTGGCCAAATGTTATTTCGTTGCTAAAATTGGCATTCCATTTAGAGTGAGAATAATACAACCATTTGGTTTGATTTTTCTATTTTTAAGTGTTCATTTTTCTTTCAGATCAAGGAGAGTGGTATTAGAGGAATAGAATAAATAAATCTTATTGAAAGAAAGTAATAATTTTGTATACACTTATTTAAGTCAGGAATACACAACTCGTAAGTAGTAAAAGAAGAAATATAATGTAGTTTAAGCATGCATCTCATTTTTTCTCCAGAATTATAGTGATTAACTTTATACTTATGTATGTATTTGAATTAAATTAAAAAAAATAAGGCCGCCCGAGCAGGGACTTGAACCCTGGACCGTTGGATTAAAAGTCCAACGCTCTACCGACTGAGCTACCCGGGCATATAAATTTATCTGGCCAAATGACTATGAAGTTGTTAGACATGAGTGTTAAATTCTAAAAATAATAAATTACCAGTATGTATGAGACATCATTTTGTGTCAATTGTATGTAAAAAGATCATGATTCATTCATCGGGTAATTTATTTCTTTTAAATGCCAAACTTGATTACTTGATCTCTTTTTATGAGCGTAGTATTTCATTATATTGTTACATTCCTAATTAAGTTACTCACGTAAAAATAATAATTATACCTATTTGATTGAGCAAAATTTTAAACCGTTCGAGACTGTTGCATTTTTAAGATGTTAAATCGATCATTATTTGTAGGGTAAGTGTACCAGTACCCGGCCAGTCACTAGTATCCGGCCACTTTCTACAAAATGTTTAATAATAAGAAAATTAAACATTATTTGCATGCTCAAATACATTGTTACTATAATTCCAGGCCCATTAAATAATGTGGTAAAGTTGTACCGATATGCACCTTATAGATCCTTCTTAAAAAATTGTTGAATCTTTGAAGGTCGTTGCGAGATTAATAAGTGCGTTTTAGAGTTCACGAGTGCTAGTAGAACCAATAAGCAAAAGAAATAAGTTTCAGTGTTCTCTGAGACTATATTTGTTTGTTTTGTGTTTTTTTGTATAAATAATACAATAATTGACCATAATATATAAAAAAAATTAAATTAATTTTTTTAAAATTCTTAAAAATAAAGTGGCCGGATACTGGAACACAATTTTTCTGAGAAGTTCTAGTAACCGGCCAGGGTGGCCGGATACTAGATTTTCGCCTGAAATCGAATATTTTATCTTTTTTACGCTAAAAGGAAGCAGAATCTATTTGTCTCTCACTTCAACTCACTTAAATGCATTAAATGAGTAATGTTTCAGTATCCGGCCACTGTTTTCGGTCAAAACATTATGGTGGCCGGTTTTTAGAACAAGAAGCACCGGTATATAAATTCATACTTTTTTGTAGAAAATGAGTCAAGAAACAGTAGAAGAAGAATTACAAGACCTTTCGCGAACCCAAAAAATCAAACTTGCTTCATAGGATATTCGTGAAACTAACTTAAGTCACAGAAAAGCGGCTGCAAACAACAATGTAGGTTTCAAGGAGTACCCTATATGATAGAGGGTTTATAGTAAGGTCGATGACGCTTGTCAAACCACAGGACCTGAATCCTTTTCATCTCTCGAGGAACAGCAGCACACAACAAATTGGGAACCCACACCTTGATGTTGCAAAGTGTGGGTTCCCATAAAAGAAATTTTGACACCGTCCAAAAATTTTTAAAAGTGAAAAAAGAAACAATCCATTCAAAGATGATTGACTAGGAAGAACGTGGCTTTAAGCTATTCTTTTTAAACGAAACCCGTGTTTCAGCTTAAATAGAAGCTGAGACCATATCTAAGGGTAGAGCCGTGGTGGCAGAAGATAGCATTAAGAATTGGTTTCACGATCTTACGACCTTTCTTAATGAAAATAGCTTTGATGATGTTCTTCTTCATCCAAATTGAATGTAGATGAAAATAGTTTTTCCTTTGTGCCCAAATAGGAAAAGGAAAAGTAGTTGCTCCAAAGCGTTACGAAAATGTGTACCACTTACAAATGTCGGAGGAAAAAGACCACATTATAGTCCTAGCTATGGTGAAAGCTGCTGGTTTTCAGAAATGCCAACTTTACCCGTTCAATTCAGATGCTGTCGATTATTGAAAATGTGTTCGTGACATGCTGGAAAACGTTCCTGTACATGCTGTAGATTTTAAAGCCACATAACCTGTGCAACGAGCGTCCTTGAAATCAAGGACAAACTTGAAAAAAATATGATATTTCTGTTTCAAAAATATTAACTATTTTAGAGATATCAACCCCGAAAACTGATCAAGATCTTCAAGAAACAATTTAGATTTTAATGAGCAGTTGTCTTCCGAGTATGGCACCAGAGCACCAGATCTTCCAAGCCCGATTCTGTCAAGAAGTATAATGGAAACGGAATTGAATCAAGAGCAAATCCATTGGCTTCTTTTATCCCGGTAGCTATTGACTTACCAACCTACCTATGTCGTTTATTTGAATGTAGTTTTAACTACGTTTCAATAAAATTGAAGAATACTGAAAATCTATTAAGAGCCGATTTTTCAATCATAAGTTAAGCAGCCAGTTAATTATCAGAAGAAAAAATAGCAATCAATGTTTGATTTATCTGAAGAATACTATCTGATATTTAACTGCCTATTGAAAAATTGGCCCTTAAGCTCCCAAATAAAATAAGATCTGTAGTGTTTCTACATATTAATTTCTAAAGAATACTAAATAGAGTAAATATTGGCAAAATTGTTTGATTTCAATGTTTAGTTTCCTATATAAATAGGACCTGGCCGGATACTGGATCAAAGTGGCCGGGTACTGAAATTTGGTGGCCGGGTACTAGTGAAAAAGCACTTTTTTAAAAGAGAAATTGTTATTAAAATATATATTATAGCAATTTTAGGTTTATATTTTTTTTTTTCAAAACATAATATGCAGCATTATTGATCAGCACAAAAAATATAAATGTATATGGTCAGGCAAATTAGTTATGCAGCCTCAAAGTCGGAAAATGTGTTAGGTGGCCGGGTACTGGTACACTTACCCTATATCTTTTACTTAAAAAAGCCTTTAATCAAAACCTAGATTCCGTGAAAAAAGCACCAAATCTTATCGAAATCTGCAAGATTTCCCAGACATTTTCAGATTGGGTGTTGATTTTTTAAGAGGCTTAGAACTTTTTTTAAAAAAAAACACAAAAAATTCGAAAAAATGAATGAAATATTTATTTGAATCGATAGTTTGAACCTTGCAATTTAATGTTTAAAGATAATTTCATGCAAATGTTGACCGCGGCTGCGTCTCAGGTAGCCCATCCGCTGAGTCCAATTTTGGCATACTCTTTCACACATATCGGCCGGTATCTCACGAATGAATGCATGGATGTTGGCTTCCAGTGCGTCAATCGAAGCGGGCTTGTCCCTATAGACATTAGCCTTGACATACCCCCACAAAAAATAATCTAATGGTGTCAAATCGCACGATCTAGGCGGCCAATTGACCGGCCCGAAACGTGAAATTAACTGTTCACCAAACTCGCCTCGCAATTGCGCCATTGTTTCGCGTGCTGTGTGGCATGTGGCACCGTCTTGTTGAAACCACATATCATGCAAGTCAAGAACTTCCATTTCGGGCAAAAAAAAGTTTGTTATCATCGCTCGGTAGCGTTCACCATTGACAGTAACGCTGCGATTCGCATCATCTTTGAAGAAATATGGCCCAATAATGCCGCCGGCCCATAAACCGCACCAAACAGTGGCTTTTTCGGGATGCATTGGTAGCTGTTGCAATGCTTCTGGCTGATCTTCACTCCAAATGCGGCAATTTTGCTTATTTACGTACCCATTCAACCAAAAATGAGCCTCATCGCTGAACACAAGCAGCGCGCGATGAACATTTCGAACCGAGCACGAATTTTGATAGTAAAATTCAATAATTTGCAAGCGTTGTTCATTTGTAAGACGATCCATGGTTAAATTGCAATCCAAACTGAAGCTGTTTGACAGTGACACAAGGTACTAAACACACGTCAGCTGTCAAAACCAGTGTTGCCAAAACCAAATCAGCTTAAAAATCACCCATTAGTAGGTTGAAACAAATAGAGAAGAATAAGTTTCTGGCTTTCAGAAATCATATAATTTTGCATTGTAAGTGTTGCCGTTTTTTTAAAATCTTTTTTTTTTTAACTTTAAGTAATTTTTTTTAGAAAATTGCCCCTTCCACCTAAACGGAGGGAGTTAAACACACCACCCCCCACCCCTCCCATAGTAACAAATGATTGTTTTGAACCCCTCTAAAAAAAACCGTTATTATTTTGCGGCGCCTGAGTTATCGTACTCCCCCATTTTTCTCTTCAGTGGGATAGTGGGATTTCATTTTGTGGGTTTTTTCAACAGAAAAAAAGAAAAGGGTGTAATTGTTTTGGGACTTTTAATTACCTATTGGTATTCGACCTTTTTTTAGAATCTGTCAACACATTTTGGTTCTTTTCAGACCTCTTCACACATACACGGTTCATATCAGGTTTGTATTCAGGGATTCAAAACCAGTCGAATATTACTTATTCATATTTAATAAAACAAAACTTCAGTATTCGGGCTTTAGTAAAGCTGTTAATGTGTGAACACTACGCATACTAGAACCGAATATGAACCTATTTGAAACCGATTCGTGGTGAGGGGTCATTCGGTGCTATGCGCTGCCTATCAGGTTTTTATTCTTGCCGTTCTTATCGGCTCACACTTATCGTTAGCAGACGCAACCGAATACGAACAAAATAGGGCCGTAAAAATAAGTGTGAAACGAGCCTTAAAAGCTTTGCGACAAAATCTAATTATTATTTGGGAAATGACTTTAGACATGCCAATTTATATATGTTTCTCGTTCTATTATTAAAACGCTTTTAACGATCAGCAATGCTAACTGATTTCTCAACCGGTATTGTGTAACTAGTATAGTACTTGAGTTATTGACTAGTACTTGAGTTATTGTGAATGAAAAAGTATCATTTGTGAATATAATGTTGTGATATTATTAGGGGGGTTCATACTCAACGACGTGTCTTTCGACCTAAGTCGTTTTGCTAGCGTTCACATTCAACGTTTATCTTACCGACATCATTTTCAAGAAAATTTTTAGAGAGCCAACATGCTGCGAATTTCTTTATTTGCACCAATTCTACCACATCCATTTAATTTTTTTCCGCTTTCTTTTTGTTGTTTACTTCGATTGTAAACCATTTTCTTCAAATCTTACTTAAAAAATAGAAAAAAAAGGTGTAAAATTGAAATCATCGGTCGTTCGACTGGGGTTCACATTTACTACAGCGGTCGTCCGACAGAGCAAATTATCAAAAAAAATTGAACTAGAAGTCGATCGACGCACAGTGGCCCGTTTAGGCAAAAGTGCTTGCGAAATTAATTTTTCGGGTGGTTTTATAACGCAAAACTTTTACATTTTTTGAATTAACAAATGTTTGGAGCTCTAGTAATCGAAAAAATTATTTTATTTGTATGAATGGTTTGGCTTGTAGAGCGAGTCAAAGTTGACAAATTTTTATGGTGAGAAAAAAAACAATTATTTTAATTTTTTTTTTTAATTTTGAGTGTAAAAACTAGGAAAAAGGTGTAAATAAAAATTTTTTTTGTTATTTTTACTTGATAGATGTGTTAATTTCTATGATCAGAAATGAAAAAAAAATTATAAATTTTTTTAAACTGCTAAATTTAATGTTTTTTTAAAACACCCATTTTTGCACGCTTTTTCGACTTAACATTGAGTAGAAAAAAAAAGGTTCAAACATAATCAAGCCAAGCGCGACGGATAGTAAATCCTTATAATTATATCTCTTCATATAAAACTAATGAAATATGCTGTTGGAATATGGATATTTCCTTAAGGAAATAAAAGGAGAACGTCTCAGTTGAAAATGTATTATAATATTTATTTGATTTTTGATAACAAAAAACAAATTAGGCAAATTCAATTCAAAACAAAATTTATAAACAAAGTATAAAATAATTAGAGTAGAAAACACTCTGAGGGCGTATTTTCAACACCCCCTCTCGCTCCAGAATGTTTTGATTCTTCATCTGCTCGAATTCCCAAGGAGTTTGAGAATTTTAAGAAAACATCCTTCGAAAGAGGTTTTGTTAAAATATCTGCTCTCATTTCATTTGATGGGCAGTATTTAAGTTGAAGGATCTTCTTCTCTCGTAGATCTCTAATGTGGTGATGGCAAATATCTACATGTTTAGTTCGTGCTCCACACTTATCTGACTCAATTAGACGAATGCAACCTTGATTATCTTCATATACAATTGTGGGCTGGGCAACGTTAACTTCCATATCTGTCAGAAGTCGTCGTAGCCAAATTAGTTCTCGACTAGCATGTGAGGCCGCTACATACTCCGCTTCAGTTGATGACATGGCCACTGAGGTTTGTTTTCGACTTGACCATGCTATGCTACTTCCTGCGAATTGGAAAACATATCCACTCGTTGATTTCCTGTCTTTAACATCACCAGCCCAGTCCGCATCTACATAGCAAATCAATTTTCGGTCTTCATTGGAATGGAGCCATAGAGATTTGTTAACTGTAGTCGCAAGATATCGCATTATTCTTTTAACAGCTTTCCAGTCACTTTCACTTGGAGATTCTATTCTTCTGCTCAGAAGATTAACTGCCAAAGAAACATCGGGTCTTGAAACGGTTGCAATATATAGTAATGATCCAATAGCTTGACGATATAAGTTGTTATTGGGTAGCTTTGGACTTATTTCTTCACTTGATCTCAAGAAACCCGTTTCTATTGGTGTTGAAGTTGGTTTTGAATCTTCCAGTTTATAAGTTTTAATCAATTGATGAATCTTGGATTTTTGGCTAAGTTTGAACGATCCATCTTCTTCACGTTTTATCTCTATACCGAGATAATGTTTTGCTTCATCCAAGTCTTTGATCTTCAAATGCTTCTGTAGGTCATTATAAATACTTTTCACAAGCTCTTCAGAAAATCCAGCCACCAGAATGTCATCAACATAGAGCAACATGAAAGTTGTTTGACCAGTGCTCTCTTTTCTTGAAAACAAACATGAGTCAGCTGTCGAAGACTTGAAACCCATTTCAAATAAGATATTTGTTGCTGTTTTATTCCATTCTCGGGCTGATTGTTTGAGACCATAAATACTTTTATTGAGCTTTAGAACCTTTTCTTCTTGTCCCAAAATTTTGAACCCTGGAGGTTGGTCCATGTAAATTTCTTCGCTGAGTTTTGCATTTAAATAAGCATTTTTAACATCAAAATGACGCACATGCAAACGTCTCAACTGTGCCACTACAAGAAGAGTTCTTATGGTTTCGTGTTTTACCACTGGTGCAAAGGTCTCATCATAGTCTTCACCGTATTTTTGAGAAAATCCTCTTGCTACAAGACGGGCTTTATATGTTCCTATGCTTCCATCTACATTCAATTTGGCTTTAAATACCCATTTACAGCTTACAGTTCTTCTACCTGTTGGAGGGTCTGTTAGAGTCCAAACTTGAAGATCGTTCATTGACTTAATTTCATCTCGTGCAGCTTCAATCCATTTAAGTTTCTCTGCTAATGGTAAACGCATTACTTCTTCCCATGATTCTGGTTCTTTGGAAACTTCAACTTGTGCCTTGTACGACAAACGAACTGGCGGAACACCTTTATTTGAACGGTTTGATTTTCGCACTTCTTGGACTTGCGCTTCTGGTTGTTCTTCCTCAAGAATAGTTTCTTCATCTTGCGCTTCTGACTGTTCTACAAGAAAAAGTTCTCCGCTTTCCGCCTCTGACTGTTCATCCACAAGAAGGGGTTCGTCTTGAAATATTGTCTCATCTTCGATGACAGGAGGCTCACTAAACAAAGTGCTTTCTTCTGTTCCAAGTTCTATGGCAACATACTCGCAATTTTCTTCAAGATAAGGATTTGACGTTTTACTTTGGAAGGAAGCTCTGTTTTCTTGAAGATAAGGTTTTGACGTTGCTTTGTTCTCTAGATACTTTTCATTTTCAATTATTCTCAAAGACCTTGAAATCCAAACTCTATTGGATTTTGGATCTAATATTCGATAACCTTTTGAATTTAGATCGTATCCAACAAGAACACCTTCCTCAGCTTTGTCGTCCCACTTCTTCCTCTTCTGTTTTGGAACCAAAGAAAATGCTTTTGACCCAAAAACTCTTACATGACTCAAATCAGGCTTATCTCCAGTGAACATCTCAACTGGAGTCTTCTCGAGGTTGCTACTTGGTAACCTATTCTGCAAATAGGCTGCTGTTAAAACGGCTTCACCCCAGAAACGATTTGGAAGATTGGCGTCAAGAAGCATACACTTCGCTGCTTCAGTAAGGGTTCGGTTCTTACGTTCTGCTACACCGTTTTGTTGTGATGTATAAGGAACGGTGTACTGATGTTGAATGCCTTCTTTCTTAAAGAATTGTTCCAAATCTTTGGAAACATATTCCTTGCCATTGTCAGATCGCAAAATTACTGGCTTTCTTCCAAACTTATTAGACATGGCTGCAACATACCCTTTTATAGCACTACCCACTTCATCTTTCGATTTCAGCAAATGTACCACTGTATAATTTGAAAAATCGTCAATTAGTGTTAAAAAATACCTGTTACCTCTTGAAGTTGGTGTCTGCATAGGACCGCAGAGATCAGAATGGATCATTCTGAATGGCTCCTTTTCTCTATTTTGCCTCACTGGGAACTTAGTTTGCGCAAGCTTCCCTTTAATGCAATGCTCACACACAATTTTGTCAGAGCACCTCTTTATGTGTATGCCAGTTGCTAGATTTTTTTTGACAAGTCTCTCGATAGCTACTGGATTTCTTTGTCCAAGACGACGATGCCATTGATGAATGCACAATGAACTTTCAGCTCTACAGGACATCTCAAAAGATTCTTGCAGCTTGTAAAGACTTTCATCTCGTCTTGCTTGAGCAATCACTCGTGATTTTGCAAATATTTTCTTCGAAAATGACTTTAAGCCCTTGATTAGCTATTCTTTGCACGGAAAGGAGTCCACCATCCAGCTCAGGAACGTATAAAACTTCTTTTAAAAGTATCTTAGGATTTTCGCCACAAGGTACATGGCATTTCAACCAGCCACATCCGATTCCTGAAGACATCACTGATGAACCATTGGCAAGATATATTTTTGTGTTGTCATTTTGAATTGAAGTAAAGAAATTTCTGTCATTGGTCATATGAATTGTGGCTCCGGAGTCGATGTACCAACCACCACACTGAGCTCTTACTTCTGCACAAACTTCAAATGACATAAAATCTCTGTTATTGATGTTCTCATTCATCGTCGATGCTACAGATGACTTGACATGATTCCCCTTTTGCAAAGAGGACTTATATTTGTAGCAGTCTGCTTTCACATGTCCTAATTTGTTGCAGAAGAAACATGTATTTGCTTCTTTGCCATCCGTCTTCTTCGGTTTTCTAGATTTTGGATTCCTTCGGTAATTATTTTTATCCGAAGACCACATAGCAACTTTTTCTTCAGTATTACCACCATTGCTTTCAACACGTCTTTGGTATTCGTCCAACATTTTACCAGTGACGTACTCAATCGTTAAATCAGCTTCATCTCGACCTTCGAGAGCAGTAACGAGCCCAGAGTAAGATTCTGGCAGGCTTATCAAAAGAATAGAAACAACTTCATCTTCGTCTAAAGGTTTTCCTGACGCTCTCAGGGAACCAACAACACGCAGAATTGCATCTATATGGTCACTCATTTTACCACCAGAGTAATGAATACCATATAATTTTCTTCTCAAATAAAGTCTACTTCCATAAGTCGACCTTTCATACTTCTTTGTGAAAACTTCCCAAATACTCGATGCATCTTCAAGATGAGCAATATGCATCAGTTGACTATCTTCAACGCTTAAAGTTAGATAAGCTTTTGCTTTATTATTTTTCTTTTTCCATTCATCATTGGCATCTGTTGGTTTGGGTTTGGTTACTACATCCCAAAGCTCATCCCTTATTAAAACGGCTTGAATTTTCGTCTTCCAGAAAATATAATTTCCCCCATTCAACAAGGAAACATTCGCTTTCAAGTCCATTCTTAAATTGCAAAATTTCTTTTCAATAATTTTTCAAAAAATATTATTATTTATTTTGCCAAGATGCTGGGCCCATAACCTAATGAAATATGCTGTTGGAATATGGATATTTCCTTAAGGAAATAAAAGGAGAACGTCTCAGTTGAAAATATATTATAATATTTATTTGATTTTTGATAACAAAAAACAAATTAGGCAAATTCAATTTAAAACAAAATTTATAAACAAAGTATAAAATAATTAGAGTAGAAAACACTCTGAGGGCGTATTTTCAACAAAAACCAAAAACTCAGCTGCATAAAGTTGCATAGAGCTGAGCTAGAGCGATTTGATTTGATGAAGTCAGTAATTTTTTCTGAGTTTTTTTTTTGTCAGGTGCAGAAAAAAAATCATGAAAAATATTTTGTTTTTGTTTTGCAGGTATGAGTGTTGGTTTGAAATAAAATTGTTTTGTAATTTAGAAGGAAAAAACTACCTGAGTTTTTTAAAACGGTTTTATAGCTTATTTCTTGTGACCCCCCCTGATAAAACTTTTAAGTATGAATGTTTTTGATTTCGGGTATGATTAATTATATTGTCAGGTAGTTTGGTGGATAAGAGTTTTTAACTGGATTATAATTTCTTTTAATATTTAAATCTTATAGGTAAACAGATTACCTTATTAGGATGTCATAAAATTGAATATTTTAAGTGCAGGTATTTAGTTTTATGGTATAAAAAGATGAAACATTGCGATGAAATTATCATTGAAAACTTGAAAGAGCGATCGAGCAGTTGTATTATTTAAATTGGATATTATTTTTTTTAATTATTTTTTATTATTTAAAATGGATATACCATACAATATTTTGTTTGATTTTTTTGTCAAAGTTGAGAGTCTTGAAGAGTTCTTTTTTGCCGTAATAAGTGAATACCAACTATCCGGTGAAAATTTACCGGAAAATGAAACAAAATTAAAAAGTTTTTATTGCAACATTAATAAAAAATGGGTCGCATCCCATAGATCGAGATTAAATTTCATAAACAAAAATGAGGAATGGCTTTCTTCATCTCTCCATATCAAAACCGGACAAACAGAAGTAATGTGTGATCTTCCAACTACATCAAGGCCATCAAGAGGAAGGCCAAGGAAGTCACTCAATGAGTGCGCAACATTCACCAAAAAAAAAAAGATAATCAATGCAACAGAGGAGATAAGTACTGAAAATCTCTCTAGTGATGTGATCAAGGCAATTGCTACTGCAAGTCCACTTCGAGTCAAAGGAGTCAAGGAAAGCATTCCTACTCGACAAAAGGATCCCATAAAATATACTAATGAGAATGCATTAGCTTTGTTTATGGATTTGGGTCTATCAAAAGAAAAGTATAAAATCCTGAGAACTTCGTTGAGGAAACACAATATAGATGTTCTGCCATCCTACAACACAATTACGGTTACCAAAAAAGAAGCTGTCCAGAAAACAGCGAAATCACGGAAATATCAGCTAAAGTCAAACTTCAAGACATGATGGACCATACTGCAAGGCGGCTTTTAGAAAGCAAAACTGAGGAACAAAT
This sequence comes from Leucozona laternaria, assembly GCA_932273885.2. NCBI lineage: Eukaryota > Metazoa > Arthropoda > Insecta > Diptera > Syrphidae > Leucozona > Leucozona laternaria. Next base: position 37,086,048 of record OW026366.1, read on the forward strand.
AAATGCACTCCCAAGAAGTCTGACCTTGCAGAGTAAATGGGGCTGCGATGGATCATCTGGCCAAGGTGCATACAAGCAAAAAATTAATACAACAGATGGTAAAACAGACGCAAACATGTTCATGGCAACAGTTGTTCCACTCAGGCTTAATAGTGCAAATTGTGAACATTGGAGGAACCCTCGCCCATCATCAACTCATTTCTGCCGACCCATAATGTTCCAATATGCTAAGGAAACTAGTGACCTCATAAATACAACAGTCAACGATATAAAAAGGCAAATAGCAGATATTCAACCAACAATAGATAAATTTAATGAGGATATAACTATATTTGTGAATCACGAGTTCTTTTTAACTATGATTGACGGAAAAGTTTTAAACGAATTAACTGAAACAAAGTCTTCGCGGTCATGTCCGATATGTAAAAGGACCCAAAAAAGCTTCAATAACCAGGATGAATTAAAAAATTGTGTGAGTGCCGGGACTCACGGTTAATATGTGTAAACATCAACGTGCGCGGATCCAAAACGGACTTGGTTTTGCTTGAAGGGGATCTTAAGATTTTTTTCACTGAACGCACCCATCCTAGTATGCAGATCGTAACGTTGCACACCGTAACGTTGCACGACGTAACGTTGCACACGAACGTTCACGTTTTTTGTTCACTCTACCGCCAGCATAGATGTTTACACATCAATAACGACGAACATAACTACGAATATGGAATCTCTCCATTGCATGCTAGAATCAGGTGCATGGAATTTATTTTGAAACTGGCTTATACACTTCGACAAGAGGGAGAGCAATTTGATGAATCTATTGGGATCAAAGAGGCAGAAAAGAGAAGAAAACAAGAGATTCAAAGGCGTTTTCACAATGAGCTTGGACTTGATGTAGATAAACCAAAGCAAGGATTTGGAAATAGCAATGATGGAAACACTTCAAGGAGATTTTATGAACAATCTGAGGCAACCGCTCGAATAACTGGAGTCAATGAAGAGGTTATAACCAGGATCAAAATAATATTTAATGTTTTGAATTGCAGGGAAGAAGTAAATACAGTTAAATTTGGAGAGTACACCAAAAAAACCGCAGAGTTATTGAAACAAAAGTGCCCTGAAAAACAACTCACACCTACTCTTCATAAAATTTTGGTTCATAGTCAAAATATCATCGAATACCAATCTCTACCACTTGGAGAATTGTCAGTAGAAGCACAGATATCAAAATACGTGCAAAGTTTCAAGAATTCGGCAGAATGAAGACCTATTTAACATGCTAGCAATCTCATCCGATCCACTTATTTCTTCCTTAAGGCAAAAGATCTGAAAGCACAATACTCACCGGAAATGATAAGTTTATTACGCATTGCCCTGGACTTAGATGATAGTTTCCAAGAAATTTAATTTTTGTATGTACATTTTTGTTCCTTTTATCTTGTTTCTCTACTTTTTGAATTGTAATCTATCAATAAATACTTTATAAATGTACTCTCTTATAAAAAAAAATTAAAAAATAATTATTAAAAAAAAAAAACTGATTTTTACCCCACTGTTTCACTCAAATTGGTTTGTTTTCTTTTTTCCCCACTGTTTCACATAAGTTACACTCAAATTACTTCATAAATTGACTTTCGACTTTTTTAGAATCAAATACCAATTATGTTAACCACCTTAACTAAAACTTCTTATTTCAGCAGCAGATTCTGAAACACCCTGTAAATATTTTTTCTTAAAATTCCGAAATTTTATAGCCTTGGAAATTTCCTTCAAGATAAAAAAAAAAATTTGGCGATATCTTTATTCGTTTAAGAGATATGATTTTTGCAACCAAAAAAGTCAATTCGGGCCACTGTGCGACGGTCGTTCGACTGGTGTTTACATTACAAAAATCTGACATAACGACATGTGTTGATGAACATGTCGTTGAATGTGAACCCCCCTATTCAAATATACTTTTAACAAAATAAAACTAATTCTCAAAGCTTCTGATTTCCAATCCAATCCAATCGAAGGTTATCTAAGGTCCAAATTTTCAGTGCGAGATTAAAGTTAAACCCTAGTTATCTCATCAAATTTGGTGAGTTAACTTAGGATTAACTGATGAACAGATGCTTTTGATGTTTTTTTCCACCGAACTTGTGTAGTCGTTCCGCATGCATTCTGTAGCAGGAAAATGCTTATTTAATTTAAGGACTTTTCACATGAGAACGACCAACGACCGACGAATGAACGAATAAATATGAATTAAAACAATTTATAAACATAAATTCTTCACAAATTCTAATCAAAATCGTAGAAATATAATTTATTATTATGTTAACATACTAAAATCCGATTTTTAATTGCTTAAATAAGTTAAATTTGAGAAAACAAATTGGTCGTCGCGAATTGCAATTCGATAGCTACGAATTGTCAAACTCTATTCGCGTTCCACATACGGTCCACACTTCAACGAACAAATTGTTCGCGCGCGGCTAACCTCAAAATCCCTTTTTGTTTTGTTTTCTTGGTGGTCGTCATTCGCCTCGAATAAAAAGCCATGTGAAAGAAATGTCAAAATGGACGAATATTCGTTCATTCGTTGGTCGTTGGTCGCTCTCATGTGAATAGTCCTTTACTTCTAGAGTTACCTAACTCTGATTTAACTCGCCACTGAAATACTGAGCCTAACAGCCATATTACTCATTCCAGGCACTGATCTCTATAATACACTGGATAGCGTATTCATACAAACAAAATGACTCCAATTGAAGATTGTTATACGGTGCACTTGGCACCAGGTTTGTATAACAGTATAGCTTTTTTTTTGTCAAAGTGGCTGAACACAATACACGCGAGTCATGGCGCGCGTCCTTATCTTACAGTGTTAAAATACATAAAATCTTGTTATAGAACGGTATTCACATTGGACTGTCTCCTTTGAATTTTTTTTGGCGTCTCTGTACTTTATCTCAATCACACTTCATGATGAGAAAATTATGGCGAAGAAAGTATTTGATTTTTTGCTTAAGATTGTTCATTTTTTTTGACGTTTTCTTTTGTGGTATCTGTTCTCTCTGTCTGTACCTTATCTTTGGCACTTAAATCCTACGGAATCCAATTTTTTTAATTGGAAGCATTTTCCTAATAAGATTTTTATTTTGTAGGTGAAAAGTTTCTAATTAATCCTTCAACGAGCAAAGATTTTTGTTTTGTTTTAACGACTGCTGCATGTCAAAATGAGTCGGATGTGTTCACATTAGGTTTTGTATCTGAACGCGAGTTACACAAATGCAAGTCAGCAAACTTGAAGACGGAACATTTGTGTTGCTTCGCAACCCATAAAGTAAGGCAACACCACTTTCCGGTGACGATGGGAAAATGTCTATATCTGAAGGCCATCGGAAAGTGGATGCATTGACCTTTTGAGTATTATAACTATAAGCTTATAAATTGATGATAATAAAACTATCGGCAGTCGCGATCGACCCGGGAAACAGAAACGATTGTTAAAGTGTTTAATTACAATATATATATATAACTGGTGCAGTCGCGGAACGAACTGATATAGGTATAAACAAAAATATAAAAAGTGGAAAAAAAATAAAACTAAAAATCAGTTTAAATTTTTTTCATATAATTTTGAAAGAGTGTCACGAATATGCACTCTATGAGAACAACAAAATCGAAATTATTAGTTCTGGCAAGCAGCTCTTAATAGCAAAAATAAAAGAGCTTACTGTAGGTCAGTTATCTAGGGAGATAAGAAACAATTTCGACCTAAATTCTATTTTAGGCATTTTAAGAACTTACATTCCAGATAGTGAATGGAATCTAAAAAAAAATTATAGCAGAACTAATTTTGTCACTAACCAGGATAGGTTAGGGACGAATCCAAATAAAAACAATAGAGCTTGGCAGAATAATTCAGGTCAGGTTGACAATAATAGACACCAGGATAGGTCGGGACAAGCTAGACTACCTTCAAACAATAGATCGGGTCAGACTAGATATACAAACAATAGATCTGATCAGACTAGATATACGAACAATAGATCTGGGCAAGTCAGACAACAAGTGTTTAATCCATCAGGCCAGGCTAGAAATAGTAATCAAAACCCACAGCTGATGGATATAAATAGTTTAACGAGTCATAATGAGCCTAGTAGTTCAAGGATAGTTAGTTTGGAAGAGAATAATAATATAGAGCCAATTGCGGATTTTCGGAACTAAGCCTCGGACATAAAATATTTTGCAACTTTTCGATAGGTGATAAGAAATATAAGGCTTTGATAGACACAGGATCTACAGTCAGCCTAATTAATTCATCCAGGGTTGATTGTAGTCTGTTTCCTGTATTTGAAGAAAAATCAGTTTTTTTTAGTACAATCAATAACAAAACAAAAGAATTCATACAAATTATTGATACAGACGTACCAAAAGAATTCAGAATGGGAAGTCATAGCAAGTTAAAATGGCATAAAATGAATTTAACCAATAAAGACTATGACCTTCTCGTTGGTATGGACATAATAAGACAAAATTTTACTAAAATGGATATGAAAAGAAAAATTATAGAATTAGTCAATACGGCAAAAATAAAATTATATTCCGAGGAAACATCCGAAATTAATAACTATGAACTTTCCAGTGAAACGGCAGACAATATAGATCTTTTGCATTTAAACTCACAGGAAAAAGAAGGAGTTATTAAAATTTTAAATCAGTTTCAAAATTTGATTTATAAAGAGGGTGATCAACTAACAAATACGGAAACTATTATGCATGAAATAAGAACAAAAACGGATCAGCAAGTTAATTCCAGACTTTATAGATTGCCTCCAAAACATGAAGAGGAAGTTCGGAGACAAGTTTCAGATATGGAAAAACAGGGAATTGTTCGAAAATCTAACAGTAGATACTCTTCTCCCATTGTTGTAGTCCCGAAAAAGATTGGAAGATCAGGTGAACAAAAGTTTAGACTTTGTGTGGACTATAGGAAAATAAATGAAATCACTTTTGATGATAAGTACCCTCTGCCTAATATAGATAGTATATTAGACAAGTTAGGGAGAGCCCAGTATTTTACGACATTGGATTTAGCTAAAGGCTACTACCAAATAAAAATGCGCCCCCAGGATATTCATAAAACTGCATTTGTTACTCCAAATGGTTTATATGAGTTTACTCGAATGCCTTTTGCCCTCAAAAACGCCCCAGCGACGTTTCAAAGGCTCATGAATGAAATACTAAGGGAACACATAAATAAGATCTGTGTAGTCTATCTTGACGATATTCTTATATTTTCCACTAGTCTAGAAGAACATCTCATTGCCATCACCACAATCTTTAGTACACTTGCCAAACATAACCTTAAGGTCCAGTTTGACAAATGCACCTTCCTTCAAAAAGATACGGAATTTTTAGGGCATATCTTGACTGAAGAAGGTATGAAACCTAATCCAGAAAAAGTCAAATGTATTTTGGATTACAAATTGCCATCATCAGAGAAAGAACTGAAATCTTTTCTGGGTATAACAGGATTTTATCGAAAATTTGTAAAAAATTACTCGAAAATTGCTTATCCGATGATTAAATATTTAAAGAAAAATTCAAAAATTAATACAAGAGACCCAGAATACATACAAGCTTTCGAAACTTTGAAACGAAACATCACTAACTACCCTATACTTAGATTTCCTAATTTTCAAAAATCTTTTACTTTATTTACTGACGCTTCCAACTTCGCTATTGGTGCAGTGCTCACTCAAGAAGGGCAACCTGTTTGCTATGCTTCGAGATCTTTGAATGATCATGAAAAAAAATATTCACCCACTGACAAAGAATTTCTTGCTATTGTCTGGTCAGTGACATACTTTCGACCCTACCTCTGGGGAAGTAAATTTAAAATAGTCACAGACCATCAACCCATTAAGTATCTAAACAAAAAATACAACGGCAAAGAGTTTTCAGCTAGAAATCAGCGATGGTTACTCAAATTATCCGAATTTAATTATGATATAGAATACTTAAGGGGTAAAGACAATAAAGTTGCAGATTTCTTGAGCCGCATCAAAAATGTTGATCAAATAGACGGTGAATCTGACTCGAATGTGGCAACTGTCCACTCAGCACCAGAACAACAGTTGGATCATTTTCCAATAAAGGAAGAAATAGTCAATAAATATAAAACACAAATAATTTTATCTAATTTTGTTTCAACAGAAGTCGAAATGTGTCATGGTAGGAGAATCATCCATGTAGATATGACTAAAAATCAGTTATATTGGGAAGATCTCTTTAAACGAACTCTTATAAAAGGAAAAGTAGGAATTTATACAGAGTTATCGTACCATGAGTACAACAAAATTCAACAATGTTTAATAAAACTTTTTAAGGATGATAAAAACTTGACATTTGTTAAATGCACACTTAGAGCTCTTGAAGTAAGAACTGAAGCAGACATTTTTAAACAAATTTCCTTATACCATGTGAAAGAGAGTAGTCATTCCGGAATTATTGAAACCTACAAAACTTTGAAAAATAAAGTTTATTTTCCAGGTCTAGTGAAGCAAATATCCAAGGTAATAGGAAATTGTCAGACATGCCAAGAAGGCAAATATGACAGAAAACCTATCAAACCTAAATTCAAAACTTCTGAAACACCTACAGAAGCTAATGAAATACTACATATGGATATATACCATTTTAATAAACTTTTTTATCTTACTTTCTTGGATAAACTTACCAAAAAAGCTTATATCTATAGCTTAATTAGTAAAAATTGGGTAAGCAAACTTGAATGTATTGAAGAACAATTTTCTAAGTTCGGAAACCCAAAGAAAATTGTTTGCGATAATGAATTCAACTCAGAAAATATAAAAGAATTCTTCCGAGAAGAAGATATTCAAATTCACTTCACTAAGCCGAACTCTCATACAGGAAACTCTGATATTGAACGGTTTCATTCTACGCTACTTGAAATATTATTAACTATTAAAAATAAAGATTTAACTACTAACCAAAAACTTCACAAGGCAGTCAAAATATATAACAATAGGTACCACTCCACTCTTGAAATGAGTCCAAATATGGCAGTGGAAACGGAATCAAAAATTTTAAAAGAAAAAGCTGATAAACGTAAGAAACATATTTTAAATAAAAGAAATTTAGATAGGGAAGATTTCCATGAAGCTAGAAGTGAAGGATTTATTAGAAATTATAAGCATTTACGTCACAAAAATGAACCTTACTTCAGAAAAAATTAATTACGTAATGTTCATCCGACACCAGTTAAAAGGCCTAATAAATTTGCAGGTTCTAATCTGGCTCATGCTGTGGATAATTATGATGACAGCAACGGTAGCGGACCCAGCTCTTCTAATCTCCCAAATACAAACTGACCAGGGATTTACAGTCATCAATCGAGGAACAGTTGAGCTGATTAACGAAACCCAGACGATTGTTCGCATAATAGATTCGTTTGAAATAATGAGCATTATTGAAGGACTCGAAATAAATTTGAAAAAATTGCACTTGGAAAATAACATTCAAATATTAACAGAAATTATCAACATCAAGTCAAAAGTTAGGGCTATAGTTTCCACCTTCCGACAAAAGAGAGGTTTAGCAAATTTTATCGGAACAGGTCAGAAATGGTTATTCGGAACCATGGACGATAATGATAGGGAAGATATTTTAGATCATTTTAAAGTTGTTGATATTAATAACAGAAATGCCATTGAAAATTTAAATAAGCAAATAGATATCAACAGAAATATTATGAATAATATTAAAAATTTTAATGACGTCATTGTAGAAGATCGAAAACATATTTTGGAAATTTACAATAATGTAGTAGATAGCCAACAAAATTTAACATTGAAACTTTTGAAAACAGACCAACTTTTGAAATTAAAAATATTAGAAGATAAAATTGATAATATTCTTGACAATATAGCATCTGCCAAACAGGGTATTTTACATCCTAGCATATTAACAGGAGCAGAAATAGTGGGTTCTGATTTAGATTTTTTCAAACTAAAACATTCCAAAATAGGAGCATTTAAACTTAACGGCACAAAATTAATTTTAGCTATTAAGCTTCCGAAAAGTTACATCCAAACCCAATTAAAAATGATAATACCGATGCCTAACAAAGATTTTAAAGAAATTGATTTATTACCTACAGAATTTATTGATCTAAATAAAATTAAATTTAATTATAATCCCAACAATATTTATATAAAAGACTTGAATAAAATGGATAATTGTTTGATTGATGGCTTATGTAATTTTAAAACAAACAACAAAACTGAAATTTTAAATATCGAAGAAAATTTGGTAATTTGTAACGATAGAAATTTAATTTTAAGTGGAAATTTTATAATCAATATCAATAATTGTACAATAAACATAAGAAATATTTCAATATCAAATTTTAATATAGAATTTGTTCATAAATTTTCCTACGAAGAAGATCAAAATGTAATTGTAAAAGAAAAATTAAATTTTGAAACAATGTTAAAAATGTATCAAATCGAAAATCTTAACCACATAAATGAATTAAAGTACCATAAAAACAACAATTATATTATTAGCTCCGTCACAATCTTCATTGTTATCATAGCCGTAATTATAATTGGAGTTCTCATCTTCTTAATTCAAAGAAAGAACAAAAATGTTAAAATAATTATAAAAAACATAGAAACAAAATTCAATGAAAACAAAATTCAGGAGAATCTTGAATTAAAGGGGGGTGAAGTTACACAAATGCAAGTCAGCAAACTTGAAGACGGAACATTTGTGTTGCTTCGCAACCCATAAAGTAAGGCAACACCACTTTCCGGTGACGATGGGAAAATGTCTATATCTGAAGGCCATCGGAAAGTGGATGCATTGACCTTTTGAGTATTATAACTATAAGCTTATAAATTGATGATAATAAAACTACCGGCAGTCGCGATCGACCCGGGAAACAGAAACGATTGTTAAAGTGTTTAATTACAATATATATATATAACTCGCGCGTACTGTGTTCAGCCAGTCAACCGAAAAATGTACGTCAAATTACCTTTTTTTTCACTCAGAAGTCAAAAGGTGCGCTTGGCACCAGAGCACCTTCAAAATGTCATCTTCAATTGGAGTAAAAAAAAAACTGTTATAAATAAAGGGAATCCACTATCCAGTTAAAGTGAATTTCAAACCTGTGGTATTAATCCACATTTTTTAAACTTTTCAATTTTATCTTTAAAACGCGCATTAAACTCGTTGGAATAAAAATGCATAACAACCGGATGTAAAATTGTTTAAACTTGACTATAAATTGATTTTAAACATAAAAAATGTCAATAATTTGATATTTTCCAGCATGTGATACTGATTCAGAAGAAGTGGATTTAAGGAATGGAATTTTAAAAACAATCAGAAAATGATGCCGCGCCAGTGGCAAGTAATAGATTTTACTAATCCTTTAGAGTTGTGGTTTCATTGGTTTTGAAAACGGTTTAAATGCCGGTTTGTTCACAGCTGATCATCTTTAATCAAGGATTAGTGCAACTGGTAAAACAATGAATGTGCATGTTAATCAAAATTTTTATGAAGGAACCCATTGAAATCGCTAATCAACCGATTGTGGTTAACAAGCTCAATTCATTTAGAACCTCTGAAAATCATGAAAATCAAAAAAACGAGCTTTAAAAACGGATGAGAGTAGATAAATGCCAACTTATAACAGTTGTTCGTCATTAAAAGTAAGTGTGCATCAACGTGCTTCGCGCGACTTGAAAAAATCTCTGAATGCCCGAAGTATGCTCACTGTCGGAGGGCCCTAGCCTTATGTCCCCGCAAAAACGGTAATTTTGTAAACCAAAACTTGTATACGTAACTGGCATGTCTAGAGTCACTTCTTTAATAAAACATTGGTTTTTATATGGAAGAGACTAAAGAAATGGCAACTTATAGCAGTTTATCGCTATTAAAAGTGGGTGTGCATTATCGTGGTATAACAGACATGCAAATTATAACAGTTTTGGTTTATAAAAATACTGTTAATGCAGCCCGCAGGGCCAGGGCGCTCCGTCGGTTGGCATTTTGCTAGTCTCGTCCATAAAAGAATTGTTTATGCAGGCAGACCCACAAGGCAGTGCTCTCCGCCCCCGCCGTAGGGCATACTTCGGGCACTCAGAGTTTTTTTTTGAAGTCACACAAAGCACGTTGATGCACACTTACTTTTAATGACGAAAAACTGTTATGACTGTTGTAAGTTAACATTTTTGAAGTTTCCTTCTTTTTAAATATTTAGTTTTTCTGAAATAAAAAAAAAACTTGAACGCAAACTTTTAACAATGCTGCATAAACTCATTGTAGTTAAGATAAGGCAAATGTTACTCACAATTAATATTTAAATTTATTTTAGGAAAATGATTAAATGCATAATTTAATTATCGTTTTTTTAAATGTTTCATATCAATTACAATTAAATTAATTTCCTTTACTATCGCGCTTGAAACGCATTGACTAAAAGTGAAAATATTTAATTTTTTTTTTGGAAAAGCGATTAGAAGTTTATTTTAGAACATTTCTTCAAAAAAAACAATTATTAAATGTGTGTTTGATGACAAGTCTTAAAATTGTTTAGACGATTTTGTACGATATGAAAACATTTTTAGTATGATACCTTCTAGGTTAAAAAGAGAATTTTTGAAAATTTTAAACGAGTTTAGCATCATAACAAGTATCTTTTTAACATTTGATTAAGTTAAAATCACCGAATGCAGATTTTTTCGTTTTACTATCATACTAACTCCATATGCCACTTCTACATTTACGAATGTCAAAAAGGGTATGTTTGCTTAATTATTTGCACGAACTTTCACTGTTTTAGGCGTGCTGGTTGTGTGGAAGCATTCCGAATGCTTCTGAAAGCGTTCGTTTGGCAATTAATGACAGATCTTCTTCTGAAAAGAAGAGATAATCGATTCTGGATTTGAATAAAGAATCAAAAGCAGAATCAGAAGCGCGCACACATGCGCACTCTTTAAACGTCGAAATCGTGAAATATAATTTTTTTAAATTTAATTTTGTGATTGTGAATAAGATCAAAATCTTCCAAGTTAATGTTCGCTATGTTTAAAAATAATGAAAAATAAAACCAACTTTAATTTGGCATCTGCATTTGATGTAACACAAATAGAACGAAAAAAATACTTAAAAATCAAAAAGAAGTTTGGCAACTTTTTCCGGATTACCAAACTTATAAGAAAATGAGCGATTATTTAAGTAAAGAGTATTAAAGATTATTATGCTAATTCGTTAATATCAGGCTGTTTAAAATGTTGCTCCTTTGACTCTAAGAACAATTGCGCAAAATTTTAGTCGATTTACTATTTATATAATGTTAATGCTCGAAACGTCACTGTTTAGGTGTGTTCAGCTGCATCGTATAAAATAGAGTGCACGACTGGGTCGCAGGAATTTGCCTTAAGGATTCTAATAGAGAAGGACAGTTGAGACAATCTACGACTTTGACACCGCTTAGACTAAATGTAGCTTAAATCTGATTAGCAGCAAGAAACCAAGAAGGGGAGATAAAACGCTTCTTTGTGGTGTAACTCTACCTTTCCTATAACTTTAAACTTGCTACGAACTTTCATTTCTGCATTTACAAGTCTGATTTAAAGCATGAAATCCATCGAATATGACAACATCAGATCGATAGTAACAGAGACAAATCTTCTTTCGCACTCGTGCAGTTGCTAGAGTTCTGAAAGATCTCGACATTCACAAATCCCATGGCCCGGATAGTATCCCTCCCATTGTTCTGAAGAGGTGATCTTCAACGCTGGCAAAACCACTGCGTTAGCTTTTCCATATATCCTACTCTACTGGTCTCTTCCCGAGTGGATGGAAAACAGCATCTGTCCAGCCTGTCCCTAAAAAAGGCGTGTCTTCTTCCCCCTCCAACGATCGACCAATTGCACTTACATCCCTTCTTTCCAAGGTCATGAAAACGCTGATTAATCATCAGTATGTACTGGCAGTATGGCTTTCGTGGCAATAGGTCCACTGGTGATCTGATGGTATATCTCACCGAACAGTGGAACAAATCTTTACATCGTTTTGGCGAAAGTAAGATTATTGCACTTGATATTTCAAAAGCATTTGATAGAGTTTGGCATCAAGCTCTCTTATCGAAAATGCGCGCATTTGGTTTCGATGAATCTCTTCTTCGTTGGATTAGAAATTACCTTTCGGACCGATCAATACAAGTTGTGTTGGACGGTTTCAAGTCTGATATCTACAAAATAAATGCTGGTAAGCCCCAGGGCTCCGTTTTGTCTCCGACCCTCTTCCTAATATTCATAAATGATCTGCTATCTGAAACTTCTAATCCATTAAACTGTTTTGCTGACGACAGTACTCTCAGCTTTTCATATTCGTTTCTAGATTCACATCCATGTTCTTCAGATGTGGAACTTCAACGGCAGCGTATGATAAGCTCATTAAATTCTGATCTCGACAGCATTGTCCAATGGGGAATCAAAAACCGTGTAGAATTTAATGCTTCTAAAACTCAATGCTGTCTCCTGTCGTTAAAGCGGAACCCGCCCCCATGCCGCTATCCATGAGCGGTACTTGCATAGAGGAAACTGAACAGCTTTCAGTACTCGGTATGTGTGTCACAGACCACCTTTTGTGGAACGACCACATATTTGACTTAGCCAAAAACGCTGCAAGTGTTTAGGTTTCCTCCGTCGATGCAAGAAATTTTTCTCCCCTTCTGATCTGGCTGTGATCTACAAAGCCTTTATTCGTCCAAAACTTGAGTACAACTCCCATATTTGGGCAGGTGCACCAAAAACTCACTTGAGCATATTGGATAGAATACAAAAGAGAGCTCTGAAAATGATAGGTGAAAGAACTATAACGGAAACATTTACATCTCTTGAGCACCGTCGCAATGTTTCATGTCTATCATTATTTTACCGCTATTTCTATAAACAGTGTTCTAGTGAAATAGCCAGTTGCATTCCTCCCCTTAAACAATTCAAACGTAATACTCGCGCTTCTAGGAATGCCCATCAGTTTACCCTTGAGCCCAACTTCGGACGTACTGTTAAGTACAGAGATTCTTTCCTTAGTCGCACTACACGAATGTGGAATGCTCTACCCAGCCCTGTTTTCCACTCCCATTGTGATCTTCAGACATTTAAAACAAATGACGCAACATTTTATATAGCCTGATCTTAAGGTGTTAGCATGATACTAGTTAACACTTTACTAATTTTAAAACTCTTTACTAAAATGTTAGTTGTAAACACTTTTTAACTAGTATCATACTAAACCCATTTTCTTACGAAGCTCAAGCTGAACGCGCCTAAAACAGTGACATTTCGTGCAAAAAATGAAGCAAACATACCGATTTAAAATTTTTCTTTGTCAAAGTGACACATGGATCTAGTTATATGTTAAAAAGATAAAACAGCAATCTGGTGATTTTAACTTAAGTAAAATGTTAAGAGATAGTATCATGTTAAACTCCTTTAAAATTAGTAAACTTGATTTAACACTTTATTAAATTTTGCGCCAATGTGCATCGGTATCTCCTTTTTAATCCCCTCCAATCTACCTAGTCACAACCCCTTTATTGCGCACTAAATATAAAAACAAAATTACATAACTTATTAACGGTATTCATGGAACGAACGTGGTAAACTTTCTGACGTCGGTGGCGTCGTAGCTTACGCCACAAGTTTCATGAATGCTGTGTCCGCCGGGAAGGTATACTACTTTGTTTTGCCGCCATTTTGGTAAATATTCTTCTTGACAGTTCATATTTGGCAGCCGTGAAGTAGACACGTGGCAAATTTATTATGGAAAAATATTCGATAAACCAACGTGTTTTAATCGTTAAAACATTTTATCAAAATCAATCATCGATGACTATGACGATGAGAAAGTTACGTGAAATTTTTGGGAGAAACAACAAAACGCACTGTTTATCGTGTAGTGAATAATTTCGAAGAAAGAGGGTCTGTAGGTGATAGGCCCAAGCATGGGCCACAACGTACTGCAAGATCGGCTGAAAACATTACTGCTGCTCAAGGAAGTGCTCATTCTTTGAAAATGAAAACGGCGTAACGGTAGCTGTGAATGGGGAGCGATATCGTGATATTATTGAAAACTTTTTAACGGCACAACTGCATGCTTTGGGCTTGATTAACATGTGGTATCAACAAGACGGTGCCATATCGCATACAGCCAGGATTACAATGGAATTACTGCGAGATCTCTTTCCACAACAAGTTATTTCAAGAAATTGTGATGTTGATTGGCCTCCACGGTCGCCTGATTTGAATGCTCCGGACTTCTTTTTGTGGGGATATCTGAAAAGCAAGGTTTATGCAAACAAACCAGAAAGGCTTGAGCAACTCAAACAAAATATTCTTGATGAAATTAATGAAATACCGCGTGAAATGTGTGAGAATGTAAAGAAAAATGTGCTCAAAAGGGCTCGCATTTGTGAGACTAACAGAGGCGGACATTTACCTGATATTGAATTTCATACATAATTGCCGACATTAAATAAGCATTTAATAATATAAGATCCATTCTCTTTCATTTAAACAGAAATTATAAACAAAGAAAGTAGTATACCTTCCCGGCGGACACCCTGTATAAAGGAAGAATAATAAAATGATGTTAAATAGCTTATAGCGGACCTACAGAAAGAGGTGAGATTGGTGTAAAAAGTAGGTTTAATGGTGCTAAAGAAATTGAATTTTCGTTAGGTGGCTTTGGCGGTCACGGACGAGTGCCAGTGAAAGTCGTGGCAGCCCCCATTTTTTAGTTCGATTCAATGGATTTTAAGTTCTTCGGAGCTGTTCGTTCATGTAGCTGCTCAATAAATCTAAAAAGAACAAGTTCCTGATTCTCAGACACAGCCCTTTAAGAGACTAAACCAACTCAAAGAAAATTGCCCGAACGTCAAATAAAATCTACTTTTTGAAGACTCGTTAGTTCCAGGGTTGTCACTTTGCTGCAATTGCAGTAAATCTACTGCATTTTTTTCGAAAAATAAATCTGCTGCCTTTAAATCAAACCTCCTGCACTTTTGGTTTTACAAAAAAAAATTACGAATAAAAAATTCAATAAATAATCCATAAAATAATTTTTCATTTCTGGCATTGAATGCAGTCATTCTCATTCTTCATGAAACTCACCCTTTAATTTATGCATACAGCTTTCGCCTATCGGCTTTTTTTTGATGACAATTGACAGCTGTCAAAACAAATCTGTCAACGCAATGTGTTTATTTATTTAAGTATGTTTTGTTTTCATTGTGACAAAAGGGGAAAGGATGGATACATTTTTCGCTGGTGGCAGCAGAAGTTTGTGGGCTTATATTTCTAAATAGACAGCCAGGTTCTACGTTTCACTTTCACTCGAAATGAAATTGATATCAATTGAAATTAGATTGACTTCAATTTCATTTCGAGCGAAAGTGAAATGTAGAACCTGGCTGATACTTTTAACAGGTAGGTAGATTTTCTTGGTAAGATTCTTAAAACTAAGCGTTTTTTTTAATGACAGAGTCGACGACATTGAGGGGAAATTTCAATACCTAACCCATCAAAGTTTGTTTCCTTGAAATATAAATCTACTGAGAAAACATTGAATCTACTGCACTTTTTTTGTAAATCTACTTCGGAAAAGTTTTCAAAAGGTGGCAACCCTGGTGAGTTCGTGGACAAAATAGCACTAATAATTTTTTTGTTGTTGTTCTGCAAACCTAATTTGCGTCAAGAGATATACATTTGTTTATATACGAAAGAAAGTAGGTTTTTAAAAGGTTCTTCCATCGCTTTGAAGAAAACAAATTTTAACCGAACCAAAATTAAAAATATAAAGAAACAAAGAAAGGAAATAGGAAAATAATAATAATAATAATTATTATTATTATTATTAGCATTATTATCCAACTTTAATTTAACAGGGTTTGACATCTTAAAATATCTAAATCCGCCTTCATTCTACGGCATTCTACGAATGTAGCTATCCAAGGTTTTTCTTTTTGCTATATATTTTTTTTTGTGGATATTTATTCTTAATTTTTTTTTTTTACATTTTGCCAAGAGTAGTTTATTTCTCATTTCTCGTTTTGTTTAGAATTAGTAAAATTCAGAATGCTTTATAAGCAAACAATTCTTGTATCCCCCTCGTGTTTCTTTTTATCATTTTTGGATCAGTCCTAAGTGAGGAACCTACAGAGAGCTCTTTATAGGTAGTGAACAAGGAAGTATGCAATATGTGGTAGTGAGAGTGCGCAAAAGGCACCTTCTTCAAATTTGTTTCTTTTTGAGGGATGCAACTAGTGGGAGCGTTGTTTATTGAATGATTTTTTCTTTGTACCGTTACATGTTTACTTTCGTGAAATAAACTATCTCAAACAACTGATTTACGCTTGAAAGTTACTAAGATGTTTCCTTGTTTCGTTTTGAACGTAACATTGAATTTTGAAGACCGTATTTTCAGAGGTGCCGATGGTAGCAGAAAAATGACGGTGAGATTGGAGTTACCGGAACACGGTTATCTAAAATTAATTGGGGAAATCTAAAAATAGTCAGGGATTTTCTGCAAGCAGGCCGCGGTCCCGAAACTTGACATTCCGTTCCATATTCCATCCTCTTTCTTTCCGAATTTCCTGCCTATTCATGTTCTTTTCCTTTCATACTTCCTTACCGACACTCCTCACATTGGGTGATATGCATAAAACACAGTAAATGCTTTGACTAGAGAATTTCTAAGTAAAAACTATTTATGGTATGCATAAAAATGCAGTAAATGCTGAAAATTGTGTTTTTACTTCTGATCCTAGTAACTACTTTCCTCGGATGAATTTGTTTAGTATAAACTTTATTCCGCATGCATAAAAACTAGAATGTACTTTTTTCTGTTGTAATTACTTAATTTTTTCAAAGTTACAAAAAAGCAACTTAAAAAATTCTTAGTAGATACTAGTGTGCTCTAAACTCATAATTAAGTAGCCGTGAAACCAAATATTAACTGTTTTGAGTCATAATTCGAAGCAATCAGGCTAAAGAATCTATTTAAATTGGGTTGAAGTTAATATACTGACCGGTATGTGCTGTGCACGTTGTACTTTAGATGAAAAATGAGTTTAAATTATTAAATTTTAGTAATTTCTCAACAACGCAGCAAAGCATGTAGAACATGATGAAAAAAAACATTTATATCAATTTGGCTTAAACGGTTTTTGCTTGTGGCCACAGTTTTCTCTTAAAGATTATAGCGATTGAAAGTTGCTATCTAAGTTCAAACAATTGTAAAGAAGATTATACTTTGTCCAACAAAAATAGGCAGTACACGTGTTATGGTAAAGCTTTTTCAAAATCATTAGCGTGCCATATTTTTGCACCATATTAAATTGAAATAACTCCTCCAAAAAAGTGTTTGCCTACCCGTGAATTTCAAATAGCACCTGACACAAACCCAACGTCCTATTCAAGGCACATCTGAGTGTACAGTGTACACTGAATTGCTGTGGCCAGTGGCGATTGGCTGCTGCTTGATAAGCATTCAGAGTTACCCTTGTCCATTTGGTTATTCGTTCAGCTTTTATTTTCCTTGAGTTTCTGTTAAGGTGCTTTTGATTGTCGAGCTTTCAGAAAAAGCTTTTAATGATGAGTGTTATCGTGTACACTACGACAACCCTGTGAAAGCTTTAATGACGGACAGATTTATGCAATCCACTGTAGCCAGAATGAGAGGCAAACGTCCTATCTTGAATACACTGCCAATTTTTGTTGGACAGAGTATAGTTATCTATGAATACTCCATTGGTTAGCCGTTGCAATTAGCCCATTGTAAGGGTTAGAAAAAAACATTGATTTTTTTTTTAAACTTAATACATTTATGTTTTGTCTATTTTAAGTTTATGTAAAAGTTCCCGGAAAAAAACTTCGAAAATATTGTATAAATAAAGTCACTATTCTTCGCAAAACAAAACCTCATTGCAGTTGTTACAGTCATTGCATTATAATGCTTTGGTTAATTTAGCAGACAAAAGTTTAAGTTATTACGGCCAAAATTCAAAACACTTCAAGGCCTTATTTGTTAAGTTTATATAGTAAGGGGATATTCAAAGTCGTTAGCTAACACTGTATGTGTTTACTAAATTTAAGATTAGTTCAATTGGATTAAAATAAAGGTTTTGTGAATTATTATTTTAGTTTAAATGTTGACATGGAAACAAAAACAAATCAAATAAAGTTATTTCCAGAAAATTTAATTAAGCTTACTTTTTACTTTAACACCAGTTTAAGGACACGCCAAATAGTGATAATAAATTATTTATTTTAAGGAATTTAGACTAAACAAGAAAATAAGGAACTACATATTATCATCAAGAAAAGATGAAGATTTTGTTACAGTACGTTGGAGATCCTGGATTTCTATTTAGAGTTGGTAAAGTACATCAGAGTATACTGTTTCTAGAATTGTAAATTTGAAAACAAAATTAATAAAAACAGCGTCTTATTAGAAACAAATTCCATTAAATTATGAAGAACAGCTGAAAACAAAACACTTTTCTTGGCTTATTCAATAGAGCTTTCCATCATGCATATAGGAACCTCAAACAGCACTCATATTTAAATATTTAAACTGCAATTATAATCGGAAAAACACATCAATCGACAAAGATATGCCTTCATTATTATCCAAACAAATATTTTACGAGAATTTATTTAAAAATAAGGATTTACTATCAATTTCTGGTGAGTTTAAGTAATTGCTTGGATGAATTTAGTATCTACTGAAAGTATTTGCCAGCAAGTATGAAGAATAAACTCATTCGCAGTCTTACAAACATGTTTAATTGGATTCTAGATTCTGAAGAGATTCCAAAACAATGGAAAGAATCAACTATCATTCTGTTGCACCAAAAGACCAATTAGTCTTATATCAGTGGTATACAAAGTGTTTGCCAAGTGTCTATACAGAAGGATTCGCAATACCCTTGATGAACAGCAACCAAGGGAACAAGCTGGTTTTCGGCAAGGTTTTAGCAAAACAGATCATCTGCAAACCGTGAATCAAGTCATTGAAAAGTGTAATGAATACCGACTGGACTTAAAATTAGCTTTTATCGACTTTACAAAAGCATTTGATACGGTCGAACATGCAACAATTTGGAAGTCACTTAAAAACCAGGGAACGCATTGCAAATTTTTGAGAATAATAAAAAACATATACACTAACGCAACGTCGAAAATTTCTCTTGAAAATAAAGGCAGACAGTTTGAGCTTAGCAGGGGAGTGAGGCAAGGAGACCCATTATCACCAGCATTTTTCTGTGCTGTTTTGGAGGAAATATTCCGAGAAATGAGCTGGGATTCTCTAGGGCTAGATGGAGAAATAGGTGGAGAGTTTCTAAATAATTTAAGATTTGTGGACGATATCGTCTTATTATCAACATCTTGTCAAGATCTCGAAAAAATTATATTAGAGCTGCAAAGTCATTGCAAAATGGCAGGACTCGAAATGAATGCTGAAAAAACAAAGCTGATGTTCAAAGGCGAAAAAAGGACATTTCTGTAGACGGAAAAGAAATATAATTTGTCGACAATTATATCTACCTGTGGCAGACGATCTCCTTCGAAAATAGAGAAAATAAAAAGATAGATCGAAGAATAACCAATAGCTGGAAACAATTCTGGAAACATAAACAAATTTTCGATTCAAACTTGAGCCAAAGATCTAGAAAGTATCTTTTTGATGGAGCTATCCTTCCGGTAATGACGTATAGATCCCAAACATGGAGCTTGTCAGCCACATCAGTACAAAAACTTCTGACCACACAAAGAGCCATGGAAAGATCACTTCTCAATATCTCCAAAAGACAACGAATCAGATGTGAAGTAATACGGAGCATGACAGATTTTGGAGATGTGATCGAGAAGGCGAAACAGCAAAAATGGAACTGGGCAGGACATGTAGCTAGAATGAATGACAACCGCTGGACTTGCAGAAGTACGCGTTGGATACCTAGAGAAGGCTCACGCAAAAAAGGAAGACAAATGAAACGTTGGAGAGATGACATTGCCCTACAAAGTAGTAGATGGGAAAGAATTGCCAAAGACAAGACAACTTGGAAAAACTTGGGGGAGGCTTATATCCACACATAATTAAATATTTATAGTTATAACCTAAAAATACTGAAATTAATAATTGAAATAGTTAACTACTTAATATTATAATAATTTTATATTTCGATATTTGAATTTAATTAGTAAATATTTTACAATATTTTTGTAAAATTAATGGATGAATAAAGCTTATAATAATGATAATGAACTTTATTTTATGCATACGAAACTAAGTAAATACTATGGCGCAAATTTTTAAACAGTCCTCGTTTAAGGAATAAAACCGAGCCCTTGTCTAACCTTTTCTTAATTTTAAACACTTTAAACAACTCTTCTAACTAATGAAGTGTTTTAAGCGCATTTGTAGGGTTTTAAGCGCATTTGTAGGGTTTTTAGCGCAATTGTAAGGTTTTTTTTTATGATTTGCGGTAGAGCATTCGACTGCAGATCGAGAGGTCCCCGGTTCAAATCCGGGTGTCCCCTTTGAAAATTAAATTTGTTTGTAATTTTTTTCTTTTTTTTTAACTCCCCTTTAGCTATTTCACCTTTTCAGCTAAGATGACGGGAGATTTTGTGAGCAGAAAATGATTTGCCGCGATATGGTAGTCCAACCTGATAACGGGTGATTTTTTAGCTGGTTTGGTTTTGGCAACACTGGTTTTGACAGCTGACGTGTGTTTAGTACCTTGTGTCACTGTCAAACAGCTTCAGTTTGGTTTGCAATTTAACCATGGATCGTCTTACAAATGAACAACGCTTGCAAATTATTGAATTTTACTATCAAAATTCGTGCTCGGTTCGAAATGTTCATCGCGCGCTGCTTGTGTTCAGCGATGAGGCTCATTTTTGGTTGAATGGGTACGTAAATAAGCAAAATTGCCGCATTTGGAGTGAAGATCAGCCAGAAGCATTGCAACAGCTACCAATGCATCCCGAAAAAGCCATTGTTTGGTGCGGTTTATGGGCCGGCGGCATTATTGGGCCAAATTTCTTCAAAGATGATGCGAATCGCTACCGAGCGATGATAACAAACTTTTTTTTGCCCGAAATGGAAGTTCTTGACTTGCATGATATGTGGTTTCAACAAGACGGTGCCACATGCCACACAGCACGCGAAACAATGGCGCAATTGCGAGGCGAGTTTGGTGAACAGTTAATTTCACGTTTTGGGCCGGTCAATTGGCCGCCTAGATCGTGCGATTTGACACCATTAGATTATTTTTTGTGGGGGTATGTCAAGGCTAATGTCTATAGGGACAAGCCCGCTTCGATTGACGCACTGGAAGCCAACATCCATGCATTCATTCGTGAGATACCGGCCGATATGTGTGAAAGAGTATGCCAAAATTGGACTCAGCGGATGGGCTACCTGAGACACAGCCGCGGTCAACATTTGCATGAAATTATCTTTAAACATTAAATTGCAAGGTTCAAACTATCGATTCAAATAAATATTTCATTCATTTTTTTGAATTTTTTGTGTTTTTTTTTTAAAAAAAGTTCTAAACCTCTTAAAAAATCACCCATTAGTACTTATTTTAACTTTTTGTTTTTGTAGGGGCGGTCGACCGAACACAAGTTTGTATTGTATATCGTTTGGTGTCGTAGTCTATTCAATTGGGGGCTGGAGATGCTGTTGTTTTGTCATGTTAATGGTTACTGGGTGCATGCACTACAAATTAAAGCTAAGACAGTTTTCGTGATTGTTGATTTACATGCTTAAAATCTTCATCAAACATTTTTCTTTAAATTTTTCTTATGAAATTACAAACGTTGAATGGATAAAGTATACTCTAAAAAAGATAGAGAACCATTTTGCTGCTTTTAAAGTTAGACGAGTGCTTTAGCGTTAAAGTAAACTTTATATCGTTTAAAATTATCAAAGACTCGACTCTCATTCTAAAACTCATTTTTAGAGTCGGCGTCCAATTTAAAAATGATTTAGAGTAGGTTTTAAATGTTTAAAATTTTGCGCCTATAAATCTAACCTTTTACTAAAAGTTATAGTTTTTACTTTTAGTAATCATACTTCTGTTTTATGCATATCACCCAATTCTCTTGCCACGCAACATCGTTCAATTCCTTTTTTAAAATTATACAATTAGGTACCTACAGTTGTAGCACGTGAATCCAGAACAAAACAAATGCTTCACGACTCATGTCACTTTGGCAGTTTATTCGTAACCTTAAATCGCCACAGCAAAAAAACCTTGGGTTAGTTCAGGGTGAGTTCAGGGCTAGGTCTAAAAATACAAAGAATTTTTGTCACCAGGGTGACTTCAGGTTTTTTAAAAAACCCTTAGGGGCGACCCCAGGGTGACTTCAGGGCTCAACGAACGAACCTATTGTTACAAAAATGTTTTCCACATTTACCCATCTCCATTTACGACACATATTCGTGTCGGAAAGTCAACGATTTTGTTGTAAAAGATTTCCTATACAAATTTTGACAATTCGTTTAAAACTTCATGAACTTTTCAAAGTTCGTGTCGTTTTCGACGATACGCATACGATTTTGAATCTTGCATGATGTAGGCCGTTTTCGAAAACGTCAAATCAAAGTCAATTTGACCGGCAATTGATCGTCATTTATGACGTAAAAGTTGCAATCGTCAAATATGCAAACGTCCTGCTTGCACACATGTCTTTTGATGAACGTCAAATGATTGAAATGAACAGAATCTAATTTCATCAGAATTTTCAGATTAACTTTCGCTCGTTATTTTCAGCCGCAACGTGTTTATCGTTTTACTGACTCCCTGACTGACATGCAAAAATCTTAATTAGCTAACAATCTCTCGAACCACTTTGTCTGTCTTTTTCGTCACCTCCATTTTTTTTACTGCACAGCTCCAACGAAGATAATTTTTTCGAACACGTGACTTTAGCAAACTGCATTATCGAACACAATGCTAATGCGATAGAATTTGGATTTGGGTTTTCGAACAGAAGACTTTTGAAGTTTGCGTTTAAGAACATTCAGCAAACGCATTTTTTACGCAGATGACGTTTTTGAAAACGCCTGTAGGCCCAGATTAGCCACATGAAGATGAGAATCCCCGGGAGCCATTTTAATTTTCCTTCAAGCTTGAGCTGTCAGATATCAGATAAAAAATGAGAATGTGTGTATAAAAACCTCACACATAGACAGTAGGGATCTTCAGACACCGGTTAAATTGTTGTTGCAATTCACATCTATTCATCGACGCGGGAAGAAATTACAAATACAACAATGTAAACAAATAAGTTTTGTAGGGTGAAACGTACGAAACATTCTCATCTTCATATGGCTAATCTGTGTCTGTAGGTATGATGCACAGATTAGCCATATGAAGATGAGAATGTTTCGTACGTTTCACCCTTCAAAACCCATTTGTTTACATTGTTGTATTTGTAATTTTTTCCCGCGTCGATGAATAGATGTGAATTGCAACAACAATTTAACCCGGTGTGTGAAGATCCCTACTGTCTATGTGTGAGATTTTTATACACACATTCTCATTTTTTATCTGATAACTGCCAGTTCGCTTGTAGGCAAATTAAAATGGCTGCCGGGGATTCTCATCTTCATGTGGCTAATCTGTGGTATGATGCACGAATTTAAATAATGAGTACACTCTTTTAATGCTCATTGCTCATGTCTCAAAAGTCAAAATCAAAACTCATCTCAACATTCCTTAACAATTCGTCTCACCGCCACCAGTCCAGTCACCACTGCTTTGGCTGTGTAATTGTAATCTCTGATATGAAATTTTTTAATGTTAAAAATAAAATCATTTATCAACTCTCCTCACCAGTGTTGCCCCCCTAACTGGTGGAAAATGTAGCGTCGCAGATTTAAAACGTAGTATAGCCTTGTTTTGTTACAAACGACATTTCCAATTGTTCAAATAAAAAGAACATAAATCAAGCTAACGATAATTTAAAATATTATTTCAAGAGTTTCAACAACAAAAAATAAATAATGGGTGATTTTTTAAGAGGTTTAGAACTTTTAAAAAAAAAAAAACACAAAAAATTCGAAAAAATGAATGAAATATTTATTTGAATCGATAGTTTAAACCTTGCAATTTAATGTTTAAAGATAATTTCATGCAAATGTTGACCGCGGCTGCGTCTCAGGTAGCCCATCCGCTGAGTCCAATTTTGGCATACTCTTTCACACATATCGGCCGGTATCTCACGAATGAATGCATGGATGTTGGCTTCCAGTGCGTCAATCGAAGCGGGCTTGTCCCTATAGACATTAGCCTTGACATAACCCCACAAAAAATAATCTAATGGTGTCAAATCGCACGATCTAGGCGGCCAATTGACCGGCCCGAAACGTGAAATTAATTGTTCACCAAACTCGCCTCGCAATTGCGCCATTGTTTCGCGTGCTGTGTGGCATGTGGCACCGTCTTGTTGAAACCACATATCATGCAAGTCAAGAACTTCCATTTCGGGCAAAAAAAAGTTTGTTATCATCGCTCGGTAGCGTTCACCATTGACAGTAACGCTGCGATTCGCATCATCTTTGAAGAAATAGGCCCAATAATGCCGCCGGCCCATAAACCGCACCAAACAGTGGCTTTCTCGGGATGCATTGGTAGCTGTTGCAATGCTTCTGGCTGATCTTCACTCCAAATGCGGCAATTTTGCTTATTTACGTACCCATTCAACCAAAAATGAGCCTCATCGCTGAACACAAGCAGCGCGCGATGAACATTTCGAACCGAGCACGAATTTTGATAGTAAAATTCAATAATTTGCAAGCGTTGTTCATTTGTAAGACGATCTATGGTTAAATTGCAAACCAAACTGAAGCTGTTTGACAGTGACACACGTCAGCTGTCAAAACCAGTGTTGCCAAAACCAAACCAGCTTAAAAATCACCCGTTAATTAAATAAAAAAAGAATTAAATAAAAAAGATAACAATTTGATCGTATGTAATGTATGTAAAGTGGGTCAAAAACCCCTTCAGCATCCCTTAATAATTCCTTC
Source organism: Leucozona laternaria (assembly GCA_932273885.2). Lineage (NCBI taxonomy): Eukaryota > Metazoa > Arthropoda > Insecta > Diptera > Syrphidae > Leucozona > Leucozona laternaria. The sequence goes on from OW026366.1 coordinate 37,111,188, forward strand.
GACTGCATTATTGCATCGACAGTTGAAATATTTAATGATTTCTCCATTTATCCTTTATTAAATTTTAGCTCGAGGCAAACTGCACAGGGTTAAAATTTGTTTGCTTTCATTAAATTAAACTAGAATTGCACAACGTCTTCATGATAAAATTCGTCTAAGAGTTCTTTAGAACCAACTAGCAACCGAAATTCATTATTTAGGGCAACCTTATTTTGTTCGCAATTAAATGGGAAATTTTTAAGTAAGGGCATTTTAGTCGGAATTTCACCTTTGGCGATTTCAAAAGGATCTAGCACAATTAAGTATCTAATCTTGTTGTCAGTTTTAAGGTCAAATCATTCATGAAATTATTCACACAATTTTAGATAGTATTTACAAAGTTGGGATTTGACTTATTGTGAGATATTGTTTGCAATATTTTGTGTTGAGCAAAATTCTTCGAAACAAAATCCGAAATACATAGACGAATGTGGAAAATGTTGAATTTCACTTCTAAAGTCTTAAGTCAACTGAAATCATATCTGGTTTACAAAAAGTCGATGCCGATTTTAACACTAGATTTTTGTTGTAGGGGGCAAAGCTGCCTCACTCTCATATTTAAAAGAATATTTTCCCACTCAAGAGCAATGACGTCACAGAGACTCAGAGTGGAGAAATGAGTGTTTTGCCGTTTAACTATATAAAGCCGCCTACATAAACCAAACAACTACCAGTTTTTGTAAAGTGTTCACATATAGAGGATGTAAGTAGATCGGCAATATTTTTAATATTCAACCAAAAGTGTACTTACAAAATAAATTAACTAAATTGTGTAGTGTTTTGTTTGAAACAATATTTCGATGAAATGGTTTTTAAAAGAATATACATTTGTTCTTCTATTCCCTAAGTTCTAAGTGGCAGTGCATGGGCCTTATATTCTGTGGAGAATTTGATTTCTACAACTTTGGGTGCGGTTGAAGGAATTTATTTCCAGTTGTAGTACGGGAATTCAATTATCGTAACTGTAGTTAACCAAATTGAAATAATTTCATATCTTTTCTTGCAATCTAAAATGTTGGAAAATAATTTGCATTCCCTATCTGAATAACCGCAGTTCCCTAAAAAGAGAAAAAAGGTGACATCATCTTATTTTCGTAATTCTGGTGGTGTGGAATTTTGTATGTTGGTTGTTTCGTACGTGCTACTTGACTTCGTTCATTTTATGGTTCTGTAGCTGTAGCTGCTGTATCTACGTCTAATTTAAGTGAAATTTGTTTGTGTTGAGTTTTATTGTATATCAAAAAGTTGTGTCTCATTCACAGACGATGTGTTTTTTTTTTCTTTGCTACACCGCCTCCCTATTGTACTTTTAGATTTTTATCAAAAAATATGTACAGCGATTCTTGAATTAGCCCGTACGGCTAAAATTTGTTGAAATGTTTGTTTTTTTCTCTCAGCGGACTATGAACATTAGTCGTAAAAACGATTCATTTCTGGTTGTTGCTTTTAGTGAGTCTGGATCTGGAGGAGTACAGTCGCCAATCGTGCATCATTCAAATTCAACAAAAAGAAGGCGTTTGCCGCTAAGCAAAAAAATTGCTATATACCTTGTCTTCTTCTCACTGGTAGATGTACATATCTTATGATCTCTAACTCCAATATACAAACGATTACCAGTATCACGAGTTTTTTATTAGTTTATTTTTTCGGAGCACCTACATTTATATAGCCACTAGAGAGACTTTTCGGTCTTAGGAAAATCTGTTCATTAGTCTCTATTCTATACCGGTTTCCAGCCACGTCAATGATCGAATTTGTATTCCACCACAGCCGTAGGTATTGGTTTACTTTACTTCTCCCTTTAAATAAAGTTTTTCATTCAGTTTATTCATGCGTCTATTTGTGTGCTTCTGCTTTCATTCACCTCGTTTGATCCCGCTGGTTGCAGTCATTAATTGATTTTGCTTTTGATTTAGTTTGAAGAAATTTGTAGAAGCTGTTAAAGGTTACGGCAAGTTTGCTAAATAAATAAGTCTCAAAAGTGTGATAGTCAAATTTATATGACGAATGAAAAATTGGCAGTTTTATGTCAGTAAACTGTCGGAAGAATGGAAAAATTCAATCTTTTGGCAGTTTACTGATAAGAAATGGCCAATTTGTCAGTCGTGTATAAATTCAGCATAATACATACCTACTACTTTCTCATAAAACAAATTTGTGTCATATTTTATATGGCCTAATGGAATATATATTTATAACAGTTTAATGTCGCCTTTGGAGTCGTTGAAAATAACGTTTTTTTTCACTACGATGATACTAAAAATAAAAGAACATTCTGACTGAGTGTCAGTTGTTGTATCATAAAAGCCGTGCTCCTTTGGAGTTGGCGAACTAGGTACTCATGAGTAGATCCAAACAATAATCTAGTACTACAAACTACTCGTGCTTTCATGGCGAGTAGATGAGATTTGTAGGCAAATTAATTCTGTGCGTTCCATTCAAAATTACTAGCAAAGTACTCGTGAGTGCTTCGAAATCTCCAAAGAAACAAGACAAACATAACTATTGGCTTTGAAGAAAACTGTCACAAGTCAACAAAAATTCATTTTTGCAATAAAAAAACGCAACTTTTTTAAGGGATTGGCCTATACTTTCTGCGTAGGAATTAAAATTAATTTTTTTCTTCCCGACGACTTTTCTAAGAATAATGTCCGCGAAAAGAATCAGCCTTATTGTGTTGTGAGTTTCACGCGAAAAATATTTCACCTTAAAATTGTTTGTTCGCCCAGAATTTTAAAATCTATTGTGAGTTTCGCCCGAACGAAATTTCGTTCGCCTATAAAAACATAAGTGAAATTGACATTACATTCCGCCCGAAATGAATGTTCACAATAAACGGAATTTTTCGATCATGAAATTTCGGGTGAAACTCACAATAGGCGAAAAGTGATATGCCTAATTTTCCGGGCGGAATGTTGTTCGGGTGAAACTCACAATAAGGCTGAATATTTTAAAATTTCATATCGTAGGTACACACACTTTTGATCAGGACTGTAGCTATTCGTTTCTGTTTGTTGAGGAATCTAGATAAGTGGATTGAATATTGTTTGTGCAGCATTTTATAGCTACGATTCCCTTAATTATTTTTTGTAAAGGGTTCTTCAATTGGCGCGGGTAGATTTTGGCGGCCTGTGGCCTGTGCCCTTGTGTCAACGAAACGCAAGATCTACCGAAAACATCGCCACAATTTGAAGAACCAAAAACTATATTATAGTAAAGTCTTATAATATGTTGGTATACATACTTTCAAACACATTGCACTTGGGAAGGTGTTTTCAAAGTCATAACATTAATATTTATAAAAAATACATCCACCACTCCTTCTTAGACATCCCTTTTAGAAGAGAATCACAATTGGCACCTATTCATAACTTGTAAAGTAGGTCACTTAAAAATGTACATTCGTTGCAGATTTAGGACATACATTTATATTTTCTATTGACGCATTTTATAAAGGTAACTTGACATTTTTAGTCATTCACATTGGCATTCTTTATATGTGTAATAATTCAAATTACAGTATTCCGGATAAAAAGATGAATGAATCATACAATTCCGGTCATTGAAACAATGATTCAGTAGAATGACATATCTACATACATACATACATACTACCCGTCATATTAAGCAAGATCAAATTTAAATAACGTCATTCAATTAAATTGATTATTTATTTAATTTAGGAAATTTAAATTACATACAATAGTCCCTCGATAATGTGAACTAATTAAAACAAGGCGTTTTCGGATTTTACAGAGATTCACATTACTGAAACATTTTTCAGTTCTAATAAACTGATTGAAACAACTTTCGTATTCATTTATAACAACACAAAAAATAAAAAAATGATGATAAAACATAAAAACAAAAAGCATGACAATGTGTTAAATGTTTCTATACAACTCGCAGGACACACTGTCAGGCATGCAGATGCATTAAAAACCTTGTAATATGTCTAGACAAACAACATTTAATTAGTCTCTAATATCGCACGCAAATCTAACAAGCAAAAAAACAGAAATATAAAAACTTTTACAAAAGAAATTCACATTTCACAAATTTCGGAAGTTCATATTATAGAGATGACAATGTAAAGTTTTGGTGGTTCACATTTTAGAGAAATTCACATTATCGAGGTACTACTGTGCTTTAAAAAAATTTATACTTTTTAATTTTTCAGATAAAAAATATTTATACAGTCATTCAATAAAATCGTCAATTAGTATTTCTGAATGGGTACATTCAGCAGACACAAGGGAATACAGAGTAGTCAAGTGTATTCATTGAACGCAAATTTTACAAAAGAAACTAGTTATTTTTTATTACTTCCAACCTCTACCTTCCGTTGATAATACAGATAGTATTTATAAAAATATTTTTATCTAAAAAACACCTCACATAAATCAATTAGGAATTGTAAATTATAATTTTTCAATACTTCTTATTAATAATGCATTTTTTATTTAAATCTTTTCTATAATTTTTATAAAGAACTCCTCCACCCAAAACAATAAAACAAACGTGGAAAAAAGAAAGTCACTGAACAATGAAGTTCAGCTTGCTGTATAATGACAAGGGTGCTTTCAAAAAAACATGGTTGCGAAAGTCTGACAAATGCATAACTTTCATAAATGCAAATGATAAATGTCAGATTTTCATAAAAGCAAACCGCAAATATTTGCAGCGCAAATGTTCAACTATAAAAACTCAGATGCAATCTGAATTTCTTTATTAAAGAAAGAGATAGGTATATAGTATAAACGATTTCTCTTTCTTTATTGTTCCATCTGTCAAATTCAAAATGACGCAAATCAGAAAAAGTGTTCATAAATGCAGCGTAAAACACATCCGCAAATATTTTGTATGAAGTTAATATGATTGCAATTGATCGCATGCAAACAAAGCAACCATGCATTTATGAAAGCACCCATAATCAGCTGATATTTTGACATAAATGCACTTGACTTGAAATAAAGGGAGATATTTCTTGATTAGCTTCCCAGTTACTTTCCAATAAATTTTGCCTTAATTGGAAGACAATTTTACGACAGTTGGCCAATCAGAGACGAGAAACTTCCCTTGTCTTCAAGTACCTACGTCTTCTGAACGTACCCAATGACTAATTACAAATTCATAAGTGTCAAACAAAAAGAACTGCATTGTCTACGTTAGGCAGATTTGCCACCGCCTATGTAGGTCAACTGCAGTATCTTAAGGCAGTTATAACATCGGCTCCGGGCATACAAAATGCAAATTTATTTAATATAAAAATATAAATATTATTAATTTTTTTTTGTGGGAAATATGAAATTTTTTGTTTTTAAAAAAAAAAAGAACTAGAAAATGAACCAATTATAAAATGCAGCCAAATAAATCTTCTTATTACAAAAGAGTACTTATGTTAAAAATTGTACTCAATCCGTTCTTCAAATTTTATAAAACACATATCAGAAAATAAATTCGATTGTACTAGCGCAGATTTGTGACTTTTAAAAATGCACTCTTATAGCTTTTTTCGTTTCGTCGTCCGGAAGCGTTCTTCTGAAAAGAGGGGATAATCTATTCTGAATTACAAAAAAAAATGAACAAAACCAAGAGAACGCTCACATAAGAACACTTTAATTATTGTGAAATAGATATTTAATTGATATTGATTAAATTCTACTTACTTTATTTTATTTACTTACTATATCTATTTGTAGCACAATTATACTATCCATACATCTCACCATTTTCTTCGCAATCAAGATAAAAATCAAAATCTTCCAAATTAATGTTTACCATGTTTACAAATATTGAAAAATGTAAACAACTCTAATTTGATATTTAACATTTAGCTACAACGAAATGCAAAAAAAGTGTTGCAACTTGTTCCTTTGGCATTCAGAATCGATGAATTGCGAAAAGTTCTTCCGGATTATGAAACCAAAAAAAGCTATTACTCCTTGTGTTCAAGAATCTATCCGAGATGGTGTCAACCTTCAGATACCTTGAGTTGTTGTTGCATCAGCTGTTTTTTCACAAGGGAATACAATGGGCGCGTTCAATGCATTACGTTTTACATCAGAATTTTTTGAATTCTGAATTTTTGGAGCTTCTGATTGGCCAGCTGCCATAAAAAGTTAGATGACTTTTAGTGACTTTTAGTTACCTTTGCTTACGTTTCATCTGAATTTTCAGCCAAAAATTCTTATCTGAAAATTTAGAATTAAGTGATAGTGGTGGGGGAAATGTGGAAGTGCTATACATAGAAGTTGAAATTTATGATTTTCGCTCTGGTTAGTGGTCGATTTGTGATGATTAATCTTGATCACAAACAAATTAATACTTTTTTACACAAAAGAACTCATTGTTTATTGATAATTGAGTTTGTAAATCAAAAGATTGACCATTCTTAGAAAAATATTCACAGAATTGAATTAGTTTTTCATTGAACTTTACATAGTCTTGCTGTATTTTATTGCTGATTTAGTCACATATATCATCACCAGAACTACTGAAGCTTTATTTTAAATTTAAGAATATAATTAAAGTTCTATTTTATTTCGTTTCATTTGACACAACAACTTTCGACTGAAACTTCAGATTTTTTGAGCTTTCAACAACATAAATTCAAATCTGAATTTTAAGATTTTGTGAAAGCTATCCATTTCGCTTTGGATACAAATCTGAATGCGGCCACTTTCTCCGCTAAAATGGGTTCGATGCTTGACATATAAAATGCCATTTCATACGGAAATGGAAATATCCCTTTAATTTACCCCTCACATTAAGGAGAAATAAATGAGAGCTAGAAGAATGATAAAAGTATTTTACCAAACTTTTCGAATGATTTGTTTTGTTGTTGTTTATTATTCTCCAGAAATAAACGCACTACTTTAAATAATTAACCAACCCCAATAATATTTCAATGCTAACCTACTCGTGTAAAGAAATCATATATATAAATTATGTATATATGTACATATGTACATTATGTACTATTCTGCTATACATATGTATACATATTGGAATCGTCCCAAGTCTCAATTGTAAATTGTAGATAGGTATATGAACGTTTTCCTGCCTAAGTTTTATAGATAAATGGCGCAGTAGATATCGATTGTACAAAAGAATGAAACTTTTGTTGTGGTCTAATATCACCTACCAAAGGCTAACACGAATTAGGACTACAAAGAGAACCAATGAATACATGTATCTTTTCCCATGTGAGACTAGGTATTTTATTCACAATCTTAATGCCATTATGATGTCATAGATTAAATGTATGTACTACTATGACTCCCGCGCGATTTAAAAAAAAGCCCATGATGTAATACATTTTCAAACAGATAGTGATTTGTTGGGAAGGGTGAGTCAAAGGTAGGGCAAATAATAGTCAAGGTATGTTATTACGTTTGTATACTTTAATCATTGAATTGAGCTTCATTAGGGTGGTTAAGTGCTTTCCTCTAAATTACTCATCTTGTTGAAATATTTATAAGCAGTAAACAATTTGATTTTGTATAAAAATTAAATACACTTGTGAATAATGTTATTATAAATATTTACATATACATATATTTTATTTTTCTTTCAGATATAAAATTTTAATAAAAACATCACAATGAGTTCAGCCGAATATTATCCATTCAAGGTGAGTTCAATTAAACTTATAAAAAAATAATGTTAAGATTTTAGATAAGATTAAATTAAAAAAAAAAAATTTCTATGAAATTAATTAATACATACAAACAAACAGAGAATAATGTACTTAACATCTAAAAATCCTTCTTTACCTTACTCCAGAATCAAGAATTAGTGCAATTTATTTAAAATAACAGAAAATTGATTTCATGCCTTTTTATAGAATTTAAAATTTAAGTCCAAAACGATTCAAATAGAAACATCCCATGTGTTTTTTTTTTTCTTTTTCTATGAGATCATATAAGCTACCATAAAAAGATATTTTTATGCATTATAGAAATCAAAATAGGTATGTACCTACCCATTCATTCAGAGTTTTAAACAACACCTATTGCTGAGTTTATAGATGTATTTTGATAAGAGCGCTTTTTAATTACGCAATATGTCAATATGAGTGACTTTTTAAAAAGGGATATAATAATTTTTTTCTTAATTGAGTACCTTTGCAATTTTGTTCTTCATATTCGTATGCTCAATTTAGCGTTTTCAGATTTGCTTTAAGCACAAATTGAATCCCAGAATTACTCATTGGCTATACACCTCGGTTGTCAGACGGATTATTGCAAGGTCCAACGTTCAGCCTCCTGTTGTTGTATGGGCGGGGTACTTCGTTCAACCCCTTCTGATGCTGCATTTAACATTATGTTCCATTTAGCACCCTTTTGATATACAAATGTATTTGCTAAACAAAAGGCTGCAACCACAGCCATTCATCTAAAAGCTTCCCCACAGTGGATCAATAATGAAATTGTCAACTCCACCATTTTGAACTCAATCGGAACAATTCCAAGTAACATTGACTACACCATCCCACCGTTACAGTTTGATAAAAACTTTCAGTTCACCATACCCTCTAGATCTATCTGGGAGGATTTGGCATTCCTTGATGAAGGGGTTGGTGGTAGCTGTGTTGTGCCCCAAATGACATGCCACCCTACAAAGGCATGACCCACTGAGTCACAACTGTTGTCGAAATACCTCAACTTATGAAATAGGTATTCATCATCGACAGCAATTTCGCGTTACACTTAATGTGACGAAAAGATTCAGAATGACACAATAAAAAAGGCCCTACTTCCAGAATGCATCTCAGTAGGTCAAAGCTGAGCAATGCATTTTGGAAGTAATTGTAAGTAAGTTCCAGGTAGGTCTCTGGGAACTCGAGGAGTCCATTTGCAACCATCAACCGTGTCGGTCATTTTTTTAATTACGAACAGCTGTGCGTGTTCCAGGCGGAACTTTTGGCGATAGAAGAAATATTGTCTTGGTTTAGAGAAAACGTGATATCTAACACAGATATACGCATCTTCTCAGATAGCCAAGCCGAAATAAAATCCCTGGGCTTTGTCTCTACCAACTCTATAACAGCCCTTAACTATAGATCATGTCTCATTGAGATGGCTCAGCAGTTTAATATTCACATCTGCTGTGTGCCGGGCCATAGGGACGGCGTTGACAAACTCGTCAGAAGTGGAACAACACTACCTATTCTAGCAAAGAAGGCAAATATAGCTACACCCCTTATACAAATTTATGCTGAAGCAAGATGCAATAGAGAAAACAAACCTAAGCAGACTGCACTCTACATGCATACGCCCGGTAATAGGTGTCATTACCGGACACTTTTAAATAGGCAACGAGGCTTGGAGTATTTTCAAATGAGGAATAATCGATTCCTCATCTCCTCTGTACTTGTCCTGCCCTATCCCAACGACATTAACTCCATCTCGAAGATTACTACTAAAGGGTGGTCCACAAAAACGCACGATCTCAATTCTTAAATCTTAATATTTATTATTATGATAGAAGGATCTATGACAATTATGTGTGAAACAAAATATCGGCCAAATGCTCGCCACGGCTTCGGTGGCATACCTCTATCCGATGGTTCATATTTTCAATGACTCTGAGACATAATTGAGGTTCAATGTCCTTAATGTGCCGAATTATCTCATCCTTAAGCTCTTGAATAATTGTTCTTGGCTTATTGACGTACACTTCTTCTTTTAAATTTCCCCAAAGAAAGAAGTACAACGGTGTCGAATCAAATGATCGTGGCGGCCAATTAACATCGCCACGACGTGAGATAACAGAACACTGTCATTGAATTTATCACCCAAAAGAGCCATTGTTTCGTTGGCTGTGTGGCAAGTGGCACCATCCTGTTGGAAGCACATATCGTCCAGGTCCATATGCTCAATTTCTGGCCACAAGAAGTCTGTTTTCATCTCGCGATAGCGAACACCATTCACGGTAACTGCTTGGCCGATCTCATTTTCGAAGAAGTACGGCCCGATGACGCCACGCTGGCAGCCCATAAACCGCGCCATAAAAGGCTTCAACAATCTTAACGCGCTGCTCAATTGCGTACCTCTCCATGGTTGAATTTGTCAAACACTGAAACAAAGAAATGTCAAATTAAGTTGGGCAACAAACTTGACGTTAAGGTGTGACTCACAATTAACATCGTGCATTTTGTTTGAACCACCCTTTACAATGATCCTAGTGATTCACTGTAGAGTGGATAGATTATATCCTCTTTTGAAAAGTCTAAGTCAATACCTATACTCAAATATTGCACACGTGACTCAAATATTTTTTATTCTTTTAAAAACTAGAGTTAGAAATTTTACTCATAGTGAGTTTTCGTAACTATTTAAATCGCTGAAATATCAGATCAGAAATATAGACAGACCAAATTTCTTAGAAGATTCTTTTGCTGTCGAGAAAGTTAGACCAATTTTTTTAACATTTCCTTTAGTCATTTTATTTATTTTTCATTCGCAGCAGTAAAGTGATAACTCAACTCAAATTGATATGAAAAATATTTTTTAGATTATAAAAAGTGAACTCCCTAAAATTTTCAAAAGCACTTGCTAAAGAAAAGTATGGCCTGATAAAAAGGGAATAAAAAAGTTATTTTTGGTTTGCAATAAATTTCTTTATTTGTTCAAAAATAAGTGAACTGCAATCAAGTTTCAAAAGCGCTCACTAACGCAGAATATCATTTGATAAAAAAAAAATAACAAATAATTGGAAAAGATACTTTGGGTGTGCAATCAGTTTTTTTTTTTTGTCAAAATGATTCATTAAATTTACGAATACATTATCAAAATAAGCTGTATTCACAGTTTCTTTTTAACTGCGGAGTCAAGCTCATACCATCGCAAGAGGTCTATCTTATCAGGTTTTCATTTTTATTTTTGTTTTATTGATAACAATACATTAAAAAAAGCCGGTATGTTGACTGTATCTCGGTCCATAATGAATAGCAACCAATGTGGTTACTCGTTAATATGTAAAAAAAAAAGAAAAAAAAAGTTTTTTATTTCAATTAATTCAAAACTGTTTTTGTTAGAAAAAAAGTATTTGATGTACAAATCAATTTCATCAGAATAAACCCTAAAAAAACATTTTAAAGTACAATGACATATGAGGAAATAAATTATTTTAGTATTTATATGAACATAAATATATGTATGTATATATTTATAAATACAAGTCATAACCGCTAAAAAGAAATTTGACTGCTGATGTTATTTTCTCATATTTAGCCTAGGTATACTCAACAATTACAATTTCACACAAAAAGCAATAAAATCAATAAATTAACCAGACACTTATAATTAACTTAATTGGTAAAGATAAATGTGTCAATCGATCGATATCTAGGTATGACATACACCTAATATGGATATTGAAAATTATTGCGATTTCTATTATGATATTTCTAATGATTATTCATAAGTGTAATCACACTATAAAAAAGATATTTTATTTTTGCATCGATGTCATAACCTCCTCTTGTTAATGACCGCGTTCGGGTAACTATCTAAAGCTATCATAATAGGTTTGTGTTGTTTTAACCCCTAGTTAAAAATTAGCTGATGTCCGCTGATGCAACAACAAATCATTGCCCGCGTTCAGATTTGTATCCAAAGCGATCTGGATAGCTTTGTGTAGTTTTAATCCCTTCTTAAAACACATCTGATGACAAAACAGCTGTTGCCAAAAAATTAATCTCAAGCTATCCTCATCAATCCGATGAGAATTTTCAAGAACAGTTTACTTCAAAACTGATTTGAGCAGCAAAATTAACCTATCCGGTTTTGGGCGTTCAGAAACATACATGGATACTTGCAGTCTCTAAGATAGGCTTTCCTAGTGAATCCTGAATGCTATCTGCAAATTTTTGGATAGGATGATAGCCTATCCGACAAACAGCCGAACGCTGGCAATCAGATTTACTCTACCTGCTGTAGCCTGTCTCCTTCGGATGTGTAAACAAACAACTGATGGATGGGTATATTCATAAACATTAAAAAAATCTCCTCTAGTACAATTGAATTTCTTTTCGCGTGCGTCTTTGAACACGGAGAATGTATGCGGTCAATATGAATACCAACTTCAGAGATTATAGAGGTCTTCCAAGATTTGTCTTTGTCTTTTCTCTTTCTAATTTGACATCTAAAAACAACAACAAAAAAAGTCCCTGGTTGGAAAATATTTACATGCTCTTGGCAGTGTTAAAAATCCGGTCATTTGATTATTTTTTGTATTTGGAACTGAAAACTTAAATATGCGATCGAATTACGTATTAATTAGTGTTTAAACATTTTAGTGAACATTTTTTCAAGTGTTTGATACAAAAAAAACTAATTTTATTACATATAAATCACTATTATATTAAACACACGACTTTTTTGGCTCGCCTTCGTGCCTTCTGCATTTGGTTTTGTTTTCCAACCAGGGAGTGCTGTCAGATTGTTTTTTTTTTTAATTTCACACTGACACTTCTGACATTTGGTGGCAGAGATCCATCGACATGAAGATGAGAATCCTCGGCAGACATTTCAATTTGCCTATAAGCTAGAAATGTCAGTTTGCAGATAAAAAATGAGAATAGATGTGTAAAAACCTCACACATAGATAGTCGGGATCTTTACACACCTTGTTAAATTGTTGTTGCAATTCACATCTATTCGTTAACACGGGATGTAATTAAGCTAAGTGTCCACGATTGGTAGATCTTAAGCTAAGTGTACACGATTGGTAGATCTTACAATATTGTCAGAGCTGACAATGTCTGACAATTATCTTCCAATGAGCTGACAATTAGTTGTGTGTGTACACGGTTGGTAGAAAATCTACCAATCTCTTACAATTTATTGTCAGAAGTTGGCTGACAATTTATTGTCAGATAATTGGCTGCATACCTACCAATAAATTGTAAGAGATTGGTAGATTTTCTACCAACCGTGTACACACACCACTAATTGTCAGCTCATTGGCAGATAATTGTCATTTCCAGGTTATGGAAACTGCTTCATTTGCGCCGTGGCCTCGAGCCACCGACCGGATGGAGTTTCGTTTAAAATCTGTACTAACTTCAACGTTAAATAATAATTTAAATAAGAAAAATAATGGCTTAATCTTCATACCAAATCTTTAAAGTGGCAACTTCTGTATTAGACATAATCAATAATATCGTATTTTCTTCATTTTCGAATCATACGATAATAATAAATCCAATGATGCACCAGCTATCCCAAGAATTTGAAAAAAAAATTTGTAGCATTGTGAGACTTGTTTAAAAATGTCGTCACGTAATTTCTTATTCATACCCGCACAATCACGATCGTTTTATTTGTCAGTATTTGTTTTTAGTTTTCTTGTAATTAACACAAGTGACTATGACATGACTAGTTTTATTTTTTTATAAAAAATAACATTCGCAGAAGATGATGTCATAGATTCACGCAGTGAAGCACAGATTTCTTCATGGACGCTAAATAAGCAAACATTTCTACATAAAACATTTTAAATATTACTAGTAGCTAACTCTGAGTAAATTGTTTTTGTTGTTCCCATAAACATGCACAGACTAGAGAGAGTCGACGAAATATGTAGAGATAAAATGAAATTTGGAGGCTTGGTTGGTTGTTGGTGCTCTTGAAAATAAGTCTATAATAAAAATATATTCATTAAATGTATGTATAACTTTAATTCCTACTTATTTTGTATGGTAATAAATGATAATTTTGTGTGGGTAGTTGTTTTGGTATTCCACCACTGTATTTTTTTTTTATCAAGCTGTAATGGGCTAGTTCAAAGGTAGTAACATTAAAAAGACATACAAACAAACTTAAATCGAGTTTAATTATAATTTACCTTGGCGTCATTCCCGATCCGTGGGAGCTTAGAATTTTAAATGATTTATCATAATCAAAGAAATGATCATAATGATGATATGACTCAAAAGTTTGACCTTCTAAAACTGGTGTAAGGTTCAAGAGTAAAATGTCTCGTCTTTTCTTGTAGCCAGTCTTATTAGTGAATTTATACACTCAAACCTAAAGTTATACTTATACTCATTCAAAATTACAGAAACAACTTTTTTAAGGCTTTTTAACATATTTTAATAAGGAAAAAACTGAAAAATATTAAAAAGTGTTGTGACGGTGCAAGGATTTTGCCAACCTCCCGCACATTGCTAATAAGACTTAAGATCTTCATCAAAAGAACTGTCGACACAGCAACAAATATAACTCTTAGCCATATGAACAAAAATTATTAATTATTTTATTTGTTTTATTTTAGTGCACCCCAACTGTATACCCAGCTGATCCCTTCGATCCAATTGAAGATGCTGCCACCCTACGTAAGGCAATGAAGGGTTTCGGCACCGATGAGAAGGCAGTAATTGAAGTTTTGGCACGTCGCGGTATTGTCCAACGTTTAGAAATTGCCGAATCCTTCAAAACCTCATACGGTAAGGATTTGATTTCGGAACTTAAATCTGAACTCGGTGGCAGATTCGAAGATGTTATTATTGCCCTTATGACACCCCTGCCACAATTCTACGCTCAAGAATTGCACGATGCTGTCTCTGGCATTGGTACCGATGAGGAAGCAATCATTGAAATTCTCTGCACCTTATCCAACTACGGAATCAAGACCATCGCTCAATTCTATGAACAGAGTTTTGGTAAATCCCTAGAATCGGATCTTAAGGGTGATACTAGTGGACACTTTAAGCGTTTGTGTGTATCCTTGGTACAGGGCAATCGTGATGAGAATCAGGTAAGATTGTAATTTTATAATAAATTAAGTAATTAATTATTTACTGAATTTTTATTGTTGTAAACTAAGGGAGTTGATGAGGCAGCAGCCGTAGCTGATGCTAATTCCTTATTCGAAGCTGGTGAAGGCCAATGGGGTACTGATGAATCAGTTTTCAATTCCATCTTGATCACAAGATCATACCAACAACTCAGACAGATTTTCCTCGAATACGAAAACATAGCTGGCCATGAAATCGACAATGCTATCAAGCGTGAATTCAGCGGACCAATCCAGAAGGGATTCTTGGCAATCGGTATGATAT
The DNA here is from genome assembly GCA_932273885.2 of Leucozona laternaria. Taxonomy (NCBI): domain Eukaryota; kingdom Metazoa; phylum Arthropoda; class Insecta; order Diptera; family Syrphidae; genus Leucozona; species Leucozona laternaria. Next base: position 37,126,300 of record OW026366.1, read on the forward strand.
TTTCGAAATATTCAAAATGAAACTTTTTAGTGATTGTTTGTATATCTTCTAATATCTTTAGTCAAGTGCTGCAAATCAAAAGTAGACTATTTCGCTGAGCGACTTTATGATTCGATGCACGGCATTGGAACCAAAGACAAGACTCTCATTCGTATTATTGTTAGCCGATCTGAAATCGATTTGGGTGACATCAAAGAAGCATTCCAAAATAAATACGGAAAGAGTCTGGAATCCTGGATTAAGGTAAATTTGATTTTTATTATTATTATAATTATTGTTCGTATATAGTAGCTTTTTTGGTGCTTTGGTTTGTTTTGTTTTTAAAATATTATTTTTCGCATGATGGCTGAATATTTGCAGGAAAATTATGATTTAATACTTTCGAAATTATTATTTTATATCACACATAAAACTCGATTGGAATCGGTATCAATCAATCAACGGGTGCATGAAGATTCAAAGCTAAAATATGGCTTAGCATTTTTGGGTATAATACATAATGTCCAATCAAGAAAACTAAAATTACTAAGTGCAGTGTTAGTTAGTAACATACAAACATCTTTTTTTTATTTTATTTTATTTTATCTTCAAAACAAATCCTTTGTTTAAATAATGCTTGGGAGTTTATTTCTGGTGTTTATTTAAAATATTCTATGAATTTCTTACTAACATAATGGATACAGAAGTAATATACAAACATTATACACATTAGTCTTTATAAATAAAATAATAATACCCAGTGTTACTACGAAAATTGGAAATTTCTAACTTCAATTAATTTATACTACGTTTAAATTTATTAGAGTAATGAGGTAATTTCGTTGACAATAAATTTCCAAATTCTACCTGCTCCAAATCATGTAATTTTCCATTTCATTCACATTTCAACGAAATTAAGGTTGCACACCCAATTGAAACCCATTAAAAAACTTTTGTATAGAAATGTCAAAACTCAATGTATGAAAAACAGAAACAAGTGATGAACGTCAAATACAATAATAAATGAGCTGTCAAACGAAATTGTTTAAAATTTTAGATCAAAACGCTTTTTCTGCGATTCGCGAAGTTACCTCTATTCTATTGTACAACTATTAACAAAGAAACTTTCTGTAAGGATTTTATTCTTTTAAATATTTGTTTGTGTAGTGTAATTTTGAAAACAAAAAATGTAAGCTTTAAGTTTTATTTGATCGCAAACCTCATAATTTGTTCTTAAACGCAACGAATTAAGCAAATTTAATTGGCACTTTGATAAAAATAAACTGAAGACACTTTTCTATTCTTCACAGTATGTCTGTTCCCATCTTTGGTCCCTATCATTTTGTCTTGCATACAAAAAAAAGGGTTCAAACATTTACAAATTTCTCTCAAAGTGTCGTTATGCAGACATTATATATGACTTGCCTTAGGTCGACTTGTAGATATTAATGTTTTCTGACGACACTATTTCCTGTCTAGTTAATTGAGTGGTATTCAAGCAATTTCAATAAAATCAGGTTGTTTTGTTATGCTGTTGCTACAGCAAAACATTTCTTTTTATTTTTTTATTATTTCGTGTATTTAAATTTAGTTAATTATCCTCACTTTTATTAAAATATCCTCGTGTTTACTAGTTTCTACTAGTCTAGTCTCTACATAAACTAAATAGTCTGACTAAATAAATTTAAAACCTACAAAAACATAATACAATTTTATCTTGTAAAACATCTTACCATTTTTAAGTCCCAAAAATTACAATTTTTATATTACAATGGATAATTATCATATTCTTTAATTTTTTTCTCATTATCTTCACATTATTTCTTTATGCTTTTCTCTTTTTAAATATCAACCAACCATTTGATGTTAGTTGTCTTAGTATATCCGTCATTAAAAAATAAATAGACAAATCATTGGACAAATTTATTTTCCATTTGGTAACATCATATTATTTTTAAAAAGACCGAGCTTTTACATATATGAACTCTTTATATGTACATACATACATATATGCTTATAATTATAGTTTTTAAATATAAAAATGCATACAAAAAAACACAAGTGAGTTAACCGGCGGACATGCATTATTTCATACCAGGGTGCACATTGCACCATCACGGTTCTTGTGGTCTTGCCAAATTAATCAAAAATTGAATTCAATAAAATTTCGTTTTATTGTCAAATCTAAATTTTTATCAAAATCGAGTCAAAGCTCCGAAAAGTCGAAGTTCCAACTCAAACAAAGATATAAATCGTAGTTTTAATGCGTTAGAAGTTGCTGAAGAAATGTGTTAGAACTCAATCAAGTTGTAATTTTTCGATAAAACTAATTTTGGAGGTTAGAACTTTGTCAAGAAATTAGTTAACAAACATGCTTTCAATTCATTTGATTAATTTTCCCGATCTTAAGAGTTGATTTTTTTCGCTTTACAAATCTATAGTCTGACTGATGACAGCTTTTTTCCTTGCAAAAATATACTGATCAAATTTTATGGTTTGAATTGGTAGCTTTGGGCTGCTATCCCAGAGTATTAAAACAAATGAGAAAACAACTGTGAGTGTTGTGCTTCAGCCAGCATTTTGAAAAACGCGTTTTTCTAAATTAAAACTGAAGCACACCATCTACAGCAGCACCTTTTCTTTTTCAATACTCAGGGACAACTTACCTTTCCCTTTCAATCATTAAATTATATCAGTATATTTGTATATGCATTATGAAAAACTCGAAATCCGTTTTCATGCAAAAAAGGGAACTCAGATATGGTGCGCTTGCTAATAAATAAAGTTTTTGTGTTGTTTTATTTTATAATATAACAGCTTTCTTTTATTTTTCTAAAATGTACAAATAATTTGAAATAGAATTTTTTTTGCTTATAATTTGCGCAATCGTTGTTAAACAAATTTATTCTTACTGCTTACATAGGTACATACATACCTACAAACAAATAAAACAAATTGAAATTGTGAAAAAAATAAGAATTGATTCCATTAAATATTTGCTTATATCAAAAAAAAATTAATTTATTTCTTTATGGATTGGAAAAAAAAGTTGTGATTAAAAGATTGATAAACAGGCAATAAACAGACAAGAAAATATAGGTATAAAATTTAAAAACCTGTGTAGGTATCTTATTTGAACTCCACCATTCTACGTTTTGATAGTCATTACTCATTATTAAACTGTTGAATTTGAATTCATGCTAATGGTTTTTCATGTGAGTATTTGAAGCTTCACACATATATGTCCGCCAAATAACTTCTTTTTTTTTAAAATGGCGCAAAACATCGAGTGTAGCTTCGGCTGTGTGGCACGTAGCGCCGTCCTGTTGAAACCAAATGTTGCCAATATCCTCCTCTTCAATTTTTGTGAACAAAACTTTGTTCAACATGGCCCGATAACGATCGCCATTGACTGTATGCCTCTGGACCAAAATCCGCACCAAAGAGTGACTCGTTTTGGGTGTATCGGCTTTTCAATGTATGCGTGCGGGTTTTCTGGGCCGCAAATGCGACAATTTTGCTTGTTTACTTCCCGCCAAGATCAAAATGAGCTTCATCTGAAAAGATGATTTTTTTTTGGCAAAATCGGCATCTTCTCTAAGTCGATCGCAGGCCCACTCAGGCGTGTACACAACCATATTCGTTCAGCGGAAGGATAAAACTAATTATCTTTCAAATCAGACATTAGCTAAGTGTTACCATTCACGAAATAAGCACTAGTTGAAAAAAAAAACGTTAGATGGCGGACCCTTTATATAGAAGAACAATTCACTTAAGTTATATTTTAATAATTACTTACAATTTCGCTCTAAATAAGAGTTGTATTCATTAATCCATTTGATTTTAATCTGTAACATAGACATTTCGAAAGAGAAAAGAAGTACTTAAATATGAAAAGCCTTATTATTCAGTAGAAGGCTAATTAAAAAAACCATTGTAAAAAAACAATTACAAAATCGTACGTCCTTAAAATAAAATTGCTACAATGTACATGAAAATATTTTTGATTCCATTCGGGATTTAGTATACTCGCAGTTGTATTTGTTCACGGCTACTGCCTCTTGCGAGGAAGTGGCAATTCCTGCAAGAGGAGTACCTATACATCTTGAAAAAAAGTGCCCCTCATCTTAGCCGTTCGGATTCATAACGCATAAAATTGCAGGTCTTCTTTATTTATTCTGGCTAACAACATCCACACAAGAATGGTTAAGAGTTATAAGTCTTTAGGTCCTGGTTCTTCACGAGCTGTCGCGCCACCAAATGAAAGACTTCATCAACTTCAAAATTATCCTATAACAAAGAAAGTTGTTTAAAATTCTATTCATACAAAATAGTACACGCAAATATCATTCTATAAAATTAAACTAAAATTCTTCATATTAAATGTTGCTTACGCCTTCTCTCAGTAATAAATTTCAATAACCACTTTTTCAATCGTGTCCAAATTCCCACAAGTAAAAACCTCTTTCAAATAAATGTTTTAATAAACTTATGTTCACGCAATCTTTTATTTATCCGTCCTTAAAATCGAATAAAAAATGCTTTGGTGTCTGCCATAATAAATGATTAAAATTTGTAATGGAGTATTGTGGTATTAAAAAAAAAAAATAAATATATAAAAACAAAACAAAACATCCAAACAAAAGTCTTATGAGCAAATAAAAAAAAATAATTGTATTCGATTTTTCAGGGCGATACCTCTGGAGATTACAAACGATCCCTATTGGCAATTGTTGGATACTAAAATTTAAAAATACAACACCAACGCCATTTCTCAATATAAGTGCAACATGAATCTTCTTATTATGCCTCAAATAAGCTACAAAAAAGTTAATAATTAACTATCAATATTTGATCCTAGACAGATAATAATATAATATAATATAAAGGACTGCAAGTCATTTTTTTAATGCGCACTCATAATAAGCTTAGCTTCGATA